>CAJFCV020000004.1:10323840-11559361 GCA_904066235.2 Bursaphelenchus xylophilus | reverse complement strand
CATATCTTTCCAGATTGTAGGTTAAATAAAACACATAAGCTTTTCTTAGCTTTTCTTGCTAAAAATTATTTTCCAGCGGAAACCCACTTTCTTATCCGGATTAGCGCTATACATGCGGAGTTCCTGTCGTCTTATGTCATATACACCTCGAAAAAAGTCTTGGGAATTTATCGCAAAAAAAAACAAAAATGCCCTCTGCAAAATAGCCCAAATTTGGAACAATGTTTTCTAAAATATATGCGAGAATTCTAGATCGCGCTTTGCAGAAACAACAGAGATTTTTAGATCGAAAGTCGGCGAGAAATTAGAGACTTTTTGCCAATTTTCGGCACGAAAAGTTTCGTACCTATTTCTACCGTAAAGGGTAATATTTCCATAAAAAACCAATTTTTTCCGCACGAAACTAGCGAAGTTATGGCCAAAAAGTGTTTCTCTCTCTGACCGCTCTCCGCGTTTAGTGTACTCTTTTGGCCACAAAAATCGCTCGATATCTCGGCGGCGCCTGGAAAGCGCGAGCTAAATCTTTCAGGAATTAACACCTAGTCT
This sequence comes from Bursaphelenchus xylophilus, assembly GCA_904066235.2. Taxonomy (NCBI): domain Eukaryota; kingdom Metazoa; phylum Nematoda; class Chromadorea; order Rhabditida; family Aphelenchoididae; genus Bursaphelenchus; species Bursaphelenchus xylophilus. Next base: position 11,558,815 of record CAJFCV020000004.1, on the reverse strand, counting down.
ATGCCCGATATGTGTGTAAAATTTAAAGAAAATCTGAGCGTCGCACTTCGGGTACTTCCTTTGTCAGTTTGACGTGTAACACTGATCTTACATCACCGTGTGCTCTCTCCTCAAAATCTGCAGAATAAATACGCAAAAAATATTTTTTTCCAACCCCTTTATTATTACTCCATTTCCGAGTACGAGACCAGGACACAAGTCCACTCCCTAACCTGACGTTCGCGATGTTTGTTTTCGATTACTTATCCCACCGCGAAATTGGGCGTGCAAATATAATGCACACGCTTGTCTTGAGCATTTCTCTTTGCAATTAAGTGCTTTCACACACTCGGCGTTAAGTTGGGGCTAACCTTTTCCGCTGGAAATCGCGCTGTCTTTCCCATGAGGTTTTCAATAAATTTTTTTGTCCTTGTCTAACAAAATTTCGTATTTGCAGACCTAACAATAAGTTAATTGAGTCGTTGAGAGAAGCGTTAGGTATAATAAATTGGTTAGTCTGTTGAAAACTGACTGTTGGAAAAATCAGCGATGATTGGCTTCTAAACGAAGTTTTTTCACTTGGAGAGGGAAGCATTTTGCCACATTTTTGATACTTTCCGGATGCAAAACGTTACGTTTTTTGCCAATGGATTAGGTCCCCCACTGGATCATGACGAGAGATTTTTCTTTGCCGCCCTTGTTTGTTACCCGAATATTTAAGCGCTGCTGTGATTAAATTTACTTTACTTTCTTCTTTCCGTGGACATTCTGAAACAGCATAACTATTGCTATTTTTGGACAAAGAACGGTTATTTTGGAAAATTATTGCAAAGAATTTTTTGCCGAAAACTCGATATTTTAACGGTTTTGATGCAAGAAGTCATTTTTGACGTAAGTGTTGTAGAAAAAAAACTTATTGATAGTCATGTGTACGGCAGCTTGTTTGTCGCAACGCTGTTATGGGAGATTCGGGGCTTTGGTAGTTCAAACCCCCACTGTCTTGCCCATTTTACACCCGGGTGAAATGGGGTCACCCCTTCCCCCCATAACAAAAAAATTATAATAATACAAAAAATGCAAATTTGAGCAAAATGTAAATTCTGAAACGATTTGTTCATTCTCCTTGTTCTTCTCCTTCGAAGCTGGTTGTCATGTCGGAAATATCGACGTTGGAGGGCTTGATCTAACAAAACGTAGGGTTGTAAAACTTGTAAAACTTTGTAAAACTTTTTCGTTGTAAAACGTAGGGAGCTTGACCTAAAACGTTCCTTCTCATCAAGCTTTCATTGACGCTTTCTGGAGCGCTGTTGCTGGATCTTACAACTTGGATTAATTCTTTGAGATAATTTTTGGGGGTTCAGAAAGGACGAGGGGGTTTGTACTGGGTGATGGGGGGGCTGAACTGAACTGGGGGTTGCACTACCTTAGCCTCGGAGATTCCAAGGCGCGGCGACCGGCGGCACTTTTCAGACGTTTCAATTTCACTAATCACATGCAAAAAAATCATGGAGTGAATCATAATGGTTTCCATTGTCCGGTCAGGGTAAGATCGCTCCATCTGAGGCCCAAGTTCTTGTCGATCCATCTCATCCTGAAGGGCCCAAACGGTAGTGCACAGGGGGATGTCGAATTCATGCTGATCACTTTCGTTTCCAACGATTTCTTGAATTGCTCCAATTTTCCCTCGTTTTGGATTGATCTAACATTGACAGTATGAACTTGAAATCCATTACGATGAACAGCTACTACCGGCGGCACGTCAATCCAAAATAGTATAACAAAAAATTTCCCGCCTCTTTTTGGTGATTCGTTCAAAACGAAATGCCACTATCCGATAAAAAAATCATTTTCTTATCTTTTTTCTTTCTTTTCGAGAAAAAGCAATTTTTTCGGGCGAGAAAAAGTGCCGATAATTTCGCGACATTTCGTCTCTCTTTTAAATCAATGAAAACGGTACGAAGTTTCGAAACGGTTCAGGAAATGCGCTGGATTGACGTGGGCCGCTATTTTCCCGACAGACTGATAAGGCAAAAAATAAACAAACATGCACGGTGCTAAAAGTGTTTTTAGCTCAAATACACTGTTCAAACACTTCTTTCGCGATTTTCTCGGCGACGCGCCAAAACACAAAAACCTGTGAAAAATTACCTGGAGTTTTTGCCTCGGGCAGTAGCTTTCTATCAACTTTTTAATTTTCAATCTCACAGTCAGAAGATGAAAAAGTTGGCCAGACTACAAGAACAGACTAAAGATCCCCAAAATTCCAAATTTCATGCATTTCCTTCATAACTTATTCCTGCCCTTCCCCGTCCTCCGACCTTTCTTACACAATAGACGGCCGACGTTCCGCTTTGTGATAAGGACATCCCGATTTAAATGTCATTTACATTATTTTCCAGCCATCAACCCGCGATCCCTGAGCATTCGTCTCTGAAGTTTATCGTTTCTGACTCACCGTGGCTCACTGGCAACTCCCCGGCCCCCCCCCCCTGTCGTGCCTCGAGTTCACGTGACCCTCCGCTCCACATAACTGATAAATTATTTTCGTTGCAACATCCCTCCGTAACAATGGGGGTGTAGAATATTATGACATAAAAATAGTTTCGGGTGGTTTCCTCAGCTCCCATTCCCGCTAAAAATAGGTTAATGGGAAAGTTTTTGCGTTGGCCAAGCGTTTAGTTTGTTTTTTCCGCCCAGTAATTGTTGAAGGCCAATTATGATTGCTGGTGTCAGTTTCTTTCTCAAGTTTATAACTCGCACTAAAAGGGGGGAGCGAAATTGGTGGGTGAGGGTTTTTTTCAGGCGGAGCAGTTGTTAGTGTAATTGCAAGCGAACGTTTTTTTTTTTTGATGTGACTTCATGCACTTTCATGGGTGACAGAGAACTTTGGAGATGTTGTGCTTACAGGGGGAAGTATCCGTCTGTCGGAAAAATAACGGCGGATCGTCGCGCATCGGAATCGCCCATCATCGCTTTGCGACTGCAAGCCGCGGCTTGGGACCTGGTGCGCGATAGCGGCGAGGCGAGACATTTTGATGCGACGATCCGCCGTTATTTTTCCGACAGACTGATACTCCAAGTGCGACGCTCAGATTTTGACGAAACCTGGCACAAATCTTGAATGACTTTTTCTAAAATATATGCGAGAGCCCTAGCTCGCGCTTTGCAGAAACAACCGAGATTTTTAGATTAAAAGTTGGCGAACATTTGACACTGCCGAATTTCGACACGAAAAGTTTCATGCCTATTTCTTCCACAGAGGGTAATGCTTCCACAAAAAATCTCGGTTTGCAGAAACGCCCGAGATTTTCAGATCGAAATTCAGCGAGAAATTTGAGACTTATTGCCAATTTTCGGCACGAAAAGTTTCATGCCGATTTCTACCGTAGAGGGTAATGTTTCCACAAAAAACCAATTTTTTCCGCACGAAACTGGCAAAGTTATGGCCAAAAAGTGTTTCTCTCTCTGGTCGCTCTCCGCGCTTAGTGTACTCTTTCGGCGGGAAAAACAGTTAGAACGGATCTAAGCGAGAAATAGCTAGTCGTTAGTCCATTTTGTAAGTCATCACAACTTTCAGGTTAAATTTATGGTTTCCAATTTGAAACAGGTAACTTTCCGAAGTGCGACGTCGCGACGCTCAGATTTTCTTTCAATTTTGCGCACACTTCGGGTAAGGATCACATATCAATCCGTGAAAGTTTTAGCTCGCGCTTCGGAGGCGCCGCCGGGATATTTTAATATTTTTATCGTCGCAAGAGTACGTGAAACGCGGAGTGTGGTCAGAGATAAAAACATTTTTTGGCCGTACCTTTGCCATTTTTATGCGGAAAAATTTTATCTTTTCTTGAAACATTGCCCTATACGGAATAGATGTGAAACTTTGCATGTCAAAGTTCGAAAAAATGCGTCACATTTTTGCCAACTTTTGATCTAAAAATCTCGGTCGTTTTTGATAAGCGCGAGCCAGAAATCTCGCATATATCATAAAAGAAATAATCCTAAATTTTTGCCAAGTTTTATCAAAGTCTGAGCGTCGCACTTGGCGTACTTCCCTGTTATTTAGTTTATATTACAAAATCCATTCATTATCCATTCCGGATCATCTTCCAAATGTTTTTATGCGTATTTAAACCTATGGCTTCCTTTAATCTTTTTTGTTCATTGTGGGGCACGTCAGAACTTAGCCGAAGCCTTCCTTATTCATTTATTCCTCCTTCATTTTTTTGGCGACCCTCGCTTTCGCTGGGATTTTTAATGACAAAAATTTTTGTACTGATCATTGAGATTTTATTGGGAGCTCCATCTGTCGGTGAGCGAGAGCAAAAGGCCAAATGAAACTTTCTAAGGGAGAATTTGCAAAAAAAAAATGTCAAAAAAGCTTACTTGGCTTATATAGAGATATGACCGTGTTGTTTTTTTTAGTTGTGCAATTTTATAAAGGTAAAGCTAAAGTTTTGGTGCATGTGCTAGTATCACCTGAAAATCGTTGAAAACGCTATATATTGACATATGTTTCGTGTGGTTAGGTTCAACATAGCGGTTTTTATAAAGCTTCAAAGATGACCAACTTTCGTCCCAAATTTAAGTTTATGCCAAGTTTCATCAAAATCTGAGCGTCGCACTCCGACCACTTCCCCCTTTGCGTTAGACGGCCTGATTTTTTCAATTATCTTATTTTCCATATGTTTTTAGCTGACCCGTCTAATCTCTGAATCCGTAAAAATATCCGCAGGCGCTTTCCACTTTTTTTTATCACGCACCTCTCCGAGTCGACAATGAAATGGATGTTTTTTTCTGGTCAGACATCCCTATAATTTATTCCTCTGCCAAAGGTCAGGCGCTCTAATAATTTCCAGTTTTAATTATTGCGCATACATGCAAGTGGAATTAATTTTGGGAGAAAATGATAAAGGATGCGTTTTGGATTCGAGTGCCGCCTTTTGCAGGGCGGGAAGTTTGGGGAAATTTCGGGAGAAGATTCATGTGAAAACCTTGCAGAAGTCTATTAATAACTTGGTTGATGACTTGTAATTATCATTGGTATTAGAAACAGACTTTAAATGCCCGTTTCTAAATAGTAAATTACATGGTGTTTTTGCAGCTCGTCGTGAAACCAGGCACGAAAAAATGACGATTTCTGATGTTGAATTAATCGTGGGCAAAGGAGAGCTTGGTTTATAGGGTAGAACCTTGAATTGTGGCGCCTTCATCTTGCTCAAATTGTGTCAAAACTGTGGGTGCTGTTTCTATTTTTTCTAACAAAAAGTTCGAGCAATTTTACAAAATACCCGATACGCGGCTTGAAATTTTTTGCCGGAGCCATTTATCGGTCTGTCGGGAAAATAATGTGGACTTTATTTTTCATCACGCTTTGAAATCGCCTACCATCGCTTTGCCAGAGTTAGCCGGGCTTGAACGTTTGGTGGGCAGCTGTGATGAGGCGAAGAATTTTTCAGCGACAAAAGGACATTACTTTCCCGATTTTTTTTCGAAAATGTATTTATTTGGCCTTTTTTCTCTAATGCATCGTGCATTTTGGTACCTTTTCACACTAGCTGCCGCAAAAAAAATTTTTTTTAGCATAGCTCCTCAAAAGATTGCTGAATATCTCCGCTAGGCTTTTCTGTCTGTCGGGAAAATAATGTGGATTTGACGCAACTCGCCTCTTCGCAGTCGCACATCAGATCTCCAGCTCGCGGCTAGCCGTCACAAATACATATGGGAGGTTCCAAGGTTCGACAAGTCCACATTATTTTCCCGACAGACTGATAAAAACCTTTATCCAAGGCTTACGCGGATTGATATGCGACATATTTACAATATGTAGACAAAAATTGAAAACAGTCGACTGTCACGACTTAGCTATGAGTCGTGGTGTAAGATGGCCCTTAACTTGCCTGCTACTACTAGTATTCACTACGCAAACTAGAAAACTCTGGCAATAAAACTGTGAACTCACTATATTGACTCCAGACGATGTGACCATAGACAAATCAATAGACAAATAGTAAATATAGTAGACTTTATTGGACACAACCGAAAAAGACAAAACACAAATTAACGCTAATACAGGGTGTTTCAAGAAATTTGGAACAAATAATTTGCTTATATCTTTTTTTCTTTGCAGCTATCAACGAATTTCTTTTTGCTTCTAAAAATTGACAGCGTGCGTTTTTAGAATCTCAAAAAAAATTTTTTTCGTCGGCGGAGGGCCCATTTCTCGGCGGAGAAAATTAGGGCCTTTTTTAAAAATCACAGCGTATTACGTGGCGGAAACGCCGTTGCAACGGTTGAAATAAAGTTTACGTAACACCTCCGTCGATTTTACGGTATGCATTTTTTTGTTTTCGATTTTACGCGCACCGCGGAGGCGCGGTGGAGACTTCAGATGGCGATTTCTCTTCCTTTTATACCAATTTGCCGGTCATTCCGTGGGAATATGCAAATTCGCACGCGAACTCGTGACACGACGGAGTATTTGCAACTCCTTATGCCATTATTTTTCGAATGGTCCCATCTTTTCAAACTTTGATTTCTCACCTTTTTCCTTCCGTTCAAGCATACTACAACAAACACGTCTACTCTAATAGGCTCGGAAACAAAAATAATACTTTTGTCGGTGGGCAGGAGTAGGTACTTATTGTTCGCAGAGCACTTGCCTGCGTAAACTCCTTGGAATTTCACATGCGGCAATTCTCAGGGAGGTTTCCGAAACGGCATGTAGAGGCTTGTTGTTGAAGGGTTCACACTGAGGAGACAGTGTCGTAGAGTTCGCTTTATTTTTCAAAGTTTTGCTTGGGGTTTCTTTACTTTTTGCAACTTTTTCAATGTAAAAAATCGTTTTTTTCTTCAGAAATTATTTCATCAGTGTGTCGGGAAAATAATGTGGATTTTTTGCGCCTTGAAATTTCTCATCATCGCTTTGCGACGGCTAGCCGCGGCTGGAGATTTGGGGGCAAAAGCGAGCCATTTTGCAGCGAGAAATCCCCATTATTTTCCCGACAAAAAGTTTGTTTACTCTTTTAATACATGTACTATATGGTCACAAAAGTTTTCATAAGTTTAATCACTTCAAACCATTGATCTTTTACGCATTTAACCCTGACGTGCGCGACGTTTCCAAGAGCCCCTAAAGAGAGTATTAAACCGTATAAAACGCACTTGTGATGTTTACACTTCAGATGTTTGGAACTACCTAATCCAGACTCTCAATTCATAAGTTGTTTTTCAGCAGTTGTTCTTTTAGGAGCTTATAGATAGTTTTTTTGGAACCTACAGTTTTTAAATATTTGATCAGGAAGTGTTTTATTGCTTGGTAGAGCAAAGAGTGACGAGCATATGAATTTAATCGAAATAGGAAGTGTGCAAATTGATTACTTTTCTTTAATTTTGCGCGCGTTTCGAACCCAAATCGCGTATCAATCCTCAAAAATTTTAGTTCGCATTTTGCAAGGGAGATATCCAAAATTTTTTGCTTATAAGCAAAAATATACGAGGGAGTATATAAAACATGGACAGTGTGTAGAAAACAGTTGATTTTTTGTATCGTATTTTAATGGAATTTCATATTTCTCTTGGCAAAAATAAATTCATGTCAATTTTCATTAAAATCTCAGCGCGGCGCTTCTTAATATAATAACTATTTTCCTGCAATTTTGATGACTTGAACATCCTCTGCTACCATACATAAAGCGTACATTTTGAACGCCTTTCGTTAATTTCGTTCCTTGGGTAAAATTGGGGCGAAGTCCACTTACCGTTTTTAGGCTTGTTTATTGTTTTTTGTTTGTTCACTGGGCAAGAAGATCATCTCTGGAATAATATTGTCGGATTTGTCACCCAAAAAGTTCGCGCAGCTGTCCGTTTTTTGAGCGGTTCCATGAAAACACTATAAAAGGGACTACAGCTGATGGTCGGCAGAGGCTTTATAAATCCTTTAACAACGCTCCATCACTATATAAACGCAAGATTTCTTTCGAATCTTCCTTTAATGACTGTAGAAAAAAATTTTGATTTCCAAAATTATGACAGTGCAAGCTTGTTTGGCCTCAAATAAAAAAGGAGGTAGTTCAAGTGCAACGGTCAGCTTTTCTTTGAATTTTTGCACACACGTCAGGCATAAGTTGCATATTAATTTCTGAGAGTTTCAGCTCGCGCTTTGCGGGGGCACTCCAGATATTCAACGCTCGACGAGAGAGTACGCGGAACGCGGAGGACGTTCAGAGAGAGAAAACCATTTTTTGGCTATATCTTTGTCAGTTTTACGCGGAAAACAATTATTTTTAGTGGAAATATCACCCTCTGTGGTAACAATAGACATACAACTTTTTGTCCCTAAATTCACAATTTTTTCCATTTTTTTTACATTTCGACTTAAACATCTCGGTCGTCTCTGTAAAGTGCTTCCTCACACAAGTCATCGAAAAATTCATTCTAAATTTATGATTACTCTAAATTTGTGTTAAGTTTGATCAAAACCCGAGGGTCACAGTTGAAGTAGCTCCCCTCTAAATTCGAAAAAATTGCGTTATTTCTCAAATTTAAATTTTACATGATTGTTTTCCGATGGCGGCGGAATTCGCGATAGTCTCGGAGGCTAATTGTAGGTCCATAAAGCCCGAGCGAGTCATAAAATCCGAGAGGAAGCATGGCTTGTCCTCTTGACGTTTGTTTTTGCTCAAGGAATTTCATTATTTTCTTTTTTATTTTGTCGCCGACAAATTTATGCGCGTTTTATTGGAGGGTTCCGGCGTGTTGCCGACCAAAGGCCGAGGATGCTTTTTTGGGGTTTTTTGGATGTCACAAATTTCTGTGTTTCTTGCAACCGTGATTACAACTTTTTGCTGTTCCCGTGACGTATTTTACGCTGAAATTTCAGGTCAATGTTGCCGGTTAGGACAGCCATTTTGGCGTCCGTTTCAATATGCGTTTTCGCGGCACCGCCCGGCGTCCTGCAGCGGCACGGCGAGCCGGAGCTGGTCGAAGAGCAACGACATCCACAGCGAAAACATTCCACACAACATTCCATGGGGAGGCCGGCCGTGCTGGCGGCACAAGAGTCACAAAACAAAGTTGTTGTAGCACAGACGGCAGTGGAGGTAATCGGACTTCCAAGGTCTGTGGAAGAGGTTAAAGAGGTAAGCAGTCATTGTATTCAAGCCATCTTCTCTTTATGGTCGGCTAGCTGAAATCTCGAATATTAATTTGCCTTTTTTTGTCATTTTTGCATTAATTGTCGCATTACAAGCACAAAAGCTATTACTTCAATTAAACTTATTTTTAATAGTTTGAAATATAGGCAAGTCTAGGATCAAACACCCAACTTTTTTATATTTTCTGACCATTTAATACCCCTTTAATCAGTAGCACATTGTTTTAGATATTATCGACCATTGATAACTGACTTGTCGCAAAATTTAAGCCCCATTTCGGCCGAGGAAAGGGAAAATTTCAACAAAAAAAAACAGTATGATATTGGCAGAGACATGGTCAAAAAAGCTTTTCCTTTATACCGGTTGAAATTTCTATGCCCTAGGATTTGTTCTCCTCCTCTCAATCTCCATATCGACTAACCATTACAAGTCTAAAACCAAAAAGTCATGATTTTTCTCCCGACCTCCGTAAAGCTCAGGAAACACCCGTCAAATCGTATGTTTACGAGGGTGGGGTTCTCGGATATTTATGGGCAATTTGTAGCCCCAAGAATTGGGATTACAAACCCAGATTGTTGTAAACGTGTTGTAATACGGATTTCGTGTTTTTTTGCATGCAATTATCTCTGTGACGTTTCATGAGCCATTTGCAGGGAAAGTACTCTAATTGTAAGAGAGCTGAGGCTACGATGAAATTTTGCACAGATTTAGAATATTTTTTTTGTATGACATATGAAAGACTCATAGCTTGCGTTTTGCAGAAAAAACCGAGATTTTTAGATCGAAAAATCTTATAAAATATCACACCTTTTTACTGTTTCTATCTTACTGTTAGAAGGTAACCTTTCAAAAAAATCAACTTTTAAGCCCGTTTTTTTTCTCTGATCGCTCTCAGCATTTCACATATTCTCTCGGCATCAAAAATCGTTGAATATCTCAGCTCCGACTACAAGACGTAAAAACGAAAATTGTCCGATTTCTAAACGAACACCAATTAATTTTTGAGACAATTTACTCTAATCTTTTGTTGATAGAACGCAAATGACGTACAAAATTTTAAAGTGAGAATTTTTGAAAGTGAGGATTTTGTTTTGCCAAAAAAAGTGAAAATCGTCATCCTGAATCTCCAGTTTCAATCTGACTATCATAATTTTCTTTGGGAAAATTGCAAAAGTTCGTCTGACTTGTGAGAATTTTCCATTATATTTACAGGGTGTACCAAAAAAATGGAAACTTTTTTTCATTTGTCCTGACGCGAAAATGGTTAGGTGTAGCCAAAGAAGTTTATTACTACAAAATTCTCTGTGTTTTTCTGTCCTAGTTTTTTGATTTTTACGCCCATATCGATTAATCGACCTGTCTTTTTTGAACTTCAAACAAAGGAACCTCGATTTTGGACTTATTTTTGGAGCTGTTCGAAAAGTTAATTTGCTCGGTATAGAAAGAACGTTGTGTCGAAAGTAATCACGAGGCCCAAGGAGCTTGATACGGATAGTAAGCGCCCAGGAAGTGAAAGAAAACGCACCGCCTGCGCTTCTTTCAACCGAAAGATCCCCCACAGCAAAATCCGCGATTTTCAAGAAAAACTAGCCCTTGAGACTGACATCAGCGACCGATCGCTCGGCCGAATAGTCAAAGGCGAGCTCAACCTCATGTCATACAAGCTCTAAAAAATTCAGATCTTTAAAGTCGAGAGAAAGTGCATACAGCGCAAAAATATCGGAAAGTGAAACGGGTGGGCCGCAGCTCCGAGACGTGAGCGCATTCAGTTCGCGGTTTAATATTTAGCGGATACACAACCACCAGAACGATAGAATCTGCTTCAGTGAGGCTCCTAGCCTGTTGGCCATCGTCAAATACCACCAAAATCCGGGTCGTCATTGCTTAAGGCGGAATTTGTGCCAGCGGCAAGAATTCCATGTTTTTCGTGAATAAATGGGACAAAATACTAGCGCCGCGTTCATTTCTATTTTGTCGTGCTTCCGTGAGCTCAGCAGAACCTTGGCAATGCAAACTTGGGGTTTCAACAGGACTCAGCGCCGGCTCACAAGGCAAAATGGACTCAGGACCCGAAATGGGACCGATTTCCCCGATTTTGTCCCGCCTGCGAAATGGCCGCCTGCTCGCCAGATCTGAATCCAATGGACTATATATTTTTTAAATAGAAGGCCAGCACCTGTACTATGCTCCACAAAAGTTTGGAGTCGCAAAGTAAATGATCCGCCAAGAACGGGACCGATTTCCCCCATAAAAAGCTGCGGCCCGGACCCCAAAATTTTACGTCACGTTTGGAGCTCTATATCGCCACCAAAGGCAGCCACTGTGAAACAGATTGAACATGTTATAAACAATACTCTATGTTACTAATCATAACCGTTACTTTTGCTGAATTTTGATTCTCCGAAAAAATATAGCTATAAAAACAAGTTTCCATTTTTTTGGTACACCCTGTATTAGTCTGTCGGGAAAATAATGAGCACTCTGTCGCATCGAAAATCGCATCGCCGCCGAGAAAATGAATTGTGTCGCGGAAAAAAACGAAATTTCTTTTAACTGTACCGCGATTGGCGAAGCAACATTGTGCTCATTATTTTCCCGACAGACCGACCGTTCGATTTCTAGGATCGTTCCTCTTTCTTTTTAATCCATGTTTTCGTAACCAGAGTGGCTTTTTTTCCCATTTTGCATCCATTTTATAGTATTTTTGCCCAATTTAAACGCGCTAATTGCGATGCTTGGGAATACGCCATGACAATTGACTCCTTTTGCATTTTGTTTTCTGAACTTTTCACACGGCTAATTTATAATAAGATTGCGTAATTTTGAATGCAAAAACCTCAAAACCTCCTTGGAATGTCGCGAAAAAAGTAAATTTTCAACTTTTCAAAATGCAATTTTTTTTACTATTACATCAACGAGACCGAAAAAAAATGTATTTACTACATCAACGAGACCAAAAAAACGCGGCGAACAGAAAATTGGCTTATCGTTCGGCCAAAGAACTCAAGTTCACAGTGTTTTTTTGCTCGCAGAAAATGAAGTCTGGGCCAAAACAGGGATTCTGAGAGACGTTTTGTGAGACATTTTGGATTTTTTAAGCTAAATTTTTCTTATTTTGCATGTAATTATATAAGGTACAACTTGGCCAAAAAAATGTTTGTTATATAAGGGTTTTGCAGTCTGTGGATTCATTTGAGACTAAAATCGACCAGCTGCGCAATTGTTCGTTATAGCCAACCAATCGCTGGCCATAGAAATCTCAGACTCAAAAAAGTTTTCAAACGACCGCTATTTAATCTTAGTGGGCCAAAACAACATAAATTTGAATCTCTTTACGGCGTGGAAGGCAAAATATCCCGGGAATTTTTTGCAATCCCTCGCCGAAAAACGGAAGTGGCAATAGTTCAAAATAATCAAATAAATTGTCAATTACATCCCCAGCCATTTTCAGATTATTTTGCTTTAAGGACATGCAAAAAATTCAGTCCAATTTTGGGCTCCAAGCAATAGAGGCGAGGTTTAAATGTAGTTGTTTTGGTCTGTTAAAATTAAATAGTGGTCTTTTGAAAACTGCGTAGTCTGAAATTTCGATGGTTAATAGCGATTAAAAATCTGTTTCATATAGAATATAATGGCCGATTGCAAGCTTTATGCGTGCCAAATCTCATCTAAATTTGAGAGTCTTACGCCGTGCACATTCCCTGTTTTGTCATTCCGTCTCTAATTAGCATTTGTTCTCCCAAATCATTTCCAAATTTGTCTTTTTATCACATCTTTAACCGTCAACATCCCTAATGATATGCAACTACTCTCCGGCCCCCCTCAACACACCTTCTTCGCCTTTTCTCTATTCACATCATTTTCGCTTCAGGACATGAAGAGCCCGTCGCATGGTGAGCTGCTCACCAGCTCGATGAAGGCGGTCTTCGAGGTCTGTATGTATCGGTACGATGAGGTGGACACGACCAGAATGTTCATCGATGGACCGCTGACGCTGATGGCGGCGGTGGGAGCGTTGGTGGGAGCCAAGCTGGCCGTGAAGTTCTTGGCACAAGCGGGTCTGAACAGGGACCTGACAGCAGGTGAGAGGGGGAGAATACAGTGGGGTGATTTCTTAAGTTTCTTCAAGCATATAGGGACGGACCTGATCCTGTGGCAAAAAACGTACCATTTTACATCCAGCAAGTGTCAAAAATGTGGCAAAATGCTTCCCTCACCACGTGAAAAAAAACTTCGTTTTGAAGGGCGCGCTTTTGAAATCGGGGTTTTTTCACTTGGAGAGGGAAGCATTTTGCCACATTTTTGATACTTCCCCGGTGCAAAATGACACGTTTTTTGCCACTGGATCGGGTCCCCCACTGTAGTGGACTTTTTTTTCTCTGCGAACGGACCCTCAGATTTTGACGAAACTTGGCACAAATTTAGACAAATTTTTTTGAGTCGAGCATTCGTCCTAGCTCGCGGTTTGCCGAGAATACCTCGATTTTTAGACCAAAAGTTGAAATATTGAAAGTGAACGGACCCTTCACTGAATAGCCTTGCAAAGATTTCTTTTTCAGCTCTCTACGTTCTCTGTTTCTGCGACTCGTTCCTTATCATCAACGTCTCCGTTAACCATGCCTTCGAGGCGACCGGCATCCTCATCGCCGACTATAACCCCATGTGGGACAAACAAAACTATGTCCTCCTCACTCATGGTCTCTGCACCATTGCAACGACAGCATCGGTAAGCGGGACCTGAACGCCAGACATATTTACGATATTTCTTATTTTTTGCAACATTTGCATTCAAACTTTTTTGCAGACAATGCTCGTTGTTTACATCACCTTTCAACGGTTTCTTGTGGTCTGGTGGCCGCTCAAGTATGCGAAGCTGTGTGATCGGAAGCGTAAACCCGAACATCAGCCATTCCGACGTCTGAGCAGTCAGATGGACTCGGACTGGACGACCTCCAGCTATCGGCGCACGCTGAGTTTCAAGATTCCCGGACAGAACGCGCTGAAGCGGAAGACCATGCCGTCATTCAAGAAGATTCTGCGGCCCTTTCTCTTTCCAGGTACAGACTGTTGAAGGCGTTGAAGTAAAAGTTTCACGTATAGAACAAGCAAAGAGAAAAACAAGGAATACCGCACGTCAAACTTAGATGAGCTAAAATGATTTGATTGCTAATTCTTCAAAGAAAGACGCGAAAATTCCTTTAGTCGGGGGAGAAATGGGGAATTTTTAGGGCGAGAGATTGCGTCTTTTCTCTGTCTTCTCTGTGAAATCAAGACGAAGCGTAAAAAATCTATTCCGGTCTCCTCAATTTGACGTGTACCGTTTTTAAAAGCACCTGCACTGTAATGCTCCTCGTTTTTTCAGTCCTGATAGTCCTCTGCTCCGTGATCATCAGCAGTTCCGTGTTCTACGAGTTCTACTCGGCGCCATGCCTCAACATGATACATAGAAAAATGGCGGTTTATTTGAAAGTAACCGATTTACGGACCCATCAACTTGTAAGTTAGGAAACTCCTTATTTGAGCCCAAAATTTAGTACAATAGCATACGCACGGTTATCATGATGGTCACGCAGGCGATTGGGCCTGTAACGACGATTTCATTGCTAACAGCGTTGACCGAATACAAAGTTCAAGCAAGTCTGAAGGCGAGAAGGCTGTAAGTTGAGGTTTATTTGTTGATAACATCGCAAGATGTGATAAACATACTTTTCAATCAATCTCTTTGTATCGTACAGTTCTTACAATAGATTTTCAGACTCTTCGAAAGCCAACAACGGCGTCGTTCACTCGTCCAGATGGAGGAAATGAAAGAAAAACTTTCTCGGTTTGTCGCCATCTTCATTGCTGTCAAATTCATTGTTTTACGGTAGGAATAGTATCCCTTATGGCACAGATTTTAATCGTCATTGCTCCACAAATTCATTCCCAAAATTTTCAGCTCACTGCCAAGCTTCTTTGACGTGTACGAGTTGGTCTATGGGATCGAATCGTTCGGTCGTGTCCTCTCAACCTTGGTGAACTACTCCGACTTTGCTGTGGTTCTGAACAGCGCCACGAATTCGTTCGCCTATTTCGGGAAGGCCGGATGGATTGAGAGCAAGTTGCGCGGAAGATTACTCAGGAAAAGCACAATGCACAAGCATAGTGTGAACAGTACGGATGTAAGTTTAATCTGATATTGCTCTCGGTAGAAATATTCTTGATTGCAAAGCATTGTAATGACGGTATTATACTGATTCTGGATTTTTGGGAACAATTATCAGTATGTCGGGAAAATAATGTGGATTCTTTGCGCTTTGTAAATTCCCATTGTCACTTTGCGACGGCTAGCCGCGGCTGGAGATTTGGTCTGCGATTGTGACGAAGTGTTCTGCGACAGATCCACATTATTTTCCCGGCTGACTGATACATGATCTGATAAAAATAGAAATGGGTTGGGAGTCGGACCGAAAGGTCCGATACTCAGCCCGGCAATACCCCCTAGTGTATTCTAACACAACGAAAATTGGTGTTAGCTAGCGAAAACCTCCTAGAAGATTTGAAAACAAAAAAACGGCGGCGAATTTAACCCATTGTTTCTTTCTCCATCATTTCTTTGGCTTTACAATCATAATTTCATATCTTATTGCTAGTAAGCTCAATTTCCCGGGCCGAGCCGTCTCAAATTTGCTTTGACCCGGTGTGGGAGTCATTTCTGACTTGATAGCACATCTTTAAAAAAAAGACCGCTTATCAAAAGAGTTCGTGAAGGATGATTTATAAGCCGACTAAAGGTGTTTGTTGTGGTTTAAACTATAGAATGCGGGTTGTGCTTTTAAATCCCATGTCTTGAGAAAAAGTGTGGCTAAAAAAATTTTAAGGCGATTTTTTCGCAACAGCGGATTGCTAGATTCCTTGAATTTCCCATTAACATGATGAAAAAAAATCCTTTTTTTATCGTTTTAAAATTGAAATTAACAATTCGAACAGAAAAAAGCACGTCCAAAATCGAGGTCCCTCTGTTTGACATTCAAAAAAGGAGTGTTAGTCAACCGATATGGACATGAATTATAAGGCCTAGGAAAGAAAATCACGTAGAATTTGTCAGTATGAAAATCATTTTGCTAGACTAAAAAATTTTCGCGTCAGGACCCAATGAAAAAAGTTTTCATTTTTTGCCGCACCCTGTATATTTTTTTAAAAGTTTAAACCGCTTATGCTAACCAATCCAAGATTTCAATTTCAGGGCCAAAGTAGCAAAGTCCCGAAAAGCCCGCGACGCCTCTCCGTGACGCCGCAACCGATCACCTCCATTTCTCAGGAAGACTGCTGCTCGATGTTGGACGCTCGCCGGCCCTCGCTCCGTTCCGAGCATCGGCTGGGCGTTTGACTTTTATCGGCTCGCTTTTCCCCCCAATTCTCAACAAAAAGTGATCTCATGTGTTTTTCCTTTCTCTCCAAATATTCAGCATAAAACGTGGTAACCTGTAATAATTACTGAAGTTTGTACAAATTTTCCAGATAATAAATTATTTATTTCTACCGGAGTCTTATTGCTGAAATGATTGTGCGACCTTTGTTGATTGTCTTATCAACCCAACTGGCTGTTGGATATAAAGTGGAGACCGAGGAGTGTGTGGGGTTCCTCAATTATTCAACGCCAACGTCCGTTGAATATATGGAAGCGCAATGGAAGTTCGCGCGGTCGTTTAGCTTGACAGAGGCGGACTGGGTGCGGGCATTGCCGACGTTTGACGAGGTCCACGAACTTGAACGGGTAAGAAGATAGTGTTAACTTGAGAGAGCATCCTTGGGGCATATGTCAGCTTGTCGGAAAAATAATGCGGGTCTTCGCAGCAAAATTTTTCACCTCGTTGAAAAAACGGTACAGTCTAGCACAAAATCTCCAGTTGCGGGAGCCATCGCAAAGATGATGATGGGCCAATCCAAGGCGCGAAGGTCTGCCACTATTTTCCCGACAGACTGATAAATCTTAAAGCACCAAAGATGAAGGTTTCAAGAGCCAGGAAACCACGTGGTTTTGGCGCTTCTTGGGAGGTCCGAACGGCCGCCAATTTCCTCAAGCTTGTCGGCTCTTCCGGGATGTTTCTGAGCCCATTTTTTAAACAATTTTTAACCTTACGATATCAGTCTGTCGGAAAAATAATGACCACTCTGTTGCATCGAAAATCGCATCGCCGCCGAGAAAATGAATTGTGTCGCGGCAAAATCAAATTGCTTTTCATTTCAACGAGTGACTGGCGTAGCGACAGAATGCTCATTATTTTTCCGACAGACTTATGAAATCATGGTAAAAATTGTTTAACTTTCAGGTTACAGCTCATTAAAAATGCCCTTTAGAAAGGAACTAGAATTTGTTTTCAAGCGAAGTTGCAGCGGATATTTGAGTTTCTAAACTTTAAAAAGTAACTGAATTTCGAGTTGCAGCTCTTTACCGACCTCTACGACTTGGAAGACTTCAAGAAATTCGATTCCTCCAATGTTTATGAGACGTACTCCACGCTGAAGTTTCTGAACTTCCATACAATCCAGGTATGCCTTCATTCACAAACTTGTAAAGCTTTTATCAAATTGCAAAGGTCATACATGCTCCCCTTTTTGCTCGTAACAACGACAAAATTCTCTTTTTTTTCAAACACTCCAAAAAAAGAGTAACGCAAACAACCACTGTTTTCGCTCAAAAACTGTGCGAAAAACAAACGTTTTTTCTCTTCTCCATGACGCAGTTGATTTTAGAACGACCAAATTCTCATAATAACGGAGAAATTCCAAGAAAAAGCAAGTGACAACCGATTCTTTGGGTTTGTGGCAATCCGCGGACAGCGCTACGTGAGGAACTGGATTCACCTCTCGTCGCCGCATTTCGAGACCGACGGAGCGGTAAGCCAACAAGCGTCAGTGTTGTTTGATGACACAAACGCAAAGACGGTGGTCGTTGCTGGAGCAGCGAGGGATTCGGTTTCGGGGTAGGTGAAGTATAAGGTGAAGTATAAACTGAAGGATAAATTTGGAATACAAGGGAAGTGTGCCAAGTGCAACGCTCTGATTTTCTTTAAATTTTGGACATATGTCGATCACATCCCGCTTATCAATGCCTGAAAGTTTTAGCTGGCACTTTGCAGACACTGCTGAGATATTCAACGATCTCTGCGGCCGAGGGAGTATGGAAAATCGCGGTCTAGAAAAACAGTGTCTTTGGTTTATATCTTCGCCAATTCTGGGCCAGGAAAAATTTTCTTTGTGGAAAAGTTATTCTCTATTTTTTGTGTAGTTCTAAAGCAGTTTATATCAAAATTCTCAAAAAGCTCTCATCCTTTTTTCAAATTTTTTGGCTTAAAAATCTTGTTTGTTCCTGCAAAGGGCAAACTAGCACTCTGGCATATGTCTTATCGTTAGAAAACATTATTCCATAAACATTCCAAATTACCTCAAAATCTGAAGATCGAACTTGCAATACTACCCCTGTTAAATTGAGGTGCTGTAAGCAAGATTTCCAGCGCAAATACAGAAGTTAGAGCATTCGAAGATTAAATTTCAGTGGCGTCAACTCAACGTGTCAGCCAGGCAACAAAATCGCGGATGCCGCTCACAACACTGAGACTTGGTTCCACAAAATCTTGGTGGCGATTTGGAGAGCTAACAAACAAAGAGATGATCAGTATATTCAATGGCACGGAATGGCGGAGACTAGGTATTCGTAAACTGTCAACATAGTAATGATCTTATCCATAGCTGCCGAAAATCAGACGCCTTTTTGAGCGTTGGAGCCAATAATGACCACCACATCTATCGGGACAATGGGAGTTTCGTTTTTGAGGTAAGAAATGGTCAGATTCCTAAACAGTAATGCTATTAAAAATGAAAAAAAATGCTTGCGAAGCTCAGATTTCCTTGCGCACAGTATATGTCGTAGGCCACGTACGAATTACTGAAAGTTTTACCTCTTGACTCGTAGGCGAAGCCGAGATATTCAACGATCTTTTGGGCCAGGAGGGTATGCGAAGGGCGGAGAGTCGTCTGAGAAAAAACACTTTTTTCCGTATCTTTGTCAGTTTCGTGACGAAAAAATTGATTTTTTATATAATGATTACCCTCTACAGTAAAAATAAGCATGAAACTTTTGACTTACCGCACATGAATTGCAACTAGAAAAGTTTAGATTAATTTTGTGTCATTTTTTTTTCAAAATTTGACTGCCCCACCTTGATCAGTTTCGCACAAAAAATTTTCAGTTGGAAAAATCAATTGACATGGTGTCCGAGAACGACTCGTTTGCCCAAACACCCTACACCGACAGCCGCTGTCACTTGGTGGCGCTATCAAATGTTTTTGGCAGGATCGTGAACGGTGTGGCAATTGGGAAAGAATGCAGCGAGAAGGCAGTTGCGGAGGTAAGATCATCTGCAGATTTTTATTGCTCGGAATTTCACGATTTCACGGTGCAACTGCAGTTGTCCTTTACGGCCATCGATTGTTAAACGAGTTGAAGTTTACAATTTAATTTGCAGAACATTAATGGAAAATTTCTTCATATTGAGCAAAAAATAATTTCCCGATGCAATTTGACTCTGTGGAATGAGGGCTTAAAGGTGGTGTTGAACAAGTAAGCACCTTTTGCATACCTTCGCCAACAAATACAGTGGCGGACCTGATCCATTGGCCAAAAACGTACCATTTGGCATCCGGAAAGTATCAAAAATGCAGCAAAATAAATACCCCTTCCAAGTGAAAAAACCCCGATTTCAAATGCGCGCCCGCTCTTTTTGCAAGGGGAAGGGCGCGCAGTTCAAAACGGAGATTTTTTGGTTGGAGAGGGAGGCATTTTGCCACATTTTTGATACTTCCCGGATGCGAAATGATACGTTTTTTGCCACTGAATCAGGTCCCTCACTGTACACATTATACCAACAATATGAACTGCTTTTCAGCACTGCCAGAGCCAATCCAGAGTCATTGTTTTGGAGCCCAATTGCAGCAGGGTTATTTACGACGTTATTCAATCTTATCGTTTTATAATACGACGGAAAATAATGATGATTACTCAATTTTCTGTCTGCCTAATTAAAAAAAAATTTATTCGTCTATTCTTTTCGCAACTAACATGTATAACATGTCAGATGTCATACGAAAAATTCCACGTGTTTCTGGTCCTCCGACAACGGATCAATCACCGTTTTTCGCAGAAGCTCCAGCAATGACATTCGGTGTTTCCGACGGTGCTGTCCGAAATCCCGCAACACGCTCGTATTTATGATCCTTTTCCGATGTAATCTCGGATTTTCAAGCATTGTGAAACGCGAGTTTCCGACGAATTCGTGGAGTTCTCCAACGGCCTCAGAAGGCTTTGGCTTCTTTACTACCGTCTTTTTCGTCGATTTATCGACGGGTTGCTTGACTTGGCCCGCTTCGCCACTCACCATGATTGGTGGAAGATCAACAACTCCCATTGAAATCATGTTTGTCATGATTTTTTCCGCCGTTTTTCCGGTTTCCCCATGTAGATCAGGAGCTGTTATGTTGGGCGATGTGTAGTTGCTTGTTGAAGTCTCAGCACTGATCATTGTTATCTTTTCATGCTTGCCTTTCTCTTTCTTTGTCTCATTTTTATTCACAACATGTTTCGGTTTTCCATCGACGCTGTAGCTGCTCCCATAGCCCACGGAATTCTCGGTCTCATCGGTGGTTTGGTCATACGGGTCCACCTCATTTCCACTGTGATTCTCGGGACTCGGCGTGACCTCAGTTTGGCCGCCATAACCGTTGTCGTTCCCACCATACGGAGCTGTTTCGGGCGGTCCGTAGCTCTCGGTGATTTGGTTCTCATCGGTTCCTGTCTCGCCATAGCTATTGGGGATGTCGATATCTATTACTTCATCCTCTTGAATTGGTGTTCCATACACTAGGATGAATCTGTAAGATTAATGTACATATAAGCTATTTTCTGCTTACTTTCCGTTCCGCATAATCTTGCAATAGTGGTCCTCCGCGAACCTCGACTTCGAGACATAGTCTTTGGAGCCGACAATAACCTCGAACTTATGGTTCATTCTCCTTTCCGCGTAGTGGCCAATGAAATCAGCCATTCGTTTCTTGTCGCAGCAGTCATCTCCACTGATCCGCTCCAGCTCACGGACGGCCTCATCCATGACGCCCTCCAGTCTGCTGCTGCAGCACATGAACCTGTCGTTGTTTGTGTAGCATTTCTCCAGCGGATAGGAGCGTTCTTGCTCCATGATCAAGCGTTGTACTTCTTCGGTCATTGTAGGGCCGTTTGACGTGTCTGTGGGAGTGCTGGCGGCGGACGATGAGGCTGACGGAGAAGAAGCGGCAGATGAGCTCGCGGACGAGCCAGAGCTCGCAGAAGAAGATCCAGAGGCTGATGAAGATGAACCAGAAGAGGCTGACGATGATCCGGAGCTTGATGCTCCGCTGCTGGAAGCTTGCGCGGCAGCCGAAGCCTGCGCCGCAGCTGAAGCCTGGGCCGCAGCTGAAGCTTGTGCCGCCGCTGAGGCTTGAGCTGCAGCTGCGGCTTCAGCCGCCTCAGCTGCCGAGACAGCACTGACTGAGCCTAGGTTGTTTAAAGAAGTGTAATAGTTATAAAGGGCTGATGCCGTCCCGGGTGGAAGTCCGGGATAACCTTGGTATTGGTAGAAGCCACCCGGGGGAGGAGGGGGCGGACCTCCTGGAGAAGGTGGTCCTCCAAAGCCGGGTACAAATATGCCAAAACAACGTTTCTTACGGTCCGCTTGAGTCACTGAAAAAATGGGCCAAAGAAAATGTTAGAAGTAAACTGCGCTTGAGAAACTTACAAGCAGATCGTTGCTTGGAAGAGCCAAGGTGAGTCTCAAAGTCGCTCAAAAAGCTGGAGTTGCCTTCGAGCGCCGGGTTAATCGTGACCCGTTTCTAAATGAAACGCATGTACATATAACATAAGTACATACTGGTTAATTTGAATTTGACACTATAATTTGTTTACTTTTAAAAAAGGAAGGTGAGACGAACAGATTCTATTAAATTTTCTTCAACCTAAAAATCTCGGTCGTCTCTGCAAAGCGCGGGCTAGGACTCTCGCATACGCCTCAGAAAAACTGGGCGTTTCACTTGTAGTACCTTCCCTGTTGGTGGTAATTGGAGCGATGCTTAAAAATATGTGTCCCTAGTAGTCGTTCAGCTACGGTAACCAAACAAAACATTCCTTGAAAGATGCCTTACCGAATAAATAACCCTTCGTCCACTGACTGGCTCTATCGTAGTCAAAGATGCAACGGTTGCAACAATAATAATTTTAAGCACCATCTATCTTGTTTCAAATCATAATTCTGCGTGAAGACGCCGCAAGGGCGAGCAGCGAGCGTTTTTTCGTAAGATTGCCGCTTATTACCTCCCGCGACAGAACTCATTGAATAAACTCCGGCTCTTCCGAACACGTTGGGGAAGGCGGTTTTAATTGAGCTGAAGAAAATGAAGGTGAAACGAAACATTAAAGATTGCTGTTCGAGGAGGATCGTTGTAATTGGCTTCTTGGATAAATAGCAATTCCAAAGAGTCCGCTTTGGCTTATACCTGTTCCTTTGACCAAGGCGCATAGGGATCGCCAAGGCTGGAGATGACAACCTGATATCCGCCCAATCCGATCCGCCAGGCCATAATATACTTCTTTTGAAGGTCTAAGGTTAAAGCAAGTGATTCCACCTCAATATAGACATAATTCATAATTCTTGGAAAGAGCCAGGGCAAGATTTTTACCATTTTGGAGAGGTCTATAGCAAAAATGGCTTGAAAAATAAAATGCAGCAAAAGATTCAAGAAAGAAAATGATTATTACCTTTGATTGAAGTATGGGATGCCGATTCCAAAAGGTATAGAATATTATACATAGAAAGCTGTCTGTTCTTGGCCAGCAGCGACAAATCCTTTGGTTTGTGATCAAAGTATTTGTGATGAGCAACTGATTCTGTAAATTGTGCTTGATATAAGAGCCTAAAATTGAAGAAAAATGTGTCCCGCCCACTTTAGAGTTTCGTCCAAACGAAGTGTCAAAATTGACAAAAGAAATAAATAAAATAATTCCGAGAAAGATAAATATTTTTCGGCCGGAAAACCCAAGAAAAATTCTTTTTTATTCTTATTTCTTTATTTGTTCTTTACCTTATTTTTATTATTATTATAGGTTAACAGCAGACTATGTACCAACTTTGAATACATACAGGTATCTTCTACTGCTTTTTTTGATGCTTTGGTAGTACATAACTGCGAACTTAATACCTTTACGTGATACCCGAAATAACGCTCGTTGTGTAAAAACCGCAGCGATACACGGCAAACCAGTAGAGTAGTCTTAAACGAGAAAATTAACTCCGGACTCAAAAACAAGGCATCGTTTAAACCGCACTGTTGTTGTGGGCATTGCACAATGGTGCGGTCGGTTTCTTGTGTTCTGCTGCTGTTGGTTTTGATCGATGGCGACATTAATATTGCGAATTCTGGGAATAATCTTATCTTTGAGGAGTCCAGCGAGAGTATCGAAATAGCTGTTGGAAATTACGGTAGGTATACATATCTCTTGAACTTTTCTCCTTGTGTAACGTTTCATAGTATTCGAATTTTGTTATAGACGGAAAGCGTGAGGTGATGGAGAGTAGTGGCGAGAGCAAGGAGGACACAGAAGATGGACCCGAAGCGGCATCGCCCATTGTGCCACCACGAACAAGCCTCACCCCTTTCTACAGCCCGCTCCAGCCCGCCAAACCTTTTCCAATCGAGCCGCCAGACCGTAGCAAAGTTCCGGTAGCTGTTCCAACCCCCTCGCCAGAGCAATATACATTGCCCAGTGGACCACCAAGAGCTGTGGCGCCTTTCACACACATACCTGTTGCTTCGTCGGTCCCCGAAAGCACGTATTCGCGGCGTTTGGACCGCTACGTTAGTAAGAAACAAGATGTGGAGACTGAAGTGCAAGAGATGGACCAACTACTCCAAATTTCCACCTATTACGGTCAAAGTGGAGGCCAGATTTACTCGCCCTACCAGCCGCAACTCCAAGGATACCCGGGCTATCAAGGCTACTCGTCGTATCAGTCTGGCTATGCGCAGCAGTATGGATATCAACAACAGTACTCGTCGTGTTGTCCAAAAAGAGCGCTTGATATTCCGGGTAACTTTTTTTGGCCAGTAATTGCAACGGTTAAGATGTAACAACTTTTTCGCCGTTTGTAAAATTTGGTTATGAAATTCTAGGATTGGCCCCGGAGCTTCAAGACTGGATACCCGTCCAGAACGGCCCACTCGATCTTCCGGAGATCCCGGCGTTGACGAAGCTCGGCGTTCCCATCGCATTTCAGAAGCTGATCATCCCCATGATCGCGGCCGTTATCGGAGCTTTCGGCGGCTTTGGTGGCGGTGCGTTGGCAATTGTTGGAGCCTACTATGACAACATTAAGTCGGCACTGAGTGGCAAAGGCTTCGGCGCTTTTGGTTTTGGGGCGAAAACCAGGAACTACACCGAAGCCATAAGCCCAGCGGAATTTATGGCGGAATTGGAGCTTTTCAAGGCCATAAAGGAGACCAAGAAGACTAGAGTGTTCAGCAAGAAACGGCAGAAATTGCGGGCTCTGAGGAGGTTCAGCAAGTGGGGCAAGCGATTCCATTGAGAGCAAAAACAGCCGTTGAGAGCAAAAACACCATTAAGGCTCCATTAATTTATTACAAAGTAAACGAAATATCGGATATGTATAATATGTATATGTAAAATCGTCACCGAGTGTCTTTCCGGCACTTTGAAGGCTCTCAATACACGTGTGAGACAAACGGCGTACAATGCGTGCCCTCGTAGACGGAGATGTTTTGGAAATGGCCACAACAGTCGACGGCACTGACATTCTTGTCGCTGAAGAGCGGTTCGTTGTTCGCGATGAAGGGCCGTAAATAGCAGGGTGTAACAAAATGCGTTACGGAGATCTGTTTGATTGCGGAGAAGGTCGAGGCGGCTCCGACGGCCAACCCGATAACTGAAAGGAGGTGTTGCTTAATGCCTAGTGAAATATCAGTCTGCCGGGAAAATAATGAGCACTCCGTTGCATCGAAAATCGTATTCGACAAGAAAATGAATTGCGTCGCGGCAAAATTTCCTTTTGCTTCAGCGATAATATCGGCGCAGCGACATTGTGCTTATTATTTTCCCGACCGACTGATGGTATAATTTGTTGAGGACTTTGATTTGCCACCTAAACTTACTTGCAATTGATAGACATGTAATTGTTCTGTATCTGGGACTCCTTTGGATTACCCTGAAAGAAAATGTGTTGAAATTTGAGCTTGAAACAAAGGGCTAAAGAAGCAAGGCTTCAAAAACTCTAAGCGTTTGACTTACTCGCTCCAAGTGAGTTGATCGCTGTCCACAAAGCCGGATTTGGCTTCAGGATCCTCTCCAGCCTTTAGTCGAAGGTAGAATAGGCATGGGAATACCAGCGCCGTCAGCATATTTCCTGTCGAGCCGCAAAGATCCATTAAAGCACCGAACTGAGGCACAGAAAGCGCGGCAAAGACGACTATCATCATCATGCCCGTTCGGACAATTACTCGCTTGATTCCGAAAGCTGAAACGATTCAATTAGTACTATAACATCAATTAAAATATATTTTCTTGCTAGGCTTCAATCACAAACTTGTCAAGCCTACTTTGCGGGGTTTTGAAGACCTCTTCAGCCTCTTGATTTAGCGGATTGGATGCAATTGTTATTGTGAGGATACAATGGAGAGTGATCATGATGTTGATTCCAATTTGAAGCCATTTCGTCTGTATGGAGTTGATGATTGAGTCCTTTACCGAGTCGCCATAAGCGTAGTAGCTCAGCACCGAGACGGGGAGATAAAGAGCAGTTGTTACTGAAAATGGAAAAAACGATGGTTTTATCAGTCTGTCGGGAAAATAATGAGCACATTGTCGCATCGAAAATCGCATCGCCACTGAGAAAATGAATTGTGTCGCGAGAAAATCAAATTGCTTTTAAATTCAGCGATTGGCGTAGCGACATCTTGCTCACTATTTTCCCGACAGCCACGTACGCAAACTGCGCCCACAACTTACGTCCAAAAGCAAACAGCGTTGCTTTGTTGAAGTCCTGCGGAACTTTCATGTCGTGCTGAAGCGTCGGGAAGCTGGGATGATTCGCGTACGCGAAGAAGAAGGTCCCCACCGCCAGCAAATGATTGTCCAACAGAAACGGAGGCATTTGCTTCTCCGGCTCGCAAGTGTCATGATCAATAATTCCGCCGGCCAAAATGAATGCAGCCGCAAATGTTGAGGTGAACATGGCCACAATAACGGCTGGCCAAAAGTCCTGCGGAGACTTGAGGAATGTGGCGGGCAAGAGGACCGCCGCCAGGATCACTACCATGTAGCAGTAGCTGAATTCGAACGCAAAGAAGAGCTTGAGCAAATCGCAAATGTTGCGCGAGGAAAGAAGCACATAGACCACTGTCATTCCAAATTGAGCAATGTCGATGCAGATCGAGACTATGAGTCTGAAAGTTGAGATTACATTTTTTGTATAAGTCACTGATAACATCAGTCTGTCGGGAAAATAAAAGAGATATTTTTGTGGCGTTGACTACTACAACTTACTTGAATTTTGGCCCCAACGCCCGTCTCGCGATTTCCGGATACGGCTTCCTCGTATGATACCGGTATTCGGGGAAACGCTCCACCAACATCACCCAACATTTCCCTATCAAGATGGCTGTAAATGTCATCGAAATAGCCATAAATGCCGTGAACATCACACAAGCGTATATACCTGCAACAACATGGACATATGTGTGAAAAAGTGTCTGTAGATGAACTCCGGAGCTCGTCAAAGCTTACTTGTTCGCACTGTTGCCACCGGCAATGTGACCAGTCCACCTCCAGCGAGCTCTCCGATCATGAACAAGCCCGTGATAAACCAACTCATGCCCTTGTACCGTACGTACACTCCATTCACAAATTCCCCTTCTTCTTTACGCTCATGAACTCTGCCCTTGGGTTTAAAAACGTCGTCGTTTAAGTCGCAAGCCGCTATTTTAATTGTCATCTTGTCTGAAATACTTTATCTTTTGCAAATTTAGTTGTAAAGGTAAAAATACAATGTAAAAATAAACACGGCGAGTTGCAATACAAACTCAAAAGTCCCCCCATATGACAACAAGGCATTCAAAAATAACCTTCAACTTTTAAGACTAGGGCTCGAGACTAACGCAGCCTGCGGCTGCTACCGTCTCTCGGGCGGCGCTGCGGATAAAGGCAACGATTTGGATCTGTTCAACGTCGAAAACAGC
Source organism: Bursaphelenchus xylophilus (assembly GCA_904066235.2). Lineage (NCBI taxonomy): Eukaryota > Metazoa > Nematoda > Chromadorea > Rhabditida > Aphelenchoididae > Bursaphelenchus > Bursaphelenchus xylophilus. The sequence goes on along the minus strand of CAJFCV020000004.1, from coordinate 11,531,369 downwards.
ACAAACGCTCGCCAAAGCTTTGCCGACGGCCGCGGCAGAAAAACGCTACGCGTTAGACTGAGCCTAGTAGCAACTTGTGGCGTTCGGAACGCTAAGCCGACCTTGTTTTAGATCGAGAAGTTAAGATCGCTAAGCTTTCACCTAATCGCTAAGCTCAGGTCAGTCCCAGATCGCTAAGCTCGGTTAAAGAGCCCGCCGGCATGAGGCGACGGCCTACGGCCGCCGCGAGACTACATTTTGTTACCTAAAATAATTTCTCTTCCTCAAAAATTGCTCAGAAACCCATCCAGTAACCAAAATCAACTAAAAAATCAAAAAAAAATGGACTCAGCACTCAAAAGTATCCTTAGATAATATTTTTCCCTAACTCCCCGTCAAATTTGGCCCTAAAACGGCCAAATCCCGAGAATCCAGGACCAAAAAAAAATTTTTACAAAAATTTCTCGAAAAAATCCAGAAAATCCCGTCATGACGCGTCATGATGACCGTTTCTCAACCGCCCTCTTCACACTCAGCATTCTCTCCGTCTTATCTCTGACCGAAATCGAAAGAGAAAACCTTTATCTAACCACCCTCCACCCAGTTCCCACTCTCTCTTTTCTCCCGCCAAACGAAGAAGGAAGCGGTTCTCTGCCCGCTCTCTCTCTTCGCCGCGCTCTTTTTTTGTGTTTTCGTCCGTGGAAGTCGGCGTTTTTTCAAAACTGGCACTTGTTGCACTAAACGTACCGAGAAAAAAGATACTAGTCGCGGCAAAAAGTCCTTAGAATTTTCTGCGACTCCGCACTGTGCATTCACCCGAAAACACATTTTGCACTGTGCAATTTTGTTGATTTTGCCTTATTGTCGCGCGCGATTCCCGCGACAAATCAACATTTCGGGGTGCGACGAGATTTGGGGGCCGCGAAAAATTCTAAGGACTTTTTGCCGCGACTAGTACAACTATATCCAAAATGACATGGAGATTCCGAATATGCAACCTTTAGACCGATTGTAGTTAGAAATTTTCAAGTTTTGACGGTTTTAAAAATTTTAAATTTTTTGGTGTCAAAACTCGCCGAAAGATTCTGCCATGGGGATTACATCGACAGGTGTAATTCAAGCGGCATCGTCAACCCAGCAAAATTCCCGAGGGGATGTTAGAGCCGGATTTTTGAATTTCGACCTTGTTCCCGAAATAATTCCACTTTCGTACAATAAAGTAAAATCCAAAAATTCTGTAATTCGAATACTGCCTTTTGACCTTGTCCGTATTTTAGGAATCGATACCTGTTTCTATAGCAGTTCAACGTGCTGAATACGATGGACGAAATTAAAATCCGAAAAAATTCCTTTTCAAGCCCTCAGGGCCGAATTTTGGCCGAAATTTCAAAATTTTTTTTCGGCCGCACGGTGCGCACGGAATATTGAAGGTAGAAAGCTGAAACTTGGCACGATGGTAGTTCATTTTGTGTCCTATAGCACCCATATGATCAATTTGTTCAACTCCGCTAATTGCCCTGAGGGCGATTTTTTTCGCACGGTGCACCAAAAATCGACCAAAATTTCCGGCGGCTCTGACGGCCGTAATTTTAAAGATACGAAGAAGATGTAAGCGGGTAATTTGTAGAGCTCTTCGAGCTCTACAATCTATTGTTGGACATTTTTGACATTGTTGTTGTACATCAGGGAGTGAAAAAGTCAAAATTTTGAAAATTTCGAAAAATTGCGTTTTCAAGTATGTAGATTTTCTGAAACGATGGCCACGTAGAATGTTCTGAAAAAATTTAGGGACTATCTTCGGGCAAAAAAACTAAGATCAGCGAGCCGTTTTTTCGAATTTCGATCTGGGAGCCAAGAACGATTTTTTTGAAATTTGCACTGTGCAAATCGTATTTTTTACAGTAAGCCATAGCTAAAATACGAAGTGCACTACAAAAAAGAAAGACACGACGTAATAGGAAGTCGGGTACGTAGAATTCAATGGAATCAAAAAAATCCAGAAAATCCGTCATCATGACGGGGTTTTCTGGAAGTGTAACTTTGTACATGGCCGTATCTACACATACATTGAGATATCTCTTAGTTATGAATTTGCTTTCCCGATATGGACCTGTAGAAGCTTGCATTTCAATATTCCCCGGTCTAATTAAAAGATACGAAAAAAGGTCTTTTTTTGAGATTTTTTTCGTAAAATTTGAAGTTTCGAAAAAATCTCGACAGTGATTGTCCCATTATGTACCATACGCGACGAAACCAAAAATCAAGTCGATACCTATAAAACGAAGCGAGATATGGTAGCTCAAAGTTTCGACTTTTCCTGACGTCATAGGTCACTCAAAGCTGAAAATTTCGAAATTTTTTTTCAAATACTCAAAGAGAGCATCTAAAAGAACCACCATGCCAAAAATCAGGTCAATCGGGGCAAAACAAAAGTATAACCACAAACCCTACGAATACTTGTATTTTTTTTTTAGAAATGCAAAAAACCCTTTAACCCTTTGAAAAGTGAGCCATAATTTGTCAAAAATATTGAAACACTCGCCATTTATGATGTAACATTACAACTGATCATAACGAATCGAAAAGCCAATTAAATTATAATTAAGAATACTGGTCCGCAAGGTTTGTTCAGCGGTCTAAAACCAACATGAAGGCGTATTTCTTACATGATACGCTTGAACCAACAAGTTTATAGTTTTTACTTTTTCGCTTCTAGGAAATGGCGATTCAGATGATCAAAAAAACGTAGAAAAAAACGTGTGTCTAAAAATATCAGTCTGTCGGGAAAATAATGTGGATTTTTCGCAACAAAATTTCCCTGTTTGTCAAAGGGTCGTCGCAAAAAGGTGATGGCGACGAATCCACATTATTTTCCCGACAGACAAATATGAAAGACAACTTGTCTTAGAAAGTATCATAGTGGGCGTAAAGCTCTGTTGATTTAACAAGGAAAGTACTTCTATGGGTTGTGGAATTACCGGTCAAGATATATATCAAAAAATTCGCAAAAATTTTCTGATTCAGAATATATAAAAATTAGCTGCCTAATTTTGGTCTGATGACATGTTTTTGTCCTCAGAAGTTTTCTCGCGACACAATGCAAGTGTCTTTTTGACCGTGTTTTTACCGATAAAAAAATTTTGTTTTGTGCTAAAATAAATTTTGAGGCCTTGACAAGCCTTAAAATATCAAATTGGATTACAACTACACCTTAAAAGTAGTTCCAATGTAAAAAATGGGTTCTAGTGTGGCAAAAAGAACCGAACCCGTCCCCTTCGGATTCCCAATCTAGCGCTCTAACCACTCGGCCACACCGCTCTCTTCCGAAGGAAGAGACCGAGCGCGCTTTTGTTGCCGCAGATTTTTTTCCTCGAGAAAAACATTTATTGATAAAACTCGTTAATAGACCAAAATTAGGCAGCTAATTTTTATATATTCTGAATCAGAAAATTTTTGCGAATTTTTTGATATATATCTCGACCGGTAATTCCACACCCCATAGAAGTACTTTCCTTGTAATGAAAAACGGTGGCGTAGGAAGTGAAGTTGACCTATGCGAACCTTTTTGTAAACACGCTATTTTTTCTTCGCAAACACTCCAAAGAAGATGACGGAAAAGGTCCAAGCTTTGATTTGAAAACGACAGTAAATTTGTGATTTTTTCACAAGGCCGGCCTATTCTTTTCTGTTCGAAATATATATGTCTTCGAAAAAAGTTTGGAAAGCGATTTTAGCGATTTGCTTCCAAAACCGGGGCGGTTTCATTTTTTCAACTTTATACGCGCCGGGCCATAAAGCCCGAAGAATTGCGAGTATCTACAAGTCCATCGGGAGAATAATGAACATTGCCGTGCCTTTGAATCGCCCATCATCGCTTTGCGACGGCTAGCCGCAGCTGGAAATTCGGCGTGCCTGCTCAGGCATGGCTCCGGGCCGGGTTTTGAAAAATTTCTCGGCCCGACTCCGGGCTTCGATCTTTAGGCCCGGGCCGGCCCGGTTTTTTGGAATCTGAATTTTGCCCGGAAAAAAGGAAAAAATAAGCTTTTTCGATAGAATTTTTCATTTTTTCGAACACACTGCTGATAGCGAACGTAAAGTGACCTTATGTACCTAGGTTTTGTTAAATTTTTCTTTACATTTTGCGAAAATTTGCCATAATTTTCCTTTCATTTCGCGCTTTCTTTCTTTCCAACCTAGTATAGAAATTTTCCGGGCCGAAGGCCGGGCTTTCCAAATTTTCCAAGCCCGGGCCCGGGCCGGGCCACCACTATTTTCCCGACAGACTGATATGGCCAAAAAGCATCAGTACTCTCTGTGTCGCAATAGAGCGCTAGCAGAGTACGCAGATTTCCCCGTATAGCGCGAGCTAAAATTGAAAGACATGATCTACGGTCTCGCGATATTTAAAGAAGACCTGGGCGTTGCACTAGGAATGCTTTCCTGGTAAGCCATTACAACCATCAAAACTCCCGGACTACATTCGACAAATCAAAACAGCTCCTCAAAACAGCCTGATACAACCCTTGCAATTCCGCTAACCCTGTAAAGGAAAACAAATAAATCAATTTATAGGCACGACCCCACCTTCTGACTTGTACGACACACAAGTTTCAAACAATCTACACATAAAGGTTACCACACGATAAATAAAAACATTACTCATGACCAGTTGCGTAACTGATTCGAGAACCCTGGGAAAATATTTATTTAAGCCGTTGCGTAACCTTTTTCCCGTGCAATTAAAAAAAAATATGACCTTTTTTGAGATTTGAAAGGATGTTTATCCAAAAACAACGGATCAGCAGGTTGTTTTGTAATCAATTTTTTTGAGTCATTGGGACGTTCAGATGGCATTGCCGGATATTTCAGTTCAAGTGCGGAAGAAGTGCAACTTGACTGTAGGGCATATACAGTCAGTGAAGTGCTTCAAAAAGGGGGCAGGTAGAAGTAGCGCCGGGTTTATGCGGGCATGTTTGGAAACCAGCCAAGATTTACTTACAACAGGGAATTCGAATAATGGATCTGGCAGTTAGATGTTGCAAATTAAGTTCTCTTGTTCATAAGCGGCTTAAATAGCTTCCGTAAGATAAACCATGCACTTTGAAAGGTTCAGAAACCATTTCTTTTTTTTGAAAACAAGCTCCTATAACTTTGAAAGCTGTGGATGGATTCAATAGATTCGATTTATCAGTACCAGGGAGTTGCCAATGCAAAATTTCTATCATATTACGTAGATCACGGGTGTAAAATTGTAATTCTAATCGGAAAATTTCGGCTGCCTGCAAAGTGGTTGCCCGCAAGTGTCGCGACGCATTGTGAAGCAGCTATTTGAACAACACTGGATGCATGTATTAAAAACATAATAAATAGCAGGAATTAAAGATAATACGAAACTTTTACATTTGACTCACAGAAAACAGACTTGTAACTCTGATATATCCCACTCCCTTGTCAATTTGTCCACATCATATTTCACCCAACGAAAAAAAATGCGAGAAAAATTATATTATAATAGAAAAGACGATTTATGATTTCCATTGAAAATATATTGGATGTCCAACAGTTGGGCAAACAAAACTTGGCTAATTAAAGTATACGGAAAAGGATTGCGCAATGTAGCCTTACTAGTTTGAAGGTTAGAGGGTTTTTGTCTGGGCATGCAAAACTAGAACGGCCTTGACGTTTTTTCTAGTATAGTAAGCTTTGCACAAAGTTTAGAGCTTCAAGAGAGATACCCCAAGGGCGATGCTGACTTTTCTTAAATTTTGCACATACTAAAGGCACAAACCATAAAACAATACTTGAAAATTTCAGCTGGCGTTTTGCAGAGGCAGCCGCGATATCCAACGATCTTTGGGGCCGGGAGAGTACGCAAAACGTGGAGAGCGGTCAGAGAGAAAAACACTTTTTGGGCACATCTTTGGACGCTTCGTGAGGAAACAAATGATTTTTTATGGAAAATTTATACTCTGCGGTAGAAATAGACACAAAATTGTTCTTGCCAAAGTTCGCAAAAAGCGCGACATTTTTTCAAACTTTCGACCAAAAAAACTTTGTCTTAGAAAGTACTACTCTAAATTTCTGACAAGGTTCTTCAAAAGGAGTACTTCCCTCACAGACTGCAGCCGCAGCGTCTAAAAAAAGAATTACTCACAGGCCATCGAAACTTTGGTCTTGCTGAAATTTAATCCTGTGAGTTTTGCATATTTCACACGATTATAATCGAGTGACGCCAGACGATTGGCATATACTAAACCAAGAGAGCAGGGTATAATGTCCGAGTTTTACGACATTTTTTGAAAACACAAGCGCCTATGTGTTCTGCTAAAGTCATAAGTGAAGCTCTCAATTTATATTATAGTATGATACGAAGACGAATTCCTAGATTTTTATTTTTCTGTCGTAAGCCGGTACAAAAATTGGTGGAGTTTGGTACTTTATAATCAAAGAAGAGAGGTGCCTTGCACCTCAAACTGAGGAGTCCGGTGACTGGAATAGACTCTTCGCCATCGGTTTTTGACACTTTGTCTTGTTTGCACAGAGAAGACAGAGAAAGGACGCGCAAAAACATACTCCCTCGTAAGCATGGCTGCAAACCGGGCCAGCCCGGCCCGGGCCTGCGGGCCGGGCCTAAATCTCCAAGCCCGGCCCGGGCCCGGGCTTGTAAAATTTGGAAAGCCCGGCCCGGTTCGGCCCGGAAATTTTTTGTACTACGCTGGAAAGAAACAAAGCAGGAAATAAAGGGAAAATTCGCAAAATGTAAAAGATAATTTAGCAAAACATATACATAGTTCAATTGCCGCTTGACTATTTTTATAAATTACTAAGTCGCCATAAATTGTCTTGCCATCTGGTTACAAAAAATCATAAAATTTTGTGTATAGTCACCCAAATTTTAGCAAAAATGTTTTATCACAGATCTTTTATTGAATTTGAAAAAACCTACAAGCGTATTGCGTATTTTTGAAAATTTTTCCTTTTGCTTTTTTTGCCAGCGTATTAACTATGAGGTCGCACTTAAAAATTTCTGATTTTTTTTTTCAAATTGACTTGAAAATTATTTTTTCATTTGGGCGAGTGGTAAATAAGGTCATTTTACGTTCGCTATCAGCATTGTGTTCGAAAAAATGAAAAATTTTATCGAAAAAGCTGATTTTTTCCTTTTTTTCCGGGCAAAACTCAGATTTCATAAAAAACCGGGCCGGCCCGGGCCGGGCCGGGCCTGAAAATCGAAGCCCGGGGTCGGGCCGAGAAATTAGTCGGCCCGGCCCGGGCCGGAAAATTTTGGAAAGCCCGGCCCGGAGCCATGCCTTCTCTCTCGTCCAAAAATTCCCCATTTCTTACCCGACAAAAGGGGTTTTCGCGTCTTTGTTTGGCGAATTGTCCATTCACAGGACCGTTTTATTAGATTGTCTCAGTTTGACGTGCGTTTGGCTATTCCCGGACTGGGAACAAAATGTAAAGACAATCTAATTGTAAGCGTCGCACTTGGGGGACTTCCCTTGCAAGGCATCCTTGAAACACTGAAAGGCTTACGGCAAAGACACCTCCGTCGAGCAAAAAAAAAACGGCTGGGAGCTAAGCCTACCTCCGCCGCTGCCGTATTTATTTGCCCTCAGGCCTGCAGGCATGAGGGCAAATCTGCAGTTGCAACTGCTCCTGCGTTTATAATAAAAACATTCTCCAGTTTATACCCCAATCATAATCCGCCCGCAAGACAAATAAAGTTTGTTGAGCCGCTCATTCCAAATATTTTTGGCCGCCACGTTTGTTATTATTAAACCTACAAATGCTCTCTGTATTATAAATAGCAACATTTAGCAAGTGGGGTACAGAGAACATCTAAAGAAAACAGTCGAAAACAAAGTTTTCTCAACTAATTCGGCGAGCGCGAGGAATTTTTTCGCAACGCTTTTGTCAGGTGTTCGCGTCGTGAACGAGATCTGCGCTACATGTGACTGCAGCTTTGATGTTGGGAATCCAGAAATCAGCAAAGTTTGAGATCAAAACGGAGCGTGTTTCGACCTTTCCACGCAACAATACTCATGGTATTTGCACGGTGGGGCATTCAATAACACAGACAAACATCAAAAGTTTAGAAACAGTCAAAACGTGATAATGTACGAGGGGTATCGATTGGTGATGAGCAAAAAAGTCACATTTGTATGGGAACAAAACAACGCTTGATTGTAGCGCGATGCTGTTGAAAATTCAAAAAAAGATCAGTTAGGAAAAAAACGTTAAACTTTGTTTGTTCGGAGCTAAGAAAGGAGGCTACAGTGGGGGACCTATCCCAGTGGCAAAAAACGTACCATTTTGCATCCGGGAAGAATCAAAAATGTGGAAAAATGCTTCCCTCTTCAAGTGAAAAAACTCCGATTTCAAAAGCGCGCTCGCTTTTTTTTTGTGAGCGCCCTTCAAAACGAAATTTTTTACTTGAAGAGGGATGCATTTTGCCACATTTTTGATACTTCCCAGATGCAAAATGGTACGTTTTTTGCCACTAAATCAAGTCCCCATACAGTCAGTTAGAAAAATAATGGGCACAATGCTGAAGTGAAAAGCAATTTGACCGCTTATTATTTTCCCGACAGACTTATAGAGGGGTGTGACAAATTACAGGCCAGATTGATTTTCGTTCTCAGCGGTATCACATCGAGAAGAGAAGGGATAATGTTGGTTCCGTACTACGGTAGAAATAGACATGAAACTTGTTGCATCAAAATTTGCAAAAAAGTCACATTTTTGAAAACTCTTTATTTATTAATTTCTCTCGCTTCGCTAAAGGGTAAGCTAGAAACATATGCCTTATTGTTAGAAAATTGAGTAATATCTGCCTGCCGCGAAAATAATGTGGGCTTGTAGCAGCATAATTTCTCATCCCTATGTCCAGCCGCGACTGGCCAAAACGATGATCCAAGGCGCGAAAAATCCAGGATATTTTTCTTAGGTTGATGCATAATTATCCGGCGTTTTTATTGGCGCGTTTTTTGCTAGTTAAGACTCGCGTTTTGTTAACCTTTTTTTGTAAAAATGATCTTCTCTGTTTAGTTAATAAAATGACTGTCGAAAACCATACTCATATTCGCGTATTATGCTCTACCACTTCCAGAAAAGTTGGAAGTCAGCACGGTCATTCCGCGATCTCAACGATCTTTTCGGCGAAGGAACAAAAAAAAATTCGCCAGGTGTTTCGCCAAGGGAATACCAAAAGACGTCCACTGTAAGAAGGCAATAAAAACGCCGGATAATTATGCACCAACCTAACCTTAACAGGCCGAACTAGGCTCAGTGATACAAAAGACATATTCTCAGCTTTTTTAGAGCTGGATCGACTGCAAAAATATCGTATATCTTGGTATAAGAAATTTTCCCACATTTCACTTGTCAAAAAACGCGACAAATCAAATCTCAAATACAACAAATACAACAACCGCACCACACCTCCACCGCCATTGTGTGCCTTTTCAAACCAAACAACAACTACTATATTTTTGGCAAACACAAAATGAATGGCTTTCATTATCGTACCGAGAACTCCAATCGTTTTATTGCTCTTTTTTTGAATGTTGATCTCGTGGCGTAACTTCTTTATCGCAAGTTGTACTCCATATCAATTGAAGTTATCGGTTTTTTTGTACACATAGAGCACGGAAGACTTTCGCTCAACGAGCGAAAAGTGTTGATAACGGTGGTCACAACAATCCGATGAGAATTTACGGAATTTTGTGGGAACAAATGAATATTTCTGCGGCTAAATTTGGAAATTGGCGCAGCTGATAGTAGAGATATTCAAAGATTTTTGATAACGAAAGAGTGCGAAGAATGCGGAGAGCGGTAAGAGAAAAACACTTTTTGGTCATATCTTTATCAATTTCGTGCGGAAAAAACAGTTTTTTTTGTTGAAAATTCACTCTCTCGGTAGAAATAGGTACGAAATTTTTCGTGACAAAGCTCACAGAAACAAATTTCCCTATTTTTGGCAACTTTCGACTTAAACAGCTCAATTGTAAAATTGGAAAAAGCCTTCGCAGAGTCTCCGCCGAGCCTTCGCAGAGTCACCGGTCATCCAACGGCTTGCCAGCCCTTGTAGGCACTTGTTGCTACCTTTTTCAGGGTATCCGATGAAACTTGGCACAAATTTAGAATAACGTTTTCTAAGATATATGCGAGAATCCTAGCTCGCGCTTTACAGAAACAACCGAGATTTTTAGATCGAAAGTCGGCGAAAATTTAGGATTTTTTGCCGAATTTTGGCACGGAAATTTTCATACCTATTTCTACCGTAAGGGGTAATGTTTCTACAAAATAAATTTTTTCCGCGTGAAACTGGCAAAGTTATGGCCGAAAAGTGTTCTTCTCTCTGACCGCTCTCCGAGTTAAGCGTACTCTCTCGGCGGCAAAGATTGCTCAATATCTCGGCGGAACTTGCAAAGCGCGAGCTAAAACTTTTGGCATTGACACCTAGTCTATGCCCGACGTGTCCGCAAAATTTAAAGAAAATCTGAGCGTCGCACTTGGGGTACTACCCCTGTTAGCCAAAATTTTATCAAAGTCTGAGGCCGCATTTTGGCCTCTTTTCTTTTACATAAACCATAAAAAACCCCCCTCCAATCCCTCTGAAGCATCGCCCTCACAATGCAACAAACAAAGCGTCAAACAACACCCGTCATCGTCGAAAAATCATAATCGACTCCGCATTCCCTTTGACATTGTTTGCCCCGAACATTGCGAACGTTTAGCCTTTATGCTCACCACGCAAGTCACAATAACTCTCTTCGCTTTTCACGTGATAATCCCGCTTACTTCTAGTTTCCACTGACGGCTTGTTTACTCATACGGAAGCTGAAGATGGGTTTGACAAAGTGATAAAGGGATTAGTGTCCGTTCGCTGGATGGGAAAATCTACCATGTATTGGTCGGGAGTTAAAAAATTGTGTGTAATTGTATACGTACAGAAAATATGTCATGATGACATACGTTTTAATGATGCCAGTATTAAAAATGTTGGCTTTATATAGCTAGGAATACTCCCTAGGCCATCTGTAAAAAAATTTGGCTCAAAAATTTTGCAAAAAGCGATTTGGATGACGGATTTTTTGGATTTTTTTAGGATCTTTACAACGCCACAAATTTCTTGACGTGCTTGAGGGAGTACTCCTAGTCATATACATCCGCCCTTTATAACACTGGGACATTTATCGCGGGCTAAAAATTCTTATGCTTTGATAGAATGTATCACGATGACACTTATTTTAAATGTGGAACTGGTAAAAATAACGGCTGTATATATGGCCAGGAATACTTCCAAGAGCCCACAAGAAAATTTTGGCTCCAAACTTTTGCAATGAGCAACGGGATGACGGATTTTCTGGACTTTTTCGATTTTTTTGCTAACCTTTGTAAGGCCATAGATTTTTTGAAATGCTCTAATGAGCGCTCCAAGCCGTATACAGCCGTTGTTCATAACACCTTGACATTTTTAAGCCAATGTCATCGTGACAGATTTTCTGGACACACAATGATTTATAAGTCCCGAACCAAAAAAAGTATATCATCAAAGAACAATAAAAACATTGCCCAAAAAGATAAAAATTCGTCTTCCAAAATACCATTCACCTTTCCCAACTTTTCAGCCCTTCCACGTTTCGATCCCACCTTTTTGAACCCCCAAGATCATTAGCCATTTTGCACCCCGCAAATGACATAAATTATGGGCGAGAATGACTCTTTCGGCGAACGAGTTTATCAATGGAAACGCAGAAGACTATAACTTTCACCATTAAAGGTGGTTCGTTGTAAAAGAACCTTATCGAGCGTATCGTAAAATTGGAAATTATTAATACTTTTGTGGTACGAGGATCATGCTCATTAAAATGGTTGGAATTAGATTCATAAGATTTTTGCAAGGAAATGTGACTGTGTATAGGGTTGTTTTTACAATGGGGTTATTTTGATGACTAACCAAGCTAGAAGCAAACTGCAGTTTTTGGAGTTTTGCAAGGTGTAGACATGGCTCCCAGACCGGTCCGAAACGAATTTGAGTCGGGCCGGCCTGGCCGTTTTTTTATTTCTTGGAGTAGGTTCAGTGACAAGCTCAGACGGTTCTTATCAGCATGTCGAAAAAATATCAGCATGTCGGGAAAATAATGTAGATTTATGGCGACAAAATGTCTCGCCTCAGCCAAATTTTGATCGACATATGATCGGCGAGTACAAAGAATCCCGGATTTTTCGTTTCAGCAAGGAATATGGTGTGTCTTTATTCCAAATCAGTAGTTCCTGTCCATACGTGCATATCAGTATGTTGGGAAAATAATGAGCAATCTGCCGCATCGAAAATCGCATTGCCGTTGAGAAAATGAATTGCATCGTGTCAAAATCAAGTTTCCTTTCTCTTCAGCGACGCGATCGACGTAGCGACATTGAGCCTTAGTATTTAGACTGGTAATATTACATTGAAACATTTTCCGCTTGGAAGCAAAAAACTTTTGCGGCGAAAAATGTTGAACTATCATAATTAAAAACATTTTTTGTCTAGCCGACTCTCCATCTTTCGCGCGTCTTCTCACAGCAAAAACATTTGAATGATCATATCGGCGCCCTAGACGAAACCCTCTAATCAAAACCATCAATTCCTGTTTTACTCTCTTATCTCGGCATGTACAAAAACAGTCAAAGGAGAACCCGTTCGAGCCCTCTTGTCATCTTACCCGTTCTACAAAGCAATGTCGTATTCGCTAATTCGGAAAGACTCAATTGACTGTCACTACAAACATTAAAACTATTAATTACTACGATAAGCGCTAATTTTGTCACAACTGATGGCCTCAAAACGCCATAGGGTGGAGGATGACAACGAGGATATCGCTTACCTGAATCTGAGTCTGATACAGTGAGTGAGAAAAGAGTTGACGTTGTTTTAGACGTTTAGTGTCTTCCTGGTCAACTACTCGATATTTTTTGGGTTTACTTTACTCGCGATTGGCATACCAGTGCCGGAAGAGAGGAATCCATTTGAGAAATTCGAACCAAAGAGACTGTTTTATCAGTACGGAAAAGAACATGCATTTTGTTATGTATGTTAGGCGTAATATTTGAATCAGACCGTCGGGAAAATAATGAGCATTCTTTTGTATCGCAAAACATCGGAAAACCACACAGAACATTTTTTTTTGTGTCAAAGTTTCAACCGATGGGCGAAGCGTCGAAACGAGCCGGGAAAACACTTCGGATGGGTTTTACTATATATAGTATATCAGTCCGTCGGGAAAATAATGAGCATTCAGTCGCATCGAAAATCGCATCACCGCCGAGAAAAACTAATTGTCTTCGGCGTCGCGACAAAATAAACTTCTTTCACTTCAGCGACCCGATTGACGCACCGACATTGCGCTCATTCTTTTCCCGACAGATTGATATTTAGTCTTTTCATAAAATTCATGGACCTTTTTTCGAACCCCGGACATGCACCGTGCATTCCACCTTCATTTTTTTTTATTCTCGCCAGGGATGCTTTTTCTGACTGCAGCTGGAATTTAGTGCGCGGCCGTGACGAGGCGAGACATTTTGCTGCGATAAATCCACATTATTTTCCCGACAAACTGTTTAGACGCCCCTTAGGACGTCACTGAACGCAGTGTAATAGCCTGTCGGGAAAATAATGAGCACAATGTCGCTGCTCCGATCGCGTTGCTGAAGCGAGAAGACATTTGACTTTGCCGCTACACAATTCATTTGTGATGCGACCTTCGATGCGACAGAGTGCTCATTATTTTTCCGACAGATTAACATACACGCAGACGTCGCTTACTGTTCATTTAGAATACGGACGCCCATATTCCATCGGAATACATTTCCATCTTTCGACGGGCCGTTCTTTACGTCTGGAACAACGTCTCGTTCCGCTTGGCATGCTGTCTAAGTATGCCGTACCGGATGGCCATCAATCTTATTATTTTGTGAGTACTAACATGTAAATTTTTAAAGGTGTTTTCCTTTCCTTAGCCATGACCTGCAACTTAATCTGCGGCCCGAAAACCTCAGCTATCGCATCCTGAATTTGCTGGCGTTGTTGCTTTCTACTGTCGATGTAATGGCATTGACGTTGGTTGCAATCATTCATATCATCTTGGATATGCCCAGTAAGTCTGCGAAGTCGTGGCGTTATGATTTTGTGGACGCCAGACCACTTTACTATATAGCTATCAGTCTGTCGGGAAGATAATGAGCACTCTGTCGCGACGAAAATCGCATCCCCGTCGAGAAAATGAATTGTGTCATGGTAACACCTATTATTTCACTTCAACGGCGCGATATCGAGCTCATTATTTGTCTGTCGAGAAAATAATGTGGATTTGTCGCGGCCTGAAATCGCTCATCATGACTTTGCGGCGGCTAGCGGAGCTGGCGATTTGGCGCGCGTCTGCGACAAAGCGAGATACTTTGCTGCGACAACTCCACATTATTTTCCCGACAGGCAGATAAAACGCCTCTTAGATCGTCATAGAATTGTTGTAATGGTCTCTAGGGAAAATGAGAGCACTCTGTCCAATATTTTCCCGACAAACTGATATTTTTTATCATCACTCACGTTGACACTCACATGAAAAAGATCCTTTCAGAAGCTTACGAAGTCGCATTCACCACGTGGATCATAACTGCTGCGGCAGCGATCGCACTGAACGGTCTCTTGGGAACCTTTAGGACCATTGAAAATCACTGCGACCGAATAATATTTTACCTCAAAGCAATTTCTACTATCTTTTTTCTGTGGCAGGCCCCATTTCTCTACAATTTTCACGCAGCTTTTATGCGATTTCCTTCATGTCATTCGTTTGTGAGCTTTGATGCCGCCTTCGCCGAATATGCAGTTCTCGGGGCGTATTTCACTAGCGAGTTGATCAAAGTCTATGAGATGAAGGACAATCGGATGATGATGTATCCAAGAACAAGCTCCGGAGAGTGCTGTCCGTTAGAGCCGAAGAACTTTGAAGGCGGGAAATTTAGTGGAATCGACAATGACTCTTGTTGATTTACAAGTAAAGGTTTTCAAGCGCGACGCTCGTATTTTTTTTAAACTTTGCAGACATAGGTCGCATATAAATTCAATGGTTTTTACTGCTGGGAGAGTAGGTCAAAAAATGCGGAGAGAGAAGAACACTCTTTGGGCTGCCTTTGCCGGCTTCTCAAAGCAAAATTGCGTTTTTGAGGAATAATTGTCGTCTGTGCTGTGGCGGACCTGATCCAGTGACAAAAAACGTACCATTTTGCATCCGGGAAGTATCAAAAATGTGGCAAAATGCTTCCCTCTCCAAGTGAAAAAGCTTTGCTTTGAAGGGCGCGCTCTTTCTACTGGAACAGATGCTCCACTGCAGGCATAGGCCTTGAACTTTCTAATTGTAAGCCAAAAAATTGCAAAAAAATGACAAATTTATGCCAAGTTACGACGTAAAAATCTCGATAATTTCTACAAATCACGAGCTAAAAGTTTCGCATGTCTTAAAAATTAATCTAACTTTGCCCCAAGTTTCATCAAAATCTGAGTGTTGCACTTTGAGTACTTCCCTTTTTAGTCATCATAAGCAAAATCATAGAATAAATGCGACTTTATCTTCCAAAACGCCATGTTTTGAATACATTTCAACGTTTTTTCGTATTTCCCTTCTTTGGCTTTTCATCATCGTCACTTTCCTCACCGTCGTCACAATGGAATCTCCCGCAATCTTGGTAAAGCTGGACCTTGTCCTTTATCGATCTGTATTCCATCAATTTCTCGGCCTTTTCCAACGGACAAACTTCCTGACAGGCCCGCAATTTTAGAGGGGTTAACTTTTTGTCGCCGTAGAATAGAAACTGCAAGGTTCAGGCATAAAAGGTTATGGTTTCTTACCTCAACTGTTGCTTTGTTTTTCTTCCCTCTGACTTCCATGATCAAACATCCAGCATACGGGATTTTGGTCATGGTTTCAAATCCAAACGCGTTCATAATGGATTGGAGAGTTCCTTCGTGCTGAAAAACTTGGTTACTTATAGTTATTTGTAATCACTCTGATATCAGTCTGTCGGGAAAATAATGAGCACTCTATTGCCTTGAAAATCGCATCGCGGTCGAGAAAATGAATTGTGTCGCGGCAAAATTAAAAATTTTTTTGAAGAGAAACGTGGTGGGCGCAGCGGCAGAGTGCCCATTATTTTCCCCACAGGCTGCTACGCTACGTTCAGCGACGCCCTAATGGACGTCTTATCAGTCGGTTGGAAAAAATGTGGACTTTTCGCAGAAAAATATAATATCTCGTTTTGCCACAGTCGCCCACCAAATCGCCGCGGTTTGCCGTCACAGAACGATAATGGGCGATTCCAAGGCGCGAAAAATCCACATTATTTTCCCGACAGGCTAATAATGTGCAAAACGTCACTGCGCTGAGTTACCTCGCTGAAGTGGAAAGCAATTTGATTTTGTCGCGACACAATTCACATTCTCTTCGGTGTTGCGATTTTCGATGCGACAGTTTTTTATATTCCCGACTGACTGATAACCAATTTATCACTGTCTCAAACCCAGAAGCAGTTGATACCTACCGCAGAATACAGCAACATCTTTTTCGGTTTCTTCATTTTCCCTTTCCCCGCTTTCTTCGCATTTTGCATAAAGTCACCCAACAAAAATCCGCCTCGAAGTCTCGACAGCTCTGTTGTGCTAAAACGAACCGCTCTTTCTTCAATGTTGATTTCCATGATCAGCTCCAGAGTTGTTTTACCCTGAATTTGGTGCTATCGCTTCACATTTCTCGTCTTACCCCATACTTTGGCCAATTTTGGTAAACCCAGTCGGGTTGCGGAATTTTATGATAAAATTCTTTGTTGATCTCCTCAACGGCTTTGATGTCATCCAGGGTGAAATTGCTAATACCAGTGTTGTTCCCCAAGAATTTGAAGAGCTCGTAGTACTTCAAACCCAGTTTTTTCTTTTTCTCCTCGCGAAGGGGCTTGTAGATCTTGTCATAGGCGGGGCATTTGAACTTGGTCGGTTTTAGGAGCTAAAAATTTCGTCAACGTTTCAATAGCTCTTCAGATCAAAGCTATAATGCTTTGCTGTTCAGTTCATCGCTTACCGGATCTTCAGCGCCGGGCTCAGCCCCATGAACAGCAATCGGTTGCCAGGCCATTCCACTGATCGCCATCTCCGACTGCGTTGGCGGAAACATTGCGCTCAGCATGCTTTGTGCGCTCACTAGGGCCCGATCTTTGTCGGTGGAGCGGATGTAGACCTGAGAAACGATAATGGATAGTGATAAGAGAATTTTTTGCATACCTCTTTATGATGAAAACTCTCCTTCAGGAACGAACCGACATAGCGCTGGTGAAAGAACTCGCCAAGCTCTCGGAGTTGGAGAATTCCCTCCTAAAATATGTTATCATTGAGGTGTGCTTGTAGCTCTTTTTTAAGCATCACATTTTTTTCAAAAATGCATAGCGCAGTGCGAAATAGTTCGAAATGGTCCGTGCACTGTGCGAGAACCCAAAAAAATGTGGAGTGCACGGTGCAAAATGAGGTGTTTTTTGTGCAAAGTGAGAACCGCAACAAAATGTCGCACCTTTTGAAAAATGAAAATACCAGTCTGTCGGGAAAATAATGTGGGTTTGCACAGTAAAAATTCTCCCGTGGGCCGCATCAAATTTCCAGCCGCGGCTAACCTTCACAACGCAATGACACCAATAAGAGACAAATCTACATTATTTTCCCGACTGATTCAAATACATAGCAAATAGAATTTTTACGCACGAAAATTTTTTACCTGCTAGACCAGTTAAAAAATGCTTGTAAAACTCTATGATAGCTGTTTTCTCATCAATTTTTGTTGCAATAAATCACATTTTGTTTTGCAAATGTTTTTCCGAAGACGTCAAAGCGCAATTCGAGAGTAGTTACACAACATTTTTAATCCTTTTATCAGAAAAAAACTCAATTTTTGATTTCCCTTACATTAGTTAGCTGGTTCCAGCCTCTGGGCCAATTCTCCTCTCCATTCTTGTCCTTTGGGTAGGGCAAATCTCCGGGCGCACGATCTCCATGCCGCCAAACGACTTGGACAAATTTCAACTCCTCTTTGGCCTGAATCAAAGAGCAAGAGAGCAGAATCAAAACGCCCAACTGATTCATTGCCGGCGGGAAAGTCTCAATAAAACAAACTCAAGAACGTCGGTTGTCACATTGCGTAATTTATGGCGTCTGTGCAAACAACACAACAAAATGGAGCTTCATCTAAACGGGGCGTTAAAGGTTGAGATTTTTCGACTGGCAGTGGAGAAACGTTCGGCTGAGCCTTTGTACTTGAGGGCCTCGGGCGCAGCTAAAGCAAAAAGTCGACTTAGGTTCCAAAAAACAAAAAAAATTCAAGCTCAAGTACAAATTCGGGGTTTTAAAAGTCCTAAGTATGTCTGTCGGGAAAAAAACGGCGGATCGTCGCGCCTCGAAATCGCCAATCATCGCTGTGCGACTGGAAGCCGCGGCTTGGGATTTGGTGCGCGACAGCGGTGAGGCGAGACATTTCGCTGCGACAATCCGCCGTTTTTTTTCCGACAGACTGATGAAAGTGTAAGTCCAAGTTTAGGCCTGGATTTGATTGCGGCATAATAAAATTTCCTTTCAAAAATTGAAAAAAAAAATAAAAAATAAAAAAATCATAAAATTTTTTTTTTCAAAAAATTTGAATAAGTTTTCCCATAAAAAACCCAAAACTTTTCCCCAAAACAAATTTGCATAAGTTCAACCCCAACCTTTCATGGAGCCAAAATTCCCATTTCTTGCTCAGTCGGCGTGTCCGCAGACCCCATGGACGGTCGGATTGTTCCCTTCGCCGGCCGAGCATCTTGAACTTGCTCATCGCGGGAAGATCGGTGGTTCATCTGAAGAAGGCTGGGAAAAGGCCTTATCAAAAGGTGGCCCATTGTTGCTTGGTAAGTGCGGGGGAGATTTTTTTGAAGGTTAGTTTTAGTTTTAAGCCGGCTTAATTTGGCAAAAATTTTGATTTAGTTTTGAGGCTTGCGTAACTTTGGGGCTGCTTTGCCCTTCTTGTATGCAAGGCAAAATACGAGTCTGTTTTTGTGTATTATAAAATACGTAGAGCCCTCCTTTTTGTGAATTGTTTTAGCAGCCCATTCAACACTAGTCTTTTCGGAAAGTCGCTGGAATGATTTCGGCGACATGCACTGTGAAAAAAGAAGCTCACTTTGCGCTGTGCAATTTCTTGCTTTTTGTTCTGTGGAATTGGCTTTTTTTCGGCTGTCGCTTCCATCCTGACTTTTTTGCACAGTGCATGTCGCCGTAATCAATCCAGTGACTTTCCAAAAAGACTAGTATTGAATGGACTTTGCCAACATTAGGATAGACTAGACCGGGGTGAAAGTAGGCAACAAAAAACCTATCAGGAAAATATGATAGTATTGGTATTCTGTCGCATTGATTCATTTCCCCTGCCGCGGAAATGAATTGTCTGCGGCTCCAGTTTTTTTATCTTGATTATTATTAATCATTCATTCATTTAGGGCCCAACAAAGCTGGCCAGGCGTTTAATTGAACCAGGGTCAAAGGTGGAAATCACGCTCGGTCGTCCGGCAGCCGTTCTGGAACAATCAAGGTCGACGAGAGCAAGCCGACCTTTTGAATGGCGGACTGGTGCTTCGAAGAGCGCATGGGACTTTGCCAATCTGCTGACTGTTGGCTGGTATGGTCGCTTCAAGGTGGAACGGGCGTTTTGGTAAGTTTTCGTTGTCTTGATTGATACTCGTTTTTTGTACGCTAGGAGTATCTGTTTGATTGGTATATGAGTGAGTTTTTAGCGGGTAATATTTTGATTATAATAATTTTTGCCATACTTTTTTCAGTGCCTTCCGGTGCAATTCGGATGAAAGCGTTCGGCCGAACTTCGGTCAAAGGTGGAAATCAAGCCGGAGTCGACTCGGAAGTCCGTCGGAGTTTCGAAACTACCCTCCGCGTGGCACTCCAATTGGCAAGTGGGATGGAAGTTTGGTCATAGGTGGAAATCAAGGTGTGCTATGGAACCCATACGGCAGGAATGAGTAGAACCGCGCCCAGACCCATATTTGGTCCCGCAACGGCAACGCGCAGCCTACTGGGCAAGGACGTAGGCTTATTCTTTTCTAGCATTGTATTGTACGAAACGGCCATCAATAAATATATCAACGTAGACATTGGGAGTCGGCATTGGGAGAGAGATCAAAAGGGGTTGCCCCTTTGATACCTTAGAGGAACCCAACGGACTCCGGAATCGCGTGGAGCCCGTGAAGTTCATAATAATGTTTGAGTGTTACGGCTTTTGTTGGTATGAGCGGGTGTCTTTTTCTAACAAGGAAAGTACTTTTATGGGGGCTCCTACTTTTTGACGGGACATACCTCAAAAAATCAGAAAAAATGTGCTGATCAAGGATATATAAATCCTAGCTGCCCATTTTGGGTTTTTTGGCATGTTTTGGCCGTCGAAAGTTTTGAAATTCGCAAGAGGAAAGAATAAAAGACGATTTGAAAGGCAGGGAAACCAATGAGTGAGTGGCGCAGTTGGTTGCGCAGAAGGCTGGGGTTTGTGCGGAGGGGGGTTCGAGTTCCCTTTTGTGATTTTTTTTTATTTTTTGTATTTTTGCTGAAAAATACAAAATAAAGTTAGAAAACATTGATTGAGGCTTTTCATTTCCCGTTGGCTATTAATTAGAAGTCAAAAACGCGACTTAAAAACATAAACGAAGCCAAAAAATCACGGAAGGGTGTCAAGAAACACTCATTTCCCTGTGACGTGCAGTCATAAAATGTCCGAATTTTCGCCGCAAAATGTTGTGTCCATATTGTTGGACAAATATGGTGTTGGGGATGCTAAAGCCGCTACCAGAGAAGAACAGAAGATGGCGGATCGGTTTGCGTATTGTATTGAACAATGTAAGAATGGGATGACGTTAGAAGAGGAGAATGAAGAGGCCGAAGTTGAAACTGACAACTATGACAGTGATCCGGATTATGAAGACTTGGAAGAAGACGAACCTGATTGCTTGCCACCAGAAGATCAAGTTCAACTCAGTGACGGAGGCATCGCATCATTGGAACAGGCAAGTAAAGCTTTAAACTTTTACCGAGGTTCAAAGACACAACGTTGTCGCCCGTTAAAATTGGTAAACCATCATTTTCGCTATATAAAAAAAAAGAAAGAGTTGGACAAACTTCGAGAATTTGAACAAACTGGGGGGTTAAAAGGTAGACTGAGGTCCAATTTTCGAACCCTCGGATTTTCCCTCAAAAAACGTGTTTTGGACCAAATTAACTCAAAAAAGATCCTACATGATTCCTGGATCCGCAGTGAAGCACTTCAAATAGCTAATGATCTGGGATTAAAAAATTTTAAAGCTAGTCATAATTTTATTCAAAACTTAAAAAAACAAACAAAAATATGTTCAAGACAAGTGACCCGATGGGTCGCCTCCAAAAAACGCAAAAATGCCCTCACGGCCGAGGAAAAAAAAAGTTTGTGAATGAAGTCAAGGCCGAAATGCAAAAATTTCCATTCGATTGTGTGCTAAATTGCGACCAGACCCCAATATACAAGGAGATGCACTCTAACCGAACCCTTGAAAGGTGAGAAGATGGTTGACCGATATTGTCAGTTTACTGCTTCGGCTTAAATCTCCGTAGGAGATGAACTGAACAGCCAGAAAAAACATTTTTTATTTCGAAAAGCCTCTTAAATTATCTTTGAACATCCTTACTTGTATTTTACAGCAAAAATACAAAAAATAAAAAAAAAATCACAAAAGGGAACTCGAACCCCCCTCCGCACAAACCCCAGTCTTCTGCGCAACCAACTGCGCCACTCACTCATTGGTTTCCCTACCTTTCAAATCGTCTTTTATTCTTTCCTCTTGCGAATTTCAAAACTTTCGACGGCCAAAACATGCCAAAAAACCCAAAATGGGCAGCTAGGATTTATATATCCTTGATCAGCACATTTTTTCTGATTTTTTGAGATATGTCCCGTCAAAAAGTAGGAGCCCCCATAAAAGTACTTTCCTTGTAAGAAAATTGGCAAGAAAAACGGCCAAAATTGGGACGCCGGCGTTACTACAGGAAGACTACGATTTTAGGTATCAAAATCCCTTTCGGAAGAACTTTTGGAGGACAAAAATAGATCCTAAAAAGCTAAAAACATTTAGCACGCTGATTTGCGAGCACAAAGCAAGTCCTTGCTCTGGCCAGCCAAGAAAAAACATCCAAAGGTCGTTTGCAAAATCCCTTCTGTGACGAAACGCCCCAGCGATTAAATTTTGACCAGGTAATAAGTTCAACTACGCTGAATTGATGTGCCCTATAATTTTTCCTTTCTTCATCCCCGGTGAAGACATAAAGACAACAAACACCTTTCCGGCGCTCAGATTTTCTTTCAATTTTGCACATCCGTCGTGCATTGGCGACATCAATAAATCTGCCCATGGCTAGAAGGTTCGTTAAATCGCTATCCGATCTAAATTTTCTCCAAATTCTCAGCAGCAGCCAACGAACAGAGCTGCTGCTTTTTGCAGAAAATTTTTACCCCGCTTTGCACCAACGGCATTATTAATCCATGAGAAATCAAAAATCTTCTGTGGTAATTTGATGCATTATTCCACTGATTTCGAAGCCAATGTTGCGGAAGTTTCTCTTTGGTCCGAAAACGATGTTGTTGTTTTTGGACGTGAAATAATTAAAGATAACCTGTAGCAGAAACTCCGTTCTTTGTCCCGGGGAGAAATGAGATTGTTCGGTTGGGAAAGGGTCGTAAAATCGCCAAGAAGTACCGTAAAACCAATGCACAACTAAAGTTCGTACAGTAAAGGCTGTCAATGAATATGGTCTCCGAATGAAGTATATAGTTGTGAAATTTAATTGTTCTGGTAATCCGTTGATTTTTCGAGTAGCCAAGGCCCAGCGGTCGACTGATTTTCCGCTAGAAGTTATCTCTAAAAGTATTTCATGTCCAAAAAACAACAACAATGTCCTCAGATGAAATAGCAACTTCCAAGAAGCAACATTGATTTTATCAGCAGAACAATGCATCAAACTACCAAAGAAGAAGTTTCATGGATTAATAGAGCCTTTGGTGCAAAACGTTTTAAAAATTCTCTGCAATCAGCAGCATTGCTTTTAGGTTAGCTACTACTGAGAATTTCAAGAATTTCAGGCCGGTTTGCATTTTGCCGGTGATTAATAACGACGCTTCTAGCCATGGGAAGACTATTATTATATTTATAAATGACCTTGTATTTTCTACCCTGTAAAGTTGCTTACTCTCAAAGGAAGCACATCAATTTTAGAAACATATAAAACTTAATGGCGCTCAAAATACACAGGTCTTTGTCGATTTCCGTGATGCACCAAACTGAAGAAACTTTGTACAACTAACCCTAAGGGTGGAAAATTAAAAAATAATATTTGTTGTATGAGTCTGTCGGGAAAATAATGAGCACAATGTCGCTGCGCCAAGCACGTCGCTGAAGTGAAAAGAAATTTGATTTTGCCGTGACACAGTTCATTTTCTTGGCGGTGATGCGATTTTCGATGCGACAAAGTGTTCATTATTTTCCTGACAGACTGATTTTGTTGTCTCGAGCGATCCAAGGGCCCGCTGCATTGTATCATTTCCACAATTACCTATCCAAGGCTTGTTTACTCCTAAATCATTCAAAACACCGGCTCAAGTCACGTTACTTCCGGCGGCCCAATGTCAATCACTATGTACTTCCAAAACGACCTATAGTAAAGATCAAAACATCCCGAACCTTCCTAAAATATTCGACAATTTCTATTCTTATCAGCGCTCTCCGAATTAAGCGGGCAAACACCACCTTGCGGCTTTTTATCGACGAGTCGTTGTGTTCGAGAAATTTCCGAAGAAGGGCTGCTAATTTTTTGTTTTGACGTTTTTTTGATCGCTGATACGGGGCCTGTTGTTGTGAAAGTTTTTGGAGACTTAAAAGGAATTAGTGACCGGACGAACACGCATTGTTGCCTGACTGCCTACGCCAAATGTGGGTGACAAAGGAACTAGTGGAGGAGAAGTTAGCAATGTTCGACGTTGAGTCGAGAGTCGCGGATGTTTTTCGCAAGATCACGGTAAGTTAACGATGAGAACTTGATTGATTTACAAAATTTGATTAAACACATGTCTACAGTAGTATACTAGGCGGGCCAAAAAAGTCTTGACATGTATTATACATTTTTTGCGGTAGACAAGTGTCTTTGCGCGACAATAAGCACAGTGTGAATGAAAAATGCACCGTTCTTTGATGACCCTTTTCAAAATGATTCCTTTTGCACTGTCCGTGAACTGTGAATTTTATTCGTCGCGGTGCGACAAGTTTTTCACACACGACAATGCTCCGTGCTGCCATATCAACACTTTTTGACCCTCCTAGTGTTCTGTAGACATGAGTTTTGCCTAATTTTTGAAAACGCTGTGTACAACGGTGGTCCGGAAAATACTCGTTATTAAAGGGTTTTATTGTATGGAGGTTGATTGAACTGACTTTTGATACCATTGAAAAAGAATTTTTCGTTTTTTGGCTAATTTGTTTCAGCCGTAAAACGACTTGTTTTTTGTATAAATCAGTCTGTCGGGAAAATGGTGTGAATTTTTCGTAAGAAATGTCTTGCCTCATCGCAGTTTCGTACCAAATCTCCAGCCACGGTTAGGGACCAATGATGGACGATTTCAAGGCGCGGCGAATCCACGTTATTTTCCCGACAGACCGAAACCTTCCACAGTATACTTACAAATAAAAGAGTATACTGTAGTTAAAAGTCATATTAGAATTTTTTTCACAGGCCTATATTGTCAATTTCAGCGAACAATGTCCGCCATCCTATTCCAAAAATCAATCTTCAAAAGGACCTTGGAGACCTCGCAGATCTGCTTTTTCCTCTTCATCTTCGGATTCTTCACACTCGTTGTTCCAATCACCTTGACCTATCTCATCCTCTACACTTCGTTCTGGTGGCTGGCCCTGCTCTACCTTGTCTGGGCGTTCGTTGGCGTCGATTCTGAAGCTAGCATGAATCCACCATGGGAAGCGATGCGAAATCATCCGTTTTGGGACCACACTGCCGACTATTTCCCGCTGAAGATTGTGAAGACCGCCGAGTTGTCGCCGAAGAACAATTATTTGTTTGGGTAAGCGTGGGCGTCGCCCCTAATTTCTCGAGCGCAAAATTGTTTTTTGATTCTCTTCTTATCAGGGAATTCACACAATCTTCCGCTGTTCGGTTTCTAACCTCTAAACAACATGTTTTTGCAAAGTTTTGGGGCCACTAGGATCATCTGATGCGACAGAAAATTACTCAATGTGACGCGCTTCCTGACTAGTTCGGACGTTTAGTCCAGACACTGTCAATTTACGAAGAGATTTTACAGATCAATGTTTTCTGACATTTTTGTTTAAGATGGTCTCAAAAACTACCAAGAATGTCTTGAAACATTAGACTTTAAAACACGATTTCTGAGTCACTGGATCAGCCATGGAAATATGTACAATGTTAGTAAAAAACCAATTTTGAGTTTTTAATTTTAAGATGACTATATAGGGTAAAAATAATGCTGAAATATTTTTGCCCAATTCCTTTATTAACCTTCTGTAATTTGCAATTCAATGATCTTACAGTAATCGACAATTTGTATACAAAAACAGTCTCAAATATTTCTCCAAATGTTATTTATGACCAAACGTTACGTTGATATTGGTCAGAAAATAATCTCAGCTACACTAGATTGACGTGCGCAAGAGCTGGCGAGAATGTTAAATAGTGTTTTCATGTCGGGAAAGTGAAAAAAACGGGTTATCTTCTTTTTTTTTGGTTTTGCACTGCATCGAAATATCGATATACGTTAGCGACTAGCGTGGGAAAAAAGCTCACAATTCACTGTGCAAAAGAAAAATAATTTCCATGCACTTTATGAAAATACATATTATCAGTCTGTCGGAAAAATAATGAACACTCAGTCGCATGGAAAATCGCATCGCCGTTGAGAAAATGAATTCTGTCGCAGATTTCTTTTAACTTCAGCGCGTCATCGGCGCAGTAAAATTTTGCTCATTGTTTTCCCGACAGACGGTTCATAAAATTTCCTAACACAACATCGAAAGCAACCCTACAACAACCAACTCAATTAAAATTCACTTTCAGCTGGCATCCCCACGGAATTGTCGGTGTCTCGGCTGTTGCTGTAATGTGCACAGACGGTGCTGGGTTCCGTGACAAGTTCCCGGGGATCACCCGCTACGTCACCACCCTCACCTGGCATTTCAAATTCCCCCTTCGACGGCATATCATGAATGCTTTCGGAGTGATCCCGGTCTCTTTCAAACCCCTGACCAGAGTGCTTTCCCGACCCGGCGGAGGCAATGGAGTGACGGTTATTATTGGCGGAGCCGACGAGGCCATGGAATGCCATCCCAAGACCTACAAGTTGTGTATCAATCGGCGAAGAGGGTTCTGTCGGGCGGCCCTGGTGACGGGTGCGCATTTGGTGCCCGTGTTTGCGTTCGGAGAGAACGACACATACCGCCAGGTCCCCAATCCCAAAGGCTCGTTAATAAGAGCGATCCAGACAAAGGTAAAATACATGACGGGAATTAGTCCGGTCATGGCGTACGGAACCAATATCATCCCATTTGTTCCCGGTGTAATACCGCTGAGGACCGAGATCAATGTTGTCTGTAAGTTTGTATTTTTTTCTCCTCTATCAGGCTGTCGGGAAAACAATGAGCACTCTGTCGCATCGAAAATCGAATCGCCGTCAAGAAAATGAATCGTGCCGCGGTGAAACCAATTTTTTTTACTTCAGCGAGATTGCTCATTATTTTCCCGACAGACTATTACACTACGTTCAGTAAGACCCTAAGGGGCGTCTTATCGGTCTGTCGGGAAAATAATGTGGACTTTTCGCGAGATATTTCTTGCCTCGCCGCATCAAATTTCCAGACGAAGCTAATCGTCAAAAAGCGATCATGGGCGATTCCAAGGCGCGACGAATCCGCAATACTTTCCCGACAAACTGATATTAACCGTAATCTGAAACCCCAAGCCCTCTAAAAGCCTTTGTTTTACAGTTGGAGAGCCCATACCAGTCACAAAGACGAAGCATCCCACATGGGAGCAAATTGATGAACTCCACAAAACCTACAAACAGAAGCTTGAAGCGCTCTTTGAAGCGCATAAGACCAAGTATGGCGTGAGTCAGGATACTCATATCGAGTTCTACTAGAGGATATACAATATATTACACTTACTAGTAGTGTACTAGTCCGTTCGTAGAGTCGCTGAAGTGAATTTTTGCGACATGCACTGTGCAAAAACAAAAGTTCAGTTTGCACTGTGCAATTTGTCGCTTCTTGCACCGTGCAAATGACTTTTTTGGGCTGTCGCTCCACTGACTTTTTTCGGACCGTTCAGGTCGCAAAAATCATATTAGAGTCTTGGCAAACGAACTAGACCTACTAATTACTGCCTTGTTTGTACATAGTGTAAATATGAATTAATGAAACGATACCCACTGGTATCTACGCTGCCTTTTCTGTATTAAATATATATACATATCATCAATTGCTGTTAAGTAATTATTATTGCGGACCTCAGTTGTTACTCGTATGGAAAAGTTTTCCCGAATAAATACATATAGTCATACACTTATAATCATTTTGTATCCCACGCATCCCTCAGCTGCTGGAAATACATTCTCCCCGCTTCGGCGTGATCGCACTCCGCCGCCGGATGAACTGCAACTCCACGACTGTCGAGGAACGGGAAGTCCTTGATGATGACGGTTTGCAATTGCGGAAAGCTTCTGATCATGTAGAGCATTGCGATGAAATTGTAGACCGACAGGCACATGTAGAGGAACTGAGCGAATTTTGGGTACAAATAAGGGAATAAAGACTTACGGTAAAGACAATCTTGAACTCTGCCGAGTCGTCGTCCAGATGCGACACTGATTTCAAATATGCAATCGTTGACAAGCCGACACCACACAGACAAATTAGGATGATAAACGAAGCCAACAGGCTCTTGACGTAGTGCAGGACGGCTTTGGTTTGGCGAATTTCGTAGCTTTCGGACAGTGAGTTGGCGTATGTCTCACAATTTGAGACTTGTGAGTTTAGCCAGAGGAAAATCTGAAAAGGAGGGATATTCAGTGTCTGGAAATTTGAATAGAGGAGCTACCCCAAGTGCAAGGCCCAGGTCTTCTTTAAATTTTGTGCATGTCGAAGCATAGGCCACATATAATTTACTCAAAGTTTTAGCTCGCGCTTTCAAGCGGCATCCGATATATTCAACTTTCTTCAACTTCTGTCTTTATTCAATTTACTTTTCCGCCAAAAGAATGCTTGGATGGGAAGAGTGCTCACATAGAAAAAACGCTTTTTGCCCATATCCTTGCCAGTTTGAAGAAATTGATTTTTTGTGAAAGCACTACCATCTCAAGGAATAAATTTTTAAACTTTTTTTATTTTTCATGCCAAAAAAGCGCCAAATTTTTGCCTTGCTTTTGATCTAAAGGTCTCTGCCTCACTATTGCAGTACGTTCCTTGTGGAAACTAATGGTTTTTTGTGCACACAAACGGAACAAAAAAATGCTGACTAATTTTGTTTTAATACTGTTAAAAAATGACGCATGATGTTTTCCGATATTGTTTTATTTTTTATCAAGGTGGAAGACGTTCCCGAAATGACCAAAAAATACCAATATTTCCTGTGTTTTGTGTTTCGTAAGAGATGTAGCCCTGCTTCTCAACCGTTATGGATGCTCTTAGCGCCATAAGATTTTTTTTGATTCGTTCAGCAAAAGGAGGAAACCCATACTAATGCCGAGATTTCAAGCTCTTTGAGGAAAGCGTGCATATATACAAAACATGAACCTTCGTCAAGCTAAACCTTGATACTGCCAATTGTAGCTAGCAGAAAACTCGAATTGTAGGTCAAACTTATATTATATGTAGCTTCGACCCCTCATATTTCTCTCAGTTTTTGAAGAGGAAGTAAAGAAGGTACAAAAAATTAAAAACAACAAATCAACTTCCCCCTAGACCACAATTCTTTCACCTTTGCCTTCAAAATTTCATGATTTTATAGCATGGTAGCTTGAACCCCGAAAAACACGTCACCAAGAGTTTTTAGCCAAGGATAATGGATTAACTCTTACCGCAATTGCCGAAAAAATGAGCACAAAGCCTCCAAGATAGCTTGGAATCAAACCGTCGTTGTAGTTCTCCAAGACAAACGTCCGCCGAAGCCGCAAATCCATTGGCGCTCCATCAAACACCATCCAAATTGAGGTCCACTTAAAAAGCAAGATGGGAACTCCTATCAGCAGCTGGAAATAAATACGAAAGTTTTTCAACGCACCAACCACTTACATTGATCAGAAACAATCTGTAGGCCAACTCTGAGCCGCGATTTTCATAATCTCTTCGGGCAAGGTACGCGACCCATCTTTCCAGCGCAATTAGAAGGTATTTGCTTTCGAAAACGACCATCACAACTTGATGCAGGGCCATCAAGAGATAGAACGCGACGCCCGACACATAATTTCCGTCTTTGAAGCTGTGCAGGTGCTCCGGAATATGGTACGTGGCCAAGTGTAAGAACGGCAGGATTGACGCCAGGATCGCTTCAACTGTCTGAAATGCAGAGCTAATGGTACGTACGGCTGTTCTTTGACAATTCCTAGCCGGCGCTTTACAGACACGACCGAGATTTTTAGACCCTAAATCTGCAAAACTGAGCCATTTTTTAAGAATTTTGGCATGATAAGTTTTCTGTTTATTTTTACCATATAAAGTCATGTTTCCACAAAAAATCAATTTTTTCAGCACCAAAATAGCAAAGAGATGGTGTAAAAGAGTTTTTCTCTCTGACCGCTCTCCGCGTTTCGTGTACTCGCTCAGCAACAAAAATTGCTGGATATATTGGCAGCCCCTGCAAGCGGGAGCTAAAATTTTCAGGAATTGTTGTATAGAATATTCCCGAAACATAAAAAATTTGAATAAAGTCTGAACGTTGCACTTGGGGTCCTCCCCGCTAAATACCCCAGCACACTTACAAGGATCGTCCTCAAGTTCGGACTGAACGTTGACAACTGGTTGATCCTCAATGTAAAGTACATGTTCAGTATCGCCGTGATGATGGCCACCACGAATTCCAAGGCGGAAACATAGCAGAGGAAAGCTTCCGCGTCAAGTTTGTCACTCATCGCGACTGGAGAGCGGTACGGGCCAATTCATTGGTCCGGCGGGAAGCTGAGAATTTCATAGACTTTGGAATAACTTCGCCGGTTTGTAGCCCATTATATTGTAGGCGCGTACTTGAGCCGCAAATTCATTTTCACTTATTAGGTTTTGCAACAAAACGCGTCAAGGGTCCGTGGGGTGGGTATTTAAACCTCAATGAACAAATTGCACTTTGGCGGGTCAATAGAATTAGCTGACCGAATTAATGACCGAAAAATTTTTGGAAGAAAGTTCCGTTGCAAGCTCTGTTCGCAATGAGAACGAGGAAGGAGCCAATTCATGTTTATATTTATAATTATAATGCATTAACTAAGCACTACGTCTAGAACGCTCAACAGGTGAAAAAAACGGCTCCTTGTGGAAATAAACACAGCTCAATGCTTTTTTTATTCAACCAAAGTTTAGCATTACACCGATCCTGTAAAGATAGTAATCTTTTTTGAAATTATGAATTTAAGAGCGGTTTCGGATAAATTCAGACTTTTTCGGCCATGATGCTCGGCCACGCGTTTGGGCCACATTTAATCTTATATCCTGCAACTGCAGAGCTCAGGACAATATAAGACTGTGTCCTGTATGTCCTGAACTGTACAATGGAAATAACTATTCCCATCTCTCGTACTTTTTGCTTATTGTGTACTTTGTACAGAAAAAAAATGCTGAAGAAAAAATATTTTGCCAAAAAAACGTGGTCGAGCATCATGGTCGAAAAAAATTTGAATTTACCCAGAACCCCAGTGTCAGATTTTGTTTAAATTCTCCGAATGCATTGGATATAGTTCACAGATACATAAATGACAATTTGAGCTCAATCTTTCCAATGGCAGACCCAAAAAAGTCAACGATCTTCTCGGCCGTGAGAATACAAAACGTGGAGAGCGGCCATAAGGAAAAATGCTTTTTTGGACAAATACAGTGAGGGACCGGATCCAATGGCAAAAAACGCTTCATATTGCATCCCGGAAGGGACCAAAATGTCTCCAAACGCTTCCCTTATCTAAACTAAAAAACCCCGCTTTAAAGAGCCCGCCTTGAAGGAAAGGGCGCGCTTTTCAAAGCGGAGTTTTTTATTTAGCTTACAAGGGAAGTCACTTTTTTTGCAGACGGACTTCGGAACGGCACCTAGTAGGTTTCAAACGTGAAGCGTCTGCGATCATAAAACTGGTTTCCAAAAGTGTTTACGGGGCTTCTCGGCCGAGAAAATCGACCGCAAAGTTTAGCCGAAATGAGCGAATAGCCTCCTCAAAAGAAACGGCTTACTTCATCTGCAGTGGTGGCCGAGTGGTCAGCGCGCTCGCTTTTTGCGCCAGAAGACGTGAGTTCGACTTCGGTCGCCTGCGGATGCATTTCTTTTGGCCATTGAATCAAATAGAGAGATGCCGTTAACATCACATATGCTAATTATTAGAAATTTTTAATAAAACACAAATTTAGGAACTATATCTTCATTAACCCAGCCCTGTTTTGACTTTACAATATTCATGAACATTCAGCTTTGGATTTATGTTTAAAACGCGTTTTGCCACACTTTGGGGCTTAGCCTAACAGGGGGCGGACATTGTTAAAATCGGTGTCTCAGAATTTAACGAAACTTGGTCAATCTAATCAACACTAGACATAGAACATTCGCTTTCTTTGTTTTTGCGCAAAATTACCGTATGACGGATTACTGTAACTTTCTTCCCCAAAAAAGATGTGCCCTGATCGAGAAAACGAAGCTCAGTTTTAGTGCAAATCGAGTTTAGGTGTATGTTTTCGACCATGTAGAACATTTTTGTAATTATCACCAAAAACTAAAAATTACATCTAAGCTATGTTACACTTGAGGCAACATACCATTTCGGGTGTAAAAAATGCAGTTTTGAGGTGACGCAGATTTTGAAACCGGAATATTAAACTTCAAGCCTTGTCTAATAAACCATAAAAATTTCAGAAAAATTAAATGTATAGTTTTTGAGAAATTGGACATTGAATGACTCATGTGCAATATCACCTTGACCCGAAAAAACTGGCATTCTTGGGGTTTTGACCTGACGCAGATTTTGAAAGTTTCCAATACATTCTTAGCACATTCTAGGAGGATATGGAAAGTTTCAGAGGAAAAAAATGTATAGTTTTTGAGAAATCGGCCAAAATACCTTGTTTTAGGTCATCAGATGCCCGAAAAAACTGGCATTCTTGGGGTTTTGACCTGACGCAGATTTTGAAAGTTTCCACTACATTTTTATCACATTTTAGGAGGGTTTGGAAAGTTTCAGAGGAAAAAAATGTATAGTTTTTGAGAAATCGGCCAAAATACCTTGTTTTAGGTCATCAGATGCCCGAAAAAATCTGGCATTCTTAGGTTTTTGGCTAGGCGCAGATTTTCAAAGTTTCCGATACATTTTTATGACATTCCAGGAGGATATAGAAAGTTTCAGAGGAAAACAGTGAATAGTTTTTGAGATATCGACCAAGGTGAACCTGTTATAGGTCAAGTTGCTGGAAAATTCGACCAATTTTCTTCGGCATCTCTTTTTTTCCGAGATATATGCGTGTTACTGTTTTTTTCTCCAAATTGTCACTAATAAATTCGAGCTCTCTGCAAAACTTTTGTCAAATGTAAGCCGATGGCTACGATTCTGTGTTCTGATGACCTAAAACAAGGTATTTTGGTCGATTTCTCAAAAACTATTCATTTTTTCCTCTGAAACTTTCTATATCCTCCTGAAATGTCATAAAAATGTATTGTAAACTTTCAAAATCTGCGCCTAGCCAAAAACCTAAGAATGCCAGTTTTTTTCGGGCATCTGATGACCTAAAACAAGGTATTTTGGCCGATTTCTCAAAAACTATACATTTTTTTCCTCTGAAACTTTCCAAATCCTCCTAAAATGTGATAAAAATGTAGTGGAAACTTTCAAAATCTGCGTCAGGTCAAAACCCCAAGAATGCCAGTTTTTTTCGGGCATCTGATAACCTAAAACAAGGTATTTTGGCCGATTTCTCAAAAAATATACATTTTTTTCCTCTGAAACTTTCCATATCCTCCTAGAATGTGCTAAGAATGTATTGGAAACTTTCAAAATCTGCGTCAGGTCAAAACCCCAAGAATGCCAGTTTTTTTCGGGCATCTGATGACCTAAAACAAGGTATTTTGGCCGATTTCTCAAAAACTATACATTTTTTTCCTCTGAAACTTCCCAAATCCTCCTAAAATGTGATAAAAATGTAGTGGAAACTTTCAAAATCTGCGTCAGGTCAAAACCCCTAGAATGCCAGTTTTTTTCGGGTCAAGGTGATATTGCACATGAGTCATTCAATGTCCAATTTCTCAAAAACTATACATTTGATTTTTCTGAAATTTTTATGGTTTATTAGACAAGGCTTGAAGTTTAATATTCCGGTTTCAAAATCT
The DNA here is from genome assembly GCA_904066235.2 of Bursaphelenchus xylophilus. Lineage (NCBI taxonomy): Eukaryota > Metazoa > Nematoda > Chromadorea > Rhabditida > Aphelenchoididae > Bursaphelenchus > Bursaphelenchus xylophilus. Next base: position 11,497,672 of record CAJFCV020000004.1, on the reverse strand, counting down.
GCGTCATCTCAAAACTGCATTTTTTGCAGCCGAAATGGTATGTTGCCTCAAGTGTAACATAGCTTAGATGTAATTTTTAGTTTTTGGTGATAATTACAAAAATGTTCTACATGGTCGAAAACATACACCTAAACTCAATTTGCACTAAAATACAGCTTCGTTTTCACGATTAGGGCACATCTTTTTTGAGGAAGAAAGTTACAGTAATCCGTCATATGGTAATTTTGGGAAAAATTAAAGAAAGCGAATGTTCTACGCCTAGCAGTGATTAAATCTACCATGTTTCGTTGAATTCTGAGACACCGATTTTAACAATGTCCGGGCCAAACTACGATTTGTAATAAAACGCGTTTTAAATTACTGTAAAAAATTACAAAAGTGTATACATTTTATGTTTACATACTAAATCAATATTTACGAACCAAAAAAGAAAATAAACTGCGCAGAGGATCGAACCCGCCTCTTCTGGCGCAAAAAGCGAGCGCGCTGACCACTCGGCCACCACTGCAGATGAAATAAGCTGTTTCTTTTGAGGAGGCTAGTCGCTCATTCCGGCTAAACTTTGCGGTCGATTTTCTCGGCCGAGAAGCCCCGTAAACACTTTTGGAAATCAGTTGTATGATCGCAGACGCTTCAGGTTTGAAATTTACTAGGTCCCGTTCCGAAGTCCGTCTGCGAAAAAAGTGACTTCCCTTGTTAGCGAAGGGAAGGTTTCGAGTCATTTTGGTCCCTTCCGGGATGCAAAAGGAAACGTTTTTTGCCATTGGATGTCAACATTCGCAAGAAAACAACATGTTTTTTTCTACCAAATGTCAACAATAACTTGAACAGCTTTTTTCACTATAGCATTTGCTTATACAGAAACGTCAACTTCAAACAATTATTCAGAAATGAAGTTAACCCATAATGTATTTATAATAACAAAAGAAACAAAGTTTCAACGTAAGTAAAGATTAATATTCAAAGAGCATTGCATTCTATGAATTTTTGCAGGTGTAAAATCGAAATGCCCACGACTTTCCGGGAACCACTTGAAGAGGTGTTATAATATCTTCCTCTACTTTTACGAAGAGCCTGAGATGACTACAAAACGGCAATGCTTTCGTTCCAGCTACAGTCGCAGAAATTATTACAGAGATCATTATAACTTTATTGCGAATCCCTCATTATTTGTATTTACATATACATATTACAAGGGAAAGATTTCAAGTGTGACGCTCAAGTTTTCTTTAAAATTTGTACTTAGTAAGGCACACGCCACATGTCAATTCTTGAGGGTTTTACCTCGCGTTTTATAGGCACAGTCGAGATATTCAAAGATTTTTGCGGCCCGGGAGAGAATGCAAAACGCGGAGAGCGGTCAGAGAAAAAAACTTTTAGGGGGTACCTTTGCCAGTTTCCCGCGGAAAAATTCAATTTTTTGTGGAAACACGGTAGAAAAAGTATGGTACCTTTCATCCCCAGACTCCTCAAAAACTTGCCACATTTTTACCGAGTTCCGGTCTAAAAATCTCCGTTTCTGTAAAACGCGAGCTAAGAGTCCTATATCTCAAAGAAATTTGTCTAAATTTGTGCCACACTCCTTAAAAAAAGTGAGCGTCGCACTTGGAGTACATCCCCTGTCATAATTTATGTAAAACTGTTTACTTAATATCCCATGCATCTTTCAGCTGTTGAAAGTACGTTTGGGACGTTGCAACGTGGTCGCGCTTCATGGGAGAGTTGATGACAGAGGGCCGTCCATAAAGGAAAGGGAAGTCCTTGAAGATGACGTTTTGCAGCCGAGGAAAGGCACTAATCATAAACAACATTGAGGTAAAGTTGTAAATCGACAGGCAAATATAGAGAAACTAAAAGAGCATAAAACATCAAACTGTCAGAGCGAATCTACATAAAATTACGCGACTTACAGTGTAGATAATCTTGAACTCTACACAGTCATCGTCCATATGGGAAACGTGCTTTCCGTATAACATGCTTACCACGCCCAATCCACAAATAAACGTGAGAATTAAAAAGGAAATTATCAGGCTCCTGACGTAGTGAAGAACAGCCTTTGTTTGGCGAATTTCGTAGCGCTCGGATAATGAGCTCTCGTACGCGTGGTGATTGCAGACTTTGTTGTTGAGCCAGAGAAAGCACTGAAAACAAGATACTGTGAATCATCATTGTAACACCTCAGGAAGTTTTATCAGTCTGTCGCGAAAATAATGTGGATTTGTCAAAGAAAAGTGTCTCGCCTTGTCGCAGTCACCCCATCTCCAGTTGCGGCTGGACGTGGCAATGCCACGATGGGCGGCTTCAAGGCCTGACAAACCCACATTATTTTACCGACAGTCTGATATTTTGGTTGCAAAGGCAGGCCCGGCATTTAAACATCCTGCCCGACGGTGGAGATAGAGAACAATCGGGCCTTTTGGGCCGTATGTTGACTATTTTGAGCAAACACCATAGAAGTATTGTGAAAACATTTGAATTTGCTATAAACGGTCATAACATGCTGTCCCCGAGCAAATGAGTGAGTTCCACAATGCTTCGTAAGCTTCGTAAGCGTTGTGGAACCGATGCCACGACTTCGCACGCGAATTTGCATTTTCCCACAGAATGACCGACAAGTTGGTATAAAAGGAATGGAAATCTTCCAGTCAATGGGAGTGTGAAAGAGAGTGTGAATTATTCTTTCTGTGCCTTTTTCCGCTGTGGCGGTTGTTCGATTGGTCAATAAACTGTATTTCTATTGTGTCTACTGTGTTCTACCGTACGGTATAGTCAGCTCATCGTATCCCGCGGCATCCTATATATGTATTAGGGATGGGGACCTTAGACAGAGGCTAGAATAAAGACCCTCAATCCACGTGTTCCAACCCAGCGCGTGACAACGCCAACAAATGATGTTCCTAATCGAAACTTACTGCAACGGCCCCCACAACAAACGCAAGTACTGCAACATAATTTGGAAGTAACCCGTTGAAATACGTGTCCAAAACAAAAGTCTTTCGAAGCCGCAGATCTATCGGCGCGCCTTCAAAGATCTGCCAAATTATCGTCCATTTCAACACCAGTGCGGGAATCGTAATGAAGAGCTGAAATCAAGTTTACATCTTCGACAAGAATCTCGGAATTACCGTAATTCCCATCAATTTGTAAGCCAGTTGGGAACCACGAGTCTCATAGTCTTTTCGCGCGTTGTAAGCAACACATCTCTCCAATGCGATCAGCAGATATTTGCCTTCAAATAGTACCACGATGATTTGATTGCATATCATGACGGCGTAAAAGACTGTTCCCGTAATGTAATTTCCATTCTCGAAACTGTAGAGAGTTTCGGGCATTTGAGTTGCGGTGAAGTGAAGGAATGGCAGTACTGACGCCACTATTGTTTGGATTGTCTGCAAAGTGGGCTAATTTTATCAGTCTGTCGGGAAAAAATTTTGTGCACTTGTCGCATCGAAAATCACATCATCGCCGGGAAATGAATTGCGTCGCGGCAAAATCAAATTGTTTTTCATATAAGATCATAAGCTAGTTCAAGTTCGGTGTTTTGAAAACCTTCGGTTCAAGTTCAAGTTTAAATTCAAGTCTAGAAAAGTCGCTCAAAAGAAGTCAAAAAGGCTACAGTGGCGGACCGTTTTGAAGGGCGCCCCCTTCAAAACGGAGTCTTTTTAGTTGGAAAGAGGCATTTTACTACATTTTTTGACACTTCCCGGATAGAAAATGGTTACGTTTTTTGGCAATGGATCATTTCCGTTGCGTAAGCCCAAATTCAGGTTTGGCAGGCTGAAAAAACCGACTTCCTTTCTTATGAAGTCAAAATTCCATTGTGCGACAATTTTTGTGCCAACGCATGATATCCTGCGCTTGCACTGGGAGAAAGTGTGTCAGAATCTAACAACAAACAATCAAGCAATATCATTCATTTTGAAAAGGAACAATTAGTTTAAATTTTTTTAATTTAAAAACCCGAATTTCATGTTTTTTCATAAAAATGACCGTCGACATGTGCGAAGGAAAAGCGAACAACAGTTTTTCTCAGTTTTGCCCGGAGGGCATAAATTTGCTTAAGTTTGTCTTTTTTGGAATTTTCGACCTGGTGACGTCATAGAAAGAGCAAATCACCCAAAATTTTGTTTGTATACGTTTTCGACCATTGGGAATTCATTTTTTTTTGAAAATTAAGCCTTTCAGATTACTGTAACATATTTTGTTGTTCGCTTTTCCCTAGAACATGCCGACGGTCATTTCTATGCAAAAAACTCAAAATCGATTTTTTCCTATGTCCACCGCTGACGCAGCCAGCCAAAAATCGTCTTTTAAGCAACAAGTTGACAGCGTTTCATTTCGGTTCCACCCTTTGTGGGGGCTTGCAATCAACAAATTCAAACTAACACTCACCATGATTGTCCTCAAGTTCGGGCTGATCGTTGACAACTGACTAATTCGCACTGTGAAATACATGTTCAGGACTGCCGTCAGGACGGCAACAACCAACTCAATAATGGAAAAATAGAAGAGCACGGCGTTTAAGTCAACGCCGGAAAGCGCCTTCATTGTAAAGACGTTTGTTGTTTTGACTCAAAACAAGCCGTAGGCAGTAAAACGCTGATTCCAGGTAATCTCGTTTGTCTCGTAGTAAATAATTTTGTAGCCGCTAATTTAATATCGAAGTTGTTCTGTTCCGAATGCGAAATGCGTTAAATATACCAAGTGGGGGAAGTGTGGCTCAAGTGTAATACAATTTTATATTGTTCAGATTGCACGTCGAAGAAAGTGCAGCTACAGAAGCACAGAATATTCGTGTTAGCGCTCTGGTTTACATACATATGCTCGCTAGAAAATAGCGTTCAATGTCCGTCCCTTGTTAGAAACTAATTCTTTAGTATCAATGCAAATAATTACATTTATAAATAGAAATTAAGGTTACAGTTGAAAGAATATTAGAGATTTTCTTGGATCTTTTTTCGTTCGTTGATTTTTTGGGTTTCTTTTGAACGATTTATCCATTTCGTCGAAGAGAGTCGCAAGAACTGCTTGAACTTGAAGTACTGGCCACACTGTTCTTCCTGGAGCTTTCGAATTCCCGTTCCTCAAAGAACTCCGACAAATAATTCACTCCAGCGCAGGCCAAGGACATTGTTTTAGGCTGTGTGATGATCTGGAATTGGAAAAATAAAATTTTCTTTCAATACTAGACGTCAAGATGAAAGCAATATCCGCTCTACAAAAAATACTTATTTTGTAGGACATAGCCCGCGAAAAAACAGTCAAAAAATATTGTTTTGTCATACAGACTCTTCACACTTTGTGTACGGAAAAACATTGTTGAACATGTCGCCAATGTGAGTGGCAATGGGCTGCTTTGTACTTTTTTGCTAGCCGCTTATAAACGGCGAAGTTTTTCGACGATTCCTTATCTTTACGGTCATGTTTCCCCATGCTGTCTACGAAATTCATTTGAATTGTTGCGATAGGGGTTTTATGAATTTACAATGCCTGTCGTAATCCTGCAACGCTTTATCTGCTTTTGCTCCGTGCAAAATTTTGAGCAAAATTTGTTTTGATGTCTTCGGCAAAAAACGAAAGAGCTCGAGGCAACTCTTTGACCAGTGATTAAGATTATGGTCCCATTGTGTTCAAAGTACAATAAAAATACTTTCAAAAATTCTTGGGTTTTTAGGTTAATACTAGTCCTTCCAGAAAGTCGCAAGGTTGAAATCGGCGGCACGCACCGTTAGAAACATTTTACATGTATGCAGTGATATTTCTTGCTTTTTGCAACGCGCAACATCCTTTTTTCGGCCGTCGCTCGCACCTGCCCTTTTGCAAAGTGCAGACGTCAAAAACCACTTCGGCAACATTCCGGAACGACTAGTACACAAAGTAGGCTCCATAAATTATACATACTGTTGCAAACTTCCCGGAAATGACTAGACAAAGAGAAATGCCGAATAGTCAGTCAGCGATGCCTTATTAATTGGTCGGATCAGAAAGAGCAATATTTATGCTTTAGCGGCACTTCAAACGCTGCTGATTAACTTCTTGCAGTATATAAATTGACTGTGGATCTGGGGCAGCCAATATTGTCGTTTCAAGGGCTTGTTGAAATCTTTTTGGACAGAAACTTTTTAACAGGGGAGATGGCCAGAATGCGACGCGTTTTGATCCTGTATGTGCGTAATAATGTCCTGAAAACGTACCCTAACTTCAGTAATATCATTGACACTTTTGTCGTGGCGGATTTGGGCGGGTAATACGCTAGAAAAATAGTGTGTGGCTCGAGCTATTTTTTCATACTAAGCCCACGCTTCCGCGACCAAGACTGTGGTTACTGTGGATTTTCAGACCTGGCTATGCAATTTTTGGCAATTTTTTTCCCGAAAATCATTATCATTGTCTGTACGTCGTGGTATTACGCTGTATTTGAACGTCATGGTGTTATGTATATAAAAAATTATGCTGTATTTTTACTGTATGGGCCATTTTCTACAAAAAAAGCGATATGTTCGGCTCAGTGAATGTTGAATATCTCAATTACTCCAACAAAACGCAGGCTAAAATTTTCAGGATTTGGAACGTGGCATACCCCCGAGATTTGAGCCAAATGAAATGAAAATATTGGCTTATTTTGTTTCCTTGTTATCGTTCCCTGATTTCGTCCTCAATTTGTCACCGTGATCGGACACTTCCTGACGTCATTTGTAGACGTAACATGCCAAATCACCCGACGGACCTGTGTTCTTTATAGACAAGTCCATCTGATATTTCCTTCTCCTCAGAACATTGAAAGAATATATTTTTTTTTCTTTCTCAAACTTGATGACAGCAAGAAAAAGGACGGGTATAGCGTCAGGTTTTTATTCCCGAGCCGATCCACCTTGATACATCTGCTCGTTTTTTCGGCCGGAGACAACATGATTGATACTTTTTATGTCAGTGCCATATGTAATCAAGTTTTTTTTTGTTTCTTTTCAACACACCTTCAGGCCGTTGTGCGTCTCATTTCGCAGGTTGTTGACCATTTTCCGGCGGATTGTTTTGCGGTATATTGTATTTCATAAAATACGGCTTTAGATTCATTTTTTCGCGTTGAAAATTTTGGTTGTATAGATAGCACAGGCCTCAGAGAACCCCGGATCTTTGATCGAGTAGGTGCAGTTTGGGATCTTGAAAGCGATGCTGTCGGCTTGATCGATGTTTTGTGTCTTGCCCTCTCTTGACGATTGAAAGAAACAGTTCTAGAAAGTCGATATCAAAAGAATGTTTTTGTTGCGTTATAAGTTTATATTGAGGTGTATTGGAAAATTTTGTGACCTGTTCAAACCCAATAGATGCGTCCTGAAGCTGAGTGATGCTTCATTAGCCCGGTAAATTCTAGCTAGAGCGCAATGATGATGAAGCATGCTCGGATAAAACCAAAGATACTCGATTTATCCGTAACGCTCCAATCGACGTATACGATATGAAATCGTCACGCTGTCGGAAAAATAATGAACACGTTGCCGCATTCAAACTTGCACCGTCGCCGAGAAAATATTACAAATTGTGTCGCGGGAAAATCAAATTGCTTTTCACTTCAGCGACGGCATTTTCGCAGCATTTTTACTCATTATTTTCTAGACAGACTGATAAAAAGGACCTCTTTTTCAGAAACTGCAGAGCGACAGGATCCTCTAGCCATAAATTATATATATTTCAAGTGAAAAAATCCGCTTATTGATTTATCGCCATCAAATTGCCAACCACTACCTCATCCATAAAACCTCCCACTAAAAACAAGCCCATTCTCGCCGCCGACGCCATGATTAACTCCCATTGAAGCCATCAAATTATTGGTTTATCACCTTGTTCCACTCTCGTCCCAATTACCCTTTGGGCCAAATGAGTTTTCCCTTGGTGTGGGCCAAGAGAAGAGCCCAATGAACTCAAGTAACTTTAATGAAGGCTCGGAGATTCCTCCGTTTTGCCATCATCGCCCGCTTTCAACCGAAAAATTTTTCTGGGATCTTTGCAGCCCTGCGGAATCGCACTTTCCTGCGGATTCCTGGCCAGTACTTTGCCCGTGGAGAGAATTGTGGAACAAAGAAGGGACCTTAACCTAATTTTTTAGCATTTGTTTTTAGTCATATGTTGGTGAGGACATGTCTCTTTGTTACAACGAATGTCGCATGCTTTTTTCGAGAAAAAATTGTTCCTAATTGGCGTCTGCAACGCTGAAAAATTGAGAAGTTTGCCGAGTAAACTTGGAGTCGAGGTGTTCAATGTCTGATACGCAGATTTTGATGAAACTTGGCCCGAGAATTAACCGGTTTACTAACAGGAGAAGTACTCCAAGTGCGACACTCAGATTTTGATGAAATTTCTCACAAATTCCGATAAAATGTTGAAGATATACGGGACCCATAGTGAGCGTTTTGCAAAAAAAAAACGAGATTATTAGGTCGAAAGTTGGCAAAGATATGGCACTTTTGATAAAAGATATGACACTGAAAATCCTGGCGTAAAAAGTTTCACAGCTATTTTTACCGTATCTCAGGTCTATTCGAACAGGTGATCTCAACGTTTTCACAACAAAAATCGGCTAGCGATGCAAAATTAGCAAAGATATTCCCAAAATATTACATCTCCGCATCATGCGTACTCTTTCGGAAAAAGATTGTTGAATATCTCCGCTACACGTTGAGTCCAATTTTTACCTTCTTTTCCAATTCATTTTTTTCCTAAACCGCTCGAAGTTTCGGAAGATGATCCCAGTCATTACATTTTTGTTGGTTATTGAGTTACTTTTTTCCCTCTAAACCCTCAAAGAAAAGTTAATTTTTGCAAAAAAATGGCCGGAGTTGCGGTTTTGACTGGTCTGCAATTTGTCGCTTATCAGGGTATTTTTAGCCGTAGCGTTTTCGAACGTCTCACTTCGTCTGAATTCCTTTTTTTTTTTGATCATTTTTCCCACAGTATTTGCTCACGTTTTTGTGAAATCCCAAAACAAATTATCCAATTTTAAACATGTGCCTCGGCCAGCTTCGGGAGGTCGCCTTTAGGGTAATTGCATTTCGAATGTTTTGGATGATACGTTGGGGGGAAAAACGTGGTTTCTTTGCAAACCATATTGATGATTTATTATTTCTTTTCTTATCGATTGCATCAGCCTGTCGGGAAAATAATGAGCATAATTTCTTCGATTTTTCCGCGACACAATTCATTTTCTCGCGATTTTGAATGCGACATTGTGCACATTATTTTCCCGACACACTGATAAAAAATCCTCCTTTTTCGGAAATTGCGCAGAAAGTTGTGAGGTGCGGAAATTTTCCTCGCCCTAAAATTGACTCTTCAGCTCTCTAAAATTGTTTATTGTAGACAGATTTCATTATCCGGGGGAGAAAGTGCCTGATCATAGATTAATGCCATTTTGGCGTTGAAAATTTCGTTTCTCTGTTTTCGCATCATGCTATGGCGTTGTATTCTGACAAGTCCTTGAAGTTCGAGGCTCAGATTTTCTTGGGATTTTGCACTCACATTATAGCGAGGCCAGAAATCAGTTATAAAAATTCTAGTTCGTTTTATGGATGGCTAGCGAAGATTTCTAAATGTTTGATCAACTTCCATTGAAGTCTCTGCAAGTCGATTCTTTCGGTATTTTCTCCAACACGTTTCGCATTTATAAGGTTGTTAATCGTTTCCACAACAGCTTTCCTTGAGTTAATTTTATCCCCACTCCACCTCAGAAACATACACTTTATATGTATAATATCCCTCACGCAATTTGCGAGCTCTCAGCCAATGTTCTAGTCCCTTTTTGTTCGACAAAAATTCCTCAACACATCTCACTTGATGTGCGTGTCACCGCTGACGCCATCGATTCCGTTCGCGTTTATTAAGTTTGCGGTTGGAGCCGGCACCGTTTTCCATATTCAGCCCCCGTGTGGGCCCTTAGGCCGGTTCTCTGAACAGGGTTCGCCAAAGCGACCTGGAGAGCGGTTGAATTTTTGATTAGTGTTTGTTTTAAGAGTGTCTTCGAGGAAGGGTCGGTGGCGATTGAGGTGACAATTCTTGCTGTTTCGTAGGACATGTTGTAATTCTTTTCAGAAAGTTGGATTTGTTAAATCATGGAGCGCAGGCCGTACTTTTCGAATACGAAATTAATACCCCTTCAGAACTTTACCCCTTTTTCAACTCTACCCATTGAATGAACTTTACCCCTTTTTGAACACTACCCCTCATTTTGAAAATTGAAAAAATGAGGTGTGACACCTTACGATGAAAATTTTTTCAAATTGAAAACAATAAGGTGTGACATCTTATACGATGAAAATTTTTTTCAAATTGAAAATAATAAGGTGTGACACCTTATACGATGAAAATTTTTTTTCAAATTGAAAAGAATAAGGTGTGACACCTTATACGATGAAAAATTTTTTCAAATTGAAAATATTTTTTCATCGTATAAGATGTCACACCTGATTTTTCTCAATTTGAAAAAAAAATTCATCGTATAAGATGTCACACCTTATTATTTTCAATTTTCAAAATGGGGTAGTGTTCAAAAAGGGGTAGAGTTCAGATTTTTTGGCGAAAATCAAAAAAGGGGTAGAGTTCAGCCTTTTTTGGGGTAGAGTTGAAAAAGGGGTAAAGTTCAGATTGGGGTAAAGTTCAGAAAAGGGGTAGAGTTCTGCCGCAACGGAATTCAGCAATGACCGTTGAATATCTCGGCTGCTACCGCGTAGAAAAAGCTAAAATTTTCGGCGATTGGTTTGTGGTACATAGCGAAAATTTCTACACAATTTCAATAAATTTCAATTATTGGGCCTTTGAGTGAGCCCCATTTTAGAAATATATAATAATTTATTAATAATTTTTTAAATTTTTTCAGCCGATTTTTTGCCCAATTGCGTAAAAAACAACCTGTTTTAGGTTGCCGGTTTTATTCCCCGCCATTTTTCCTCTCAGCTCACGTCAGTCTACCTGCCCCTTCCTAATCCTGACACATCATTAGCCTACATTTTACCTCCCTCTTGGCCCAAACTCATTGATCTTTTCCACTTGACACCTCGTCCCTCCTTTATGACACAAAAAATTATGCGAACGGGCCAAAATATTATTTTTATCGCCGCTTTATTACTTGCCCCGAGGCGGCAACGTATTCTCGGGAGCACGGCTGTTTAATAATCAAAAAATCCCCGCCGAATGGGGATGGACATGAAGTGGAAGGAGGGGTTCGAAGAAACGGCTTTCCGAAACTTCCAAAGTGGGCCTTGAGGGCCCAAAGTTCGGCTCTTCCTTTTTAAGTTTGCCGAAACTTCTTTTTTTTTTTTTTTTGATTTTTCCTCATTATGTCGTTGAAACTTTTTTCGGCCTAATTGATTGCCCTAAAGTTTGTTTTTACCGATTCTCCTGTGATTTAGAGCGGCCTCAGATAAACGCTGAGAATTGAGAAGCGTAGAGTTGAAAAAAAGAAGAGTTGAAAATTGAAAAGGGTTTCGAAAGAAAAATTGGTTTGCAATTGAAAGGTTTTTGGTGGGAAAAGAGTTTTTCGATGAGAGGAGTGCTCAGCAGTCGACGCTGTGATTTTCTCCAATACTGCCAAAAATCAGACTCGCCGGAGCATTTTGTTGCGACAACTGGCCGTTTTTTCCTGACAGATTGATACAGTGACGGACCTGATCCAGTGGCAAAAAACGTACCATTTTGCATCCGGAAAGCATCAAAAATGTGGCAAAATGCTTCCCTCTCCAAGTTAAAAAAACTTCGTTTTGAAGGGCGCGCCCATTCCCTACAAAAAGAGCTTTTGAAATCGGAGTTTTTTCACTTGGAGAGGGAAACATTTTGCCACAATTTTGATACTTCCCGGATGCAAAATGGTACGTTTTTTGCCACTGAATCAGGTCCTCCACTATATTATAACTTTCTGAAAATCCATAGCTCCCGTTTTACCCGCAAAGCCAGATTTTCAACGATCGTTGCCGACGATAAACTGTCGAAAAGGGAAAAGACGAGTTTTCCTTTGATATCCTTTTTTTACAGTATGTAGAATTAATTTGCTTGCAGAAAAATTACGCTCCACAATTCGAGAATCATCCATTTTTCGCAAAAAAAACCGAGTCGCTTCTCAAATATTTATTTTGTGGAATGGATTATTACTTGAGTGACAAGAATTTACCATTCTGATGTCTGAATAGTTACATCTTGAAAATGTTGGGTTGATTTTGCCTATAAATACGAGATTTTTATGCTAAAAATCGCAAAAAACCTTTTCTGCAAAATGCGACTTATTGTTAGGAATTTCGCATATGTCCACATTATTTTCACGACAAACTGATACTTCACAGTCAGCTGATTTATCAATGCTTCTGTGTGTTTTCAACAAACCGCAAACTCCCCATTTGCCTCCAGCCACCAATCCCTCACTCTCAGCTGCCTTGCAGCCAATAGTATCGGAGTAGTATCGGATATGAAGTGAGCGCTCAAAACGCAAACTTATGAATGTTTGAAGAAGTCTGAGACGTTTCTCTCACGCCCAAGTTCAAATTTAATTTCCTGAACTCTTTTTTTATATTTCGTAGCGTTCGAGAGGACAACAATTCGATTACGTTGAGGATAAGCGGCTTGGATTTTGTAGTTTTGCAAACATTTTTGATTCAATTTGCATAAATCGTTTATGTGAAACACACTTTTGTGACTTCAAAAAGGACAAGATTTGTCTTGAGGGAGAGGAGGTTCGGGCTACTACGCTTCTTCAAAGGGGCGTATAGACTTTTTGTCTAAAGGTTACCGCATTTTGTATCTTTCGCACTATGCAGAAAGAGACAAAATTCACTTATAGTGCCGCGAAAAAAAGTCTACCCATTTTTGAAGAAGCGCGGTGCAAAAAAGATTTAGTGGCTCTGGCGGAGAAATTTGTGGCTTCTTATGAAACGTGGTGCAAATTAGGACGGCAAATTTTAACAACATACTGTGCTTAGGCCACAGCTCGCTTGTTAGGCGAAAACCCTCAATTTTTTATCCCAAGTTTCATACCTATTTCTGGCGAAGCACGCTTGCGGGAAACCGCTTTGCGGGCAGCCACGGAGGTTCTGCGGGGGATGTTTGGAAATCAGCCAACATTTGCTTACAACAGGAAATTGCAACGACGAACTTGGCAGTTAGATGTGCAAATTGAGTTTCCAAGTGTATAATTGGCTTGAATAGTTACCATAGGGTAAACAGACATTCTTAAAGGTTCAGAAACCGTTTTTTTTTTAAGAGAAATTCCCGTAGCATGGAAAGCGGTGAATGAATTCAATACACTCGTGTAGTTTTCAGTACCAGACAGTTTCCAATGCAAAGATTTCATCATGCTACGTAAGTTACGGGAGAAAATCGTAATCCTATTCGGGAAATGTCGGCTGCCGAAAGAGGTTTCTCGCAAGAGCCGCCAGGCCAAAACTTGGAAGCCTTCGTAACTTTAGCCCTCATTTTTGTGACTTAAGTACATATTATTCAAATCGCCACCAAGTTTCACTGATCAGCTGTGCTTATTATCAGATCTCTTGCACTTTTTCTTTTTTTTCTTGGGCAAGAAAAGAGCGGCAACGGGTTGAAATCCTGGCAAGTAATTCGATCCACCAAAAGTTTTGAGGGGTTTTCCGACTTTTTGAAATAAATTGTCATCCTTTTTGATAGACCAAAATTTTTATTCTACTTTTAAATAGTTTTTTCTAAAATTGCCATTCCTTTTTTGAGATTAAAGACTCGGACAAGACAAAACGAATTCATTCCGCGCCGTCTTAACACATGTCTAGCCCGCTTTTTCTTCCGAGACATGTAACTTTTAGGAATCAAATTGCGCATGCTGTTTCCCATTCTATGGAAATACACTTTGCTGATCGTTGTTGTGCCGGAATTAGAGTGCAGACCGTAACTTTTCGTCTGCTTTTCGACTACTTTTCTTCTCAATTTTTCAGCAGCGTGCATAATTAAACATGGGAACTATTCCAAGATTTTCGAAAAATTTTGCACGACCTAAGCCCCACAACAATTCATAAAAATTTTTCACGGACATCCTTGCAGGAAAGATATCAGATTTTAGTTAACTTTTGGGCTAAAAATATTGATTGTATCTGCGAGTCGCAAGCTAAGGAGATCGCAGGTGATCTGAACAATTTTATTTTTGGTATTCCAAGGTCGGGCTTAGGGTACGGCCTAAAGTGCACAAAAGCCCGGCCTTCTAGCCATGTCTGCATCGAAAACGAACTTTTGCGCCACGTGCAACAAAACGAATGTCCGTCCAACCTTGGACCTCTTCGTATAATAATAAGAATATTTTAGGAAATTCGTGCGTCATTTTTTGAACTTGCTTTGTTTCAAAAAACCTTTTCAACCTGTTTTTTCTGCATGAGTGGCGGCAGAACTCTTAAGACAACATAATTATTATTTTTTTTAAACCAGCGAAGAAATTTACTCACAGTATAACCTGTGCATAACCAACTTGCATTAAGCGAAAGCTGTCTGTAACGAACAGTTTTTAGAGGTCTTAGCGGCCAAATTTAGGCCAAATTGCCCTCTACATACCAAAATCCTTCTATAACGAATAGTTTGCGATCTCATTTCTAATATTTCTGACCTTCTTATCTTCACAATTTTTACATATTTTTCTCTAAGTTTGCTTTGATTAAGGGCTGAACAGCTCTTCGAGGATCATGCCTTATTTGTTGTATAGCCTTATTTGCTACATTGAAGAACGCGATGACAAGCTTAGCATTTTGAAACACTTCGTATTAATTAGTGATTGATTAATTTTTCTCCCGGAACATCTATAGGATGTCGTAGGTGTTTGTTGCGTATATATTTTTGAGGAAGCTTTGAGAATTGTAACGTCAATCCCGCGGCCACCCAGACAATACAAAGGTTGTTTTTTCCTTTAAATTATCCCTTCTTAAAGCAACCCTTTACTCCCCCCTTTACCCGGTAAATAGTCTATAAGATCCCCGCCAACAAGTCCGTCTTATCTTCGTCTTACTAGGGAAGTGTACATACGAACCCTCACCAAATGATAAGTGACATACGTCACTGAAGAGCCCTTGAAAAATGGTAGAAGACAGCATTTTCATTTTTTGCAGAATGACTTTCCGCGACGACATACTGTAAATTGTATTATTTTTAGGCCATTTTGCAACAAAAATCTTTCTTTCTCTTGGGTAGGAAAAAATCCTCGAAGAGGGTTGCTTCAATAGTGTAGTGGTTGCTGAGCAGGCTGATAAGCCAAAGCAAGCCGGGTTCAGTTCCCAGCTTGCGAAAAATCATTTTTGCGTTCTTACAGTTAGGAAAATATTTGCGTTAAACTTTTAAAAACGCTTTAATTTTACTGGAAGACGGTCGGTTACGGTTAAAACCATCAAACTTACATGTTTTTCAACATTAAAAAAAGTGAAAAGTGTTTTTTCACATTATGGGTACTTAAAACCAGTAAATATCATAGGTAAAATGGTCTTACTGGCAAGCGCTAAACTTCATAATGATCCTTATGCAAACCTAGTAGCATTCCGTATCATTTAGCGTTTTGAAATGACATTTATTATGCCCCACAGCAGATATTGTAACTACTTAAGGGACAAATCAACCGTTTATAATTTTTTGCCCTGAGGCATTCTGCAAAAAATGAAAATGGTGTCTTGCACCATTTTTCAAGGGCTTTCCAATGGTGTATAACACTTGCTATTTGGTGAGGGTTCGTTTGTACACTTCCCTAGTTAGTACACTTGTTTTGCCAAGTTAGTGGTCTGATGTAAATGAGAAGTGCAATGTCAATTTAGTTGGCAAAAATTGGGGCCAAATTGAGTGTTTCTTCTTTTAGTTCTTGGGGCCCGAGGGCTTGTTTACGACGAATCCGAGAAGAATTTTGCTTTTATGTTGCATTTTTCATAGAACTTAGGGTGTATATAATTAATTCATTCTTAGCCATGCAGAGGTCATCGTTACCCAAAAAAATCTCCGCTGAAGAGCCAGACTGTCTGTTAAAATGTTCAAAAATTCACACGTCGGCGACATAGATTATGTCCGCAAAAGTACGGACACAATCGACTAGAGTACCTCTCTGTCTCTATTTTTGGACAAGTTTTATCAAATTTTGTTTGTTCAAAAAAAGTTTTTGATCGCCGAGGTTCAACACTTGTTTGCGAGACTTGAAAGCACAGTGTTTAGCCATTCCTTTGTCCACCCAATTATCGTCAACGGCGAGGAGGAACAATTCAGATGCTGACGTAAAGTGCATTCTCCATAATTTGTCTTGTTCTTTTTGTAGCAAACAGAGCCGTCTTCGAGTAGCGAAAAGCGAATTTTGAAGGGCCATGTTTTGACATTACCACCTTGCAAGGTAATGTCAAGACATTCTTACTACTGTTCAAAGAATTTTTGTATAGTCATCTTATAGCTTGTATAGCCATTATCAAAGCTTCAAAAAGTGCTAGAGATTTTTTTTCATGCTGTTTAGCTAAAAAAAAAGCAGTATTAAATATAATATCAGCCCATACCTAGGAAACTAATTTTTCCTCTGGACGACAAAGATTGACGTCTGCAGTTTTGCAGCCTCTGGGAATTGGGTCCGGTTTTAGACTTGTTATAATTGTCGTACAAAGTTTATTTTTTGGGAGATTGCGGGTTTTGTTTCTCGGAACAGTGAAAATAACTGTGAGCATGTTCTCCAAACTACGATAGACCACATATTCAACGATTGCGTTTTCGAGAGACCATGCGAAATCAGGAGAATCGGAGAGATGAAAAACGTTTTTTTACTTGTAACTTTTCGGTTCCCGCCTATTAAAATCCTATTTTTTGTAGAAAATTGAATGTCACAGCCTGAAATTCGTGAATAAAAATTTTTTTTGACAGTTTCTAATCAAAAAATCTCGATGGCCTGTTACACTATGCTTAAAAAAATTAATCCAAATTTGCCCAACTTTCGCGTAAGCTTATTACTCCATCTCCAAGAATTCAGCATCAAAGAACCGCAACTCTTGGCAAAAGGGCGTCAATTTGCCCAAAAAAAAGAAATTTGCCACAAAAATTTTTTTTGCATTCGCTAAAATTGCTAATTTCGGGAAATTTGAGCAAACATCGCGGATGTTCTTTTCAGCTCCATTGGGCATAGATTTGGCGAGTTCGAAAGTTCCCTGTCCGGAAACATTGGTATTCACAAGGGCCCCCTACTTTCTCATGAACGGATTAATTTGAAAAGCGAAAAACGGGTGTTGTCATAGGCCGCTTTTTCCCCCACAATTACCCCAAATTGTGCGGAGAAAAGTTTATATGCAAAGGTTTGCGGAGAGTTCGAATACTAACGATGTGATTGTATAAGGTTTTTGGAAGTATTATCAGCCATTTGGAAGGATATCAGGGAATGTAAACGAAGTATAGTTTTGAGAGGACAAAAATCAGAGATCACATAGCTATCAGGAAGCTCGGATTTTTCTGCACTTTCTTTTGCAATTTTTCGCTGTTCAACAACAACGTGAGTAGCTCTGTTGCGACGCTGAAATTTTCTTTAAACTAGGTACACATTTTGGGTATAAAAATTTTAGCTCGCAGGTTGCAGGGGCAGCCGAGATATTCAACGATTTTTGCGGCCGAGCGCGTAGGCAAAACGCAGAGAGCGGCCAGAGAAAAACATTTTTTTACCTTATGTTTTGGAATGCCTTAGCATTAACTTATTCCAACTTTCGCCAAGGTCTGTGCGCCACACCATGAGCTCCTTAATTTCGAATTTTCTTATTACTCCGACCATTTTTCGCCGTCCCCCAAATCCCCTCCTCTCGAATATCATTTTCTATTCTGAGGAGAGAAGGAACAGCATTTGTCATTCTCGATTCTTTTTTGTTGCTTCAAAATATCCCTCAAATTTTGAAACATCACTTGTTCCCTCACCCCCCATTCCGTCTAGCACTCTATTAAAACAAGCAATTTTGCCGCTGGCAAAAAGTTTTTTCCTCCTCGAGTGCTAAACGTCGAATTATTCGAGGAACGTGCGCGAAGTGGCAAAGGAGAGGTGGTGGGGACACACAGAAACTTCGCGGAAGGGATTCTCGTTTTTCTGTTCCACTTTATAAGGCGCTGCACGGGAAATTCGGTTTTTGGAATTTTTCTGACTTTATGCGAACTTTTGGATCGAAAATAGAACGGGACTTTGCGGCGAGCGGATTTGAGAGAGCTGAACTTTCAGACTGCTAAAAATCACAGGGTTACTGTGGGGTTTGTGGAGCGCTGCAAATTACGAACGGGAAAAATCATCGAATTCCTAATGCGTTGGGTTCAGGCAGACACAACAACTCAATTTTCTTCAAATTTCGCCGGCAATTGCTACCCACGCTTCAATATTTCAAAGTTTTAGCTTTGACATATTGAAATTTGCAAAGCGAGCCGCAAATATTCAACGCGTTTTGAAGCCCAGAGGCTGTAGGGAAGGTGGATAGATGGTCACAGAGGAAAATGTTTTTCCCCTCTTTCTTTTTGTGTATTCCGCTGAAAAGATGAACTTTTAGTTGACAAATTCAAATTGATTTTTTAACAGTCGTCAAAAATATCCAATATCCCTCTTTTTCCAGTTTTTTCAGCCTTAACATTCTGCATAGCGTCAGCTAAAAAGCTACTAAAAAGCTCGTACGTGCCTACAAAAATCGTAATCTTAACTTTCCGTCGAGTTTCAAAGACTTTTAAACTAGACAGCGCCCTCAAAAACACTCTTTTTACTATTCTACTAACAATATTGTTTCCCACATTGTTTTCCCTCTCCAAATGACTTTTGAACCCATTTCTCATCCATTGTCTCAACTGTTACACATGATTTCAGTCGATTTTTTCCGAATATTCTTAAGAATAATATCAAAGCCCTCGTAAATCGAGCCCGACATCTGTGCTGATTTTCTCCTATTTTTTGGAATTCTCTCTTCTGACCACGAAATTTTATCTCTGTTTTGGAGTTTGGAAGCGGCGTTTTGACCCTCTAACTTTTTATTTTGACTTCCTAGCAACCCGGGATGAGTAAAAAACAGATTACCGTTGGTTTCAGACGTTTTGTAAATAGGTTTCGAGATTTTGAGTTTGTTATGGCAGTGTTTAGACGACTTTCTTCTCATTGAGTTTTTTTTGGTTGGTCGAAAACGCCATCGGAATGAGAGACGCGGATTTTGATGGAACCCGGCATAATTAAGTTTAGAACTCATAAGCGAGATTTCTTGTTTCCCATTTTCTCACGTCTGCAAAGATCGTTGAATATCTTGATTTTCAAAGCATGAGCTAACCCTTTCTGTGAGGTTTTTGGAGGTTTCAAATACGAAATTTGAAGAAAAGCTAAATGTCGTTCCTTGAGATACTTTTCATTGTTAGCCTGTCTTTCCAAAAAAAATTGTAGCGCGGATTTGCAACATTTTTTCAACCTCAAATTTATTCAACGGATTTCTTCCATTCCTTTGTAACATGTGCTGTGTACGTGAGATTATCTTCCATCGAAGAACCTGTACCCCTCTCACGTGTGATATTTTCTACCTTCGAAAGAAACAACGGATTTCATTCCGTTTGGCCAAGGTTCTCACACGAAAGAATTTTTGATTTACTTGGCCATGGAAGGAGATGAGAAGCCAAAGTAAAGAACATGGCCTTACTCTGTATATTTTAAGGAAAATAACATCTCGTTTAATGAGAAGATGTTCTGCGTCTAGGCTTGTTTTTAATTTGTATTAGTTCTCATATAACGTACTTTCTCCAAGGAAATTCTCAAGGCGCGAGGATCAGAATTGCTTGAAATTTTGAATCCCTAATTTCATTAGTCCACATGTTCATCACTGGCAATTCTGACTCACGCTTTCATTCGGAGCTAGGATATTCAAATGGCTTTGTCGAAGAGAGAACTCGCAAAATGAGAGAGTTGATCGGGAAGAGAAACACTTTTTGTCCATATCTCTGCCAAATTTGCGCAAAAAAATGAAGAGCACGCGTGAGAAAATTGAGTGTTCTGTGCAAACGTTGCATTTTATTCATTGTAACGAATGATTATTTTTCACGGATAAATTGTCCAAAAAGTCAAATTTTGGCACCTTTTGACCTCAATATCTCGTAGTTTCTTCATAGCGGAAGCTTAAAAATCCGCTTTAAAAATCTTCGGAAAGCTTTTTATTGATTTTTGCCGAGTATCATCAAGATTTGAGCGTTACATTGTTGAAGACCCAAATTTCCTTGCAAAAAAATCTAATCGTCGGTTAACTGTACTGCTATATAAACCGCCTCCTCGTCTCCGTTTCAGCTCAGTCGCGATTCGCTGAACACAAGTCCTTCCTCTATTAGACTTGTCAAAATATCCCCCTAATATTGCGGCCCTTCAAACTAGGAACAACTGGTCACATTTTGAGCTCTCAAACGTCCTCTGCCGTGACGTGAACTCTGTCCTATCTCGCCCCTTAATTATATTCGCGCCGAGAGTTCCAGTGTTCATGTTGTTTTTGCCAACTTCACCGTTCAACGTATGTGTTGCAGAAAATCCTGCGGCCCACTCGTCCTAATAACACTCAGATGTTTGGCAAAAGGCAGTTCGGCGCGTACACAAGCTGACAGTGTAAGTAACCAGAAGCAAAGGAACGTCAAAACACGTCTACAAGAAACATTTCTGCATCAGGCTGACGACAGAGCAGAATGATGATGACGGAGAAGCAATAATTGTCTCAAAATTTCAGGTCAACACAAGCATCCGTAAAAACTGTTCTTTTTCGCACAACTGCGGGTTGGTGCTGGCCTCAGCACGCTCCACACAACCTCACCGCCCTCTGGATGTAATAATGAAGAAGCCGGGTGATGAAGCCAGTCAATGCATACCTCCGCTATGTAACTACAGTAATATTGCAGCGAGTGACGAACAACGGGTACACGTCAACAGCTTTAAATTCAATGTCAAACACTTTAATCTTGTCAAATTCGTTAACTATTACGTCAACTCCTCGTTTTATCTAACCTTATTCCTGCTGATTTGCATATGCCTTCCAACGGCGCAAACGGCGCGTCTGGCTGGCCAACGATGTACACGGAACAGCCTGAATTTGGGAAGTATTATTGAACAATTGCTCAAGGATTACGATACACATCTTTTGCCCGAAGCCGATGGGGTGAACGTCACCATCGAGCTGCACGTTCAAGGAGTGTCGGGGATCTCGGAAATCACGGGAGATTTCGAACTAGACGTCATGTACAGTGAGATCTGGCTGGATCCTAGACTAAGCTTCAAACACTTGAATGTCTGCACAACAAATATCACGTTAAAGAGCGATTTTCGGGAGAAAATGTGGACACCTGATACGTGTATTATTAAGTAAGTTACAAGCCGAAAAAAATCGTTTTCTGACGAAAAAGGCATAACTCTGCATCCTTCATTTTCAGTAGTAAAGAAGCGTCGATCCACAAGTCTCCATCGGAGAATACTTTTGTTATTCTGTATGAACACGGGTTGGTATGGTCGAATTTCCGGCTCAAAGTCAAAGCGCCTTGCAAAATGGACTTGGTAAGTAAAAACAGGAGAAGTGTTCGACCTCTTTTTCGACCATTTCGTGAAGCATAGCCCACCTTGCATTGCGAGCATCGACTTTGTCTGTTCGTTTTAATCATCATCCCTCTTTCAGAAAATGTTTCCCTTTGATTCCATTCAATGTCAATTGGTCTTCGAAAGTTACTCCTTTAATACTGACGAGGTTCGACTTCTTTGGCATGACGTTCCAGTGACCATGATGGAAGACGTTGAACTCCCGGATTTTGACTTAATTGGCTGGTCAACGGATCATCAACGTCTCGAATATCCGAATGGAGTCTGGGACCGAGCTCAGGTCAAGTTCACATTCGCGCGGCGCTACGGATTCTACCTTTTTCAATCGTATTTCCCGACATCATTGACTGTGATCAGCTCTTGGGTTGGGTTCTTCTTCGATGTGCGATCAGTGTCGGCGAGGATCACGTTGGGTGTTTCGAGGTGAGCGATTGATTTGACTATTTTAACTTGAGTTTAGTCTACTGGCGTTGACGTTTCAATTCGGCAACGTGTTGCGGCATCTTCCCCGAGTCAGTTACATCAAGTGTCTGGACGTGTGGATGATTATTAGGTAAGCTGCAAGCAACGCGGGAGCCGTTTTTTTGCAACAGTTTCTATCAAACACCTCTTCGAATTTTCAGTGTAATCTTCATCTTCTGCACTTTGGTGGAGATGGCCATCGTCTGCCAGTTGAGTCGTTGGGAGCGCGAACAGCAAATTGGGAGCAAAGTTCTCGGCCATTGGTTGAATCAGATCCGGAAAACGCGCAAACACGATGGTAAAAGTAATGAAGCCAATGGAGTCAAAAAGACGGGCGGATTCGCGGCGTTGCTAAAGGGAAAAACGGAAAATAAAGAGAAGCCCGACGAGGAGGGGCCAAAACTTCGTGCTGTTGCCAACCATGTCGCTGACCACAGTCGCAGTCCGAGCCCCAGTTTGCGGGCCGGAACTCCCGAATCCACGACGTTGGCGGTGCCGGGCCGAAATGGCGAGAACGACGACATCCCAAAGCCGATGCGTTTCCCCAATGCCCGAAGGCGGTTCGCGGTCTGCACGTGTTGCAAGGGCTGGCGGCGGCGGATGCATCAATGGTGGCAGGACCGCGACTTCCAAATCACTTCCATACAGGTCGACAGATGCTCAATGATGATGTTCCCACTTTCTTTCCTCTTCTTCAACATCGTGTAGGTCCTAAATTTTCGCGAAATCACGGAAAAAAGTGCAAATTTAAGCACCAAAAAATTTAAAAAAATTTTTTTTTTTTGATTTATTTTATTTTTATTTTTTTATCGACCCAACAATAAAAAACAGCGGAAAAACTGCTAATTAACAAGGGCTTTCAGGGATTAGCCATTAAAAAAGGCTTATTTTGTTGCCATTTTCTGTTATTTTTAGAAAAGTAATTGATTTCCCTGCCGAACAAAAACTTAAAATTTCAAAAAAACAATTTTAACAAATTAAATCTTTATCACCACTCTCCAATATTTTTTTCAGTTACTGGTCCGTATATTTCTCCAAACTGGATCGGCCGCTCTAATAATCTCCACTTTCGGCCGTCGAAACAAAGAAATTGTTGTTTCCGTTGTTTGGAAAGCAAACTTCTATTACAAATCTTTGATTCAGTATTATGTTAATATGTTGATTTAATGTATAAACGTTTTTCTTTATTGAAGAAAAATTCTTGGGGTTTGACCCGTTTATAACAACATAAATGATATGTATTTTTTGGGGCAAGGTTAGGGAAGAAACAACAAAATATTCGGCCAAGAACGGCTATAAAATTCTAGATAGTGGTTTAGACTACATTTAGATGAAAATTTAGACAAAACAATCGAGTTTTGACCTTATTTTAGACATCAATTTTGTACGATAAAAACTAAAAATGGAAGTTCTCGAGGCGAGACGCTCAGATTTTCTTCAAATTTTGTATGTGTTACCTATGGCATATATAATTTCCCAAAAAATTTCGCTCGAATTTTGTAATTTGAGCCGAGATATTAGGGAAAAATTCCCAAATTTCGTGCAAAAAACCTCGGTTGTTTTTGCAAACAAAAAAAAAATAAAAATTTTTTTCTGTAAACTGTTACCAAATTTCATCAAAATCTGAGTTCCGAACCTCAATAACCTTCCTAAAAAAATCAAACGGCTATAAAGACTACTGTACTCCTACAGTAAGAAAAAAATACCTCAAAATTCGCCTACATTAAGACAAATTACCTCCAAATTCATCCTATAGTAAGACAAATCACTTCTTTCTCTATTCTCTGCTTCTAACTAGACTTGTCCCGACATCTAATCCATGATTTTCTTCAAGAAATCGTTGACAGTCTCAAACACTATCAACATGATCGCTCCGCCGGGTCCTAATCTCATGACTTTCGGGACGATTCCTCTATAAAGTGCGGCGATACCCTCTTCTTTGTAGACCAGCCCAATTGCCTGCCAAGTATTTCTGTATTTCCATTGGGTTCCCTCGGCTTGGGCTTGGATTCGACTCTTCACGACGTCGAATGGAATATTGGCGACTGATGCAATTGTGCCCGCGCAAAACCCGACACCCATTCGAGAGAGCAAGTTTTGGACCGGATCCGTGGGCAAGAGCGGTTTGACATTATGATACAGACCGAAGTAGATACAATTCCAGGTGCCGTTTCGGTACATCGTGGCGCCCAAAGCGGTGTAAATCCCGCGAATCCCTCGGGTGTTTAGGACCTCCTTCGCCACCTGACGACTTGTTTTGATCTGAAAAGGCATTTATAAGCAAAAAATTTACAAAAATTGAGAAAAAATCAAAAATATAAAAACCGCAATTTGACGCCTAAATAAAAATCAACTCGTAAACTTACGTTAGTTTTTGACCGATCCGATTGAAGTCTGACCTTTACTAATTCGAATGGGGTATTTACGCAGGCTTCGGTTAACCCAGCTGCCGCTCCAGCCAAGGAAATTTGCTAAAAACAACGATTTTTTCGAAATTTTGAGTAAAATAAGGTAAAAATGAATTCAAAATAGCAAAATTAAATTTTGTTCGTTTACCTAACAGCAGAATTAACTTATTTTCTTTGGTTTTCTGACATTTTCCATTCAAAAATAGAGAGAAATCGCAAAAATTTTCAAGATGATACCTAAAATAATATAAAAAATATCCGAGAAAATGCGAAAAAAAAAACTCTCAAAAGTGTTCAAATCTCATTTTCATTTGTGTCTAAAATTCTACATTCAAAATCACCAAGAAATTTCAAAAAAATTTAAAATTTTTCAACTTGTTACCTAAAATAAGGTCAAAATATTCTGGAACCACAAAAAATACCCTCAGAACATTATTCAAACACTTACACCCCACTCCGGTATTCCATGGAAGCTTTGGAAAGCGTGCTTGTATTGTTCGAATGTCAGGAATTTCGTCGCTCTTTTCGGGGTTTCGGCAATAATCGGTGGAATAATGCCTTTATAAAACCCGCGAATGCCTTCTTCCGTTAGGGTCTTTCGGAAAACATCGCCCAGTCCCTTGTAGAACTGACTCCCAAGTTGTAAGCGGGTTTTCATCACATCCAACGGGTGCATTACACATACTTCTACCAGACCTGAAGGATAACATAAATTAACGACAAAATTTGTAAAAAATCAAGTTCCCAAGCCACAAAAGGCCTCGAAATTCAATAATTAGCCCATCAAGAGCAAAAATAACAAGCTTTCGATATCAAAATCGACCAATATTAACCTTCACCTACCCGCTGATCCTCCGGCCGTAATTTGCTGGAAAGCCTCCTTCAATTTGCCCATTGCTCCAGAATTCTCACGTATTCGTCTTGATTAAGGCGTGAGAAATGATCTGAAAACAAAAAAAATATTACAACGCTCAAAAAAAAGGCGAAATTTGGTCTTGCACACTAGATCAAACCATAAAAAAGTTACATAAAGCGATGAAAATGGAATGTAACTCGACGTTTCTCGTGATAAAAAGGTCGGAAATTCAATTTCAAAGCTATTTTAGGTGTTCGAAATGCTTGGAAAAAATAAAATATGAAAATTTCGCCAATCTATACCTAAAATAATGTATTTTTTGAAAATCTTCACCTAGAAACTACAAAAATCTTTTTCAAATTTGTATTTTACAACATGAAAACACTTCTCAATTCTTTCCCAAGACCTTTTTAGGCACTTAAAGCTTTTCAAATTGGAGAAAACATCAAAAAAAGTCAACTTGAACCTAAAACAACATAATTTTCCCAATTGTTTCACTAAAAAATTCCCAATTTTACCCCAGAACCCTAACTTCAAGCTTTGTTTTTGCCTATAACTTCCTAAATAATTAATAAAACCCCCCAAAAATCCGGTGAAATCCGAGGAAAAATGCGTCGAACCCACCTCATCAACTTACATTCAAAATCGCCAAAAAAAAAGGCAAAATTTCTGGTGCAGATTCCAACTTCTCTCTTATTATAGTCTTCCTTTTTCAGCCCTCACGCGACTCAACTTTTTTGGTCGGCCCTTTTCTCGCTCTCTTTTTCCCCTCCGTCCTTGAAGCGATGGGAGAATGAAACCGCTGAAAGAATGGAATATATTATGATTCCGCGGCACGCCACGAAAAAAGTGGAAATAGAGAAATTCGCGGGAAAATGTTTCCGACATTTCATACGCTGAAACCTTTACAAATAAATAACAAAAATGATTCCAAAATTCTAATAAACAACAAATTACGTGTGAAACCGGCGAGAAAGCATCGAAAGGCATCTAGGAGGTGCACCCCGAACTTCTTAGATTGATCGAAGAAGAGAAAAGAAATTATATTGTACTAGGCAAAATTGGATCAAAATCGATGAATCTGACCGAATTCGAGCTCTTCCGAGGTTTACAAGAGTAGCAGGGCTTTGATCCTGCTACAACAGACCACTACCAAATTGAAATTCATCGAATCTTCTTTATTTCCACCTAAACATCAAACCAATAAGAATAATTAAAATTACATAAATTTTCGACAATCCATCGAATTTGTCGGATGCAATCTGAACTCGGAATTCAATCTCCACACCCATTGGTACATTATGCCGGCTTTCACATTCTACTTCAACATGGACCGGCTGAAATATCAATTATATTATTTTAGGTATAACCACAGAAGCTTATAAACTCAATGGCCTAGAAAAACAAAAAATCAAAAAGGCAACGTCACAAACTTACCTTGAAATGTTCTAAACGTCGTCTGCTTCCTCTGATCCAGCTTCGCTCACGCCTTCTCCAGTCCTTTCCTGCGTTTCTCCGTCAGTTCCTGCAACATGATGCAATAATGAACTGACAAGTGCCCTTTTTCAACTGTGAAATTTCCAGATTTCTTCTTTATTACGTCCGCTAGGATGTTCCACACAATATCCATCGCTCAACGTACCACTAAAGAGCTCAAAAGAAAGAGAAATCTTACATTTTCTGGAGGCACGTCGGTAGATGGAAGATCAATGTTTGGGTCATTGCTAGATGTGCCGGGCTCCATGGATTCATCCATTTTATACAACCAGACGTTCCTGCTGATCTCTGCTAACTTTATCTTCCTTTGCTTTAGCTGCTTCAGCTTGTTTCGTGCCTTCTCCAGCCCTTTCTTGCGTTTCTCCCTCAGTTCCTGCAAAATGATGCAATAATGAACTGACAAGTGCCCTTTTTCAACTGTCAAATTTCCAGATTTCTTTTTTACAACGTGCGCTAGGATGTTCCACACAATATCCATCGTTCAACGTACCACTAAAGAGCTCAAAAGAAAAAGAAATCTTACCTTTTCTGGAGGCACGTCGATAGATGGAAGATCAATGTTTGGGTCACAGCGCGATGGGCCGGGCTCGATGGACTCATCCATTATATTCAACACTTGAAACTGAGAACAACGTAATTTTTGACATACTATTCATCCCTAAATTATTCCAAATCGCAGAGTTACAATACCATCTAACACAATATTCATTCTTTCAAAAAAATCAAAAATATTGGGCGCAGCTCGAAATCTCTATTTCCAATTTTGCCTTACGTTTTTCGTGGCGTGCCGCGGGGAGATTTGAATAAGAGTCCCCGAGACAAAGCGAAGGTCAGAGGGCGTAGGAGGCGCGGGAAGCGTGTCAGGCAAAAATTAGGGGATTTTAGGTAATAAATTTGGGATTTTTGCCAATTTTTTGACCAAGAAAACCGAAAACGGCAAGGTTTATATCTGGTTTCGGATAAAATTGGGGCTGCAAAGGTTTTTGTCGCTGCTTTTTATACAAATTTTGGTTTTTTATGATGTTTGTTGAGTGACAAATCGATAAGCTCATTGAAGAATTTGCAGGGAGCAAACGTCCATTCCTCTTGAATTCTAATTTTCGCGGGGTTACCGAGCGAAATCCGGATAATGAGTCAGTTCACAGTCTGAAAAAATCTGAATAATCGGTTATCATCCAGGAAATAACCGATTACTTAGATTTTTTCAAAAACGAGATGACTCATTATCCGGATTTCTCTCGCTAACCCCGGGAAAAATAGAGTTCAAAAAGAATGGACGTTTGCTCCCTGTAAATCCTTCAATGAGCTTATCGATTTGTCACTCATCAAACATCATAAAAAACCAAAATTTTTATAAAAAGCAGCGACAAAAATTTTTGCAGCCCCAATTTTATCTGAAACCAGATAAAAACCTTGCCGTTTTTGGTGTTATAGGTCAAAAATTGGCAAAAATCCCAGATTTATTACCTCCTTCAAATTCATCTATGAGCTTATCGAATTGTCACTCAACAAACATCCTACTAAACTAGAATTTGTCTAAACAGCAGCAGCAATTTATCTAAACAAACTAAAAATCCGGCCATTTAATTCGTAGCTAGGACTCAAATTGCTTGGTATAGGCGTGGCGAAGTGCTAAGGGCTATAATCAAAAATGTTAAGCATGAATTTCAGCAATAAAAAGCCAAAAACACCTAATAGTATGTTTTGGTAAAAGCTTTATTTTTTTAATAGCTATTTTGAAGAGTACAGATATTATGGGCCAAGACAAAAGCAACCATATGCCATCGCACCCCGCCAAACCGATTATTATTATGCGCGGTAAACAAATGAGGAAACGGGGTTTGTCCGGAAGGCTGGATCTGTTTACTGGCCTTTTCGGACGCAACAGAGGCGGCAGTCCAGATAAAAATCTAATTGTGCGAAGAAAGGCGTTTGTGTCTCATGATTGCGCAAGCACACTTGACATGCCGCGGTAACGAAATTCGCGTGGGAAGGGCCATGTTCGCTCCGAGATTGGCTCTCATGAGCGGTTTGACATGAGGAAACAGGATTGTTTGCCGGAAACAAGCTAAAAAGTATGTTGTACTAGGCACGGACTTTTGTGGACCAAAAAATGTGAGGGAACTTCACTTATAAGGAAAATTAATAAGCTAGTATGTGTTATTTTACGATCCGTGGGATCGCAATAAGCTCATTTGAACTAGAAATTTACCATAACAATATCAGATATGCCTAAAATAAAATAAGGCAAAAATCCGTGCAAAAATTCAAAAACCAGGTAGAACATCTTATGCAAGGGATAAAAAATATTTGCTTAAGAAGTTCGTAAACATGGAACCATTAAAGTGCGAGGTTCCGTAAGCCAGCGCCCAAATAAAGATTGTTCCCGCTGCGGGACCCAACACGGCAGGTCTCTCTTGCCAGAAAATAAAAAAATTGTTTTTTTTTGTTGTACAAAACGGATCAAACAGTGTGAAGATGGATGGAGATCAGTCAAAAAGGTATGTTTTATTGTGTTTTCTGATTTAGAGCAGCTCGGCAAAAAATTTTACGAAATCTGGTCCAAGATTTTTTGTGTGTTGAGCGATTTTACGCAATTTTTGACATAAGGAAGCATGTAAATGGGTGTAGCTTCGAAAAGAACCGTCCAGGAGAGGTGGTGATTGAGTTTTGGTCAAGTTAGGGTCAAAACCTTCACCAGACTACCTAGTGTAATATTTTTTTTCTAGGAATTCGAATCCAGATGAAGCCAGACGGCTAAACTTTGCCACGAAGACTCGCTGAAGCCAGAAGAAGACACGAAACTGGTCAAAGTCAATGCTGGTTTAGCGTTTTTCTAAGCTGATGTCGCATCGAAAATGTGAGTTTTACTTGGTTTTCACGTTTTAGATCAAGAAATCTTTGCTGATTGAGCAAGGTAATCTGTCTAGCTTCCCAATGATGCTATCTGGAACGCGATTGCTCGATTTTGCGCCACGCTAGGCATAAGTCCACGATCCACATCCAATATGTCAAGTGTAATATATTTTTTTCAGCTGACAACCCGACCTGAAGCTCCGACTATGCCAAACACATGAAACTTTGTTTGGACGGTAAAGAAGGTTTTGCAGATCAAACAGTGAGGAGAAGAAGGACAATTTTATTATAAAAAACATAGTAATAAGTATTTTCACATTCGTAATATAATAAACATAACACCGGTCTATTGTTGAATCCGTTAGAATCTGCTACTGAACTCTCTCTCTCTTGATCAGGCTTATGGGCATGGGGGACGAGTGGGCCGGAATTCCTGGAAACATTATATTACACAGGATATATTGGATCTGGTGTGTCGCAAAATCGAGCGCCACACCAGATAGCATCATTGGGAAGAGCTAGACAGATTACCTTGCTCATTCAGCAAAGATTTCTTGATCTAAAACGTGAAAACCAAGTAAAACTCACCTTTTCGATGCGACATCAGCTTAGAAAAACGCTAAACCAGCATTGACTTTGACCAGTTTCGTGTCTTCTTCTGGCTTCAGCGAGTCTTCGTGGCAAAGTTTAGCCGTCTGGCTTCATCTGGATTCGAATTCCTAGAAAAAAAATATATTACACTAGGTAGTATGGTGAAGGTTTTGACCCTAACTTGACCAAAACTCAATCACCACCTCTCCTGGACGGTTCTTTTCGAAGCTACACCCATTTACATGCTTCCTTATGTCAAAAATTGCGTAAAATCGCTCAACACACAAAAAATCTTGGACCAGATTTCGTAAAATTTTTTGCCGAGCTGCTCTAAATCAGAAAACATAATAAAATATACCTTTTTGACTGATCTCCATCCATCTTCACACTGTTTGATCCGTTTTGTACAACAAAAAAACAATTTTTTTATTTTCTGGCAAGAGAGACCTGCCGTGTTGGGTCCCGCAGCGGGAACAATCTTTATTTGGGCGCTGGCTTACGGAACCTCGCACTTTAAAAAGTCCATTTTTGAATAATAATTTACTAAACAAGTCAGATACACCTAGTGCAAGATATGGTTTAAAAACCCCAAAAGATGAGAGGAATCGGGTAAAAAAAACGTCCCAACATCAACATAGAGCTATTATCTATGTCTTTACAAGAAATCATTCTCAAATAATCAGTGGATACATCCAAATTTTTTGAGAAGCAGCAAAGGTACCTAAAGCAACAAAAAATATAAAACCAGAAGAAAACCAACAATTCCTTTCCAATTCGATTGAAATTTTGGAACCCTCTTCGAGCAACCCTTTATTTACAAGCAAACGTGACCATTTTCGGGAAAGCACAAAAGAAACGAACCAAAACTGAAAAACGACTCCATTTATATCAAGATTTATATCGGAAATGGAAAAAGACCCAACAAAAACGCGGAATTGGTAGTGATAAGGGTTTTCGAACGTATTTGAATCACATGGTGAAGGTCA
The DNA here is from genome assembly GCA_904066235.2 of Bursaphelenchus xylophilus. Lineage (NCBI taxonomy): Eukaryota > Metazoa > Nematoda > Chromadorea > Rhabditida > Aphelenchoididae > Bursaphelenchus > Bursaphelenchus xylophilus. The sequence continues at coordinate 11,466,469 of CAJFCV020000004.1, read as the reverse complement.
GCGACACCGAAGAACGGCCATTCCGGTCAAAATCAACGATAAGATTGGAAGATAAGGGCAAAAGGTGAAAATTGATGCAAAAAGCGGTAAACAAACATGTAATACGAAAAATCCTGGATAATAATGGTGGAGAGTAGCCGATTATCTTGCTTTACTCTGTGAAATTGTAAAAATTCATCGAGAAAAAACGATCCCGGCAAAAAATTGTCAAAAGAAACAGTCGACTCAAAAATCTTGGGACAAGTCTTTCTCTTCGTCGAAATTTCAATTTTTTGCCATGAATTTTTCGATTTCATCGATCGTTCTTGGCACATCATTCAAGCACTCGTTTCCGGAAGCCCAAATCACAACGTCGTCTTCAATTCGTACGCCTCCAAATCCTCGATATTGTTTTAGGACCTCCTTGTTGAAGAAATGGCTGATTTCAGGGTTCGTAAGGGCTTCATCGAGGAGCTGAAACAGTAAAAAAGTTGGTTGTAGCGTGTGAAGCACGGTATGAATTCAAATTTCACGTTTCCAATGAATTGACGATAATTTTTATATTATCTTTGACACCTACCGTGTCGATGAAATAAATCCCGGGTTCAATGGTGATCACCATCCTTTCTTTTAGTGTTCTTGTTGTCCGGAGAGATTTTAGGCCATTTAGCTTCGACGTGGGTATAGCGTCACCCAAATACCCGCCAACATCGTGTATATCCAATCCCATGAAATGCCCAAGGCCGCAGGGAAAGAAAACGGCACAAACCCGTTTTTCCAGCATCTCGTCCACATCGCCTATGAGAATTTCAGCACGAACGAGATGCTGCAGAAGTATCTTTTCGGCCAACAGATGCATGTCGGTCCAGCGAACACCTGGCTTCGCAGCTTTGAAGACCGCTCGAGTAGCCTCCAGAACTGCGGTATAGATAAGTTTCTGTTTCTCCGTGAATTTTCCGTTTGCTGGGAATGTGCATGTTACGTCCGAAGCTTCAAATAACGCATTAGAGGAATTTTTCAATAGTCAGTAGGTAAGCTCGTTTGTTTTTTTGAAGAACTTACTGTAACAACCGTATTCTGGGCCCATATCAAACAAACAAAGATCACCGTCTTTGATCAGGTGGTCGTTCGGAGCTCCAGCATGGCCGTAGTGCAGGACTGCACCGTCAGCGCCGCTGAAATGAATATAAAACAGGAGGTTGGTTTTTTACGAGTTTATTCTGCAGTTAGCACCAATTCATCTTACCTGGCTGCAATACATGTGTATGCCACATGCCGACATGCACCAGTAGAGTAACTTTCATGCTGAAACAGGCTCTCCATTTGATACTGATAGGATTTTCCTGGCTTTATGTTCTTCATCAATTCCTTATGGGCGTCTGAACCTATTTTGCAGGCGTATTTTATAAGTTCTAACTCTTTGTCGGTCTTGAGAACTCTTAGCTCCGCCATACCAAAGAAGAGGTTTTCATCGTCAATTTCAAAGGCTTCAATGCCTTGGAATTTTGCTGGTTCGAGAACTTGATGGCTGTCGGTATTGTAAGCTTTCTGAAAACGGTAAAATACGCGTGGCATAGCCTTGCTTTATGCTTCCAACAAGTTTTGTCAAATCGTTCGTGCTTACCAAAACATATATTGTTGTTGCATTGTTTGTCTGAAGCCATGTGCTGATAGTATGGGGCTCGTTGAATATAACTTCCTCCACATCGTATTTGTCTTTGAAATAAGACTCTGGTTTGACACTAAATTAGAATTTTAGTCGAGAAATTATTACACCCACCTTCCCTGCCAAATCGCATAATCCTTTGGAAGTTTTGGTGGCAATAGCACACTTCTGCCTGAATGCAAATCAATAATGCCGAAAAAGTCGGGTTCTGTCACACCAAAAGCCCAATAAAAATAGGACTCTTGTCTGAAAGGCTCTGATTGCATATCCGTATTATAACGATGTGGGTCATGACCACCCTCTAGGACCGCAAATGAGCCTTTTGGAGCTTCCCTGAATGCGTCAACAAGTCGCTGACGATTCTCTTTGAACAAATCGGAAGAAATCTCCGGACCTGGTCCAAGTTTGTAGGTGGTCGGCATGGCTTGCAGACTTTAATTCGGATTCTTATTCGGTAGTAAAAAATGCACGAAGCTATTATATTTTCTGAAATTTTTGAGCAAACGCCGCAAAGAAAACTCGTTGTTATTCCGCTTCCAAACTGTGAGAGAGTACTGATAACGAATGGCCTTTTAGTCGCTTTGAAAACAATGGACTTCAAATGAAATTAGTAATAACGTCTTTTATGGCTTATCTGGACGACTTTAATATCAAGATTGGACGGAATTACTTTTTATCTCCTATTTTGGTAGCTTGTTTCTTGTGTGATTTCCAACTTGTTCGTCAAGCATTCGAAAGTAGATATTTGTTGTTCCGCTCTTGTCAAATTTGAGCTCTTTGATGGTTTTCACACGCCTGATCCATCGACAGCGGATCAAATAGGCGATCAAACAGGCGGTTATTGACATGACCATCAGCTTAAATATTAGGGTGTCCCATAAGTCTTGTGTATTTTGGGGTTTGAGAATTAAAGTCTCGTTTCGCAGGTCTAAATGAATGCATCTCTTAATGTTTGGCATTGTTGAAACCGCCATCTCTTACACTTATAAGCAGCATAAAAATTTTAACTAATAACATGCCCTCCGGGAAAATACTTGAAATTCTTTAATATCATCAACTTCTGGGAAGGGCTGGGAAAACGATTCGGTTTTTTTGATAAATGGGGCTGCACCTTTTCAATTGAATTTTTTAGCACATCTACTAAGTACCCTGTTTCTAAATAAACCGTTTTCCCCTCTGAATTTGTTCCTATAACGTTGTCCTGCAGGTTTCTTGTATTAGGCACCATGGTGAATATTGTGATGTACATAATTTTGCGTACAACATTTTTTGAGGGTGGTTGCTCAGGTCGCGCCGATACCAGAGTGAAAAAAACATAACGTTCATGCGTCCTAACTATGAATCCGCTGGCTGTCATGCTCTGAATCACCACTAACCCAAAAAAATTTGAAAAAAATTGATGCATTTGCTCAACACCAAAAAAGTGGGTGTGGATACAAATAACATTGTAGTGCAGTGTGTTCTAAACAGTGTCATATGTGTTTTATTTTAGCAAGAGGATTTAGGAGTAGAGGTGCTAAGGGCTGAAAAATCACTCAATTTAAAAAATTTTCTGTAAATTTTTAAAATAATTAGGAAATTTTTAAATTAAGCTTATTTCAAGAAACAAAAGTGACACAGGCGGTGATTATTATGTCGTTGTGTTCACAAACAACAGTAGATTACATACCATAAGCAGCTACAGCCAACACTTTCTACTATTGGAAAATTGAGTCTGAAAAGCATGAGTGCAGCAGTTCTCATGTTATTTACACCACCATCAAGGTACCCCCGCCCGTGCTGCAGCGCGAATTAAAATAACATCTAGGGCTCTTGTGCGTCCTCTTTTCATGTTTCATAGGCGTACACATCTGATTTTCCAAAGTATATACCCATTTTAACATCAGCAAACAAAATTTTTTTTGATGTCTAGTACAATATTGGGGTAGTGCGGGTGGCAGATGGATTTTTTGCAACCTTGCTATATACGGTTTAAAAGCGCAATTCCTGGGGCCTGTCCCACTAACAAAGCGTAGCGCGAATCACGAATTGGAAGCGCGAAAAATCATGCAAAAGCGAGAGAGGCGAGAGAAAAAGCGGGCTCTCTCGGAAATCCGCGCTACGGTTTTTTTGTGCTAAATACCGAAATGTGGTTACTTTTTTGGCTGTAACTCCTTTCAATGACGTCCGATTTACATGATTTCAAAAACCATCAACAGAGAAGACACACAGCTTACAGAAAATGTAAATTTTGTTTGCTTTAACGCGGATTAAGGCTCCCCGCCAAGACGAATTACATTTTCCTCCTCAAGAATCACGATTCCAAAATGTCGTATTTTCAAGTAAAATTTATCCTTAATCTACTCATCATAACCCCCAACGTTCATATTGTCATTTATCAGCCCAAACTGCCCCTCCCAAGCCCAAACTGCCCCTTCCAAGCCCAATTTTGACCTCCTCTTGCCATAATTTGTTTGGATCGCAAAAAAAAATTAAGTTTGATTTTTTTTTTTAAAAGTACTCTATTCGTCATTCAGAGGGACTTTGTCGGTTTTAGCAGCCCAAATTAGCCCTGCCAAGCCCAATTTGGATCTCCCCTTGTCATAATTTCTTTGAATCACAAAAACATTTACATTTAAAAAATTTTTTTTTTAATTATTCTATTCGTGTCCTAGAGGTACTGGGGCGGTTTTATCAGCCCAAATTAGCCCTGCCAAGCCCAATTTTGACCTCCTCTTCAACAAACGTTTTCAAATAACAACGACAAGCGCGATTAATTATTCAATGGGAAGTTCCAGGAGTGTCTCCGTGTGCAATCATACAAATTATGGCAAGGGGAGATCAAAATTGGGCTTGGAAGGGCTAATTTGGGCTGATAAAACCGCCCCAGTCCCTCTGGGAGACGAATAGAGTACTTTAAAAAAAAAAATAAAACTTAAATTTTTTTGCGATCCAAACAAATTATGGCAAGAGGAGGTCAAAATTGGGCTTGGAAGGGGCAGTTTGGGCCTGGGAGGGGCAGTTTGGGCTGATAAATGACAATATGAACGTTGGGGGTTATGATGAGTAGATTAAGGATAAATTTTACTTGAAAATACGACATTTTGGAATCGTGATTCTTGTGGAGGAAATTGTAATTCGTCCAGGCGGGAAGCCTTAATCTGCGTTAAAGCAAACAAAATTTACATTTTCTGGAAGCTGTGGGTCTCCTCTGTTCACGGCTTTTAAAATCATGTAAATCGGACATCATTGAAAGGAGTTACGGCAAAAAAAGTAAAAAATTTTCGGTATTTTGCACAAAAAAACCGTAGCGCGGATTTCCGAGAGAGCCCGCTTTTTCTCTCGCCTCTCTCGCTTTTGCATGATTTTTCGCGCTTCCAATTCGTGATTCGCGCTACGCTTTGTTAGTGGGACAGGCCCCTGATCTTCAAAACCGTATGTCTGACATATCTAGTAATGCGTTACAAAGCTCACAGGAATTCGCACAAGTCAACGACCCCAAAATACACAAGACTTATGGGACACCCTAATAAGCAAACTTATAACATTCATGGATACTTACATTATGAGCCGACATGATCAGTGTAACAAACAGAACTGGATCATCTTTGTATGTGAATTTGTTGCGAACCCAGGTCGTCACCGCCAGATATACTGTATAACATAACGAGTGGGTCAGCGATACCGGGAATACTACCCGACTTGTGAAATAATTCTCCTCTATTTGATAGGACCGGGTTAACGTATAGTCTGTATATACTCTGAAAGCATTTTTAAGCGATAATTATACAACTGGTTTCTTCGTCTATGATGTAAACTGCATTGTACTATTTTGCGTCTACTTGGGATTTTGAAATTATAAAAATTGTATTACGCTGTTCTTTTCTTCCGCCGATTGATAGATTGTAACGCAAAGTCGCCGAAAGTAATTGTAATGTCTAGTGGGAGAGTTACTGCCAACAATTTGCGCACTCGCTCTTCATTGTCAGGTATCGTCCCTAAGCAGTACGCTAATGGCGCGCCGTAGTCCTTGACGGTGAACGAGTAGTAGCATACCGCGCATGTTGTCAGCCACTGAAAACAATTGAATGTACACAATATTGGATTTTATCCTGCAAATCCTTTAGCGTTCTTTTTCAATTTATCTTCTCTGATTCACTGCCAAACAGTTAGATTATGCTTCTCTACGTCCCTTGCTAATTGTAAGAAGTGATTAAGACCCCTTTGTTTTTAGCATCCTCTTGTCATAATTACCGTGACGTGCGGAACAAGCACGCCAGTTTTTTTCTTGCATCATTAAAGAACTTACAATTAGGTAGGTTGAAATAACGCCGAACCTGTAACCCATTTGCTCATAGTTACTTTTACATCTTGTGGCCAAAACTCGTTCGATGAACATCACAAGATGAATCAGCATCATGGCAATTACTGTCCAGGTAACTGGCCACCTCATTATGGCACACTTCCATGTTGGCATAACAAAATGGCACAATGATCCGTCGTCCGTATATTCGAGGTATAGCATGTACACATTAACGGATATGTTGGAAAAGATATGAAGAAAAGTTGCTATCCAGATATTCGCTAGGATTATCTGTAAAATTGATCGATATTGCTGTAAATACACACATATGCAAACCAAAAGCTCTTACTTTAAAGTTGACGTGCGCTTTATACGTTACTTTGTTACATAAAACGGTGAATAACAAAACAATTGCTGGCATATTCAGAGGTATTGTAAGAAATTCGGAAAGTTGTTTATCTCTACTGGCGGCATACTTTCGGCTTTCGAAACATACTTCAATTGTAACTGAACTTGCGTTTTCTACACTGTAGGAGGTAATCATATCTGAAAGTATTGTTGGCATAAGATCACGTGTGGTGTTTAACGCAAAAAAATCGCGGTAGAACCTCATCTAACGAAGCTGTGTTGTAAGAAAAAAGAAAAAATCTGCAGAAATACAAAAAGCAGCCTTGTAGTAGCATGGCTCTTCTCGACACTAAGTATACTCTCTTTTTGTAGTAGGAGAGCATCATAGGCTTATCCGCCTGCCGACGCATGCTGTCTTGAGGGACCCAGTAATTATTTCCTGTATCCCTTTTGTGGAAATGATTTCTTTATACGCCCCTTTGAATATTATTTGGTACTCTAATATGGCTGTTGAGGAAAATAGTAATCAGCGATGTTATGCGAATAGGGAAATCCAGACGGTTGAAATGCTGTTGGCCCTAATTATTTGAAGGTCATTTAATTGTTGGCTTGTTTAGGCATACAAAGCGGGAGATAATATGATCAAATAAACATGACAAGAGATCTTAACGTGCGGCAGTCCTTTCCTACAGGAAAAGTGTCGCCAGCATGTCCAAGCGGTATTTAGGAAACTTTGAATACTTCTAATAGTTCATAAACTTGGACCCGGTTGAGCTTGTTATATACATTCGTCTACAAGGTTTAAGTGACTAATGCTCATGCGCTCTAAGATTATTTTTTGACCTTTCAACTGAATTTAATTATACCTAACGTAGTTTTTATTCTTAATTTCCTTGGTAGACCTGATCTCGTTATACTTTCCCACAACATATGTTTGTAATGAGAGTCAAACAGAAATAAATTTAGTCGACCAACTTTCTAAATTTAGCAACGTTGAAACTCGGCTAAGTCACGTGGCGAGTAAAGCCACGTAGGCTTCTAAAAGGCTCGCACTTTGTGTTGGCACAGCGAAAACTTCCTTGTGAGTTTGATGAATTCCAAAAGTCTCATCTCGCTAAAGAAGGTTTGATTCATTCGCTAAAGGGCAGCATTCTGATGTTAAAAATGTAATCAACGATTTATGGAGCGTAAGCCAAACTCTTAAAAATATTACACTGAACGTCCTCGATTTTCACCATATGACACACCGTAAGCTTTCTCGATGGTCATTGAATTCGTTAGACACGTGAGATTTATTTGGCTTCCGATCGTTGATTAACCAAGGAAAAACTCCGATTCTCGTTTTGTGAGGTAAAGGGCGCGCCCTTCAAACTGGGGTTTTTTAATTCGAGAGGGAGGTATTTTGTTGCATTTTCGATACTTTACGGATGCAAAATGGTACGTTTTTTGTCACTGGATCAGGTCCTTCATTGTTATTTAGGGCTGGTCCAACTGTCCAAAAATCTACAAATTTCATTTCTGCTATTAGCTATCTGCGGATCGTAGTGCGTGTCCAAATCAAGAACTCTTTCCTTGATTTTTTGATACTCTACCTTTTTCCATGCCCTTGACTAATAACAAAAAACTTTCAAAATGTGTTGTCGTCAAAAGTCGGCCCTGTAATGGGTATGCGTTTCATTTACAGAACCCCCGAACTGTTTACCTTATGTCGCGGCCAGCGACGCTGATGACGTAAGTCGGAGGCGGAGTTACCGCGCGTATCTAAACCCAAGTCCTAGCGCCTCGATCGAAGATCGAGGAGAGAGGGAAAAGTGATGAAGATGGCCGGTTGTGTTTGAAGGAATAAATGTAATTGTTAACCGGTATGGATATTTGAGTATTGTCTAGTAAAGGGAAACGCCGCTCGGGTACGTGGAAGGCGGTGAGATACCTGGCCCTAAAGGCTAGGTCAATCCATCGGTCAGCCCCGATCCCCTAAGGGAGGGGTCTGTTACATCTGGAGGTCTCACCGAGATGACGTTATCCCCATTTCTACTATTCCTATTCTACTGTTATCAAGTGAATGGAGTGTGGAATGGACTAGACAAGCACGCGTGCTCCGACCCTCCTCCCGACGTACCATCGTGCACATTGGATACGTAAGTCAGTAGCAATCGTAGGCCGTGAGAGAGGTTTCACCCATTTTGGATAACATTTTTGAACAAGTCGTTACTTTTTGTCGTCCCTGATACTTAAGATAAGTATTTCCCCAAGAGAGGAATGTTTGCGCCCCGGCCGGGACAGTATCCCAATTTTTATTTTATTTTTCGCAGCTCTAAAGGTGGGGGCTCTGTACCCTTTACCAAGTCCGTTTTCTGCGTGTGTGTGTATAGTAATACATTGTGAGTTGACCTCCTAAAACGTGGCCGTAACGACTAAATTTTTCGAAACCTCTCTAGACTTCCTGGACATAAGGGAACCGGAGTCTTTCTAAATGGAAGCTATTTTAAATTTCGTCATAAGTTGACAGGTCAGAGGACAGACCCTGAGGTCAGCTATGGCTGGAGTTGCGAGAGTCTTCTCCGCTTCTCCTGGTTTTGTAATAATATACATTAGCGATCGAAATTATTAATACAGGGACAGGGATACTGTAATTTTATTTTACTACATTGAGAGCTTCCTTGAACGCGGCATAAGCAAAATAAGTATGATCTCAAAAAAAAATCCAAAAGAAACAAGAGATTCATCGTTGACATTAAACATTTGATTGAGGCCACATTACTACAAAATACGAGCTATTTGACTTCCCTAGGAGCATGTAATCCACCATCTTTGAAAAAGGGTTACTTAGGATTGTCTGATCAACAAGTACTAGGTTTCACCTTTCTGTACATATTGTATTTTATTTTTTTTTGTCGGTACCGATGTAAAATTTGAATGTTTTTTTGATGGCTGTGAGCTATGGCATCAGGGGCACAACTGGAAAGATTACCGCAAAGAAGAATAGCCTCAGAGAAAATAAAGCGGGGAAAGGCGCAATAGGCATACTGAGTTGAAGATATAGGTCAAGCGACCAGGGGTCAGCGCGCCAAAATTGCGCAAGGTGTAGCGCCAAATCAAAATGAGCCTACCCAGGCAAACCACGCCCTCGTTCCGGCCAAACTTAACTGATCCACTTGGGCAGATCATTTGTTCCCTTCATCTGAGCCTCGCACCCTTAATTTTGTTGTGATTGGTTATCGTCTCAGCCATAGCCCGTAAGTTCCATGGCTCCCACAAAAGAGTCAAGCGCGCCATCTTACCCACTCGAGCCCTTTAGTGGCCGACATGACCCGCGCCCGTTTGACACGTTCCTTCGGCAGTTTGCACGCATGTGCGACGCGAAAAAGTTTGGAAAATCAAAAGCATCGCAAGCGATTCCCCATTACCTAGCCGGCGAAGCTTTTCTTATTTACAATTATTTACCCACCGCGCTTATACGCGAAGAAAATCCAGAGGATATTTTAAACGCTATCGGCAAAGCAATTCCCACAGCGGGGCGCCAAGAGAAATCCCGGAAGGAGTTTTTCCAGCGAAAGTACCAGACAGGCGAATCAGTACTAATGCTGGCAGAAGACTTGCGAAATCTCAGCAGCTACGCATTTCCGAGTACAGAACACGGAGAACTCGCGACGCAGATCCAAGAAAGTCAAGTAAAAGCGCAACTTTTATCCGCGTTGCCTCAGCCAGTGCGAGAAGCCCTTAGACTTCGCAACGGAAGCGCTCTTCCGCTAGGAGAACTGATCCACGCCGCAGAAGACGAGGTGGCGCGTTTTGAAGGCTATAACGACACGTCCGTCAATGCCGTGCAACCGGAAAGAACACTGCAGCGCACACTTTTGAGTATTCAACGCCAATTAGCAAACTTGAATCCTTTCATCCGCAAGCGGCGCAGAGAACCGCATCAGACGCATCAAGATCAGCGCAAGTTGTTGCATAACCGTCTCGAATGGCGCAGGCCCACCGAACCGGGACCCTCGCATTGGGATGCCCAGGAACCACAATATGATGACGAGTATGACGACGAGGACCACGACGCCGACGATTATTCGGAAGATCCATACGAAGATGACTACCAGGAGGACCAAGAAGATTATGAAGAGTATGATGAAGAAGAGGACGACTAAGCACCAAAATCACTACGCCACTCACATACACTTGCCATCCACTTCACTTCTCCACCCCCACACCCCTCAGCTTCTTCCTCTCACAATCAGTCTTAAAAATTCGAGTATTTTAAGGTCCAATTTGCCTCCAGGTTCAACCAACATGATTTCGTTGAGGGCAACGAAAACTTCCAGTCGGGGAGGCCTCCTCGAGTCCCACCGTCAACGTCATCGATGCCTCTCCAAGCGAAAGTGCCGAAACATTTGCATGGATTGTATATATAATTTTGTATTGTATCAACTTTTGTCCGATCAGAAAACTATCAAAGAGCAACGTGGACTCCCATTCTTATATTAACTCTAGTCTTCTCTTGCAATCTTGGTTATCAGAGAAAAAATATATATATTATACTATCATAAAGCTGAGAACGCGGAGCAGCTTCCTCTCCGTTCGCTGAGCTCATCGTGAATTAATATAATGCGTGAAAAACCAAGAAATACATATGCACTTTTCTTTCTTACCTCTCTTTCATAGTCTTGTCTCGGGATAAACGTTTGCAATTCGATAGCGATTCAAAATAGGCGGTAATAACCGTAGCCTTCAATTTTACATTAGTATAATTTGTTGTATTCATTTTTGTATATGTTATTGATATCTGAAGTTTGAAGCCTTATTCAGACCTTGCCGTCAATTCTCGCGACGCGGTCGTCGCGATAGGAGGAGGGGGAAGATGTCGCGGCCAGCGACGCTGATGACGTAAGTCGGAGGCGGAGTTACCGCGCGTATCTAAACCCAAGTCCTAGCGCCTCGATCGAAGATCGAGGAGAGAGGGAAAAGTGATGAAGATGGCCGGTTGTGTTTGAAGGAATAAATGTAATTGTTAACCGGTATGGATATTTGAGTATTGTCTAGTAAAGGGAAACGCCGCTCGGGTACGTGGAAGGCGGTGAGATACCTGGCCCTAAAGGCTAGGTCAATCCATCGGTCAGCCCCGATCCCCTAAGGGAGGGGTCTGTTACACTTACGTGGAAAGCAGGAACCACAGGATGCTCGAATTTGTCTGATTTGTGTTTATTTCGACAATGTTTCCTGTTACACTTTTAATGCTTGAGCTTTGAAGCCGTTGTTATTTATAATGACCCATTTTTTGACCTTCAATGCTGTTTAGCTTTGTATAGATGGCCGGTCTGCTATGGATATGTTTACTGGCGTCTTTATACGTCGTTTTAAGTTCGTATAAGGTTCTCAGATGGTTGCGTCATCAACTTTACGTGTTTTGCAAGTTGGCAGAAATCCCAGGGCCGGAAGGCCAGCCATTGCTGGGAATTGCCCACAAGATCAGCCCTGACAGTGTCTGTAAGCGCTTTTATAGGTTTTTGTTTGCATATACGAATGTTGTCTCTGAAGCGTATCTAATGTTTTAGTGTCAACATACCAGATGGAGTACTTTTTTCGGATTTTTACCAACGCCAAGGATGCCGAGGGCATTCTTAAGTTTTATCTTGGCCCCAAGCCGGTCGTTGTGCTTTACAGAGCCGAGACGATTAAGGTGAGAAAGCAAGAATTGAAAATAGAAATGGCGCAACGTATTAGTCTGTCGGGAAAATAATGAGTACAAAATCACTGCGCCTATAGCGTCGCTGAAGTGAAAGAAAAATTTGATTGTGCCGCGACGCAAGTCATTTCTGTGCGATCTTGGATGATACAGAATACTCATTATTTTACCGACAGGCTCATATCGATGGATAATATCAGTTTCAATAGGCTAGGACTGTTTTACTGTATTCCAGCCGCTTATGGAAAATCCTGCAATCATCTCCAAAACCCACGAATACGATTACATCAAAGATTGGCTGGGTGAGGGCTTGTTGACAAGGTAAATACTGTGATGCATTTACCTAATGTCTTTACTTCCGCTTTCTAGTACAAACGAAAAATGGCGACATCGACGGAAAATTATAACCCCGGCTTTTCACTTTGCATCATTAATCACTTTCATCAAATGTTTTAATAGGCAAGGGGATGTAAGTTTGCCACACTTGACTTAAAAAGGCGTGGAAATCCAGATACTCATGCAAAACCTCACAAAGCACGCAGAAGATGGATACCCTTTCGATGCCTACAAGTACTTCAAGGCGCTCGCGTTGGATGTGATTTGTGGTTAGTTGCAAATTAACTCAAATTTGCTGTAATTCCATGGTTTCAGAAGCCGCGATGGGTGTTAACGTCTCGTCACAAACTGGAGAAAATGCTGTGTACGTAAAGTCGGTGAAGACGCTTTGCGAGCTCCTCTGGCTTCGAATCCGCTCTCCGTGGCTCTGGCCGAAGCTCCTGTGGTACGCCACAGGCTACGGTGTGGAGTTTGATAGAGCGCGGAGGATTGTAACAGACTTCACCAAAAAGGTCAGTCGCTCTTGATTTCTTAATATTGTGAAGTTTACACAAAGGGCACTTGCAGGTTCCGTGTTGAAATTACTTCCATAAACAAAAGGCGAGAAATGTTTTGTAGTTAGAAAGTACAATAGCGTCTTACTACATAGTAAAGGTCAATGAGTAATGAACTAGTAGTCTGGTTTAAAACTGATATGTCGGTGTATCAAACTTCAGGTGATTGCGGAGCGCAAGGCGCAGAGAGCCCAATCTCCAAAGATCGAAAATAACAACGACAATGATCCCAATAAACGCACTTGTTTTCTTGACATTCTACTCCAAATGCAAGACGAGTTCAAACTGACGGATGAGGACATTCGTGAAGAAGTTGACACCTTCATGTTCGAAGGCCATGACACTGTGTCCAATTGCATTTCCTTTTTCATTATGAATATCGCTGACCGGGAAGATATTCAAGCGAGAATTCGGGATGAACTGGATGAGATTTTCGGTAGGAAATCGCGTGCGAGTGATGTTTGGTTTTAGAGGAAGATGATCGAGACAGACGGGTGTCTCATGCTGATATTTTGCGAATGAATTATTTGGAGAAGTGCATAAAGGAGACGATGAGAATGTTCCCGCTGGTACCGATGATTGGACGTACAGCCAGTGAGGAAATTAAAATTAGTGAGTAAAAGTTAAAACTAGGGCATTTTTGGTACATATGGCCTAATATTGACTTCGACCTCCTCCGAAATTTGTTTGTCATATAGGTAGATAATAGATGCCGAATTTTATGATACCGCGGTTCCACTGTAATGTTGCCAACTTTGCAGAAGGTTACACAATCCCAGAAGGTGTTACAGTAATGGTTGCGCCATTTGCCGCACATCGAGATCCCAACGCAAGTCGCTTTTCCGAGTTTACGATAATTTTTGTAGTACTTTCACAACCCCGACTACTTCGATCCCTCTCATTTTGATGAAGAGAATGTCGCTAGCCGCTCGCCGTTCACTTATATCCCGTTTTCAGCGGGATATCGCAACTGCATAGGCAAGTCGCGGACTACTAACGTAATAGGGAGGTAAACGGTTGGGCTAACGTTTTCCTTTCAGGCCAAAGATTCGCCATGATGCAGCTGAAAGTTGTCTTGTCGAAAATCTTCTCTCGGTTCCGGGTAATCGGCGCAAAACATCAAATTGAAAATCGAGGACTCACTGAGCTTGTGCTGAAGCCAAATAAAGGGTGCTGGATAAGATTGGAAGAGAGAAAACAAATAAGTATTCATTGATATGTGCATTTGAAACCATTTTGCATTTTTTGCGAAAGCTATCGCCTTTGATCTCCTAATAAATAAAAATTGTACATATGTTTAAAATGGAGATTTTTGCGGCCCTCATTAACTCAATTTACTCTCTGTATTAGTCTGTCGGGAAAATAATGTGAATTTGTCGCAGCAAAATCTCGCAGCCGTCAAAAAGCGATGATGGGTGATTTGAAGGTGCCACATTATTTTCCCGACGGATTAATACGTTCTTCGCCATAATCAGTTCTGAAATTTCAATTGTTCTGAACAAAAATAAACCTATTCAAAATTACAGACTCAATTTACGAAAACCCAATTTTCGAACCGCTCGGAAGAACCTTACAATTTTGTTAGTCCTCTATTATTAAAACGAACGTGGTATTTCGAACAAGAACGTTCTTCATTTTTGAAAGTACAACGTATTCAAGTGGCAGGTGTAAGCGGATTTGTTCGAAAAATATAACTCTCTGTACAAATTCTTTCCCGCCGAGCAAGAGAGTCGTCCGTTCGTATTCATGAAGATATTAACGACTCTTTTCTGACTTGCAGTCATTAATGTCATGATATTCTCTATGAGAGCTCGGCATCCCGCTTATTGAGATTATTATTATTTTGCACTCAATTTTTGGCTCCAATTTCTGCTGACGTATGGCTATAAATGGTTGATAGACATTGGGATATCGATGCATTTAGGTTTCGCAGTACCTTGTCTATGAAATATTACCTTTTCTATGGATATTACCTTTTGCCAAATTATTTTCCAAACTTCATCCCGTTGACTTTTGTGACATCCGAAATTTGAAACCCATCCTCGAACGTCTCTTCTTCATTTTTTTGCTTTTATTTTTGTTCCAGACACCGAAAAAAGTTTCTTTGGTTGTAAACCACTTTGCAGAGTGCCGTGTTCAGGCCGTTCAGCATCCGTCGTTCAAAGTTTAGTCCCATTTTAGGCTCAAGTTTATAAGAAGAAGCAAAAAAAGTTGAAAGAACGGCGTGAAGGAACTTTTAAGAATTCCTGTGGGCCGTTTTATTATTTATATTATTTATTTCTTAAATATTTGAAGGCTCTAAAATTGGGTGGTCATTGGATTTTTGTTATTGTTGGATACCGGAAATAAGCGGCAGTCACAAGACGGCATTTAAGGGAGGGTTTGACAATGTAATTGTCGGAAAAGTGATGACTTAGAATGTACAACGATTTTAAAAGTGCAACAGACTTACTTTTGAACCGCAATTTTTACGACGTGGGAAACAAAATGTCAAAGAATGTTTTTAATGCCTGCGGCGAAAAAAGGGCAAAATTTTAAAACAGTAAATTAAAAAGTATGTGGAATGTCACTACAGGGTGACCCAAAATAACGGAGACAAAATTTGATGGGTCCCACCGCGAAAGCTTTGTTGGGTTTGGCCAAATAAAATACAGTGGGGAAATCTCCACTCTTTTCTGTACCTATTGGATACTTTTTCTTGTTTGTGTTACCTCAGGGTCGGCTTTATTCGACATGTCAAGTGAGCGTGGTGCTATTTTGACTCTTTTTCGCAGTGGAAAACGCCAATGTGACATTGTTAGAATGCTTGGAGTACCCAAGCAAACCGTTTCAAAGGCCGTAAAGCGATTCAGAGAGCTTGGCCACGACGGTGACCGTCCGAGGAAGGGAAGGAAACGCACCGTCAACACTGCTCGGAATCGGAAGATCATCAAACAACGGGCTGAAAGGAATTCGTTGGTGTCCATGAGGAAAGTGGCCAAGGAAACTGGCCTAGCCCGTGAATCTGTTAGGCGTATAGCCAAAGAGCATCTACAGTTACAGCCTTACAAGCTCCGAAAAGGTCAATTGCTCACAGAGAAAAATAAGCAGGTACGGCTTGAAAGATGTAAGAATCTCATCCGTCGGCACGCAGGTAAGAACTCAAATGAAATTTTATTTTCAGATGAAAAACTGTTTTCCATTCAGCAGACCTACAACCCCCAAAATTCTCGTCGTTGGTCCTCAGACCGTCCAAAAGAGGATGCCATTGTTCCCCGACGCCAATACCCCCAGTCTTTGATGGTATGGGCAGGGATCTGCGCCTCGGGCAAAACTCCCTTAATTTTTGTTGAAAAAGGCGTTAAGATCAACGCAAAAGTGTACCAAAAGGACATTTTAGAGAAGGTGGTATTGCCATGGTCTGCTGAGCACTTTGGCCAGCGTAGATGGACTTTTCAACAGGATTCGGCCCCGGCACACAGCTCAAAATCCACTCAAGATTGGATTCGGGCCCATTTCCCGGATTTTATCCCTTCGAAGGAATGGCCCCCCTACTCTCCCGATCTCAACCCATTGGATTATTCGATTTGGTCGATCCTTGAGGCCCGATCTTGTAGCAAGCCCCATGACAATATCGAGTCTCTGAAGGCTTCACTCATCAAGGAATGGAAGCGTTTGACTGCGGAAGAGGTGCGTGCCGCGGCCCTCAACTTCACCGAACGCTTGAAGCTCTGTGTCGGCGCACAAGGTGGCCACTTCGAAACTACTTAGATATGATATTTATGTTATGTAGTACTGTTAATTAAAAAGTTTGTTTGTTGTTATTTCAACCGGTAAATAAATGTTAAATTAAAATCTTTTGTCTCCGTTATTTTGGGTCACCCTGTATAATTTTTTCTTGTCGCTATTCGGACGAAAGTAAAGGGCGCGATTCAGTAGTAGCTGTATTGGCTCTTTAATGAAACTTGGCGACTTTCCAAGGCATTCCACGATATATGCAGGAGTTTCAAACCTTGCGGCTTGCAGAAACCACGGACATCGAAACCATTTTTGTGCGAATATTGGCATGAACAGCTTCATGCATATTTCTACGGTACGGGGCACGTCAAACTGAGATAAGCTAAAACAGTCCGGTGAATGGATTGGCAATTTGCCAAAAAAAGAAGCGAAAAAACGTTTTGTCGGGGAAGAAATGGGGAATTTTTGGGGCGAGAGAGTGCGCTTTTGCGTGTCTTTTTTGTCTCTTTCTCAGCGAAATCAAGACGAATTGTAAAAAACCGATAGCGAAGAGTCTATTCCGGTCACCGGACTCCTCAGTTTGACGTGCGCTACTGTTTCCACAAAAATGTGGTCTTGCCGCACGAAACTGGCAAAGACATCGTGAAAAAGCGTTTTTCTCTCTAACCACTCTCTGCGCTTCGCGTACTCTTTCGGCGGCAAAGATCGTTAGTTTGTTTATTTTTTATTGCGGAATTAAGGCATTACGGCAACGTTTTTTTGTTTTTAAAGATCTTTGTTTTGCATAATCCGCGAAGTGAGACAAAAGAGTAAATAGCGATTATTCTTTTGTTTACCCAGATTAGGAATGCAATTTCCCTGGCCGTTCAGGGTACGTGCTTCGAGTAAAGCTTGTAGTTTTAAGTTTTTTCTTCATCTTGGATCTTGCAGGTCGGCAATGAGCCGCTTTAACGTTCGTGCAGTATCGCCGGTGACGAATACGGTTCAAATACATGTCACAGAGACAGGTTCAAAGCGTAAGTAACACACTTTTAAAAAAAATTTTTTTGTGACTTACTTCTGAAATTTCAAAACTTTTTCCCAATATTCCGTTCTAAAAATACAAAAAATGCCATTTCAAAAGCCCTTACTTCCCATAACCTTGCCCGCAGAGATGTTTGCGTAAAGAAAACAAAAATAGAAAAACGAAAGGGAACGGAAAGTTCTTGGCAAATCTTTTTATATTCCCGCCGAAAAGAATGCCTACGGCATGATGAAAATATGTTCTCCAGAATCTTTACGGATTACTACTGTTGAGCTTTCAGGCGTTATCAACGTGAAAATTTTGCTTGGAACCTGAAAACTTTAGAAATTTTTTGAGATTTTTTTTGTCGAAAATTACGGAATTTTAGATTTTTTTTTTGTTTTTTAAGAACCGTTCTTTTGGAAAAATCGATTTTTTTCTTTTTCGAAATTTTGAAAATCTCTAAAACTTTTATTTTTTTACTTTTTTTTCGTTATTTATTTTCGAGAAACAAAATCCAAATTGAGAAATTTTGACCTAGGTCAAGATTACTTCTTGAGAGATTATAAATTCATTTTTCCGATGCCGAAAACTGAAGAAAAAGTCGATTAGCCAAAGAATTTTTAATGTTTTCCCACGTGGCTTACCGACTTTTTTTCTTCTTTATGCATACTACATTGTCATCCCACTTTTGTTGACAACGTCATGAAAAAAATTGTTCTATTTTTGCAATGAACGTTTTTTAACGATTGAATTTTGACTTACATGGAAGTACTCTAAAGACGCTCACGAACGTCAGATTTTATTGAAACTTGGCCTAAAGTTACACTTGGAACACTTGCTAATTTTTTTGTGTTTCAGAAAAATTGAAGTGAAACATCTCAAAAAAAATGCCATACATTCATCCTACTTGTTCTTTTTTCGGCCGTTTCTTCCCTCGTTTTAATTTAGATTTTCGAGTCTTGTTTCTCCTCTACATCTCGTGTTTTTTCGAGGCTATACTATAATACATAATTTTTTGTATAAATTTAAAATTCTCATAAGAAATTCGGATTTAGTTATGCAATTACTGGCTTCAACGAGAAACTGCAATTTGAGTTACTATTTCCGTGGAAAAGTTTTGTAAACAGCTTTTAGAACATTAAAAAAAGTGTCTATCTTTTATTGGAGATGGCCAAAACGATTAATCGACGGCTGAATGGCCGAGGTAAGCAGTAAAATAGGGAAGATACACGGAATTATGTACTATGCTGTGTACATGGGAAGCAAGCAGAGCGCTGCAAAAATTGAGACATTTGGCGGCCAGGGTTGACCTTCGCTGTCGAGTTTTGACATTTCGTCTTGAGTTGGCGGAAAAAGCAAAGAAACCGCGCAAGTTGCACTCTCTCTCCCTAATGCAGTCCCCGTTTCTTTTCCGGAAACTGTATTTTTCGGTCAAGATATTCAACGGTGTTTAATAAAAGTGGAGTGTCGGCCAAAAATGATATTCATTCGTGATAGTCCGTTTGCAAAGCTGATTTTTGTGACAAGAGTGCACGTTGAATATAGTGTTCTGAACGTACTAATAACTTTTCCTCTTATGCACGGTGAAAGTGAATGACTTTTTATATAAAAGTTGCAGAAACCCCAAACAAATCATTACGTCAATGCAATTTTTTAGATCTTGACAACAGCGCTGAAGAGCAACCGCTCTGCTACTCCAGCAACGATGGACTGGCCTTATATGAAGTAAGCGTTCAATAACTTTCCAATTTTTTTACCTCTATAATTTTTTTGCCCTATATTCTATCAAGTCATCGCTTGTAGGACGAATACAACACACAAGGGCAGAAGATCGGGCAGATGCTCCGCTCCTTGTCGCTATATCAAACCGAAGTTCAGGACGTGGAAACGGCGTCGAATGCCCCAAAACAACCCATCAAAATGGGAACCCTAATGGGAGTTTATTTGCCATGCATGCAGAACATTTTTGGAGTCCTGTTCTTCATCCGACTGGCCTGGATTGTTGGCACGGCCGGGATCCTCGAGTCTCTTGGAGTTGTTGGGTTATGTTGCTCAGTGGCAAGTTGGATACGCTAACTGGTTTAGGGTGATCTTTCAGACATTTCTCACCTCAATATCTCTCTCGGCGATCGCCACGAATGGCGTGGTATCGGGCGGTGGCCCTTATTACATGATCTCCAGAAATCTCGGGCCAGAGTTAGGCGGAGCCATTGGGATTTTGTTCTTCTTCGGCAATACGGTCGCTGGCGCGATGTACATCACCGGAGGGGTCGAGATTTTATTGGTTTATCTTTTCCCGCAACTGAAGTTGTTCGAGGATATGCCGAACAATTTCCGCGTGTTTGGATCTATATTTTTGCTGTCGATTGGACTGGTTGTGTTGGCTGGAGTGAAGGTAAGAGATTTGGGAAATGATAAGGCAAGGTTTGAGGCCATAAAAATGCAAAAATCCGAAAAATCAATACTAAGTAGACGAAATGTCAAAGACGAAAAAATTGATAAAAAACCACGGAATGCCAAAAATCAAAATTTTTTTTGAAAATTCTCGCTCTCAAGCAAAAATCGATACCATGTGGACGGAATGTCAAAAATGTCAAATTCGAAAAAAATCTGTTCGAAACTGGCAGGACGCCTAAAACTTCAACCTTAGCGCCTAATTTAATATTTAAAATTGCTTTTTTTTATCCAAGAATCCGTATTTTAGGTTGTGAACAAATGCGCATTGCCAGCCCTCTTCATGGTCCTGGGTTGCATTCTTTGCACATTTATCGGTGAATTTGTCAAGTTCAACGGAACCGACTCGCTCAAATACTGCATGATTGGCGATCGCCCCGTAAATTTGGTCGCCTTCGCTGAGAAGTTCCATTATACACCGGCCTGCTCGATTGACGGCTTGAAGCCCGCGTTCTGCTCGAACAATACGAATTGCGATCCGTACTTCATGAAGGTCTTGCAGTCTCATCCACAAAGCATTGGACCCCAGCGCGCGATTACCGGGTTCTCGTCGAATGCCTGGAGGGAAAATCTGTTCTCGAAATATCAGGAAGCGGGCCAAGTCTTGACTCGAGGCGATCCTGTGAAAGAACCGAAAGCGGAGAAGGGAAGCTACTGGGTGTTTCACGACACAACGACCAGTTTTATGGTGCTGGTTGGAGTGTACTTCCCATCAGTCACTGGGATTATGGCCGGCTCAAATCGGTCGGGAAATCTCAGAGATCCAGCGGTGGCTATCCCCTTGGGCACGATTGGTGCGCAACTGACCACGTCGATTGCTTGTGAGTTGGTCGTAAATATTTTCGGGTTTTTTTTCAAACTAATGTTAAAAAAAATTTCAAAAAAAAATTTTTTTTTAATTTTGCTTTGCAAAAAAAAATTGTTTCAAGTCACTATATGTGTAGTAGAACATAAATAGCAATTTTACTTTCAGACATTTTCGGCACAGCATTTTTCGGAATGACCGTCTCTGAGATGTTTATCCGCGATAAGTACGGCGAATCGGCGATGGGCAAGATGATCGTCGCTGAGTTGGCTGTTCCTGTCCCTATTGTCATCCTGATTGGTTGTCTTGCGTCCACGATCGGCGCCGGAATGCAATCGTTGACTGGGGCGCCACGAATTCTGCAGGTAGGCGTGTGGGGCTTGCAAAACGCAATATGAAAAATATCAGCTAAAAATGGCCGTCACAAATTGGCTTGCAACTAAAATAGGCTTATTATTCCTGGCTCCAAAACTCAATGTTTTCAGGCGATCGCCTCCGACGAAGTGATCCCCTTCCTTCGAATGTTCAAGTCGACCGATCGGCGCGGCGAGCCCTTGGTCGCAATATTATTCACTCTCCTTATTTGCGAAATCGGAATTCTCATCGCGGTCCTAGAGTCTCTGACCGCTTTGATCACCGAGTTCTTGCTCATGTGCTATCTTGGCGTCAACTTGTCCTGCGCAATTCAGTCCATAATGAAGGCGCCGGGTTGGCGGCCCACTTTCAAGTACTTCCATTGGACCTTATCGTTGGCCGGCGCACTTCTCTGTTTGATGATCATGTTCATCAGCAGCTGGAAGTTTGCGATCTTGGCGATTGCAATGGGCGTGACCGTCTACAAATACATTGAGCTAAAAGGCGCTGAAAAAGAGTGGGGCGATGGATTGCAAGGGCTGAAATTATCGGCCGCTCGATATGCGCTGTTGTCGGTCAGTCAGGGGCAAGAGCATCATTCGAGGAATTGGCGGCCACAGTTGTTGGTGTTGTATCCGCACAAGACGTTTTATTGCGAGCAGGAGGATCTGGATGCGAGGAGGAGAAGGTTGCTGGGATTTGTCAGCCAACTGAAAGCTGGAAAAGGGCTGACGATGGTGACCGATTGTATTGAAGGAGTTTATGGGCAAAAGGCAGAGGAGGCTTGTGTAAGTTTGGGGGCATAAAAACTTTGTGGACCTATTGTAATTTCTATGGGTCACTTTCCTGGAAAACAATTGATTTAAATTGGCTTTGAAACTCTTAAACTTCCAGTCCGAACGTCAAGCCCTTCTCACCCAACTTCAAGCCCACAAAATCAAAGGGTTTGCGGAGGTGATCGTTGCCGAAAACTACAACGCCGGCGTCGACTCGCTTGTCCAAACCTCCGGACTCGGTGGCCTTCGACACAACACCGTCTGTGTTTGCTGGCCCAACAAATGGACCTCCACTAAGTCCACGAACGAAGCCAACCGCTTCGTCAGCGTTTTACGCAGCATTGCGACTGCGAAGTGCGCAATTCTGGTCCCCAAAAACATCCGCAACTTCCCCGAATCGAGCGAGAAATTGACCGGCACTGTGGATGTCTGGTGGATTGTGCATGACGGCGGAATGCTGATGCTGCTGCCATTTTTGCTGCAAAAACATCGAACATGGAGGAATACGAAGCTGCGGCTGTTCACAATCTCGACGTTGGGCGATGACAGAGGAAAAATGAAGGATGAGTTGGAGAAGTTCTTGTACCATCTGAGAATTGAAGGGGAGATTTTTGTCATTGATATGGTAAGTTGGCAATAAGTGAACTTCTCTAGGACTTTTTGGAGTACTTCTTGAAACACCCTGTATTATTTACATTTACAAGCACCTCACCTACATTTTTCAGCCGGAAGCGGCCATCTCCGAGTACATTTACGAGAAAACACTGCGAATGGAGAAGCGCGTCAAATTCCTGCGTGAGCTGCAAGCCCGTGAACGTCGCGTCTCCCCCGTCACCATGGACGAAGTCGTCTTGGAAAAGCGTTTCAGCAACTTTGAACGAGTAAAATTCACAAATATGAGTCCAATTCAGACTATCGAGTCTCCGCCGGGTTGTGTGGACATTGAAGAGACAGATGAAACGGGGGAGAATCGCAATGAAATAGATGGAAATGGGCTGGGCACGCACAAAGGAAGCGTGGCTTCGATTGATGTGAGTTTGGGAGGTTGAAAACTGACAGGGCAAGTATAATACGTCCAACGCGACGCACTAATTTCATTGAAACTTAGTACATATTTAAACAGAGCTTTATAAAGATATACGGGGCACGTCAAGAAAAAATATCAGTCTGTCGATATTAGATTTTTTTATCAGTCTGTCGGGAAAATAATGTGGATTCGCCGGACCTTGGAGTAGCCCATCATGTTTGCGACGGCTAGCCGTAGAGATTAGGTGCAAGACTGCAACGAGGAGAGACATTTTTTGCGACAAAGCCACATTATTTTCACGACAAAATGATAAAGTGCTCAAGCAAAAAAAATCTTGGCATTCCGTTTCAACAAAAAAAATGTTCCAGACCGAAAAGGTCGGTCGATTTCTAATGGAAAACTCGATCAAACCGCTGAAGTTTTTGTATAAATGGGAAGCTCTTGTGTTAGCCTAGCTGGATGTAATCGATTTTCTCTACATTTTGTTGAGATAAAGATACCCGTTGAGCACTAAAATTTGACGTATTGGGTCTGTGGACCTTTAAATTCAAAGCGTTTACATGTTACATATATTTGACTTTCCAGAGTTCTTACATGAACGATGAAAAGGCGAACTACTCGGCTCGACCGGAGATTTATAACGTCCGAAAAATGCACACAGCCGTCCGGTTGAATGAGATGATGAAAGAGCGGAGTAATCAAGCTCAACTGATTGTCGTCAATTTGCCCGGACCTCCCGACCGAAACTTTGACACTTATTGTGAGCTTTCTCATATTTTATCATCTACTTGTTGTTTCAACAACAGTTTTGAAAGCTTTCTTTTCAGATATGGAATTCCTCGAAGCGCTGACCGAAGGGCTGAATCGGGTGTTGTTGGTGCGTGGAACCGGCACCGAAGTGGTCACCATATACTCTTGAATTCGTAATCCTGTGAAAAATATGTATATTCTATAGCATTTTAGTACTGAAAAATTCATGCTAGCCAAAGATTTTTACTCATTAATAAGGAATGTCCTTTAATAAAAACCTCTATTTCCGTTCGTTAGCAAATTATCATCCCTTCTTATCAACGCTAATTATGGCCGCAAAGGCGATTAACAACGAAGAGATCAAACCTATATGGTCTCATTTTGAAGAGTTGAAAGGGTTATTAAATTCGATGTTATAGTTTGGGAAATTGGTCAGGTTTAATTAACAGAGCCTTCTGTTTTTATTGAGGACCGTAAAAATATAATATTATAAAGTTTTTTAGGGGTTTGAAATCTCAGGCGTAACTTCTAGCGCGATCTTACAGCCTTTCTTGAACGCAAGATCGTTGAATAGTTTTCTATGACGGAAAACAGTGATATGTGTATTTTAGCCCGAAGTTTTATAGTTCGCTTATAGGAAAAGTGCATCAGGGGCGGCGCTCAGATCTTGGTGAAGCTTCGCACTAATTTACAGGGGAAGTACTCCAAGTGCGACGCTCAGATTTTCTTTAAATTTCGCACACACGTCGGGGATGGAATAAATATCAATTCCTGAAGGTTTTAGCTCGCGCTTTGCGGGTGCCACCGAGATATCGAACAATTTTTGCCGCCGAGAGAGCACGCTAAACGTGGAGAGCGGTCAGAGAGAAAAACGCTTTTTGGCCATAACTTTGGCAGTTTCGTGCGGAAAATTTTGATTTTTTGTAGAAACATTATCCTTTGCGGTAGAAATAGGCACGAAACTTTTCGTGCCGAAATTCGGCAAAAACCCCTAAATTTTCGCCGACTTTCGGTCTAAAAATCTCGGTTGTTTCTGTAAAGCGCGAGCTAAGAATCTTGCATATATCGTAGAAAAAATTATTCTAAATTTGTGCCAAGTTTCATCAAAATCTGAGCGTCGCACTTGGAGTATATACTTCCCCTGTTAGATCAATTTTTTAAGGCATTGTGAGACCCTTGGCCCAAAGACTTGAAATGTTCTTTTCGAAGATAAATCCCAGCTCGCACTCTGCAGAAACGACCGAGATTTTTTGGTTGAAAGTTGGAAAAATTTTGTGATGGCAAATTTTGGCATGAAAATTTCATGCCTATTCCTATCGTAGAGGGCTTTTGATCACGTCTTTGCCGGTCCCATATCCGCATAGGACAGGCAAAGATGTGATCAAAAAGCGTTTTTCTGTCTGACCCTCTCCGTTTTTCATGTACTCTCTCGGCTGTAAAGATCCTGCTTATAGTTTTTTTCCAAATTCTGGATTACCGTACTGCTCAAAACTCGACTCCTCAAATGTTTGACCAACGATTTATCTCTCAACTTTGATATACAAAAGTTTGACAACAAAAAAACCCCGCGGGTTCGCGGGCAAGCAACAAAAAAGTTTCAATTCCGGGAACCGAGCCTTTCTGTGTTCATGACGCCACCAACCCTCCAATAAAAGCGAATATGACAAATAGAGGGATCAAAGTGAGGAAATGTATACAGAGATTCGATTATGTCACCCGTCAGATTAGCGGTCGGCGGCTGGTAGCGGTTATGACAATGGTATGGCGGGATTTGGTAGAGAGTGTTTGTAACTGACAAAATGCGAATTATGGGAGCTGTCAGTCACCGTTTTGAGGGTATTGTAGAAAAGAGATGGTATTTAAGACGCTAAAAAGTGCGGTAGGTCAAGCTGGATGGTATGGTGACTAGAACGGGTCAAAAGTTTATTTTTTTGAACGCCAACTCTTCCTAGAAGAAGCATGAGTTTTCATAAATAAAGTGCTTGGTAGGAACGCTCAGATTTTTAAAGATTGCCCAAAATTTAGCCACCACGGCCTATTTTGGGACCTTTGAAAAAAAAAACAATTTGACTAGAAATTATTGCTGTTTATAGAACATTCATTTCAAAATGTGTTTCCCAGTGCCGTGTAAGAGCTCGAGAAGCGGTCGAAATAACGAACTTAACGCTGCGCTTGCGTAGGTGTAACTAATCAAAGATTGGATTTTTACTGTTTGTTTTGAATGTCCAAAATTGAAGTCTCTAAAATCCAACTCCTTCTGGACTTCAAGAAGAAAATTATTGTACCAAATTATTGCTAAAAACAGCGAGAATGGCCTCTATCTTTATCGCAAAGGTACCAGCCTTGAATATCTATCTGTCGAGAAAATAATCAGCACGATGTCGCTGCGCCTATCGCGTAGCTGAATTGAAAAGCAATTTGATTTTGTCGCGACACAATTCATTTCTCCAGCGGCGATTCGATTTTCGATGCGACAGAGTGCTCATTATTTTCCCGACAGACTCCTAAAACCAACTTCAGAACAAGGCTGGCTGATCGTGAGGACAGAAATCTTTATTTTTTCAAGTTTCATCAAAACCTGAGCTTTGCTCTTCGAGCAATTCTCTCTCTCATTTTCGCAACCAACAGTTTTTTTCTCAACCCCAAAGTTTACCCTGCCCAAAAAAATATTTTCCTCAATCGAGCGCGACAAATACAATTGATATCCCCTCCCGCGTAATAAAACCTTTGTATATTTAGGGCTGTTTGCCATTCGTATTACAAAACTTTTTCCATCCCTGCATAACTTCCATTCCTCAGGTAAGAAACAGGTCGTGCATGTGATTGCAAGTTGCAATTCCACGGGTTCGGCGGTCTTTTGACTCCAACGTTATGAGAGTTGAAAGATAAAAGATGAAAGTTTATTTTTTTTGCGCGTTTCAAAACTTTTTTGATTGTTTTCCCTCCCCATTCGTTTTGAAGGGTCTTTCAGAAGTTTTGAGCGGATATAGACCCCGATTCACCTGTGTTGCGGATATACGACCCCAGTCAACCTTTTTTGGAATGAACACAATCAAGCCGCTGGATGATGCAAAAGGATTGGGTGGATTTGGTGGGGAGGTTGTTCAAAGGCCGGCAAAGAAGTCCAGAGGTCTCGGAGGCTTTTTGAAAAAGTATTTTCTGGAGGGTAAGGCGAGGATCAGCAGTAAAAAGTTCAAATCCTAGGAAAATTTGAAAAGCATTTTTTTCTCTAATTGTTCTCCATACTCTTTCGGCCGCTAAGACCGTTGAATATCCAGTCAATCCCTGCAAACTGCAAGCTGAAATTTTCAGGAATTGCAGGTTCACCCGACGCCAAAAATCGGTCATTTTTTACCATTTGTTGGCCTAAAAATATCAATGATTTTTTCAAATCCCAAGCTACGGTGGGGGCCCTGATCCAGTGGCAAAAAATATGCCATTCTGCATCTGGGAAGTATAAAAAATGTGGCAAAATGCTTCCCTCTCCAAGTGAAAAAACTTCGTTTTGAAGGGCGCGCCTTTTTTCCTCCCAAAAAGGGCGCGCTTTTGAAATCTGAGTTTTTTAACTTGGAGAGGGAGGTATTTTGCCACATTTTTTGATACTTCCTGGATGCAATAAGGCGCGGTTTTTGCCACTGGATCAGGTCCACCACTGTAGATTTTAGAAATTGATATATGATGCTACTTAAGAAAATTGTTTAAATTTACAGGGCAACACCTCGATGACAAAGTCCAAGACAAAATTAATGCTCAGGGCCGCGAAAATCTCCCATTCTACGAGCGGTACCGGAAATACTTTGCGTTTCTCTTCCCATTCCTGTTCTTCCAAACCTGCTGGTGGTCTCTAGCCATCCGCAACAACATCTTCGCGTTGTATCCCACACGATACGAAATGGCAATCACCATGATCCTTGGAGGGCTCGTTTCTGGTATGTGCCTTATTTTTATCCATATCGTGAGTAAAGGGGATGTTCTATAGGGTCTAAAATTGATCATTGGAACATTTGAGCTTGTGCCTTACAGAATGTCGGGAAAATAATGATCACAATGTCCATGTGCCATTGGCGTCGCTCAGGTAAAAAGCAATTTGATTTCGCCGCGGCACAATTCATTTTCTCCGTGGCGATGCAATTTTTGATGCGACAGAATACTCATTATTTTCCCGACAGACTGGCAAACTGTCTTCGTTTTATCAGAGTTCGTTGTACAGAGTTTCCACTATCTTTTATCCTTTCCAGGAGCCACCTCCGAAGGCGGCGGAGCGATCGCCTTTCCAGTGATGACATTACTTTTAAAAATCCCGCCAACAGTTTCAAGAGACTTCTCATTGATGATTCAGAGTTGTGGTATGGCTGCCTCATCATTTACTGTGGTCTACATGAAAGTCAAAGTGGAATGGCATTCGATTATTTTCAGTAGCTTAGGCGCTTTCTTCTCCATCATCATTGGGTTGCAATTTATGGATGATTTGCTGGATGGTGAGTCAAATGTTCCGAAAAAGATATAGAGATAGTTACACGAAACTTTCAGAAAAGTTGAGGTTTTGCAATACTCGACAAGTTTTTGACAGTTTTCGTTTATAAAAATCGGTCCAGTTGTTGTTGTAGACGACCACAGAAAAAGATCAGTCTGTCGGGAAAAGCACGCATGAAAATAAATTGTGTCGCTGAAAGTCAAATTTTTTTTCTTCAACGACGCTGTTGGCGCTGCGACACTGCGCTCATTATTTTCCCGTATATTCAACCCGCATGAAATTTTGTCGGCAAAGTGTCATGGATTAATATCGACTACGACGGGACCTCAAATTTTGCCGCGACAAATCCTCATTATTATCCCGACAGATACAAAGAGTCGACTTTACCAGTATATCAGGAAAAGAATGAGCAATCTGTCGCATCAAAAATCTCATCGCCACCGAGAAAATGGAGTGTGTCGCGGTAAAATCAAATTACTTTTCACTTCAGCGACACAATTGGCGCTTCGACACTGCGCTCATTGTTTTCCCGACAGACTGACCGTTGTGAAAAAAAATTTTTTCATCGACCTTTCGCAAAACCAAAAATCTCATTTCCAGCGCATCAAAAGAAGATGATGTTTGTTTCGATTTGGTTTGCCTTCGCCGTCTCTCTACTAATTCTGAATCTCCAAAAGAAGCGCAAAACCTACGACTCGATCCCGAACTTCGGCGCATGGCAAGCCATTGCGCTCTTCCTCACCGGCCTCTTCGGTGGCCTGCTTAGCGCGTGGACCGGCTCCGGCGTCGATATCTGCTCCTTTTCGATGCTCACGCTGCTTTTCCGGGTCTCCGAAAAGGTCGCAACACCGACCTCGGTGCTACTCATGTGCTTGAACACATGGGTCGGGTTTTATTGGCGCCAGTTGATCCAGAAGAATGTGTCCGAGCTGGCCTGGGAGTATTTCTCGGTTGCGGTGCCAGTAGTCGTCACATGCTCGCCGATTGGAGCTTTCCTGTCATCACATCTGCATCGACAGGTCTTGGCGTCGTTTGTTTATATTTTGGAGACCCTAGCGTTGATTGGTTTCTTGATCACCAAGCCGGATTTGTATTTGATTATCGCTGGGGCGATCATCATTATTGTGGCGTAAGTTTTTTGAGAATTGGTTGTAAATGTTTATTTTTTGGCACGCTGTGCGTGTTTTCATCCAATGGCAAAACACGTCTCATTTTGCATCCCGTAAGGGACCAAAATGTCTCCAAACCCTTCCCTTCTCTAAGCTAAAAACCCCCGCTTTGAAGAGCCCGCCTTGAAGGAAAGGGCGCGCTTTTCAAAGCCGAGTTTTTTAGCTTACAATTAGAGAAGGGAGTGGTTTGGAGTCATTTTGGTCCCTTCCGGGATGCAAAAGGAGACGTTTTTTGCCATCGGATCAGGTCCCTCACTGTACGTGTACAAAGCGTACGCGATTTAGGCGACAGAATTGCCGAAGCTTGTGTCCCGAGTAAATAGCATATGTTTACTTTTCACTGGGCTTGAAAAAAATGAAATTTTCCGGATCTTATAAATGACCTTGTATGCGCAAAATTTGCATAAAATCCTAGCGTCTTGAAAAATTGCCCATTGAGTTGAAGCGTATTTTAAACCATAACTTTAAAATACCACCTGCATATGTTTTCCAGAGTCGCCTTCTTCATGATTATAAGCCGAGTTGGACGACATATCAGCGACAAGATCGAAGCCGAAGCCTTGCAGCGACAGCTCTCCCTGTCCGGCTCTTCCACGCCCAGTACGTCGAAGACGGCGTCGGAAGTCGCCATTTATCCATAGATCTCACACTTATTCCATAATTTACTATTATATATTATATTCTGAACGTGTAAAGAATCGCATAACAATCCCCGAATTCTACATTTCTCTTCGAATATGCATAGGAATAAATGGTTTGGCAGAATTTTTGTACGAAAACATGAACTCATGAAAAATATATACCAGCTTAGAGGGTGTGTATGTACATAATGACAGTTGTTTTTTCCCGCCCGGAAGCGGTAAAAGTGCACGCCAAGGCCAAAGAACAATGCCACTGTTTTTTAGGAGAAATTGTGCATAATGGAGCCAGTACGACTAGTGTTTTCATAAAGTGCGCAGACTTTTTTTGCCTTTGTTTTTTTACTGTGTGTATCTCGAATACACAGTGCACTTTGCTTTTTTTACTTCCGTTTGGCACGGAATATTGCTGTTTTTCGTACAATGCAAACTCGAAAAAGCGGGCTGCACCCCGCAAATGATTCGGCAAAACCGCAGCGACGTACAGTGGGGAACCTGATCCAATGGCAAAAAACGTACCATTTTCCATCCGGGAAGTATCAAAAATGTGGCAAAATGCTTCCTTCTATAAGTGAAAAAAACTAAGTTTTGAAAGGCGCGCCCTTTCCCTCACAAAAAAAGCGGGTGCGCTTTTGAAATCGGGGTTTTTTCACATGGAGAGGGAAGAATTTTGCCACATTTTTGATACTTCCCGGGTGCAAAATAGTACGTTTGTTGCCACTGGATCGGGTCCGTCTTTGTATATCAGTTGGTAGTTGGAAAGCCGACATCACTGCGATATTTTAGTGCAATGCAAAAGCCAAAAGTGCACGCTGTAAATTGGGGTTGTACCATGCATTTTGCCTCGCGACAAAAAAAGACTTTTTGTCGCTCGGCGCAGTACATTTTACTTTTTTTGCAAGGAGTGTAGACCATTTTTAACGAGGAAAGTACTTCTGTGGTGGCTCCTATTTCTCAGACGGGACATTTCTCAAAAATCCGAAAAATTGTGCTGATTAAGAATATGTAAAAATTAGCTGCCCAATTTCGGGTAGAGGGGCGAAAATACTGCTGAGGTATTCAAAAATCTTCGTTTTGGGCGAGGTTCGCTCAATCGAAATTTAACTTTTTTCAAGGGGGGGGTGAAAACTTTTTCCCCGATTTTTTAAGGATTTTTCGAAAATTGTCCCTGGATTTTGAAATACAGCTATAATAAATGGTTTGTCCTGCTGTGTTACTTCTTGTTTCGAGATCGTGAGTAGGCTATACAGTGGGACCTGATAAATTGGCCAAAAACGTACCATTTCGTATCCGGGAAGTATCAAAAATGTAGCGAAATACCTCCCTCTCCAAGTGACAAAACTCCGATTTCAAAAACGCGCCCACTCTTTTTGTGGGGGAAAGGGCGCGCATTTCAAAACGGGGTTTTCACTTGGGGAGGGAAGCATTTTTCCACATTTTTGATACTTCCCGGATGCAAAATGATACGTTTTTTGCCACTGGATCAGGTCCCACTGTACAGAATTGATCTTGCGTTGACGATGAAGACCTAGAATCCATTGTGATCTACGACTACTGTCCTAGGCCTTTGTGCCCACGGCGGTGGGTAGGAAAACAAAAAAAAAGAAGAAAAAAAAATGTGCCTTCACGCAAAATCTTTTAAAAAATCGCATTCGTTCCACACAGGAATCCCTGTGACAAAAATTTTTCATTTTATAGATTTAGAGAGTCTGTAGTGTTCTCGAACTTGTCGCCAGAGTATCCTCAATGGTGCTGCAAACGTCCAAATTTGTTTTGTTTTGACGCCGAGTTTGCACTTACGCCTTTCGCTTCTTTCAATTTCTTGTTTCCACATTCTGAATCGAATAAAAGGGGTCAGCCAAAACAAGCCGGATCCAGCCGGCGATCTCTCTGAACACTGAAAGATTGTTTTTTCGGAACGTTCGAAACGTCTCGTACATTTGAATCCGCTGTGCTTTAAATTTAATTCCTCTAATTTTCAGCCTGCGCTTAGCATTGGTAGCCAAAAAAAATCTTGGAAAAATTAGAAAAATTCAACGATTTTTGTCACTGAGAGAGTAGGCGAAAGGAAACATTCTTTTTGGCCGTACCCAGGCTGGCCATTGCATGTCAAACTGAGATAAGCTAATAAATCTGGTGAATGGATTGGCAGTTTGCCAAAAAAAACGCAAAGAAACTTTTTGTCGGTGAAGAAATGGGGAGTCTTTGGGGCGAGCGAGTACGTTTTTGCGCGTCTTTTCTCTGTCTTCTCTGTAAGATTAAGACGAAGTGTAAAAAACTGATAGCTAAGAGTCTATTCCGGTCGTGCATTGTGCCAAGTCTTATAAAAATTTGTGTGTCTCACTTTGAACATTTTTTCCGTGAGTCTTGTAATAGTCTGTCGGGAAAATAATGAGCATAATATAGCCCATTATTTTTGCTGAAGTGAAAAGCAATTTGATTTTGCTATGCATTTTCTCGGCGGTGATTTTAGATGCGACATTGTGGTCATTATTTTCCCGACAGACTGGTATGTGAACACCAGCATGAACTTTCGCAAGAAAACGTATATATTTCTCATCTCTGTGCTTCTTGTGTGTGTATGTACTTATCGTACTCTTCTCACTGTTCCCGAAGCCATATACGTGCAAACTTTTTGTCTTCCAGGAATGTCTGGAGAAAATTGCACCTCAAAAATTTGAGAATTGCTTGTACAAGGGTTTCCCATACAGCACAAAATGTGGTCTCTGCTTAGTTGTACGTACGTATGAGAATATGGTCTCGACCGGAAAGTTTTTTTGCAAACCGGTTTGACCAATGGGAAAGTAATTGTTCATTGTTGTAAATTGTAATCATTTCTCACACCATTGTTTCCATTTTCATGGAAATATAAAAAGGGTTTGGGAAGCTCAGATGTGGAAAATCTTTACTAGAAGTAAAGATTTTGTAATGTTGCTTATGTTCCTCAAGGTGTAATGGTCTCCGAACTTGGCTTAAAACTATAATAGCCCCAAGCGCGACACTTCATATCAATCTGTCGGGAAAATATTGAGCACTCTGTCGGATCCAAGGTGACATCGCCACGGCTAAATCAACGCGAAGCGGTCGGCGCAGCGACATTGCGCTCATTATTTTTCCGACAGAGTGATGTCATATTTTGTTTTCTCACGCTGTCTAAAAAATAATCTGAGATCTTAAAAGACGA
This sequence comes from Bursaphelenchus xylophilus, assembly GCA_904066235.2. NCBI lineage: Eukaryota > Metazoa > Nematoda > Chromadorea > Rhabditida > Aphelenchoididae > Bursaphelenchus > Bursaphelenchus xylophilus. The sequence goes on along the minus strand of CAJFCV020000004.1, from coordinate 11,433,270 downwards.
TTTTTGGCTCGCTGCGTCAGCCCGTAATGGACCCGGGACATAGGAAAAAATCGATTTTGAGTTTTTTGCATAAAAATGACCGTCGAAATGTGCTAAGGAAAAGCGAACAACAGTTTTTCTTAATTCTGCCCGGAAGGCATAAATTTGCTTAAATTTGTCTTTTTTGGAATTTTCGACCTGGTGACGTCATAGAAAAAGCAAATCACCCAAAATTTTGCTTGTGTACGTTTTCGACCATTGGGAATTCATTTTTTTGAAAATTAAGTCTCTCAGATTACTGTAACATAGGCATATTGTAATCCGGTCGACAAAAATCGACCGTAACTCCTTCGTATCAAAAATCCCACAGGATTTTATTTCAGATTCGGAATCAGCATAAAATTCTGCATATTATACACATAATGTGAGGTCATAACTCCAGGGGGGAGATCGCGTAGTATATTGGATTTTGGCAAAAATTACGTTTGAAAGGTCGCGGGTTCGATCCCCGCTTGGTGCAAATATTGAAAACACGGCGGAACTCGCGTTTAATGGACACCTAAGGGTTATATGAGATACACTAAGCAATTTTAAACATTAATGCATATCTAATTGTGATTAAAACTGATATTATACAATTTTTGGAGACTGAATATGCAAAAAATGAAATTGCTTCAAACCGCTTGAAACTGGCAACACTTATTCTAGGGTCAATTGTAAGAAACTTTTGTGTTAACTTTTTTTGGCAGAGCACCGTACCATGGATTACTGTAGCATTAAACGTGTCCTGATTAACTGCAATTTTCTTCAAAATGCTTGCATAAAATATTAAATCGTTTTAACTAGTCGTTTTAGACAGCGAAAAGATCCACTTTCTATATATGAAAGAAAATTCGACCTTTATTGCAACGCGTCTTGATGTCATAATCAATTGGTGAAAGTGCGTCAAATAACTCGGCCATTCCAAACGGTACAGCCATAAAAATTTTTTTGTACACAAGAAAACCCTTTCTTAACCATTCTGAGCACAATGATGACAATCCGACTTCTATGCGCCATGTGGTACACGAAAAACCAAATCAGGTTTAATGTTGCAGTAATCCATGGTACGGTGATCTACCAAAAAAAGTTAACGGAAAAGTTTCTTAAAATTGACCCTAGAATAAGTGTTGCCAATTTCAAGCGGTTTGAAGCAGTTTCATTTTTTGCATATTCAGTCTCCAAAAATTATATAAAATCAGTTTTAATCGCAATTAGATATCCATTAATGTTTAAAATTGCTTAGTGTATCTCATGTAACCCTTAGGTGTCCATTAAACGCGAGTTCCGCCGTGTTTTCAATATTTGCACCAAGCGGGGATCGAACCCGCGACCTTTCAAACGTACTTTTTGCCAAAATCCAATATACTACGCGATCTCCCCCCTGGAGTTATGACCTCACATTATGTGTATAATATGCAGAATTTTATGCTGATTCCGAATCTGAAATAAAATCCTGTGGGATTTTTGATACGAAGGAGTTACGGTCGATTTTTGTCGACCGGATTACAATATGCCTATGTTACAGTAATCTGAGAGACTTAATTTTCAAAAAAATGAATTCCCAATGGTCGAAAACGTATACAAGCAAAATTTTGGGTGATTTGCTCTTTCTATGACGTCGCCAGATCGAAAATTCCAAAAAAGACAAATTTAAGCAAATTTATGCCTTCCGGGCAGAATTAAGAAAAACTGTTGTTCGCTTTTCCTTAGCACATATCGACGGTCATTTTTATGCAAAAAACTCAAAATCGATTTTTTCCTATGTCCACCGCTGACGCAGCGAGCCAAAAATCGTCTTTTAAAATCACAAAGGCTTGGTTTTATGGGCAGAGGTTCTACAGTGGGGGCCTGATCCAGCGGCAAAAAACGCATCATTTTGCATCCGGGGAGTATCAAAAATGTGGCAAAATGCTTCCCTCTCCAAGTGAAAAAACTCCGATTTCAAAAGGGCGCCTTCTTTTTGTGGGGGAATTTCAAAACAAAGTTTTTTTTTTTTCACTTGGAGAAGGAAGCATTTTGCCACATTTTTGATGTTTACCGAATGCGAAATGATATGTTTTTTGCTAAAGGATCAGGTCCCCGCTGTTTTCTTCGGCTCTGCAATTTCTTGTAACACTTGTGCCGTTGCTTGACATCATTTCCTTTTTATCCAACTTTCCAAGTCGCGACACTTAAACAACCCACAGTTTCCTGCCCTCCCCCTTTGCTCAACAATGGCATCAACATACTTGTTTAGACATGTTCTCGCTGTAAAGGTCAGCCCAAAATATGGTTCCAGCACATGACCGCGTACTTCATTTCACTTCCGCAAGTTTGCCGGGAATTAGCCGTCCAATTAATTTGTGGCCGACTAAATGTACGAGGAGGAGGGCCATTGACTGACTGACACATGAAGAGTTCGTCATTTGCAGTCATTTTGCGGCCCAACACTGTTTACTTTACAAGGCGGGTTCCAGAAGCGAGGGTGTAGAATTTCGTACGAAAACCGGGAAAAGGTAGTTGCCAGGTTCTTTTGATGACCTTATTTTTACCCTGGATTGATTATGAGGCGTTTATTTTTTTTTTGGTGACTTTAAAAAATTATTTTTTAGTGAAGTTTTTATTTTTTTAGTGAATTTCTGACATGTTTTTACTATAAAAACGTCTGTCGGGAAAATAATGAGCACTCTGTCGCATCGAAAATCACGCCGCGAAAAAAATGGTTTGTGTCGCGACAAAATCAAACTGCTTTTCATTTCAACGACAAAATCAGCGGGGCTGTGCTCATTATTTTCCCGACAGACCTTTGATTTGTCAGTCGGGAAAATCATGTGGGTTTGTCGCCCCTGTAAATTGCCCAGCATCGCTCTGGGACGGCTAGCCGGCAAGATTTGGTGCGCCCCGAGGAGAGACAGTTTTCTACCACAAGTACACATTATTTTCCCGACAGACTGATAAGGCAACTTCGATGCTCAAACTTTACCAAAACCTGAAAAAAATAAAATTAAAGTATTCTATGGCCTACACACAAATACACATTATTTTCCCGACAGACTCTGATCGATTCACAAGCTGGCCTGCCTTTCATTCCCTTCATATTCGTTTTCAAAATGCCTTTTTGGAGGAGAAAAGATAGCAAATTTCCCGAAAAAACAGTCGTTTATCAGTCTGTCGGGAAAATAATGGGCGCTCTGACGCAGCGAAAATCGCATCGTCGCTATGAAAATGAATTGTGTCGCGACAAAATCAACTTTTTTCACTTCAGTGACGTGATTGTCGCAACATCGTGCTCATTATTTTCCCGACAGACTGGCGAATATGTGAAATAATAGTTTGTTTGTTTGTTTTCAGAATTGTCTGTACATTTTCGCGGTGGGAAATCACCTTTCCAGACCATTTAGCCTCAAGCTATAAATTGCACTTTGGCTTTCAAAACAGCACTTATTGTTGAGGCAAAATTATAGCTTGGCATCATCGCAGGGATGTCTGGGATGAGTTTGGAATTTTTGGGTTCACACAAATGATTTTAGGGATCAAATTTTTCTAAAATTTTTTGACCGATTTCTTGAACGATTTGGCAAAAACAAGGTCTTATTTGAAAAAGTCGACCATTTTAAAGCTATGTGAATTTTTTTGGAGGCTTGTTTTGACTGGCAAAGGTCGAGGGAGAATTTCAAAATTGTTTTTCAAATAGCTTTGATGACAAGGCTGAAAAATTTTTTCTTGACGTGCACGGGTCAAGGGATCAAAGAGTCTTATATACGTTTAATTATAAAGAGGTTTCTTTGAATAGATGGGAATGTTTTGGTCTAAAGTTGCCTCATGGGGCCTCTGGAATTGCCCATTATACGCATATGTGGAAAGCTTTCATTTTACGGGCTCGTTATATAGTATATAATACATATAATACATAAAAAAAACTTTTTTTATAGTATATATGTAAAAAATTTTACTCCGCACTCCGTATAGATATTTATTATATAAAAAGTATACCTTTCTCGGAATTATTTTATTTTCTTGCCAATTGTAACATTGGACGAAAATAAAATAAAAGTGGGCGGAAACATCATGTTTTCTATAAACTTTGGTTGCTTTGCAGTCGAATCAAACGACTGGTACGGTGAGAAAACCTCTCGCAAATTCTTCTGCCCACTATTTAATATCGCTGTGTAGTATTTTGGCCACCTCTTCAATGAAACTCGTTAGAATTTTGATGAAAAAACAAGCGTTGGTAATTGAGAGCAAAGCTTTGGAAGAATTTCTAGAACATGGGCTAAAAATGAGCTCTAATTTTGAGTGTAAAATTAGACTCATAATCACTTTATGTATTATTAGGTTGTCCAACAAATAATGACCCTCTGTGAGAGGGGCAAAGTTTAAAGCCTCTAAAAAAGGCAAGCGATGATGGAATTTCGAAATATTACAACATTTTGTAGCTGAGATTTCAGGCTTTCGTTTGATGTGCCGTTTGTCATATTGGGACCAAATTACAGTAATTTAGCCCTAATCGAAAATTATCAAAAAAAAGTCGGTTCGCGCTGTCATCTTTTACGGGCAAAAACAGGATGCGAAAGTTTCAGAAGCTACGCAAAGTATCAACGCTATGTTCGACTAGTGTGTTCTGAGTCTGAACACGGTGAAACGATGAATTTAAAAATTACGATTTGACGGCAAGGGACCCAAAGATAAAGTACGGAATCCAAACTTTATCAATTTACCCTGAGGTCGTCGGTTGACGAACATCCAAGAATCAACATCCAACGCGTCTCTGACATCGTCTGGCTGTTGAAATAATCGGCGGCTAACCATTCGATGTAGATGGAATTCAAAAAATGCTCGGCAACTTCTTCCCATGTTATTGGATCAAAGCAAAGAGTGGAAGCATTACATTTCTCGCGTTTGCGTGCCGTTTTCGGGATCGAATCGTTGCCGAAACGGAACCTGAACGGAGTCCTCCGAGGGTATCACTGCGGCACTTGTCAAAGCCCGACTCCCCCCAAAACAAGGTGATGACTAGTTCTTGATGGTGCAGCATGGGAATAGTACAATACAGCTTCTTGAAAGCTGGCCAAAATGTAGACACCATCCCCTACTGTACAGAGATAGACAGTTTGTGGCAGCGTCTGTCTTCAACGATGCGCCGCAGAAGTCCAAAAAATCTTAGCGGCTACACGGAACCTCCCCTTTGAAAGATGACCCTCCAGAAGCCGATTTAATAGAGATACGAGACTGTCCCTCGTCCAGCCTATTTGTCAAAGCTGGCCTATACACATTACCATCAGTTCAAGAATCTAGCACGTTTCATCAGTGGTAGGGAATTCGACAATCAAGACGCCCTTGAAAAGGCCTTCAAAAGTTTCATCGGCTCCAGAAGCCGGGGTTCCTAAGCTACAGACATAAAAAACTTCTTGGCACGTTGTAACAAGCATGATAAAGCACATGATAAATATTTTGATTAAATAGATCGCAGTTATTACAGTAAATTTTGATGAAAAAATAAATTTTTCGAAGAGGGTCATTATTTGTTGGACAACCTAATATATTATGCACGTGTCTTTGAAAAAAATCCGGTAAATTTTCAGAAGTTCATTCGATTTCCCCATAAAGCTTGTCCTTTCCCGGCAAAGACAGGGAACATGTATCCTGGTCACGTGACAAGTGATGAATGAGTCTTACGGCTATTGGAAATACCCTTTTTAATGTTTGATGCGGTTTTTAATGAGACTTGGAGTCGGCTGAATATTTCTTGAAGGATCTAAATTGAAGGAGAGATTGGGAAATTGTAAAAAAAGAGGCGTTGAAATTTGAGTTTAGTTTTGAAAGTGCTGTTAGAGACAAAAATATCAGAAGTTTTTATCTCTTGCGGGTAGGATTTTATACCAGTTTGTCGGAAAAATTTTGTGAATTATCGAAGCAAGGGGTCTCGAAATCAGTTTGAGGCCAAAATGAACCACCGTACAACGACACCCTCCAACAACGAAGAAGTCATTTTTGATTTCCCAAAAATTTCAGGCTTAATCTTATGAGCTCTAAAATGACCTCACTTTTCTCACTCATTTCCTGATTTTTTGGCTAAAATTAGATGTCAGAGTTGTAGTCTCACCGCATGGCAATTAATTCCGTATACGTAGATGGAAGTGAGAAACTTTTAAAGTGCCACCGCTCCTTAATTGCATGCATCCGTGTATATGTCGGTTTTGCGCGCTGTTTTGGCCTCTAAGGTCGAGAAAAAACATTACACTCGACGAGAGGTTGATTTATTATGTGAGATTTTGGGGTATTTTGAGGGAAATGCAGGGCGAAATTTGATGGGAAGAGTTCAACGATGAACACGTCAGACTTGGAGCAAATCTAGCGCAAATTTTGAGGAAGACTTTCTAAGGGCGGAACGAACTCTGCACGTCAAATCCTGCCTATAGCTAGCGATTTTTGAGGCCCATAGGCAGCTTAATTTCTTATTAGTGGAATTTCGATATAAGCAATTTTTCTTACCAACAAATTTTGTCATACGTATGTTCGTTGTGCATAATTTTCTCCGTTTTATAATGAAACCTTTCCGTAGCGTTTAATTTTTAATAATCGATGGCCTCTGTTACAACCCATATGATGATTGCTCTTTTCAACTCTCGATCCCATCTTTGGTAATCCCATTTTTGCATCTGCTGCCTTCTTTATCTTACACATAATCTTGTTACCCTTGGCTATGACCCCCCGCCTTTGTCTTGTCATTTCCTGTTTGCCAGCCGATTAGACACAAGAATCAATGGTCACGAAGTACGAGTTAGCCCTTCCGGAAAGTCGCCGGATAGGAGACTTAGAGTGAGACTACTATCCTTCCGTAAAGTCACCGAACTGATTTTTGGCGTTTGCACTGAAAAAGTCATAGTGCGAGCGACAGCACAAAAAAGCCTAGTGTACGGTGCAAAAAGTAAGAAATTTCGGAAAGAGTTCCTTACTCTGGCCACAAAAAACGTACTCTGCGAACTGCGCCCAGGCTTGGGAACTAAAGTTAGGAAAAAAGGCTTTGGCCAAGCTGGCACTATATTACTACAGTAGCTCTATAGCTTTAAGGGTACCTACCAAGGCTATTCCGACCTATTTAGTTCTATACGGAAGCAATAAGTTTAGTTCCGGACAGGATTCATAGTATAAAATATAAAATCGCAAGCTGCAGAGGTTTTTGAAGGGTGAGGTGGTACGTAAAAAAGAAGGCACCTCACTGACTAAATCCACTCGTTGACAACGATGAATTATGCCTGCACGCCAAATTTGGGCAAATTCTGTCCAGTTTCCTCAAAGTTATAGGTTGTGGCCAGAATAAGTAACTTTTACCGAGATTTCACAGTGAAGAAACCTTTCGTTTTCTCACAGTGTCTGCCGGTTTCAGTCCAGCGACTCTCCGGAAGGACTAGTAGACGAGTTGATTTTCTCCTTCGTAGAACTGAAACGACAAAATTAGTTCCTCTTGTTTTTGTTTTAGCGTACCCCTCTCATTATTAGTATTTCATGAAGTTTTATGGTAAATCCAGATAAGGAAACTTAACCTTCTGTATGTCTACCATATTCTAGGGACTGACTATTGCAGTTGTCACGTTTTCAACGGCACTTCAAGCAACCGCATTTCACGCGCAAATTTATCTTGTGGTTTGTCTGACACCTCATTGAAAAGTCCACATGACATTTACACTTTATTGATAGGCTCAGAAAGCGGACGTTATTGCAATGTCTGAGGGCAATATCGAGAAGTATAGGCAATAACGCACTAAACGGGCCGAAAAGTCCTGACATTTTTGGCGATTGTTTTGAAAAGGGCAATCAAAGCGCGGTGCGCTTTTGATGCTCACCGTGCTGATTGCATGACCGCGCACTTCAAAAACATGCCAAAAATTTTTGTCCCGTCTAGTATCAGATTTATGTCTGACAAGGGCAGTATTTGACATTGGACACGCTTCAAATTCAGCGGAGGACCTTGTAGGACATATGCCAGGGTCCTAGCTTGTTATTTTCATAAACTAGCGTGCTTTTTTGATTGGAAACTGTCAAAAAGCGCGTTTTTGGAGTTTTTTGGTATACTAAATGATTTTATCGGCGTAAAATTTTTCATCAAAAAATCATATTTTTTCCGAGGGAAGAAAAGTTATGGAAAAATAGCTTTTCGTCTGTTCGACTCTTTTTAATTTGCGGGCTCTCTTACAAACTAGGCCGTTCAATATCTTAGCCGCTGTTGGAAAGCGCGAACTAAAACATCAAGAACGAGATACGTGACTAGTACTCGCGAAACAATTGCTTTGCACAGTGCGTTTGGCCTAAAACCACCATTTGCGCGGCACGGTGAATTTTTGTTTATTCTTTCAATATGTCCCCAAGATTCCCATTTCTTGCAGCAATAAGTATCGGAGCAGGCGTGAAAGAAAATCAAAGGGCTCAGGGAGAATGACGTGCCATCTATAGTGGGGTACCTGACCCAGCGGCGAAAAACTTATCATTTTGCATCCAGAAAGTATCAAAACTGTGGCATAATGCTTCCCTCTCCAAGTGAAAAAACTTTGATTTCACAAGCTCTTTTTGTGAGGGAAAGGGCGGCCCTTTAAAACGAAGTTTTTTTACTGGAGAGGGAAGCATTTTGCCACATTTTTTGATACTTCCCGGATGCAAAATGGTACCTTTTTTCCACTGGATCAGGTCCCCTGCTGTATGATGATGATTCTTCCGTAATGAAAAAAAATGTTCTTTGCCCTCAATTAGCAAACATTTTGGCTGCAAACATTTTTTCTCTCGTTTCCTCTCCTCATTTTTAATTCTCTCTCAATTCTCATAGACCGCTTGCGTTTTTGGTCGAAGTCTCTAGGGGTTTTCTGCAAAGCTCTTGTTGAGCCAACCTAAAAATGCATAGCCCCCAGGGAATTAATATTTTCGAACCCATATCTCATTCTTCCTCATCCGTTCGACCTGTCTTTGTACCCTGTGCAAAACCTGCTCACCCACATATTCCCCACGCTGCAAAAAATGGTCATTAGCGGCGGCCAAAGGCGCCCTACTCTGTGCCCATTATTGGTTGAATTGTTTTTCGACCAATCACGGGTTCACAAGTGCTAATAAAAAGTTTAAAAAATCGTCGCAAAGAAAGCTCGTTATATCCAGTTTTTTTCTGAGATTTAGAGTACCAACATTAGAACCGTAAAGTAACATTGTTTTAAAGGTGAAGAAATTGTCTGCGAACATGAGAAAAAGTGAAAAGTGTTGGTGTCGGCTCGTTTTTCGAACTCTCCGTGATGAGTCGGGTCTCATTTTCCCAGAAAACTTTATTTTCGCCAATGTTTTTCCAGACTTTGAGGTGGAAAAGGCCCAATAACAGACGTAACAAGCGGGCCGGGATTTTGGGTATTTGAAAATGGGCCGGGCCTGGTTTTTACCGGCTCAAGATTTTGATTTTGGCCTAGGTCTGGTTCTCAAAAAAATATATAATTTTATCTTTAATCATTGAAATTACATATGCATACAGTAAGTTTGGATGCTATTTCTGTGTTCGACGCTCAGTCCAGCAGTCTTTGCTTTTCAAAAAACAAAAATTTTCTTTAAGAAAAGCTACCAGGGAGGGGCTGTTTCGGAAATTTTAGCTTTTCCTATGCTTCACCGGGCTTTTGAAGGCTCTAAAATATACCCGTGGTAACTTTTTATCGGGCATCGATTGGTTTTTGTATCGGATACCCGATTGCTATGCCTGCTCAAAAAATATGTGAAAAAGATTGGTATAGCCTGAAAAAAGCCTTAAACCTTCATAAAATCCACTCTTTACCAAACGGTTAATACAAAATAACAAATTTTGAAGAGTCTAAAAGATCGGATACCTTATTCTGTCCAGGTCGCTTTCGGCAATCTTACAATTTTTTTTCTGGATTTTAAACTATTTTTTGAAGGTAATAAATAACATGGCAAGTCCATCGTTACGATATATTTTACGCCCCGTCATTAAATTTGCGGGTATTTTTCTCAAATCCGTAAATGCAGTGGATTAATATATCATATGTTTGGACGCCTTTTTATATTTGCTCTCAGCGTTTGCTGCGGGATTCACGTATTGTGGACGGAGGGTGTGGAAGGAAAGGCTCTGAATTTACAGATAGGGAAATCTTCAAGAGCGGTATCCAAATTTGACCGACTTGGCTGAAATCACAGACTTTTCCAAGACGTATGTCAGATTCATAACTTGCGGTTTGCAGAAAAAATTGAGATTTTTAACTAACAAGGGAAGTAAGTGCGATGCTTAGATTTCTCTAAGCACACACGTCTGGTATAGACTAAATATCAATTCCTGAAAGTTTTAGCCCGCGCTTTGCAAGCGCCAGTAAGATATTGAACGATCTTTGCGAGAGTACGCGTTGCGCGGAGAGCGGTCAGAGATAAGAACGCTTTTTTGCTATAACTTCAGCAGTGCACGGGAAAGTTTGATTTTTTGGTGAAAACATTACCCTTACGGTAGAAATAGGTATGAAACTTTTCGTGCCGAAATTCGGCAAAAAGTCCTAAATTTTCGCCGACTTTCGATGTAAAAATCTTGGGGCTAAGGTAGTACAGCCCCCCAGTCCAGTTTAGCCCCCCATGATCCAGTACAACCCCCCTCGTCCATTCTAAACAACAAAATTTATTTCAAAGAATTAATCCAAGTTGTATGGTCCAGCACAAGCCCCCTACGTTTTAGATGAAGCCCCCAACGTTTTAGATCAAGCCCCTTACGTTTTAGATCAAGCCCCTTACGTTTTAGATCAAGCCCCCTTCGTTTTAGAAAAAGCCCCCTACGTTTTAGGTCAAGCCCCCTACGTTTTGAGATCAAACCCCCAACGTAGTAGATCAAAACCCCCACATTTTTTGTATTATTCTAATTTGTTCATTATGTGGGGTGTGAAACGGGCAAAAACAGTGGGGGTTTGAACTACCTTTCGTTGGGGGCTGAACTACCGAAGCCCCAAAATCTTGCTTGTTTCTGCAAAGCGCGGGCTTGAATTTTCGCATATATTTTAGAAAAAATTATTCAAAATCTGAGCGTCGCACTAGGGTTACTTCCCCTGTAAGTTGAGACTTGATAAAAATGCAAATTTTGGCTTTAAAAGTTTTACTCCTACTAGTCGTTCCAGAAAGTGCGTGCACTTTTTGTCGTGGGCCGCACTGTGCACAAAATTCCCTTTTTGCGGGGTGCATTTGACCTTTTGCACAGTGCAAATCCAATATCGCTGCGACACAAGCTTTTCTCAACGGAGCGGGCGCGAATTTTGGGCGCATGAAATGAAATTGCACAGTGCAAAATGTTTCGAAAAGGATCGCGTCGCGCGGGGAACATGAAAACTTGCACTGTGCGGTGCAAAAAAGGCGGAAAAAAGTGCACGCACTTTCTGGAACGACTAGTATTTCTACAGTACAGTAGTGCGTAATGCTTCGTCAAAAAATTTTTTTTACAGAAATTTTTTTTAACTGACTGTTTCCGCAAAAAATCATTGTTTCCGACCGAAACTATCAAGGATATGGCCTAAGAACTTTTTTTTTCTCTGTCCACCCTCCCCATATTGCGTACTCTCTCGGCAGTAAAGACCGGTAAAATTGTCGGTTCAAACCGCAAGCCACGAGAGCCCCGTCTGTACTTCGTATTTACCCCATGTTTAATTAAAATCTAAGCATCGCACTTTGAGGATTTGCCCTGTAAATAGATTGTCTAGCCGATCAAACTGTTCTCTGGCCAACGCCCTCTCCGATATGGAGAGAAGGCGAGGGCAAGAGTAATGTAACTTGCCTCATGAAACTTTAATTTCGCGGAACTTGTAGCTCCATGACTTATAGCGCGCCCTTTCAGACATTTTTAGGGTTTCTGGAATTGTGTTTTTTCGCTATTCTCCTTTTTGAATCTCTAATTTTTTCTGGAGATTTTTAGGGCGCTCGTCTTGGCCCGGGATTATGCATAAAATTAATTTGATTTTGCGGTCTTTGAGGGGTTGTTGTTTATCATGAAGACGTCAATAGAAGCAGGAAAAAATAATATTTTTGAGGGGGTGTTTGTGGTGATTTATGGCGAAAATTTTTTACAATTGTTGTAAATTTCAGGAATTTTTTCTGAAGAGAATTGCTTGGATATATGTTATATTTTACCGTAGTGGTATTGGCTCCACAAAACATTATTTTTTCCGCGCGAAACTGGCAACGATACGGCCAAAAAGTGTTTTTCTCCATTCTCCGCGAAAAAGGTGGTTTCTTCTTCAAATTTTTTCTTTATAATTGCGCTTAGACCATTAATTAATTGCTCCAAAATTTAGCTGCTGCCTTGCAGGGAGCCACTGAGATATTCAACAATTTTTTTCGACGAAAGAAGGAGCGAAATGCAAGTGCAGTTAGAGAAAAATCACCCTTTATGTAGCATACCTATCCTAGTTTCGTATGAAAAAAAAATATTGTTTTTTTGGAAACATAACGTGGTAGAAACAGATACGTATTTTTCGCACCAAAATTCAAGAAAGACTACCCCATTTTTGCCACATTTATTTTGCCACTAAAAAACCGTAGTCGTTTCTGTTATCAAGCTGGGAATCTCGCATACATCTCCAAAAAAAGGTAAATCCAAATTTATCCCAAGTTTCATCAAAACCTGAACGTCGCACCGAGAGAACTTTGTCCGCAAAATTCGGTTCGAATTTTGGGTTTTTAATGCCAAATGTACGCATTATTAAATGGCAAAAAACGTAGTTTGTGATTGTCAAATTTTGTTGTCATTTTCTGAAGAGACACGAAATGGTACCTAGAAGGCGTTAGTTGCAACGTTTCCTTAGATAGTCTGGCTATAAATGTGATAAATTGTATTTTGATATACCGCTGTAGGCGGTTGGATTTAGTGTATAAAGGAAAGAGCACGTTTTCTGTTTTGTGTTTGCAGGAGAAGTACCCCAAGCGCGACGCTCAAATTTTGATGGTACTTGGTACAAGTTTAGATAAATTTTTTCCAAGAAATGTTGAAGACTCCTAGTTCGTGCTTTGCAGAAACGACCGAGATTTTTAGGTAAATTGTTGGCAAAAATGCGACACTTTTTTTGGAATTTTGGCATGGAATACTTTATACTTATTTCTACCGTAGAGGGTAATGTTTTCCAAAAAAATCAATTTTTTCCACACGAAACTGGCAAAGATATCACCAAAACTGTTTTCTCAGACCGCTCTCCGGGTTTTGCGTGCTCTCTCGGCAGCCAAGATCCTTGAAAATCTCGGCGGTCCTCGAAAAGCGTGAGCTAAAACTTTCAGGAATTGATTAGTCGCCTATGCTTAGTGTGTGTGCAGAGTTCACACACGTGTTTCAAAAATCAAAAATTACAGTGATCAAAAATTACCTTCCAAGCCCGCTCGGCCACAGAGCCATGCCCACCTCTGACCATGTAGGTAATATTTTTTTATCTATTCTGCAGTAGCTACAAAAAGATTTGAAGTCTAAGTATTGTGCCCCAAGAAATCTTTTTTTTTTAGTTGAAAATTTCACCTGCTACAAAAAAATGGCAAAAAAAATTTTTTCTAGTTGTACAGGGTCTTTCAAGAAACGTGAAGGAAAGTAGGAGGCTATAACTTTCGGCGGAGGCGGCGCAGAGAGCTGGTTTTTGGAATATGTATTTTTAAGCGACATTATTTTTTGCCTACGAAATAACAAGCTTTTAGAGTGCAAACTGAGATTGCTACGACCTTCTGAAGTAGAGGCATCTCTACCCCGAAAACCAGGTTTTTTCGGTTGAAAATGATCGAGAAATTTCAGTGTTTTTCGGTTGAAAATCACCAAGAAATGTCGGATTTTTTCGGGGGTTTCGATAGAGTTGACGTTGAAAAAAGGGAAGGATGTTGCCAACACGTTGGAAATTAAGCAAATATTCGGCTAACCTCAACTTGGGGCAGATTTCGAGTTTATTTTTCAGTATCTTCCGCGAAGAAGCGTGACATCATTTAGGGATTTGAGGAACCTGGAATCGGCTAGCCAAGGCACCAGAATGGCTGTGAAGTCTTATAAAAACTAGTCAAAAGGTGTAATGGGCGTCAAAGGGCAGGAATGACAACCAAACTTTTAAACTTCTAGCAAAAACTGGCTAGCCAAAGCGTCAGAATGAAGAGTAGCCGAATATTTGCTTAATTTCCAACGTGTTGGCAACATCCTTCCCTTTTTTCAACGTCAACTCTATCGAAACCCCCGAAAAAATCCGACATTTCTTGGTGATTTTCAACCGAAAAAGACCGAAATTTCACGATCATTTTCAACCGAAAAAACCTGGTTTTCGGGGTAGAGATGCCTCTACTTCAGAAGGCTGTAGCGACCTCAGTTTGCACTCTAAAAGCTTGTTATTTCGTAGGAAAAAAATAATGTCGCTTAAAAATACATATTCCAAAAACGAGCTCTCTGCGCCGCCTCCGCCGAAAGTTATAGCCTCCTACTTTCCTTCACGTTTCTTGAAAGACCCTGTAGAGAAAATACTTTGTTTTGTCAGACAGGGGATACAAACTCAAAAAAAAATATTTTGTAATCGAGACATTGAAGAAAGATATCTTACAAGGCGCGACAAATCCACATAATTTTCATTATTTTCCCGACATACAAGTATTTCCAAAGATTTTTTGAAAAAAGCTAATTTCATTTTTTCAGTCCGCAAAATAGTTGAGATTATCTTCGTTTTTTGCAACTAAACACATCCTCTTTTTTTATCACAGTGAAAATCTCCACATCGACTTACAGTTGAGTGAGTTCGAGAAAGGTTAACGAGCCTTTTTCGAACATGTTCGGAAGAAGGGAAGTGGAAGTTGAGGGCGTTTTGAGTTTTGAATCTTACAGGGGAAGTACTCCAAGTGCGACGCTCGGATTTTGATGAAACTTGGCATAGATTTAGAATAATTTTTTCTAAGATATATATTCGAGAATCCTAGCTCGCGGTTTGCAGAAACAACCGAGATTTTTAGATCAAAAGTCGGCCAAAATTAAGGACTTTTTGCCGAATTTCGGCATGAAAAGTTTCATGCCTAGTTCAACCGTAAAGGACAACGTTTCTGCAAAAAATCAAATTTTTCCGCACGAAACTGCTAAAGTTATGGCCAAAAGGCGCTTTTCTCTCTGACCTTCTCCACGTTTAGCGTGCTCTCTCTGCGGCAAAAATCGTTCGATATCTCGGCGGCGCCGGCAAAGCGCGAGCTAAAACTTCCAGGAATTGATATTTAGTCCATACCCGACGTGTGTGCAAAATTTAAAGAAAATCTGGGCGTCGCACTTGGAGTACTTCCCCTGTGAGTCGTTCTTTGTTGACGAAATTGAACTTTACCCCTAGTCTTTATGAACCTCTATTTTCAAGGCCAAAATGTATAATTTTCTGGCCAAATCCCAACCTAAGGCGGCTGTCACGAACAAACAGCTAATCATCTCGTCCTTTGACATAACAATAATATTATGTCATAGAAAATTGTAATGTAAATTTGTCACAAAACCCACGACATCTAATCGGCCTCACTTTTGACTACATTTTGAAAAAATTTTCAAGCCCTTTTGTCTTCACAAGCCTACTTTTTCGTCGATACATAATATGATTATCATCCCAAAAATACGCACTTTTTAATTATATTTCGTCTTCCTTTCAACGAAAACCTTCGTTTTCCATATATTATACTAGCTTGACCGCTAAAAGATGCGCATGTTTGAGCGAGCACCTTTCTTTTTTTTCGGGGATAACAAAAAGTTTCGACTCTGTCACATCTCGAAAATGTTTCGCCTTTTTCGCCGCAGGAAGTGTAGTTTCAAATGATGTGTGTTTTGGGCTCGAGTTACAGGGCCCCAGGCACTTTTACCGGGCCGCATCTTTAATGTCAGGTCTTTGTGGTTTAGGCCGTTTTGTGATGCGTGCTGTATTTTTTATGTGCTATAAATGAAATCGGTTATTGACAGGGAAGGAGAATTGTAGTTTTTGACATGAAGCGGGTTTTTTAATCGACAAGGGATATATCCCAGCCTTTTTTGAACCGTATCAGCAAATAAAAAAAAACGACGTTCTATTTTTAGCAAATTTTGCGCATACGCTCTCGATAATTCACATATTAATTTGCGAAAATTGTAGCTTGCTCTTTGAGGGGGCAGCCGAGATATTCGACGGACTTTCGAGACTCCTTGCGAGTTCCCTTGCTTGAGAAGCGGTACATTTCGATGAAACTTGGCATAAACTTGGCACAAATTTAGAATAATTTTTTCTAAGATATATGCGAGAATCCTAGATCGCGCTTTGCAGAAACAACCGATATTTTTAGATCCAAACTCGGCGAAAATTTATGACTTTTTGCCGAATTTCGGCACGAAAAGTTTCATGCCTATTTCTACCGTAAGGATAAAGTTTCTACAAAAAAATCCACGTTTTGCGTGCTCTCTCGGCGGCATAAATCGTCCGATATCTCGGCGGCGCCTGCAAAGCGCGAGCTAAAACTTTCAGGAATTGATATTTGGTCCGTACCCGACGTGTGTGCAAAATTTAAAGAAAATCTGAGCGTTACACTTGGAGTACTTCCCTTGTAAATATCTTTCTAACAAAACCACGTTTTTTGAGTTTTGTACTCTCCTGTCTCTCAAAGCAAAAAAAAACTTTCCTGCCACCCCCTTCTTCATACCTTCTGCCCAATTTTTCCCTCAAAATATATTTTTTCGCCAAAAAAACCTTCGTGCGAAACCGCACTTAACCGTCCGCAACTTGTCCTTATGAACACTTTGAACATTTCAAATAAGTTTATGGTGTTTGCACGGATGAGGCTTTTTTCCTTGAGCCTCGCTGGTTAATGTTGTTCGTATTCTGGAAAAGTCGAGGAGGAAAAAACATCCTCTCATATTCGGGGAAGTTTAATCTGCTTTTCGAAGCAAATATTATTAGCGGGCATTTTTTGTGATTTACAGTTTTTAACGCAACGACAACACCTTGTAAAAAAATTCGAGAATTTTCGGGTTTAACGCGGCCGGTTTTAGCTCTTTATTTTTGACGTAAAATAAGGCCGCTAAGACAAAAGATCAATTGCGATTTTCCAAGCGAAGAAGCTTGCTAATTTTCTGATGTAATCGTATTTTTTTATTTTATTTTTTACACTTCTTCTATCTTCGCGAAAGTTCGAGGCTTATCACCACCCAATTCTCCAACAAAAAATCTCAAAATTCTTTTCAGAATCCTGTAAAAATTGGGTCGCTAACTCCCTCCCGCCTCGGTATCGAGCAGGATGCCAACTACACGGCGCTGGTTCGCAGTGTGGTTACGAATCCCAATGTGTACCGCAACTTGATGAGGGATCATCCGGAAATGGCCATCAAAATGAAAGAGTACTATCGGAATTTTGTGAGTCTAACTTTTTAAAGTTTGTTTGGTTTTACAAAGGAAGAGTTAGAAGTTGTTATACGGGAAAGTTTCTACAAGGCCAGTTATAAATCTCTGAAAGTTTTAGCCTGCGCTTTGCAATGGCAGCCGAGATATTCAACGGTCTTTGCGGCCAACAGAGTAGGTGAAACGCGTCGAGCGGGCAGAGGGATAAACAATTTTCCCTTTTTTTAACATTGCTCTATACGATAAGAATAGACATGTCTCTTTTCATGCCAAAAATCACAAGAAAACAGTCAGGGTTTAGCAACTTTTGACTTAAAAAACGTGAGGGTTTATGTAAAACACGAGTTAATAGTCTTAATAGGCGTTTTTCTCTCTCTGTTCGCCGCGTCTAGCGTGCGGCCTTGGCCGCAATGATCGTTTAACTTCTTGGCTGCCATAGCAAGATGTGAGCTAAAAAATTTTTTGCTCATCGATACTAGTCCTTCCAGAAAGCCGCCGGACTGACTTTTTGACGTTTGCACTGTTCAACAAAAGGCAGGGTGCGAGCGACGGCGAAAAAAGCCTAATGCACGGTGCAAAAAGCAAAAATTGCACAGTGCTAAGAAAACTTTTCTTTCCGCACAGTGCTTGTCGCTGATTTCAGTCCGGCGACTTTCCGGAAGGACTGGTATGCCTCTATGAGATTCTAATCGTAATAATTTGTCTCAAATCACGTCAAAGTCTCCCCCACGCAATTCGATTTGCATTCAAGGAAAATCTCAGATTGTCTGATCCCTTACACCTCTTGTTCTAGAAGCTGTAATCCAGAAAAAAGGCTTCGCATAAAAATTAAAAATTTCGCAGTCAAAAGTCGACCAAAGGTTTCTTCCCTCGCCTTTCGACGCACTTGGCCCCCCAATATCCTCCCCATCCTGATATGACGTTTAAAAAATTTGGCGTTTTAATTGAATTCGGGCTTTTATTCGAAAAGTCCGTTCTACATGAAATAGTTTTCCGGGGCCCCCTTCGGAAATTATTTTTCGCTCGATTTCGGGGGCCGCGAATTACAACTTTCACGGAATGGGGTGATTAGTCATTTATAGTCCGCGACAATTGGGAAAATAGTCTCGGCGCTGAGCTCACAATGCCGTGAGGAATAGGCGTTTTGTCTCAAGCCGCTTTGTACATAATACCATGCATTTTCCAGCCAGTTTCGTCATTTCGTCAAAATTTTTTTATAACTTTTTTTTCCATAATTTACCTCAACCTCTGAGTTAGAGGTGGCTATTAGGCCGGCCCGGGGCTTTTTCAAAGTTGCTCAGGCATTTGAAAAAGCTGCTGTTTTAGCAGCTTTTTCCTGCAGTTGACCTTTTTCTTACACAGTAAGAAAAAAGACGATTGAAGGACGCAATGTCTACGCACTTTATGAAAATTCTAATACCTTCGATTTGGCCTCAATCATCCTCTTGATGTCTGTTCAACAGCTCACTAATTACCCGTTTTGCTTCACTTCAAAGGGCGATGTTTACTTACCAGTAAACAATAATTTGGTCAAAAAGCGTATAAATACGCATATTTTTCATCAAACCCGCCAATTTCTCTATGAAGCTTCTCGGGCTCTCAAAAATTTTTTCCCTAACTTTCTATTAGGTTGTCCAACAAATAATGACCCTCTTCGAGAGGGGTAAAGTCTAAAGTCTCTAAACAAGGTAATCGATGATGGAATTTCGAAATATTACACCATTTTGTAGCTGAGATCTCAGGCTTTCGTTTGATGTATCGCTTGCCATATTTGGACCAAATTACAGTAATTTAGCTCTAATCCAAAATTATCGAAAAAAAGTCGGTTCGCGCTGTCATCTTGTACGGGCAAAAACAGGATGCGAAAGTTTCAGAAGCTACGTAAAGTATCAACGTCACGTTCGGCTAGTGTGTTCTGTGTCGGAATATGGTGAAACGGTGCTTTAAAAATTTTCGATCTGACGGCGAGGGACCCAAAGATAAAATACGGCATCCAGACTTTATGAATTTAGCCTGAGGTCATTGATTGACGCCCATCCTAGAATCAACATCCGACGCATCTGTGACATCGTCTGGGTGTTGAAATAATCGGGGGCTAACTATTCGACGTTGATTGAATTCAAAAAAATGCTGGGCAACTTGCTCCCACATTATTGGATCAAAGCAAAGAATGGAGGCGCGACATTTCCCATTTTTGCGAGCCGGAAAACAATTTTCCTGGATCAGATCGTGGCCTATGATGAAAAGCGGGTCTTTTACGACAATCAGACGAGATATGCCTAATGGAATTCTCCGAGGGCGTCACCGTGGCACTTGTCAAAGCCCGACTCCCCCCAAAACAAGGTGATGACTACTTCTTGATGGTGCAGCGCAGGAATAGTAAAGTATAGTTTCTTGAAAGCTGGCCAAAATGTAAATACCATCCCCTATTGTATCCAGGTAGACAGTTTGTGGCAGCATCTGCCTTCAACGATGCGCCGCAGAAGTCCAAAAATTTTTCGCGGCAATAGGAACCTCACCGTTAAAAAATGACCTTCCAGAAGCCGATTTAATAGAGATACGAGACTGTCCCTCGTCCAGCGTATTTCTCAAAGCTGGCCTATACATACCACCATCTGTTCAAGAATCTAGCACGTTTCATCAGTGGTAGGGAATTCGACAATCAAGACGCCCTTGAAAAGGCCTTCAAAAGTTTCATTGGCTCCAGAAGCCGGGGTTTCTTAGCTACAGACATAAAAAGTTTTTTGGCACATTGTAATAAGCGTGTTAAAGCAAATGATAACTATTTTGATTATACAGATCGCTGTTATTACGATAAATTTTGCCGAAAAAGTAAATTTTTCAAAGAGGGTCATTATTTGTTGGACAACCTAATAGTTTTATATCTTGCATTCAGTGACTTGTTTCATTAAACTTTTTTCGATTGAAAATTTTCGTTACAAATATATTTCAATTTTTTTTCAAACGCTTCTAAGAATACACGTAGCTGCACTTGTTTTTCTCCGGGAATATTAAATTGTTTCCTTGTTTTTCTCCAATTCTTTGTGTACATTTGACTCTAGGGTTTCTATTTCTTCAACTGTTTTATAATTTATATACCGTACGCTGCCAACAGGCTGGCCAAAAGGCAGTTGAGATATTCCCAGGTCATTGGCGCCCAGAGAGTATGCAAAATGCGGAGGGCGGTTAGAGAGAAAAAACGATTTTTTGATTTATCCCGGTATAGAAAAAAAGTGTTAGTCGAAATTCTACTGACCTTATGGCGCAACTAGTTGTATATACAACGAGTCGCAAGGCCCAAAAAAACCATTGTTCTGGAGGGGTTTCGTTGTCCGAAAAATTATTTCACAGGGGAAGTACTCCAAGTGCGACGCTCAGATTTTGATGAAACTTGGCACAAATTTAGAATACTTTTTTCTAAGATATATGCGAGAATTCAAGCTCGCGCTTTGCAGAAACAACCGAGATTTTTAGATCGAAAGTTAGCCAAAATTTGGACTTTTTTTCGAATTTCGACATAAAAAATTTTATGCCTATTTTAACCGTAAAGGATAATGTTTCTGCAAAAAATCAAATTTTTCCGCTCGAAACTGCCAAAGTTATGGCCAAAAAGCGTTTTTCTCTCTGACCGCTCTCCACGTTTAGCGTGCTCTATCGGCGGCAAAAATCGTTCGATATCTCGGCGGCGCCCGCAAAGCGCGAGCTAAAACTTTCAGGAATTGATATTTAGTCCATCCCCGACGTGTGTGCGAAATTTAAAGAAAATCTGGGCGTCGCACTTGGAGTACTTCCCCTGTGAAAGGATTTTTTGGACAATGAAACCCCTCCAGAACAATGAATTTTTTGGCGCTTGTTAGCCTAACATCAACTTTTTAGATTTATGAAATTGTTCGTTATAGAGAGGTTTTATTCTATTTCCCTTCAAAAAAATTAAACTCCCCCCTTTTACAAGCTGTTTTCGCTTTTATTCCATTTCAAATTAAAATTAACGCTCTGTAATTAGCCCCTCCCTAAAAGTCATGGTATAATTGGCTCGGTTAACCATATTGGTGGCCAATTTAATTATCCTCGCGGCCCAACATGCACTACTATTTTGCTATTTTCCATTGTGCTTACCATTCGTTATTTTCCCATTGTGACCCTCGCTTGATCTTATTAAACTTTGCATTTCAGTGGAGCAAACACTCCGGTTCTTCGGTCGGCTATTTTCAGAGTTGAAAAGGGTTTTCCGGCGGGATGGTTGAGTGTGCCTGATCCACTATCTTTTCGCGTTTTCGCAAGGTCCAATTGGAAATTTATTGCGGCTCGAATTGGGCACAAAAAATCGCTTATTTTTTGCATCATACAACTCATTTTTTGGTCTGGTTTTTGCACTGTGCGGCGAAATATCGCTGCGACAAGTGCAGAGGTCGGTTTTGAGGTTTGCTGCGCAGGGAAAAGTTCTGTTTGCGGTGGCGACAAGAATGGAAAAAAAGTTCAAAATACGCTCGGTTAAAGCAAAACCATAATAATGCATAATGTCCATGCACTTTATGGAAATAAGTAGATACGACTATGTAGTTGGAGGCCCAATGAAAGAGCCTTCAAGACCAGGAAAAGCCGTCGGCAAGCGCTGTTCGAAAGCATGGCGGAGACTTGGCGAAGACTTAAAATATGTTCTTTTTGTAATTTTAGTGACTACAACCACTTGTTTTCCACCCTGGAAAATTTTTAAAGGCACCCATGCTTTTAATTTGGCCGAGAGGGCCCTTACATTAAGATATACACATATACATTGCGATCATGCAACTTTTCAGCTATAGTATCCCCTTCGTTGCAGTTCTATTTCTGTCGGGAAAATAATGAGCACTCCGTCGCGTCGAAAATCGCTAAATTGCCCCGAGACAAAATCAAATTGCTTTTCACTTCAGTGACAAGATTGGCGCAGCGCCATTGCGCTCATTATTTTCCCGACAGACTGATATCACTTTGCTTGCCCCACATTCTCAGCATGATCTTCGACCGCATTTCCAGTCTACGTGCTATTCAAAAAATCCCGTAAAATAATTGGTGTTTCAGGAATTTCCGGATTAGCTGCTTGCAAAATTTTAGCCGTAAACACAAGTCATCGTTTCCTTTCCATTTCTGCTTCGGATTAGGCTCGTCTAGGGGATGTCGCCTACTGTATTCGGGGTGTATTTTTGTATAGTCTTTGAGCAGTTGCCTGTCGCTTTTCAAAGTAGCTGTACAGGCCCTTTAATCCGCTGAAAGAAGATTGTTTTTTATGAATTAGATGTTCGGAAGCCGTTGGAAATTCGTTGGAATGTTGCGGCTTAGCAAAGCTTTCAGCACTATATATTTTTGTAGACAGGATTAGACGAGACTGTAGTAGATTAGGGAAGGCTGCAAAAACCAATTTTCGATTTGATTATTTTGCCGATTGGTGGCCAAGAACGTTGAATATCTTGGTTGTTTTTTTTGCAAATCGAAAGCTAAAATTTTCGGGGGTTCAAATGCTACAGTGGGGGGCCTGATCCACTGGCAAAAACGTACCATTTTGCGTCCGGGAAGTGTCATAAATATGGCAAAATGCTTCCCTCTCCAAATGAAAAAACTCCGATTTCAAAAGCGCGCCGCTCTTTTTGCGAGGGAAAAACAAAGTCTTTTCACTTGGAGAGGGAAGCATTTTGCAACATTTTTGATGCTTCCCGGACACAAAATGGTACGTTTTTTGCCACTGGATCAGGACACAAAATTTTGTGACATTTCAGGCGTGAAAAAGAATGACAATGATCTGCAGATTTCTAGCTATGTCACAGAAAAAATCCTACAGATTCTAGCTTGCGCTTTGCACGGACTGTTATAATATTCAACAATTTTTTATGTAACTGCGCGCAAAAAGAAAAAAAAATTGTCCGTTTTGTCATCATCAACTCATAAAATGGTGTCCCATTCCCGTCAAATTTTGGGCTCGGTTGTTTCTACAAAGCGCGAGCTATCCGTCTGTCGTGAAAATAGTGAGCACATTTCGCTTTGCCAATCGTGTCGCTGAAGTGAAAAGCAATCTGATCTTGCCGCGACACAATTCTTTTCCTCGGCGGCGACGCGATTTTCGTTGCGACGGAGTGCTCATTATTTTCCCGACAGACTTTTTTTTAGTAATCTTGCAATGTCTTAGAAAAATGGCTAAACTCGCATCAACAAATTCTTGCTATGAAAAGCAAAAAAGTAAAAAAATGTAATTTCCCCCACAACGTCGGTTAAAAACCATGTCACAAAATTTTCCATCCCCATTTTCGAAAATAGTCAAAATTCCTATGTAAATATTTGTTTTTTTACAATTTTGGTCTCCCATTATCGCCGGAACTCTTCGACGGAAATGATGAATGAGTTAAATTTGGCTCCAGAAGCCGAAAATTAATCTTTTGACCAGTCAAAATTCATTGTTCAGAGTCTCTTTTTCTTGCATAAATTCTTGAGGCCGCTGGCTGGAAGTTCGGTTGACTGGGCTAATTTTCATTTTTTGGCGGGAGAAAATTTGAAAAAAGAATTGTTTTTGTATATAGTTTGACACGGAAGTGCTGGCTGAATAAAAGTGCGAGGCTGGGGTTGCGATAAGGCGCGGCACAAATTTGGATTAAATTTTTTTAAACAACACATGCCTATTTGAGATTACTGGCTCGCGCATTTCGAAAATGACCGAGATTTTTAGGCGGAAAGTTGGTAAAAATTGGCGTTAAAAATTTCATATACTCCAAGTGCGACGCTCAGATTTTGATGAAACTTGGCACAAATTTAGAATAATTTTTTCTAGGATATATGCGAGAACTCTAGCCCGCGCTTTGCAGAAACAACCGAGATTTTTTGATCGAAAGTCGGCCAAAATTTTGAACTTTTGCCGAATTTCGGCTTGAGAAGTTCCATGCTTATTTCAACCGTAAAGCATAATATTTCTACAAAAAATCAAATTTTTCCGCTCGAAACTGCCAAAGTTATGGCCAAAAAGCGTTTTTCTCTCTGACCGTTCTCCACGCTTAGCGTGCTCTCTCGGCGGCAAAAATCGTTCGATATCTCGGCGGCGCCTTCAAAGCGCGAGCCAAAACTTTCAGGAATTGATATTTAGTCCATACCCGACGTGCGTGCAAAATTTAAAGAAAATCTGAGCGTCGCGCTTGGAGCACATCCCCTGTGAGTTTTTTCACTTTGAGAGGGAGGTATTGTGCCACATTTTGGATACTTCTTGTATGCAAAATGGGACGTTTTTGGCCACTGGATTAGGTCAGCCGCTGTATGTACCTTCTTACAGTTGGTGTAGAAAAAAGTGTCTTTCTCTCTCTCTCTCTGACCGCCCTCCGAATTTCTTGTACTCTTTCGGCGGCAAAGATCGTTGAATATCTCGGCTGCGCCTGCAAAGGGCGAGCTAAAACTTTTAGGAATTGTTATGAGGTCTATGTCAAATATGTAGGTACTCTAAATTTGAAGCAAATCTGAGCGAACATAGAACATTTCTTTATATTTTTGCATCTATTGTAGCTTAGGAAATTTTACAAAAAGTGTCTAAAAAGTGTTACAAAAGGATCAGGTTGACTCTGGAGACCTTACACTTGGATACAGCCTATAACTTCGGTTTCAACCACGCTTTCCTTTCGGATAAGGGTAACAAAACCTCTGAGTGCATTCCACTTCAACTGGAAATGCAATCCTACTTGCTGGCATAAAAATGCAACGAGTATTTGTAGTCTTTGTAGTGGAAAAAAATACTTGGAAGTTTGCAAAATTCGGAAGAATGCCAAAGTACTTTTCTCGCTGTCTATCTCAACTCGCTGTCTACACTGTAGTGTTTCAAGTGGCTGTTCCCATGTAATATTACTGTTTTTGCCGTAAATTCATTAGCGGGCGGTGTTCTAAAGGTTCCCCTCCGCAAAGCGATGATGGGAGATTTCAGGGCACAATAAAACCACATTATTTTCCCGACAGACTGAAAAATTATAAGAGTAGGAACCACAGAATATAAAATTTCTTGTAATCTCATGAACAAGATCAAACATGACGTGCTAAACCACATAAATGTATTTTAATTTTCGAGACTCACCCTCCGTTCCGTTCAGTGTGTCACTCGAACCGTTGTTCGGGAATTCTAACGCAACGCTCCTCATATGACCGTACGCGGAGGAATGGGTTCCGAGGACCTGCGCTCCTACCTGTGTATTTGCCAACTTGCTCGGCGAGAACGGGCTGAATCCTGTCTGCAGGACGCCTTCTGCAAACATGCTATAATATGATATTTCCGTCGCTTTTGTCATCCGCCGCAAGTATTTTTGTTTCGGCGCCGTTTCGGTGGGATTGCGCGCGTGATATCAGTCTGTCGGAAAAATAACGGCGGATCGTCGCGCCTCGGAATCGCCTGTCATCGTTTTGCGACTGCAAGCCGCGGCTTGGGATTTGGTGCGCGATAGCGGCGAGGCGAGACATTTTTCTGCGACGATCCGCCGTTATTTTTCCGACAGACTGATAGGAGGGGAAAGGTTGGGCTGAAAAATGCGTTGTTTTATCTTGCATCAGATGAGGAATGCAGCCGCTGATTTTTAGGGGATAAGGGTGCCAGTCTGTCGGGAAAATAATGAGCGCAATGTAGCTGCGTTGATCGCGTCGCAGAAGCGAAGATCAGTTTGATTTTGCCGCGAAACAATTCATTTTTTTTCGGCAGCGATGCGATTTTCGATGCGACAGAAGGCTCATTATTTTCCCGACAGACTGATAGATCATGAGCCGCAAAAATAAAAATGGCCGGCTCCGATTGCCGAGGGGGCTTTTTTTTTAAAAAGGAATACTTAGTGGGTTGTCGCGTCTCTTTATAAAGCGACACGGTTAGCTACAGTGAGGGACCTGATCCAATGGCAAAAAACGTCTCATTTTGCATCCCGGAAGGGATCAAAATGACTCCAAACCCTTCCCTTCTCTAAGCTAAAAAACTCCGCTTCGAAAAGCGCGCCCTTTCCTTTAAGGCGGGCTCTTCAAATCGAGGTTTTTTAGCTTAGAGAAGGGAAGGATTTGGAGACATTTTGGTGCCTTCCGGGATGCAAAATGAGACGTTTTTTGCCATCGGATCCGGTCCCTCACTGTATACAATACGCGTTGAGATCAAGCAAAATGCAAAGTAAATTTTTTGAAACGAGCAATCGACGCTTGTCGCGATTATGAAATGGCACAGTGCGCTCTCGTTTTGCACCCGCCGTCGCATTAAGCCACTCCGCAATGTCGAGAGCACGGTACAATGACATTTCAAGGCATTTTGGCCCAGCTAGTACGGTGAGGGACCTGATCCAGTGAAAAAACACGTATCATTTTGCATCCGGGAAGTATCAAAAATGTGGCAAAATGCCTCAACTAAAAAAACTCTGTTTTGAACTGCGCGCCCTTTCTCTCACAAAAAGAGTGGTGGCGCTTTTGAAATCGGAATTTTTTCACTTGAAGAGGGAGGTATTTTGCTGCATTTTTGGCGCTTTCCGGATGCAAAATGGTAGGTTTTCGATCAACAGATCATCCGTCACTGCATTTTCTATGAGGGAAGCAACCTGATTTTAACACGACACAATTCAGTTTTCTGGCGGCGATACGATTTTTGATGCTAAAAAGGGCGCAATTTCTCACCATGAAATAAAGGACATATTGAGAAATTGGAAAGAGATTTCCGATGAGTTCGATTGCTCTAAGTTTGAACTATTTTTATCGTAGGACAGGAGGACAGTGAGATAACTGTCAAAAGCAACGAGGTGTGGGGGGAATTTGGAATGGAATGGCCAAATGATTCTCAAAAGGCGGAAGCGGAAGGAATACGTGCAGACAGGAGATAAAAATGAAGGTTCAGTGTCGTTCTCGTCTTACAAAAGGGCATGTCAACATCAATTTTTGGCACAATTGCTCTAAATTATCTTTATCGGGGTGCAAAAATATTGTTTGCTATAGAGGGGTTTTGTTGTACAAAGGTTCATTTTGGCCTAAAAATTTTTTTTTTTTGGACTTTAGGGATTGTTGAAATTGTTTGTTATAGAGAGGTTTTGTTGTACGGAGGTTTGTTTTATAGATCTTCTACTGTATTTCTTGTTATCTATAATATATATTTCTTTGTATTTTGACGTCTAAAATTCCTCGAAACTCCCAAATTCCTCGTTTTCCCGCCCACCACTCATTTATTGTCACCCCCCGTGACAATATGGGTCATGAGGGAAAAGACTGACAACTCATTGTGTCAGTCAATTTGCAAACCCGCTGTTTATGGCCACTTTGTTGTGTGCGGTTTCGCTGCAGACTAACGACATTTGTTCTTTCTGAGGAGCAAAAATACCTGGAATTGCTTTCAATTCTTTAAAAATGGCGGGGCGTTCCACTGGAGAGGTTTTGAAACACAGGGTTTTTTCTGTAAAGCTGTAAAACATTTAAAAAAAAATTTTTTTGGAAATTAAGTTTTTTAATTTTCTAGGGTCTGAAATTTACCGATTTTTGGTCGAAATTTAATCATATTTTTTTTATTTTTGACTAGACTTGGAAATGTCTCAGATTTCAGCGAAATGCGGTGTAAAAATTTTTATCGGTCTGTCGGGAAACGGGAAAATGACCGCGTTGAAAAAAAAGAAAAAAAAGTACAGTCGTTTTTATATTTCGTCTTGATTTCACAGAGAAAACAGAGAAAAGACGCGCAAAACGTACTCTCTCCCCCCAAAAGTTCCCCATTTCTTCTCCAACAAAAAAATTTTTTTTATATCTTTTTTTTGGAAGTCGCCGTTATTTTTCCGACAGATTGATAAGCACACTTGAAAAGCTCAATTTAAATCATTGATACGCTTCAGCGAAAACTGCTGATTTTTTCAAGCTTCCTTATTTATACAGGGTGCGCCAATAAAATCTGGACTGATATTTTTGCTTGCCCTGCGGGCTGTAATAGTACGAGAACAAAGTGGGCGATTGTGGACACGTGTAATACGTCCAAGAAGCTATCTTTAAAGTTTCAGACAAAATAATCGTCTACGACACTTGTCTTGCCATTATAAGTGCTTACGACTAAGGCGCCTGAAACACGGACCCCAAATTGGTCAAAAAATGGTTGCGCTATCTTTACCGTTTTATGCTATGGACTGAAATTTACTTTTTCTGATAGAGCTCCGGTCGGTTTTTATACACTGAAATTGATTTTGCCTCATTATGACAATTAGGCTTTTTACAGCTCGCCAAAGTTGGCTTAAAAAGGGGCGCTTTTTCCCGAAAACTTCCGTTAAATCAAAGATTTTTATGTAGAACTTTCCCTGTGTGATTCCAAACATGTTAATTACCAGAACTACGTTTGCAAGGATAACCAGAGTCTGCCTAGTCGCCTTTCAAAGAGGATTTTTCTATCTGCTGCATCTGGGGATGAAATAGTGACTGCAGTGGTATAATTTACTATATGCTCGCTATTCGAGTGATCTAGGACTAGATATTTCTAAAAGTGATTTGGCTACATTAGCATGTATCCAGTATACAACGCTATGTTGATTTTTACGCTCAAGGCCTTTCCAACGTGTTACAAACAGCCAAAACGTTTCAAGTCCCGAATGACCGTGCCTTGAATTCCCCCCATGAACTTTTATTTATGCAGAAACGTCCCCTTGTATGTGCGGATTTTCTTTTACACTGTAACAATTGTCTATGTATACGCTCTGTAATCACGGAATTTTGGAGCAACACGGGCTATAATCTGGCGTTGAGATCCTTAAAAACATAAAAATCCAAATTTTTGGGCCTTTTTTTGTTTCGCCACCAGCGCCGCCAGATCGGCCGCCAACCATGATTCCGTTGGCTGTTACGAAGTGAACAGCACGTACTTTATACACAATAAATTTGAAGAACGTCAGTCCCCCTTAGCAGAAATAATGGAAGAATTAATATCCCAGTCATCATCTGGAAAAAAAAATTTCTGCACCTCCAAAAACTTTTGATTATTTTTTCGCTCTTGCAATAGGCACCGACCTGGGCATTACCGTTGCTGTACAACACGGTTGTTACCCTTTCTAAATGTACTAAAACTTTCCATTCTTAGGCCGTCCGAAAAAGGCTACATGGAATTTAGTTTAGTCCAGATTTTATTGGCGCACCCTGTATTTTTGAAGGTTTTATTCTATTTTTTTGACCTTTTTAATTTGAAGTATCTTTTAAAAAAGTATTTTTATTTTACAAGGGAAGTACCGCAAGTGCGACGCTCAGATTTTCTTTAAATTTTGCACACACGTCGGGTATGGACTAAATACTAGTCGCGGAAAAAAGTCCTGGGAATTTCTCGCGCCCAAACAACAAAATTGCACTGTGCAAATGCACTTTTCGGGTTCATGCACAGTGCAGAGTCGCAGAAAATTCCCAGGATTTTTTTCCGCGACTAGTATCAATTCCTGAAAGTTTTAGCTCGCGCTTTTCAGGCGGCGTCGAGATATGGAACGATTTTTGCCGCCGAGAGAGCACGCGAAACGCGGAGAGCGGTCAGAGAGAAAAACGTTTTTTGGCCATAACTTTGGCAGTTTCGTGCAGAAAAATTTGATTTTTTGTAGAAACATTATCCTTTACGGTAGAAATAGGCATGAAACTTTTTGTGCCGAAATTCGGCAAAAAAGTCTTAAATTTTGGCCGACTTTCGATCTAAAAATCTCGGTTGTTTCTGCAAAGCGCGAGCTGGGATTCTCGCATATATCTTAGAAAAAATTATTCTAAATTTGTGCCAAGTTTCATCAAAATCTGAGCGTCGCACTTGGAGTACTTCCCCTGTTAATTTTTTTACTTTTTTTACATAATTTTTTTTCTCTATTTTGCAAAAAAAACATTTTCTGTTTTTCCAAGAAATTTCAATTCCTTTTACATGACACAAACTGGCGGTTTAGGGCGACTCGAAAAATTTCCCTTGAACTTCCCGGAAACACTCGATGAATTCAAAAAGAATTTTCTTTTGTCTTCACGACTTTTGGCAAAAAATTCGAGCACTTGCCGACGTCGAAAGAAAAAAGGAAAGAAACTCGCAGACGTCTCCAAGTGCTTTCTGCCTTGTTAAGTATTCGTCTCGGCTATTATTTTCCGGTTATTGGAGCTGCAAGCGACATTGTTGTTGACCTTTTTTGCATAGCGGAAACGTTCCCGCTTTTTTCGGGGCCTTTGTTTTCGGTCTGGCGAAACTGATGACTTGCACTTTTGGCACCGTGGTTTGGCGGATTGTCGATGGGACAACGTGATTGTTGATTTGTCACAAATCCGTTTTCATGCCCTTTTGTTTGTTGAAAAGGTCGAAGGAACAAAAGTCTATAGTTTTTTTGAAGGATGAACTCAAAAAAGTCGAATTTCGGGTCGATTTTTGACCTTATTTTAGAACAAAGCAGCTTAGAGTGCTTTCTAAGGGCAGGTATGGCTTCATAAAGCTTTTTTTGTATTATGAAACACTTGAAATTTCCATTTTTTTATCAAGCTTTTGACGAGTCCAAAAAACCGAAAATTTTTGAAAATTTTTTTTCTGTCATATTTCATTGTATAAAATGTCTACTACTAAAATATATTGTTGTTCTGACAAGATAGACGTATCTTTGAGGCAATTTTTGGTCATAATCTTTTTTATTGTCGAGTCTCTGACGCAGACACCTTTCATCGTATAAAATGTCGTTTGACTAAAAATCGAAAATCCTGCCGAGTTTTCTCCAAAAATTGCTGACACATGCAATATTAAAGCATAAAAATTTTTTTCCTAAAACCTACCTCAAACACATTTCATCGTATAAAATATCCAAAATTAACGTCATCGGTCATTAGCATAAGTATGATCTTTGAAGTGAAGTATTTCTAAGAACTCGGACATCAGGATTTCCTGGTTATAATAGGTTTGTCGTAGCCGCAGCGACCCTAATTGGAACCTCATCCTGTTTTAGGCCCGTCTAGACCTTACTATTAGCATTTTCATAAAGTGGGTGGACATTTAGGTCGGTATGGACTGTCCACAAAAATATCCATCGATTTTTTACCGTGCATTTTTTCTTTTTCTTTTCTATTTTGCTCTCGGCTTGATCGGTTACTTTGTTGTTGGGCCTTTCTACATGTATTGTAGAAAAAGTCTACGCTTTCGAAAAGGTGTTACATACCGTGTTAAACTCCAAATCCGGAAACACTTTGAAACACGACCCTCACGCCACTTCTTACTCATATAACCCAAACACGTTCAATGGCGAGTCCAAAACACTTTGCCATTCTGCTACCCAGCCCTCGTCTTGGTGAGGACTGGTTTCTCGATGATGATTTATAGGTTCATGTCTTGTTTGGCAGTAAATTCATAAATATTTGTGTAGATGGGGGTCTTTAATGAATAAAAGATGACGAGCCGACGTTACAGCGGTAGAGTGTGAAATGTACTACAGTTTAATGCGATTTAAAGTATGTAGTAAGCACAATGAACTATAGTATATGATAATATGACTCTCAGGCCACTTCTAATTTAGGCCTTATCTCATAAGGGCCGTTGCTATACCTGCCGCAGTTTCACATGTATCTTGAGCATAGGGTTGTAGCGAATGACGCGGAGCACAATATGTGGCCAAAATTTTTTTCCCACAGCACCTATGACAAGCGATTTGTGGCGAAACAAAAGACCCATATTCCATATTCCCAACGGCCCATATGGCTATCTTTTGAAAGAATTTCTTTTCTGATTTTTGAGTTATCCGAACAATGGATTTTCTGGCCTTGATATCTACATAAATAATATCAGTCTGTCGGGAAAGTAAAGCACAATGTCGCTACGCCGATCGCGTCGCTGAAGTGAAAAACAATTTTCACTTAATTATTTCGACAGAGTGTTCATTATTTTCCCGACAGACTGATATTCAAATTTTTCATTTTCCAGCCGCAAAAACGACACGGGAGAAATTGCAAATAATAAAATAATTTTTAGTAAGCGTAGTAGACTGTTAGCAAATATAATATTTTCCACCCGTTATTGTCACAGTAGACAAAGGAAACAAGGAAAATTTAGTTCTTTTTTCGTATTTATACGCCCATCTTTTGGTGTTTGCCGCTGAGAGACAGGAACTTTGTAAAATCTTTTTCAATGAAATTTTTTCTTCTTTGTCCCGAAGACACTCTTTTTTTGGCATAACAATAAATTAACTTGGCCTTAAAGATTGATTTTTTTTATTTTAAACTGTCTACTGGTTGTTGAAAAGACTCGAATTTGCTCTGGTATAAGCTATAAGTTACATATAATATTCATATACGTAATTGACGCGAACTCTTTACATATTCGAAAAAAATGTAAAAATGTAGCATGATGACTAAATTGGTCTCTGGACAGTCGTTGCGATGTGGTTGAAATTGCATATACGAACCCATAGAAAACTCAAGGTACTTTTTTTGTCACAAAACAAAAATTGAGCGTTTTGCTCAATTAGTTCCTTCATTGCGTGTACAATTGACTTTGCACTTGATATAGTACTTGATATGCCCCATGTATCCATTGCATCACTTCATTTTCTACAAAAAAATCTTTTCATAAGCTTTCACACAGGGCTTGAAACACTCGTCTAATCATGGCATATCTCTGAAAAGTCGTGTTGGCTATTCAACACTCATCCCCAAGCGGCTTGAGTGGGCTATAACCGGACATGTGACATTACTCATCGCGATTAATGTATGACAATGAATTTTGTTTGGGACTTTGGAGAGGGATTAGTCGGAAATTCTGAGGGGTTAAATGCCGGTAACACATAGCGGATCAGATATCATGGCGAGCATCAAAGACCGTATCTTATCCGTAACATTTTATGTAAATATTATCTGGGAGTTTTACACTGGGTAAATTACCAATGAAAGGTCCTTTGAGCTACTGTAGTTCACATTAGGCATCTATATTTCTTTGATTTTTTATTGCAAACCATTTTCCACAAGTTTTGGGAATTTTGAGGCCATTGAGCTGCGCCCTGGCTTCGTACAGGTTTCATCGTATAAAATAGTACTAAGGATCCGAGACATTTTAAAACCCTTATTTATGACTTCAATCCGACTTTTTTTTTGCTATTTTAGTACTATTAAACCTACCGAGCTGCGCCCTGACTTTTGAAAGATTTAATCGTATAAAATGGCAATATGTAATTTTTGAAAAAATACACCTTTGAGACTTATATTTTAGCCATTCTCCGGCTTTATAATAGCCCGAGCTCCTCCCACGCTTCAAATTTAAAGTTCTCGTATAAAATGTCCCCTCAGATTTCAGCCATTATTTTTATCAACTATGTTACACTTGAGTAGCTAAAACCAACCGAATTACAAATTTTCCCGTTCTCAATAATACATAGCCCTGAACATTGGCAAGGAACGGCGGAAATCAATTAATGAGCTGCCCCTTTAAGGACCACCCACGAAATTCCAGAGCGCCAGATATTTATTCCCCCTTTCCCATTCAACCGCACATTCCGCATTCCCAATTTCTCTCACACACGTTGCAGCGGCGCAAAGAACGCCGCTCGGGGAACAGGTATGGATTAAAAATAGCGCAGCCCTGAGGGCAGCTCACGGCTTACGAAAATCCGATGATAGCCCGGGGGGATTAAGAAAGGTCAGCGGTTAGAAACATTTGTCTCAAACGGCCATACATTTGCGTTGTTATGTTGTGGCGGAAGATTGGGATGAGAGTTTTTTGAATAGGCGATTGGCGGAGATATTGCTAATAAGTCTGAATTTGGAGGCTAAGGAGGAAATTTTCTGGGAAGTGGAACGCTTAAGATCCAATGGATTAGAAAAGCGTTGTAAAATCTTGGAATACTGTGGAATACTGTGGAAAATAATGTATTTGAGCGTGTGATTTTTTGGGTGGAAAATTGGGAATTTTGGCGGAGAAAGAGGCTCCGCCGGCTGACAAGAAAATTTACTAGTCTGGGAACTGCAGACGTTCCTAAAAGGAAGATATGGAGTCAAAAAACTGTACAACGAATTGAAAAAGGCATGAAATTTTATTCTTTACAGAAGGGTTTCGTTGCAAGGCGGCTCATTTTGGCCTCACACTGGCTTTTGCGCTTTTATTTGTTATGTGTATTCAAGCATGTTTCGTTATACGATACTTTGTCGTACTGAGGTCTTGCTCTAGCCTAGAAAACAAAGTGCAAGCCCGGTCTTCTGTTTGGCCTTTTTCGGTATATGTCGGACACCACGGATTGCTAAATACTCTGTTTATCGCGGACCCAGACTCAATTTTTCCTCCGAGTTAAAAGTCAAGTAATCCTACCGTGTTTGATTCCGGATTTGCACGTTTTTGTAGGGATCGCTTTAACCTGGATTATACCTTCATAATGTCCATGAAAAAGATTGGTCGTAATGATCCGGCAAAGGTTGTGTTTCTGCCGTACATGCCGTATATCCGTCTACCGTAGTGGTTTTAATCAAGCCGATATTTTCCAAAAAAAAAATGATTAAAAAATATTTTGTTTTCAATCGACTAATCTACTCGACTTTTCCGAAGATTTAATTTTCGAATCCTCAACTCTTGACCTTTCAAAAATCAAAAATTGCATTGATAAATGCAAAGGGAGATTTTCAGAGTCGTTTCGCCTCAACGCTCGGCTAATTAGCCTCAAGAAACGGGGAAAACATAGTATTTAATTGCCAAAGGTACGGTGTTGAGCAATTAATGGCCAAACATTTGTATCAAAATATGATGATAGATGAGATTCGTTTTATATGGCCTAGCAACCGGGCCGGATTTTTGATTGCCAGATTTTTGATTTATCTGCCTTTGGCGGTAGCTTTAATGTCTATAACGTTTAAAAAAAGCCGTTGAAATATGGAATTTTGCAAAGAAATTGCTGTTTTTGGACCGTTGAGGCTTCAATCTTCAATTGCTAAACAAAAAAATTTTTTTTTGGATAAGCGTTTTACTGAAAATTTACGGTAGAATTTAATGTCGAAAATTTCGACCAAAAAAAATAAAAAAAAATGTAAAAACTTCTATATGATCGTCAAAATGACAAAAAAATTGGCCAAGAGAAAAATGACGGGAAAATTTGTCAACATGACTGACGCGTCAAGTTGACGACTTAACAACCCTGCCTTGCGCTGTACACCGGGCAAACATGTCAAGCTGTTTGGCGCTATTGTCAAAACATTTGCATCAAATTTTGGGCACATGCCTTACGTTATATACTAGGCCTTTTTACTTCCTCTTCTAAGAAAGTAGCTACAAAATTGAGAAAAATTGCCAAATTTCCCAAGCCTTTTTTTTCTTATTTTCAATATCCGCTTCAATTACCAAGCGTCTAAGTGGAAAATTGGATTACGTTTGGGTGGAGATGATGAGTGAATCAACATCATTTTTTCATGCGGAAACTTTGTGCCAGAGGCCGAAAGTTCGGGTTATTTTTTATGGAAAATAGTTCATGCGGGTCGGGTTTTATTTTGAAGGCCATAAAAAGCGGTTGGCGCGACTCAGTGGTGTGAAATTTGTATTTGGGACAATGTGCGGCTAAAAAGTGGACAGGTGGACCACTTTTTTGGGCTGGGAGAAAATTCATACGACAAGGCGTGCTTGAGGTAGGGCGCAGCTTGCCGGTAAAAAACTTGAGATTTATTTGAGTCTTTTGAAGTCTGCGTTGTACCCAGGATTCATTGATCTGACGAGTTTTCTTTGTATTCACGCTAGAGCCTTTTTATACGATGAAACTTGTAAGAGGTTAGGGCGCAGCTTGCCAGTGGAAAGTTGAAAACTTTTTTGAGCTTTTTGAAGGACACATGGTACTCAGAGTCCGCTGAAGCAATAAATTTTCTTTTCGCGTACCTTAGGGCCTTTTTATACGATGAAACCTGTTTAAAGGCTGGGCGCAGCTTGCCATAGAAGAATTAACATTTTTTTTTTAATTTACGTTTTTATCTATAAATCCTTCATATTTCGTCTTCATTTTCTCTTATTAGCCTAAATTTCTGCATCGGTGCCATTTTATACGACGGAATTTCGGCAAAGACTGGGCGCAGCTTGCCAATTAAAATTTTGAAAATGTCTTGACCTACATTTTTTCGTAATCCGTTGTAACGATAGTTGAAACCGTTGTTTTTAAAAGGCAGGTCTGTTGCAAAGATTAACCCCTCATTTCATCAAGACATCTTTAACCATAAATCCCCGATTCATCTAGCCATTGTTTTTTAGACTACGAATCCAAATTCATAACATGTCCATGCGATTACTAACTAGTTCCTATTATATGCATTGCGATGAAAACAATGGCAATCTTGATTACATTTTTTCCATACCTTAACGGCTCATGGGGGAATCCGATTTGCGGGAATGACTTTGGGGAACGTGCATAAGACATCGGGTTTTTTCGTTATTACAGTAATTGGAAAATATTTTTGGTTTATTTTTGGCCAAAGTTTAGTTCAAAATTGCCAAAAAAATCTTCCAAACAAGAAGTAAAAAAAACTTTTTTTTTAATTGGAAAATATTTTACCATGTAAAAAACGGTCGATTCTCTTTAATTGACAGATTTTTTTTATGAAAGAATCGGTCGAAATTTTCTTTCAAAATCGACAGAAAATTTTCTCCTCTAAAAAATCGCCAATTTTTTCTCCAAAAAATCGGTGACAAAATTTGTATCTTTACACTTTTTTGGTTCTTTCTTCTTTTTTGGCCGCCCTAATTGAGATTCTGATTTTTCGTTGGCCAATCTTTTTCCGGCAGAATGCAAAATTAGTCCACATTCCGGCCCAAAGGGGCAATTAATTTTTTCGAAGGCTTTCGGAATCTCTTTGAAATAATGTCACCGTTGGTTTAATTAGAATTTTTTCGGCATTTTTTGGCGTTTTCGTTAGCTTAGAGTTGTCTGCTGAACCGTTGGCAATACCTTTTTGATAAGTGCTGATGTTTTTGGTTTTCAAAATGACATATACTTAGTATACATTGGCATGTGTAGGGGACGTGGAGTAAACTTTTGTGAGGAAATTCTCGATGTTGCAGCCTCGTATTTTTGCTGAAACTTGGAGGAATTTATGACCACATCATTGGAATAGAATCTGCAAGATTCCCAACTGGCTCTTTGCAGAAACAACTGAGATTTTTAATGCGAAAGTTGCTGAAAATTGATGACACTATGTGAGCTTTGACATGGCAACTTTTGGCCTGATTTATTTACACATGTCAACAAAAAAATTTCATTTTTTCTCCACGCCAAGATTCCTGAGGAATGCATTTTTCAAAACTCACTTTTCTTTGACCGCTCTCCACATTTTGCGTACTCTCTCGGCAGAAAATAGAAAGAGAAAATTTCTGAAGGCCCTAGGCTAAAATTTGCAAGAAATGTCACGCGTTGTGACCGGCCTTTTAATAAATCAGCCGAACACAACGCGTGTTGAAAGTGTAAAGATAGTCTACGGGTCACGTCACACGTCTATCTGTCACGTCACACCTCTTCCTTATAAGGCATATTACCACGTATGCACTTCATCAGGACATAGCAGAGATCGAGGGCATTCCCAAAATCTGCTCACCGTGGGTTTCTTACAATTAGTTCATTTTTATTGTCACACGATATTGGCAATGATATAGCCGAGAAGTGTTCTTCTCTGTGGCCCTCTCCACGTTTTGCGGGCTTTCTCGTCATCAAAAATAGAAAAATTGAGCATCTCGAAAGCGCTAGCTATAATTTTCAGTATTTTATAAGTCCTACGCGTGCGCAGAATTTATAAAGAATCTGAGCGTCGCAGCACTTGGGGTAGTTCCCTTTTAAGTACAGATAGAATACCAGCCTGTCGAGAAAATAATGAGGACTCTGTCGCATCGAAAACCGCATCGCCGCCGGAAAAAATGAATTGTGTCGCGAAAAAATTAAATTGCTTCTCAATTCAGCGATGCGATCGGCGTAGCGACACGTGCTCATAACTACGTATTATTTTTCCGACAAACCAAAAGTTTTTAGCATCTTTGTTCCCAATAATATCAGTCTGTCGGGAAAATAATGACCGTAATTCAATTTCTACAGTTGGGTCGCTGAGGTGAAAAACAATTTGATTTTGCCGCGACACATTTTTTCTCAGTAATGATGCGATTATCGATGCGACAGAGTGCCATTATTTTCCCGACAAACTGATTTTTTGAATTTAATAGCTCGTCTCTGGCTTGTACCGTGTCTTCAGAGGCCCACAGATTTTTGTTTTTGCGTTTTCGAACAGCAAGGCCCGCTGAGCCCCATAACCGCTCCAAACTTAGAACGGAACGCTTTATTCTGCCGCTACGAACTTATGACTTTGGAATGTTTGCGCTCCTCCGCCGCCTAATGTCCCATAATTCGGGATTGTGCAAGTCCACATCCGGTAAATGATGCCCCGAAGACGAAAGAAGAACCGAGTCCGGATCCCATTTCAGCGTCCTCCCCTCGCCGGCAGGGCGTTATTATTCTCCTTAAGCCGGTTAATCCCGCTCCGCCTGGAAAATGGCGCAGACTGTATGTGGTCGTTGTCGCCTGTTGTGGTTGGAGGTGAAAGGGCGCCGGAATCGGTGGGAAATTGGCTGGACATAAAGCTTTGTGATTAGCGGGTTGTTCGCTGTGCGTTTAACATACTGTATAACTTAGAGACTGTGTTGAAAAACTTGTTGTTTGTTGAGCAGTCTCGTTGTATGCATTGACGTTTTAGCAGGAGTAGACGATTCTAACTGCATTTGTAGCTCGAATTACGACATATCTTCTCCGCAAGGTTCTTAATGGCTGAATGCACAGAGAATTCTAGAGATTTGTTGAAAAGTGTGGAGAGAAAGCTGTGTCTGAACAACCCGTCTATACATTGCACTTTAGAGGAGCAGCTGAGATATCCAACAAATTTTAGAGTGGAGAGAGCTCGTGAAATATGGATAATGGTCAGGGGAAAGATCACTTTTTGGCCATATCTTTGCCAGCCTCGCGGGGAAAGATTGTTTTTTTGGAAGCATTATGTTCGATAGTACAAACAGGAGTGACACTTTTCATAACAAAACGTATTTCTTTCTTAGCCTCCCTAGCCTCACTCTAAACACTTTTCTGGACTTACATATCTCTGTGAGTTTCGCGCGGAAAAACTGATTGTAAGACAAGTGCTGTGGGTCACAACTTTTCATGCTGACATGCGCGAAAAAGAGACCATTCTTTATCCCGTTTCCAAAGAAATCACGATTGTTTCTGCATGGTGCGAGGTAGGAACCTGGTTGAAGTCTTAGAAGCATAATCTAAATATGTGTCGACTTGCCATAAAGTCTGAGCGACACACTTCTTGTGTAGCTTGTAGCACGAACGTTTAGAACGATATTCCTCCCTCATGGGCAATTTTAATGCTACCCATAACGATGAAGTCTACTAATTATACATATATAGTTGATTTAGAGTTTGACTGCCACCGGACCTTTTTGTGTAAGGCGGCAAACGCAACGTATGCCTTTTCTTCTACAGTTGGCAAATAAAGGTTGTAACGCGTTGATAAGACATGATTGATGTCAACAAAACCCTCTTGATGACGTTCTTCAAACGTTTTCAATAACGTCAGCTGACAGATTTGTTGTGGCGAAAATATGGGGGCCCTTAATTTTCACACCCATTATTCAGCTTATAAAAGGTTGGTAGATGCAAAATGAAATAAATAATAATCATGAAATAAATAATAATCATCATTTTTGTGGCAAATTTTGCAGCTTTATAACTTTAATATTAGGTCGGTATCAAAAGACCTGTTTTCCAGACTTCAGAATATTATGGATTTTGGTTGCAGCTTCCGTGGTTTTCATTCTTTTACGATAGTTTTTTGGCTGCACCACACCATTTTCGCGTCAGGATCCATGAAAAAAAGGTTCCATTTTTTGGGACGCCCTGTAAAGTAAGGCACATCTAACCTTGGGTCGGTCATTTTTCCACCTTTGGTCAGCGTTATGGGGACACGTTACATATCAGTAAACATTTTATCACAGCCTTATGTAGTCACATGATAGAAACTTGTAGAAAGTTCTACAACTTCCATAATTCTTCTCGAAAATTATGGCAAATACTTTTTTGCCAACCTATTATAATAATATATCAGTCTGTCGGGAAAATAATAAGCACTCTGTCGACCGCCGAGCACATGAATTGTGTCGAAATCAAATTGCTGTTCTTCTCGGCGACCCTATCGGCGCAGCGACAATGTGCTCATTATTTTCCCGACAGACTGACAGCATTTCTTTTATCGCTAGGTTCACCATATTTCTGGCTTTTTAATCATCATTTTCTGCCCTTCTCCTTCCACCAGTGTGCTATAAAATTATAGCACACTGCATCACGCATGCTGAGGGATGAATAATTTACCCGTTTAATTCATCATACTCATCATGCAGCGGCTTGCATGAGCAGAAAAAAGCGCACGAGTTAATCATGGTCCATTCCAACTACAAATTTTATATCACCCGGAAATTAGTTTGGCAATGTTTTATTACCGTGTTAAAGTACAGTATATCTACGGCGGAAAGAACAGTAGTTTTTTTTTGTTTTTTTCTATTTTTGATTTTTCTTTTCCGTCTTTTGAATTTTTTAGTATTTTGTTACATAGCTATAGGCCTGGCCTATGTTACATGGGCCTGTTATGAGCGTGGGGTAAAGCGGTGGGGATATATTTCTCATGGTCTGAAAATTGCAAGGATGAAAAGAGAACACAAGCGTCGAACCTTAAAAATAGCCGTTATTTAGGGTCAATGCGTTAAGCCGCTTCTTCTGTTTTTACGCTATGATATGATACTATAATAAAAAAATCGGAAAAATTTTTTGATTCACCCTGATAGCTTGTCGGGAAAATAATGTGGATTCGCTAATGAACAATTAGCCTTGGAATTGACCTCATCACTTTGCGAGGACTAGCCGCGGCCGGAGATTTGAAGTGCGATTGTGAGGAGGCAAGACTTTTTGCTGCGGCAAATCCACATTATTTTCCCGACAGACTAATATCTGCAAGCTTTGAAAGTGATTTTTGAGTTTTCTTTGATTTTTTCCTAATAAGGGCATGCCCATTTGGATGAAATTTTGCATGAATATTGACTATGCCTTATAAGCAAAACACAAGATTGTTGTGTCGTATTTTACAGTGAGAATCGATAGTTTTTAAGGCCAAAACTTGTCGTAAATCCAACAACTTTGTTTGCAATTTTTTGGTTAAAAATATTAGGCTTTGTTGCAAGTAAAAAGTGGT
The DNA here is from genome assembly GCA_904066235.2 of Bursaphelenchus xylophilus. Lineage (NCBI taxonomy): Eukaryota > Metazoa > Nematoda > Chromadorea > Rhabditida > Aphelenchoididae > Bursaphelenchus > Bursaphelenchus xylophilus. Next base: position 11,391,745 of record CAJFCV020000004.1, on the reverse strand, counting down.
ATAATATTCTTACAAAAATTACTGATCTTTCAGTGGTAGCTGAAAAAGACTTTTAGCGAAAGATTTTTTTTTTGTCTTACCGACTCTCTTCATTTTTCGCTGTATTCTCATGCAAAAAAGATTGTCGCCTATCTTGGCTCCGGATAGAAAACGTCAGCGGAAATTTTCAGGGAATGATTTATAGTCTATTGACAGTAAACGTACTGAATTTGAAGAAAATCGAACGAGAATGTTTTGCGAAATTTACCTTTGAAATATATTCTACATAGAAAAAATCCGTATAATTGAAAAATCCGAGTTTTAACAGATTGCGATAAAAGCTCTTTGTCATCAATTCTCAAAGCCATCTCGTGTGACTTTTCGACCTTTTTCTGTATTTTATGAGTGCAAACGGCGTTCACAAGAACCCTCCTACACTCTTGGACCAAGTCTAATTTAATCATTTTTTCTCCTCGAAGAATTATTCGCACGGTTTTCGAGGGGGGCGTTCAGGACAAAAGCCCCTTGAAATAGCTGTAAATCATCCTAAACGTGTTATATTTGTATTCTTCGCCGTGCTTTTTTGATTATCCGAACATTTTGAGTCATTTCTTTGGATTTGTCACATCTAATGGGGCATAGAGAATATAAGTGCATATTTATCGCAAATTTAGTGGGATTTACTTGAAAGTTGGTGAATCTTTAGTTTATTGCAGTAAGAAGTAGGTGTTAACTTTTCGGATTTTTAGTTTTTTTGCTTCCTACAATACAGGGGGATCTTTGGCAGTGGGCGGAGCCAAAGAAATTAATCTTGCTGAAGTCGCTAAGGGGATATTGCAAGCTTCAGTCGAGGTTTTTTGACATGTTTCAGGATGGTTTCTGTTTACTGATTACTCTGTTTGATTACAAGATATTGAAAGCTGCGGAAATCACAACTTTTTCAAAAAAAAAAAATAAATAAAAATTTTTCCGATTTTTGAAAATCTCCAAAAACTCCGTTTTTATGCAAATTTTTCGTCAAAAAAATCAGACCAAATTTTAGACTGCAAAATTCTCAACTCTTTCATTTCATTTCGAACTTCAAAATTTCTCGAAAATTAATCGAAAACAGGATGTTTTTTGCGCGCCTTGACTGTCATCGGATTTAATCCAAAGTCCGCTTGTCCTTTCGGGATTGCAGCTAATATTAATGAATCTCCCCCCTGCTTGTGGGTTCAATATGCCATAATTAGGCGTTTTCTGCAATTTCCCGGAAAATGACATTTTCTCGTGCTGCAGGAATTGGGATATTTTTGTGGGCGGATTAGCGCTTTTGAAAGTGTTTTGTAAATCTGGAACATTTCGAAGCTGTCTCAAGTGGGTTATTAGACGAGGTAAATGGCTCGATATACGTTTTCGGGGGGAATGGGACAAGGGTGATTTGGAAATAGATTAATGTTTTTTGGATTAGTCATCAAAATGTACATATTTGATAGTTTCGGACTAGTGTAAAAATTCAATTCTTTCGAAATAGGCTGTATAATTTTTTCTCAAAAGTCATGTTTTTTCAAGGAGAATCCAAAAAGTTATTGCAAAAAGATTATTTTTACTCTAGCCGGCTCTCCTCGTTTTACATGCTCTCTCGCGAAAAGACAGCTCAATATCTCGGCAGCGCTTGCAAAGTAGGAGCTGAAATTTTTAAGAACTAACGCATTCTGTATTGAGATATTATAAGAAAATTTTGCAGAAAATAAATATTAAAATTATATTATACTTACAAGGGCGTACTCCAAGTGCGACGCTCAGATTTTCTTTAAATTTTGCACACACGTCGGGTGTGGACTAAATATCAATTCCTGAAAGTTTTAGCTCGCGCTTTGCCGGCGCCGCCGAGATATCGAACGATTTTTGCCACCGAGAGAGAACGCTAAACGTGGAGAGCGGTCAGAGGGAAAAGCGCTTTTTGGCCATAGCTTTGGCAGTTTCGAGCGGATAAATTTGATTTTTTGTAGAAACATTATCCTTTACGGTTGAAATAGGCATGAAACTTTTCGAGCCGAAATTCGGAAAAAAGTCCTAAATTTTGGCCGACTTTTGATCTAAAAATCTCGGTTGCTTCTACAAAGCGCGAGCTAGAATTCTCGCATGCATCTTAGAAAAAATTTTTCTAAATTTGTGCCAAGTTTCATCAAAATCTGAGCGTCGCATTTGGGGGTACTTCCCTTGTTATCCTGAAAAAAATATTCTTTAAAACCCCCAAACTTTTTTTTCAAAATGTCGCATTATTATTTGCTTTGACACTCATCTTTTTTACATCACCTTTTTATCCACCATTCTTCTCAATTAATCTGCAAACACGGTTGTTTCCTCCACCGTGTTCCCCTCAACTCCCATTGTCGCAAAGGCCACGGCTAATTGGATAAAATGAAGAAGGCATCACAAATGACGTTTTTGTTGTAGACAGCACGTGTGTTTGCTTATTATGGTAGATTTTTCATTTTCTTTCAATTTTAGCAAATATTTTTTTTTGAGGTTCTTTGACTTATATTTTAATTTTTTTTGCTGAAATTTGAATATTTTTTTCGACCTAAAATTTTGATCTTTTTTGATTACATTTCGAACAGTTTTTGTTGAAAAATTTGCTCATTCTTTTGTCAAAATTTTAACCATTTCAGACAAGATTTAAGTAAGGCTTTAATGTCTGTTACAACCAAAAAATTGGAAACTTTTTATTAAAGTAATGTCCTACACATCCCATTGAATAATGTAGCTTGGCTACAATCCCAGCACTAACCTCATACTTTTGTCAAACATGCGAGTTTACGTCGTCTTTGACCTTATTCATGATATTAAACGCTGTCTAGTCTCTTTTGATTCGTTTGCACTTTCATCTATCTTCTTGAACCCCCGTATATCTGCAGCGGCCCATCATACTAATTAGCGCTGACCTTTTTAATACATTTAATCAATAATTTTCGCTTACGTACCGCTCTTAAGGGACCCCCGAAAAGTCCCCTCCCCAAACGATCCCTGTTTTTGTTGAACCCTCAGAAAGCCCTCCCTAAACGATCCTCCGCCATTTCGCTTTACATGGAAGCCTTTATCGTACGTTGATTTCCCAAAATTTTCTGCAAAAAAAATAATAGGCGTGAGTAACATTTCCTGTTTGCCCTGCAGCATCGTGTTTATTCTACGAAAATGGTACAGAGTTCTGGGTTCACTATGAAAATTAACGTCTTACGGAGATTAGCCTTTTTACCGTTTTCATCTTAAACGTGAGCTGAAAAATGCGACACTCAGATTTTCTTTAAATTTTGCACGCACGTCGGGTATGGACTAAATATCAATTCCTGAAAGTTTTGGCTCGCGCTTTGCCGGCGCCGCCGAAATTTGACAGTTTCGAGCGGAAAATTTTGATTTTTTGTAGAAACATTATCCTTTATGGTAGAAATAGGCTTGAAAGTTTTCGAGCCGAAATTCGGCAAAAAGTCCTGAAATTTGGCCGACTTTAAATCTCTGTCGTTTATGCAATGCGCGAGCTATATCTTAGAAAAAAATATTATAAATTTGTGCCAAGTTTCATCAAAATCTGAGCGTCGCACTTGGAGTACTTACACTGTCAGTCAATCCTTTATCATCCTTTTTTTGAGAGAAAATTTAAGTGATCAAGGGTGATACTGTACCTCTAACGCTTTTATCAGACATTTTTTTTTGATTTACTGTCTGTTTTAACTCTAAAAATCCTACGTGCACGCTAAAATACGTCATCAGCTAGTTTTGTCATCATTTTATAATCTTGCGAAATTTAGGCTTCACCCGAGGACAAAAGTTCAGGCCAATTTTGCGATTAGAGTCTACGCTTATTATTGCACCAGAGTACCAAGCTAGGAACACTTGCGGATTAGTGTCGCATTTGGGGAAATTTTGGGGTTGTTGATCAATGTATACGGTCTAAAGAGAGCCGATTTTTCATCTGTGGCGGCGATATCCACCACAAAAGAAATGTGGGTGTGGCGGTGTGGATATTAAAAATTTTGTAATGATATCTGACAGTAAACGGAGGGTGTTTTGCAAGAGCTTTTATTACAAAAAATCCCGACATTGGCTTGGTTGTTTTGGACCGATTAGGGGTTATGGCACATAGAGGCCTTCAAGAAATGCCACATGTCTTTCAGCATTCCTCGAAGGCTTGTTGATAGGGACAATATAAGCTGTTTAGTCATCAAAATCACTGGAAATTCGAATAACCCCTCGCTTTTAGGACTTTTATCAGTCTGTCGGGAAAATAATGAGCACAATGTCGCTTCGCCAATTTCGTCGGTGAAGTGAAAAGCAACTTGATTTTGTCGCAACAAAAAATTTTTTCGGCGATGCTGCGATTTTCCATGCGACAGAGTGCTCATTATTTTCCAGACAGACTGATATGACTCACTGCTCTCATTTTATACCACTTTTCCCGCAATATCCGTCTGTCGGGAAAATAATGTTTAAAAGTTCTTTTTCTTCGACAAATCCTCATTATTTTCCCGACACACTAATATTGCCTCCTCTTTGAGAATAAGGACGAGAATTTTGAAATTTTTAGAAAGACCCACCTCTTTGACAGGCCTTTATTTCACCCCCCAAATCCCCGAAATTCCTCAAATTCCAAGCTCCTCAGTCCACCGTCCCTCCTCGCGACACGTAGTTCCTTCAAGATTTCAAAGTCCTAGCGGCCCTATCTTCACATGATGACCTGCAAGCTCCTGTAATCCTGAGAAGAAGGACGGGGGGACCGTTTTCGTCCCCGCAGATTAACCCTTTGAGAGTGGAGGTTTTGTCGAATCCGTTCTCCGTTTCGCCCTCTCTTTACAACTCAAAACAAAAGAAATTCCCACGTTTTTTGTCAGATTTCACTGGCCGCGAACAATGAGAGGTCTCACGATGGCCCCAGGGTGGGTATTCTAAAATTTACGATTAGTCTGTTTTATACTTTCCCCCCGCCGCCGGCTCTACATACAGTATAAATTGTTGCACTTTTCCGGGCTCTTTGTTTTTTTTCGAGGGCTTTTGTCTGTGAAGGAAATGGCATTTGTCCGAAGTAAATATGGTATATAGTACATTCGTTTTTGTTGCAGATAATGAGCCAGGGCAATGAAAGCGACCAATGCCAGTACTACTCGGACAAGAACCCCGACCCCACCAACTCGGAGGTCGCGATGACCCTCTTCGCCATCGTCTACACGCATATCTTCGTCCTCGGCCTCATCGGCAACCTGTCCATCATGTTCCTCACACTCCGATATCATCATCTGCGCACAGTCCAAAATATTTTCATCCTGAACCTGGCCATATCCGACGTGATTGTCTGCCTCCTCTCACTGCCCTTTACGCCCGTCACGAGCATCTACAAGGTGTGGATGTTCGGGCAGCCCATCTGCCATCTGCTGCCGTTGGTTCAGGCCGTTTCGATATTCGTCTCGACGTTTTCGTTGTCGGCGATCGCCATAGATCGCTACAACTTGGTGGTGAGGCCGCACGCTCGACCGTTGACCATCCATGGCGCGCGAAATGTGGCGGTGGTGTTGTGGGTGCTCAGTGTGGTCGTTTCGCTGCCCTATGCCTACTACATGCGGCTCGAGACGTACGAGGAACTTTGCGGACAGGTGAGTTCAGTTGCACTTTGGGGGTAAATTACATATAATGCAATTTGGCGAGACGCTATTGCTTTTGTTATTTCCTGCGGAGACATCATAAGTAAGCTCTTAGTTGTCTCGCAAAAAAAGAGTATGACATTAGCGTAAGTAGAAAAAGTAGAAATTCTAAGTACATAGAAGATTGGAAGCCTTCAACGGCATACGGTTGAGGAAAGAAGGAAAGATTAATCGGGGGTTTATGATGATTGGTGGGTCGGATAAGCAAAGATAAAGCTTGAGGGAATCTATTTCAAAATAAGAGAGCTTTAAGAGAAGCAGAGGAGTAAACAACCAGAAAAAATGTACCGACTACGGTTGACACAATTTTTAGCAGCCTATGTAATACCAGTCTGTCGGGAAAATATTAGGTCTAGGAGTATGACCTTGTCATTTTTTGTATTGCATTTTTCACAGGTTGAAATACAACTTTGCAGTTTCTGTTTAGAGTATCTGAAAGAACGCTGAAAACGCTATCTAACGATATATGTTTCATATGTTAGGGCTTTATATAACGACTTTTATAAACCTCCCAAAATGAGCATAATGAGCATAACTCGACCGCGTCGATGAAGTGAAAAGCAATTTGAATTTGTCGCAAAACAATTCATTCTCTTTGATGCGACAGAGCGCTCATTATTTTCCCGACAAGATGATATCCACCTAGTCTCAAGACGGTAAAGATATCCGATTTTTCTCAAAGTTGCAGTCCTTTTGCAACGTCACTGAAGTGATTTTGGAGACAGCTGGATATCAGTCTGTCGGGAAAATAATCAGCGCTCTGTCGCAACAAAAATCGCATCGCCGCCGAGAAAATGAGTTGTTTCTAAAAACAGCGGCAACATCAAATTGCTTTTCACTTCAACGACGCGATTCGGCGACATTTGCTCATTATTTTCTCTGTAGGAAAAAGATATCAACTTCTACGTGAGCTATTGCCGCTTAACCCTACTCCTCTCATCATTAATCCCCCCTTTCGAAAGCCTCTTGAGAATACGGTGGCCAATGTCAGCAGAGATTTGACATTTCTAAAAATAAATGTCACCCCCTAATCTAATTGATCCTCTCTTCCAGTTCTGCACCGAGATTTGGCCCTCCAAGTCGATGCAGCGCAGCTACGCGCTAGTCGTGCTGATCATGCAATTCCTCCTGCCGTTCGTCACGATGAGCTTTTGCTACAGCACCATCTTCAGTAAGCTGCGAGAGCGCGCCAACTCGAAGCTGAAGAAGTTGGACGAGCGCTCGCAGCTGCTGAATATTCATCAGGCGCTGGACAAGAAGGACAGTGTCAAGCTGAAGAACGGCGACGACACGCAACGCGCCAACTTGTTGGCGCAGCAACGCCGCACTACCACGATTTTGGCGTCAATGGTGTTGATTTTCGGACTCACTTGGCTGCCGCAAAATATCGTGACGCTGATGTTGGAATACGACGATGAGATCTTTAGTCATGGCGCTAAGAATTACACATATTTGGTTTCAATGATTGCTCATAGGTAAGGATTTTGCAGCATCTATTTTTGCAGTATTTCGTATGTTTTGTCGGCGCTTGCGGTCGATTTACTCACAAGGGAAGTGCTCCAAGTGCGGCGCTCAGATTTTGATGAAACTTGGCACAAATTTAGAACAGTATTTTCTAAGACATATATGAGATTTTTAGCGCGCGCTTTGCAAAATAAATCGAAATTTATAGGTCAAAAGTTGACAAAAATGCGACACTTTTTTGCGAATTTTGGCGTGTAAAGTTTTGTACCTATTTCTACAGTAGAGACAAATTTTCCAACAAAAATTTAATTTTTTCTGGGCAAAACTGGCAGAGATATAGCCAAAAAGATGTTTTTTCTCTAATTCTCTGACCGCTCTCCGCATTTCGCGCACTCTCTCGGCCGCAAAGTTTGTTGAATATCTCGACTCTCCCTGCAAAGCGCGAGCCGAAACTTTCAGGAATTGATACCTAGCCTATGCCAAAGTTGTGTGAAAAGTTTAAAGAAAATATGAGCGTCGCACTTACAAGTCTGTCCGTAAAAATTATACGGCCGGTTTCTGCAAGACAATGCGCTTAGGGCTCGAAAATCATTGCAGCAGACAGTCTGGTTGTTGTTTACATCGAGCAGACTGTCTGGCTATGCTCAAACGATTAGAATAGCTCCAGGATTTCCTACCGTTTTCACCCAATAAATGCAATTTCCTCATTCGCTATTGACTCTTCTCTGCATCCGTACGGATGAGGAAGTTATTGGAAGATTACGAGCATTTCTTTGTTGACACAGTATAAAGGTTTAATTTATTTACGCATTTCCGCGATATCACTACCGTCTTCTGGCCGGCGGAACACTAAAATTAAAGCTTTGTCCCGCCGCCAACACAATAATTCGCTTAATTATGCACCGACTCCATGTCATGACGGCATTTCTTTTCAGCATCGCCATGCTGACGAATGTGGCAAACCCGGTGCTGTATGCATGGCTGAACCCCACGTTCAAGCAATTATTCCTCCAATTCTTCACGAACAAGAAGCTCCCGGAGTCGGCGGACGCCAGCGCACGGATCGCGGCGCCGAAGCCGAGTGGTGTGCAGACGGCGCGCGAATCGGTCGCCAAACTGAGCGGGCTGGATGAGGCCGACCCCAAGGATAATGTTTGAGGAGCCAATGAAAATGTTTGAAGTTATTGAAGCCCTCCAACGCCTTGTTGGAGCTTCCATTCAACCGGTAAAAATCGAACCGCCTGTGCCTACACAACGTTTACGCAACAGCACCGATCTCAAGTGCTTTACGGCTTCCCGCGGAAGGGAATAGGGTCCAAAACGCTTACAGAACAAAAGCTCATCTCAGGCTGTATAGATATCACTGTGACTTTCACTTGTTCCTTTACGATGTTTAGTTGTTATTTTTATGTAAGGTGAATAAACTTGCTTTGATTTCCGTGATATAACTTTGTAACTACTGTATAATAACAATGGTGTGTTCAAAGTAAGGCAAGCATGAAACGCAGGGTCAAGAAAACAAGGCATAGCTATGGTTAGAAAAATTGGTCATATTGGAAGTCTTTAATTTGCCAAGTCTCCGTCGAGCGTCCGCCAAAGATCCAACGGCTTTGTCAAGCCTCGTAGGCAATTACTATGTACAAACTTTCTTTGCGCCTCAACCTATGCCTTGCACCTCATCTCGTCGTATATTTCTGTTTAGCCGAAATGTCGTCGGCCCGAAAATTCGGGACACGTGGTAAATACGACACACATCAACCACAAAAAAAAAGTTTCAAATCGGGAAAACTGTTTGCATAACTTTGTTAGGGTGCCCAAGGGTAGCTCAAATTAAAAATTGGAAACGAGTCGGACTGACCAAAAAATAGTAGTAGTAGTAGATTTGAAAACTTTACTTTAGACATCTTTTGCTACTAAATCGTTTCGTAACGAAGCAATTGCCTAAATTCTTTTTTCTGTGAGCATAATTAGAGTAGTTTTATAGAACTATAAGCAACCCTGTGTCATATACTAGCTTACTCACTCAAATTTCCAAAAAAACTGATATTTAGGTGACTAAAATAATATTTTAAAAATCGGTAAATTTTGACTCAGCTAGGTCCACTATGATCTAAAAAGACAATAAGAACATAATTAGTGGCATCCGCACCAGTTTAGAAGCTGTTCTAAGAACCTTGTTTTAGGTGATATTGGCCATTTTTGAAATTGGCGCAGCGAAGTTGAAACCAACTCCAAAAGCTCAGTATAGTCTTAGAAAGCCATCTCAACTCACATAGATAGTTTTAAAACTTTGACTTCAGTCATAAACTTTCATTATTTTTGGTATAAGATCAGGTATGCTACTATAAGGTAAAACTTTTTTTCGGCCTAAGAGTTAAAATTTTCGCAATTAATCTCGCGACACAACACTTGTTCTAACCGCAGCAAGTAATTTTTCACAAAACAGAATAGAATTTCGCACGAAAATGGAGAAAAATGGCCAAAAAGTATTGTTACCGCCCCGTGTTTCGCCTACTCTGCCTACTTTCTCATTGGCAAGCGTAGTTGAACACCTTGATTGCTTCTGCAAAGCGCGAGCTAAAATATACAGAGTTTGATGTGGGCCTTTTGCCAGTGCGCGCACAAAGTTTGAAGCAAACATAGGCGTTGTATTTGGGACATTCTCCTTACTATGCTCCGAAAATTTGCATAGGGCATTGGGGTGTTGTGGGCACCGCTACGGCATATCATTTGACTTCAAAATACATAGAATGTAAATTTAAAAGCCTAAGCTACAAAACCCGCAGATTTTTCAAGAGTTTCCGCTCCCATGAGTAAAATCCGAGACATCGTACCGAATGGAACTTTACAGCAACTGACGTTGGCTGAATTGTCTAATCGTATCTGAAACCTTGCGAATCCCGTATGACTTCAGTCATCCGCAAGAAACGCTGTAATTGCAGCTTCGCATACCAAATGAACCATTGGATTCGGCTTCGTTTTTCCAAAGAATTGAAAGTTCCCCAACTTTTTTTAACAATCAAAAATCAGTTCGGAAAGTACAATAAGTTTTTATAACTATCTATTTTTTTAGAAACTCTGTAAGTTTAATTGACTGTTAACACGATCAAGATTGGGGATGTAATCACATTAGGCGCAGTAACGATGAGATTCGGAACGAAAAATTCAAACGAAACGCTCGGAATTGCATACATGTAAGCCCTCGTAGTCTGTGAAATTGATTCGACTTAAAACAATATTTGTAGTACTTCTGGTTCAGTTACCTGCTCTTTGATGAGCGAATCAATTTATGTTCAACTTCTGCGATCGCATGTCTTGTCTACCGGTCTCGCGTATGCAGAGTTAATGAGGGGTTGCTAATTTGCGGTATCGCACAGCTTTGAGCAGTAAAGCTCTGCGGCCTTAGCGATTCCCCTTGGAGAACGGATGGTCTTTCTTGACCACCCATGCTGACACAAAGAGCTTCGTTATGACAGTAGCTACTAATCGTAATGGATGTCAAGTTCCTACTGTTCAACGCCAGTTCAGTCCGGGATATTGGAGCAGTTCGAGCAATGGTTAGAAAAGGCAGCAATCCAAATGAAATGGACTTCACATGACCGCTTGGGCAACTCGGGATGGGATGGGTTCAACGATTCCCGAAAAAATTATGGCCTAGGGTGAAATGATATAACCATTTGATTAGTAAGAAAACAGGCAAAACCCCGGCATTTCTTTGCTAATTTTGACATCGCAGGTTGCATACGGCAAGTAATGTCTTCATAAAAAAGTTTCCTGTTTCTTTCGGAGGTGGCAAAATCGCCAATGGCCAAAAGGTTCTTTTCTCTCTGTGTTACTGTTCATGTTGCTCTTTCGGCTGCAACTATCGTGGAATATTTCAACTGCCCCTGCAAAGCTCGAGTTAAAAAATTCTAGAACTGAAATGGTCTATCGTCGGCACTTTTAAAAAAAATTCTGGACTTTGCAGCGGGAGGTCCTATAATTCAGAATGCAGTTTCACTACATCATGGATGAAGAACTTGAAAGATCATGAGTTATTACATCCCATGAAGCAAACAATAAACTTCGATCATGCTCGTATTGTGTGGTCTACAGGGTGATTCAAAAAAAATGGACAAATTTTGAAGTCGGTTTATCCCACCGCGAATACCGTAGTCGGTGGAAAGAAAAATAGTCTTACAATCGTCAACGATCCTGCTTTATGACACCTATTTCAATTTTTAAAATATTTTTGCTGAACGGCTTGTACGAGCCAAAATACTAGGTCAGCCCATATTCTGACCACATTTTCCAAGAATTTTGTAGGTCCAAAGAACTTTAACGGCCTGAATTCTTACAGCCAGCTAAAAACTGCGTGTTTACTGTTTATTACGATACTAAGGGGAATCTAGAGAAGGGAAAGCGCTGATATTATTCTATTAATAACGCCCCAGCAATTCGCAACGTGATCCACAAGAGACCCATCCACATAGTTCTGGATTTTTGGGATGATCGAGTTTCAAAACTTAACAGGGCGGCCTGGCTTGTGCTAATAACGGCAAAAAGTGATTTCTGTAAGACATCAAACATTGCTTTACATGGGGCAGCAGTTGATTTGATTGTAACTTGCATTAGCCATGTACTGTGCTTATAAAAGTTTAGCCGGCTATACCCAGAGACGCCGATATTTCTTGACCAGAAAAATTTTACTTTTTTGTTGGCGTTCTTCAACAAGACACACAACTACGACAGGCTGCATTTATACGATAGTGATAAAACTCCGTTCTTCAATTTTAATTTGGTCTCCGTTAATTTGAACAAACCTAGCCTTCAGAATCCGCGTATCATTGCGATGACCCATCAAAAGTCAAAAAAAGTCGGAATTTTGTTTGCAGTTTTGTTAATTGAAGGGTACGATTGTTAAAAATGCGTTTAATATACTCACAATAGAGCAGTAAACGTGGTATAAATGGAATTGGTTCTAAAACTTTGACCACTTTTGGCAGAGCTAAGTTTTTCAAAAAGCGCCCAAATGAGCGTTGATTTTCCCTCGCTGGTTGTCTAACGTTTGGCCTCTGGTTTTTCATTGTCTGAAAGACCTGTATTAAATCCTTTAAAGATCCTAGAGAATAGGCGTCTGTGTTTCGCTCAGACCGATCAGAACGTCTCTGTTACACCCTTCAGACATTTATGAGCGAAAACTTTGCAAATTTCGCCGCGGGAACGGGTGCGCTGACCCGGCAATTTTTAAGCAACCATATCTCGGCAACTTTTGCAGCTAGTGAACAATTTTTGCAATGAATATGTACACATAACGTAGTAGTTTTATGCCATGTGTACCTTTTTACCAGAAACATTCAAAGCCAAGAAAAATCGAAGAAAGAAAAGTGTCCATTTTTTTTGAATCACCCTGTAAATGCCAAGAAACCTTCCCAAATTCTCCCCGCAACAAATCTTCTCCCAGTTCGCTAGAAATAGCAGATCATTACAGTGTAATAATGCGCAGTAATATCGCCCATCAAACGGCTCGTCTGAAGAAGGGATGGATGCAACACTCAAAGGGCATTCGAAGAATTGTCGAATTACACTCAAACCGAGTGACATTGAAGGGCGTTGTGGAAGTAAATAGTTCCGCTAACTCATGGGGTTATTAGATAATATATGTAGTTATATTATCAATTTTAGATAAATTAAGAGTGAAAATGACCGCGAATCACTGTAGAATATAATTCTTGTGCCTTCGAAGGTGTAAAGTTTTTTTTGGGTGACTTTACTTTGGGCTTGCAAATTAAGGTTGTGTCGGTTTCAAAAGTCAACACAGATTTAACCGGGTTCACTGGGCATTCGCTAACATAAACTACTCGCAGTTTGGGTTTACAGCGGAGGACGTATATAGCGGCGGTATACCACAATGTATTCTCTAGCATTTAGTCTTACGAGAGGGGTAGTTTTCGCTGATTTTTGCGGGGGTTTTTTTTTTGATTTTTGGCCTATAAAGGACGTCTCTGAAATGCGACGCTCTCAATTGTCAGAGTTTCTTGAGATTTTGTAGGCACATAGGGCAATGGTCTTGTATCATTTCCTGAGAGTTCTAGCTTGCGCTTTCCAGGGGGAGCCCAGATATTCAACGACTTTTATGGCCGAGAGAACAGACGAAATGCGGAGTGCAGTCAGAGAGAAAACACTTTTTTGACCATATTTTTGCCAGTTTCGCGCAGAAAAAATTGGTTTTGTATAGAAACATGTACCTTATCAATCGAAAAAGAGAAAAAATTGATTTGTATAGAAATATGTACCTAATCAAACCTACAACTTACCGTGCCATAATTCACAAAAAATGCAATATTTTGGTCAAATTTCCCTATAAAAATCCCGGTCGTTTCTGAAAACGACTAGTTAGGAGTCCTGCATATGTCTTAAAAAGACCTATTCTAAATTTTCCCCAAGTTCAGCAGATTCTGTGTCTCGGACTTTGAGCAGCTCTCATATTAGAAAGCAGTCCTTTTTTGCTAATCTTAACGTAGTTTGTTCCTGATCTTGCACTTAATTTTCCTATTTACCCATTTGATTGATCCTTCTCACAACCAATAACAGAGGTATTTCCAATAAACTCCGTTGTGGTGTGAAGATTTTTGCTCTTCCATTTCCAATTATTCTCCATAATTGTTTCCGTCTTTAAAAACTGACGCTTTTCAATAATATTACAGCGAAGAGGCGGAGTGATTGATAACCACACGCTTGACACATTTGATAACTTACAGCCGGCAAAGTGTGGCATTCGAAAACATAGCGGTGGCTGTTTTGTGTTGCAACGCAGATCAAGATCTGAAAGGTTGCTGTCGAAGAAATCGGGGATTTGTGTTGGGATTTAAAACTACTGGTACCGGAAAATAGCATGACTAAAATCGGAGACATGCACTGTGACAAAAAAAAAGTTCTCTTTGCACTGTGCAATTTATTGCTTTTTGCACCTTGCAATAGGCTTTTTTGAGCTGTCGCTCAAACTCTAACCTTTTTCGTACTGCGCAAGCGCCAAAAATTATTCCGACTACTTTCCGGAAGGACTACTAACATTTTCACGAAGTGCATTGACATTTGTCGCGGTCCGCACCGTGCACAAAACCCCCAGATTTTTTGCACCGTGCACTCACATTTTTTCGATCTTGTACTGTGCATTTGAGGTATCGCTGCGAGCAGTCGGCTGTTTTGAGGTTTGCACGGTGCCCAAAGGCAAAAATCCCGCGTTGACGAGAAAAAATCAAGATGCACTGTGCGAAAGCGAAATAATGTCCAGGAACTTTGTGAAAATGCAAATATTCCGTTCGCAAACTCGCTGGAGTAATTCTTGGCGTTCGCACTGTGCAAAAAAGCCAGGTTTCAAGCGACAGCCCAAAAAAGCCTATTGCACTGTGCAAAAAGCCGAAAATTGGACAGTGCAAAGTGAAATTTTTTCATAGTGCATCTCGCCTAAGTCACCATGATTATGATGACCCAATCGGGTCCAATAGCCATGCCTAGGCCTTCTGAGACGCGTAGTGTGTTTGGGTGTAAAAAAGAGTTTGTTACAGAGCTTCAATCGATAAGAAAAATTCGTCTACGGTTCTCATCCGCTAAAAGTTCACTCAGAGGCAGGAAGACATGTTAAGAATGAACTATTAAAAAATAATCACGGGTTGTAATAGATGATCAGCCCCGGGAGCCGGGGAAGTTAGTGTTTTTGTCACCTTGCTGCAGGAGTATTTTAAATTTGTAAAAATTGTGGGGGATGAAGAGTCGGAACGGGCTTTCTTTTTGGCAAGAGTTTTGTTGTAGCGTTAGTGCATGTCGGATGTAGGGAGGAACTTTTGGATTTATTTTTTTGTCCAACGTTCGCTTAAAAAATATCAATCCGTCGGGAAAATAATGTGGATTTATAGCAGCAAAAAATTTTTGCATCGGTTCTTCAGCCGCGGCTAGCTGTCGCAAAGGGATGATGGATGATTTAGTGATTTCAAAACGCGAAAAATCCGCATTATTTTCTCGACAGCCAGATATATTATTTTTGGAAACGGAGCCCACCTATATATATATTTTTGTAAACGGAGCCCACCTAGCTGACATTTACCGGTTGACTTTTCAGAACGTTTCGAAAGCTTTGTAATGTTTCTGTTTAGATATTTTTAAACGAAGTACTACTAATGACATAAAGGTCCTACAGTTTACAAGCCTCTATGTCATCATTAATATCGTTGATTCCTGCTTGAAAATTCATGTGGATAGCGCGGAAAATCGCAGTGGCAAACGCAAAAAAATGGGAAAAATCCATGTCAAAACTATATTTTTTGAGTAGTGTTTATATATCAGTCCGTCGGGAAAATAATATGGATTTGTCGCGCCTTTGACTCTCCCATCCTAGCTTTGCGAAGGGCTAGCGGCGGCTGGAGATTTGATGCACGTCTAAGGCGGGATATTTTACTGCGTCAAATCCACATTATTTTCCCGACAAACTTCTCAGTTTGTCATTGGCCTCGTTGGCAAATCTTTGGCCAACGGAGATTTCTTAGAGCCTTTGCTTGTCACAAAAAGACATATTGAAAAATCTGCCTGATTCTTTAAAGTTTTGCCTGACATGTATGCCTTGAACTCAACGGTTTTTTAAATCGCATTGTCATCCTGCCCATTTCCTGTTACGTCTTGTGTGCACCTCGTTAAAATCGCGTTGGCAAAACAAACAACTGTCGGAAAACAGGGTCGCGGCCGTTAATCCTGTTACAGCCCGCCGCAACTTGCCCTATAAAACGCGGTGTTACACCCCCCGAAATTTATCACTGCGCAATAAAACATGTCCAGTCTGTGCGAAGATTTATGCGAGCCATTCACGGCTATAACAACCGATAATGTTTCGGTTGTTGCATTACGGTCGCGCAAGCCACAATTGTTGTGTTTTACCACCCCTCTCACTGTAAATCGTTGGCGTGTCACTTAATTTGGAAGGGTTTTAATCGAATTGACGCGCTATCGGCGCCCGTGTTCACGGCTTTCTGTTCCACCTGAATTGATGGTTGTTTAATCGTTAACGTCTCTTGTGTGGCGAGTGCGCGGGAGAGTTTGCGGGGCTTGGGGTTGGCCACGGAGATGGGCAGTGCCGCGTTCAGAATACAGTGTCCATTCAGGTGACGCGTACTAGGTATCAGGCTGTCGGGAAAGTAATGGGCACTCTGTCGCATCGAAAATCGCATCATCGCCGAAAATGAATTGTGTTGCGAGAAAATCAAATCGCTTTTCATTTGAGCGACACGATTGACACAGCGTCATTGTGCTCATTGTTTTCCCGACACACAGATAGATGGGTCAAAGTTAAGAAACAATTTTTTCCTACAAAGACCCTGGCAAAGACTCTTACTAGTCCGTTCGCAAATTCGCTGGAGTGATTTTCCGACATTCACTGCGAGAAAAGACAGGTGCACTCAACACTATTCTATCTTGTACTTTTAGCATTGTGTCGCCGAAACGACTTGAGCGACTTTACGAGCGGAATATCAGTCTGTCGGGAAAATAATGAGCACTCTCCTGCAATCCAAAATCGCATCGCTTTCAAAAAAATAAATTCTGTCGCCACAAAATCAAATTGCTTTTTACTTCAGCGACGCGATTGGCGCAGCGATATTTTGCTCATTATTTTTCTAACAGACTTTTTACAGCAACATTTATTGCAAAAAATGTGTTTTTCAGTGTTCTTTGATGACACTAAACTGTCATTTTTCAAGAGAAATTTTACAGTAAAAATATTGATGAAAAAACGCCTATCATAATTCTAAGTAATAACAGTAAAAAAGAGCTCTGCAGACAGTTGCTTTGTATCACTTTATTACAAATTATTTGCCGAGAACGAGAAATCATCTATAACCTTGTTCGCGAAGCCGTGATCATTGACCCGGAGAGATTTATAACCTCGCCTATTCATATAAATCATATCGTAAATTGCGTTTAAAACCATGAATTTTCTCGAGCTTACAGAACAACGAACAATGACGATATACAAATCGAACTATCCGCCAGTGCCGATCGGGACCCGACCAATTTGTGACGAACTTCTCGACGCCATCTGGAAATACGGAAGACAAACACCGGACCGGCCGGCTTTTGTAGGTTTTAGATAAAATTTCAGTCTGTCGGGAGAGTAATGAGCACGAAAGTCGCATCGCCGCTGGGAAAATTAATTGCCTCAAATTGCTTTGTACTTCAGCGACGCTCATTATTTTCCCGGCAAACTGATAGCTTTATTTACTGGCAACTGGAATTATGACCTTTTTCCAAGGCATTGCTCAAATTCTGTCTAAAATTAGACACACATATTAGGCATAGAACCCATAGTAAGGCCTGAAAATTTTAGCTTTCGCTTTGCAATAGTAGCCGAGATATTCAACGATCTCTACGGCCAAGTGAGCTGGCAAAAGGAGGATAGCAATTGTAGTGAACCTGGTAGCTTGTAGGAAGATATTCAGCTGTTTTACAATTAGCCGAGGCGGTTAGAAGGAAGACTTTTTTAGCCGTTCATGGTTTGGCCCGTTTTCCTTGGAAAAAAATGATTTTTTGTGGAAACATGCTAGAAACAAGTATAAAACTTTGCATGCCAAAATTTGAAAAAAGGTGCCATATTTTTGCTAACTTTCGATCTAAAAATCTCGGTGGTTTTTGCAAGCCACGACTTAGGAATCTCGCATATTTCTTATAAAGTCTTAGCCTAAACTTCTCCAAGTTTTATTAAAATCTGACTATCGTTCTTAGGCCACAACTACAATCAGTAAAAACATCATTCGATTGTGTTTTAATACAGCTTAAAATTACATCAATTTCAGATCAATGCGGAGACCGGCGCCAAAGTCACGTTCCACGAACTGTACTACAAATCGTACTCGTTGGCCGCCTTTTTAGAGGAAAAAGGCTTCGGCAACAAGCACATTGCATGTGCCGTGATGAGGAACTCCTGGGAGTATTTCGCGGCTTTCTTGGCGTGCGGTATCGTCGGCGGAGCGTTGAGTGGGGCGAGTCCGCTGTTTGGAGAGTGTAAGTCGACTTACGTTGTTAACTAGTACATACTTGTATATGCATATACCTCTGTAATGTCATAATAAGAGTGTTTTCGTCACGTTTGAATCAAAAAAAATTTGTTTATAGAGTAAAAGTTGGCTTATATCGCTAAATTTGCGGCAAATTTGTGATCAACTAGTTAAAAATAGACCTCTATACCACTACAAAGTTTTAATAATTGTCTTTTCATACTCTTCAAGGCAACTTTTTTTTATTTTTTTTGCCAGCGGCAATCCAAAAATCGCTCTCACGATGCCCGCATTATCTATAAAAAGTCATCCCTTGTACTCGACTGCTTATTAACGCCTCGTTTTTCATTTCAGTTGAGCTCCAGCAGCAGTTCAACGACAGCAAAGCCAACGTGGTTTTCTGCATGGATTACTCGCTTCAGAACGTTCTCGACGCCCAAAAGAAGTGTCCAGGAGTCAAGGTAAGTTGCTTCGCAGAGCTAAACATAGTCTTAGGAAGGTAAAATACGACGTCGTTCATAACCGCTATCTTTAAATTTACGACCTCACTCAAATCATCCTCATCTTTTCAGACAATCATTCTCTGCGGAGAATACAACGGGGTCTTGCCTTCGGGCGTCATTCGGTTCGAGGAAGTCGTAAAGCACTCACCTCAGGTGAAGAATGTCCGAGGTCCGGTCGATATCGACAAGGACGTGGCGTTCTTACCATACTCCAGTGGAACCACTGGCCCTCCAAAAGGAGTCATTCAGAGTCATCGCGGCTACTGGTCGATGATCATTATTCTCAGAAAGTGAGTGGATGTTAAGTGCTCAAAGTGCGGCGATAAGATTAATTTAACCTTCATACTGTTGGAGGACCTGATCCAGTGGCAAAAAAGTACCATTTTGCATCCGAGAAGTATGAAAAATGCAGTAAAATACCTCCCTCGCCAAGCGGAAAAACTCCGATTTCAAAAGCTCTTTTTCATAACGGAGTTTTTTTTAGTTGGAGAAGGAGAAATTTTGCCACATTTTTGATACTTCCCGGATGCAAAATGATACGTTTTTTGCCACTGCATCAGGTGCCCCTCTGTATGTATTAAATAATATGTAAATGTCTTAGTGTCCTCGAAACCTTGGTCATGCAACGAATGGACTCGAATTGGGACTGGCGAGAGGAACATATTCACATCCTACTACCTATGTATCATAATTACGGGTTCAGTATTGCGGTGCTGGCGGTTTGGGTTGGATCGACCAGTGTTATTGTCGAGAAGTTCACGCCCGACATATTGTTCAAGAGCATCCAGGATTACAAGGTAAAATACTGTCTTAAATTTCTATAACAAATTGTAGACTGCCAAAAAAAAATCTTTATAAAAAGGTCTTGTTCTACAGAGGTTTTTTTGCCAAAAAAATATTTTTTTAACTGTCAGTTTGTCGGGAAAATAATGAGCAATCTGTCGATATCGAAATTTTACATTATTTTCCCGACAGACTGATAGTAGAAAGTTTTTGTTGTAGAGAGGGTTATTTTGGAAACTGATTTTTTGGATTTTTGAAGCATTAGTTTGTTAAAGTGAGATTTTCAAATAAAAAAAATTCCAGATCCGTCTCTGCAACATGGTCCCACCAATGCTGATCATCATGGCCAAAGCTCCAGTCGCCCTGAAATACGACCTCTCCTCCGTGCAGTACATTCTCTCCGGAGCGGCGCCGCTCAGCCGAGAAGTCATCGAGCAGGTCCGCGCACGTTTCCCCAGCATACGAATGATCGGGCAGGGCTACGGAATGACCGAAATGAGTATGGGCTCGCATATTGCGGAGTACGCGCCGGATTACCCGCTGGGATCGGTCGGGAAGATCGCTCCGAACTTTGAGCTGAGAGTAAGTTGAGGGGAAAGACCTGCGACAAAAAAACGAAGCGAGTTTTTTCGTCGCAGGGGCTGTGAGATCTACTACAGAAACTACAGAAGAAGTTGGCAGAAAACGGTCTCGATTTACAGGGCAATAGCTCAAAATTAGACGTTCAGATTTTGACGAGTTTTAGCAGAAATATAGAGCCGTCATTTCTCCACCACAAGACCCCATTTATCCGCCTAATAAACAACGAATCTTCCAGATAATCGATCCGGACACCGACGAGCCGGTAAAGCCGGGACAACCCGGCGAGTTCCGCGTCCGCTCCCCCACCTTGATGGTCGGCTATTTCAATCGGCCGGAGGCAACGAAAGAATCGTTCGACGAGCTCGGCTTCCTCAAAACCGGCGACATCGGCTACATGGACGAGAAGGGCTGGTGCTACATTGTCGACCGACGCAAGGAGCTGATCAAGGTCAAAGCTCATCAGGTTCCGCCGGCGGAGCTGGAAGCGCTGCTGCTTTCGAACAAGCGGATCGCCGACTGTGCCGTCATCGGGGTTCCGGACGATCGGAATGGCGAAGTGCCCAAGGCGTTCGTCGTGAAAGCGGACCCGAAATTGACCGAGAAGGACGTGACTGAGTTTGTTGCGAGTAAGTTGGTGGGAAATTCTGAGGAGCCCATAGTGTAATATATTTATCTACCAGGCTCTAAGTCCCATCGGAAGGAATGTTATCACTCTGTCGGGAAAATAATGCGGATTTGTCGCAGGAAAAAGTATTGCCTCGTGGCATTCGCAAATCTCAAGTCTAGGGGAGCCGTCAAAAAACGGTGATGAAAGATTGAAAGGCGCGACGAATCCACATTATTTTTCCGACAGAATAATAAACAATAACTGTAATTTACACACTCCTAAGCGCAGAATGGTTTCAAATTTCGTTGACGCCTTCAAATTAGTAACCAAAAATGCAGTTTCGTTCTGCAAAGCGCGAACTAAAAGCCTCCTAAGGGTTTCATTTTTTAGAAAAAAATCGAAATTGTTTCAAAGCTTCCTCTAGCCCTCAATCACACTATGCGAATTTTCACTATAAAAAATTAAATATTAATTTTCTTTCAGAGAACGTTGCCAAGTACAAACAACTAGTTGGAGGTGTTGAATTCCTCAAAGAGATCCCCAAGAGCCCTTCCGGAAAGATTCTGCGGCGATTCCTGCGAGATAGCGAGATGAAAAAACGAAAATCCAAACTTTGACCGACAAATATTCATATTCTTGTATTTTTATTCATTGCGTTGTATAATAAAATTAAATGGTGATCGAATAAAAACATATCATAACTTCAAAGCGCATCCAAGGAACCAAAAAAATTATTTTCTTTTTATATGGGTGTGGTTGTAATCAGTCTGTCGGGAAAATAATGAGCGCTCTCTCGCATCGAAAATCGCATTGTCGCCGAGAAAATTGGTCGCGGAAAAGTCAACTTGCTCTTCACTTCAGTGACGCGATTGGCGCAGCGACATTGTGCTCATTATTTTCCCGACAAACTGTTAGGAAGTTCTTTTGGTCTTAAATTTACTATTGAGACCAAAATATTCGTTATAGAAAGGTTTCTTAGTACGAAAGTTTGTTATGCGGAGGTTGCCCTGCAAAGAGTCTAAAATAAGTAATAATAATGTCGAGGTCGCGCCTGCACATTGGACATTCCCCGCTCCGTTCTTTTGTTGGCATCCTGAACCAGCTCACTGTATAGTCGCTTTCTCTCCTTATCACTGTAGTCGGGGAAACAGTTCCGACAATACAACGAGCAGCAATTGCAAGTCCTCCGACACATTGAGTTCATCAAGCGTGTGTACTTGCCGCCCCAACAAAAGAACGACAAATGGGGACAAAGGTTGGGCTCGCTGTCGGCGCAGGCCTGCGCAGAGACGTAATTACATTGAAATTGTAGGAGAAGCAAAAGCAAGATCAGCTTCGACAGCATGGAGTTTTGACGTGACCTGAAAATGTAGTAAATAAATAGAGTAACGGACCTGATCCAGTGGCAAAAAACGTGCCATTTTCCATCCGGGAAGCATCAAAAATGTGACAAAATGCCTCCCTCGACAAGTGAAAAAACCTCGTTTTGTAAGGGCGCGCAAAAAAATTAAGCAGGCGCGCTTTTCAAATCGGAGTTTTTTCACTTGGAGAGGGAGGTATTTTGCCACATTTTTGCTACGTCCCGTATGCAAAATGGTACGTGTTTTGCCACTGGATCAGGCCCCCACTGTATGTAAGAAAGACGTGGCACGTCAAACTGAAATAAGCAAAAACTGTCCGGTAAATGGCTCGGCACGTGGCCAAAAAACGCGAAAAACTTTTCGTCGGGAAAGAAATGGGGAATTTTTGGGGCGAGAGAGTGCGGTTTGCGCGTCATTTCTCTGTTTTCTCCGCGACATTAAGACCAAGTGTAAAAAACCGATAGCGCAGAGTCTATTCCGGTCACCAGGCTCTTCAGTTTGACGTGCGTGGCGAGGATCAGAAAAAAGAACGTAACATTTTTTGGTAAGTGTTTTGTAACTACATATATACATGTATTTTTACCATTGGGGGTAACGTTTATACAAAAAAAAATCAATTTTTCCCGGCACAAATTATACAAAGATATTGCCACAAAATGTGTTTCTTTCTGACCACTTTCCATATTTTTTGTACTCTCTCGACGATAAAAGTTGTTCGATATCTCCGCGGCGCCTGCGAAGCGTGGGCTAAAACTTCGAAGAATTGATACTTGGCTTTGAAGGTTCGAAGGTTTGGGTCGTTTTTGCAAACCAGCAGACAGTACACTCACAAATTTTTTTTTGAAAAAAATGACTCCAAACTTTGGTCAAGCATCATTAAAATCTCAAAAATTGCATCTTGGGCACTCTATGTCTAACAATTTTGTAGGCATGTCAAAAGCACCATAATTAAAATCCCTAATTAAAATGTACAATTATTTCACGACTTTCCCTTTCAAAATCTTGAGCAACGAATAAAAAGCGTACCCAGTGGTATAAAGCCAACTTACTCTGTAAACCAACCGCGTTGTTAGCAGTATTGTAAGCGCTTGTTCTTTGCAGTGCACGTCCGCTTGGCGTTTAATACGCTGGACTCGATGTTTTTTCGCTGGCTTAAGGTCATGTTTGCGCAGTTGGACCTGAGCTGAAATTCCTTGAAATCCTCAGCGCTTTAGGGGAAATTAAACGTAAATTTGCTATGGGAACAGCAATTATGGGCTTAGTTTTGCATCTGTACAAGATTTTGAAGCGGTTTTGTTTATTTTTGGGCCTTTTTTTGGAATTTTGTAAAGTTATGAAGCCTAGAGCTTGGAAGACGAAATGTCACAAAATTGGAAGACGAAATGTCACAAAATTTTTTGCTGTCTATCGTTGTAAAAGCGATTTGGAAATGGCTGAAAACGGTCAAATAGTTTGTAAAATACAATCTTCGGAAGTTCTAAAACCTTTTTCACTTTGTGTTAAGAGCGCTGGATAGAGCAAAAATTTGTGACATTTCGTATTCCTAGCCATAAAATCAAAAATGGAAGTGTTGGAAGCAAAATTTTTTTTAATACTTGCAAGTTTTCGGAAACAGCTGGAAACACAGATTAAGTTTGGAAATTGATTCAAATTTTCCTGGCAGTTATTGAACTTTGCTGGAAGATTCTGGACCATCATCATTTTTGGAAATATAAAAATTTTTGCCTTCAGTGTTTGACTGATCTACTGATAAGGCCCATAAAAGTTCAGCTCGTGTTTTTCAGACACAAAGAAGTTTTTTTTGTGATATCTTCGGGCGAGACATTTTAGGAAACACGGAAAGACGGGAATGCAAACCCAAATCTTTGTGGTTTTTGGGGAATAAATAAGATTTTTGTTGATACATAGTGCATACAGTTGACATTTTCGTCGAAGTGGCCATTAACTCTCGTTTTGGCAATTTACAAAGGCCATAGAAGACGTCAATTTCAATTTTTTCATAGCTTTGTCAAAAAATGAGCATCAAAGTTAAACTGTCGTCCTTGTAAATCCATCCGTCTGTCGGGAAAATAATGTGGAATTGTCGTAGTCGCAATCGATTCAATCCAGTGCTAGCCGTTGCAAATCAATGCCAGGCAGTTTCAAAAGCGTGATAAATCCACATTATTTTTCCGACAGACTGTTATTAGTCTGTCGGGAAGATAATGAGCACAGTGTCGCTGATCTAATCGCGTCGCTGAACTGAAAAACGACTTGATTTTGCGGCAACACAATTAATTTTCTCGGTGGCGATGCGATTTTTGATGCGACATTGTGTTCATTATTTTCCCGACAGACCATATTTCAATCTCACCATCCTCTTTTCTTCAACGCAATTCCTTATACAGAGCTTGAACAGTCATTGTCAAGCTCCTCTTGCATAATCAACCCATTCCATTTTATTGCATAACACATCATCTTCCCACGTCCCTCATATATGATTTCTAATGTTGCATTAGCCAATTCATTTCCCGACATTCGCCCTTTGCTTTGTGCTATTCGAAATGCGGGTTACTCCTCTGTCCTTCCGACATCCGAAAACTCGTCCGCATGTAGCCGTGCTCCGCCGCCTTCACCCAAACGTCGCTTCGTCCCCTTCCTCTCTCGCCCTGAAAAAGGGAAAAGCGCAAAAGCCCCGCGGGTCAACCACAAATGCGGAAAGGGGACGTTATAGGGGCGAGGAAGGGGGGACGGGGCGAAAAGAGCCGCCTGACTGTGTCGACGCGAGCCGCAGCGTGCGTGCGGAAGGCGGAGAGGCGAGCAGAGAGGCGGAGAGGGGTGGGGGGAGACGGGCGAGAACCCCGGCGGTCTTTTACGTTCCCACCGCCGCACAGAAGCGAGACTGGCGATGGGGCTTTTCCGCCCGGCGAGATAGAACCTTCAGGGCAAGTTTATGGCAGGCGAACATCAGTTCCTTTTTTGATAGCCCTGAATGGAGTGTTGTTTTTGTGACAGTTGATTGCGGGGTTGGCGCGATTCTTGGCAGTGCTTTTGTGCGTTCCGGGGCAGTGGAAAGGAGTTCAGGCTCTTGTGGAATGAGAGCAGATTGGATGGAGTTTTGTTTGTTGCGGAGAAAGTACATCAACATGAGGTTTATTTTTGCTAAAACCATGGTTTTTGAAGCCAATTAAGGAGGCTTTCAAAGAACTCTTACCATATAAAAAATATCTTGTAGAGGTT
The DNA here is from genome assembly GCA_904066235.2 of Bursaphelenchus xylophilus. Taxonomy (NCBI): domain Eukaryota; kingdom Metazoa; phylum Nematoda; class Chromadorea; order Rhabditida; family Aphelenchoididae; genus Bursaphelenchus; species Bursaphelenchus xylophilus. Next base: position 11,366,557 of record CAJFCV020000004.1, on the reverse strand, counting down.
CATACAACAAAATTTCTTCCCTAATTACGCTTTAAGCGGCTTTTAACCCTCCACGCCCTAAGGCATTGTCTGATAAACACTTCATTACCCTTTTTTGTCTCATGATCACATTTTCTCCAATTTTTCTCATTTTCTCCTCATTTTTTTTTATTTCTCCTCAAAACCCCTAAGGCATTTTCCCCTAAACTTTTGGTTTATGGCCTAATAATCTCGTCAGTACCCCGTACGCTCGTTATATAGCCATTTCCACCGTCAAACCGCATCTAGAATTGCATAAACATAGTCGTTGACCAACCACTTTTCCTTCCGCTATTTGATGGTTTTAAAATTTCAAAAAATTTCCGCCTCAGGCCAAGAAGCGCGCTATTTTTACAACCAATTTCGCAAATGAAGGGCGAGTCTACATTCATGAGGCCGGCGAATTTCAAAACTCATTTTTCGTCGTCACTCCTTCATGGTTAATGTTTTGGCGAAAAAAATTAATTCCCATCAAAAATTAAGCCCTGCTCCGATGAGAAATCACGGATTATCAGGGTTGAGGGCATTTCGAATGAAGATAATACTTGAGCGAAAAGGGAAGGTGCTTCAGTTACATAGGTTTTGTAGTTTTTTGGCAGTTTTGGTATTTAGATGGCGAAAACGGGGCTCTTTGGGCATCGCGACCCTTGAGGACGACCGCACCCGATATTTACCGATAAGAACTACGATTTTTCTACCGTAATCTGCGCAGTATGATAGAAATTTTGCATTGACAACTCCCTGGTACTGAAGAGTACACGAATCCATTCAATTTATACACCGCTTTCAAAGTTATAGGAGTTTACCTTCAAAAAATGGTTTCTGAGCCTTTAAAAATGCCCAGTTAACTTATGCTCGCTATTCAAGCTAGGTAAGCACATGGAAATTTAATTCGCAACATCCAACCGTCAAATTCATCGCTAGAATTTGCTGTTCAAAGCAAATGTTGGCTGATTTACAAACGTTCCGGCAGAATCTCCGGGGTTCTTCTAGCTGTCCGCAAATTGGTTGCCCGCAAATGTAGGCCCTTTTTTTGGACATTTATCGATCATAATCAAAGTCTGCCTTTATCCAGCTAACTAGTTAGGCAATTCCCACCCTTCACGGGCCCAAAAACTACAGTAAAACGTCTGAGTTGACCTTAGTTTAGTCCAAATCATCTTTGAACCCGTGTTTTCCCCCCACGTTCCCCGCGCTATGAAATTCAATTATTTTCTCGAATATCGTATAACTCCATGGAAAACAGGTTCAAAACTCCCCTTTCTGTTCCACATTCCCCACTCCGCTATGCACCTTAGATTCCATTATCAGCCCGTTCTCCGCCGACTTTCCTCATGTTTTACGAGTTTTGGGCCCTGCATTCCGGCGCTTATCAAATAATCCGCCAGGGTTTGCGAACCGCATCACAACGGATGGGCAGCTAATCCGAAAGCGGAGCGAGAGATGTCGTCGCGAACTTATGCAAATCCGTTTTGTAACGTTTATGAGATTAGCTTTTCATGGGTTGAGGCGCGGGGCATTGCGTAATAGGGCCGGAAACGGTAAAGATGACGGTAAGAGGTGGTGTCTGAGGGGTCTTTCCCGTATGTGGTTGGAAGGAAATGACCATTGGTTTAGGTTGATAGCTCTAGAAAGCGTTTCTATGGGAGGTTTTAAGCGAAAAACTAGCGGGTTCTAGCTCGATACGGACGGTTTGCTTTACAGATCAAATAGCCAAGGTATGACCCTCAGATTTTTTTCAGATTTCCGCCCTTTAATTTCACTAGGCTACAGATTAATTCCTAAAAATTTTAGCACTTGCTTTGCAGAAGCAGCCGAGATATTCAACGATCTTCGAAGGCAAGGATTTATTAAAAATTGAGATAGACTCGGAGAAAAACACTTTACGGCTATATCCTTTTCAATTTCCCATCAAAATAGTTTGTTTACCAGAGTAATATAGCGAACGCCATCACAAGTAAGCCAGTAGTAAGACGTCGCCACTCCTGCGGGCAACCACTGTGCGGGCAGCCTACATTTACCGATTATAATTACGATTTTCCCACCGTGATCTGCGCGGTATGATAGAAATTTCGCATTGGCCACTCACTGGTACTGATAAGTATACGGCTCTATTAAATTCGCCCATCGCTTTCAAATTTGTTGCAGTTTGTTTTCAAAAAACGATGAAAGTGCGGATTTAATCTTATGGTAACTAAGCCACTTATACACCCGTTAGCTTAATTCGCAACATCTCACTGCCAAATCCATCGTTAGAATTAACTTCTACAAGCAAAGTTTGGCTGCTTTCCAAAAGATTCCCGAAGAATCTCTGGGGTTCTTCTAGCTGTCCGCAAAAGTAATTTTCGTTAGTAATTTTTGGTCAAAAGCCTGAAACTTAGCGGCAACTTTTTACCTAAGGATCCCGCTGGTTTCTCAAATTTCTAGCCTTTTTTCACCTCCCATTTCTTCAGCTCTCCCCTCAAACCGTACGCGGTAAATAAGATTACTTCAATTCCACCACAAAAAAGCGTGTTTTCCATGTTTCCTGGTCCACAAAGCGAACATTACAGGCGATTAGCATTCTGCCCTTTTTCCCCATTCTTCGGGAAGAATACAGCATTTGCGGACCAAAAAGTGGCGCTGACGTTAAAAAAGTAGTCGAATTTCTGGACGAGCGGAATTTCTAAGCAGCGCGTGATACTCGCTAATAGTCATGACTTTTGATGTCTGAGTTTTTTTGGGGATAGTCAAAAGCCTCGGTTTTCTGATTTTTTGCAGTTTCAATTTTCGACCAGTCGATTTTCTTTCGATAATAGGTGTACTTTTTCTATAATTGTCTAACTTTCATCGCTGAAAACTTTGGGTTGCCCTTTGCAGCGACAGCCGTGATATAAAGCAATCTTTTCCCGAGAGAGACCACTGAAAATGAGGAGAGTCGGCGCGACAAAAAAATAGTTTTTTTGGAATTTCATTGCTGCTTTTCGTGACGCACATTTACTTTTGTCGCTGAAGTTTTCTTTTTCCGCATCTATCTGCTGGTTTTTTAGAGCAACGAAAAAAGTGTCTCCTCATTCAGCGTGCTCTCTCGTCGACCAATATCATCGGATACTTCGGCTGTACCTAAAAATATCGAGCAAAAATTTTCAGCGATTAAAATCAGTTTGTCGGGAAAATAATAAGCACAGTGTCGTCGCGACAGCCGCGTCGCTGAAATGAAAGCAAATTGATTTTTCCGCGACACAATTCATTTTCTCGGCGACGATGCGATTTTCGTTGCGACAGAGCGCTCATTATTTTTCCGACAGACTGAAAAAGACCATTCCCCTACAACGAAACCCTTTTTTTCCGTGATTTGCAAGCCTTTTTTGTCGCTCAATGTGTGTCCCCAATGTTCTTCTTTGTGCCCGCAAGTGCCCTCCGCTTCGTTTTTTTTTGGGAGTGTCTTCGGATTCCATTCTTTTTTTCTCCATTTTTATCTCAAAAAACACTCATTTTATATTCATTTCTTGTTGTTGCTTCAAAACGTTTGTGGAATTCTTTGGCGGGGCGATAAAAAAGGGCAAAAATGCTTGATAATTTTTGCGGATAGAGGAGGAATTTTTATGGAGGCAAGCGATAGAAATAGGCGTTGTCATCGGTTTGATTTTACGATTCAAAACGACCGCTTTCTGGAAGATTGTAGGGTTTTTTTTTATGGCCAATAGATAGATTGCACTGTGTTATTTTTTGATGGAATTTAGCATAATGCAAGCCTGCAATTTTGTAAAGCAATTACATGTTTTTTAGCTCGCACTTTGCAGAAACTAGCAAAATTTTAAGTCAAAAAGTTTTCGCAACTTTTTGAGATTTGGCAAAAAGAAAGTACAACTAATGGGAAGGAAAAACGGTTGGTTCTATAAAGATTAGTACGAAGGTTCATTTTGGCCTAAAAGTGACTCTTGGGGGTTCTAGAATTAATTGTTATAGACAACCTTTGTAGCAACTTTGAAATTTTTGGCTGTAAAATATTTTTCTAGGGCTTTGTTCATGTTTACCTTTGATTTGACGAGAAAAGTGACTAGGAATTTTTCACAGATCTTTTTACAACCCTAACGTAGTATATTTGACTCAAAACCCCTCTTTTTCTGATATTACAAGGAAAGTACTTCTATGGGGTGTGGAGTTACAGGTCGAGATATATATCAAAAAATTCGCAAAAATTTTCTGATTCAGAATATATAAAAATTAGCTGCCTAATTTTGGTCTGATGACATGTTTTTGTCCTCAGAAGTTTTCTCGCGACACCATGCAAGTGTCTTTTTGACCGTGTTTTTACCAATAAAAAATTTTTTTTTTGTGCTAAAATAAATTCTGAGGCCTTGACAAGCCTTAAAATATCAAATTGGATTACAACTACACCTTAATAGTAGTTCCAATGTAAAAAAAGGGGCTCTGTGGCAAAAGGATTCGAACCCACGGGGCAGCCTTTCCCGTTGGATTCTCAGTCTACCGCTCTAACCACTCGGCCACACCGCTCTCTTCCGAAGGAAGGGACCGAGCGCGCTTTTGTTGCCGGAGTTTTTTTTTTCCCCGAGAAATACATTTATTGATAAAACTCGTTGATAAACCAAAATTAGGCAGCTAATTTTTATATCATCTGAATCAGAAAATTTTTGCGAATTTTTTGATATATATCTCGACCTGTAACTCCACACCCCATAGAAGTACTTTCCTTGTTAAATGTCATTTCTGCCTTAAAAGATTGCTTTTTTGTAGTTATACATATAACATTAATAAAATTTAGCTTTGAAATCCGAAACATGCTCTAATCTCTCACTAAACACGTCTTTGCTATGTTTGTCGCTTACCAAGTCCGTCCGCTAACGTGTTCTCCTCCTCCTCGACTGCTTTTGTCCCCACCGTTGACTAACCGCTTTAACTGCAGTCCTGTCGCGCCGCCGTGTGAATGGACCAAGCTGACGCCCTCTAAACGGAAACTGGAGCCCACCGCCCCGCCCTCGACGTCCAAGTTGCGACGTGAGCTGAGTCCGGCCGTGCGCCAGGCCATCATCAAGTACGCGTTGAAGAGCAGCGACCACCAGGAGCGGAACGGCGGCGATGCGACGCAAACGCCGCAGGCAACGGGAAGCGCGCCGCCGTCGGACGGCACGGCCACAACAAAGTGTAGGCTTGGTGGCTGGGGCGGAAAGAACGAGTTGTTTTGAGGAATTGCTCCGGATATTTATTTGAAGGCCAACTTTTGACGTGTGCCAAAAAAACTAAATTTTTTTTCGTTCTTTTTGCGCTGCAGAAAAAATTGATGTTGTGGTTGTGGTAGTCGGCGGTTTTCTGGTATTTTTATTATTGTGGCTTTGTGCATTTTCCAATTTTTGGGTAAAATACGGCGCTTCTGCCACTTTCTTTTCAAAAAACGCAAAAAATGCATTCAAGAAAAGTTTAAAGGCAAATCCTGAAAGAAAAGTCCAAGTCGGACTTTTAATAGGCCGCAGTGAAATTCGGCTTGCGGAATCGGTAATTTTGGGAAAATCGAAGCGCGCAATTAGCCAACTCCCAAGGCAGGCTCTTCCAGCTTTAACTTCTTGAAATTTCGCCGCAGGCTCTTCGCTGGGCGTCGAGATGCGTACTTGAGATTTATTAGTCTTTTTACTCGGGATATCTGATGGGGAATTTAAGTTTTTGGCAAGTTTTGAAACAAAAAATCTCGATTTTTTGCAAAGCGTGGGCTAAAAATCTGAAAAATGTAGCTTAATCTAAATACCCAAAATTTCGTCAAGTTCGGAGCTTGAGGATTTGAGAATTTGAGAATTTGACCTTTTTTTTGCCAAAACGGGTCATAATTTATAAGGGAAGTACCTCAAGTTCGACGCTCCGATTTTCTTCAAATTTTGCACACACTTCAGGCATATACTAAATATCAATTACTGGAAGTTCTAGCTCGCGCTTTGCAGGCGCCGCCGAGATATTGAAAGATCTTTGCCGCCGAGAGTACGCCAAGCGAGGAGAGCGGTCAGAGAAAAAAAAAACACTTTTTGGTCATAACTTTGCTAGTTTTGTGCGGAAAAAATTGATTTTTCGTGGAAACATTACCCTTTACCGTAGAACTAGACATGAAAATTTTCGTGTCGAAAGTCAGCAAAAAGTCTCAAATTTTTGCCGACTTTCTATCTAAAAATCTCGGTTGTTTTTGCAAAGCAAAGGCGCTTAGATTCTCGCATATATTTCAGAAAAGATTGTTCTAAATTTGTGACAAGTTTCATCAAAATCTGAGCGCCGCACTTGGGGTATTTCCCTTGTTACTACAACTCACTCTAAAATCATCAAACATAATGGATTTCTCATCAAACTCCCTCAACTCTTCCCCCACCCCTCCAACTCCAATCCTGACCACCGCCCGCCGAGTTTCCCGACCTCCACCACCCACCCCACTCATCGCCGGCCCCACGGGACGCGCCGACGTCTTCGGCACTGAACCCGGCGGCCGTAAAAACCCGAGTTTTGGGCCGTTTAAGGCCCGAAGAGGGCGAAGACGTCGGGAGGCGAAAAAACAAAAAGAAAAGCCCATCGGATTCTGCGGCTTTTTTCTTGGAAGACGACCGCGAAGAATGTCTCCCTTCTCGGGTCTTTCGGGCCGGGACTTTGGCATCTCCAGAAACTCCGGGTTCCCGTTTCAGTCCCATTTGTTTCGGTGGGTCCGACAAAAAATCGCTTAGCTTTTGAGGAGTAGGGGAGAGTTTAGGGTCTACTCTGCTTTTTGTGTTATTTATTACCTGATTTTTTTTTAGAGAAAAAAATCTGAAAGTTCGAAAAAAAATATTTAAAAATCTTATTTTTTCCAAATTTTTTTTCAAAAAAAGTCATCGTATCTTGGCAAAAACTCAACTTTCATATGTATCCTTAGTATAAAATCACCCTATATTTTTACTTTTTATAAGCAAACGGGTTCCCCACGCGCAATAATTAATTGTTTTCCCATGAAAACAGTTTTTGGCGGGGGTTCGATGGGAAAAAATCTAAAAGCAGTAAATGCATTAGTATTTTTTTTATTTTATATGGCTTCCAAACGGTTGTGGGGCTTAGAGAATGGTGAGCTATTTTATACGAATATCTTGCTATTTTCGGGGGGATTCATCACATTTTGGCCCTCAGATTTTGATGAAACTTGGAAAAAATTTTGATCTGAATTTGCTAAGGGATATTTGAGATTTTTAGCTCGCGCTTTGCAGAATGGATTGTAATTTTTTGTGTAAAACATGCCGAAAAATTGATTTTTTCGAATTTTAAGATAAAAAATCGATAGTCATAACCTAAGGAGGGTAAAAAATTTTTCCAGAAAAAAACTTTTTTTAAAAGAGAAGCTGTGAAGATACTGCCTCAAATTTCCGATATTTTTTAGATCGAAAATTGGCAAAAATAGGGCAATTTTTTTTTGTTTTTGCGTACTCTTTCTCGCGCAAAAATTGTTGAGTACTTGCCCTTCCGGAAAGTCACCGGACTGAGCAAAAGCTGAAATATTGAGAGCTTTACTTTTACAATACCACTCATGCATTATTTTTCCAGAAAATTTGGGAAAAAATATTTTTCTTTCTATGAATATTTTTTTAATTTTTATTTCTAAAAATTTAACCTTTTCAAAAAAAAATCATTTTCCTTCAGGTAAAAACCCCAAAACCTCCAAAAATGCGATCAAAATTTGTTTTTAGCCCACCCTCGAAAGGTTGCCCGCGTCCCAGTCCAAGATTGAATTAAGCCCGAAGATCCATTTTGGACCCTTTATTTGGGCTCCAAATTCTCAAGGAAATTCTCATTTCCTGGTATTAAAAATGGATGAAAAACGCGCGCTGAATGATTAGTCTTTGGGGAGATGGCCACAACGGAGTACATTCTTCATTTTTGGAGTTTTTGACGTCAATGAACATTTTTTTTGTTTTTGGATTTTGTGGAAAAAAAGTTTTAGGATTCCTCAAAAAGTAATGAGTTCCTTTTTTGGGGAAATTTTGATTTAAAGCTGACTGAACATGTTGTTAACAATGCTCCATGTTACTGATATTGATTATTATTTTTGCCGAATTTGGTTTGTTGAAAAAAATATTGCTACAAATACAAGTTTCCGTTTTTTCTGGCCACCCTGTATTGGATGTTCGGGGAAATAATGGGCGCTCACTCGCATCGAACATTGCATCGCCGCTGATAAAATGGATTGTGTTGCGGCAAAATCAAGTTGTTTTTTACTTCAGCGACACGATCGGCGCAGCTATACTCTGCTCACAATTCTCGAGGGACAAAGCTTTTGAATGGCGGCGCACTTTGCAGATATCTGAAGACTTTCTGTCCTAGCTAGTACTACAGTGAGGGACCGGATCCAGTGGCAAAAAACGTCCCACTTTGCATCCCGGAAGGGACCAAAACGTCTCCAAACCCTTCCCTTCTCTAAGCTAAAAAACTCCGCTTTGAAAAGCGCGCCCTTTCCTTCAAGGCGGGATTTTCAAAGCGGATTTTTTTAGCCTAGAGAAGGGAAGGGTTTGGAGTCGTTGTTTGCCGATCCGGTCCCTCACTGTAGGCCGGGGCTTTCCACTACAAATAAGGGAGGTCTTTCAGACGGGGCACATACAGTGGGGGACCTGATCCAGCGGCCAAAAGCGTGCCATTTCGCATCCGGGAAGTATCAAAAATGTGGCAAAATGCTTCCCTCTCCAAGTGAGAAAACTTTGCTTTGAAGGGAGCGCCCGTTTTCCTCACAAAAAGAGCGGGCGCGCTTTTGAAATCTGAGTTTTTTTCACTTGGAGAGGGAGGTATTTTGCCACATTTTTTGTTATTATACTTACTGGATGCAAAATGGTATGTTTTTTTGCCACTGGATCAGGTCCACGCCTGTATGTGAGAAGCCGACAGAGTAAGCTAAACGTGGGGAGCGGTCAAAGAGAAAAACACTTTTTGGCCATATCTTTGCCAGCTTCGTGTGGAAAAATATGTTTTTTTGTGGAAACATTGGAAACATCACGCTTTACTGTAGAAATAAATACGAAACTTTTCATGCCAAAATTCGCAAACTTTGATATTCCACATTATACATATATGTGTTGTTTTTCACTGTTTTGTGGTTGTTTATCCGTATTTTATTTATTTTTTTTTTTTTGATTTTTTCACTTTTCAAACCACTGTAATTTCATTGTGAGAACGTTTTTATTTGTAAAAATCACCGTGTCGTTGTACTATAATTTTGTTTCGTGAGAGCCATTTTTTCGAATATTCAATTTTAAAACTTTAGTGAGTCAAAGCGGGTCATCCAAGGGTACCTCACCTGAGCCAAATCCAGCAAATAAGACTGACAATCGACCGGAAAATAGGTCAGAAAATCGACCCGAAATTCGACAAGAAGACCGGCCAGAGGAAAGGTCAGAAAATCGACCGGAAAAAAGGTCCGAAAATCGACCAGAAAGTAGGTCATCATCAGCAAATCGACCAGAAAATCGACTGGAAAATCGACCTGAAAATCAACCAGAAACTAGGTCCAAAAATCGAGCTGAAAATCAACTAGAAGATAGGTCAGAAAATCAACCCGAAAATCGACCAGAAAATCGACCGGAGACCCCCGAACTGACCAACAACAAGGTCATCGAAGTCCCCGAACACCGCCCTTCCAGCTCCTCGCCCCATCTCCACCCCAATCCCCAAATAAAACACGCCCGCTCCGGCGACATCCCCGCCGACCAGCCCACGCTCGCCGCGCACAGCCACAGCGCCAACGCCACTCCGTACAACGCGAACCAAGGCACGGGCGGGTTCGGCGCCCTGTTCCGCGAAACCAAAGGACACATCAGCAACATCCTCGACTCGGTCACGCAGAACTTGTTCACCAACAGAGTGAGTCAGGGTTGACGCAAGTCTTTAGGGGGGAAATGGCTCGCAAAATAGGGCGTAGAAAACTTGGGAGTTTGCATAATTTTTGGAGGAAATTTTGTATAAAAATCAGGGAAACTGATGTTATGGGGAGAAATTTTTGTTTTGAGCAGTCTGAAAACGTTTTGCAAACATTTTTTTTCATTTTTTGCTGTATGGACCACTCTGCGATTTCCATGGTATGTGAAAATTTTCACCATGAAATTTTTTCTCAAAAAAAAATGAGAAAGAATTTATTTTTTGTTGAAACATTACCCTTTACGGTAGAAATTGGTATGAAACTTTTCGTGCCGAAACCCGGCAAAAAGCCTCAAATTTTGGCTGACTTTCGATCTAAAAATCTCGGCTGTTTTTGCAAAGTAAAAGCGCTAAGATTCTCGCATCTATTTTACAAAAAAAAAATATTCTAAATTTGTGCCAAGTTTCATCAAAATCTAAGTGTCGCATTTGGGGGTACTTCCATAAAAAACTAATTTTTAAAAATCCTTCTTTTGCCACACAAGTTCCCAAATTGCATAAAACAAGTCTTGACGGTCGCATTCATCGTCAATTCTCCATTTCAGTTCTTTGGTGGCGCCGTCGATCAAGTCCCGACGTTGGAAAGTTGTTCATCCGGCTTCGAGCCCGCGACAGTGGACCGACCTGGGTTCGGGTCGCCGTTTCGGAGAATGAATGCCTCCACTTCGTACAACAATTCCGCCAACGGAGGCGACGCCTTTTACGATGTGGAATTCAACGACACCAGATGTCGGTTGTTGAAGAGATATGGCAGTGTGAAGGTTATCGGATCCGGTGCTCAAGGACTTGTTTTGTAAGTGAAATTCTTGCAAAAAGCAGAGTTTGATCGCTTTTTTCGCACTTTATTTGACAAAAAATCATCTCTGAAAGAATTATAAACACTATTTTCACCGAAAAAATTCCGAAAAATATGTCATTATGACGGATTTTTTGACAAATTTTTATAAGATTAAAAAAAATTTATTTTTTTTTGTTCAGTCAACGTACCAAAACATTTGCCAAAATTTTGAAAAAAACTTACATTTCCAAAAAATATGTCATGATGACCAATTTTTTGGAATTCGAAAATATCGAAAAATCTAATTTTAAAGTGCTGTAAAACATTTATATTATCATGTCTAGCAAAAAATTCAAAAAAAAATACGTCATGATGACGTATTTTTTGGATTTTTTCATCAAAAAATCTCATAATCAGCAATTTTATAAATTCAGTTTTTTCTTAAAAAAACGCAAAATTTTACTTAATTTACGGCTGCTTTTCAGAGGCGCTTTCGACAACGTGACGGCTACCAAGGTGGCGATCAAAAAGCTGACCCGCCCCTTCAGCAACGTCACGCACGCCAAACGAGCATATCGAGAGTTCGCTCTCCTCAACCTGGTCAACCATCGAAATGTAAGGACTCTTTTTTCACATTCTTTGACTTCGAAATTTAGATTATCCAACTGCTGAACGCCTACACGCCGCAGCACTCGCTGGAGACCTTCTGCGACCTGTATTTGGTCATGGAATACATGGACGCGAACCTGAATCAGGTCATTCAGATGGAATTGGATCATGAACGAATGTCCTACTTGTTATATCAGATGCTGTGTGGTATCAATCATCTGCACAAGGCGGGGATCATCCACAGGGTAAGCGGTTTTTTCGGGGAATGTTTTTTTTGGGGGCAAAATTGATTTTTTGGCAAAAAGAAAACTTTTTTGTAGATTTTTTTGCCTGCAATCCAAGAATTTGTTTGATTTTGTAATTATGAGCTTGTCGGGAAAACAATGAGCACATCGAAAATCGGATCGCCGCCGAGAAAATGAATTGTGTCGCGGCAAAATCAAATTGCTTTTCACTTCAGCGACGCGGCTGTCGCAGCGACATTGTTCTCATTATTTTCCCGACAAACTCATCGTAAAAATTTTTATTTTTAATAAAAAAATCACAGGGGAAATCCCCAGATCTTAATAAAGGCTCGTTTTTCACTGTTCGAAAACACTCAGGATGCAAGCGACAGCCCAAAAAAAAGTTAACAAAAACGAAACTTCAGGACCTAAAGCCCAGCAACATTGTTGTGAACCTGAAATGCGAGCTCAAAATCCTCGACTTTGGGCTGGCCCGGAACACCGGCGACACCGCCATGATGACTCCGTACGTCGTGACGCGCTACTATCGCGCGCCCGAAGTCATCCTCGGCATCGGGTACAGCGCGAACGTGGACGTCTGGTCGATAGGTTGCATTTTCGCGGAGCTGATTCGAGGCCGGGTTCTGTTCCCCGGCACCGACCACATCGATCAATGGACCAAAATTGTGGAAGTTGTGGGAACGCCGGGCCAGGAATTCACTGGACGGCTGCTGAACACGGTGAGAACGTATGTGGAGAACAGGCCCAGATACGAGGCGAGGCCGTGGAAGGTGCTGTTTCCGGACAGCAGTTTCCCGGAGACTGTGGAACCGCGACTGTCTGGTGAGTTCTTTTTTGAGGTTAACGAGTTTGGCTGATAAGTAGAAAGTTTGTGTTTCTGATACGTAGAAAGTTCGCCAAGTTCAACGCTCATATTTTTTTGAAATTTTGCGCATTTTCTTTGACTAGGTCGCACATAAATTCTGAAAGTATGAGTTCACGTTTTGCAGGGGAAGCAGAGATATTCAACAATTTTTGCGGTTGAGAGAGTACGCGAAACCCGGACAGCGGTCCGAGAAAAAAAATGTTTTTTGGCCTTTCTCCAATTTCGCGAGGAAAACTAATTTTTTTTTGTAAAACCTAGCCATTTGTGGTTTAAAAAAGACATCAATTTTTCATGGGCGAACTCAAAAAAATTTCAAATTTGGACCAACCTTTGCGGCTAAAAACCTCGGATTTTTCTGTAACATGCGAGTTATAAACCTCGTATCCGTCCTAGAATAAATTTCTCTAAATTTGCGTCGAATTTCATCAGAATCTAAGCATAAAACTTTGAGCCCCGTCAGTTTCCAAAAAACCCGTTCAAATTTTGATTATTAAACTTTTCAGCCGCCTGTGCCCGAGAACTCCTCTCCAAGATGCTCGTGATCGACCCCAACTATCGTATCACCATCGAACAAGCCCTTCAACACCCCTACGTGCATTTGTGGTACGACGCGGAAGAGGTGGAAGCTCCACCGTCCGGCCGCTACGACTCGGCGGTCGAAAGCGGCGAGCACACCGTAGATGATTGGAAAAGTAAGAAACCCTTTCGAAAATTAGTATCCTTCAATTTAGCTCTCATCTACAACGAGATCAAGGAGTACGAAGGCATTCATGACATCTATGGCGGCGCCGGGCCCGAGAATGACTTGTCCAGACTGCAGGGACTTCAGCAGCAACAGCAAGGTAAGGAAAAAGGGCTATTAAAGTTTTGGAGGCATGGAAAATGAGCGGCGAAAAAGAATTTTCCTCTGTACAACAACTTTTTTCGATTTTTTTTTTTTAAATTTATCATCCTTTTTCAGCGCCCACCGCCCAATTCGAGCAGATGGAATGCTAAAGAATCGCGCAGCATGGCATTTCCAGCACCCTTGGCCAGCCCTCCATTAGGATCAAATTTCATTTTCTCCCCAACTTAACGACAAACGAAACTTGTTCAGATGCTCAGATATAGTATGATTATTATTTCAGTTCCAAAAAAATCGCGCTTATATTGTCTTTTTTCAATCCTTTTTTTCTATTTCACGGGTTTTATTTTCACTCACCCTTGTTGTGCGACGTGCGGACAAAAAATCAGCCCAATTTTTGGTATAAACAGAAACGTTCCCCCCACAAACATCTGACTCATTGGCTGTTCGCAGGTCTTCTTTTGACATATTCGTACAAGTAAATAAATCAGTTTTTCTTTTTTATTTTGTACTTTCTGAACACAACGGGAATTCAGGCTACGGATTTTAACAACTGCTGCAAAAATTGCTCTAATTTTGATTCATGTTACTTGGGAATTTTAAAGGGGAATTCTCGAAATGCAATGCTCTGGTTTTAAGGGTTTTGTTTTTTGGAGCAATCTTGGGTCTTTTCTTTTTTTAGCAATAGTTCAGGGTCAAGAAAACTAAGATTGTCAACAACTAGTTAAAATAAGAAAAAGTGGTCGTATGTCTTCGCCAAGCCTGTGCGGATCACCCAACGGCTTTTCCAGGCCTCGTAGGTACCTCCAACAACATTTTCTTTTCTGGTTTTCATCTGCTTACGCCCCGTATCGATAGATTTTGTGTTGTTCCGGACCGTTGTCAACCCGAAAAAGTAATCATGCGCATTTAGGGCTAACTTAATGCAACTTGATCCAAATACGGTAAGCCATACCTCAAACAAAAGCTTGAGTTCTCTGCTACAAAACGATGCAATATTGCGAAATTTTATCGTCGCTTTGCTTTTTTATAGACTTTACAAACTGCCCCTGTCAAACATGACATTACTTATTGGACAACCTAATACATCCGTTGTGCCTAGACCACGTTCAAATTTCCGAGAATTTTGCAGCGATTAGAAACTCTGATGCAAAATTTCGTCTAAATAATTACTCTTTTTGCGGGTGTTTATCAACATGCATGCGTCACAGCATGATCATTTCCTCTGCTAGAGAATAGTCAGAATGAAAAATTTAAACTCAAAAACAATGACCTTACAAAATTGTTAGTCATCTTTGTTGCACGTAAAAGACGCAGCTCAAAAAAACATCAACTCGTTGAATTTGTATTTACACTTTTGCAATTCCGACTACCGATCTTTTCACAAATTAAACGTTGAAGAAGACCGCTGACTCATCGATGCGTCTTATCGAGAACCGGCAGTATATAAGTTCGTCCTGGGTGTTAGCGAGTTCAAATTACTACTTCTCTTCAGTATTTTAGACATTCCTAAAAATATTCATGAAGAAATCGGAAATCAAGGGAATTTAAACCTTTAGTTACATTTTAAGAAAGCAATTCTTTCTTTTTGTTTAACGTTGTTATTGACAAGAAGGCCTTTATTTGACGAATTAGGCTTTCTAACTGCTCTCAATTTTCTTCCCCTACTGTACCAATAACAACGGGGAAAATTGCGGTGACATTTCAAATGCTTACTAACAATTATTTATTTTACTGTTTGCAATTTTGAAAACTTTTTATCGGGCAAAAAGATTTTAAAAAATTCACATTTCGCTTCCCAGGCAGCTATCGGGCATGTGAATGTAGAAAATCTCAAGTCAAACTGAATTTCAGAGATCCAAAAACTTCAGCGATGAATCCCTCAACTTCCCAAAGTAGTTCTGACGCGTTTTACGACGTGCAATTTGGAGACGTAAAGTTCCGTCTCTTGAAGAGGTACCAAAACGCATGGCCTATTGGAGCCGGCGCTCAGGGATGCGTAATGTAAGCTTTTTTGATTGTTGTCGCTCAAATCCTGCTTACAGTGGGGTGCCTGATCCAGTGGCAAAAAAACATACCATTTTGCATCCGGGAAGTATCAAAAACACAGCAAAATACCTCCCTCTCCAACTAAAAACACCTTTTTGAAGAGCGCGCCTTTTCCCTCACAAACATTTGCGCTTTTGAAATTGAGGTCTTTTCGCTTGGAGAGGGAGGTATTTTGCTGTGTTTTTGATACTTCCCGGATGCAAAATGATACTTTTTTTCAACTCGACCATTGAAAAAACTTTTACAATGCTTTTAGACGTGCCGTCGACACTATGACGTCTTGCAGGGTTGCCATCAAGAAGTTGACTCGCCCCTTCAGCAACGACGTCAACGCTAAACGAGCGTATCGTGAGTTCTCCGTCCTCAACTTGTCCAATCATCCAAATGTAAGCCTATTACTCAACACACATGCCGGTTTCATTTTAGATTATCAGACTGTTGAACGCCTACACGCCACAACAGACTTTGGACGCCTTCAGCGACGTTTATTTGGTCATGGAGCACATGGACTTTACTTTGAATCAAGTCATTCAGCTGGAATTGGACCACAAACAAATCTCGTTTTTATTATGTCAGATGTTGCGCGGGATCAGTCATCTGCATAGAGCCGGGATCGTTCATCGAGTAAGTTCCACAACTACAGGAAGGTAATACTTTCAGGACATAAAGCCCAGTAACATTGTTGTGAACGAGACCTGCGACCTCAAAATCATCGACTTCGGGCTGGCTCGAAACATCGCAGACGCCGTTATGTTGAGTCCGTATGTGGTGACACGTTACTATCGCGCACCCGAGATCATCCTCGGCATTGGTTACAACGCCAACGTGGATGTCTGGTCGATTGGTTGCATTTTTGCGGAAATCATTACGGGCCAAGTCTTATTCCGCGGCCGGGACCCAATCGAACAGTGGGCCAGAATTGTAGAACTTGTGGGAACTCCGGGCCCAGAGTTCATTGGAAGGATGGTGGCCAACGCCAGAACTTATGTTGAATCTAGGCCACGACATCAGGCAACTCCGTGGGAGACCCTGTTTCCGGATAACTGCTTTCCGGAGCGGCAATCTGGTAAGCATGTCAAAACATAAGAGTGAAGATAGAAGTATTCACGAGTCATTTTCAAAAAGCACCCTAAATTCGCTCACTTTTTGGCTCGCACGCGATTCTTTCATTTTGCTGACCGAAACGGCAAGCAAATCTTTCGCGGCGAGCAATTTTGTAATTTTGCGTCCCGCGGCAAGCGAAATTATAAAATTGCGTACGGAAAGACTTAAAGACCGGGCCGGCAGCCAAGTCTAGTTCCGCGTATTCTCTGGGCAAAGATCGTTCAGTATCTCGGCCGATCCTGAAAAGCACAAAGAAAATCTGAGCGGAACTTGGAAGCCTGCTCTTGTTCCGTGACGGACCTGATCCAGTGGCAAAAAACGTGCCATTTTGCATCTGGGAAGTATCAAAAGCCCAGCAAAACACCCCCCTCTCCCCCACAAAATAAGCGCGCGCGCTTTTGAAACCGAATTCTCTACACTTGGGGAGGGAGGTATTTTGCCGCATTTTTGATACTTTCCGGATGCAAAATGGCACGTTTTTTGGCGCACTGGATCAAGTCCGCCACAAGAGAAGGCTTCCAAATTCCGCTCAGACTTTCTTCTTGCTTTGCAGGATCAGCCGAGATACTGATCGAATTTTGTGGCCCAGAGAGTACGCGGAACGCGGGGAACGTCCAGATAGAAAAACCCTTTTTGACCATATTTTTGTCAGTTTCGCACGAAAAAGATCGATTTTGCGCATGAAAAGCAAAACTTGGCCATAAATACATTTCTTCCAGATAAGCTTTCCGCCGAATGTGCACGCGACCTGCTCTCCAAGATGCTTGTCATCGATTCACGCAACCGTTACACAATCGAACAGGCCCTTCAACATCCCTACGTGAACTGGAAGGATGAGGAATTTAACGCTTCATCACATCCGACATACAATTCGGAAATCGAAGTGGGAGAGCGTTCTGTTAATGAGTGGAAACGTAGGTCAATCTTTCAGTGTTTAACACAATGTTTAGGGCTGATCTACGACCAGATCAAGGAGTATGAGCGAACACACGACATTTTTGGTGGTCAAGGAAGTAACTTGGCCGGACAGCAGGATGTCGGTAATGACACATTATAGAAGGATTTTTGTTACAAGCCGGGTTGATCGAGAAAAAATATTTTTTTTTCAAAATTTTAATTGTTTTATATTGTTTTTATCATAATACTAGTCATATCAAACATAAAATCAATAATTTTCTAAAAATTTTTAGCCCGAATTTTGCAGTTTCTTATAAAAATTTTCAAATTTTCTTCAAAAACCCCCAATCTTCTCAAAAATCATCAAAAACTATTGAAAAAACAACAAATCCGCTTTTTAAAACTAACGAAACCGCTTACCCATTCCTCCCTCTTCACTATTCATTAAATTTTTACTCGATATGTCAACAATATATTAGGTTGTTACATAAGTTTCCGGACTTTTTGACATAACTTCTTTGTAAAAAGGGATATCATATTTTTGTTTATTGCGTTCGATAGAGAATTTTGTTGGGATCATTTTGGTATATAACTTTGTATTGTTTAGTTTAATATGAGTCTGTCACGCTCCGATATTCGTAAGCTGCTCAAATACGAGTTTTTGCGAGGTGCCAATGCGCCGACGGCCCTGGAGCGCATCAACGAAGCTCACGGTCCGGGAACTGTGTCTCGAACTACGGCGTTTGACTGGTACTTCAAGTTTAAAAACGGAAAAATGGGCGTCGATGACCAGAAGCGAAGTGGCAGACCGAAAACCGTTGATCGAGCCGGTGTCCTCAACTTTCGGGCAAAAGAGGTGTTGTTGTGCGTCTGGTGGGACCGACGCGGGCCAATTCACTGGGAATTGATGCCAAACGGTCAGACAATTACGGCCCAAGTGTATTGTGAGCAATTGGAGCGAGTTCGACGCATAATGCGCAAGCGCCGAATTTCGGTGATTTTTCTCCACGATGACGCGAAACCGCACACAGATCAGTTGACGCGCGGCAAATTGGCCGAAATGGGCTGGGAGATGCTGGATCACCCGCCATACAGTCCGGACATCTCCCCCACCGATTTCCACTTGTTTCGCGGCCTGGAACATTGGATCCGTGGCAAAAAATTCGATTCCTCAAGGAATTTTTCGCTTCGAAGGCCCGTGCTTGGTACGCTCGTGGCATCAACCTGCTTGAAGAACGCTGGCAGAACTTAATTGAATCTGGTGGAGAATACTTTGAATAACTTATTTTTAATTTTAGTTGTTTTTGATTTTGTTGTTGTTGTTGAAATAAGCGTTGTTGAAAAAGTCCGGAAACTTATGTAACAACCTAATATTACTTTATCACCCACTTTTTTCTAAGATACCTCAATTTTGTCCACAAAATTTCAAAAAGCCCTCAAAAAATCTCAAAACGGATTAGCTCGGGCCATTTTCTTGTCAGCACCTCTTTGCTTGTGCTTATTCTTGTTCCTCTCCTTGTTCAATCGCTGTTTCCCGCCCGTATATCCGTCCTTTTTGGTGGCCGAAGTCGCGGCGGTCGGCTGGAAAGCGCTCGTTTTTTGGGACCTCGGCTGTGGATTGCCTGAAGGTCCGGCTTGACTCTGCTGTTTCTGATCCGTTCTCGGGGGCCTTGCCACATAAATTTTGGGGGCTTTTTCCGGGGG
The DNA here is from genome assembly GCA_904066235.2 of Bursaphelenchus xylophilus. Taxonomy (NCBI): domain Eukaryota; kingdom Metazoa; phylum Nematoda; class Chromadorea; order Rhabditida; family Aphelenchoididae; genus Bursaphelenchus; species Bursaphelenchus xylophilus. The sequence goes on along the minus strand of CAJFCV020000004.1, from coordinate 11,347,547 downwards.
ACGGTTCGCATTTGGTCGGTTTAATTCGGGGATATTGTACTTGTTCAACTTTTGACGGCGTTCGTGTTCTTCGGCATAACCGCCGGCGGGACCACTGGCTTGCGTTCCTTCGTACCCATATTCCGAAGCTTTATGGCGTTCTTCCGGGATTCTGAAAGAAAAAAAATAGAAAAAAATTTTGAAAATTCCAATTTTTCGAAAATTTTGGGGAAAAATCTCGTTTTTTGTCGCCAGACAAAGACTTTCACTCTTAAAAATATTTTTTACATCCTCTAGAATGCCTCTAGAATCCACAAAACCAAACAAAATATCAAAAAAAAATCCAATTTTAAAATGTCATCATGACTTCTTTTTTGGATTTTTTTTTCAAAATCTCTCTGAATCCCTTCTAAATGGCCAAATTACCTGGCATTCTCGTCCACCGCGATTTTCACATCATCATACGAGTCGTCATATTCATCTTCTTCATCAACAAAATGCCTGGTAGAGACTGCCACAACTTCGCCCCGATTAAACCGTCCGGACGCCCCAACTTCGTCGCGAAACTTGGCGTCCAGATCATAGCGGCCATCCTCATCGTCTTCATCGCTAAGTTCGTACTTGTACGCGGTTGATTTCTCTTTAATTGCGGTTCGATCCGCTTCATCCAGTTCATCGTCAATTCTGCAAAATAAAAATTTCAACATGACCCTTTAAAAACACCTCTCTAATGAGAAATTTTAATACCGAAAAAAAAATTTATAAGAAAAATGTGAGATTTTTAAAAATTTTAAGCATCAGAGTAGCGGACCTGGTTCAGTGGCAAAAAACGTGCCATTTTGTTTCCGGGAAGTATTAAAAACATGGCAAAATGCTTCCCTATCCAAGTGAAAAAACTACGATTTCAAAAGCGCGCCCGCTCTTTTTGTGAGAGAAGCCTTCAAACAGAAGTTTTTTTCACGTGGAGAGGGAGGCATTTTGTTGCATTTTCAATACTTCCCGGATGCAAAATGGTACGTTTTCTGCCACTGGATCAGGTCAGCCACTGCATATCAATTCCTGAAAATTATAGTCCCCGTTTTCACGTAGAGCCTAGGTATTCAACGGTTTAAATTTTGGAGCTGAAAAATGAGAAAAAGTTTGCCGTTGGATCAGCTCCGCCGCTGTATTAACTGGAAATTTTTTATAGTAAAAACTTGAAAAAAAATCATCGCAAAGTCCGCTAACATTCCTAATTATTCCAAAAATCATAATTTTTCCGCTCGAAAGGCCTTTTTCAAATAAAAAAATCCTTTCCACCACTAAAAACCCTCTCCATTCCACTTACGCTCCTTTCCTGAACTTGGCAAACTCCTTGCCACCCACGTTGACGGTAATTTTTTGATCCGACTTTATCTGTTGCATTTTTTCGACGACTCCATGAAGATGCCGCAAGTTGAACAGATCGCCGGAGGTTTTCATCAGCTTATTTAATTTTTCCTCAATTTTCCGTTGTTTTATCTCCTTTTCAGTTAAAACTGGGCCAAGCGGAGCCTTGGAAGAGACGGGGCCGGTCAGGAGTTGGACGATATCAATGTTTTGGGCTTTTTGAGCGGCGTCAGCGTCGTCCTCGTGGTCGGAGTCGGCTTCACTGTCTGGAAAAAACATTAATTTTTCAAAAAAAAAATAAATTTTTCAAAAAAAAAAATAATTTTTCAAAAAAACTTTTTTTTTCAAATTTCCAAAAATCTTAAAATTTATATTCACCTTGTTCATAAATCTCCTTCAAGTTGATCTGCTGTCTTTGCGAGGGCTTGGCGGCTTTCAAATTGCTTGAATCTTTGAGTAAAAGTCTCAAATTGAAAGGCAAATTCTGGTCAGGCTCCATTAAAGCAGCAATTGATTTCTCCAAATCATACCCATAATGACGGAAGACTAGCTGAAAAAAATACAACCGTTGAAAAAATTCGTCGACTCTGTGCAACGAATCGCAAGGGACAAAAACAAAAAACATTACGAAACCTCAGTTATAGAGAGGTTTCGTTATATGGCATACATGTTGGAAAACGGAGGGCTTTTAGAATACGAAGGGAACCTTGAGGGGTTCGCTAAATCGTATAAAATTACAGTGAAGCCTCAGCACAACGAATCGCAGAGGACTAAAAGATGAGTTTGTTATAAAGGGGTTTCGTTGTATGGACGTTAATTTTTGGTCTGAAATTGCCTCTTGAGATCTCTAAAACCGTTCTTTTTTTTGGTGTACGGGAGTGGTTGTGCAGAGTTATCACAATAAGGATCCTCCACAACCCACTCCAATACAACAAAACCTTTCTATAGCAAACAATTTTAGAGGTCTCAAGAGGCAATTTTACGCCAAAAATGAACGTCCATATAACGAAGCCTTTCTATAACAAACAAATCTTTAGTCCATTGCGATTCGTTGTGCAGAGGCTGCACAGTAATTTTATACGATTTAACGAATCCCTCAAGGTCCCCTTCGTATCCTAAAAGCCTTCTGTTTCCCAACATACATGCAATACCACAAAAACTTTATATAACGAACACTTTTAGCGGTCTTAAGAGGCAATTTCAGGCCAAAAATGAACGGCCATATAGCGACACCCTTCTATAACAAACAAATCTTTTAGTCATTTTTAATTCGTTGTGCAGAGGTTGCACTGTTATTTTATACAATTTGATCAACCCCAGGGCCCCTTCTTATTCAAAAAGCCCTCCCTTTCCAACATACATGCCATACCACAAAACCTTTATATAACGAACATTTTTTGCGGTGTTAAGAGGCAATTTCAGGCCAAAAATGAACGGCCATAGAACAAATCCCTTCTATAACAAACAAATCTTTTTGCCCATTGCGATTCGTTGCGCAGAGGCTGTACTGTAATTTTATACGATTTGATTAACCCCCAGGGCCTCTTCGTATTCAAAAAGCCCTCCCTTTCCCAACATACATGCAAAAATTCGGTCGAATATGGAACAATATCCTTCAGCGTTCCCACATTCTCCTGAACTACTGGGTTTATGAAATCGCCGAGATGAGCCAACATCCCCGAATTTTCGAGATTTTCCACCACCTCTCTGGACTTCTTTTCCATGGCTTTGTCGATTTCTCGTTTGATAATTGCGCCGTGATCGGGCATTTGGGACTTCTCGATTAGATATGGCAGTTTGTCCTTGATTTTGAGACGATCTTCAAGTCGGCAAAGGAGCCTGAAAGGGGGTAAATTATAAAATTTCGAATTAAAAATTAAAAAAGCATAAGGAAAAAAATCGCGATTTTGGGCGGAGCGAAAAGAAATTGCACAGTGCGAAATTTTTCGAAAAGGATAACGTCGCGCAACTTGCACTGTGCGGTGCGAAAACAGGCCGAAAAAAGCCTACGCACTTTTGAAAAAGCGATGGTCGCTGATGTATCAGTCTGTCGGAAAAATAACGGCGGATCGTCGCATCAAAATGTCTCGCCTCGCCGCTGTCGCGCACCAAATCCCAAGCCGCGGCTTGCAGTCGCAAAGCGATGATGGGCGATTCGGAGGCGCGACGATCGCCGTTTTTTTCCCGACAGACCGATAATTTCGGCGACATGCACGGTGCAGAAAAAAATCAAGGTGCGCGCGACAGCCCGAAAAAGCCTTTTGCACGGTGCGAAAAGCAAGAAACTGCACAGTGCAAGGTGAACTTTTGTTTTCGCACAATGCATGTCGCGAAAACAAAATTTCACTTTGCACTGTGCAATTTTCGGTTTTTTGCACTGTGCAATCGGCTTTTTTGGGTTGTCGCCCGCACCCTGACTTTTTCTGCACAGTGCATGTCGCCGAAAATCACTCCAGCAACTTTGCGAACGGAGCGAAAAAAATCCGATAAAAATCAAGCCATCGAAACATACGTTGACTGATCGCGTAGGCCAAATAAAAGTTCGATTCGTTCGGTTTCATCGGATCGTTCGTAAAACCGGACAAAAAGATGGGTCAGGGCTTGGAGAACGGCGGCTTTTTGACGGGTTAGAGAGCTGAAAATGCAGATTATTATTAAAAATTAGTAGTAAAAATGCAAAAAAAACACAAGTACTCATCAAAAAAATCCTAAATATTATCCAAAATCATCAAAAATAAGGTAATCTTGTCAAAAAAATAATTTTTTTTTTCAAATTCTTGTCACAAATCCCTCCGAAGTAGCTCAAAACCACTTACATTGCGATTTCCTGCGACTCCGCGCCCAAATTCATCACAATTCTCGAGTTTAATGACTCATCGATGACTTGGGAAGCCTCAGCAATAATGCCCGCCATTTCCTCGGAACATCGAATTTCCGGGAAGAACCTGAGAAATTCAGACCAAGAAAAAATTCTGCGTCGATAACCTTCCAATGTCGCCAGAAACTCCAAAACATTTTCGGTTTTTCGGGGTTCATGAGTTGAGATCCGATTATGAGTTGAGCGGACCTCAATGGACAAGGTTTGGAGGTGCTGAAAGTTAATTTAATGTTACTAAAATGATCTTTCATGCTCATTAAAGAGCTAACAAAACAGATTTTTAAAAAATTTTTACATTTTGAAACTCCTCCAGATCTTTTTGCACAGAATTGAACAAACTTGGTAAAATTTTGCGAATTCTTGCGATGATTCTTTTCATCACCTCCGGGAAATTCTTGCTGAACAATCCAGAAGCCAGCCTCAGCCTTTCCAGCGTGATGATTTTGTGTTCCGCAGCTTTATTTTTATATTCTTCTTCGGAAACACCCTTGAATAAGGTAAGTTAATATAAAAATGTCGATTCTAAAAACAAAAAAAAGCTCAAAAAAGTAAAGACTCACCTCAGACTCCCAATTCACAGTCAATCGGACAAAAACAATCCACAAATTTTGGAAAATATTCACAATTTTCTTGGTTTGACCCGCTCTTCGCAAAATCGATCCGTCCTCGAGGTCTTCGAAGAATGGGAAGTTGGCCAAAGTGTGGTCGATCTCTCTGAGAATCACCGGACGAAGACATATCGTGGACCAGAAGACGTTGGAATTCGAAGTGACTAGGGATTGAAACAAATTTGAGAGAGCTTCAGCTCTAACAATCCACTGAGATAGGTTCGAAGCGTCGGGCTGCGCGACTGGAAGGAGGATTTCCGGTACTGTCGAGGCAAATTGCTCTTCCTAAAAGAAAATACTAGAGTTTTTTTTGAAGATTCGACGAAAAAAATCGCAAATTTTGATCTTCTCCATGATTCCGACGACATCACCTCAAAAAACCTTAATTTTTAACAAAAATATATGCGGAGAGAAGTCAACGTTGTATTTTAAAGTTAGTTTGCGAGTCCCTATACCTCACAAACCCATTTCCACCATATTCAATGACGAAATTTCCCATTTTTTCCATTCATCATGTTCAACATGACATTTTCCGCCAAAAATTACGATTTTAACGGAAAAATTGCTGCCAAACAAAAGCCCATATTGTCAACTCCAGTCTCACATCTTGAACTACAAATTTCGTTCATTTGGAATTTTTAGGTGATGAAATACGCCATTTTTTATCCATCATTTCTATTACTCCTGACCTAAAACGACCTAAAAACCAAAAAAAAATGCCGGAAAAAACCTCCGACCAGAAAAATCACTTACAATTCGAACACTGGCTGCTAAATTGATCATGGTTTATCACAAACTTCTCTAAAAAACTCCAATTTTTTATTTCCAAAAAAATATAAATTTGAGAGGAACACTTGACCCAAAAGGAGAAAACTTGTCCTAAACCTACAATTAGGTTCACAACTTCGCTGTAAACAGGGGTGGTCAGCAGACCCTATTTTTCCGATTTTCGGCCCGCGGCCCGGCCCGTCTAATCACCGGCCCGGCCCGGCCCGTCTAGTCTTTTTCCAGGCCCGGCCCGGCCCGTGACGGGCTTGGCCCGGCCCGGCCCGTCTAATTACCGGCCCGGCCCGTCTAGTCTTTTTCCAGGCCCGGCCCGTGCAGGCCCGTCTATAGAGGGTTCTGCGAACTGCGCCCAGGCTCGGGATCTAAACTGAGGCAAAAAAAGCGTTGATCTAGCTAGTAAAGGATCAATGTGATAGTTTTGTGGTTCTATAATGGAACTATAGACTTGTAAACGTGTTAGAACTTGAGAAACAGCAACTATAACAACATCAATTAATTTTCCCGGCGCGAAAACAATGAATGCCAACGGTTTGGCATTGTAATTTAGACGGGCCGGGCCGGAAAAAACCCCAGGCCCGCGGCCCGGCCCGTGACGGGCCCGGCCCGTTTATAATTTTCCATTTTTGAGCCCGGCCGGCCCGTTTGGGCCGGCCCGTCACGGGCCGGCCCACTGACCACCCCTGACAATTAGGCTCACAACTTCGCTCTAAACGGCAGCACCTGGCCAAGTAAAATATCATCATCACTATTACACTTCTTTATCCATTATTTATTACAACTTTCAGTCCAAAACAAATAAATTACTGCCAACCAAGGTCCACATATTTACATTAAAAAATGAAAACCAAATCCGTTGCAATAAGTTACTCCAAAAAAAAGTTTAACAACGATTGTTCTTCTGAATCCATGTGCCGAGTTTACTCTCCTCTAGAGTTCTTTTGAAGACCCCCAATTTCGAGAAGTATTCAATAGTGTTGGCGGCGTGTTTAATATCCAAATACTGGGCTTCTCCAATGTCCATTCCAAATGCTTTGTAAATCTTCTTCACCACGCTGAACAGACCAATTCGGGAGATAATTGAAGGGGATCTGAAAAAGATTGTAAGAATTATATTATCCACAGTCTAATTAACAAAATTCAATTTTTCAGCCATCCAGAATGCTTTTCAACCCAAAATTTAAACAGAAGAGACCTAAAAATTCAGTTAAACTTCCACTTGCATCAAGGAATAACAAAATTCGATCAAAAATTATATTATCCATGATGACCTCATCCCAAAAAAATCAAAAATCTCACCCATCCCAGTTGAATCCCGACGAGCACGACAAAATACTCGTTTCATCGGGTTCAGTGATCGACCACAGTAATCCGTAACGTTCTCCTGGTTGATATGGAGCAATATTAAGGTCATAGGGAGCAATCTAAAATTCGAAAAATAAAACTTTCCAAATCAACTTACCGGAGGCATGATAACAATTTTTGGGGCATTCGAGTCCTTGTATCTTCCACAGAGCATCAAATGAAGCTCATCGTAGTCGGCATTGGCATTAACGATGATACTTTTCAGGAAGACTGGCTCCATGGATTGAGTGAGGATGGCGCCTTGAACTCCCATCACATTCCACTTCAAAATCTTGTCCGCCGTGACCATCGAGAGTGGGACAAACCTTCTAGGTGCGAATTTGTTAATCCCAACTGGCTTCTTCGTCCTCAAAGAGGAGGTTTGTTCGCCTGGTAAGGGGTTGTAATTGCAATATAGGTGGAAAGAGACGTTCGGGCGGAGCTTCAATTTAATCGATTTTTCTTCTTGACAAAAGATCGAAGCTGCCGGATTGGCGCAGAAAACGATAACTTCTTTCATCAAAAATCTAAAAAACTCAAATTTTCCTTTTCCGAAAACCATGGGTAATATCAGGATCTCAAAAGATACCTTTGTAGAGCCCGTTTACAAGTGACAATCGCATCGCAATCCCTCACATCAAATCCGTTGTTGTAGATTTGAGGCCCTGAATATGAGCCGGTGCTCATAGCGATCAATGTGGCCTTTCTGTCGGCTGCATTCACCATCACGATTCCAGCCAGATGAGTGTCGGTTAAAGAGGCCAGAGGATTCTCTTGGATTGCCTAAAACAGTAAAAAAGCAAATTGTAAATTACTTACCGAGATCAGAGCTTCAAAACAGATGTGTCTTGCGAACTGTTCAAAGGTTTTTGGAGCAACAAATTGAGAATGATTCAAATGGATCTCTTCTGGAGTTGGGATATCTCCACTTCTGACCAAATAGTTGATCATAAGCCTTGCAGCAGAGTGCTTTGCAAGCTGCTTGCTCTTAGCAACCACTCCACGAATAGTCACTTCGTTTGCCACACATTCAGCAATAAATCCACCACTAAAAATAAGAAAAATCTAATTTTAGAACAGCTTTACCTAAAATAAGATACAAGAAAAAATAAACACTTACTTAGTGTCGGTGACAGAATACTGAGCGGCCTTGTGACCTTTAGTTACCAGGACTTCATTAAGCAAAGAATTTGGCGGCTTATTGTTGGAGATCAGGAAGAACTGTGTTCCAGGAGACAGACCTTCAGCAGGATCAAATTGCAATGGCGCTGGTGTATCCTTCTTTGCTTCCGGCTAAAATACGAATTAATAAACTTATGGAGGTGCCTACCTGCTCTTCGTGTGATCCGTTCTTCCGTTTCAGCCCCAAATCGCCTCCCAGAATCTTCTCCTTCTTGATTCTATCGAGGTATTCGTTCAGAAAGCCGTTATGGCGGAGGAATCCCAAGATGACAACAAACTTTGCCTCCGCCTTGGACTTACACTTGTCTCCAACCAACAAAAAACCATTATGGCGTAGAATATCGACGAACTTCTCCCTAAAAACAGAATAAATACCATACAAGAGGACTTACGCAGAACCTTTGGAAACAGGAATTTGGAAGCAGTAGAATTCGGGAGGTTCTTTCGAATAGTGCTTGTTGAATACCGCGTATGCGGCTTTGACCTTGTAGGCCTGGTCGTCGTCCACGGTGTGCGTAGCAATCTCTCCGTTCTCGATGGCATCTTCTAATCTTGTGATAACCTCTTCAAACACCTCCGGATCTTCTCCTTCTTTCAAAGGATTTAACGAACGTACTGTCTGAAAAATTTGGAATAGCAAGTGGACACATAAAAAAGCAAAAAACAAAAAATATCCTATATTATACCAAAGAACCTACATCAACAACTTTATCAACTTCGATTGCCTCTCCAGCTGCTGCTTTGGTCATTTTTGATTGAGTTCCTCGAGAGCAAAAGTTTTCACATAAAATACGAACGAAAACAATGTTTTTCGATAGCTTTTCTCCTTTCGCTGAGCTCGTTTCTGCGTCCCACCACGAAAATAATTTAGCGGTCATTTCTTGGCACTCCGCCGCAACTTATCCTTGCTTCCGAACTTTCGAGGAAAACACATTTTACTGCCTTGCAAAAGAAGTACTTCTCTTTTGAATTGGTTGTAAATTTATAATCCATTGCCATCATTAACAATATTAATTTTTTAATGTAAAAGCAGATCTATTTCAAGATGTCTGGTTATTTTAACAGCGGCTATAATAACAACGGTCGCTCATTTGAGAACCGCCCATATGATCAACAGCAGTATCCGCCAGCGACCGATGAGGATTGGTGAGTTTTTTTCATGTTGTTTTAGTCGTTTAGGCGATCTCCAAATGAGTTGAATATGGCTGACACTTACGCGCAGCAGCCGGGACAGAGTTGGTATGTTGTGTGTAACTCGATGTCCTTGCTTTATTATATTGGTTTTTCGTTGATTTAGTTCAATTTCTCATGTTTTTTGTTGATTTATCTTACACATGGTGCATTTTTTTTTGTTTCAGGCGAAACGACAGCTATGGTAATAACTCTGGCTCAGTGAATGAAGGAAATGGTCGGGATTGGCGTTCTAAAGACAGTCAACCGGATTATTCGCGGCCTCCTCCAAGGTTTGACGATAGAGAACAACAAAATTGGTAGGACTGATTGTACTTGGCTAAAACCGTTTCATTACTGCAACAACTTTGCAATTAGCACATTATCCGTCTTTCTAGGCGATCATACGACAGTTCCACGACCTCTAGAAACTCCCAAAACGATGATGATCGTGATTGGTAAGATTTTTGCGCTTGGTATTATTGTTGTTGTTTAGGCGTAGAAACGACTACAACGATCGTCGCGGACCTCGAGATGATCGGGATAGAGACTACAGAGACCGTTCGCCACGTGATGATCGAGATTCTTGGAGAAGAAGGGACAGTCGTGACCGAAATTATCGAAGAACTCCACCCAGAAGGAGCAGATCTCCGGTAAGAGCGATTTTACGTCTAAAAATCTCGTTTTGACTTGTGAAATTGCTTCGGTATGAGGTGTTCAGACGTATTCTACAATTTATTTCATTTTCAGCCTCGGCGAGAGGGTCGGGATGCCAATGCAACCAATAAAATCATGTTGACAACCGTCCCAGAAGCCATCGACCGAGATGAAATGAACATCATAATAAGTCAACATGGCTTTTGCCCGATTGATGTCCGAATTATCCACAAACCGACTGACACTGGCACTCGCTCTTTTGGTTTCATCGAATTCAGCACTATCGATCAGGCCAAGGAGTATATGAAGTATAACAATGTAAGGATTTATAAAATTTCTTCGACTTTTAGGTAAACAGAGATGTATAAATGCTTTTCAGGGGTTCCTCAAATTCCCCAACAACTTTAATTGTCGCTTGGAGTACGCCCGGGAACCGCATGCACCGGATAATTCGAGGTTAGGCAATACGGCGGGTGGCCCGGCCGATTGGAACTGTTCAAAGTGCGGAATAAACAATTTCAATCGACGTGAAAATTGCTTCAAATGCGGAATAAACAAGAGGGATTCGGATGATCTGGAAGCCAAAGGATACAGTATGGTGGGATCTGAGCCTTGCGATAGTAAGTTGAAGTTGGGTCATGGATAATATAAAATTTTTGTTGTTTTTAATAAGTTTTGAGGTTTTTCGAATCAGGGAAGGACTGAAATTGAATGTGTGTGAATTTTATAAGTTAAGACTGTGAAAAATTTACATTTTTGTATTGTTTTTGATATTAATCATGCATAATATAAAAATGTCAAAATTTTCAGCTCTCTTGGTCCGAGAACTCCCAGCCACCGCGAATGAGCTCGGAATTATCCAAGCCTTCTCACTTTACTCGTCCATTCCAATTCAGCGAGTCCACCTCGGCGCTTCGAAGAGATATTGTCTGATGCAGATGAGGTCCATCGACGAAGCAAGCTACTTCCTCCAGGCCTTCAATCGAATTGTCCCGCAGATAAATAACTGTGTGGTGATCGTCTCCTACTCCCGGGTATCCCTGAACAAAGTTTTAATGGCGGATTCGGTCGAACAGATCAAAAGTCAGACCGGAGTCAGCACCTCGCAAGTGCAGAAGGACCCCACAAATTCGGCCGCAATGCTGGCCTACAATGCGATTCAGATGTCCAAGATGGGTCGTGCTCCCAACCCAAATGACCGACAGACAATCTCCACACCGTTGGGTGTTTTCCCCATCTATCGTAAGCGAAATATATGGGTTTATGTCAGGAGTAGTTTAAATTTCTCATGGGTAATATAATTTTTATTTTTTTTTGTTTCCAGCGAAGCCAGATCCGCGGGTATTGCAACTAGAACCGACTACTGGTTATTTTTACGAACCGAACACTGGATTTTACTATGATCCGAAGACCGATTACTACTATGATCCGGTCACTTGCCAATGGTGCTTTTGGACCACGGAATTTACGACTTTTATCCCGTGTAATGGCGAAAATCCAGAGATCAGAATGAGACTACAACAGAATGAGAAGAATCTGCGAGAGAAGGAAGCTCAGCCAGAGGTGAGTATAAAATTTTAAAAATGAGGTCAAGTGTAATATAAGTTTTTGATGATAGAATGTCTAAAAAGGTGATTTGTGACATGATAGTGTTGTATTAAGTCCTAAAATAGCTATTAAACAGTCTAGCAAGTCTGAATCCCCACCGTCTTCTTCGATTTCAGCCGACGAAGACGGAGGATTCGTTCCTAAACTCGCCAAAAGTCTTCGATTTTGACCTAATCCCACCGCCCAGTATGTCCCCTCGGTCTTGTCAGTCTGTCACGCAGCATTTCCTTGAAGAATCTGCACGAAGAACTAGGATTTTGTCGACGAATCAACGATTCCAAATTTTTGGAATATCAGATGAGGCGCCATCGAAAAAATGGTCTGGAAAAAGTCTCGCGGAAAGTTTGAGCACTCAAGAGGATGATCAAAAAGCACAGACGACCAATGTTTACAACCCAATTGTTCGAAATTTGCTGAAGAATGCGGGAAGTACGCCGTTTGAACGCAGAAAGTCAGGTCTAAATGAGACGTTTTTCTCGATTCATCAGCTGGACACGACTTATAGCCCTAATTTTTATGCGGTAAATGGAGTTTTCAACGATACTGCAGACCAGGGGGAGAGTTTTAAGGAAGCAGAAAGTCTTGTCGATGAGAAAAACCCGGATTTTTATATCAAAAATGAAGAGAAGGTCATGGATAAGGTAAAAAATGATCAGAAAATGAAGAAGGATGTTGAGAACTTGAAGAATATTGAAGGAGAAGACAGTGTAGAGAACTCACAACTCAAGGGAAATCGAAGTGAATCGAAATTTGATGGAAATAACAATGAAAATTCGAAAAGATTTGAGGAAAACGATTTTTCTGGCAATTTGAACGTCACAAATTCCTTGCTGAACTATACGGAAATGGAAGAAGAATGCGAGAATATCAGAAATGAGTTGGAAAAGCCATCCAAACCTTTGGCGGACCAGGGATTCCAAGGCTTGGCCGAGGATTTCACCGAGGACTGCCCCACCCCAAAACTTTTCCGAAAAATCACACCCAAAGCCTTGTTTGAAGCCGCAAAAGACGATAAAGAGAATGATCATGAAAACCAGCAGAGATTTTGAACTTCCAACCTGCTTTGGGCATTAGAAAATGGATCGTTTATCTTGTTTTACCCTCTAATTCTGTATTTTCCCACTAATTTTTATGAGTTTCTCTGTTTTTTTGAGCCACCCCCTAATTTTTGTCTTGTTTTTTCTTGTGTAGTGTCATAAAATATATTTTGTGATGGATTTTGAGGCCTATGGAGACGTTTGAGAATGTGTTATAATCCAGTTTTTGTTTAGAACCCGGAAGCCAACGCTGAAAACGAGAAGAAAAAGAAGAAGAAAGAAAAGAAGGTCAAAGAAGAGGAAGATCCAAATAAGGTAGGTTATTTGGAGATAATAACGGTAGATTTTCCCGGATTTTGGATTAAAATTTATGGCGGGGCATCAATTATATTATCCATGACTTTTTTGGATTAAATTTTTTTTAATATACTGATTTACTGGAAGTTTTTGGATTGGGATGGATTTCTAGCCCTCTAAAATGGTTTATCAGACAATCTGCTTTGGAGTCATAGAAAATTTTTATCGAAAATCACTTAAAACTAGTGTAATATCGAAATTTGAATTCTAGCCAAAAACAGCTAAGGACATCCAAAGAGAGATGAACCAGTGGGCCAAACGACAAGAGAAAATCAAGATGTCCTTCAATGCGGTCAAGGATTCGGATGACAAACCCGCGGTGACATCAACAGCTGTGAGTTTAGCGGGAAAATTGATGATTTTTATATTATTATCGGATTTTTGCGTGGATTTTATTGCTAATTTGGCAGGGAAATGGAGATAAAGGGATAAATTAGAGGGTGAATTATTTTTTGTGCATTTTTTTGATCTTGGAGTCGAAAAAATTAGGAGTTTGAGGATTTTTGGGCATAAGGTTGATACAATTTTAAATTTCGTTGTGTTTCCTACGGTAACGTGGACCGCGAAACACGAATTTAACCCACAATTACTTACAGAACACTTGGGAGGCAGATGAAGAAGCGGATGAGCAAGTGGACGAGGTCTCGACCAGCACCCTCGACAGAAACGGTATCTATCATATCTTAGTGGTGGCGTGAGAAAAGGGCTCGTTTCTCGCCGAAAACGACCCCAAATTCAAGTGAAATTGGATTTGACACCCGCCACACAGACTCTGGCAACTTTTAAAAGCCACGCGCAGCCCGTTTGCCGGCGGCACTTTGCAAGAAACACAAGTTTTCTAAACCCGATTTTGGCCCAAAAATCGCTTTCGTTGAAGGAATTTCGAACTGACTGTGCCTTATTCCAGAACCATCCGAAACCAGAGAACCCATTCGGTTCGACATTAATGAATTCCTGGACAAGTCTCTAATCGCGTGCTTGTTGTGCCAACGCCAGTTCAAAAGCCTCGATGTCCTGGAGAAGCACTGCCAAAAAAGTGATCTCCATAAGGTGAGGAGTGGAGAAATTGGGTTGAATTTAGGCTTTAGATCTCGTATTTTATTTAGGATTTGCTGTAGTAGAGGTATTACTGGATTTGTCGAGGTTTTGGATGGAATTTGTATCAAAGTTTTGCCTAGTGTAATATAATTTTTTAGAGGTTTTTGGTTTGAAAATGAGGTTTTGTGGAATTTTACGAAACCTAACGAAGTTATAAGACATTTGGAGTGCCTGGGGGAAATTTTGAAATATTTTTTTGTTTGATTTTTATCCTGGTGCCTACTACAATATAAATTCCTCAATTTCAGACGAATGTCGCGAATAAAATGGCCGAAATGGGCATCCAGCTAGGTAACCCCACCACTCAGGAGCCTAAGCCCTCATTGCCATATCGGGACCGGGCTAAAGAACGACGGCAACTTTACGGAATTGATCCAGGTAATGATTTTTTGAGTTTTTGTCGAATTTTAGACAGAATTTTGGAGGTCTTTATGGTTTACTGGAAATTTGAGGGCTTGAGGGCGAAAGAAATGTGAACAAAAATGAATTTCAGGGCTTGACGAACTCGGTGGAACACAATCCGAGGCAAATATTGCTGAAGAAGCGGCACAAAAAGCGATTCGACCCTTGGATGAGACTAACATTGGAAATAAACTCTTGAAGAACATGGGATGGCAAGAAGGCACTGGGCTAGGAAAAGCACAACAGGGTAGGTTTGGTCGAGATTTTTACATCGAAAAAAGTTTGATATGGATCTATAAAATGATTTAATTCTAGGCATTGTAAACCCAATCGCCGCCGAACAACGCGTCCAAGGCGTTGGCCTCGGTGCCGCCGGCTCGAAGGTTGCGGGAATGACGTGGAAAGAGCGCGTCAAACAGTCGACTTTGGCACGTTATCAGGACCTACAGGACAGAGAGCGCTGAACAAAAGCGAAAATAATGTAGCCGAACTTTTAAGAATAAATTCCGATTGTTTGACTAGTCTTTGTTCTCCATTATGAAGGTTATCAACAAATCACTACTTTGATTGATAACGATTTTTGGTTATTTTTGGCTGATTTTGCGGTCTTGGAAGGTTTTTGGTGGGGAAATGAAGTTTTTGGGAGAGAATATTTTGGGATAGGGTGGAAAATGAGACGTCGTATAGATTTTAGAGGATTTGAGATCGACCTAAGCAAGAATAAAGTCATTTTGAGGTCACGTTTACCTAAAATAATTTCATTTTTGCTTCGAAATTGCCTAGAATAATGTCAGACGAAGCTGAAAAGCTATATTAGAGTAGAAAATAGGTGGTAAGGTGTTTTGGACATCAAATTTGATCGAAATGACATGAATTTCGCATCTTATCCATCAATTTTGCCATGAATAATATTTTTTGGTCTGACGAAAAATTTTGCGCTTGAACTTGAATTTTAATTGCGTGCAATAAATTTTTGAGGTTGTTTGTTACATAATCGACAACTTTTCTTCCAGAAAAAATGTCGTTTTGGCGTGGAAATCAGACACTGAAAGTTTCGGCCTCCCTCTTCGCCGAAAATCGTCGCCGTCTCGTTGAGGCCCTAAAAAAGTCGGGTAAAGTCTCCGCAAACACTGCGGTCGTCCTTCAAGGAGGTGAAGAGAAGACTAGATACAATACTGACGCCGAGGAGCTGGCATTCCGCCAGGAATCTTATTTTTTCTGGGCGTTTGGCGTCCATGAAGCCGATTGTTACGCAATTATTGATGTGAACTCTGGAAAAAGCACGTTATTCCCGCCGAAATTACATCCAGATTATGCAATCTGGCAAGGATGGTGAGCTCAGAGGGGTTTAGCTGCGTTGTTTTAGTCAACTTGGTACCTAATTTTAGGTTTTTTGGATTCTGCAAGAAACTATGAATGTTCTTCTGGAATGTTTTGCTATAGTTAGTAAATTTAAAGTGCTATGGGATATTTAAAATCAAAATCGGAGGTGTTCGCTCTGTTTTTTCCACCTGTGGACCTTATTTTAGGTATCGATCACAAATTTTTGATTTTTTTGAATTTTTGAGTGTTTTTTGCGCGTTTTCACGCTTAATTTCGATAACTAGCTGAAGAACGATTATCTTAGATGCAATTTTAATCTGTGGCACGTTGTTTTAGTCAAAGTTTAACCGTATTTTAGGCAATTTTCTGAAATTTCATACCTCTTCAAGTTTGATCAAAATTTTTTTAGCATCAAGCCGGAAAGTTGGTTCAAGCAGAAGTACGAAGTGGATGATGTTGTCTTTCATGAGGAGAACGTCATTTCCGACTACTTGAAGACTAATAGCGTCAAAAATTTGCTGTTATTGGTGAGCTTTTGCATTTTTTTTGATTTTTTTTTGTCTTTCCGACTTTAGAAAGCCCCCAACACGGACAGTGGAAAGGTTCTGGAGCCCGCCGAATTCAAGGGAAAATCCGATTTCAACGTAGACACGGAAATTTTGTACCCGATAATCGCCGAAGAGCGCGTCATCAAGACCGACCAAGAGCTGGATGTCCTCCGCTACGCCGCCAAAATCGCCTCCGAGGCCCACAAAGAGGTGATGCGCCATATCAAGCCCCCAATGTACGAATACCAGCTGGAAAGTCTCTTCAAACACATCTCATATTACACTGGAGGATGTCGGCATATTGCCTATACTTGCATCGCGGGAAGGTGGGTTCATTTGGGCCTCAGAAGTTTATGAGAAGTCTCTTGACCCTTTATAATGCTTCTTGAATTTTACAGCCCTCTGTAAGGCTGTGTAAAATGGCAAAAAATCGTGATTTCATTAAATTTTAGCGGCGAAAACGGCGCAGTTCTGCATTACGGCCACGCTGGAGCTCCAAATGACCGTCATATCCAAGACGGCGACATGTGCTTGTTCGATATGGGTCCGGAATACAATTGCTACGGTAAGAGAGGGCTTTTGGGATTTTTTAATTTGGTCCTAGTACAATATAATTTTTTTTTATTTTGATGTCTAAAACAAGATAAAATGAGATTTTTTTGCTACAGAATTTGTGGAAAAGGTTTGCGACACGCGTTGATTATTTGACTGGGTTTTGAAACAGCTGATTTTTGAGCCTAATATCAAAATTTCCGAATCCGACCTAGTGTAATATAAATTTGTAAATTTTATGTAGAAAACAAAGTATTGTGCGATTTTTCGTTTGATAGAATTAACAAAGAATACCCTTAGAATATTTTTATTGCCCATTTTGCCTTCTAAGCTGCTGATTTTGAAGTTAAAAATCAAAATTTCAAACTCTTGCCTAGTGCGATATAAAAATATTTGGATTTCAGCCTCGGACGTGACCTGCTCCTTCCCAGCGAACGGGAAGTTCACCGAAAAACAGAAAGTCATCTACAACGCCGTGTGGGCGGCACGTTGCGCCGTCTTCGAGAACGCGAAACCGGGCGTCCGCTGGAACGATATGCATATTTTGGCCGAAAAAGTGGTCCTCGAACACTTGGTGAAGGCCGGAATCCTCAACGGAGATGTGAACGAGATGGTGGAGAAGCGGGTCGGCGCCGTTTTCCAGCCGCATGGACTTGGTCATCTTCTTGGACTTGATGTTCATGATTGTGGTGGCTACCTGGGCGACGCCCTGCCACGTTCACATTTGCCCGGATTGAAGTCGTTGAGACTTACCAGAACCCTGAAGGAACGAATGGTCCTGACGATCGAACCGGGCTGCTATTTTATTGATACGGTAGGGGATTTTTTGGGGTTGGATTACGGTCGAATTGGAGTTTATAAGTGGAATTGAAGGGCGCAGAATTGGATGAAAATGTTGGACGAATTTAGAGCAACATTTTAGAAGGCTTATGTCAGATTTTTGACTCTAGAAATATGTTGTTCTATCGAGATTTTTTGATCGGAAATTTGACGATAATGTGGCACTTTTATGCAAATTTTGGCGTGAAATTTTTTGCACATATTTCTAAAGTATAGAGTAATTTTTCCAGAAAATATCAGTGTTTTCCACGCGAAACTGGGAAAGATAAAAAAAAAGAAAGATATAGCCAAAAAGTGTTTTTCTCTCTGACTGACTCCTCATTTTTCATTATCTCTCGCTTTTGGAATATCTCGGCCCTCACTACACAACTTGTGCTTAAAATTTTGGACATTGATTTGTGCTGTATTCAGATTTAGTTTGTGAGATTTGAAGAAAATCGAAGGGCTTGTCGCGACACCCTCGCGATACTAAAAATAGCAAAAAGGAATTCTCTCAATAGGCCGATTGGATGATTAATTTGGGCCGAGAAGATTCTTGATTGCCATAACATTCATTTCCCCTGCCTCTTAATCACCGCTTTCCGTGCAAACGCCTGAGTAAGCACGGATCATTCACTCCGTATCTCCTGCTTTATGATTCCACTTATGAGGTGTCCTAGGGCCGGACCCAACCCCCTTGGCCCAGCCCTAGGACACTCCAGCTAATCCCGCCCTTTTGATGATAATATATAAGCCTGAAAATTCCCACAATAAATATATCGCAAAATCAACTGTTGTTGTTGTCAGTCAACGTCGCCATCCCCAGCACCCCCGCGAAAAGGTAGGAGAATTGTAAGATTCTCAAAAGGAGTCGGCAAACCCAGCCGGCCGACTCCCAAATTGTCACCGAGCCTATTCCCGGCCGTGACAATTTTTGGTGACCCCGACGTGATTTAGGTCCGCCAAAGGTAGACCTAGATCGCGCCTCTGAAACCAACGGCAGCTCCCAAAAAAGGGTAGCTAAGAAGTCAGCTCCCTAAAGGGAAGCTCAACTACCGCGGAGACCACGCGCAAGTCCCCAACGCAGGATCCCTGCTTCGAAGATTGATCCCAACCTCTACCTGTATCCTTTTACTTGCTGAATCTTCTACCTGTGCTTATCTGATTTGTGCTAAAAGGCGATATCAACTCAAAAAAGTCCCCCCGAACTATGGACTCCCCTTCCGGCAAAATCCGCCAAGCAATCGGCTTGGCAAAACGCCGCCTACAAGATGCCCTCCGATCCTACCTTCAAATCCAAAAGGAAATAGACCTAAATCCCGCTGAAATCAATGACGAGCAACTCTATAACACCTTCGAAACTGCCCATGATGTTTTCCGAAGACTATCCCGAAATGTTCAACGATTAGACGAGCTCCACAACCAATGGCAACGCATCATCGAAACCAACCCATCCGAACAGACCACCTTCGACAACTACATTACCGCTCATGGAGACTTCCGCCCCCTCGTCGAGGAAGGTCGCACCGCCGTCGACCACCTCCGACTCCGCATCGGGCTTCTGCGCGAAGCCACATCAAACCGACTCGAACTGACCGACCCTAATGACCTGTACGACAATGGCGAGGGAACACTGGACATCGTCCCCTCTAATGAGGCCGTGTTCTCCACCCCAACCACGCCGACCCGTCCCAGCACGCCGGCTACTCCTGCGACTCAGGTAAACCCTCCCGCCGAACTAAACCAGCCCTCTCCCGGCTGGATGGACCTCCTGTTCCTTCCAAACGTCTCAATCCCCCAATTCAACGGCAACCCAAGCCGATGGAATGAATTCTGGGATCTGTTCAACGCCATGGTAAACAACCGAAAGTTGGAACCGTGCCTGAAGCTCTTCCAACTCCGATCATGCCTCGAAGGTGAGGCAAAAGCAGCACTTTCCCACCTTGGAAATTCTAACGCCGACTACAACATTGCCGTCCAAACCCTCAAGGACCTCTACGGTGACCCCCTCAGAGTCACCCACAGACTCCGCGCAGAAATCCTTCAATTCCGTATCCTTGACAAGGGATCCATCAACCTCTACCGAGGATGGTCCCGTCTACACCAATTGTACTCCCAACTCCTGTCCATGGGTGACCCAGCCGACACCACCCTCCTAGCCCAAGTCATTGAAAGCAAGTTCCCGCGCTACGTACTCCAAAAAGTATACAAGGATGCCACCATCATCCCTAAAGGAAAACAAATGTTAGATGCCGTAGGAGATGTCCTCCGCAAAGAGGCAAATATCGATCGAATGATTTCCGACAACCATGGAGACCAGAAACGCCTCCCAAATCGGCCAAATACACCCCGACGGCCCGACCAATTGATCTCTCATTATAACGCTGACCAAGACGAGAAAAATCCCAATGGGCCCTCCTGCCACCTGTGCGAAGGCCGACATCTCACCTACAAGTGTTCCAAATATGGCGAACCCCAAGAACGACAACGACAAGCAAGTTTGAAGAAATTGTGCCGCAATTGTCTTCTACCTGGACATTTCGTCCCCGAATGCCCCTCCAAACATTCCTGCCGCCATTGCAACCAACGGCACCACTCCTCAATGTGCTTCCGTAACAACCCGGCCGGGCCAAGCAGACCAGCTCAAAAAAGCAAACCAGCGCAGAAAGTAACCTTTGCTCCGATACCCGCCAAAACCACCCCTTCGGCTAAAACTAGGCCGCCTTCCAATCCACGAAAGGAAAAGACTCATGTCGTTATTAACGAAGATGAATTGGACGACAATGACCAGTCAGAACAAGCCTTCCTGACAAATACCAAGCCAAAGCCCAAACTATCAACAACTCTACTCATGACCACCGAAGTGGAAGCAATCAACCCCGACATCTCGAAGGTAAGCAGACCTGCTGTTCTTTTCAGTGACTCCGGAAGCACTCGCAGCTTCATCACCGAAAAACTCGCGTCCAACTTAAAACTGAGACCCCTCTCCGACGAGATAACCACAGTCAACGTCAACACATTTGGAGATCACAGCGAGACCTTCAACACCAAAACGTACAACTTACTCATCCGCGATCCAGCGCACCCAAAGAAGACAACCAAAATCTCCGTTCTCTCCATTCCCAATATGACCAGTTCGATGCTGGCTGCCCTCCCTACCGATTTCCATGAAACGCCACTGACCGTGACGAAAGTCCGGCCCTCCATCCTTCTCGGAATGGACAATCTCGACATCTGTCGGAGCACCGGAGAGCCAGTCGACCTCCCCTCGGGCTTCAAGCTCTCACACTCAAAGATAGGGCGATTCATCTATGGAGAAGGAAAGGCAAGTCCAGTGCCTCGAACCAATGCCCATACCCACCATTCTTACATGATGGAAATGGCGATCCCTCTGCCTACAACAGAAGGATCCATCACCGCCATCGCTGGACCTATGTGGTCAGGAAAAACAACTCTCCTCTTGGAAAAATTGAATGAGTTTCCTGAGCAATCCCGCATCTTGAGAATACGGCACGTTGCGGACATCAGATACACCGAAGATAACCAAATTGTGACTCATGACGGCCAGACCCACGCCTGCATGAGAATCGCCGACCTCAACAGTACGATTGCCTTACTGAATGCCTACGACGTGTTGGCCATCGACGGTGCCCATTTTTTCCCCGAATTGGCTGTAGTCTGCCAGAAGATTCGCGACCTCGGTAAGACTATCATCGTCACAGGACTCCTAAACGGGACTTATCTCGACAATCCTACGCCGAAGACAAACTACAACTTCGCTCCATTATGGGCCATTGCGGATCTCCGTCATACTCTGCTCGGAAATTGTGATATCTGTGGTGAACCGGCCTCTTACAGCAAAAGGATTGTCCCGAATCCCACCGATCCCACCGATATTTCTCAGTGGGTCGGCGGTAAGGACAAGTATGCTACTCTTTGCCCAACTTGTGATACAGCATACACCACCCAGCATTCCCCACAAGTATTCCACATATCCATTCCGACAGAGGAGACCCCCAAAGATTCCTCAACCGAGCCTGTGTCGATTTGCGTGAAACATACGGAACAAAAGCAGCTCAGTTCCTTACTCACAAAATTCTGGACCCTCGAACACTTGGGAATCCACGACGACCCCAGTCGTAACGACGACGACCTCGCAATGGAAGCCTTCCTTAAAACCGTCACTCGTAATGAAGAAGGTCGATACGTTTGTCGATGGCCATGGAAAGGCACTCCTACCACTCTTCAAAGCAATTTCGGCCGTTGCCTCGGGCGACTCCGTTCTACACTCCGCCGCCTTAGCGCTAATCCAACCCTCCTCCAACAATATAGTGAGATCTTTTCCGATCAACTCACCAAGGGCATTATCGAGGAAGTCCCTCTCAATCAACCGAGTCAGGGACCTCTCCATTACATCCCCCACCAACCCGTCATCACCCCCGACAAAACCACGACCAAATTACGTGTGGTTTATGATGCTAGCTGTAAAACTCCCAACGGAAAGAGCCTGAATGACCACATGTTCCGCGGACCAGTCCTCCTCCCCGAACTGGTTGGCATGCTTCTTCGATTTCGTGTTACCAAGATTCCATTGCTTTCCGATGTTGAGAAAGCTTTCCTCCAATTATCACTGGACGAACGTGACCGCGACTGTACCCGCTTCCTCTGGGTCCGTGACGTCACCCAACCCGCGGAAGGTGCCAACCTGATGGTCTTCCGCTTCAATCGGGTTTGTTTTGGAGTCGTTTCATCACCCTTCCTCCTCGCCGCCTGCGTGGATTACCATCTCCAACACTACCCACATCCCTTGGCCAAAGCAATGCGAAAAAATTCGTACGTCGATAACGTACTTATCGAATGTTCCGACGTCCAAGAAGCTACCGACGCTTATCACCTCTCACGACAAATCTTCAGCGAAGCAAAAATGAACCTCCGAGAGTTTCAATCCAGCCATCCAACAGTCAAGGCCTTTTTGGAACAACAAGGAGAAAAGATCCCGGAAATTGTCAAATTTCTAGGCCTACAGTGGAATACAAACACCGATATCCTCACTCTCGTGCCCTGGAAAACCCCAAACTCCGAACAGCTTGCCACAAAGAGAACCATCCTCAAAAGGATCGCTAGCCTGTTCGACCCCTTAGGCTTTCATGCACCTTTGATCCTCCAAGCTAAACTCCTCCTCCAAAAGTTGTGGCAACAAGGTAAAGACTGGGACATCCCACTACAGGAAGACCTTCTTTCTGAATGGAATCAAATTCAATCGTTACTCGAGACATCCACAATGCCCACACTCCAACGCCACGTATGCCCATTTTCTTCTGACTCCGCTGAACTTCACGTGTTCTGTGACGCTTCTGACCGAGCTTATGCCGCAGTCGCTTATCTTCGCACTCAGTCAGGCGACCTTATCGATGTGTCATTCCTAATCGGTAAAAGCCGTCTGGGACCCATAAAAGGCATGACCGTGCCCCGCCTGGAACTCCTCGGACTTCTCATTGGATCTAACCTTGCTCGCACAATTGCGACTGAGCTACCGTCAATTCGGCTCACCAACATCTTCCTCTGGACAGACTCACGGATCGTCCACACATGGCTTCTTTCTCGTCGAACACTTCCAATCTTCGTCAAGAATCGAGTCAACTCCATCTGGCAGAATGTCCCCAACGCCTCGATCCGATACGTTCCCACGGCAGAAAACCCAGCTGACTCGGCTACCAAACGTTGTCCACCATCACAACTTTGGCTCGAAGGTCCCGCTTGGCTCCGGCAGTCACCAAGCCAATGGCCAAATCAACCGGAACTCTACGAAGCTCCGGAGGATATCACTGCTGTCGCCGAAGTAACAACGGCACCTATACCCCTCATCGATGCTACTCGGTTCAGCCGTTGGACCATCCTCATCCACACCCTTGTGTGTGTACTGCAGTACCTGGCGACCGTACTCTCGACCAGCAATACCGCTCAACGGAAATATCCCTGGCTTTCCGTGTACACCACGCCGTCCACCCCACACACAACCCAATTTCATACTGCAGAGAAATTGTTCTTTCGGTTAATGCAACAAGAACGACCCCCAACAAAAGCTCAACAGCACGAGCTCAACCTGTATCAAGATTCTGAACAAATTTTTCGCTGTCGTACTCGGCTCGCCCATGCTTCTCTCCCTACGACAGCACAAAACCCCATCTTCCTACCATCTCCCCATTACGGGACCGCACTCTACATCCATCATATCCACCAACTATTGGGACATGCGTCCACTTCAACTACGCTATGTCACCTTCGTTACCGCGTATGGATTCCAAAAGCCAGACGCCTTGTCCAATCCAGCATTCGTCAATGTTCTTGCCGAACGTTGAAGCCGTTCGCGCTTCCACCCTTTCCCAATTACCCACACATGCGTGTACAACCAAACCCTCCATTCCACTACACAGGCCTGGATTACGGTGGTCCCATCTCCGTCAGCATCACCACTACCGACACCATAAAAACATACATCTGTTTGTTCACTTGTCTCACCTCACGGGCCGTACACCTCGAGCTCGTATTGGACCTTTCCACCCTCGCCTTCCTCCAGGCCCTTCGAAAATTCATCTCTCGACGGGGCACCCCAGCCGAAGTCTGGAGCGACAATGCCCCCCAATTCCGCCTCGCAACTCAAGCAATCACCCTTGCATGGGCTGAATCCGAAGACGTACAATCGTATTTGGCAACGCGCGGAATTAAATGGAGCTTCATCACCGAATCTGCCCCTTGGCAGGGCGGATCGTGGGAAAGATTGATGGGAGTAACGAAGACGGCACTCAAGAGAGCCATCGGCAAGAAAAAGATCTCGCTGCCTGAAATGATGACGGTATTAACCGAGGTAGAAGCTATCGTCAATTCCCGTCCACTGACATTTGTACCCTCAAAAATCGATGATCAATCATTTCACCCGATCCGACCCATCGATTGCATCCAACCAGGAGCCTTCATCGGAGTCCCTCTCCTCGACCCTTGGGACCCCGAGGATGGCACCTTCGAGCCTAAGCCGTCATCGGTCACCAAGTTAATGGATCTTTGGAGAAAGCAACAAAGAATCATTAACCAATTCTGGAAAATTTGGAGCTCGGAATACCTCCTCACTCTGGCCGAGCGACATCAAACAACCCACAAACAGGACAGATCTGCGATCGATCGACTCCCAGTGAAAGGAGAAGTTGTGCTTGTCCATGAGGAAGGACTCGGAAGAGGAAAGTGGCAAATGGCGAAGATCTTGGAGATCGTCACTCCAAACAAAATCCAAATTCAACTCGCTACACCGCCCCATTTGGTCCTCCACCGATCCCCGAAACACCTCTATCCGCTCGAACTTCAACCCGAGATCCCAAACGCAACTGAAGGAATCCCAAGAACGTCCAACCAGCAAGATAGCCCACCGCCACCCCGACGGAATCCGAGAAAGAATTCTTCTTCCACCACACTAGTCGCCTATTTTCTAGGCGTAGTTCTTATTAACACCGTTTCGGCTACGGATTCCCTGCCCAACCCTTGTACAGCAGAGGACTGTGCCCCTTGGAGGTGGGATTGCTGCACAGCTATCCAAAAAACAGGAATCTTCATCTGGATGGGAGTATTACTCGCTCTGATACCTTTCATTTGCGTCCTACTCGCCATACACACTTGGATTTGGCGAACAGCCAGATGGATCTGGACTCGATGCCGTCCACAAAACCCTCGGCAACCACGATACCAGGCTCCACACCGAATTCGACGTCTTCTTCGGACGACAGGCACCATTTACCTCCTCTTCGGACTCTTTCCGTGGGTTAATGGTTGCTCAGAGGTAACCGCCTTAACCGCGAGCACTCACAACTGCCGTTTTGATGAAGAATCCAACGTCGAGACCTGTTCCCTCTCCCAATCCATCCAACTCAGTTTACGGCCCATCAACGAAACAAGCTGTCTTCGAATCACCACCCCACTCAACGGATCATATATGCTCCGCTTGACTACCCTCCAGCTAAAGTTTAAATGCAACTTTAAATACGGCTACCATACACGAGACTTTGCCACTACAGTTGAATCCGTCCATCGATGTGATATGGCATCGAATTCGTACTGTCAAGGATATCAATGTGAAAAGGTCTCCACGTCCGACGACCTCCCCGAATTTTCACTATTAGCCCGTCGGGCCCCCGGCTACTCCCACTGTACCCGGGCCTGTGGGTGCGCCACTTGCGGCTGCTTCCTCTGCAGTCCGGGATGTAACTTCTGGCGCCTCTATGCCTTACCAAAAACCAACAACATTTACCTAATAGGACGTTGCCCCACGTGGACTATAACCGCGTCAGTAATCCTAGAAGTGGGCGGCAAAACGTCCCTCATACAACTGGTGGCCGCCAAGCCCGTCCACGTCGGAGACGAGATCTTCACTCTACAGGCCATATCCACTCCGCAGGTACCGATTCTGTATCAACCTATGGTTATAAAAGTGGGAACCAACGAGGCCATCACCACCGCAGCCTCTGACCCCCAACAACCTGCTCCGGGCAGCCTAGGGGTCTTCCAATGCCGCTCAGAAGACGATGCCAGAAGATTCCAGTGTACATTCCCCCATGAAACTTGTTCATGCAGCCCCAGCGACTTCCACACCAAATGCACATGCAACTACCGCAACCCTATGGACCTATGGCACAGCCAGGAGGTAAAACTCCCGTTCACTTCGGGTCCAATAAAGATCGACTATCAAAATCACACCATCACGGCAGAAATCGCTCAACAGACCGCCATTCTGGTTCACATCGCCTTCCAAAACGCAACGATATCTACGTTTCATTATCGTGCAAAGTGTGCACCTTCCGTGATACAACAATTGACCGGATGCAAGTCTTGTCATTCGGGAGCACAAGCTATCATTTTCTGCCAATCCAAATTCCCAACGACTATCAATGTCGATTGTGATGGAACAAATGTCCAATCATTTCCCTGCAACAACATTACGTTCCAACTCAACATCTACACCGATGAAGCTGAATTCAACAAAAACTGTTCCTACTCCTGCTCCGATAAATCTGACGGAACTCTACACCTTTTCGGAAAACTTCACACCATGACGATTCCTCCTCCCCCGTCCAAGGAACTTGGACAGTGGTGGGCAAGAGCCGCCGATGAAGTTCCGATCGGAAACATTCTACGCGATATTACACAATTTCTGGAAAAAGTCGCTTGGTTTTTCCCTTCTTTAATCTTCCAATATCCCCTCCTTATGTTACTTGTTATGGCAACTGTCGTTATCATGCTTTATTTTCTTTTCCGCTACAATTTTCCTTCCACCCCACCTGCGATCTTTCTCGACCCTCGCCCGCACCAACAACTCCCCGAAAGCCGTGGTCTCCTGCCCAAACGGGCTAAGCCCCACCACCATTAACCAACCACTGGTCCCTTACCCTTCTTCCGATCCCTTTCGTCCTTAGCAAAAACCACAACTCCTATTTTTCGACACACAAAAAAAAAAAAAAAACATGGATCGGGAGAAGTTTTTTCCACGCAACCCACATCTTTTGCCAAAATTTTACCACTGCTTTATCCTAACCATTGTCGTCAAAATTCGTATCCTAAACCCCACATCCCCTCCGGTTCCTCAACACTTCCCTCCGCGGGAGCGTCACCACTAGCAGTTCACTTACAAATGAACTGTAATGCTGAAAAACAACACCCTCCCCCGAAAAAATCCGGAATCTATGGCCGGTCGTCTCATACCAATCTTTCCAGACATGAGTGGAAAAAGAAACCAACAGAAGGAGCAAAACGACGAATGTCGCCATCTTTTCGACCCCTCCGAAGAAGACCTGCTTACCATATATTCAACCATCCTAGCACTAGGTCTGATAAATCTCCAAAGCCGCACACAGTCCCGATGGGCCAGCATCCGGAGGCGGGCCGCTTTCCGTCTACATCCGGATAAATCCAACAACCCAACCGTCGCGACCGAACTCTTCAAAGTCTTCCAGTACAGCTGCAGATACCTGGATGACCTCACCCAAGCTCAATACGAAGAATTTATCGAACGCCACCGCCACTGCCGCCCAATTCCGCTGCTAGACATAATCAACTTCGCCGACATCCCCGGCCCATCTACGTCCGCACCACAAGATCCTGCCATGTCGGACGCAATCCAGGAACTTCAACGCGAGGTAGAATCTCTCCGAGCGCAGAACGAAGCGCTCACCGCGGAGGCCTCCTCCTCCACCGCCGCCCGACACCAGGCGGAGGAGGAGGCCAAGCGCCTCCTGAGACAGAACGAAGAACTCCGGAAACGCAACGAGGAATTGTCTGCCGAAGCCTCTTCCTCCGCCGCCGCCCGTAACCAGGCGGAGGAGGAGGCACAGGCCCTCACCGACACCCTGAACGAAGCTCGCCGAACCCGGCGCATCTTAGCAGAAGACAACGAGAGGCACTACCGGGCAATCCAAGCACTCCGGGAGGCCTCGCGAAACCAGCAGCTAGCCGCAGCGGAGGTGGGCGCTCAGCTCACCGAGGAGATCAATCAGCTCAGCGCCTTGTTACAAAACGAGGAAGAAAGGCATCGGCGAAGTTTGACCAGACTGGATGAAGCCGAAACCCTGGCCGCCTCCCTCCGCCACAATTTGGAGCAAGAAATGAGGAGGCCCCATAAAGCACGCCGTCAGCCGTGCCCCTACTGTAACTCGGCTGACCATAACCCTCTCGACTGCACGGTCGTTGTTGACCGCTCGGTCCGCCGAAGACTTATCGGCGACCGGTGCGTCAACTGTTTGGGAAGACACGATGTCATCAGATGCCCAAGCAGAAAAACGTGTCTACACTGCAAACAATGGCATCACACCTCGCTGTGCGCCCTGGGAACCCCCCGCGACGTCCCTGGGCCCAGCACCTCCAGAGCACACGAGGACCAGTGCCCCATATGCCTCACCGGGGACGACCGACCAGTGACCCGCACATACTGCGGTCATCTCTTCCACCAGATCTGCCTAGACGAGTGGATCACCAGCCAGCTCAACCAACATCAGAACCCGACGTGCCCCAATTGCCGCGCCCCTCTACATATCGACTCCCGCCACCGCCAACCGGATACCAGCCCAGAGGAACCGGAGGAACCCACTTTCTAAAAAGATAAGATAACCTGTCTATAAAATTTATTGTAATTAGATAAGCTCACTATAAATTTATTGTAAAATTTTGTAATCTCTGTACCCTGTTCCAAACTTTTGTAACCCAAAAATTCCCTCCTCTTCTTCCTCCCTCTCCCTCCCCCGGAGTGTCGCGACACCCTCGCGATACTAAAAATAGCAAAAAGGAATTCTCTCAATAGGCCGATTGGATGATTAATTTGGGCCGAGAAGATTCTTGATTGCCATAACATTCATTTCCCCTGCCTCTTAATCACCGCTTTCCGTGCAAACGCCTGAGTAAGCACGGATCATTCACTCCGTATCTCCTGCTTTATGATTCCACTTATGAGGTGTCCTAGGGCCGGACCCAACCCCCTTGGCCCAGCCCTAGGACACTCCAGCTAATCCCGCCCTTTTGATGATAATATATAAGCCTGAAAATTCCCACAATAAATATATCGCAAAATCAACTGTTGTTGTTGTCAGTCAACGTCGCCATCCCCAGCACCCCCGCGAAAAGGTAGGAGAATTGTAAGATTCTCAAAAGGAGTCGGCAAACCCAGCCGGCCGACTCCCAAATTGTCACCGAGCCTATTCCCGGCCGTGACAGGGCTTTTTTTGTTTTTTTCTGCCTTTCCTTCTAACCTTACTTCCTTAACGGTTACGGTAACACAAACTCAAATCCAATTTTTTACACTTTCAGCTGCTCGATCGAGCACTCCAGAACCCGGACATCAAACATTACTTCAACGTGGACAAACTGAATGAATACCGAGGATTCGGCGGTGTTCGCATCGAAGATGACGTCATCATTTTGGCCGCCGGCAATGAATGCATGAACCAGGTACCACGTACGGTAGAAGAAATTGAAGCCTTTATGGCTGGAAAATAAATATGTGGAGAGAAAAACATAACAGGAAACCAAATTGGTGATATTTGTGAGAAATTATTTTATATTTATAGCAGATAGGCATGGATAATATAAAAAGTTTTTATTTTTGTAAAATTTTTGGATGGAATTGATAGAGATTGGCTAAATATTAACTGATGTGGGCTTAGAAAGAGTGGTGGAGTCAGAAAAAATTTTTTTGGCATAAGTTTTTGCATGGGTAATATCAAAATGTTCGAAAAATCAGGTTTGTTAGATTTTTGGGCCTGAATCAGATAAAAATGGGATTTTTTGTTGGAAAATATAAGGAAGAACCTTTAAAACGACTTTTGTCTTGTTTGCGATATTGAAATTAATTTTTTTTTCAATTTTTTCATCGATATAAGAGTGAAGACAGAAGATTTCGGAGGAAAATTTTGAAAATTTTTCGAATTCACTTTTTTTTGAAAAAGAGAGTAAAAATCGAGAAATTTTATGGGTCGGCGAGTAGGAATCGAAATAGCTTTCAAAATTTCCATTTTTGGAGTGAATTCCGAGTTTACTTTTTTTTTCGCCTTTTTTTGGAGTAAACTCAGAATTTACTCGCCGAAGGTGCCGGCGAGTAAATCCAGAGTTTACTCCCGGGGAACAGTTGACCCCTGGGCGCAAAAAAATTTTTTTATTTGCGTTAGTAATTCGCGCCGAACTTTTGAAAAATTTTGCCGAATCCTGACTGGGAGGCTCCAGTCAGGATTCGCGGGGTTCCTGACTGGGAGGCTCCAGTCAGGATTCGCGGGGTTCCTGACTCTTCGTACAGTCAAAACTTCCTGACTGTGGTCCATTCAGGAATCCCGCGATTCTTGACTGGGTGAGGGGTCAATAACTGTTGACTAGGACGAAGAAATAGGGAGCAAAAACGAAGAGAACGAGAGAAACGCGCGCTATTTCGTGCTATCTCTGCCTCTCAGCGCCCTCTTTCCGTTTCGCGCTCTCTCTCTCTTTTACGAAAGAAAGAGCGAGAGAGCGCAAAAAAAGGAGAGAGAGAGCGAAAGAGCGGGAAACGAAGAGAGGGCGCAGGGAGGCAGAGAGAGCACGAAATAGCGCGCGTTTCTCTCGCTCTCTTCGTTTTTTCTCCCCGTTTCTTCGTCTCAGGTGACTGGGATGTCGATTTTGAGGCCGCCCAGTCAAAAACGTTCCTGACTGCAGGAATCGCGGGATTCCTGACTGGGAGGCTCCCAGTCAGGATTCGGCAAAATTTTTCGTAAGTTTGGCGCGAATTATCAGTCTGGCCGAAAAAGAACCGGCCCCCCTCGCGCCTCGAAATCGCAACCTCGAAATTGAATGTTTTTGCGATGCATCGCAAAAGGCGCGCGACATCGAAAGATCGCTGAATTTGTGGGAATTTTGTTGATTGCACAGTGCGAAACAGCAGAAAAAGGGCATTTGCACTGTGCAAAACCCACTTTTATCGCTGGCGATGCGTTGTTTTTGCTCTTTCTTTCGGCGATGCCCTCCAAATTTCTCGGCGATGCAAATTGGGGTTTGGGGTGAGTGCGACGGAAGGGTCCGGGGAGGCCGGTTCTTTTTCGGCCAGACTGATATTTACTAACGCGCCCGCCTTACGTCCTGGGTCATCTGTGCCTCTGTGATAGCTGAGGAAATAATTGGAAGCGAGCAAAATCCAGATTTACTCGCCGCCATTCGGTTTCTCGGCCCCGGCGAGTAAACTCCCAGTTTACTCCCGAAAATCAAAATTTTTTCCAAAGTTTGGAGTAAACTTCGTGTTTACTTTTTTTTTGGCATTTTTGGGAGTAAAAAAAATTTTTACTCCAAAATCGAAAAAAAAGTGAATTCGAAAAATTTTCAAAATTTTCCTCCGAAATCTTCTGTCTTCACTCTTATATTATCATTGAGCACAAAACCAAAATTTCGAATAGTTTATACCCGTATGCTCAAAAATATGTATTTTACAACAAATATACAACCGTTTCGCACCGAATTCAGCACGTTTTCAAGACGTTATAAGCGATTTTTTCGGTGAATCTGTTGATTTTGCCGAAGCTCGCCAGAAACGCTTGTTTATCGCTGCGTTTCCCTTCAACTCCGTACCAGACCCGTCGCAGGTCCTTTTTGTCGTCACGGACGAAATGCTGACTGAATGGAACAGGGACTTTGGCGCTGAAAGAAAAATGGTTAATTTTAAAAAATAGGGGAAAAAGTTGTAAACAACTCTGAAAGCCGGAAAATTTTTTGAATTGGAGTGGCGGACCTGATTCAGTTGCAAAAAACATGCTATTTTGCATCCGGGAAGTATCAAAAAATGTGGCAAAATATCTCCCTCTCCAAGTGAAAAAACTCCGATTTCAAAGGCACGGCCTCTCTTTTTCTGAGGGCCCTTTTTCAAATCTCAGTTTTTTCACTTGGAGAGGGAAGTATTTTGCCACATTTTTGATGCTTCGCGGATGCAAAATGGTACGTTTTTTGCCACTGAGTCTGGTCCGTCAGGCTCTCACAAGACTTGTTTACAACTTGGATCATATCCGTCACTGGACTGGTTATATTGAAAAAAATGTGAAAAATTCCTTTCAAAAATCGTTAACTTACACAATCATGCATTGGATTTCGGTGGGCAATCGACCGAATTTGGTCATTTTCCCGGTTCGCCCTTGATGGAAACGGTAGTTGAACAAAATCTCCTCGACCATGTCGCTCAACCCGAACGTCAAGTGCTCCACCTCCAGAACCGCACACCATCGGTTGTAGTCGTCGTTCACGGCGACTGTAACCGTTTTCGGTTGATAGGAAAGCCCTTCGTCTTCGATCAAAAGTTTGCGGACCAGTCCGCAAAGAACGGACATGTTGAGGCCTGCATTTGGGACCATTTGACTCCACGGGTACTCGTTGAACATGGGCAAAACCAGCTCCAAAAGTCCACGGAGTTCGTAGATGTTGCGGCGAGTGGAGCGGAAGGTGGCCAGCTTGCGGCGCGGTTCGTATTCGGCCTTCTGGACAAGTTGAGAGAGCCGGCCCGAGTAGGTGGAGCCGTCTTTGAGATGGTCGTGCACTGCCAAGAGTTTGCTGATCTTCCGCAACAACGGCTCTTCCATTTCGGTGGAGAAGGAGTGGGGAATCAGGATGAACTCAAGGTAGTTGCAGAAGCCGACTAGGGAATGCCAAATAAAGCCGGTAAAGAGTAGAACGCAATTGATGGCCAGGAGAACACCAGTGATTGGGTTGATGGGAGCTGGAGCAGATTTGGTTGCTGGGTTGGTGTAGGCCATTGTAGATGGAGAAGATTGAAGTGGAATTGGGATATATTGTTGGTTGTAGACTGCTTTTTCAAGCAGATAAATGGTTGTGGAGTCGGCGAAACGGCTATAGAAGGGCTTCTATTGACTTCAACCGCCTGTTGCTGCGTTTAAACTTGGTTGAGGCCTTGGGAAGACGTTAGAATCGGCTGAATAAGCTGTTGGAGCCTTAAAAATGAGCAATAGAGACTTGGAGGTCTCTGATCAGCTGCAGGACTTAGACGTCCTTGCAGTTCAGTTGTAGGGACTTTACAAGCTTTAGAATCCCCAAAAAAGCTTGATTTTTGGTGTTTGCAAGTTCTGCACACTGTTGAACAAAACTCACGTTCGCTTTCTCTTTTATACCCCTCAGCGCCGTTAAGAGGTTCTTCGAAAAAAAAACTCTCAATGAGGAAGCAGCACATGGGTGGCCGTTAATGGATTCCGCAACGAGGAAATAAAACATCCTTCCCCGAATGTTTTTACAAACGTTACTGTGCGGGCAAATGCGATGTTTGCAGGGGGAACGGCGTCTAGACGGTACATAAGACCGAACACCAAACGAAAGAGTTACCGGGAAGAAAACTGTAGGCACATTAAGCAGAAGAGTTACGGTAGATAATGGGGAAGTGTGATTAGTGGAACAAAGCAGAGCATGCCGTATCAGGAATTGCACTCGATTGAAAAATTGATGATTGGGGAGTGAGTTCGTTGTATGAGGGTGTTATTGTTGCTGAATTGTGAGCTTTGAGGTGTCGAAATATGGTTTAGTGGTTTTCCAAGGCGGTGGTAGTCTAGGAGGGTAAGGGCTAGGGGCTCAACGTTTAACAAGGGAACTGTCCCAAGTGAGACGCTCAGAGTTTTATGAAAGTCGGCACAAAATGAGGTTAGTTTTGTGTGAGACACTTGTGAGGTTCCTACCCCGCACTTTGCAGAAACGACCGAGGTTTTTAGGTTGACATTTGGGCGAGATGGGACATTTTTTTGCCAGTTTTGGCATGAAAGGTTTCACATCTATTTTTGGCATGGTAATGTATGAATTATTTTTTCTACACGAAACTGGCAACAATATGGTCAAAATTTATTTTTCTTCATGGCCGCTCTCCTTTTTACGCATACTCTCTCTCGGCCGCAAATATCATTGAAATTCTCGGCTGACCTACGAAGCGCGAGCTAAACTTTCTATTTAGAAAGGGATATGTCCGAAGTGTGTGTTTTGGTACTTCCCTTGTAAGGAATATGATTTTACCCCAACAAATTATTGCTTTCCGACCGCATTTCGATATGAGATCATGTTTAATGTACAGTGAAAATTACAAAATTCAAATCAACAAATAAAATGAGATCCTAGCAACTACCTAGTTGTAAAACACAACGGTCGTTGCACATATGTAGATCAGTAGTTTATCCCGTTTTCGGAGTAGTCTTGTACCGGCTTTAGACAGTAACATTCCAGCAGTTTCAACGCCGTCGGCAGCAAACGACGACGCATCTGCGGGCTGTTGAAGATATACATGTAGAATAGGCAGGCGTGATGGGTGTATAAGAGGACGTGAGCGGCGAAGGAGAATCGTTGCATGAGCTCGGACTGAAATTTTAGCAAGTTAGATGGTCATTTAGCGAGTTAGATGGTCATGGTATGAATTAGAGTGCTCCAAGTGCGACTCTCAAATTTTGATGGAACTTGGCACAAATGTAGAATAAGTTTTTGTAAGACTTATGCGACCCTCTTAGCTTGCGCCTTTCAGGAACAACCGAGATTTTTAGATCGAAAAGTCTGCATAAAATGTGAGAACTTTTCGCGAATTTTGGCATGAGAAGTTTCATGCTCATTTCTACCGTAAACGGTAATGTCTCCACAAAAAAAATATTTTTTCCACGCAAAAATGGCAAAGAAAGGGCTAAAAAGTGTTTTTCTGTATCGCCCCTCTCCGAGTTTCGCGTACTCTCCCAGCCGCAAATATGGTTGAATATCTCGGCTGCCCTTGCAGAGGGCGAGCTAAACTCTACAGCGATCGATACAGGGGGCCTTGCCACAAGCGTGAGCAAAATTTAAGGAAAATGCACTTGGAATACTCCTCTTTCAAAAGAATTTTGCCAAAATTAGAGCAGTTTTGTTGCAAATATACGAAAAGTAAGAATTCCTCACCTGATCGCTGATCTTCAAGTACTGCACAGCAATCCGATACAAATAATTGGGCAAGTTGAGCAAAATAAAAACACTTGTAACAATAACCAGCGACCTTGTCAGCTGTAGGTCCGCATACCGTAGGCTACACCGCTTATAACGTAATGCGATCGTTTCGGCGTTGTTTGTCCCATTTACACTTAGATGGTGCAAACTGGCTCTGAAAAATGTTTTTAAAAGTTCTATTTTTGACGTTTTTTTCGATGTGCGAAATTAAGAGCCTAAAGGCATGGAATTTGTTTTTGCCATCGGAGATTGAAATACGTAGTATAAAACGCACTTTGAGATTTTCATGGATTTAATCGTATGTGATGGGCCCGTAGAGTAGACAGTGTCGGCCGTATTGAACGAAACGGACGGAGAAGCGGGGATCTTCTTGAAGTGTGAGCGCAGCTTCAGGATGACGAGCACATTAAAGAGGATGATGAGAACGGTCGGGATGATCATGCAAATCCCGGTCTCCATCAAGCTGAAGGCCTGCAAAGAAAATGTGAAAATATGACCTGTACAGTGGCGGACCTGATCCAGTGGCAAAAAGAATACCATTTTGTATCCAGGAAGTATCAAAAACGGGGCAAAATACCTCCCTCTCCAAGTGAAGAAACTCCGATTTCAAAAGCGCGATCACTGTTTTTGTGACATAAAGAGCGCCCACTTCAAAACGGAGCTTTTTCAGTTTGAGAGGGAGGTATTTTGCTGCATTTTTGACACTTTCCCGATACAAAATGTTATCTTTATTGCCACTGGATCAGGTCCGCCACTATATGAACTTGGCTTTTTTTGAAAGCATCAGCCAAAAAAAATTTATTATGCGTAACAATTTTTTCGGGTTTTTAAAATTTGTACTTCCGTAATTTTACGCCCATTTTCCGGATGATTACGTATCTTTTGTGCCGAAAATTCGCAAAAAAATTTCAGTTGGCCTCTCCGAACTTTTGGTCCTTGGCCAAAAAAAATGGCCGCACTTTTTCGTAAAAACAAACTCTATTTGGGTAATTAAACCCTATTTTTGGAGTATCTTTTAATGCTTAATACTTACAGTAGCTGCCAAAAAACTGTCAATTTTTTTGTTTTTTGTGTAAATCTGCTCAACGTGGATGGATTTAAACGAAACAAATACCATTCTGTAGAGAATTATTGCTGTTATCCAATGGCCTAGCGGTTGGAGCGATTTTACATCTTAGTGTGTTAAAACCGTCGATGTAAATTTTTTGGAAAGACAAAAAACTGTCAATTTTTCCAAAAAAATTTTCTCGCTTGCATACGTCGCGGCAAATCATAGGCTTATATAGTCTTATTTTTAAATAAAGTCCCACTGTACATTGTTGACCATCAAAGGGAGCCAAGAAAGTTAATTTAGTAGGCCTTTTGGTGGTCCCAAGTTCGATACCCCAAAACATGACTTTTAAGGAAAAATCGATTTTTTTCTTTGACTTAGCATTAAGACAATGTCTTGCAGTAGAAGCTAGACAAACTACAATTAAAATAGAACAATGATTGGGAGCCGCAATGTAAGTCTACGGACTCCACTTGACATTCAAGTTTTTCTGGCAGTAGATGTACCGTGAAACTTTAGCCCGGGTGCTTCCGTAGACAACTCTAGTCGTTGTTCCAACGCGACAGAAGGCACCCATGTGAACAGTGAACAGTTTAGAATCGCTATCGCGGCAGGCCCGTACTTTGCGTGTAAAAGAACAAACTCCGAAACGGAATTTTTGAAGAAAAATTGTTGTCTTGATTTTCACTCTCCATAGGATAGAAGTAACCCAGTGCAAGAACAAGCAAGATATTGTGCCATAGATTTACAGCCATTCTTGACATTTCTAACGCAGTTTCACTCCCTCTGATATGTTTCTAAAGTCTTAATCTGCCTTGCAAGTTTCCACAAAAAAAATTTTTTTGTTAATGACAACATAACCCTCCGTAATTCTTATGTGACTTGCATCGCCGTCCTACAAATGCCCATAAAATGCTTCTAGAACATCTGTGATCATGTATTGATAAAACATTAGCAAGTTGTTACAAAGGCGGGGGCAACAAGGCCAAGTCTCTACAGACACTCGGTTACCGGAGAAACTTGAATATCCAGTGGAGTCCGTAGACTTACAGTGCGGCTCCCAATCATTGTTCTATTTTAAATGTAGGTTGTCTAGCTTCTACTGCAAGGCATTTTCTTAATTCTAAGCCAAAGAAAAAAATCGATTTTTCCTTAAACGTCATGTTTTGGGGTATCGAACTTGGGACCACCAAATGGTCAACTAAATTAAGTTTCTTGGCTCCGTTTGATGGTCAATAATGTACAGAGAGACTTTATTTAGAAATCGTGATGTATAAGCCCATGATTCGCCGCGACCTGTGCAAGTGGTAAAATTTTTTTGGAAAAATTGACAGTTTTTTGTCTTTCCAAAAAATTTACATCGACAGTTGTTACACACTAAGATGTAAAATCGCTCTAACCGCTAAGCCATTCGATAACAGCAATAATTCTCTACAGAATAGTATTTGTTTCGTTTAAATCCGTCCACGTTGAGCAGAGTTACACAAAAAACAAAAAAATTGACAGTTTTTTGGCAGCTACTGTATATGTTTGGGTAATTATAGCCGGAAAATAAAAATAAAAAAATAAAAAGATAATTTTTTTGTTACTTACATGATAAATATGCTCATATTCCGGTTTGATGTCGCAAATCCCAATTTCGTTAATCTCGGCGACCAGTAAAATCCATAGATTGCAACAAAATGTTATGGTGATTAGAACGCCCACTTGACGCATTGAATTGGTCATTGATCGGCGAAATCTAAACGCAATTTAAAAAAATTATGGTTTTTTAAAATTTATATGTAAAAAATTTAAAATTGTGGCTTACAATTTTCAAATTGAATTTTTTTCTCTCACAAAATTATAAAAAAAATCCGAAAAACTTACGTCGCCTTGTAAAGTAAGGTCAGTCGTTCAAAACTGACAAGAACAATAAGCCAGACACTGGCGAAGTCGCAAAAGTGCGTGAGGAATGTTGAAACCTTACAGAAGTACTTTGAGCGTTGTGCTGATGGCTGGATGAAGCCCTGGAAGATCAAATGAGTCATTTTTTAATCTTGTATCATATTCTAATCCGACGGTTTAGCATTAAAATGAGGGGAAAGAACCACAATTGGTTTGCAGGATTACTTTTTAAGGTCTGCAAAACAGTTACGACTGAAGTTTGCAATTCTTTTTTTCAACAAAAAAAGTAAAAAAAAAGAAAGAAAGAATGAGCCTCACTTGGTAATTTGGTATCAAAAATTATCCTAGAGACAGAAAAAAGAGAAAATTTTTAAGAATTAGAGTGACGGACCCGATCCAGTGGCAAAAAACGTACCATTTTGAATCCGGGAAGCATTAAAAATGTGGCAAAATGCTTCCCTCTCCAAGTGAAAAAAACTTCTTTTTGAAGAGCGCGCCCTTTCCCTCACAAAAAGATCGGGGCGCTTTTGAAATCTGCGTTTTTTCACTTGGAGAGGGAAGCATTTTGCCACATTTTTGATACTTCCCGAATGAAAAATGGTACGTTTTTTGCAACTGGGTCAGGTCCCCCCACTGTATCTTTTTAATGTCTCTGGGATACTTTTTGATACCAAATTTCAGGCTCATTTCGAGCGCTCCGACTTTTTTTATTGCCTATATCTAATCAGTCGCGATATGAATTTTTGAAGAAAAGCATATAAAAGTTACCTGATCAACCCAAAAAGATAACAACGAAACAAGAAAAAGTGAGCTCATTCCGGCCAATGTTTGCAGATAAACGGAGGAAGGGAGCCTTCGAAATATTTGATTTGTCCTGCAAATGAAAACTAATTAAATTTGGAATACGATAGATCACTCTCTGCGTCGCTAAGATCTAAATAACATTCCTAGAGCTTTAAAAAATCCAAACTCTTACCTGATTAGAATGTAGACCATGCAATTGCCCGTCAACCCGACCAAACAACACAACGGCATGTAGCTGAGGTACAAGAGGGCCAGAAAACTCATTTCACCGTCTCCTGCGTCCATCGGAATGTCATCGTAGTATTCCGTGAAATTCGAGACATTATCGAGCATCTGCAATCGTCAACAACAAGTTAGAGGTCAGGCTAATAAACAAGGCAAAAATTGGCACGCTCAAAAACGCAGTTGTATAAAGTGACCACTTAAATTTCCCATAATAACCCTAGAACTTTGACAACGTTTTTCCACAACAAGATTGGATGGCTTGGAGCCTCCAAAATACTAAAATCATGTGGCCCAAAACTAATGGGATTAGAAAGAGATAAATTATGAAAATTACAAACGTAACAATAAATTATAAAATGAAAATTGAAATTTATTGTGCCCTCGTAAGGGCAATGAGCAATGAGTAGGGCTACAATTCTGGCCGAGCCGAAAGTGGTAGGCGGAAAGATAAAAGCGGGGTTGAAGGACTAACTGGAAATGTCTTGGGAAAATTGTAAAAATAAAATAGTTGTTTTTGGCCTTATCAATTCTTGAAAAAGCCAAAATGAGGGAAGATTTGTCTTTGACTGGCAATGGCTCAAGGCCGAGTATAAAAAAATTTTCCGACCGGGCCGGGCAGTTAGTTACAGTGGGCGACCTGATCCAGTGGCAAAAAACGTTCCACTTTGGATCCAGGAAGTATCAAAAAATGTGGCAAAATACCTCCTTCTCCAAGTAAAAAAACTCAGATTTCAAAAGCGCGCCCGCTCTTTTTGTACGGAAATAGGGCGCACCCTTCAAAACGAAGTTTTTTCTCTTGGAGAGGGAAGCATTTTGCCACATTTTTGATACTTCCTCGATGCAAAATCATGCTTTTTTTGCCACTGGATCGGGTCTCCTACTGTAACTACCGGCCCGGTCCGGTTCAAAATTTCTTATACTCGGTCTTGAGCCTTTGTGAGTCAAAGACAAATCTTCCCTCAGGTCCTCGGTCACAGAAAAAACTAATTTTTTTTGAACAGGTCCATGGGGTGGGAGGGTTTGAAAATCCTGAATTTATCGGAAAAATGAAGAAAAATTGGATGTTTTCTCTCAATTTTTACTTGTTAGAGATAACACTGATAACGACTTCAAATCGGCTTATATTAATATTCACAGCTAGACATGGCTGTGGAACCAAGCCGGAAATCTCGGCTGTTCCGAGGCTATTACTTACTCGCGATACGGAAGTTTTTATTCGTCTTGGCTAGAAAATGAAAATAAAATTATCAAATTTCATTTCGGAACCAAACAACAAAACACAACGTGGAAAACAAGACTTTGGGAGGAGTAAACAAAAGGCTCAGATTTTGATGAAGCTGGACACAAATTTAGATTAATTTTTTTAAAGTGCAAGACTAGCTTCGTGCGGCCGAGACCACCGAGATTTTTAGTTCGAAAGTTGGAAAAAATTTAGCATTTTTTTGCGAATTTTGGCATGAAAAATTTAATACTCATTTTTGGCGCAAAGTGTAACGTTTCCATAAAAAATCAATTTTTTCTGAAAGTTGGTGAAACTTTTAGTTCGCGCTTTGCCGCTGTTCCGAAAAAAGTGATTTTTTTGTGGAAACATGACGCTATGAAATAGGCGTGAAGCTTTTTATGCCGAAGTTCTTCGAACAGTCTCGAATTTTCGCCGACTTTCGGTATAAAAATCTCGGTTTTTTCTGCGAAGCGCGAGTTAGGATTCTCGTGTATACCTTAGAAAAAATTGCTCAGAATTTGTGCCGATTTTCATTCAGATCTGAGCGTCGCACTTGGGTACTATACTACCCCTGTTAATCTAAAAAAAAAACTCATTTTTTACCTCTGACTTCACAAGTATCGTCTGCAATAATACTAAAAACATGTCTGCGAAAAAATGACCTCTTCGAGGTCATCGTAAATCTCCTTACGCCGTCTGTAATATAATGCTATTTACATCATCCATGCAAAAACACGAATAATTCGACAATCAAAAGCCCTCAGGCATCAAAACAAAACACGGCCGTAAAAAATTGGGACCATTCTGCTTAGGAATGCGCCGCAGTCAATATGCACACATGCATAACGGGCCGAATCGAGTAAACGCTCATTAATTCCGTGTACACCGGGCAGTGTAACCTTACTGGAACCTTAGCGCCGGCGGCGGATTAAACGGCGGCCGAATGCCAGAGCAACGGATAATGCTCGTGGCAAACGAGAAGCAGGGAGGATTTTCAGTTTATTGCACGCCAGAAATGTAAAATTAAAGTGCTGGAATGGGGAGTGGTAAGCATTGAGATCCCGTTTTTTGAGCAACATTACAAAATCTGGGTGTAACTTTACTGAGAATAAGAAAGTAATTTTTGAGGCTTTCCTGTAATGGGTTTGCTTTTGCGTGGAATTTGGAAAAGTACTCCAAGTGCGACTTTTAGATTTTCTTTAAATTTTACAGGTACTCAGGGCATGAGCTACACATCAATTGCTGAAAATTTTAGCTCGTGCTTTGCAGGGGCAGCCGAGATATTCAATGATCTTTGAGGCCGAGAGCACGCGAAACGCGGAGAGCGGTCATACAGAAAATGATCTTTGTTTTAATAGTCTACTTCACGCCAAAAAAATATTTTTTTGCCGAAACATTACCCTCTACGGTAGAAATAGGCATGAAACTTTTCATGTCAAAATTTACAAAAAAAGTGTCACATTTTTACCAAATTTCGAGCTAAAAATCTATGTCATCTCTGCAAAATTCGAGCTGAAAATCGTATATGTCCTAGACAAAATTATTCTAAATTCGTCCAAGTTTCATCAAAATCTGAGCGTCAGACTTGGAGTACTTCCCCTGTTAATAAAAAAGCCTTAAAGGGCGACCAACAGATGTTCACAAAAGTTCAATTAGAACGTCTTAAGACACGGCCACAAGTAATGTAAAAATACTGGAAAGATAGATTGCCCAAGGTACTTTTAATTTCTCTCGGTTTCATTGCGCACATGGCCATATAAGCCCGAAATAGCTTAATGAAAGCGGCGTTCGAGCAGCTTTGTTTAATTATGTATATACTCAAAGTACAAAAAGCGGATGAACGGTGTAAACAAGAAAAAAAGAACAGTCCTGTGACATTTTGCAAATGCTAATGTGGGGGTTGTTTGTTTTCGGTGGGCCGTTTAATTTTGCCATGGAATTGTTGATGAGTCATAAAAAGGTCTGCAAATTGAGAGACTAGTAAACAGTCTGCTGTCTGTAAAATCGGTTGAAAAGGGTGGGAAATGAAAACTTTGGGGTTTTCAGAAGAGGAAATTATCAGAAAAGTTTTGATGACTTTACCGAAGGGATAACTGAGCCACAATTTCGACAGCTTTCGAGCTAAAAATCGCGGTCTTTTATGCAAAGTGCAAGCTAGCAGTATCCGAAAAGTTATAAAAAAGTTTAATCGAAATGTGTGCCAAGTTTCATCAAAATCTGAGCGTCATACTTGGAGTAATTTCTCTGTAAGTGCTAGTAATTTCGCAGATTTCTAGAAATTGAGAAAAGTCTGAGCCAACCACTTTGCGGGCGGCTAGAAGAACCATGGAGTTCTGCGGGCATTTTGGAAAACGCTAAACCACATCCGACACCCACTTTGATTACTGTCGAAAAAATTGCTTGCTTTGCCTTGCCCTTCGCGGAGGTTGAAAGATTTTGTAAGCGCCAAGGGTGGGCCGAGTCTCCGCCAAGATGATGGCAAAGCTGCACAGAACTCAGCCAAGATTCCGACTGGCATCGGCTTTGCAGGCGCTATGCTCATCGCCCACAGGCTAGGGATGCAGAAACTAATCTTTTCATTGAGGATAGGAGTACTTGGAGACAAAACAAGGCCGGATGGCAAAAACTGGATAAAGTGGGTCGCTGAGGATTAGGAGACTGCCAACGCGTTGAAATTTTGTAGGTAATAATATTTAATACTATACGTGAGGCGGTTTAAAGTGCACTCAGCTTATTCTCTACCATTGCATAATGAAATGATAATGTATTTTACTTTATATTTCTACAAATCAAAAAAGAGGCTGTTTCCTACATTATGCACGCAAGTTTTAAGACTACGGCGTTCCATTTCTATAGACAAACTTTTGGCTACAAAAACCTGCGAAATGCGAAAGCATTTAGCGTTTTCAACCGTCAATTCGTACACATAATAGATGTAAAAACATAATAAATGTAAAGCCGAAGGCTCTGCGGTTGTAACGGATAACTTCTGCTCATCATAATCCCTGCACTCGCCTCATACCACGAAATCCGCAAGGGATATAAAAACAAATGCAAATGTCAGATCCTCCGGCAATGGGATATCGTTGAAGGACCTAAGCTTCTAATTGGCTCTTCCAGCGG
The DNA here is from genome assembly GCA_904066235.2 of Bursaphelenchus xylophilus. NCBI lineage: Eukaryota > Metazoa > Nematoda > Chromadorea > Rhabditida > Aphelenchoididae > Bursaphelenchus > Bursaphelenchus xylophilus. The sequence continues at coordinate 11,304,041 of CAJFCV020000004.1, read as the reverse complement.
AAGATTTACCTCAATTCGAATGTCGGAAATTGGGAATACAACTGTTATATACATACAGCGAGGGACCGGATCCAATGGCAAAAAACGTCTCATTTTGCATCCCGGAAGGGACCAGAATGTCTCCAAACCCTTCCCTCCCTAAGCTAAAAAACCCCGATTTGAAGAGCCCGCCTTGAAGGAAAGGGCGCGCTTTTCAAAGCGGAGTTGTTTAGCTTAGAGAAGGGAAGGGTTTGGAGTCATTTTGGTCCCTTCCTGGATGCAAAATGAGACGTTTTTTGCCATTGGATCAGGTCCCTCACTGTAAGTAGAGAGAACAGTAAAAAACTGGACGTCCGTTCCGCAAGACAGATATTGACGCGGAAGCGGCCAAATTTGGCAAAAATATAGGCAAATAAAGGATGATGAAGATGTATAGACGATGTATGCATAATTTATGTGGGACTCTCACGGTCCGCATCAAAGATGGATGAACCGTTTGCAAAAATAGAAACTTGTTTTTGCTGCAAGAACAAAAGGTGGAGTCTTTTTGACTGAACAGGACTTTTGCAAAAATGAGAAATACTAAGGTAATTCGCATCCAATTTTATTGTAAAACACAATAAACTTAACCAACTTAACCGCGAATGGCAAGCTAATTCCATAAAGGATTTCTTTCCAAACAACCCGCAGCCATAGACAGTGTAATTGAAGGACAGGCCACTACGTATGTGACATTTCAGCCCATTTTGTACCCGAGATTTATACGTTGACATCACTGCGGAATATTTTGTACGAGGATACAAAAATGGAGAGTGGGAATCATATCTTAATGGGTGCTTCAAGAGATGTGGAGAAAAGCAATAATTACCTAGTTTGCAGCAATGGGCGGACCGAGGAGCAGCTGAATAAAAACAAAATTCACTTTTCTGTGGATGCAGTACGGTAGAAATAAAACTTCGCATATCAGAAATCGCAAAAAAAACGTCACACGTTGACCTAGAAATCTTGGTGGTTTTTGTAAAACGTGAGCTATAAATCTCGCATACACTTTAGAAAAGATCAATCTGAATTGTTGCCAAGTTTCATTGAAATCTGAGCGTCTCACTTAGAGTACTTCCCTTGTAAATTCAGCGGTGTTTTGCCGACTTCTCTCGTCCACAATTTTAAAGCGGCTCTGAGTATACACTCTCTAGACCTTTGTAGCATAAAATTATAGCGTCTCGTCTTCCAATGGGTTCAATTTAAGCTTCTGAGCCATCCCTGCGCCATGAAAAAACGACTACTTTTGTCTCCGCACTTCTTGAAGTGCCCTGTACAATTTATAGTTTACAACTTTTCCCTCACATTCCAGAGCAATTTACAGTGTAAATTATCAGACAAAAAATGAGACAGACCGTTTCCGGAGTCCAAGTCAAAGAGTCATCTTCTCGGTAAGGGAGCAGAAAACAGGACAAAGGGGAAATAACTTGTGACTCTTCCGAATAACGACCTTTTGGTGCAGAGAACAATAAGATTCTCTGAATAATGTGGGAGCTGCGGGGTCGGTAGATAAAGGGTTTATTTGGAATGAATTTACCTTACGTCAGTATCAGGGGTGGTCCCTATTTTTCCGACGGCAGGGGCCAATGCGCTGTAGTGAATGATCTGAAAGTTTGCTGAAAATCATAGGGCGCAGCTCGGAGAACTTGCACGGTCTTGGGCGCAGCTCGAAAACAAGCAGAACTTAGCTCTGGCGAGCTGCGAAAGGTTGTTTTCCGAGCTGCGCCCTACCATTGGCGTAAGCTGCCAAATTTCCTTTGAGATTACCGTTTATATGATGGGAGTGTCGTCAGTGCAATGCTCGAATTTTCTCTAAATTTTGCGTAGGATTTGATCGAATGTCATATAAAAATTCCTGAAAATTCCCGATTTGCAAGGTCTGCGAAGATGTTCAACGATCTTTGTCGACGAGAGAGTGCGCCAAATTTGGAGAGCGGCCAGAGACAAAAACGCTTTTATGCCGCATTTTTGCCCAATTTTCATCGAAAAAAATGATTTTTTGTGGAAAATTACCCTCTTCGAATCTAAATTTGTGCCATGTTTCATTAAGAAAATTAAAATTAGATACTTTTTTCGTAAGAACGATACTAAACATTTACCTTTAATCTAATCCCATAATTATCGCTGAAATTTTGTCACACGGGCTTGTTTACAAAAAAAATATATTTGAGCAACCTGTAATCTGAGGCAGTTGCTAACGGCTCTTCCCAAGATTTCCAATTTTGCGATCAGTCTGGGACGAGTAAACAAGAGAAATTAGAGAAATTGGAAATGGGAAATAACAAGCGTCATCAAAATAAGGGCCCTTTAATGAATTTAACAGTCTATCGGGGAAATAATGAGCACTATGGCGCATCAAAAATCGCATCGCCGCCGAAAAATGAATTGTGTCGTGACAAAATCAAATTGCTTTTCACTTCAGCGACGAGGTGGGCACAGCGACGTTGTGCTCATTATTTTCCAGACAGACTGAAGATAAGTTTTACACAAGAAGCGCTCGAAGTGCAACCCTTGTATTCTAGCAAAACTTGGAATAGATCATGATGACATATAAGCCAAATTACTAGCTCAAAATTTAAAGAAACAAACGATACTTTTAGGCCTAACGTTAGCGAGAATTCAACATGTTTTTGTGAAATCTTGAAAACATTCAAAAGCAGTTGCTTCAAATTGCAGGTTTCTCGATGATATAAAACGGACTTTTTTACAAAGTGAAGCATGGCCCGGACATTGTTGCGGTGACCATCACCGAATTTCCTCAAATTTGGCTCATAGAACACCCACAAGGCATACATCAAAAGCGTCAAACGTTTTCCCAAAATTTGCATTATTTCGGGATTACTGTAACATTTTGTGTTTTATAAAGCGGCCGTTGTCGTGAACCAGGTGATCGCCCTACGGGTCCGAAACTTCTTGTCTGTATGTTTTCGAACATGGTCAACATTTTTCTAATTGAAACTTTTTTTGTATCTTTTCGTCTTTCGGTAGTACCGTAATCGTCATCATACCATATCGATTACTGCCGAAAATTGGAAAGAGTGTAACAAGTTTTCAAACCGGATTATAAAAGTTGGACACCCTTCCCGTAAAATAAAACAAAAAAATCAAAAATAAAAATATAAGTTTTTGAGATATAAGCGTTCAAAGTTGCCATGTTCGGTTACTGTAGGACCAAAATAGAGACGATCAATTTTTATACTTTTCCATTAATCTCTACGGTTCACATATTAATAGATCAGCCTGAGAAAAATATTTTCAGGTCAAAAAATAAATATTTGAGGCTTTATTTGAGGCTTTATACGATGGTTACTGTAGTTTCTAACTTTTGTTAATTTCGCTAACAAATTTATTGGAATGACGAATTTAGACAAGCTATCCGGGTCAGAAACGCGCATACATCATGGAAGGCAAAAATCAGAATCGTAATACTACCCATTCCTGAAATAGTGGGAGATTACGGTAGCCGTACCCACTTTTTTCGCTGTTTGGCCGCGGCATTCTTTGGAGCTGCGAGTGTAACAACTTTTGAGCCCTGAAACTCATTCAGGATGGATAGAAGAGCATTTCAGCAAAAAATCGCGAAAATAAAAATATAAGTTTTTGAGAAAAACCTGGATTACGGTCATTTTAGGGGGTTTTTGGGCCGTCTGGCCGCGGCATTCTTTGGACCTGCGAGTGTAACAACTTTTGAGGCCTGAAATTCATTCAGGATGGATAGAAGAGCATTTCAGCAAAAAATCGCGAAAATAAAAATATAAGTTTTTGAGAAAATCCAGGATTACGGTCATTTTAGGGGTTTTTGGGCCGTTTGGCCGCGGCATTCTTTGGACCTGCGAGTGTAACAACTTTTGAGGCCTGAAATTCATTCATGATGGATAGAGGAGTATTTCAGCAAAAAATCGCGAAAATAAAAGTATAAGTTTTCGAGAAAATCCGGGATTACGGTCATTTCAGGGGATTTCCTCTCCTAAACTACCGTAATCCGGGATTTTCTCAAAAACTTATATTTTTATTCTCGGGCTTTTTTACATAGGTACTTTCTAGAGCATCGGGGATGTATTTCAGGCTTCAAAAGTTGTTACACTCGCAGCTCCAAAGAATGCCGCGGCCAGACGGCCCAAAAACCCCCTAAAATGACCGTAATCCAGGTTTTTCTCAAAAACTTATATTTTTATTTTCGCGATTTTTTGCTGAAATGCTCTTCTATCCATCCTGAATGAATTTCAGGCCTCAAAAGTTGTTACACTCGCAGCTCCAAAGAATGCCGCGGCCAGACGGCCCAAAAGCCCCTAAAATGACCGTAATCCAGGTTTTTCTCAAAAACTTATACTTTATTTTCGCGATTTTTTGCTGAAATACTCCTCTATCCATCATGAATGAATTTCAGGCCTCAAAAGTTGTTACACTCGCAGGTCCAAAGAATGCCGCGGCCAGACGGCCCAAAAACCCCCTAAAATGACCGTAATCCAGGTTTTTCTCAAAAACTTATATTTTTATTTTCGCGATTTTTTGCTGAAATACTCCTCTATCCATCATGAATGAATTTCAGGCCTCAAAAGTTGTTACACTCGCAGCTCCAAAGAATGCCGCGGCCAAACAGCGAAAAAAGTGGGTACGGCTACCGTAATCTCCCACTATTTCAGGAATGGGTAGTATTACGATTCTGATTTTTGCCTTCCATGATGTATGCGCGTTTCTGACCCGGATAGCTTGTCTAAATTCGTCATTCCAATAAATTTGTTAGCGAAATTAACAAAAGTTAGAAACTACAGTAACCATCGTATAAAGCCTCAAATAAAGCCTCAAATATTTATTTTTTGACCTGAAAATATTTTTCTCAGGCTGATCTATTAATGGGTGAGGCGTGGCAATCAATCGTACCGTTTGAAAATTGATCATCTCCTTTTTGGTCCTACAGTAACCGAACATGGCAACTTTGAACGCTTATATCTCAAAAACTTATATTTTTATTTTTGATTTTTTTGTCTTATTTTACGGGAAGGGTGTCCAACTTTTATAATCAGGTTTGAAAACTTGTTACACTTGTTCCAATTTTTGACAGTAATCGATATGGTATGATGACGATTACGGTACTACCGAAAGACGAAAAGATACAAAAAAAGTTTCAATTAGAAAAATGTTGACCATGTTCGAAAACATACAGACAAGAAGTTTCGGACCCGTAGGGCGATCACCTGGTTCACGACAACGGCCGCTTTATAAAACACAAAATGTTACAGTAATCCCGAAATAATGCAAATTTTGGGAAAACGTTTGACGCTTTTCATCAGCATGCTCAGGCCCTTCTACTGGCCAAGTTTCAAGAAATTTGGTGATGGTCGTTGCAACAATGTCCGGGCCCCTTGTAGGGAAGCTTCAGTTTGTAAAAAACTCTCTTATAAATATTGTTGTTAACAGGCATATATGGCTAAATTTAACGGTAATTATGGGATTAAACAAAAGGTGAACCTTCAGTGCCAGGGTTCTCTAACAGACGAAGTTCAAATTTTTATTCTATAAATGAAATTTGGCACAAAATTAGACTAATTTCCTCCAAGACATGCGCAAAATTCCATGCTCGATTTGCCGAAACAAGCAAAATATTTAGGCCTGACTTTGGCGACAATTCAACATTTTTTTGGAACATTTATGTATGAACAGTTTCAACCTTCAAACATAGCTCTTATTACATTATTCAGAAAGTCTTATTATTCTCTGCATGTCTTTACTCCAAATTACCAAAGCTACAGGAACGTTTTCGCAAGTTTACCCGAGGAAAATTCAGAGGAATGGTCAAAAACCAAGTTTTTCATTGGCCACTCTCCGTGTTTCGCGTGCTCTCTCGGCGGCGAAAACGGTTGAATCTCTCGGCCGCCACTGCAAAGTACGAGTTGAAAATGTAATATTTATCAGTCTGTCGGGAAAATAATGAGCCGCTGCGCCGATCGTGTCGCAAAAGTGAGAAGCAATTTGATTTTGCCGCGACACAATTCATTTTCCCGAGAGCGGTGCGGATATTCAGAAATTGATGTTACCACCGACAACAAAGTCAACCGTCCTCTCCGGTCTGCTCTATTTTGCCGTGCTGAACTCAAATTATCCCTTATTTTCGCTTCAAGTCCAGTCCGTTTTTAATAGTAACCTCCCACCGCGATTTTGCATCCAAAACAGTGTTTTCTGCGCGTCTCAGACAAATTGAGTTCTGTCCATAAAAGGGGGTTTTCATAAAAAAATTTATAACAATACATAAAATTTTCCAAGTCAACAACAACATCAGAAACAAACAATTGGCCTTTTGGGACCCTTCAAGGGAGAGGAAAAGTGAAGTAAACTACGGTAGAATAAGGGTTGGCTGAAAAAATTGAGTAGATTGCAGTAGCAGCCGAGATATTCAACGAGCTTTGCGGCCGAGAGAGTACGCGAAACGCGGAGATCGGTGGGAAAGAGAGAAAGGCTTTATGGTAGCGGTTTGTCGGGAAAATAATGAGCACAGAGGAGCGGGTTATCGTGTAAAAAGTTTTCTTTGTAAAGATACGAATACCCTGCTACGCCGCTGCCCCGGCAGCAAAGAAAATGAGAATATCTTGAAACTGACAAATTCTTATGTTGTTATCAGTCTGTCGGGAAAATAATGGGCACTCTATCAGATAGAAAATCGGATCGCCGCCTTGAAAATGAGTTGTGTCGAAGCAAAAAAAACGCTTTTCACTTCAGCGACGCGATCAGCGCAGCTATACAGATTATGCTCATTATTTTCCCGACAGATTGATTTACATATTTCTGGCCAATTTGCACAAAAAAAATCTTTTGTGTGTAGAAACATTGTCCTTGCCGATTGAAATAAAGCTACATCTCTTTGAATAATCATCAAAAAAAGAAGATGCACTAAAAATCGACTAGTAGGAAGGAAGTTCATAAAACTTTCAGAATAACATATTTTTAATTCCCGGAACTTTTTGGTTTCCTCTGAAAGACGAATGCCCCAATAAATAGTACTTGATAAAGTCCAAGTTTTTTGTTGTTTTCTCTTTTTTACGCTTGATGAAATTTTGTGTTTTTTGGGTGGATGATGCTACAAAAAAGGTCTGAATCTGAAAGGAGGAGATTTGGGAAACGTGCAAGTTGCTTCTATAAATTGGGAAAAAATATTTTTTGTCTATAAAAAATTAATAAATTTTTTATAAGAAATGAATCTTTGGTCGCTACGTATAATGAAATTTATCCTACAAAGGTCTAGAGAACCAGAGTGCAAACTCCGTGCGGATGAGACAAATTTACAAGGGAAGTACGCCAAGTGCGACGCTTAGATTTTGATGAAACTTGACATAGTTTTGGATAATGTTTTCTATGATATATGAGAGATTTCTGGCTCGTGCTTTGCAGAAACACACGAGATTTTTAGATGGAAAGCTGTGCAAAAATTTGACACCCTTTGCCTAATTTCGGCATTAAAAGTTTCGTACTTACTTCTACCGTAGAGGGTATTGGTTCCACAAAAAATCAATTTTTTTCGCACGGAACTGGCAAAGGTATGGCCAAAAAGTGTTTTATTGTCCTTGTTCGCTCTCCGCCTTTCGCGTATTCTCTCGGCCAAAAGATTGCATTCCAAGAACAACCGATATTTTTAGGTCGAAAGTAAGCAAAAATTCAATACTTTGGAAAAAGTTCCTTATTTTGGCCACAACAAAGGTACTCCGCAAACTCCGCCCAAGCTTGGGCACTAAAGTTAAGAAAAAACGCTTCGACCTAGCTGGAACTGAATTACTATAATAACTCTATAGTTTTAAGGGTACCTACAAAGGCTATGACGACTCATTTAGTTCCATACGGAGGCAATAAGTTTAGTTCCGGACATGTTACATCGTATAAAGTGTAAAATCACAGGCTGCAGCCGTTTTTGCAGGGTAAGGTGGTACGTAAAAAAGAAGGTACCTTGCTAACTAAATCTACTGTCCGGGCATTGACAACGACGAATTGAGCGTGCACGCTAAATTTGGGCTAATTCCGACCAGTTTCCGCAAAGTTATAAGTTGTGGCCAAAATAAGGAACTTTTACCAGTACTTTTTGTAAAATTTTGACATGAAAAGTTTCATACTTATTTCTTCTGTAGAGGTAATGTTTCCGCAAAAAAAATCTATTTTTCCGCTCCAAACTGGCAAAGAAACGGCGAAAAAGTGTTTATACTGTCTCTGGCCGCTCTCCGCCTTTTGCATACTCTCTCGGCAAAAAAGACCGTTGAATATCTCGGCTCCGCCTGCAACACGTGGGCTAAAACTTTCACGAATTTATACACGCCACATATCCGACGCGTGTGCATGATTTAAAAAATCTAATTAATAAATCTCTGCGTCGCCTTTCAAACAGTTCCCTTCACATTTTAAAAGTCTAAAAACCCCAAAAATAACCACATTAAGAATACAAAAATTTTTTTTAAAATTCCATTAGAAGGGCCAAAGACTAACAATGGACACATAGAAATTCAAAAAACATTTTGAAATTCAAAACCAAAAACAAAATTTTAAGCAACAGTTCGAAGAGGAACGGAAACGAACCAAAACAAAATCCCTTCCTCCTCCGGGCGTCTTTTATATTTGGAATTTCCCCGGAAAAGCATCCAAATAAAGGCGCTTTATGTCATTAAGCCGCCGAACAGAGTGTCGAAACGTCAATGAAGCTGGTCCTTATTGGGTCGTAATGGCCTTAAAGTTAGCAAATGAATGGGATTTTTTGCTTGGTATCGATAATGGCTTTTTCTACAGTAAAAATTTTGGCTCATCCTTTGTACAGGGTCGGTCAAAAAAATGAATATTTCTTTCGATTTTTCTTGCAAAAAAACAGTTCGGAAAAAAGCTGTATATGACATGAGAGTACAGCTAGTCCATTCGCAAAGTCGCTGGAGTGAGTTCCGCGACATGCACTATGTTGGGGAACATATATATTTACTGTGGAATTTATGACATACCTGCGAAGAGTTCGATTATATATGTGAGGCGTAACGACCGAACTTCGAGCCCGAATTCCAACGGAAATCATCATTTATTATTCAAATTTGATTGTACTTTCCTACGTGGGATTCCCCTATATAAGGGCCGCTTTTCACTCAATAAATCACTTGAACTCGAGCTTCTCGTCTTATCGTGTGGTTGTCCCCCGGGCCTCTCGACAATATGGTTGCAGGAAGTCGGGTCAACTTGCGGCTAGATGTCAAAAGTGGTTGCCTCAAGCTTGTTCTTAGAACGTAAAGGGATTTTACCGAAGCTTTTCGGGAAATCAAAAAAAGTGCAGAACTTAGACAATCGGCCAGGGAAATCAACCCAATGCACCGAAATATAATTACTCGGTAAAGTCTAGTTGTACGGAGGTCCATTTGGGTCTAGAACTGGCTCACGGGACCTTGGATACACGTAGCTATAAAGAGGATTTGACGCATCAAGGTTTGTCTAGAGAGGTTTCACTGTCCAAGGCCGCTCTCAAAATGTTTTGAGGTAAGTATAAAACAAAAAACTTTCGACTTAAAATTTCCGATTTTCGCACATGCGGAAATTTCAAATTCAAAACGAATCCATTTGAAATTTTATGACTATTATTCCTATTGATACATCATTCTCCAATCCATAAAAACAACGTATTTATGAGGCTTTCTTCGGGTTTGTTTATGTGTCGGGAACGATCAAGAATGCCTTCTTTCTTTTGTCTCCGAGGGAAGTGCTTGGAGTGCGACGCTCAGATTTGTTTAAAATTCTGCGCAGACATTATCATTCCTGAAAATTTTTACTGCAATGGCAGCTGAGACACCAGCCTGTCGAGGAAATAGTGTCTGGTACTCGGGCCTTGGAATCGACCATCATCGCTTTGCGACGGCTAGACGTAGCTAGAAATCATAGAAAGATGGTAATTGAAGGTGGTAGATGAAGAGTGTTGAATATTTCTTACAAAGAAGGGACCATGACAGACATTTCGGAGTAAATTTAGGCAAATGGAAAAAAGTGAAATTAAAAAAAAAATTTAGGGCCGGGTAGGGCTTTGAAAATTTTCTAACACGCCATTGGCCCGGCCCATAAGCCATGTCCGGATTTTACAAGCCCTCTGAAAAATGGTGCTATACCACATCTGCAGTGCCCTTCCGAGCCCTATGGACCCAATAAATTTCCCTATCGCCAACGCAGCCGACCTTAAAAATGCACTCTTCAAAATGCGCACATTGCCTTTGGGTGGTATGGACAAAAGAAGACAGTCGGCAAAATCCTATTTAGTCGGAGACCGAGATGACTTCAACGCGAGTAGAATGCAGTCAAGTCTTGTTGTGTACACAAAAAAGTGCACTGCTGTAATATCGTTTTACAAGGGCAAGGAGGGGATTCCTGGTCAAATTAGGCCCAAGTACGGCCGAGACGAAAACTAAATAAAGTCTGAGCGGAATTAATGATCAAGAACCGGAAAACAGCGCTTACAACGGCTTTGAAAGGGCGGCTGTTTACAACCCTTTGGAGCATACGGAAAATGATAAGTAACGGATTTGGCAATGACCACAAAAGGCCCTTGTTGGGGCCACAAATTACATGTGTTTTTTAAAATAAAATTAGTTTGAAAATGCTTAAAATATTGTTTTATCTGCTCAAATGAAGCGGCAGGATCAAGACCATGCCAACGCAACAAACGGTTGAGATAGAGAATGACAGAAAATTTCCTAGACCACCCAAAGCCATCGAACGCCTTTTTGCATAATCAAAAGAACGCCGATTTTGGAGGCTCAAACCACGCCTTAAAAATATTCAGAAAGTCATTAATAGAGCGGTCAAACCTCGATGGGAGGTGGCATTTTTAGTTTTTGGTTTTTGTTACCCGTTTTTAATACTGTTTAATTTTTTCTTGTTTTTAAGATGCACAGAGAAGAGTTCATCAAGCACTGTGGAGAAGGTGATCTTCCTGATCGCCCTTACGACCTCTAAATGTTGGCTGAAAGGTAAGATGTCTGCCAGCGAGGGCTTGAACGCCCTTACTTGATGAGGTAGATCAAGGCCCTCGAATTTGGGCTAGCGGTAAGGTCGTCCAGGAACACGTCGATAAAATCGTCAAGGACAAGCCAAAAAAAAGCTGCCGATGATCCTGTATAGATGGACAATAGCTCCAGAGATAACCCAAGGCAAATCAGCCAAACGACATACGCGAAGGAAGAAGCTCGAGACAAAGTTAAACCAGCAGTTTGGTAGGAAACCTAATCATACTGTACATTTAAAATCCTACGTAAGTTACAACTTTGTCTCAGCCTCAGACCGCTGGGAACAACTATTTAGGGTGGCGAACCCAGGCAGGGTGGGCACACTCGTAATTGGCGACGAGGTCGCAGCGACCACTCTCTGGAGATGGGACTCAGCGACATAAATGGTAATCTTCCTGTTTTCCATCGTATGATTGGTACAGAGACCGTAATGATTCGAAGAATGGTTGATGGAGGTGGCGTAGAATGTGTGGTATGCTACAACAATGGTATCCTTCCATTGGGGTTCAACCGACAGGAGAATTACGGCATGGAACCAGAGTTCATCCCCGTCGGTACGCGAGACGTAATTGTCCCGACGACACCACTCGGGGCAATTCTAGTGGTGTATGAGTATACATATTCATGGCATCAATTTCGAAGACGACAACACCATCCTCCGTGGAATTGTCTTGGCAGGGTACCGGATTCGGCTGGCTCCACCTTTAGGGAGTGGCAGCCAAATCACACGTCAACTACACTCAGACCGTAGTCGAATCGGAGAGCTGTGGCATCAAGGATCGTGTATACCGTAATCACCGAAATCGCAAAATTCCCGCCAACGCACATGATCGGGTGGACATAGTGGTACACGATGATTTGGAAGAGCAGCATGTGACGACTCTTAATTCTTAATCAGTTTACAATAAAACGACGTAGACGCCGGAGCAATGCGACGTCGTGGTTGTGAGGGCAGCAGAGAAACGTAATGTAATGGGTACTGCACTAACCTCAAAATGTTATTGGTACCTTATCATGTCGTGTACGACTTTACCTGTCTCCGCCCATACCTGAGAGTTGATAAGATAATCTGTGCATATATAAACGTATATAGTCACAGAAGTTCTTGGATTCGATCTTCGCCGATGAGGCGTAAACCACTGCAAAAAACGATGTGCAGCGATTTGATCGAATAACATTGATTTAGAGCCAAGGCCTCTTCCTCGAGCTGTTTTTGAATCTTGAGATTTATTGCCAAATCCAGTAATTTCTAGGTCACTAATGGCTGATTTTCACTTTTATTAAACTTCAAAAGCTCAAGGCTAGAACATCAACAAACTTTTCTGATTCTTTTTCAACTTACATACCTAAATTTCGAGAACAACAAGAAAAACATGCCTGATCGTCGCTGAAACCCAACTCAACGTTCAAATTCGCTTCAATTTGGTCCTCAAAGAACATGGCAACTGGTCCAGCCACCGACGGATTTCGCTGTTCAAGACGAAGAGCAGTTTGAATGGGAAGCCAGACCTTATCTCTGATGGCAAAACACGTGCAGAGGAGCTCACATTCTCCTCATTCAGTATTGCTGGGATTCACCACGTTTCCGACGGTTTTCAATTGTGGGATCGTTTTCTCGCCGGCTTCGTTTGCGTTGTGGTTTGGATCCCGCATCTGATGTGTCGTCTTCCGTGCGTAGGATCTCGTCGCGCATCGGATCCTCGCTAATTAGATTTGTTTGACTCACAAGGGAAGTCACTTAAGTCACGGATCGATTTTTAAAAACGACTGTTACGGCAATATAGAGGGTGGAATGGGGATATCCAATTTAAAAACCGCTACCTCCACCGGCCTCTGGGAGCCGAGATAATCGACCAACAAGTTTGGCCGAAAAAAGATTGCCCCGAAAAGCTCTGCTTTTCGAAAAAAAGAAGGCAACGAACCGAATGGTCCGGTGGTCTGGAAGCGCGCTTCCGGGCCTTTGCCTTTTCAGGTTCGAGTCCGCATGGGTTCGAACTTGTAGATAATTTATCAAACTCTCTGTAATCCAGCAAATATATGTACTGGTAAAATAAAATTTTCTATTTTTCCATATTTTGCGATGAAATTTCACTCTGTTTGAATTATAAAGTTCAAATCGACGTAAAATATGGAAAAACTAGAAAATTTATTTTACCTGTAACTCTGGTGGATTACAGCAACAGTTTCGTAAATTTTTTAATATAAGTCCGAACCCGTGCGGACTCGAACCTCAAAAGGCGAAGGCCTGGAAGCGCACTTCCAGACCACCGGACCATTCAGGTCGCTCTCCCTTTGCTTTTGGAAGGGAGACCTTTTCGGAGGGAATTTGGCCAAACTTGTTGGTCGATTATCTCGGCTCCCAGAGGCCGGTGGAGGTAGCGGTTTTAAGATTGGATATCACCGTCCCACTCTTTCCATCGCTGTATCAGCCGTTTCGCAAAATCGATCCGTGATTTAAGTGACTTCCCTTGTCAGACTCTTTTTGCTGGCTTTTTTATCTTTTTTGCGAAGTTTTGTCGCTTTTCAGTGTAATTTTCGACCTTGTTTAGTATCAGGCTTCTTCAAGGAAAACTAACGATAAATTTAGCAGAAAAAATATTTGTTGGTCGGCAGACACCTAAAATATTTGCTTTCCAGAAACGGCCGAGATGGAATCGATTATGGAAATAGTATTATGCGAGGTGCGTTCGAAGCGGACCCGTCGTATATCAGACATCGCGGATATTTCTTCAAACAACTCGTCAACTGCAATGTTTTCATCGCTCAACTCGGCTTCTGTTGTGTGTATTTCGTCTTCATGGCGGACAATTTGGAGGATTTCTTCCGGGAGAATGTTGGTATCGTATTTCCAAAGTCCGTCTGGATGGTTTTCATCTGCATTTCGGTGCTGGGCTTCTGTTCCATTCGAAAGCTCTCGAAATTGGGGCCATTCGCAACCGCAGCCAACGTGATTTACTTGGGCGCAGTGGCGATTGTGGTATATTTCTTCTCCAGCAACCTGAAATAGACGAATGAGCTGACGAAATGAGGATAATTGCTGGATTTGCCACTGTTCTTCGGCACTGTATTATTGCTTAGGTTCAGTTTTTGCACAATGATGTCGTATTTTAGGAGACTCCAATTTTGGTAACTACTATTAGAAATCGAGGCCCCGAGGTAACCGGATTCCGAGCTGATCACGTCGTTCTAGAAGATGTTAATCTGGTCCAACCCTTGGAACTCGCCAAGTTCTTCATCCGGAAAACAACATGCTGCATTGGGAGAAGTTTGATTTCACGATGGATTCAGTTTGGACAACGTCTCAAAGATGGTCCGCGATGGAATGCCCCATGTTGAATTGAAGGAGATCGTTTTTTCACCGAAGTTCAGTGAATTTGAAAAATCATTACTGACTTAAAAAAATGCACCGAATTTTAACAATCATTTCCGACCTAAAATTAACCCTGCACTAGGTTTTCCAAATCACTGCACATCGATTTTTGCAGTGGTTTACGCCTCATGGGCGAGGACGGAATCCAAGAATTTCTGTGACCATGTTTATATAAACCCAGACTATTCAGTCTCACAAGATACTCCCCCTTCTCTTCATGGGTCACAAATACAGCTTGGTTGGAAGATTTGAGGACATCAGAGAGTTTGGATTAACATATCCTGTGGGCCATCAGTGGAACATCCTAACCTGCGATACGACGGGATGTGAAGAAAAGGAGATATTGTCAGAGCGAGCATAAGACAAGAACACGCCTACACGAGAGACGAAGGATGGAACAGATTATGGTACTTGTGTAAATATTGGTCTATAAAATATATATTACCATCGCTTATTGAGTATCTTAAGAATAGTACGTAACTGGTAAAAACACACTATTCTAATTTGTACGTTTGACAGTTTGCTTTATTACATACATACATTGATATTTTCTATGAGGTCGGGTTTATTTTACAAATAGATTCTCTTCATTGTAGATGCTGCACAACTATGTAAAATACATATTATACAAGCGTCGACAGACCCGTGAATCCCGGAACAGGCGTTACTTCCGGCTCCTCTTCTCTTGGCCCGCAACGCGCACAGCAAGTATCAACATGTGCTGGTGCGGGATTGTTGTGGCAAAAGCCCTCACATCCACTGGGATCCGCACCGTCGCTAAACACCAGTAAAGCGCACGCCAAAACTAGCGGAAACAGAATGCTGACCAACGACATTATCGCCATCTCCATCCCCATTTCGAAGTCGTCGTCGTAGGGCAGCAGAGAGTAGGCGCGGTAGATTATAGGGAACACTGTGCATTTCAGGAGGGCCGTTGCGATGGCGCAAGAGAATGCGACGATATGGTAGGTTCTGACGCTTGAATAGGCGGTTTCAAACGCTGGTTCGTAATAGTGAACGGTTAGAAGAATGAAGTATGGAATGGAAATGAGCTGAAACCAAGTGTTGTAAAGATCAGCGTAATTCACAAAAGGCGGACGATAACCCAGGAAGTCCTCCCTTTCCGAAATTTTTAGCTCGCGCTTTGCCGAAAAAACGGAGATTTTTAGGTGGAAAACTGGCGAAAGTTCAAAAAGTTTTGAAGCTTTGTCGTTGGAAGCATACGGGTCCGTGCGTAAGGTCGGTGGAGCGACTTTGACGATATGCACTGTGCGAAAACAGAAGTTCGCTTTGCACTATGCAATGTTTGGGTCTTTGCATTCAATATCTTGGGCTGCCGCTTGCATCCCGGCTTTTACTGCACCCATAAATCCCTCTAATACACTCACATCAAGCACAAAAATTGGGACGCAGAATAGTTGTTGTCGAACACAAAATCCAATGTAGAAAAGAACGTAGCTGATCATGCACATAATCGGCATTGCGGCGAGCATATATTCATCGTCGTAGAATGATAATAAAATGAAATATACTCTAAAAAGCAAAGATCTTACGAAAGACGCCAACTTACAGAAAATACGCCAATATAAAATGGATCAAAATATAAAATTTCCGCATTACAGGGCCATACAGGCAACTGTTTGGCCGTGCGGCATCCGGCTTCAGCGACGACATTGTGAAAGACTTGCCCAGAAAATAATAGGAGTTTTTGTTGGCCAAAATTAGAAGAAATTGAATCCGCATAAGCGCCGACAACGGCTTGAGTGTGAAAAAGTGTGCGGCAAATTATGACTGAAATTTGTGATGAGAAAAAGGAGCGGCCTGTAAGCGGATTTAGTGTGGTGAGAAGGCTCGATTTCTGTCTAGGTTGCGGGGGTTTGCACAAATTTTTGTGCGATACAAATGTTTTTTTTTGTATAATTTTATCTTGTAAGATATCAGTCTGTCGGGAAAATAATGAGCACTCTGTCGCATCGAAAATCGCATCGCCGCCGAGAAGATGAATTTTGTCCTGGAAAAATCGAATTGCTTTTCAATTCAGCGACGCAATGGGCACAGCAACATTATGCTCATTATTTTCCCGACAGACGAAATACAATGGAAATTTTACTCAACAAACTTCCATAGAACAAAACCTGTCAATGGCGAACGACGTCAAAGGTCGCATGGACCAGGTTCAGGACAATATCGACCTTCGTACAGCGCAACTTTGTATAAACAAGATATTTTTGGAACTTGCAAAAAAAAGTCAAATCATAGGCGTTTTTCTGACGCTCCGTACTTTGTGATAGCCCCAGCGTCTGAAAAGATAAGTGCTCTTTTCACATGGGGCACCAGATTTCACTTTCCCTTATTCTGCGGTCGCAACACTTGCGGACAGCCAACGGTTACCGATTAGAATTACGATTTTTCTACCATAATCTCCGAAGATGACAGAAATTTTGCGTTGGCAATTTCAGGATACAGATTAGTATACGAATCTATTGAATTAATGAACCATGTGCGAAGTTATGAGAGTTTGTTTTCAAAAAATGGTTTCTGAACCTTCAAAAATGCCTTCAAAAATGACCTTATGGTAACCACTCAAGCCACTTATCCACCTGGAAACTTAATTTGCAACAACTAGCTGCCCAATCCATCGTTTGAATTTTCTGTTGTAAGAAAATGCTGGCTGATTTCCAGACATGTCTGCAGAATTTTTTTGTTTCTTCTAGCTGCCCGCAAAATGTGGGCCCGCCCTTTCAAGCTTCAAGTCAAGGCGTTTATTTTTACCAATACTTCGACGGCAATATCACCGTTTTTTCCTCCAATCCTTCAAAAAAGTTTATGTAATCGTTGAGACTCCAACCATTCTCGGCCCCTCGTCATCGCTGTCATCACTGCAATTGCAACCGTTGCCTGACGACGCGCAGCCGCCACAATTGCTGCCACCGCTGTTTCCTCCACTGATCGTCAGGAAGGCGCATGCCAGGAGCAACGGGAAGATGATGCTGAACACTCCCATTGTCAACATATCACTGCCCATCTCATGATCTTCCGGGTATGGCAGCAGCTTGTATGCACGGTATATCACGGGGAACACGGTGGTTTTAAGAATGGCCGTGGTCAAGGCGCAGGCAAATGCAATAATATGTAGAGACCGATCGCCTTCGGCATCGAAAGCGGGCTGATAGTAGTAATAGGCGAGGTAGAAAAAATAGGGAATGGAAATGAGCTGAAAATGAGAAGTATTGGAACATGTAAGCTAATTGGATCAATAGGAATTTAAATTTAACTAATAAGGGAAGTACTCTAAGTGCGAGGATCGTATCTTTGTAAAACTTGGCTGAAATTTAGTGTAATTTTTTATAAGACATGCAAGACTGATAACTCGCGCTTAGAAGAAATAACTGCAATTTTAGGTCGAAATTGGGAAAAAACTATGACATTTTTTGCGAATATTACCATAAAGGTTTTCATGCAGTTCTGAGCGTCGCACTTGGAGCACTTGCCAGGAACGTTTATCTTTAGGGCATTTCAGGATAACAGGGCCAAAAAGGCCTGGCTCGGTTCTTCGACTTTTCACTGTGGGTTCAGTATGCCATAGTTAAGTATTTGCTGCAACTTCTCTGTTAGCGACATGCCATTTTTTCTTAATCTTGGCGCGCAACATCCCCGATAAAATTTTCTGCATGGCGCGAGGAGTAAGACAAATTAATGCTACTTTGTTGGTAAAAAACTGATTTTACTTTACTAAAAAAACCTTTTCAAAAACCCCGTTTGCAAAATTCTCCATCACACAAACTTACGTCCACTAAAAATACTGGAATGCAGAATAACTTCTCTTGCAAACAAAACCCAACGTAGAATATTGCATAAGTTAAAAAACATATAACCGGCATTGCGATGAGAATATAATCTTGATCCATGATGGCCATGAAGATAAAGTAGCCTCTAAAATTGCGAAAAACATCATCCGGACGATTAGAGAAGGCACTTACTGTATATAAACCAACATAAAGTGCAGTAGCATGTAAAACTTTTGCATGCATCTTCCATAGAGGCAACAATTTGGATTGGAGGAAGTCGGCTTTAATCCCATTTTGAAGAGATTTCTTCAACTCTATGAACCAGGATATTCGGAAATGTGCCGAGTTTCATCAAGACCTGAACGTCGCACTTGAAACACTTTCAATCTGGATGATCAATTCTTAAGAACAAAAAATCCTCTGTACATATTTCTGCCACCTTCCGGGTCAAACAAGATTAAAGGCTCTTTTATGCAAGTTTTAGAAACAAATAAAATAATAAACGAGTGTCTACGCAAGCAAACGCGGAAAGGGATAGGTCTTTGAACGCAAATGGAAATGATAACGTCTCTTTAACGCGGCAAATCCAAAATTTCGTAAAATGCGTGGGAAAAAGTGGAGAGAAAAAAAAATCGTTCGATGCTTACAGTAATAGTTGTGTGAGTAATCCTTGTGAGTCAAAACAAGCAACTGGAAATTTCATAAAATTTTACCTTTTTTTGAAGGTTTTTTTGCAGTTCCGTTTTGTGAGCTGAAAGCTAAAACTTTTTTATTTTGGATATGAATCAATCTCACAACAATTTCAAAGGGTATTTTTCGATGTATGTGGTGCGTATAAAGCATGGCTTGCCAAAAAATGCTGAGTTTTCACGAAATGGTTCCAAGGGTTTCGGGTCTGAAGGCGCACACCATCAACGTCAAAAACTAAAAATTTCAGGTGATTGTTGAAATATCCCTCCTTTCCGGCTGATCTTCTACATCCCCCTTGCAGCAAGGACAAGGTTGGCACAAGTTAATTACTTGGCCTTTGCCTGTGGCCATTGCAAACAGCAAAACGGCAAAAAATACGACAGCAACAAGTGCCGCCTCAGCCATATCATTTCCCATTTTGTGCTTGTCAGGGTAAGGCAGCATTCGAAACGCATGGTAGATGATCGGAAACGTAGAGAGTTTTGCGAATCCAACCACAAGCGAGACAAAAACTGCAACGATGTGGGCGATGTGAAACGTCTTGTAGTATTCGGTGTCGTAATCGACGTTAAATGCCATCGGCATGTAGTGGAAGAATAGGTAGAAATAAAAAGGCGTTGTGACGAGCTGAAAGGATCCAGTAAAAAAATTAAATAATGAAACGGCAAGTTGGCGTTCTGTAAACGTCCTTACCTCAACAACGAAAATGGGAACACAAAAAAATCGCCATTTAACACAGAAACCAACGTAGAATATAGCATTGGCCAATAGGCATGCCGCAGGCGCTGCGAGAAGGTAATATTCTCGGTCCCAAACAGCAATAAGGACCAAATAGAGTCTAAACAGAGAAAACCAGAATTTTACGCTCTGTCTTGAAAACAAAGGTACACAACGAGTGATATACTCCTTGTGAAGAAAAAAATTCTTCACAAACGAAAAGATTTTTTTTTAGTCAGAGAACGAGGCACTTTAAACTGTGGAGCCCTAAGGCGATGCACGTCAAACTGAGGAGTCCGGTGATCGGAATAGACTCTTCGCTATCGGTTTTTTACACTTCGTCTTCATTTCACAAAGAAGACAGAGAAAAGCCGCGCAAAACGTACTCTCTCGCCCCAAAAACTCCCCATTTCTTCCCCGACAAAAAGTTTTTCCGCCCCTTTTTTTTGCGAATTGTGAATCCACTCACCGGGCCGTTTCAGCAGTTTGGCATGCGGTGTATTTGGGAGTGTTCGGAATCCTCCTTGGACTCACTGAGAGCGCTATTACCTACATACTGGCCAGTAGCTTGTCCCACACAAAGCTCTTTGGATAGGTGCCACGACTTCGCGTGCAAATTTGCATATTCCCAGCGACCGAAAAAGTGGTATAAAAAGAATGGATTTCCACGAAAGAGCAATAATTGTTTGTGTGTCCTCCCCGCTGTGGCGGTCGTACTATTGTGGGCAATAAATTGTCTGTTTCTAGTGCCTACCGCTGTATGCTTGTGTTGTATTGGCTGATGAAATCGTCGTTCCCCTTCGAGCGCGGTGTATAACATTGTGAGTTTGATATTAGGGCTAGATGTGATATAAGACCTAAACTAAGGGCCCCTCAACCCGTGCTGCAACGTCGCTCGTAACATAAGGCATCAATAGAACCGTGGCCGTTCAGAAGACATTTGGACCGCCGCCGAGTCCCAGAATCGATCAGATTGCTAACATTGGCATTCCGCCGCAAGCCGCTGAAAGATGAAGAATGGGGACAATTGGACAATTAGTTGCGCAATTGCACATAGGGGAAGCAGCCGAGAAGAGTCGAGGACCGCTCAGGCTAGAAGTTCGTCGGTGATATAGAATCTGATACGCTATTTACTTGCTGATTTTGTGATCGGATTGAGGCGGATAAACCAGGTGATATTTGTTATTGGGTGTTGTTATTTGGCTGAGTGTTTTAGGAATGAGTCCATGGAGTTATCCGAGACTATTCCGGCTGAAACGGTGCCCGATCCAGAGAGAGAGGAACCGAGTAAATATTTCCGTAGTCATCCACAGCTTGCATCAACTTACTTTGCCCAATAAAGAAGAAAATGGAGGATCATGTAAATCCTTAGTGGCCACTTGCTAAACAAGCATTCATCTAACACTTGACATCTCAGGTCAGTGAAGATCTTGCAACGGTAATTCGGAGACAGATGGTTAGAATTTTGTTTTGTTTTGAAAAGTAAGGTACAATAGAAAGAGAAAATAAAAAACATTGACAAAGGTATGATGGGTTTAACTTTGTTTTCTCCTCCTGTTATCAACAAAAAAAGGTTGATTATGAGGAGGAAGTGACGACTACAATAAAAACTGCGCCTCTTCCAGCAGCGCCAAATAAGCCTGTGCAGGCCAAAGCAAGCGGAAAGAACGCGCTAGCAGCCGCCATGACCAGCTACTCCTGTCCCATACAATCGGCATGACCATTAGAAGATACTCTTTGTAAAAGTTGGCCAGGAAGACGAAGTAAGTCCTGAAATACGCTTCCGACAGGTATTCCCCTTGTGAGCATGTTTTTTTTAGCATTTTTCATACTTTGAGCAATCTTCCTATCACATGCCGCAAATGTGTTATTATCGTTTGATTCCTCCGTTAATGCTTGTAAATTAAATTTATCTACAAATTTTTTCTTGTGTCGATGATAAGAAAACAAAAAATGTGAAAAATTTCCCTAGTGAAAAAAACTATTTCCGATAAGTTACGTCACAGTTTTTGTTCTCCATAACCAGAAACTGTCGGATAACTCGGATAACCGAAAGCAGATTGTTGAAAGCTGGGATACAGTAGAAAATATGTTAGCAAGTCTGAATGTCAAGGGTAGCACCAAATTTTTCAGTTTGCAAGCGTTCAGAGGTCAGAAATGACTTGGCAAGGCGGAAGCTGAATCATTGTTTACTTGAGCAGGGAATAAATGTCAAATCAAATGGGCTAATTGGGCTTTGAGAAAAGGTTTTGTGGTCTAGGAAGTGCTGTAGGCGCAAGGTTCAAACTTGATGCCAGAGGAATGCAATGATCGCTGCAAAACGATCAAAATGCACGGTGTGGGTGGCCGAAAATCCCCTGGGTTTTTGAGCCGGGTAGCGCACCGGTTATATCCGCAATCTCTCGTCAGAAATGCTTGTCCAATGTGTGGTCGGGCGTATAGAAATTTCAATTTTTGTTTGATTCTGAGCTACCGATTTCAGCAATGTCCGGGCCAAGCTGCGGTTTGTAATGCTACGCTCTTTTGTGACTTGTTTTTCCAATTTCCTGCTATAAGCCAATGAGATTATCAACTACTCGTATGATAGACATTATCAGCAGCCATACTTTCTTGTTGATTTATTGGATAGCCGCGGTTGATAAGGAGAGGGGCGGGACTTTTAATTACAAGGGAAATAGTCTTGCCTTGTATAAAAATTTGTTAACAAAAAAAGTAATTGTTTTTTATTGTATTACCATTGTACTAGCCTGTTCGCAAAGCGAAAAGAAAAATTTGCTTTGCACTGTGCAATAGGCTTTTTTGTTCTGTCGCTCGCCCCGTTACTTCTGTTGTATAGCGTATGTCGCAAAAATCACTGCAGCGACTTTGAGATGGGCTAGTGCTTTTAGTAGTAACGCTGATCCAAAATTTTATACATATTATCCTCGATATAAATATTATCCACCATTCCAACCCTCCATGCGCCAAAAATCCTTTTTTTTGTCTGTTGCTGATCCGTTTATTACCTTATTTTTGCTCGGTTTTGGAGGGGGGACATTGTAAAAACCGAGGTGAAAAAGGGATTTTGTTTTTGTTTTTTTGATCCTTGGATATAACTCGTTGTTTTCAATGCAATTTATAAAGCCTAAAGGACGTCTCCTCTTCCAGATGGACACCGTGGACCGTCATCCCGCGGTGGATCACTACGTGCGCACCGGCGACGCGCGGCAAAGCAAAAGGCCCTCGATTTTTGACTTGATGAACGGCCAAGATGTCTTGGAATTGCCGAAGGACGGGAAACGGATAACCCGCAAGATGAGTTGCAAAGTTTCGGTCGTGCAAATGGATCGGAAGGAGGAGACGAAGCAAAAATCGAGGAAATTCGGCTGGATTGAAGGGGTGTTCTTGAGGTGAGGAAGAGAAGCCCACACTTGCTTTAGTTTTAGATGTTGTGCAAGGGATTTGCCTAGCTCGGAAGGGTCCACAGGGGTAGTTGGGCTTTTTCTTCCAACCCATACTTGCTTCTGGCCTAAAAATACGAAGATTTTTAGGCCGGAAGTTATCGAAAAAATAGCATTTTTTGGCAATTTTAGCGTAGCGCAAAATCTGAAGAATGGCGCATTATTTATTCGTTTTTAAATCTATGAGTCTGTCGGGGAAATAATGTAGATTTTTGCATTAAAAAGTCTAACTTTTTTCTTGTCATAGCAGTAGCGCACGAAATCCCCAGCCGCGGCTAGGCGTCGCCAAGCGATGATGGACGATATAGCATCAAGACAAGACTAATCCACATTATTTTCGCGACAGACTGACATTTTACAAGGAAAGTACTTCTATGGGGTGTGGAGTTACAGGTCGAGATATATATCAAAAAATTCGCAAAAATTTTCTGATTCAGAATATATAAAAATTAGCTGCCTAATTTTGGTCTGATGACATGTTTTTGTCCTCAGAAGTTTTCTCGCGACACCATGCAAGTGTCTTTTTGACCGTGTTTTTACCAATAAAAAAATTTTGTTTTGTGCTAAAATAAATTCTGAGGCCTTGACAAGCCTTAAAATATCAAATTGGATTACAACTACACCTTAAAAGTAGTTCCAATGTAAAAAATGGGTTCTAGTATGGCAAAAAGAACCGAACCCTCTCCCCTCGGATTTCCAATCTACCGCTCTAACCACTCGGCCACACCGCTCTCTTCCGAAGGAAGAGACCGAGCGCGCTTTTGTTGCCGCAGATTTTTTTCCTCGAGAAATACATTTATTGATAAAACTCGTTTATAGACCAAAATTAGGCAGCTAATTTTTATATATTCTGAATCAGAAAATTTTTGCGAATTTTTTGATATATATCTCGACCTGTAACTCCACACCCCATAGAAGTACTTTCCTTGTTAGACCTATCTTTTAGATGCGTCCTCAATATTGTCGGCGTAATCCTCTACATCCGGCTCTCCTGGATCACCGGACAAGCCGGAATTCTTCTCGGCCAACTGACAATCCTACTCGCGTCCACAGTCACCACGATCACTGCGCTCTCGTTGTGCACCATCTGCACGAATGGCGAAGTGAAGGGGGGTGGTGCCTACTTTTTGGTAGGTAAATACCCGTTTATAGTAGCGTTGTACTATGAAGATTTCCAGGTCGTTGGGGCCCGAGTTCGGTGGACCCATTGGGATCATTTTTTCGCTCGCCAATTGTGTTGGAGCGGCGATGTATATCGTGGGATTCGCGGAGACCATGAAGGACTTTTTGCGGATCAAGGATGTCACTTTTTTGGATGGGGATGTGAATGAGATCAGGGTGATCGGATTGGGTAATGTCCGTAGTTTTTTTTCCAAATTAGAAGCAAAACAACCTAACCAAGAGTTATATGTTCTCTTTGTGATTGCAGTAGCGTGCACGGTGCTGATTTGCATTGTCCTGGTGGGGACAGGGTTTGAGAGCAAGCTTCAAATGATATTGCTGACAATCATGACGGCCTCAATCTTGGATTACTTTGTTGGTACGTTCATTCCGCCATCCGAAGACCAACAGCGCAAAGGGATCACTGGGTATAGCTGTAAGTTTCTTATTTTTGACAAGTCTTTTCGAGATGAGTATAGAAATTTTACACGTTTCGTTCGAGGAGAGAAAACCGGGCGAAGAATATAATCAGCGAATGTAAATCTCACAAATAATCTCGAGTTTTGAAACTTTTGCCCTTAAAAGTCTTGGTGACTCATAGTCGGACTATGAGTTAATACTTGCACATGGAATGTGCCTAGGCCACATACCATATCTCAAAAATTCTAATTAGAGCCCCACAGAGACATCCCTGTACGATGAGTTTTGCTGAAGAGAGATTATGATTAATACGGAGGTCGTTTATAGAAAAAAGTTTTTTAAACATACTTGCTATTTTTGCCCTTAAAACATTGATAAACTGAGAAAAAAACGTCATTTTTTTGATAAAACATCGAGAATACCAGTCTGTCGGGAAAATAATGAGCACTCTGTCGCATCAAAAGTCGCATCGCCGCCAAGGAAATTAAATATGTCGCGGCAAGACCAAATTTCTTTCCATTTCATCGACGCGACTGGCGCAGCAGCACTGTGCTCATTATTTTCCTGACGAACTGATACTCCTCTTGCTATAAAAATTTGCTTTTACCGAGTCCATTTCCAGTTGCCACCTTCAGCGACAATCTTCTTCCCGAATATCGCGATGGTCACAGTTTTTTCTCCGTTTTCTCTATCTACTTTCCGGCCGCGACCGGAATTATGGCTGGCGCCAATATTTCCGGCGACCTCAAGCGCCCAGAAAAAGCTCTGCCCTTGGGCACTTTGCTGGCGATTGGATTCACAACCGTCCTCTACTCCATCGTAGTCCTTGCTGTTGGATTTACGGTGGTCAGAGATGCTGATGGACTTATGATTCCGGCAATTTTAAACACTATTGTTGCCAGCAACGACTCTGATTGGTCGACCTTTAGCCTCAGCTTTGCCTCGAGGCAAACGCCAAGCTGCAGTGTGAATAACACTTGTGAATACGGGACGCTGAACTATTTCCAAATCTTGGAGTTGAACAGTTTTTGGGGCCCACTAATAACAGCTGGAATTATTGCGTCATCGTTGAGTTCCGCGTTGTTATCGCTGGTAGGTTGTTTTGATAGTTTTTTGGGGTTTTTTATCGTGTGCCTTGGGCAATTTGTTGCGTGAACTTCATAGAGTATGTAAGTTAAAATCTTGAGAAGATTTTTTTGCGAAGCTTCCATAGCCAGCAGCAGTTTTATTCGAAAAATACAATGAAATCTCTGCACAGCAAATTTTAAAGGACCGAAAAAGATACACTCCGTTAGGAAAGTATATGTTCCTACCCCATGGAAAGTGTCAATATCTAAGGTTTGGTAAGAGATATCGAAAAACTGCTAATGCCATTTGAAAGAGCATATCGAAAAACCTTTTACCGCATGAATTTGTTGTATTAGAAGGGTTTTGTTGCACCAAGCTTCATTTCGGTCGGGCCGCAAAAATTTCTTGTTTTACAAGACCGCTTGTTGTTTGGGAGCTCTTGTTCAGAGCTTCTACTGTAATATTATATCTAGAGACCGACTATGAGTCTGTCGGGAAAATAATGAGCTATATTGTTTACGTCGCTGCGCCAAGCAAGTCGCTGAAATGAAAGGCAATTTGGTTTTGCCGCGACACTTTACATTTTCCAGCCTGCGTTGCGATTTTCGATGCGATAGAGTGCTCATTATTTTCCCGACAGACTGATAACTTGTTCTTTACATAGCAATCTCTCAACACTTTCAAAATTTGTGCTCCTTGCGCACCATTTTATCTCTCTGTCGCGAAAATAATGTGGGTTTGTCGCAGAGAAAGGCCTGGCGTCGTCGCTGTCACACTCCCCATCCTGGGCTTGCTTTCGCGAAACGATCATGGGAAATTCCAAGGCGCTACGAATCCTCATTATTTTCCCGAAAGACCGCAAATTTTTTTACTGTATTTTTTTTTATTACAACGTTTCCAGGTGAGCTCCGCAAAAATTTTCCAAGCCGTATGTCAAGACCGGATCTTCCCATATATCAACAAGTTCGGACAGGGTTCAGAACGCGACGGCGAGCCGAGAAAAATCTACATTCTGGTGTACATCATCTCCATGTTGGTCATCCTTATTGGTGACTTGGACTTGATCGCCCCAATCATCTCCAACTTCTTTCTTGGGTCCTATGTGCTGGTCAATTACGCTTGTTTCGACAATTCTTTGGCCCAGTCGCCGGGTAAGTTGGTAAAAATTAAGATGTTGAACCGATAGAGTATGCAGTGAGGGACCTGATCCAGTGGCAAAAAACGTATCATTTCCCATCCGGGATGTATCAAAAATGTGGCAAAATACCTCCCTTTCCAAGTGAAAAAACTCCGATTTCAACAGCGCGCCTTTCAAAACGAAATTTTTTCACTTGGAAGGGAGGCATTTTGCCACATTTTTGATCCTTCCCGGATGCAAAATGGCACGCTTTTTGCGATTGGATCAGGTCCCCCACTGTATATGTGAGCATATACATCTTTTTCAGGGTTCCGCCCTGGCTTCAAATATTACAATAAGTGGGTGTCACTGGCGGGCTCCATCTTGTGTGTCACGGTGATGTTCATCATCTCATGGCTTACCGCGCTGGTCACGTTCCTCTTCTTTGGCGTTATATTCGTGTATATCAGAAAGAGGAAGCCTGGTAGGTCGGCCGCGCAAAGATCTGTGCCAAGAAAAGTGTAAAAATGCGGTCGATAAAAGTGTCAGTTGTCGGGAAAATAATGAGCACAATGTTGCTGCGCCGATTGTGTAAAATAAAAGACAATTTGAATTGGTCGCAAACACAATTCATTTCCTCGGCGGCGATGCGATTTTCGATCCAACAGGTGCTCATTATTTTCCCAACAGACTGACATAAAATCAAAAAAGTGTAAAATACGCCGGATTCTCCATTAAATTTGTTTTTCAGACGTCAACTGGGGCTCCTCCCCGCAAGCCCATTGCTACCGCAACGCCCTCACGGGCCTAACCAAGCTGGAATCGATGGAAGAGCATGTGAAAAACTACCGGCCCCAGATCATGGTGATGACCGGGAATCCGATGGAACGAACGTTTCTGGTCGACTTTGTCGGCAGCATTACGAGAGACAAGTCTCTGATGCTGTGCGCAAATGTCATAACGGTAAGAGGGTATGAGAAATTGAGCAAAACTGGTTCGAATAAAGAGCATAATTTTACGAGAAAGATTTTAGGCTCTTATCAATTTGTCGGGAAAATAATGAGCACTCTGCCACAGAGAAAATCTCATCACCGCCGAGAAAATTAAATTTATGGAGCTTTATGTTCTCTAATCATAATTTTTCTATAGAAAATCAGCGATGATGCAAACCAGTACCAACTCTTGGAGAACCTCAATAGCTGCTACGAACGCTGGCTGAGGGATCGCAAAGTGAAGGCTTTCATGGCGACCACAATCAACGATTCTATCCCGGGTGGGGCCAGGCAGCTGATCCAAACCGCCGGCTTGGGAAAAATGAAGCCAAATGTGCTGCTTTTGGGCTTCAAAGAGGATTGGATAAGCGAGGGGAGGAAAAAGTTGGATGAGATGAAAAACTACTTTGAGATCATACAGTGAGTCTTGCATGAAGAGGGCTTCTAGGCCCTGTTTTGGAGCGTTAATTTGTATGAAGATGAAGGGGCTTTTCTCCAACAAACGTTGACAGTAGACCGAAGATACAGTGGCGTTGCACGTCACAGTCTCCACTGACACGTGCGACGCTCAGCGTTTCTTAAAAATTTGCCCAAACTTCTAGCATAGGCCGCATATCAATCACTGAAAAGTTTTGCTCTCGTTTTCCAGGGAAAGCCGAGATATTCAACTAGTTTTGTGGCCAAGCGAGTGGACAAAATCACACACATGTCCTAGACAAAATTTTATCTTAATTTTTGCCAATTATCATCAAGATCTGAGCGTTGCACTTGAGGTATATCCCCAGTAAACATATCTATTTATAGTGACGGACCTGATCCAGTGGCAAAAAACGTACCGTTTTGCATCCGCGAAGCATCAAAAATGTGACAAAATGCTTCCCTCTCCAAGTGAAAAAACTTCGTTTTGAAAGGCGCCTTTTCGTCACAAAAAGAGCGGCCTTTTTAAAATCGGTGTTTTTTTCACTTGGAGAGGGAGGCATTTTGCCACATTTTCGATACTTCTCGGATGCAAAATGGTAACTTTTTTGCCATTGGATCATGTCCGTCACTCTGAATCTTTTTAGAGACGCGTTTGACGCCAAAATGGGAGTCATGATCCTGCGGCAAAACAAAAACAACGCCATGGACTCGTTTTACCTTGATCAACCAGAGACAGAGGAGCCAGTGGAGCTGAAAACCCCTACCATTCTCCAAACGATGACACAGAGTTTCAAGAGCCGAGTCAAGAAAGGCACAATTGATGTGTGGTGGCTGTACGATGACGGTGGACTGTCATTACTAATTCCTCACTTACTAACGGATAGCAAATCTTATTTGGAGGGGGCGAAACTAAGACTGTTTACCATCTCCCATGAGAGCCAAGTGACGCAAGCGCAGAGGGATATGATTGTGTTGATGAAAAAGTTTCGGCTCAAATTCAAGGACATCATTGTGCTGTCGGATGTGGGAACAAAGCTGATGGGAACTACGTAAGAAAAGCAGTAAAAGGCAACGTAATTTTTGTCAGTCTGTCGGGAAAATAATAAGCATAGTGTCGCTGGCGGAACAGTTTATTTTTTCGGAGGCGACGCGATTTTCGATGCGACACTATGCTAATTATTTTCCCGACAGACTGATACTTCATCCCTCTCATTGGTGTGTCGGGAAAATTGTGTGGGTTTGTCGCCGCAAAGTGTCTCGCTTCTTCGCAGTTGCGCACCAAATCTCCTGCCGCGGCTAGCCCAAAAAGATGATGGGCGATTTCCAAAAAATGGCGACAAAACAACATTATTTTCCCGACAAGCTGGTATCAAAAGCATTGATTTTTTTGAAAAGTGTTGCCAAATTTTATGCAGTCTTTTTTCTGTGCGGGCGACTTCACTGGGAAAAAGTTCCTTATTCTGGCCACAACAAAGGCACTTTGCGAACTGCGCCAAGCTTGTGAACCAAAGTCAGGAGAAAAGGCTTCGACCTAACTGGCACTGAATTACTGTAATAGCTCTATAGTCTTAAGGGTACCTACGAAGGCGATGACGACTCATTTAGTTCTATACGGAGGCAATATGTTTAGTTCCGGACATGTTTCACCGTATAAAGTGTAAAATCGCAGGCTGCAGTCGTTTTTGAAGGGTAAGTTGGTACGTGAAAAAAAGGTACAATTACTAACTAAATCCAGTGTCCGGGCATTGACAACGATGAATTGAGCCTGCACGCTAAATTTGGGCTAATTCTGACCAGTTTCTGCAAAGTTATAAGTTGTGGCCAGAATAAGGAACTCCTCTGAAAAGGAGTAAAGCAAGAAGCAACAGAGCTCTGTTGCTTTTTTAACCATATATCACTGTTATTCATTGCGTCTGTTTTGCAGTCTCCACGACTACAACGTCGAGATCAAAGAGTTCCGAGGCGAGGAACCCGGCCTCATCTCACAAATGGAATGGACCTGTCATGAAGCGAAGACCATGAAGAATTTGAGGATCTCCGAGCTGCTACAAGAGCACTCCAAGTCCGCTGATCTGGTCGTACTGTAAGCATTCATGTTGCTTACAAAACATGCATCCAACGACGCCCTTTTTTCAGATCAATGCCAGTCCCTCGCAAACACATGTCCTATGCGTTGTATTTGTCGTGGTTGCATCAACTGACAAAGAATCTTCCGCCAACGGTGTTGATCCGAGGGAATCAAGAGTCCGTCCTAACGTTCTACACGTAAACTTGGAAACACATTTCATTGTACATAATCCAATAAACGTACTTATGGGTATTTACAGAAACACTGAAATCTTAGTAATAGAAAACTACAGAGTCGAAATTAAATTAGACAAAATAACCATAGATAATAAAAAAAACTAATGTTAGAAGTTATTTATTATTTGTTTCTACGTGATTTTGCAAAGCTAACTAGGGAAGTGTACATACGAACCCTCACCAAATCATAAGTGACATACGTCATTGAAGAGCCCTTGAAAAATCGCAGAAGACATCATTTCCATTCTTCTATCTATGATCACTAGCCCAAATACGACTATACAAAACAATGACAAACTAACAGTAGGCCTTAGCTGAAAGGGCGACAAATTCAGTGCTGAACTCATAGTGTAAGGAACCGTGTGCAAAGGGATACGATGACGATACAATAGATAACAGTAGACCACTTACTGAGCCAGACAAATACAACCGCCGCAGCGGAGAAAACACAGATTTTACACTCCTTGATGGGAAGATTTCCGTTCCTTTTATACCACTTTGTCGGCCCTTCCTTGGGAATATGCAAATTCGCACGTGAAGTCGTGACACCTCGACTTCGTCTTGTGAAAATTAGAGAAATAGAGAAAACAGCAGGTCCTGGGATAGTTTATGACTAGTTTGAGGTATTTTAACGTACGCTAACAATAGAAAAATAAACCATTGGGATCTTCGTTTTTCCGAGAAAATTTTGGCCTTTTTTGAATCATAATGGTAGGTTAGGTTCGTAAAACCAAAGCTTAGGGTTAGTTAGAATAAAAAAATTGTCATGTTTGATGACTTTCGCCAAAGTATAAAACGGTTCTGCAATTCTGTACTTTATACACTCTTTTTCTAGGGTCCGCCTGATCTACGCCACGAATCCATCGATTTTTTGGTTAAATCCCAGCTTCAATTCCCAGTGAAAAGCAATCTTCTTTCATGGCGTGGTGCTTAGGCGCGCTGAAACCTTATTAACCCACGTGCAGTATCATGCTAACTTTCCAAGTTTGTAGTTCATCAGATTAGCCCACTAATTGACCAATTCTCTTGACAAAAGCTAATTCTGTGCTTCTACGTACCCGACACTCTGTAAACATTATTTACTTTAGTTCGTCAAATGTAATCTTTTGCCAAGCGAAATAACTGGGTGTCTTTCGCAACAAAAATGTCAATATTTTTGGGATTAAAGTTTCTTTAAAGGGCTTGTAAGAGTCTTTTAAAAAAGTGGATTTTAATAGACGACTTTTATTGTACATGACTATTTGTTACTAGGTGAAAAATTCCAGACAACAGTCTGTCTGGAAAATAATGTGGATTTGTCCTAAATTTGCCCGCAACCGCCGCAAACCGAATCCTCAGCCGCGGCTAGCCATTTTAAAGCGATGATAGGCGATTCCAAGGCGTGACAAAGACAAATTATTTTCCCGACAAATTCATTGCAACCTGTCGAGAAAATAAGGATCCGATTTCCGAGTGCTCATTATTTTCCCGACAGACTGAAAAAACCTTTGCTAATTGTACGCAGAATGCCTTTCATCCTCGATTTTTACCGCTCTGCTAAAAGCACCGTCCCTCAATAAACCCTTTCACTGACGGTTAAACTTTTCGAAAACATATCTTGGCACTTGTAGTGTGTGCAACTAAATGTTGGACACTTAATCTTAAATCCGCTACAATGTTGAAAATCATTTCATTGTATTGTTCACGAGCTAAACGGACCCGCGATGGAGCACCTTTTGTATCCTTCAAGATATTACATACTTCAAGACTATACCCCGTAACCACATCATTGCCTTTTCTATTTTTGACAGTATGACTCGTATGCGGAGGAATCAAAATTGGAGTAGACTACAGTTTCCGGGCTCATTTTGCGTTTACTGGCTCCGTTGTGTAACTTTAACACCCTTGATACTCGCTAAATTTTGCAGCGAAACATTTATGTAATTGAAAACGGGATGACTGGGAAAGTAAGTGGAAGCAAACGTTGTTATTATTTCTCAGCAACTTAAAGCTGCTGCTGCTGCGTATTTTTCATAAAAATGCGTGGACATTTTTTTCGCTTTCGCAAAAGGGATTTGGAACCTTTCCCTTTTTCTATGACGTCACTAGGTCGAAAATTCCAAAAAAGACAAATTTAAGCAAATTTATACCTTCCGGGCAGAATTGAGAAAAACTGTTATTCGCTTTTCCTTAGCACATGTCGATGGTCATTTTTATGCAAAAAACTCAAAATCGATTTTTTCCTATACTCCGGGACTAAAGTTTGGAACAGGCCAGATTTTCTTTGCGGCTTGAGATCGGAGTTTCATTTCTTTTCTATTGGAATCGGAATGTATTAAAACCCGGAATAGATGCATAGCCGTAGAAATCAGAAAGCTCATATGAGCAAAACACAAAATTCGTAAAAATAGGTGGGACAAAAGTTTGGAACAGGGTTAGGAATGCGACCATAAATTTCCGGGTATAGTCAAAAACTCCTAGGCTTTGGTCTTTTTAGATGCTGCGAGGAGTCAGGATCTTAACGACATACTGATTTTCATCGATAAGCTCAAAATGAAAAAAATTCTTGTTGAGCCAAACATGACGGTCCAATTTGGGGGAAAAAAAATATTTTTGGGTTGGGTTACCCATGTTATGGATGTATTAGCATTCTAAAATATTTAATATGGTCGTACAACCGTAAAAAGACACTCAAATCTTCGCATAGCGATCTTAACCGCACAGTAATGAAAATTTTGGATTTTGCTTCAAATCTTGGTC
Organism: Bursaphelenchus xylophilus; assembly: GCA_904066235.2. NCBI lineage: Eukaryota > Metazoa > Nematoda > Chromadorea > Rhabditida > Aphelenchoididae > Bursaphelenchus > Bursaphelenchus xylophilus. The sequence continues at coordinate 11,270,797 of CAJFCV020000004.1, read as the reverse complement.
TAATGAATTTTAGATTTTTTGTATGACGACATGAAGACTATTTGGCCTGCTTATGATAACTGTGAGATAAAAAGGTATCTTCACAAAGCAAAACCTGACCGCAATTTGCAATATCCCCCGCCAGATGTTTCAAACATTAAAACAAATTTTCGGTCACCAAAATCAATGCTTACATTGACCTGGATTCCTAGTATAATACATTGTAGAGTTGGCTAACAAAATTATTTCAGTGTGAAAAGGATAAAGGCATTTAGTTTTGCGCCATATGGCGACCTAAAATTAAAGTAAAAAATATGGGTCATCTTGTCATCTCATATTTCCGGGTTTTTCGAAGTTGTGGCCTTTCGTGTTGCAAATAGCGGTTGGTTTTTATTTTTTCAAAATACCTTTTCATCCCACAAAAACTATGGAAACACCAATTAGCCATCAAGCCGCCATACAAAAGATGTAAAAATCATTGAACCAATATTTGAAGCACAACTCAAAATTTTCATAATTCATACTATGCGTATACGGTGTGAATGCGAGGATATGACTGTCTGCAGGAGATTATGCGACCATAATTGATATCTTAGAATGCTAATACATCGATAACATGGGTAACCCAACCCAAAAATATTTTTTTTTCCCCAAATTAGACCGTCATGTTTGGCTCAACAAGAATTTTTTTCATTTTGAGCTTATCGATGAAAATCAGTATGTCGTTAAGATCCTGACTCCTCGCAGCATCTAAAAAGACCAAAGCCTAGGAGTTTTTGACTATACCCGGAAATTTATGGTCGCATTCCTAACCCTGTTCCAAACTTTTGTCCCACCTATTTTTACGAATTTTGTGTTTTGCTCATATGAGCTTTCTGATTTCTATGGCTATGCATCTATTCCGGGTTTTAATACATTCCGATTCTAATGGAAAAGAAATGAAACTCCGATCTCAAGCCGCAAAGAAAATCTGGCCTGTTCCAAACTTTAGTCCCGGAGTATATGTCCACCGCTGACGCAGCGAGCCAAAAATCGTCTTTTAAAATATCAGTCTGTCGGGAAAATAGTGGCAAGTCGTCGCGCCGTGTAATCAAAGGCGCGACTTGCTGCGACTACCCAGTGTCGAGTAGTCGCAGCAAAATGCTTTGCCTCGTAAAAAAAGATACAGTCGCGTACCAAATTTCCAGCTGCGGAATTTTACGCCCAGACAGACGGATACTTTTCTCATCGGTCTGTGGGGGAAATAATGTGGTTTTGTCGTCGGGTAGTGCCCGACTGCGTCATCGCAGTCGGGCACCAAATCTCCAACCGCGGCTAGCCTTCTAAAAGCGACGATAGGCAAGTCCAATGCGCGATGTATCCAAATTATTTTCCCGACAGACTGATAAACACTTTACATTTTTTGATTGCAATACATATTCCAGGAGAGCTCTGAAAAAAATTTTTTTTTGTTTTTTTTTTATTTCAATTTTTTTTTATTTTTTTTATTAAAAAAATAAAAAATTTAAAAAAAAAGAAAAAAACGCACTATGCAAATGTGTCGAGACGGCGCGACTAGTACTAATAGACGCTGAGAGCACGAACACGTGCCCAGACGTTCCCCAAATTTGTGACGTGCAAGAGCAACTGTACAGTACGTTTTCCTCGCACTTTGCCAAGTCATGCATCGAGTAACCCATGCTGCAAACGCTAATTTATTTATTAAATTTCCTTGTTGTTGTGCCAGAGAACACTTTGTATTCGGTGGAAATCAGGCGGTCGCTGCGCTTGAAATAAATTAGGGGAACAGTTTGGTGTTCTCATTCATCCTGTTCACCGAACACTGCAGTCGGATATTCGTGTAAACCGTGTTAAACTTGCACATGTTACAATTGAACCCGATATTTTAAAAATTCCTTTCGTGAAAACGTTTACCCCGCACTTTTACTATCTTGGAAGGTGCTGAAAATGTGTCACAAGCTCGCAATGTGCCACATTACGATTCTGAAGAACTTGCCATAAAATTAAGTTTTCAGGATGACGTCAGATTTGGAGAGTTTTGAACAGAACATTTCGTCCGAAACCACCTTTGGCTTTCTGTCATCTTTGACGCTGAAGGATGGGTATATAATCTGTCAACTTATCTCCAGTTTCGTCGCGGTTCTGCTGAACGTTACAGTGCTGTTGTTGACGTTCACAACGAAGAACAGGGTCCTCCGAAACTATTGTGCTGTGATATGGATCGGCGTGGCGGGTGATACTCTCTACTCGATCGTGCATTTCATTGTCATCCCGGTGAGTAAAAACTATATGTACTATCAGCCTGTCGGGAAAATAATAGGGATTTTTCGGGCCTTGGAAACCCTTTTATCATCGCTTTGTGAGGGCTAGCCGCGGCTGGGGATTTAGTGCGCGGCTGCGAAGACATTTTGCTGCGGAATATCCACGTTTTTTTCCCGACACACTCACATTATTTCACGTAAAAAAAAATATCAGTCTGTCGGAAAAATTATAAGCATTCTGCCACCTCCAAAATTGCATTACTTAAGAGTTCCAAGGGAGCCAGAAAACACTTCGGGTTGCCGTGCGACAGCTCACTCCGCTGCTTCTTCACCAATTGTCCATACGCTCTGGCGGCCAACCGCTCGCTCAGGCTGCGACTTCCAAACTGATTTTCCTTCTTTCCCAAATCCAATAATTCGGGGCCCCACAGCATTTCGAAGTTTTTCCGCCGCCGAGATGGATTCAATTCAATTTATTTCACTAATCACATGTAAAAATCATGGAGTGAATCAGCATGGTTTCTATTGTCAAGTCAATGCAACATCCTTCCATCGGTGGCTATAGTGCTTTGGTCCTTCTTATCCTTGGGCGTCCGAGCGGGTGTGTGTAGGAGGTGTCCATTCCAGTAGCATCACTGCCAGAACTGAACAGTATATACTCCAAGATTAGCTCCACCGTTTCCTTTTTCCAGCGATTTCTCGAACTGCTCCAATTTCTCCTCGCTTCGAATTGATCAACATTGATTGTACCAACTCGAAATCCAATACGATTGATAGCTACTGTCCCAGGCAAAGCCTTTTGTGCCCGCGACGGCATGGGTGGACAGGAAAAACCGACCGCTCTCCGAGGAGAAAAAATCGGAAATTCCGCCACCGAGATCGGTTTCGAAAAAAAATCGAAAAATCGAGAGTAGGGTCTACATTTTTTTGTGTTGTCGACTAGCCGCGACAGGTATTGAAAATTAAAAAAAAGCATTTGATACTCTGAAAGTTGCTCGTTCTAATTTTATAAAAGTTGTGCCCGTTTCCTTTATCAGCCGATAACGAATGCCGTACGACTCTAAACTACAAATTTACAAATGCAAGACCACCCAATAACGTATTCCCACATCCAATAAATACGTTTTTTTACAGGTGATAGAAGTCCGAAAAGGCCACATGTACTACATCAATCTCGGTGTGTTTGCCAATCTTTCTTATCCCTACAACTTTCTCTCGATCGCATTCTGGCTTACCGCCTGTTACAACAGCATTGCCGCACTGGCTATGCAATTCATCTACCGGTATTCGGCGCTCTGTCGGATCAGGCCATTTACGATTGCCGAATACATTGGCATCTACAGTATTGGTGCGACAATGTCTCTTCTACTAGGATTTTATTGTTTTATCTGTCATGAAGACGAGACGCCTGTACATACTGAAATTTTTGTGGGGGAATCGATTTTCGGACTTGGGAAGCCCGGCTACATTGTTGGAGATCCGGTAAGCTTTTCGGAATGAAAGCTTTGCTCTGGTTTGCTCATTATACTATGTACGTATCGTATCTTCTCATCTTTCAGAATGACATGCTTTCCATGACGCATTTCCTGGGCAGTCAAATGATGATGATTATCTTGTACATAATCATCTTCAAAACCTATCGGATGATCGAGCAGCGGCTCAAACAAGACTTCCGAAACATGTCCGCCCACACAATGCATGCCCATGAGGTTTTGAGCACTGTGATGAAACTGCAGGTAATTTCAATTTTTGTCTGAGCATACTGTAAAACTTGATGCTTGAGCATTAAAAAAAATGTTTGCCATTGCGATCTAACTACAGTAATGCCTTGTTTTTCAGGCAACCTATCCATTTGTCATCATTGGCATGCCCATTTTCGTCTCGACAATCTTGACCATGCTGAAGCTCGATTGCTGGTGGTCGGGTTTGTATGTTTGCACCTCATCCTCACTGATATCGATCATCAACCCGTTGACGGTGATCACGCAAGTTCCTTGGTTCAAACAACAACTCCTGTGGGTGTTTACAAGGAAGAAGGTCAATATTTATAGCACGAATATTAGTAATACAAGTCTTCCTACTAATGTGGAGGGAAAATCGCAGAATTAAGAAATGTTATTGTGAAAATTGAAAATGGCGTTGAATTCTGAATGAATTATGATAAAGTTTTGATATGTCAGTGTGTCATCAATCCTCATTTTGAAAAGGTTTTGCAAAGGAAGTCCCCGATGTTCGAAACGTAGTCGAGATATTCAAAATTGTGGCCGAGCACACGAAACAAGAACAATTGAACAATTTTTGGTCGTATCTTTTTTATAGTTTCGTGTGGATTTTTTTGTGGTAACATTACTCTCTACGGTAGGAACAGGCATGAAAGTCTTCGGGCAAAAAAATGCCGCGTTTTCGCGTATGTTAATGAGAACCTTAATCCAAATTTACGCCAAATTTCATCATACAGTGGGAAACCTTATCCAGTGACAAAACATGTACGATTTTGCATCCGGGAACTATCAAAAACGTGGCAAAATGCTTCCCTCTCCAAGTGGAAAAGCTTCGTTTGAAGGGCGCGCCCTTTTTCCTCACAAAAAGAGCGGGCGCGCTTTTAACAAGTAAAAATCTGGGTTTTTTCAATTGGAGAGGGAGGTATTTTTGCCACATTTTGTGATGCTTCCTGGATTCAAAATGGTACGTTTTTTGCCACTGAATGAGGTCCAGCTACTAAATCAGGGCCGCCACTATAATTTCAGCCTCGTCCTTCGACAATTTTCTCTGTTAAAAATTTAACGTTTTTCCCAAAAAATAATTACTTTTATTTGCCTCTCAAAAACTTCAAAATTCGAATATTCTTCATGAACTTTGCAAAAAATAAGTTTCGTTCGGATTTCCGTGAAAGATTCCTTGCAAAAAAAACGAGTGTAATCAGATCAATGCAGCTCGCTCTGTTCATTTTTATGGAAAATAAAACTGCGAAATTTTTTTTTATAAATTCATTCCCCTTTTCGGGGAATGAATTTAATATTAAAATCAATGTTCCCCGCAAAATAGCTTACTGTTTAAGGGTTTTTTATTTTTTGCCTTTGTTGTAACAGTTTATTTTTTACTTTGCACATGATCCTTTGTTATTGTTAATAATGCACTTTGAAATATAAACAACGCTTGTTCGGTATGCTTGTTTATTTTGCAAATTTATTTCGTAAAGGCCTCTAGATATCCCGGTTGATCCGGGCAGCGCTAACTAAACAAAGTAATAGGGAAAGTGTTGGTGCGATGCTGATTTTTTTGAAACTTGGCAAAATATTAGCTTTTTTGCAGATGTTCCTCAAAATTTTTTTTTCCAAAATTGCCAAGGACACGGCCAAAAAATGTTTTTCCCTTTACCGCCCTCCGCGTTTCGCATTTTCTCCCTGCAACAAAGATCGTGAATAATCACCGTTCAAATGCGCAAATTTTGAAGGTACAGTGGGGGCCTGTTCTTGCGGCAAAAAACGTTCCATTTTGCATCCGGGAAGTACCAAAAATGTGGCAAAATGCTTCCATCTCCAAGTGAAAAAACTCTGATTTCAAAAGCGCGCCCTACAAAAAAGAGTTTTGCCACTGGGAGAGGGAAACATTTTGCCACATTCTTGATGCTTCCCGGATGCAAAATGGCACGTTTTTTTGTCACCGGATCGGGTCCGTCACTGGCGTTGGATTTATGCTTGGTATGCCCACCGTGAGAAAACAACGGCGACTTTCCGGAAAGACTAGACATTTCTCACATGTAATTTTTTGCGAGAAATTTTGATGACAAATCAATCGTCATGCTATTCCCCATTTGTCGTCCAATATTTAACCTTCTTTTCAAGCCATTTAGCCCCATTAACCCCCAAAGAATCGGGATCATTCCAAACTCCATCCGATGATCTTATTAAAGTTTCAATTCAAATATTTGCCCCACTGGTTTTATCGGATTGTGTTCCCGCTTCTGCTCCCAATACCCTTTGACTTTGTCGATATTTTCACAGCACTCTTCCAGCCGCCCCTCAAGTGCGCAGGTTGTTTGTAACTGCGAACGCTGCTCGGATTGCCGGCGGCTGTCTCTAATTTCGAATGTTTGAATAAGAATTATATTTATCGCAAAAAATTGATTATGTTTGGGTAAGTGGGCCGGATCAAATTGAAGCTTTTAATTCGATTATTATTTTGATTTCATTCGATTTCTAGGCCATGAAGCTGCCTTTGATTTTATTTCTCATCCATTGGATTGGTTCCGGAAGCCCTCAAGAACAGGATTTTATTGTTACGAGTAGTCAAACTGCAACTAGTTTTGAAAGTTCAATATCTTCTGTTGCATCTACAACAACGAGTACCACTACAGTTCGATCCATAGGAAATTTTGACCCATTATCGGACGATCCAATTCCGAGAGCGCCAGAGGGTAATCCGACAACAAGACAGACCGGTTTTACGGATGAGCAACTGGCTGGAGATCAGGGAGATCATGGAGTTGGGTTGGAAACGTTGAGCTTGGAGACAACACTAATTCATGTCCATGCTGTAAGTTAGGATTTATGCTATGAAAAAAAGTAAAAATCAAGGCTGAAAGAAAGCGCTTTGGCAAAAAGTTTTGGCTTTTTTGGCAAGACGAATGTTGGAGGTATGAAATTCACAATTTTCTGAAGTTTTGCTTGCGTTTTTCTGTTCAGCGACAGTTCGGATCAAGGATAGTATGGATCGGATCAGTTCGTCGATGCATGGGGAAGGCCAGGGGAGGCTTAGTCGGCAGAAAAAATGAGCTTGATTGGGTCCTAGCATTGTCCTAGCGTATCACCTATTTTGAGCTATTATACATTTACTCACATCAATAATGTCTAGATAAAAGTTCTGGATCTTCGTTTTTCGCCACAAATTTTGCCCTGTTATATTTCACAACAACTCAGTGTCAAGAAAACTAACGTTAGTAATAGCTAAAATAAAAAAAAGTGGGGATATTGCAAGTCTTCGCCAAGTCTCCGTCGAGCCTTCGCCGAGCGTCCGTCTAGCATTCAACTGCTTTCGCAGACCTCGCAGGGATTTCCTACAACCTTTTTTTGGGTATTCACTTGCCTTACACCCCGTATCGATCAATTTTATTTCTATAGACCCGAACTGTCGTCGACCCGAAAAGACGAGACGCGTAAAGTTCTCCCTAATTTTCGTCAAACTATATCCCAAATATTTTTACATTATCGGCTACTCTCGTTCAGATCTGGCGACATGGAAAGCGGGCGCCAGAATGGTTTCCAGCCAACACCCCATTCGCTGAGCGGGAGTCCTGGCCCGGCGGTCTGAATTCTCTGACCACAAAAGGCTTGCAACAATGTTATCGGCTTGGCGAGCTGCTCCGCGAACGATATACAGCCCTTCTGTCTGGTCGCTACACTCCAAACAAATTCTACGTCCGAAGCTCGGACACGGATCGGACGATCCTGAGTGCGGAGGCGATGATGAATGGGCTGGTTAGTGATGAGGACTACGGAGTGGCTGATGCGAAACTAAAGGTGTTCCCAGTGCATACGATTAGAAAGGACACGGATAAAGTAAGAGGGAAGGTTTTAATTTTACAGGGGAAGTGCTCATAGTGCGAAGCTCATATTTTTTTCGATATTTTCTACCGATGTTGTGTCCAGGCCAGAAATCAATTTCTGAAATTAATCTTTGCATGCTAAAATCTTCATAAAATGCCGTATTCCTGCTAGCTTTCGGCCGGAAACTTCTTTTTTTATTGCTAGCCCAAGAATAATGCATCTGTTGTAGAAAACAATTAGTCTAAATTTGTGCCAACTTCCAGCAAAAAAAGTGCGTCTAACTTGGAGAACTTCCATTGTAACTAAGATTTTAGCTGTTTTAACTCAGGTTGAGATGTTCTAAGCTTTAAATCATTTACAATAAAAAAATTCCTCAGTTTTTCCATTATCTCTTCCTCAGGCAACCAAAAAATTCAAAATTTCATTTTCCCGCCAAAATTTTGACCTTTTGGCATAGCGTTGCAAGCTTCAAAAAATACCGGGAAAATTAGCAATGTTATTTTTACTAATTGGTTTTTCATTTATTCCCTTTATTAAAAAAATTTTTTTTTAAAAGTTCTCTCGCTTCTCCATTGCTTAAGATCACCATGTTTTCACTTGATTTTTTCAGCTCCTCAACTTCAACATTGAATGCCCAGCGAGAGAAGAGGAGCAAGCCCGGGTCTTCAACGTTGCCGATTACGGATTTCCCGCCCTAGGGCAAAAAACCGCCTCATTTATGCGCTACATTCAAAATCAAACCGGCGAAAACGAGCTGGATTATCAGGCGGCCTACAAAGTCTGGGACTACCTCTATTACCTCGAAGCGGACGAGCGTCAACTGCCGTCGTGGGCGACCGCGGACGCACGCGAAAATTTGGAGTATATCAATGGGAAAATCAATCAGGGCCTCATGATGACGCCGAAGCTTTTGCGGCTCAGAGCCGGCCCCATTTTGAAGGAGATGTCGGAGAGGCTGCGCAGCATCGCCAAGGGGAGTTATTTGGCGGCGGAGAAGTTTTATGGGTACTCGGCGCACGATCACACGTTGGCGTTTCTGCTGAAGATTCTGGGGTTGAATTTTGAGCGGTTCCCGGAGCCCTCCAGTGCTTTGGTCTTTGAGCTGCATCGACGACACGATGACGAGCACTTTGTGAAAGTAAGTTATGACTGATAATAGACTAAAGTGAGAACAAATGTGCCAGTTTTGCACGAATTTTGGCACAAATAGTTGCATTTGGCTGGCTGTTGCTTTCACCCTGATTTTTTTCGCATAGTACAAACGCCGGAAATCAGCCCTATTATTTTCGGGAAAAATATTTTCGCCCAGAATTAAAAATATTTTTCCCCAGAAAAGAGCATTACAGAAAAACTCCTATTTTCTCCCAGAAAAAATATATTTTCTCCCAGAAAGAAAATATTTTTCCCCAGAAAAGAGAATTATGAAAAAAATGCTATTTTCTCCCAGAAAAGAAAATATTTTCTCCCAGAAAGCATAATTTTGTAAAAATAAAACACGGAATTAGTAAAAATTGATGAATAAGTAACTTTACTAGTAAAATAAATTAAGTAGTAGTGTAAAACAATATTTGCAATAAGTTTTTGAGGAAATACTGGAAATCGATGTAATCGACGGTGCTGATTTCGAAAATAATTCTCATTTTTTGTGATTTTTACTTTTTTGTGCTCAAAGAGTGCATTGACATCCTGTCTGTGTCGTCTTCTGCGCCAGGAACAACATTCAGATTTACAATAAGAGAAACCCATCCTTATTTCCATTGGGAACAAAAGATATCCAAGAATAAACCATTAAAGAATTCATTCATACATGTCTTTGTATAGATCGTTATCTTACTTGTTTTTAAACTCAATTCAGAAGTCGTCTAAAGTAATATCATCTGGAAGTTGAAAATCTGAAAAAGATTGGAAAAACGTGGGATTTCCAACTTTATTGTAAGTAGTAATGTAAAATACGATGCATGGGCCCCAGATAAGTCATAATATTGGATTCAAAATAACTGACATATTGACTTGTCGTGCTGAATTAAACCTTTAGGGTCTCTCTACGTCTTCGACATCACTATCGTTTAGAAGGTAGTAATTTCTGAATATCTCTCATGTTTTATTCTTGAATGTCTTTTTTTCCCCGATGAGTATAAGGATTCTCTTATTGTAAATGCTGTCGATGTACACTTCAATGCACTCTTTGAGCACAAAAAAGTAAAAATCATAAAAAATGGGAATCATTTTCGAAATCAGCACCGTCGATTACATCGATTTCCAGTATTTCCTCAAAAACTTACTGCAAATATTGTTTTACACTACTACTTAATTTATTTTACTAGTAAAGTTACTTATTCATCAATTTTTACTAATTCCGTGTTTTATTTTTACAAAATTATGCTTTCTGGGAGAAAATAGCATTTTTTTCATAATTCTCTTTTCTGGGGAAAAATATTTTCTTTCTGGGAGAAAATATATTTTTTCTGGGAGAAAATAGGAGTTTTTCTGTAATGCTCTTTTCTGGGGAAAAATATTTTTAATTCTGGGAGAAAAATCTAGACCCATTATTTTCTAGAAAGACTGGTATTGACACTCTTAGGAATGCGGACGTCTTTGGACCACCGCTCTGTAGAAGAGAGACAAATTAGGAACAAAGTTTATTGGCAATGACCACACATACACAAAAGCGAAGATAATTATGGTAAAAGTTCCTTATTCTGGCCACAACTTATAAATTTGCGAAAACTGGTCAGAATTGGCCCAAATTTGGCGTCCGAGCTCAATTCATCGTTGTAAATGCCCGGGCAGTGGATTTAGTTCGTGAGGTACCTTCTTTTTTACGTACCAACTTACCCTTCAAAAACGGTTACACTTTATACGATGAAAACTGTCAGGAACTAAACTTGTTGCCTCCGTGTAGAGCTAAAAGAGTCGGCATAGCATTTGCAGGTACCCTTAAAACTATACGGCTACTATAGTTAATCAGTGCCAGGTAGGTTGAAGCATTTTTTCCTAACTTTAGTTCCCAAGCTTGGGCGCAGCTCGCAGAGTACCTTTGTTGTGGCCGGAATACGGAACTTTTTCCTAATTATGATTTGATTTGTGGCTTTATTTTAGACTGCTCATGCAATTTTCCAGCGATTATTGAGCGGTCTATCAACTATTGAAGTGCCCTGTTTACAGCTTAGCAAGTAAAAAAGAAGTTGACCGTCGTATTACAAACACCACCCATATGTATGGTGTATGTGTGGCAACATTCCCGCCCCCACGCAATACCTAATTCCAAAATTAGATGCATTTTTAGGTAGACACTTATTTGTATTTTGCGTGTTTCAATTACTGTTTCTATTATCCGGTGGGAAAAAATCAAGCGTCGCGTGTTTACGCGTCCTATTGACATAATTAAACGTATTTCTGGTATATTCAAATTTGCTATTTAAAGATCTAAAATAGAAGAAACGTACATCTTGTGCTGTTTCATTCTCTTCCACGTTTTTTTGCGAACTAGACTTGATGCACATGGCCAAAGATTTCCGGCACAAGGTTGCGTTTGACACTTTATAATACATGCTATGTCTTTCCAGATGTACTTCCGCAACTTCACTGCCGACACATTTCAAGAGATTAAGCTACCGCAATGCCACGGTGACTGCCATTTACAGACGTTCTTGGCCTTTCTGCAACCGTTCATTCCCGAGGATTGGGAGAGGGAGTGCGGGCTGAAGATGGCGGATTATCAGGGCAATCAGACATTCTCGATATTACTCTGTAAGTATATCATCTTCATATGACTGTGGAAATTTTGCGCAAAAAATCTAGAGCAGCAAAGCCTTTCTATAACAAGCAGTGTGATATCAGTCTGTTGGAAAAATAATGAGCACAATTGTGTTGCGCCAATCGCGTTGCAGCTGTGAGAAGCAATTTGATTTTACCGCGACACATGTCATTTTCTTGGCGGCTGTACGATTTTCGAAGCGACAGAGGCTCATTATTTTCCCGACAGACTGATATACAAATCCTAGTCCCACCTAGTATAATACATCTTACAAGGGAAGTACTCCAAGTGCGACGCTCAGATTTTCTTTAAATTTTGCACACACGTCGGTCATGCACTAAGTACCAATTCCTGAAAGTTTTAGCTCGCGCTTTGCAAGCGCCACCGAGATATTGAAGCCTCTTTGCCGCCGAGAGAGTACGCTAAAAGCGGAGAGCGGTCAAAGAAAAAAGCGTTTTTTGGCTATAACTTTGCTAGTTTCGTGCGGAAAAAAATGATTTTTTGTATAGGCGCAACGAGCACAAATGCTTTGTAGAACAATGGATGGAAATTAGATTAAACCTTTTTTGACTTATACGCTGTTTTACTACCTTTTAAAATTATGTATATGTATGTGTAACTTATTATGTATATGTAAAATCCCACCCAAATATGCAAGGGTCGGGCAAAAATCTTCGAATTTTCTATGAGGTAAATTTAAAAATTTCACTGTAATTTTGATTCCTTGATGTAAATGAAAGTGTTTAAACAGTTTTTGGTTAACCATGTACCTTATAACGTCCATACTTTTATATAGCTAACTTCCTATAGGATTAAAAAATTCAACACAATCCAACTTTTTGGCTAGGTTTTAGCTACCTATACGGATGTTCCAGTCATCCGACTAGACTTTTTAATTTCACGCAGACACACGTAAAAACCTTCTGGAAAGCATAACAACTTCCAATAGAAAGTGCAAAGACATTTATCCAACTTTTCTGTATTAGCGGGCCAAACCGGGCCGGGCCGGGCCGGCCTGGGCTTTCATCGGGCCGGGCCGGGCCGGGCCTGAGCAAATTTGAAAAAGCCCTGGGCCGGCCTGGTCACTTCGGCCCGCGGGCCGGGCCGCAAAAATCGGCCCGGCCCGGCCCGATTGCCACCTCTAGGTAGAAATAGGCATGAAACTTTTCGTGCCGGAATTCGGCAAAAAGTCTTAAATTTTCGCCGACTTTCGATCTAAAACCCGATTGTTTCTGCAAAGCGCGAGCTAAGATTATCGCATATATTTACTTTGGAAAAAATTATTCTAAATTTGTGCCAAGTTTCATCAAAATCTGAGCGTCGAACTTGGGGTACTTCCACTGCTAGTCATAATAGTAACTTCAACAAAGCCTTTCTTCAACAGAGCTGTGTACTTTCAAGGCCTTTGCGGTTCGCTATACAGAGCTTTTACTGTATCTCTATTTTATAACAGTCTGCCTGGAAAATAATGTGGATTCGTCTCTAAGTTGCTCATCATCGCTTTGCCATTTCTATCTAGCTGCAGCTGGAGATTTGATGTGCGACTACGACGAGACTAGATTTTTTTTCTTGCGACAAATCCCCATTATTTTCCCGACAGATGGAGATAGAATGTAAGATATTAGTCTGCCGAGAAGATATTGAAAAAACAATGTCGTTGGGCCAATTTAGTGCCCGGCGAAACATTTTTCAGCGAACATTCCACATTATTTTCCCGACGGACTGATACTCCCAATTTTTGCAACTTTAACATATCTTATATTTTTTTTTCAGTTGTCGCAATAGCCCAAGCCTTCCTGCTGGTCGGTGTGCTCATCTTCATGGTGATATGCCTTGTTCGGACGCTGCGTTCAACAAAAATTGTAAATCCTTTAGAGAAGATTGACTTCTAATTGTAAATAAATGAATATGAAAATCAAAACTAGACCGTTTGTTCTCATAACCAACGAAAAAGAAACTTTACGCTATTCGAACTAGTAAAAGTGACTGACTTTTACAATACAAACCCGCTTTGTTTGCCCAACCGCGTAAGCCGAGGTCAAGAGAATGCGCTTTTCGCGGTCCGCTAAGTCGGAATGGAGCAGTGGTGTTGTGTTGATGATAAGAAAGGGTCGGAAATTTTTGATTTTTAAAAAATTTTTTTGTATGCAGTGTCTATCTCGTTGACATAGAAATTTCCGGCATTTAAATCTGTGTTTTTGCAAAGTTAGCCGAGATATTCAACGATCTTTGAAACCGAGAGAGTGCAGAAGATAAGGATCATTTTTTTTTGCCCACCTCTTTATGCATTTTGTTCGAAAAAATTGAGTTTTTTTAGAAGATTCGACCGAAAGAGTACGCTACACGTCAAACTGAGACAAGCTAAAACCATCCGGTGAACGCATCGGCAATTCGCGAAAAGACGCGAAAAAACTTTTAGTCGGAAAAGAAATGGGTAACTTTTAGGGCGAGAGAGTACGTTTTTGCGCGTCTTTTCTCTGACTTCTCTGTGAAATCAAGACGAAGTGTAAAAAACCGATAGCGAGGGGTCTATTCCGGTCACCAGACTCCTCAGTTTGATGTGCGAAGAAAAGAGGAGACGCGGAGAGTGGTCAAATAAAGGCACCCTTTGGCCATATCATTCCCACTTTCTTATACTCTACGATAGAAATAGGGATGAACCCATTCATTACGGTCTTTTTTATGTACAGGGGCCTGTTTCACGAACGCAAAAACTCATATTTCTAAAGAAAATAGAAATATGAGTGAGCGAGGGAACAGAGGAAATGCATGCGAAACGGGAGAGACGGCAGAAAAATGAGGATTTCGCCACTTCTCAATCGGAGTGACTTTTTACGTCCAAAATCAGGGTTGGCGGCAGTGTTTCGGCCATAACTTTTCCCTCCATGGGCGTAGAATCACCCTTCAAAATTTCGAATAATGCTAACTGTTTGGACTGTCATGTGTGCAAGTTTCGTTGCATTGTTGCAAAAACTCGCTCGAAAATTGCAGTAGTAATGCGCATATTTCTATTTTCTATAAAATTTTTGCAATTCTAGCTTAATTCCCTCATAACATCGTCCAAAATTGTCGGATCGACACCATTTAAAAAAAATCATGTAGACCTGAGTCCGCGGTTTACAGTAATGCAATTTTTTAGGATGTTTGGAGATCTACGGCACGAACAAATTTATAGTAGTGCAGCAGTTTGCAACATTTTTCCATTTTTTCAGAATAAAAATAGGTTTTTGTTCCAAATAATAAAATATTAGTATAAAATTTTATATAATTGTAAAGAAAATTGTCTTGGCTACCTCATTTTTTTAGAGGGGCGTCTATATCTCGCCAACTGATAAAGTTATGGGTGATTTTGTCCAGCCGCATCCCATTTTTTACCGTAAAATTTCTCTCTTCTTTTGATTTGAGGGCTCTTTCGAAAGATTTTTTGTGATGAAAATCGAGGGATTGTCAAAGTAAATCAGTTATTACTCAGTCAAAAAATGACTTACAGTTGGCCCTCTAAAAATTTTTTGTAGAGAATTAAATTGTCTATCGACTGACATAAATTAGAATTTTTTACTGTTTCAATTAACGCGAAAAAAGGCCTTTTAGCGTTATAAAGTAGAAGAATTCAACACTACAACGCCTATGGTAACTTTGTCATTGGCGGTAGAGCAAAAATTTTTATAGATCTACATAGCCCGAAGTCTCAGCATTATTTGAATTTTTGGAGGGTGCTTGTAGGCCCAAGTAGAGGAAAGTTATGGCTCAAATACTACCGCCAACCCGTAATTTTGGACGTAAAAAGTCACTCCAATTGAGAATTGGCGCAATCCTCATTTTCCTGCCGTCTCTCCCGTTTCGCATGCATTTCCTCTGTTCCCTCGCTCACTCATATTTCTATTTTCTTTATTTTGCGTTCGTGAAACAGGCCCCAGAACCGAGAAAAACGCATCTTTTTTGAACAAAATATTCATGCCAAAATTCGCCTTTAAAAAAGTAGCAATTTTTTCCGAAATCTCGGTTGGTTCTGCCATGCCACAGCCAGGAGTTACAATGAAGAACCTGATCCAGTGGCAAAAAACGTATAATTTTGCATCCGGGAAGTGTAAAAAATGTAGCAAAATGCCTCCCTTCCAAGTGAAAAAACTTCGTTTTGCAGGGTGCCTTTTCCTCACAAAAAGAGCGGGCTTTTGAAATCGGAGTTTTTTCACTTGGAGAGGGAGGTATTTTGCCACATTTTTGATACTTCTCGGATGGAAAATGGTACTTTTTTGCCGCTGGATCAGGTCCCACTGTAGCATATATCTTGAGAAAAAACCGATCTCAATTTGTGCCAAGTTTCACCAGAATCAGAGCGTCGCACTTTGGGCGCTTCCCTTATATAATATAATTATATATAGAACAGTGTTTTCTAACCTGGCCAATTAATCCAATTATTTCCTCCCAATAAACTCACTTTTTTGCTTATTTACCGCTCACCTCTAATAGGCTTACCTCACTTTTCCTTTTCTTGATTGTTCTTTTAATTTGCAAAACAAGTCAGAAATCAGTTTTGCGACGACTTTACGACATATGGTCGGATTTTTATGCGAAAAAGATTCGCTTTGCATTACGAAACACGGCTCAACGACCATCTTGATTCGGATGTTTCACCGGGAAGAGCGGGGTGAGGCTCGCATATTTGAGGGCGATTTTTTATAGGAGTTTCATATGACTTTGATGCAGTTTTATGATATTTGCACTTGATAGTCACCAAAGTATCAATTTGTCGGGAAAATAATGTGGACTCTGTCACATCGAAAATCGCGTCGCCGCCGAGAAAAAGAATCGTGCCGCGTCAAATTTTCAACAAGTCAAATTTTCACTTCAGCGATGTTCATTATTTTTCCGACAGGCTGATAGTACGTGTACAGTGTGGAAAATGCACAGCCGAGGTAATCAACGAGTGTCGATGAGATTCACGCAAAATTCGGAAGATAAAGGCTTTATGAGCGACATTGCGCTCATTATGTTCCCTGCAGGCTGATACGTATTTCTCAAACACCTGGAGTAGAATTTACTGTAAATATGGTGGAAATCGGTAATTTATTTTCCATTTTTAATGGCATCAAACGCCTGTTCGCAAAAATTTTTAGGCGTTTTTACCCCGGTTTGAAGGCCATTTCGAAGGCGTCAGATGGCAAGGTCAGTGGTCAAAATACCGAGAAAAAACAATGGCAGCGAGCGTTTTCTTATTTTACAAGTCCTCCAAGTGCTCAGATCTTGGTGAAACTTGGTACAAATTTAGAGTTTTTTAATGATATTTACGAGATTTTTAGCTCGCGCTTTGCATAAAAAACCGAGATTTTTAGGTCGAGAGGTGGAAAATTTTTCATTTTTATGAAGAGTTTCAGACCTATTTCTATGGTAGATTGAAATGTTTTCACAAAATTTGTTAAATATCAGTCCGTCGGGAAAATAATGGGCCCAATGTCGTTGTGCCGATCGTGTCGCTAAAGTGAAAAGCAATTCGATTTTTTCGCAAAACATTTTTTTCTATGCGATTTTTGATGCGACCGAGCGCTCATTATTTTCCCGACAGACTGCTATTTTTCATTTTCTTCCATAATCCATCCCATTATCCTAATTTTTACTGCCTCTTCTCCATTACAACACTTCATGACCAATAAGATTATGCAAACACTGATCCTTCCATTAATATCCCTCCTCTTCCCTGCGGTATTAATTAATTCGCCCCTATTGTTTTCCAGTTCCTTGTGCGCCAAAAGGAACGCACTTGTTCAGCGGCGGTCGAAACCCCTTGTCTCCCCGCAACGTTACAGACGATCTATTAACACAATATCCGAGTGTTGCGCGCGTGTAAACAAACACACACGCCGCTCTGCGCGCGATTGTTGACCAGTTTCTGTGGGCGATTGTCTCAAATAATCAAACCCAAATGTTTAGAGGTCTCTAGTTTATTTACTTGTTTTTTTTTGGGTTTACGTGTGTTTTTGGCTGGTTGAGGAATGGAGGAAGCGCTAAAGTGATTGAAAACAGATGCCGAAGACATTAAAATTTGTTGTCTTACTTGGAGAAACAGCTATTTTTAGAGCAGTTCAAGTTTTTTAGGGACTAGTAGAGGGCGAGGAAGATATTCTTTCGCATTGACAAGTGCACTGCTGACGTTGCGACGCTGAAATTTTCTTTAAATCTTCATATTCTTTACATATCCCATATTTTCAGTCTGTCGGAAAAATAATGAACTCTACGTATGCGTTAAAAAACTTAAAGAAAATCTAAGCGTTGCACTTGGAGATCCCTTGTTTTTGGTCTGTCTTGTGCCGTTCTTGTCGCTCAAAAGAAAAGCCATTTGATCTTGCTGCGAGACAATTCATTTTTTCGGCGGTGACGCGATTTTTGCCGCTACAGAGTGCTCATTATTTTCACGACAGCCTAAAAGAGTCTGACAGGCGGGCCAAAGTCTCGACATGTCTATGTGAGGCGGAACGACCGAACTTCATGCCCAAATTCCCACGGAAATCATCATTTATTATTCAAATTTGATTGTACTTTCCTACGTGGGATTTCCCTATATAAGGGCCGCTTTTCACTCAATAAATCACTTGAACTCGAGCTTCTCGTCTTATCGTGTGGTTGTCTCCCCGGGCCTCTCGGCAACCCACACGCAGTGTCGATCATATAAGGGGTCCGCACGGTCACCATACTGTACTCGGTTTCAAAAGTGTCCCTAGACCTTTCTCGATTTCTAGATTTTGGTAAGAAATACGTAATTTGAAAGAGCTTATGATTGACCGAGCGGTATAGGCCAGAGGAAAATTTTGGTCGTTTGAAAAGGTTATCTACCACTGTCGTTTTTTGACCGATTTGGCTCAGATTTTGAAGTAGCTTACGCACCGCTATAGGTCAAAAATTTCCATGATTTGCTAGTGTCCCTTATTGTATTTGGAAGTGTATTACAGCCATTTCTATATGGAGGTATTTAGTGCTTCTGCAAGCCATTTCGTACCTTGTGCATGAGGTTAATGTTAATTACAACAAATTTCTTGACCGGGCTGCTTTCTTGGCGGAAAAGGTATATTATCTGCTTCAATATACCCAAATCGCTCACCGAGCCGATAGTAGAGTTTTTGGCTATTTATGTGTTTTCATTTTTTGAATCCTTCCTCGAAACTTTCCAAAACCTTTTCCCAAAAACAAATCCCTCAAAAATTTTTCAGTGTCCTCGCGAAACGTAAATTTCGGGTTTTTGCGAAAAACGAAACGCCCCAGAGTCCCTTTGATCTTTTGAGGCGATTTGCGCGCAAAACTTTCTCCCATGAGGACGTAAAAAGCGAGGGGCCGCCTTAAGTTGCCACCGGCCAGCTGTTGCGCCCTAAGCGCTTCGAAACACACTCACTCTTTTTTTGGAGGGGCTGAATTTTCGCAAGCTGCATTCTCGGATTTTCGGGGCTCCATTCGCGGAGAGCGCGCCACGAATTAACCGTCTCGGCCTTGGCTTTAAGGTTGTTCGTTAATTTTTAACAAAAGGAGCGGCAAAATTCGAAGGGAGTTGCATGCAAAGGAAGCGCCTGCGAAGGGGAATTAGGGGCTTCAAATTTGAAAAGATTTCTTGTTGCAAAAGTTAATTTCGTACAGTAGTTTTGAGTGTAAACTACAAAAATGTATACTCCGCGTACAATGTTTTGACCCCCCTCCTAACTCGGTCCAAAGTGTACTAATTCGGACCAAATTTGGCATGTAGTATACTCACAGGCTAGTAACAAAAAATAACATAGCAGGACATACCTTATAGTTGAATTTCAAAATCTATGGGCAATTTTCAAAAATCACCTTAAAAAATCGAGGAAAAAGTTTTGACCCCCTTTAAAAAAAAGTGGGTCTATGTTTTTTACATAGAAATAAAAATGCTTTTTGTTAGAAAACTTATTTTTAGAAAAAATGATTTTTTTCATAGAAAAAAACATTTTTATTTTAGAAAAGAATGGTTTTTCCTTAGAAAGTGCAATTTTTAGTAAATTTGTTTATAATAATAACAAAAATTGATTTTAAACAGTAACAAGTAGTGAATTTTGTTAAGTAGTAGGGTAAAATAGTAAGAGTAGTAACTTTTTGGGTGAATATTGGGGACTGGGGTATTCGATGGTGCTGATTTCGAAAACATAGTTTGTTTTTTGTGATTTTGACTTTTTCTTAAGTAGTACTGTAAGTTAGTAGAAATTTTGAATTTTTTATTAATTGTTGAATTGTTTAATTGAATATTCTTTCTGGTTCGTCGGAATTTGTCTAAAGATATACAAGGGTTAACCCAAGTAGGAGCAAGAAATCGATTTCAATCGACGTTGAGGCATAAACAATACAAATTGTTACTAACTTACTGTACTACTTAAGAAAAAGTCAAAATCACAAAAAACAAACTATGTTTTCGAAATCAGCACCATCGAATACCCCAGTCCCCAATATTCACCCAAAAAGTTACTACTCTTACTATTTTACCCTACTACTTAACAAAATTCACTACTTCTTACTGTTTAAAATCAATTTTTGTTATTATTATAAACAAATTTACTAAAAATTGCACTTTCTAAGGAAAAACCATTCTTTTCTAAAATAAAAATGTTTTTTTCTATGAAAAAAATCATTTTTTCTAAAAATAAGTTTTCTAAGAAAAAGCATTTTTATTTCTATGCGAAAAACATTTTCCCAAAAAAAGTTAGATATCGCCAGCGGATGCCACGCAAACCTATTGTAATCGACGTCCCATACCTGAATACAGGTTAATAAATGGTTTTCCGTTGAATGCTTCGTTGCATTTGAGGATTCAACGCGTTAAACCGTTTTTGATGTAGAGGTGCCCAAAATGGTAAAAATCTTGCCCTAGCGTTTTCCAAGAGCTCTAAATTGGGTTTATATTTTGTGATTTAGACCTGTATTTACCTTCTCCTTTCGATAAAAGTGCATGGTGGCCTGGGAGTGTAGATTCGGCAGATACCCTCTTGTCATGCCCAGCCTTGGTGAACCATTTGCTCTTTGACTCAAGGTCGAGATGTGGTCGTTAGGTCCTCAATGTAATCCTGAGACTCCTATTTACTCTCAAACAAAGAATAAACTCCCGCTGACACGGTCTCGTATGGTTTGCAGGCGCAACTTCGCCGATCTGCGCCTTAACGAAAAACCAGCGTTTTTCAAATGGATTTTTAGCCACCAAAAACGGCTTTCATTTGATGGACCAGGTAATTTAAGACGCTACAGCACCCACCATACTCATTTGAGACGTATGAAACGCCAAATGGGAGGTGGGGATGTCATCGTACTCGGGGTCATCTACAGTAACGGCAAACTTAAGATTAAGGTGAATGAAACCCATTACAAAACGTGTCAAATCAAAACATTTTACATTACTGAGAGTAAATATGAGTCTCAGGATTACATTGAGGACCTAACGACCACATCTCGACCTTTAGTCAAAGAGCAAATGGCTCAACAAGGCTGGGCATGACAAGAGGGTATCTGCCGAATCTACGCTCCCAGGCCGCCATGCACTTTTATCTAAAGGAGAAGGTAAATACAGGTCTAAATCACAAAATATAAACCCAATTTAGAGCTCTTGGAAAACGCTAGGGCAAGATTTTTACCATTTTGGGCACCTCTACATCAAAAACGGTTTAACGCGTTGAATCCTCAAATGCAACGAAGCATTCAACGGAAAACCATTTATTAACCTGTATTCAGGTATGCGACGTCGATTACAATAGGTTTGCGTGGCATCCGCTGGCGATATCTAACTTTTTTTTAAGGGGGGTCAAAACTTTTTCCTCGATTTTTTAAGGTGATTTTTGAAAATTGCCCATAGATTTTGAAATTCAACTATAAGGTATGTCCTGCTATGTTATTTTTTGTTACTAGCCTGTGAGTATACCACATGCCAAATTTGGTCCGAATTAGTACACTTTGGACCGAGTTAGGAGGGGGGTCAAAACATTGTACGCGGAGTATAGCTTTAAACTTGTTTTGCTTCATTTCTTGTAGGAAAGCGTTCTTCATGTGAAGAGAACTTGGCCTGAAAAGAGGTTTCAGACCTTTGTAGACGGTAATGTTTCCACAAAAAATATTTTTAGGGCAAAGACGCGCCGAAAACGTTTTCTTCTCTCTTGATTTTGCTGCGACACCATTAATTTTCTCGGCGGCGATGCGATTTTCCATGCAACATTTTGCTCATTATTTTTTCGACAGATGATATAATATTAGCTACCGAAAGACTCCAAAAAATTGTATTTTATTGTTCGGTAAGCCCAATTTACTGGGGTGGCCTGTTTCAAATTTGCTTTGGACTGGCCTGGGAGCCATTTCTAATCTGATAGCGTATCTTTTCAAAATTGAGCACTCTGGTAAAGGCTTACTCGGCAATAAGGTAAAATTTTAGTGACTTTTCAGTGGCTAATGTCAGTCTGTCGGGAAAATAATGACCACTCTATCGGATCGAAAATCGTATCGCCGCCGAGAAAATTAATTGTATCGTGGCAAAGTCAAATTTCTTTTCACCTCAGCGATGCAATCGGCGAAGCGATTTGCTCACTATTTTCCCGACAAACAGATATTTTGCCTTTTTTTGCGCGATGCGTTGGCCATATTAAACCCTTCTGCACTTTACAGTGACACACCAAAGTTAGCGGGTTTCTGCAGAAAATTCGAAAAGATTTTTTCTGGTTTGAGTTAATTTCCTACGGTAATTTTGGGTGTAAAGAACAAAAAAGTAATTCTGAACTTGTTTTCGCTTCATTTTTGTATGCAAGCGGCCTACTTGCGGGCTATTTTTGTTTGAAACGAATTAGACGAATTATTTATGACTCGCGGATCCACCATAACTTTGCGGGGCTAACGAACCGTATAGCGTCTGAAATTCCCAAAAGGCCGGGGCGAAACGGCTAGGGCTTTGACGTTCGCAAGGGGTGGTCTCGGTAACCTTCCGATGTTGGGGTATCATTCTGTCGGGAAAATAATATGGATTTGTTGCAGCGAAATTTCTCGCCTCACCGTAATCGAATATAAAATTTCCAGAGAGACGTCGAGGATAGTTTCCAATGCTCGACAAATCCACATTATTTTCCCGACAGATTGATTATTCTATGTAATTGGAACGTATCATAATACAGTGAGGGACCTGATCCAGTTGCAAAAAACGTACCATTTTGCATCCGGGAAGCATCAAAAATGTGGCAAAATGTTCCCCTCTCCAAGTGAAAAAAATTCTTTTTGAAGGGCGCGTCCTTTTTCCTCACTGGCGCGTTTTTGAAATCTGGGTTTTTTCACTTGGAGAGGGAGGTATTTTGCCACATTTTTTGATGCTTCCTGGATGCAAAATGGTACGTTCTTTGGCACTGGATCAGGTCCCAACTGTGTATGTATATCTAATGAAATTTTCAAAGGTTAACCACAGCGTTTTCCTCCTTATTTGGGCCTCACAAGTTCGTAGATTTGTATCGAAATTTCGCCTATCAAAATTATTAATTTTATAGACATTTTCAAGATGGTGCCGCCTCCGGAAACCTTGTTTATTATCTCGGAAGGGCAGAAAGTTCAACGCTCGAATCTTCCACAAATCTTGCTGTCTAGACTGGGCTGAGACGTCGTCCTGCTGGACAAGTTTAGCAAGCACTTTATTCCGCCAGCCGAAGGTCTGGCAGGCATCGCCGACAATTACAAAAAGGAACTGATAATAGGCTTCGAGACAACAACTCGGATGGTCATATCTTTTCGATTTCTGATGGCCATATCTTTTTCTCATGAGAAGAGAGAGGTTTTTCAAATAAGAAAACAATGTTTGACCTTGCTTGGAAAACAGGATATTTTCCATTTCGGCCACATTTTATAAGATCTGGACGCATTTTTTTGTATGGCCAAATATTCCTTTCAATTAGGGCACGTTTATTTGTCTTGGCCATATTTTTCTTCTTGGTAGAATATTTTCCATTTGGCCCTATTTTTTAATATTTGGTCATATTTTTTTCAAAGGAATTTTAAAATTTGGCCCAAAATTAAAGAAGTTATAACCAATTCAAGCCACAAAATTAGTACCCCCTGTACAAGCCAATCCGTAAAGTCGGTGGAGTGATTTTGGCGACATGCACTGTGCATAAAAAGTCAGGGCGAGCGACAGCCCAGAGAGCCTTCACACTAAATTTTTTTACACACAGTGCATGTCGCGAAAATCACTTAACTTTACGAAAGTATATATATAATATATCTGTATATATCTTGGAAGAAGTGTCCCGAACTCCGAGCACCACGCTTCCATTTTTTGTTTTACTTTGTTACCCGTATTTTACTCCTCCCCTTCTCATCAATTTCGCAGCGGATGTTCATCCCGTTTTAGGGTCGAGTGCTCGTTGCGCGTTACGGAAATGTTGCTCCGTTTACCCTTCGATTATTTTAGGGATGCGTGGATGAAAAAGAAAACAGAAGGATGCTCAACTTCCTCCGAAAACCGCCCGATCCCAAGGAAGAGGACCGGCGTGTGCAGGTGTTTGCACTGATCCTGATCGTCAATTTGCTGATTATCGGCGTGTGTTTGGTTGTCTGGAATGGAAATGCTATCAGTAATGTAAGTCAGGGTGGGTTCGGGGTTGGGACAACCCACGTCAAAATGAGATAAGCTAAAACGGTCCGGTGAACGGATTTGCAATTCGCCAAAAAAGACGCGAAAAAACTTTTGGTCGGAGAAGAAATGGGGAATTTTTGGGGCGAGAGAGTACGTTTTTGCGTGTGTTTTTTCTCTCTTTCTCTGCGAAATCAAGACTAAGTGTAAAAAACCGATAGCGAAGAGTCTATTCCGGTCACCGGACTCCACAGTTCGACGTGCAACCTTTTTGCAATTTTTTTGGTTTGAAAAAACGTATTATATAAAAGAGATCGATAAAGTCAAGGGAATATGTTAGGGTGCTTTTAGATAAAGGTGTGACGTTCGGATTTTCAATAAGACAGCATAAAATGAAAGCTATTTTTTCTGAAGCACATGAGATTTTCTTTGCTCGCGCATTGCAGAGAATGCCATTTTTTAGGCCAAAAGTTGGAAAAATGTCAAGTTTTTTGGGAATTTTGGCATCCATAAATTTTCACACGTTTTTTCTACTGTAGAAAATAATATTTCCACAAAAAAATCAATTTTTGCCACCCGAAACTGGCAAAGATATGGCCAAAAGTGTTTTTTTTTTCAATCCATCTTTTCGTGCTTTTTCTCTTCGAAAGTAATCTCTGAAATCCTCGGCTGTTCCTGCAACGCGCGATATACAAATTTCGATTTTTTGGCAAGTTAAAATATTGTAAAGCTTTTAAGAATTGATACGCTGACCAGGCCCGACACCAAGAAAATCTTTACACCTGGCTTGGAGACCCTTGTAAATTCTCGGTCTAAAAACCAAACTTTTTTCTATCCTCTTATCCTTTTGTGACTTTGTGCCAAGTCTGATAAAAATCTCAATATCGACCTTGAGAATCTTCTTTACGAACTTTCAATTTCTTTTTCTTCATACCCGATTTTCAGGTAAATATAACCTGTGCCATACTGGTGATAGCCGCCCTTTCCGGCCTCTGCATGTTATGCTGCATGTCCTGTCTTTTATTCTGTGTGGTTACCAAAGAGGAGGCGGATCGAAAATTGGATGTGCAAACGGTTTATCCAACCCCTGAGTTCACATATTTCAATGGGACAATGTTGAGTCGGCTGAATGAAGAGAATGGAAAAAATGCGGCTTTCCCGGGATCAGGTAGGTCAAAACTTGAGGAAATAATGAGTTTTGCTTGTTGTTGCAATGAAATTTAGGGTATGGACGGACGTTTCGGCGATTTGACGAAATGTCACAAAATTTATTGGAAAAATTTTAGTTGTTTTCTTGTCAAAATTTTTGTTTAGTAGTTCAAGCAGAATCGTAAATTGATTGAAATTGTATATCTGCCGGATGTCTTTCTTTTGACAAAATGTCACAAGATTTATTTTCATTTTTTTTCTATTTTTTGGTTGAAATATCTGTTCGGAAGCTCAAACAGGACTGTATTCTGGTCGAAATCGTATGTTCCCAGCCATTTAGATGTCTGACAAAGTGTCCAAAGATTTCTTGCAAACCACTTTTCGAAGGAAACATCCCTTTACGAAAGCTTGACGAAGTGTCACAAAAATTATTGGAGATTTGTAGGCGACTGATTCTTACTGAAAGACTGATCGCCAACCGATTTTACCGACAATCAGTTTTCGCTTAAAATCCATTATCTACTGCTTTTCCATAAACTGGACGAAATGTCACAAAAATTATTGGAAATTTTGTTGTACAATTTTTACTTCCAGTCATTGCTGTCCAAAAACAGGTTGAATCTTACTCCAAGACAATTTTCTCAGAAGTTCTAAGCCTTGCAATTCCCGAAAAAGCTGCGTTTGATAAATTTTGTTCATGATTTATTTTCCAGTTTTCTCCATGCTCTCAACTGCTCCGGCGGACTCCCCAGCGAAGACGCAGAGTCTGGAAACCGTCTCTTCTTCACATTCCAGCCATTGGCCTAGACCAAAGCCGCCAGTCGCATTAAGTGCCAACCATTCAAACGAATCCGACTACCTTCGGCTTTACTAGCAGTGTAATTAGTGTACAAGAAGTTCCATGTAATATTCCTTCCTCTTTCATTCGATTTTTTCTATTCCTCATATGTTATTTCGCCTAATATTGTAATTTTTTGTCCTTACTTTCCCAAAAAATCTCGTTTTTGGTCTTATCCCACATTTTTTTTTTGTATAACGTAATGACCCCACCGTAATGTACATCAAATCTCAATGTATTCCGAATGCCAAGTAAACAGTTGTACGATCTGCAATTAGTCCCGCGACTCAGATAAAACCTCTCATTTATTTACATGCATAATAAAACAACAACAAGGAGGAAGGAGGCCTAGTTCGAGATTCCTAATTTGATACATTTTTCAGCAAGAGATATTGATCGTCAAGTTGCCCGTATTGTTTGTCAAGTGTTGGTTGGCCCGCCGTTTCAGGCCAATGAGGTCTCGGTACATACACAGCTGAAAATGAGGAGCTTATGAAACGGATGAAATGATGACATTTTGAGAGTTTGTTTTTACATCGAAAAGAAACAACAGAAATTTTGAT
Organism: Bursaphelenchus xylophilus; assembly: GCA_904066235.2. Classification (NCBI taxonomy): domain Eukaryota; kingdom Metazoa; phylum Nematoda; class Chromadorea; order Rhabditida; family Aphelenchoididae; genus Bursaphelenchus; species Bursaphelenchus xylophilus. The sequence continues at coordinate 11,244,127 of CAJFCV020000004.1, read as the reverse complement.
GACAATAGTCAAAGTTTATATTATATATATTTTTTTTATGCCAGACTGTCGGGAAAATAATGCGTAAAATTTCGCTGCGCTAGTCGCGTCGCTGAAGTGAATAGCTATTTGATTTTGCCACGACACAATTCATTTTTTCGGCGATGCGATTTTTGATGCGGCCGAGTGCTCATTATTTTCCCGACCAACTGATAAACCATTGTTTTTTAAAGAATCTCCAGTATTTTGAAGCGACAGAGTGCCCATTATTTTCCCGACGGACTGATAACAGAATGATTTATACCAAAAAAGGCAAGGATTCTACCAAGCGACATGCTTCAACTGCAACGTTCAGATTTTGATAAAAATTGGCACAAATTTCAAATTATTGTATTCTATAGGAGAACACAATAATTTGAAATCATATGTCAGATTCCCAGCCCGCCTTTTTTACAAACGACCAAGATTTTTAGGTTAAAAGTTGAGAAAAATGTGGACTTTCTTGCGGTTTTTTGGCATGAAAAGATTTTTTGTCCCAATTTCTGCCGAAAAAGGTAATGTTTCCACAAAAAATCGATTTTTACTATGCAAGAAAAATAAAATAGTAATCAATTTTTACTATGCAAAAATATGGCAAACGTTTTTCTCTGAATACTGTCCGCGTTTAGCGTACACTCTCGGCTACAATACCTGTTGAATATCTTGGCTGAACAAGCCGTGTTTGACAACTTGAAATATCGGTTTCTCTCCCAAAACGCTGACTGGAATTCTTTAATAAAAGTCGCTGTTTTATGCCTAGTTTCATTGAAATCAAAGCGCTGTACCCACAGCGACTCATCTGTTGAGTGTTTAAGTTCAAACTTACATTTGGGATTCCCTGCGCGCAGTAGAGTCGATGGAGCCATTCGTATGTCTTGTCAGCTCCACCGTCACGGTCTCAGTGTTGGTTTGAGTGCGTCGAGTTGAGCGATTCTTACTTCTGAAGCTGCAAACAGCATCATAACACATTCAATCATATCTACACATCAGTAGCTCCAACAACTCCTAACCCGTCACAATTTACCGCTAAAAGCCGAGTCAAACCCAAAATCTCACCTTGATTTGTAGTTGCTGTGCAACAATCGCACGAACACCGCCAATATCGGGAACTGCAGCATGTAGAGCCCGTAGAGGAAGGCGTCCGCGTACAAATACATTATTGCCATGTCTCCATTCTTGCCGCGGAGGCCGGTGAACTCATCCACGACCTGCAGCACATAATTTGGCATGTTCAAAAGAAGTTGAGTGGTCGCCAACACAAGGCATCGGCGAATTGCTTGTCGTCGACGTCGATGTGCGGCTTTCATCCCTTCTTCGGATTGGATTTTGATGGAGACCGGGATACTGCTCATCCGCGATTTGGCCGCGACTGATTGCGTAGAGATCGTGGTGAACCTGGAAGGCGGATTTAAAGTATAATATAATAGGGACCATGGTATAACTAGAGGTGGCAATCAGGCCGGGCCGGGCCGATTTTTGCAGCCCGGCCCGCGGGCCGAAGTGACCAGGCCGGCCCAGGGCTTTTTCAAATTTGCTCAGGCCCGGCCCGGCCCGGCCCGGCCCGGCCCGGCCCGGCCCGGTGAAAGCCCAGGCCGGCCCGGCCCGGCCCGGTTTGGCCCGCTAATACAGAAAAGTTGGATAAAAGTCTTTGCACTTTCTAAATATTGGAAGTTGTTATGCTTTCCAGAAGGTTTTTACGTGTGTCTGCGTGAAATTAAAAAGTCTAGTCGGATGACTGGAACATCCGTATAGGTAGCTAAAACCTAGCCAAAAAGTTGGATTGTGTTGAATTTTTTAATCCTATAGGAAGTTAGCTATATAAAAGTATGGACGTTATAAGGTACATGGTTAACCAAAAACTGTTTAAACACTTTGATTTACATCAAATTCTACAAAGCATTTGTGCTTTATTTTGCTGGTTTAGCATTAAAAATTTTTTACTTATCTACTTTCCGGGCCGGGCCGGGCCGAAAGTGTCGGCCCGGCCGATGGGCCGAAGCGGTCAGGCCGGCCCAGGGCTTTTTCAAATCTGCTCAGGCCCGGCCCAGCCCGATTGCCACCTCTAGGTATAACTAGGCAACTTTTATCTCATTACTGGGTGTTTTTATGTCGAGATTTAGTTGTCTTTTATCTTTTTGCTCCGTCTACAGACCTCTGAATACCTGAACAAGTCAGAGTTTTTTCCTAAAATTTTAGACTTGATTTCAGGGGCGTAGCTGATCAAAGATTATGTGGGGAAGGTCGCCTGGTGGGAGGAGCAAAAAACGTACTATTTTGCATCTGGGAGGTATCAAAAAATGTGGCAAAATACCTCCCTCTCCAAGTGGAAAAAACTCTGACTTCAAAAGCACGCCTCTTTTATTGAGGGAGCCCTTCAAAAATGAGTTTTTTTAGTTGGAGAGGGAGACATTTTGCCACATTTTTTGATACTTCCCGGATGCAAAATGGCGCGTTTTTTTGCCACTGGATCAGGTCCGTTTTTGTAGCTACGCCCCACGGCAACCCGAAATAGAAGAAAAATGTTTCTTGCCCACTTTTGAGTTTCGTCCAAACGAAGTGTCAAAATTGACAAAAGAAATAAAATAATTCAGATAAAAAACCTTTCGGCTGGAAAATCCCACGAAAAATTATTTTCTGACATTTCGTTTGATTTCATCCAATGCAAAATGGGCGCAGAGTCGAAAGGCACCAGGAAACACTTCGGGTTGCCGTGCGCCCCCGCTTGCCCTGACAGTCACGTCTACTATGCACAATAAAAAGTCTAATAAAGTCTAATCCCTCACCATTTACTTTCCCGCGTAAACATCAACACCGCAAAGTCCGTGAGAACAGTGATCACAAAAGGCACCAAATACGTCCAAAGACTTTCGGCCGCCGCAATCCATTTGTACAGCTCCGGATTGATGAGGGTCAGGTCGACCGAGCAATACGTCGCCTCCATGTTATCACCCGTACTTGGGATACGATGCTCCGTCATCACCATTGGAGCCCATATCTGGAAATGGGATTTTTTGAATCATTGAAATAAAAAAAAATTTTTTTTTTTGGTATTTGTTTGCAACTGAGATATCATTCTGTCGGAAAAATAATGTGGATTTGCCGCAGCCAGCCTCGGCAAGCCGTCGAAAAGTGATGCTGGACGATTTCGAGCCGCAACGAATCCACATTATTTTCCCGACAGACTGAAGTCTAAAATGTTTGCCGGCGAGAGAGCATGCAAAACAAGGAGGACGGTGAGAGATAAAACATACTTTTTTGGCCATAACTACGCTAGTTTTAATAGAAAAAAATTGATTTTTTTGTGGAAACATTACTATGTCGGCTAGAAATAGGCATGAGAATTTTCATGCCAAAATTCGGCAAAAAAATTGTTACATTTTTGTTAATTTCGACTTAAAAATCTCGGTTTTTTCTGCAAATTGTGAGCTAAAACTCTCACATAGCCCTTAGGAAAAGTTATTCTAAATTTTTGCCAAGTTTGATCAAAATCCGACCATCGCATTTTGAGCACTTCCCTTCCAAGAACGACTTACCTGTGTCATCAGCGACATTACTATTGTAAAGGTCAACAATTTCTTGGAGTCAGTCAGAAATAAAAGCCGTCCTTTTTTGGACCGATGAATCGAGAAGAAGATATGTGCGAAGCGTTGAGTGAACATCATGACCCATAACCAATTCACGCAACACATGGTTGCGTTCGTCAGGAACGCCGTCAGACGACACATGAAACTGCCTGGAAAATGCACGGGTCATGTTTTAAAAATTGATTGTATATATTGTTACATACGTATATTTTCTTTTTATGTCAAAAATTTTTTTGCTCTACTTTTTTTGAAATTTCAAAAAATCTTGAATAGCTAAAACACGAAATGCGGCAAAGAGAAAAATGATATGGCCGTAGGGCAAGTAAGGGACCGTGATTCGGATGCGATTGTGAAAATCCAGAAATTCCGTCATCTAGATGGTGAAAATTTTAAAAAAGTTTAAATTGGTGAATAATTTTTTTCGACCCGTCGAACGTGGGGGGGGGGGGGGGGAGGGTGGGTAAGGTACATGAAATTAAAAAAAACAGAGAAAAAAATCTTCGCCTTCTTGTAATTCAAAAAGTCTGAAAAGTCAACCGAAATGTTCAACGGCCTTTTTGGCTTAGAGAATGCACAAAATGCAGAGAGCGGTAAGAGAAAATGCCAATTTTTGGCTGTATCTCTGCCAGCTCCATGAGGGAAAGATTTATTTTTTGTGGAAACATTTCGTGGAAACAGAAATGAGCAAGACACTTTGTGTGTCAAAATTCTCAAAAAAACTTCACATTTTTCTCATCTTACGGCATAAAAATCTCGGTAGTTTTTGTAAAGTGCGAGCTAGAAATCTAGCATAAGTTTTAGAAAGGGTTTGTCTAATCTACCGTCAAGTTTCATCTAAATTAGAACTCAAAAATTTTTGATGAAAAAATGGGCCCAAAAATATCTCAAAAAATTGAAATTTTACGTTTTCAACCTTTTCAATTTTCAACCAACAAAAGGCCACTTCTCCTACCGTTCATGAATTTGTAGCTATCCGAGAACAGATTGCAAATCACGGTCGTCAAATTGATCAAGTCCAGGATGATCATGGGCGCCAAGAAATGGAAGTAATTGCTCTTCTTGTACTTTGTCAGCATCGTGTACAAAGCGTAGACCAACGTGGGCACCGTGAGCCCCGATATGACCAGAATCATCCACCACAGGAACTGCGAGACGCTGATCCAGAGCTGCAGCACGTATTGTTGCGCTTCGGCGTCCGCCACCTTGGCGGCCAGCGTCGCATTCAGCGCGAGAGTTCGATTCTCGTCCATTTTCGGGGAAAATTGTGTGAGATTGTGGAGTCGTGGACTCTTAATGCATGCTACGGGCGTGCTGAAAGTTATGAAATTTGGGGGTTTCGTAGGAAAAAATGTAATTACAATCTTCACGGATATTGGAAAATTTTTCGAAAAAAAGATCGTAAAAAATGCGAGATATTTGGCAAAGTAATATCAAGCTTTACACAGTAAGGTTATGGAGAATGCGATGAAAAATGTAATGCCAGAATAACGCTAAAGGTATTTGAAAATGATGATATTTAAAGCAGTGTGCTGGTCACAAGTTAAGGACTATTTGAGTGGATTTGCACCTGCAACGAAAAAACACTTTGAAAATGGCCAAAAGCGGAATGTAAAATACTATTAAAAACCTGACAGAGGAAGCACTTCAAGTGCGGAAACGAGCGAGATTTTGAGGTCAAAAGTTGGCAAAGGTGGGGTGGACTTTTTGCAAATTTTGGAATAAAAAATTTAGCACCTACTTCTATCGTCTAGGGCTAACAGGGGAAGTACTCCAACTGCGACGCTCAGATTTTCTTTAAATTTTGCACATAAATCGTGTATGGACTAAATATCAATTTCTGAAAGTTTTAGCTCGCGCTTTACGGGCGCCGCCGAGATATCGAGCGATTTTTGTCGCCGAGAGAGCACGCTAAACGTGGAGAGCGGTCAGAGAGAAAAGCGCTTTTTGGCCATAACTTTGGCAATTTCGTGCGGAAAAATTTGATTTTTTGTAGAAACGTTATCCTTTGCGATTAAAATAAGCATGAAACTTTTCGTGCCGAAATTCGGCAAAAACTCCAAAATTTTCGTTGACTTTCGATTTAAAAATCTTCGTTGTTTTTGCAAAGCGCGAGCTAGGATTCTCGCATATAAGAAAAAATTATTCAAAATTTGTGCCAAGTTTCATCAAAATCTGAGCGTCACACTTGGAGTACTTCTCCTGTAAGAAAGGTAGTTTTTAAAAACACTGGCCAAAACGTTCAGAGAGCTGGCTTTCACAAGCTGTCGTCACTCCGGCGTCATTTATTATGAGCAGTTTCATCCCGACTAATTATAACATCCCCAGAAAAAAGATCAATAAAATCTTTTTGAATGTCAAACCACCTCATTCTCAACGATCATAATGGATATATCCCCTAATTATAGGCTCTAAACATCCTCCAAAAAAAAGATTTCAAAGGGATAAGCCAGACGCCTTCGGGTTATATAATAAATCCTGGGATACGTATAAATGGGTTAGACATGAAGAATGAGAGGGTATTTTCATCAAAAATCTTGGTCAAGTTCATGAAAAAACCGTTCGAAGTCAAAACGGCGGGAAACAAACGGCACGGAACGAACGAAAAAACGCTCAGATTTTAATGAGACTTGGAAAAATAAAAATTCATATCTTCAACCAACCTTGTCCTCAACATGGTTTTATCTGTCTGTCGGGAAAATAATGAGTTATTCTGTCGTGGAGAAAATTGCATCGCCGCCGAGGAAATGAATTGCGTCGCGGTAAAATCAAATTTCTTTACAACTCAGCTCAGCGATTGGCGCTCAGAATTTTCCCGACGCACTCATAGAAGGATCGAAAATTCGAGTCTGCATAGTGCATACTATCCCGTGACCGTTCGCAGAGACTCGACCTGTCGCGGTAATATTTCCGCACGGTGTGGATATATCAAAACTGTTTGACCCATCTAACAACAGCAAATCTTTAATTTCTCCCAAATTTGACCGAAAATCTTGCTACAACTTTTTCCAAGTAAGGTTTCCTCCATAACACTAATCTGTGACAATTTATAAATATATATGTATAGTAGAATCTCCTCAGCTCGGGACCCATTAGTTTCGTCCTTCTAGCCTTAAGCCGTATAAATCAATCATATAAAATTGCCTTCAATTACGGCAAATAAATCCTCGATGCCTGCGGGGGAAAAGCCCCAGTTCTAGGAGTCATTTTAGCGGCGAAATCTTACAAGATGATAATTAAGTCCGCAAGTGGTTAATAACTAAGGCCCAGAGAAACAGAATGATATTTCTCTAACCCAAACTTAACTTCATTCTTGGCCATAAATGCTGTCGCAACATTACTATGGACATAAAAAACTACAAAGTGCAAGTTTCAACAAAAAGGTCGGAACGCCCTCAGGGCATCAAAAGAAAAAAGTGCAAAGTGGTACGTGGGAGATGAGTAATGAAGTAGTGTACAAGGAAGTAAGTCAAATCTACGAGACACTACATAATTCAACCGCAAATGACGGCGGAATTTCGAAATTTTTTAAAGACCAATACATAATCTATTACATATAACATGGCGGAATTGATGAAGGGATTATGTGTAGACTAAGACTGTTGTGAGGAAAACGGAAATGCCCAGGAATTTCGAGCCAAAGAACAGTTGAAATCAGTGGATAGAGTCATATACGCTAAATACGAACTTCCTAAAATGCGACGCTTACAATATCAGTATGTCGGGAAAATAATGAGACACTAAATTTTGAACGCATTTCCAGGCTCCCTAACCATTTTTCATGCATTCGAGCTTCTTGTTTTGAGAAACTTTTTTGCATTAAAAAAGCGTCTTTGTCTGTCTGTCGGGAAAATAATGAGCACTCGGCCGCATCGAAAATGGCATCGCCGCAGAGAAAATGAATTGTGGTTGCGGCAGAATCAAATTGCTTTTCATCAGCGACGGGATTGGCGCAGCGAAAATCCGTTCATTATTTTCCCGACAAACTGATATTTGATAGATCTTGACGGCATATGGCACCTATTCACATGCCAAAATTAGCAAAAAAAATCATTTCTTCCCAACTTTGGGCATAAAAATCTTGATCGCTTCGGTAAAGCGCAAACTATTATACGAAGGCTCGCAACTATGGAAAGAAAAAACAATCTACAGGGTGGTCCAGCTAAGTTCGCGGATGTAAAATGCTTATAACTTTTTATAGGATTGTTCAGTTTTTATGAGCAATAGCTCATTTTATTCCTTAGTAGTTGCCATTTTGTTTAAAAAAAAGATCATTAAAAATGATCAATCCTACGTCGAGTTATGACCCTTCAAAGTCAAACATGCTTTTTCAAGTAAATTTTTAAAAAAATTTAATTTTCAAAAATTTTTGAATTGCGGTGTCGCCGCTCGTTGGTACCGGGAAATGATGGTGAACAGAGCGATCCCAGCCAATTTTGCCAGTCTTGTTTTTCAACAAGACGGCGCGCCACCTCACTTTGCTATAGCGGTCCGTCAACTCCTTGACCAGGTTTTTCCAGGTCGTTGCCGGGGATCTGCGCGGCAACCAGCTCCAATTGCTTGGCCCCCGCGTTCACCTGATCTAACTCCGCTAGATTTCTCCATTTGGGGGTTCTTAAAACAGCGGATTTTCATCAGGGATTGGCGCCCAAAGACGTGGAATTGAAGCGCGTAATCGAAGAAGAGGTAGAACGAGTTCGCCAGGATGAACAAATGAGGCGCCAAATTATGGAAGAATACCAAAGACTGGCAAAATTGGGTCAATTTTGCACAGCTGGGATCGTTCTGTTCACCATCATTTCCCGGCAACAGCGAGCGGTGACACCGCAATTCAAAAATTTTTGAAAATTAAATTTTTTTAAAAATTTACGTGAAAAAGCATGTTTGACTTTGAAGGGTCATAACTCGACGTAGGATTGATCGTTTTTGACGATCTTTTTTTTAAACAAAATGGCAACTACTAAGGAATAAAATGAGCTATTGCTCATAAAAATTGAACAATCCTATAAAAAGTTATAAGCATTTTACATCCGCGAACTTAGCTGGACCACCCTGTAGATTTTTGCCAAGTTTCGTCAAAATCCGAGCGTCGCACTTTTAACGCTCCTCCTGTTAAATACAGGATATTAAAAAAACGTAGCGGAATCTCGGAGACTGTAACTTCCGGCGGAGACGGCGCATGAGTTTGCTTCTGGAATATGTGTTTTTAAGCGAGACTGTTTTTTGTCTATGAAATAACAAGATTTTCAAGTGCAAACCGAGGTCGCATCGACATTTCGCGCCAAGAAATGTCTAATTTTTTGTTAGTGTTAAAAGAGCAGAACAAAACATAGAAAAAAGTTGCAGGCACGGCCCAAATATTACTATGTCGGGAAATTAATCAGCACAATGTCGCTCGCGTCGCTGAAGTGAAAAGTAATTTGATTTTCTCGCGACACAAGCCATTTTCTCGGCAGCGATGCGATTTGTGATGCGACAGAGGGCTCATTATTTCCCCGACAGACCGATATTCAAGGCGAAGTGAAGTAATAATTTGTTCGAGCAGTATCTCGATACATAATTTATTGAGAATAATTTGCCGCAATAGCGCAACCTTTGCTAGTTTGGGAAACGATTCAACTTTACAACAACCTTTCTCAAACAATGCCAGGAGCGTATGAACCTCCGTACGGCGATAACCTCTCTTTCAGTCTGCCAGGAAAATAATGAGCAGTCTGTCGCAACGAAAATCGGATCGCCGTCGAGGAAATGAAATGTGTCGCGACTCGCGACAACATCAAATTGCTTCTCCCTTCAGTGACGCGATTGGCGCAACGACATTGTACTTATTAGCCTGTCGGGAAAATAGTGGCGGGTCATCGCAGCAAAATGCTCCGGCTCGTCGAAAAATGAATAATCGCCGAAAAAAATCGATGGATTTTGTGGACAAAATCTACAGCAGCAGAGCCTGTCTACAACAAACAGTGTCGTGCGTCTGTCGGGAAAATAATGAGCACAATTTTGATGCTCCAATCGAGTCGCTGAAGTGAAAAGCAATTTGATTTTGCCGCAACACAATTCATTTTCTCGGCGATGCGATGGAATTTTCCATGCGCCAGAGTGCTAATTATTTTCCCAACAGCCTGAAAGAGGGTACCGTTGTAAGGAGATTCACTCCAATTTTTGCGTGCAACGCCCACGACAACTTTACTTCATCGCGCGACGAACATAACAGCCCTGTCGATGCCCGTGCTCGCAGCGCCAGAAGCCGCAATTGCCAGTGGCCCAACAAAATTGATTAAAAATTTGGGGTTGACATAAAATCGGGCAAAACTCCGCTGTTTTGAAATGCGGGCAGCGAAGAACAGGTGGAATGGTCGCGCCCCGTTTCCACCGGTGCAATGCACGCCGCAGCCCCGCTGGCTTGAAGGCCGCCGCATGCAAAAATACGACTCGAAACATTTGACGTCAAATCGGGCGTGGATTACAAATGTAAATTACAGTCGCGTGTGTCATTAAGGCCGGGGTTAATGACTATTCCGGGACCTGTTTTGCTTGCCCCGTCGGTTGGTTCGTGTGTAAACGAAAATTGAAGGCAGATTGGAGGGAAACGGTTTGATTAAAAATGTTATTTTTGGGGGGATTGGACGTCAGTTTACAACTGAGACAGTCAGTAGACAACTAAATAGTCGATTAAATCGGGGTAAAATTGGAAATCACGTAGGAAGCAAAATAAAAAAATAAAACAAAAGGATATGACGTTTTATATGCGATAAGGACAATGGGTCTGAAGGCCGGAGTTCTGAAGAGTTATGGGAGCAAATGATGGATCAAAAAAATTATTTGTTACAAGTCACGCCATAAAGTCCGTATCAGTCTGTCGGGAAACTAACGGCGGATCGTTGCAGGATAATGTTTTCCCTCGTCGAAAAAAGGGATGCAGGCACGCACCAAATCTTTAGCCGTGGCTTGCCGTCGCAAGCCTATGATGGGCGATTGAGCGCGACGCCCTGCCGTTATCTTCCCGACAGCTGATAGAATTTTTTCTACAGCTTCGCAGGGTGCGTTCGCCTTACGAGAAGTTGCAGCAGCGCGGGCGAAAAAAAGGACTGTGAACATTCCACGGACTATGCAGGGAAACAATGAGCACGAGGTTGCTGGGCCAATCAAAAATGTCACGATTCCGTGCAGAATTCCCAGAAATTAGCATAAACCGACGAATATTTGGATATAAATGTAATAGACCGATCGCTCTTCGGTCACTCGTTTTGGGAAATAAACCTATATTTCTGATTTGTTGGAAGTCCCCTTGACACAGTGCGGTGGTGCACGTCAAAGAAAAAGTGAAAAAACAAGGAACCTCGGATCATTGATTTTTTACGAAATGTCGCTGAATTATCGAGTCACAAAAGAAAACTTTCCCAGAGAATTTCGAGAAAAATGTTTTTTCGAAGAGGAAAATAATTTTTCAAGCTCGATAATTCTGTGGCACTTCGCAAAAAAATCAATGATCCGAGATTCCTTGTTTTTTCAATTTTCTGAAAGAATTGTTTTGACGTGTGGTGGTCCGAGCTAATTGGAGTCAATTCGTGTGAGTTCACAGTTTTTCTGCTAGAGTTCTCTAGTTGTGGTCTCCGGGTTAGTAAGGGCAGTGGATACTAGGAGTAGAGGGCAAGTTAGGGGCCTCATTAGACCTCGACTATCTAAGTCTTGACAAAAAGACGCCTTTCAGGAACAGCCGAGATGAAAAAGTTGCTACAATCTCTGAATCGTCTGCTATAGACAGGTATTGTCTTACGGGAGTCGGTTGTAGGGAGGTCACAGAAAAAAAATGCAAAGCAAAGCAACAATAAAAATGGGACACCGATTCATTATAGGCAGGTTTTGCTGTACCAAGCCGCATTTTGGTCAAAAATGGTTATAGGTAGGCTTTGTAATAAAAAGGTTCTACGACATTTTTTTATCGTTCTTTATAGGACTTGAACAATTTCAAAATTCAAAATTTGTCTTCCGCAGCGAAAACAAGGTCTGTAAAATTTCAATTAGTAAACATGATTAATAATCCGCCTGTAAAATGTCATGCAAATTGTTTTGATGTCTGTCGTAGGACAAGGGAATTTGTTTTTGACGCCTTGTTTTTCAATTCGTGAAATTGCCAATTCAAAAAATAACAGTGGGAAATTTGTACCGCGGACTACAACGAAACCTGCGTACAACGAACAGTTTTGGAGGAGAGTCTTTCAGAGATGCGCTTTTGGGAATTTTGGCATATAAATTTCATATCTACTCCTACCACAAAGGGCAGTGTTTACACAAGAAATCAATTCTTTCCGCACGAAACTGGTAAAGATATGGCCAAAAAGTGGGTCCATTCCGACCGCTTTTCTTTGTGTAGTTTCTCGATTTATGAAAACGGTAATATCAGTGCGTCGGCAAAATAATGGCGGGTCGTCTTCGGAATCTCCCATCATCGCTTTGCGATGGCTAGAATCAACTGCAGATTTGGTGCGCGACTGCACCCTTTGTTTTTCTGGACCAGGCGAAAAATTTTGTTGCCACGGCCCGCCACTATTTTCCCGACAGGTAACAACGCGCCAAGACGCGCAAAAATGCCGCACTCTACAAATTCTTAGAACTTTTTGCGCCGAGTAGTACAGGGTGGGCCACTCGAAACTCCGAAATTCTTTTCAGGCAATTCTACGCCAATAATGCACCAATTTCCATAAAATTTATATCCAATTAAAGCTGAGACACCACATGAACTTAGACGGGCCATATTTGGTAGACAAGAAATGGGGTGTCTCAGCATTAATTTGATATAAATTTTACAGAAATTGGTCAATTATTGGCGGAGAAATACCTGAAAAGAGGTTGGGAGTTTCGAGTGGCCTACCCTGTACTAGTTGAGCCACAAAGTCTGTACAATTTCCACCACCCGTTTTTTCGTACGCGACTCATTGTCAGCGACTTCCCGTTTTTGTACTAGCGACACGCAATTTTCTGTCAGCGCACCCGCGACGTCGGAGAAACAATTCTACGGACTTAATTGCGCGACTATCAGTCTGTCGGAAAAATATCAATCTGTCGGGAAAATAGGCGAGAAATTTTGCTGCGATGATCCGCCGTTATTTTCCCGACAGGCTGATAACTGCGGGTTGTCGCAACAAAATCTCTCGTCCCGTCGAAAAAAGGGTGCATTCGCGCATCAAACCTCCAGCTGCGGCGCAAAGCGGCAACGGCCTATTCGAAGGCGCAACGAGCCGCTACTAGTTTCCCGACAGACTGATAGTATATGTCCTATCCTAAAATATGTGCGAAGCTTAAAGAGAAAGTGAGCATCGCTCCGGACTGTTCCCTTGCAAGGCCTTGTCTAGCCATGGTCAGAATGTGCCTCCCTACAATAACCCCCTCTATAACGAACCAATCTTTTGTCCCATTGCAAAAAAAAATGGATTGGTACAGACGTACACCAAACAAGGAAATAATTCTGAAAACCGTTATTTCCTTATTACCAATAAAAAATCTTTTGTTTACCCTATGGTGACACAAAATAAAAAACAATCCAATAATTACTACAACCTTTCCCGGCGCAAAACTTCGCGGAATACCAAACAAGAATGAGTAACATTTGGCTGTTTTCTGAAATCAGAAAGGCTGCGTTATTTCAGCTGTAAAAGTTTTTGAAAATGCACGCATATTTAGGTATACACTCAAATTTTTGGATTCTAAATTTTTTTTTAAAAAAAATTGAAAAAAAATTATTATTATGAAATGCACGATGCAGGTTTTTTTTGTGCCGCAAAGGTCCATGTACTTTATGAAAATTCAAATAGTAGGCGGGCCGAAAAATTTTGAAATGTCTTTGCACTCTGCGGGTGCATGCATTCGTCGTTATGACAGCTTTTTTTTGTGCTCCGTGAATTTCATTTGTCGCCGACAAAAGGCTTTTTTGCACGACGGCGGACTGTGCAGACATGTCAAGACTTTGGCCCGCCTGGTAGTACTTGTATCCGCAAATAATAAGCGATTCGTCATTTCGATAATAATAACCATCATAATTAATTGTGACTATTCTTAAATTCAAACAATGATTATGAAAACGAGTTGGATAACCATGCTTGAATAAGCAGAAAATCAGAATTATAAAAAGGAGTCAAATCGTGTAAATAGGGTCCCAGCTTTTACCTATGAAAACATTTTTTACGCTGTAAACTTTTTGAACCTGTAAACCCGGAATCTGACATTGAAAGACTCTGTTTTGACGCCACAAGACGACCTACAGCAACCCAAATCTTTACAAATCCCATAAGAAAGCGTTTTAGGGGATAACTTGCAATTTGTCACGGCATTTACTATACTCCCCGTACAATGTTTTGACCCCCCTCCTAACTCGGTCCAAGGTGTACTAATTCGGACCAAATTTGGTATGTGGTATACTCACAGGGTAGTAACAAAAAATAACATAGCTGGACCTACCTTATAGTTGAATTTCAAAATCTATGGGCAATTTTCAAAAATCACCTTAAAAAATCGAGGAAAAAGTTTTGACCCCCCTTAAAAAAACGTTAGATATCGCCAGCGGATGCTACGCAAACCTATTGTAATCGACGTCCCATACCTGAATACAGGTTAATGAATGGTTTTCCGTTGAATGCTTCGTTGCATTTGAGGATTCAACGCGTTAAACCGTTTTTGATGTAGAGCTACCCAAAATTGTAAAAATCTTGCCCTATCGCTTTCCTAGAGCTCTAAATTGAGTTTATATTATGTGCTTTAGACCTGTATTTACCCTCTCCTTTCAATAAAAGTGCATGGTGGCCTGGCGGTGTAGATTCGGCAGTTACCCTCTTGTCATGCCCAGCCTTGGTGAGCCATTTGCTCTTTGACTTAAGGTCGAGATGTCGTTATTAGGTCCTCAATGTAATCCTGAGACTCCTATTTACTCTCAGTAATGTAAAATGTTTTGATTTGACACGTTTTGTAATGGGTTTCATTCACCTTAATCTTGAGTTTGCCGTTACTGTAGATCACCCCGAGTACTATTACATCCCCACCTCCCATTTGGCGTTTCATACGTCTCAAGTGAGTATGGTGGGTGCTGTAGCGTCTGAAATTACTTGGTCCATCAAATGAAAGCCGTTTTTGGTGGCTAAAAATCCATTTGAAAAACGCGGGTTTTTCGTTAAGGTGCAGATCGGCGAAGTTGCGCCTGCAAACCATATGAGACCGTGTCAGCCGGAGTTTATTCTTTGTTTGAGAGTAACTAGGAGTCTCAGGATTACATTGAGGACCTAATAACCACATCTCGACCTTGAGTCAAAGAGCAAATGGCTCACCAAGGCTGGGCATGACAAGAGGGTATCTGCCGAATCTACACCGCCAGGCCACGATGCACTTTTATTGAAAGGAGAGGGTAAATACAGGTCTAAAGCACATAATATAAACTCAATTTAGAGCTCTAGGAAAGCGATAGGGCAAGATTTTTACAATTTTGGGCAGCTCTACATCAAAAACGGTTTAACGCGTTGAATCCTCAAATGCAACGAAGCATTCAACGGAAAACCATTCATTAACCTGTATTCAGGTATGGGACGTCGATTACAATAGGTTTGCGTAGCATCCGCTGGCGATATCTAACGTTTTTTTAAGGGGGGTCAAAACTTTTTCCTCGATTTTTTAAGGTGATTTTTGAAAATTGCCCATAGATTTTGAAATTCAACTATGAGGTAGGTCCAGCTATGTTATTTTTTGTTACTACCCTGTGAGTATACTACATACCAAATTTGGTCCGAATTAGTACACCTTGGACCGAGTTAGGAGGGGGGTCAAAACATTGTACGGGGAGTATAATTGAAAAGAGGATTAGTCCCAAATTCCAGTCCTTTGTGTTTGGCTATAATCATTGCGTAATTGCCACAACAAAGAGAACAATAGGGCAGATCAAGTGATAAAAATTTAACAGGGGAAGTAGTCAAAACTGGACCCTTTGATATGGGCCAAACTTGGCACAGATTTACAGGGGAAGAGCTGCAATTGCCATGCTTAGATTTTGATGAAACTTGGCATAGGCTTGGAGCAATCTTTTCAAAGGCAAATTAGACACTCCAAGCTCGCGCTTTGCAGAAACGGCCGTGATTTTTAAGTCGAAAGTTGGCAAAAAAATGTATTTTTTTTTGCGAATTTTGGCATGAAAATTCATTTCTATTTCAACCGTAGAGGGTAATGTTTCCACATAATATCATTTTTCAGCACAGAACTGTCACACATATGGCCGACAGCATTTTTCTGACAACTCTCCGCGTTTCGCATGCAGCCAATATCGATGAATGTCTTGGTTGCCGCTGCAAAGCGCAAACTAAAACCTTCAGGATATGTGTATAAACAAATATTGATATATGTTTATAAACGTGTGAGCAGAGTTTAGAGAAGATCGAAGTGTCATTGCTGCACAACATACAGTGACGGATCTAATCCAGTGTCAAAAAGCGTACCATTTTGCATCCAGGAAGCATCAAAGATACGGCAAAATACCTCCCTCTTTAAGCAAAAAAACTCAAATTTCAAAAGCGCGCCCGCTCTTTTTGTGTGGAAAAAGGGCGCGCCCTTCAAATCAAAGTTTTTTCACCTAGAGAGGGAAGCATTTTGCCCCATTTTTGATACTTCCCGGATGCAAAATGGTACGTTTTTTGGCACTAGATCAGGTCCCCCACTGTAGCCTTTTTCAGAACATTACAAACACATCGCCAAAATGTGTTTTTCTCTCTCACCGCGTCTCCGCGTTGCACCTACTCTCTCTAAAAAGACCCTTGAATGTCTTCTCTGTCCCTGCAAAGCACAAGCTAAAATTTTCAAAATATGATACGTGGTCTACAACCGAATCGTGTGCAAAATCCAAAGAAAATCTGAGCCTTGCTCTTGCGGTACTTCCTTGTCAGAAAAAAGTTTTTTCCGTTCATCCCATAATTAGATGGACCCGTAAACCGCTTAATAACCGGCTTATAAAGCAACAAATTGGCTGTAAACAGAGCTGTTGACCAGAAAACGGGCCGTTATTTGCGATTTTCCAGCATTTCCTCATTTTCAGAGAGACGGTAATTTTATTAATTTGTAAAAAAACCCCATAATACGTAAAAATACAAAAATTCGGGAAGAAAAACTATGTGCAATTTCAAAAACCCCTCAGACAATTTCTCAATTTCAACTCTCAGGACATGAAACTTCAACAAGTTTTCCTGGGAATGACGCCATGTGGTTTCTCAGACAACAACACCATCCGTCCGTTTAATTATCGAGAGGTTTTCCGAGGGAAAAGGCGGAAATAAACAACTATCAGGTTGAAAAAATGATCAATTAGGTTACCGCGGTGAGGCGATCTAATTGTTGATGTTTCTGCCGTAAGGAAATCACTGCTTCTGGCCATGACCTTGCCAGTTTCACGTGGAAATAAATTCGGCGATAAGTATTATACTTTCTAGTGGAAACATCGCACGTCAATCTGAGATAGGCTAAAACAGTCCGGTGAATCGATTGGCGATTTGCCAAAAAAAAGACGCGAAAAAGCGTTTTGTCGCGGAAGAAACGGGGAATTTTTGAGGCGAGAGAGTACGTTTTTGCGTGTCTTTTTTCTCTCTTTCTCTGCCAAGTCAAGACGAAGTGTAAAAAACCGATAGCGAAAGGTCTATTCCGGTCACCGGACTCCTCAATTTGACGTGCATCGCCTTCTACGGTAGCCATGGACCTTTTCAAACCAAAAATCGCAAAAAAGTGCCATATTTTTGCCAACATTCAGTCTAAAAATCTCGGTCGTCTACGTAAAGCGAAGTCTATAAATCTCAGATATTTGATTTTTGGGCATTTCACCCCTACCAAAATTGGGCAGTCAATTTTTACATTCCTTGATCAGCACAATTTTTCGGATTTTTTGAAATATGTTCCGTCTAAAAGTAGGAGCCCTCATAAAAAGCACTTCCATTGTTAGAAAAAATAATCTGAATCTAGGCCACCTTTTATCAAATCTCTGAGCTTCGAGCACTTTCCTTGTTAGCATATAACCCACTGTGATTTACAGTGAACACACGGAAATGACAGTCGAGAATTCGCTTTCAATTTCTTCATGTCGCCGTTGTGCCAAATCTTTTTTGTAAAAATCGCCTTTTTCCGCCCTCGGAGAAATTTGTTTTGGCGAGACTTGGAAGAAGAAGACGCCACACCTCGAAATGCACTTTTTGCGGATCTTCCAAACATAATTACGCATTGTTTTCTTCTCATTAGTATTTTCATAAAGTGCACGGGCAGTTGTCGCGCCCCGCACTGTACACTTGGCGTTGATTGACGGGCTAGACGGCGAATTTTTTGAAGAAGACAATGAAGATCAGGAAAGTTGAGAGCTAGATGTCCAAAAAATTTTTTATCGGTCTGTCGGAAAAATAATGGCGGACCGTCGCAGAAAAATCAATGTCAAAAATAAATTTTTCGTGAGGCTTTCCGACCGAAAAAAAAACTTTTTTTCTGAATTTTTTTACTTTCTTTGCCAATTGCTACACGTTTGGACAAAATTCAAAAGTGGGCGGGAGACATTTTGCTGTATTTTGGGTTGCACGACGACCCGCCGTTATTTTCCCGACAGACAGATAACGACGAAAATAAAGATCGGCTTCAACTGTCTGTCTCAAGGGTTCTATATGTCAGCTCTGGACTGGGAAAAAGTCAGATTTCGAGCGACAGCCTAAAAAAGCCTATTGCACAGTGCAAAAAGCAAGAATTGCACAGTGCAAAGGGAACTTTTTTTTGCACAGTGCGTGTCGCAAAAATTTGGCGACAGCCCAAAAAAGCCTATTGCACAGTGCAAAAAGCAAGAATTGCACAGTGCAAGGTGAACTTTTGTTTTCGCACAGTGCATGTCGCCGGACTGATGTTTGGCTTCTGCACGGTGCGGAAAAGGTCAGATTGCGAGCGACAGCCTAAAAAAGCCTATTGCACGGTGCAAAAAGGAAGAATTGCACAGTGCAAGGTGAACTTTTGTTTTCGCACAGTGCGTGTCGCAAAAATTCAGCGACAGCCCAAAAAAGCCCATTGCACGGTGCAAAAAATAAGAATTGCACAGTGCACGATAAACTTTTTTTTGCACAGTGCATGTCGCAAAAATTCGGCGACAGCCCAAAAAAGCCTATTGCACAGTGCAAAAGGAACTTTTTTTCCGCAGTGCGTGCCGGCGGAATGATTTTTGGCTTCTGCACGGTGCGGAAAAAGTCAGATTTCGAGCGACAGCCTAAAAAAGCCTATTGCACAGTGCAAAAAGCAAGAACTGCACAGTGCAAAGGGAACTTTTTTGCACAGTGCGTGTCGCAAAAATTTGGCGACAGCCCAAAAAGCCTATTGCACAGTGCAAAAAGCAAGAATTGCACAGTGCAAGGTGAACTTTTGTTTTCGCACAGTGCATGTCGCCGGACTGATGTTTGGCTTCTGCACGGTGCGGAAAAGGTCAGATTGCGAGCGACAGCCTAAAAAAGCCTATTGCACGGTGCAAAAAGGAAGAATTGCACAGTGCAAGGTGAACTTTTGTTTTCGCACAGTGCGTGTCGCAAAAATTCAGCGACAGCCCAAAAAAGCCCATTGCACGGTGCAAAAAATAAGAATTGCACAGTGCACGATAAACTTTTTTTTGCACAGTGCATGTCGCAAAAATTCGGCAACAGCCCAAAAAAGCCTATTGCACAGTGCAAAAGGAACTTTTTTTCCGCAGTGCGTGCCGGCGGAATGATTTTTGGCTTCTGCACGGTGCGGAAAAAGTCAGATTTCGAGCGACAGCCTAAAAAAGCCTATTGCACAGTGCAAAAAGCAAGAATTGCACAGTGCAAAGGGAACTTTTTTTTGCACAGTGCGTGTCGCAAAAATTTGGCGACAGCCCAAAAAAGCCTATTGCACAGTGCAAAAAGCAAGAATTGCACAGTGCAAGGTGAACTTTTGTTTTCGCACAGTGCATGTCGCCGGACTGATGTTTGGCTTCTGCACGGTGCGGAAAAGGTCAGATTGCGAGCGACAGCCTAAAAAAGCCTATTGCACGGTGCAAAAAGGAAGAATTGCACAGTGCAAGGTGAACTTTTGTTTTCGCACAGTGCGTGTCGCAAAAATTCAGCGACAGCCCAAAAAAGCCCATTGCACGGTGCAAAAAATAAGAATTGCACAGTGCACGATAAACTTTTTTTTGCACAGTGCATGTCGCAAAAATTCGGCGACAGCCCAAAAAAGCCTATTGCACAGTGCAAAAAGAACTTTTTTTCCGCAGTGCGTGCCGGCGGAATGATTTTTGGCTTCTGCACGGTGCGGAAAAAGTCAGATTTCGAGCGACAGCCTAAAAAAGCCTATTGCACAGTGCAAAAAGCAAGAATTGCACAGTGCAAGATGAACTTTTGTTTTCGCACAGTGCATGTAGCAAAAATTCGGCGACAGCCTGTGAGACGAAACGACCGACCTTCGAGGATTTTCCTACGAGGAACGATCTGCATTTATTCAAATTTGATCGTACTTTCCTACGTGGGGCCTCCCTATAAAAGCCTCCTTTCCACTGAATAAATCACTTGACCCTTGAGCTCTCGCCTTGTCTCGTTACTGGGTTCTCGGGCCTCTCGACACAGCCCAAAAAAGCCTATTGCACAGTGCAAAACGGATTTTTCTTTTCGCACAGTGTGTGTCGCTAAAATCACTCCAGCGTCTTTGCAAACGGACTGGTATCACCAAAAGACCTAAGTGTATCCTACTCGCTTATGTAGAGCCGAAATTTTTCCCTTCGTCTCCACTCATCCTCAAAAACAACATGTTGGCAGAGTCCCACAACAACTGCAAATGGATAAACAAAAGACAAAACAAACGAATTGACCGAGGGACACCGAGGCATTTTTGATAACTTTTGGAAGTTTTCGAAAAGATTGAAGTCGATTTGAAATGCACGGTTCAAAACAACACTTGTCGTTTCGCAGAATTCAGCTTCTCGTAAAGAGAGTGTTGGAAGTATCACTATTTCCTGCGAATTTTACGCCCGAAGCGCTTATTATTTGTCCGACAAACTGATAAGCTTATCAGTCTGTCGGAAAAATAACGGCGGATTGTCGCAGCGAAATGCCTCGCCTCGCCGCTCTCGCGCACCAAATGTTTGATTTGATTTGCATCGTACTTCATACAATACGCGTAAAATCGCGAATTGCACAACACTTCAGTTTGGCTTTTCGTCCAAGATGTATCGGAAAAATGGTTTTGAAATTTCCCCTTACCCCGATAAAAAATCAAAAAAAAAAACTTAAAAAATATAATATCTAAAAAACAAAAATCACTGATAAATGCGCAATAAGCTAGCATAAAATGAAATAAATATTAGTTAACAAGTCGATTTACATTATTCATAATGAAAACAAGTCAAATTCAGGAGAAAACGTCATATTTCTGTGTAAAAACCACAAACCTTGAAACCTTTTAATATGTACATAAACCTTGACGCCTTCAGCAGGCATAAAACGATTGTCATCTCGCATCATAAATACCCGATTGCTTTCACTTGCACTTTGAAATAGGGCTTTTTAGGTGCAAAAAATAGAGATTTTCCCTGGGGAAGTGTGATGGTTTTGGATGACATAAAAAACTATTTTTTTGAAATAGGTTTTCCTAAAAAGGGAAATATCTCAATCTTGTTTGAAATTTGCATACGCATTGGGAATATACCACATACCGATCCATAAAAATCTTAGCTCACGCTTTGCCGGTCTAGTCCAACGATTCAACAATCTTTGTCGTTGAGAGAGCAGGCGGAACGAGAGAAGCGGTCAGAGAGAAAAAAATGTTTAGGCCTTCGCCAGAATGGAACAGCCCTCATGACAGATGCTACTACATATACTATATAAGTGTTTCCCAAGATCCGATTTTCTCGGAACAACAAGCTCCCGTAAAACGAGGTCTCTCTATCAGACGATCCTATAGATCCCGGAACATAATTTCAACCCAAGTATCAGTCTGTAGAGAACACAATGGCAGAAACTGTCGCATCGCAAATCACATTGCCTCCGAGAAAATGAAATGTGTCGCGACAAAATCAAATTTCTTTTCACTTCAGCCACGTCATCGGCACACCGACATTGTGCTCATAATTTGCCCGACAGACTGATAAAAAATAAATTTTTCCCACCCACAGTAGTTGTGTCAACATATAGCTTTGCCCTCAGGCGAAGGACCCACTAATAACCCGGTTGGAAACCGGGCTTCGAAACGAATCTTGTTATTCGGTCGGAGGCAAACACCGGCGCATAAAATTTTAATGCCAATATAAAATTTAAGGTTGTTGGGGAAGAAGTTGGGGTTGGAAATTCTGGAAATAGGTGACAGGAATTTGAACAATTTTTTGGTCCTTTTGGGCACCACTAAACATACATTTATATGTACATATACGGTCTAATTATATTTTAAAAATACCTCTTTTCCTCATGCTTTATTTAACTCAGTTAGGCCAAAAAAAGCAGCGGTAAAGCATACAGATTTTGATGCTCATGTTAGAAAATTTGGAAAAGTAAATTTGGAAAGTATACGGAGCGCGAAGCTCAGATTTCCCTTAAATTATGCGCATACTTCGGTTCGAGGGCAAATATCAATTTCCGGAAAATTTTGTAAAAGAAATCTCAATATTCAACGGTACTCCCCAACAAGAGAGTGCGAAAAAGTTGCGGTAGCGGCCAGAAAGAGATGAGTTTGTTCTAAACAAGAACCTTTTTTTCTCATCAAAACGTTGCCCTCCCCGATGGAATTATGACGAAAATTTTTTATGCGTAATTCCGCAACAAAGTACTATATTTTGGCCAACGTCAAATCAAAAAGTCTCGGCTTATCCTTCAAAGCTCAAGTTTAGAGGTTTTAGAAAAGTAATCAAAAGTTCCGTCAGGTTTGTGTAACTTTGAGCGTCGCACTTCGTCATTATAACATATAATTATCTCTGAGGGTCTACAAAATGCTAAAAAAATTTAAGAGCCAAAGTTCGGAAGACAATGGAACGCCAACCCGTCTAATACAAGTAACCATCTCGTCCTCCGTCTTGCACCGAAAATTCAGCCACCCAGCAGCAATAAGAAGCCGCTAGACAGCAGATTAGGGCTCCAATTACAACGAAACAGGCGGAGTACCCTCTGCCATTTATGGGTCTTATCTATAATGAGTATATCTTACTATTTGTTGGCCAATGTAAAAACGTAGATAAAGTATAAAACAAAAGGGGAAAAACAAACTACGCTAATCCGAAGGCGTTAAGCTGGAAAGAAAAGGTATTATCCGGATGATTAGCGGGCTAATAGAGGGGTATTAGCGGTAATTGAAACTGTTTTCAAGAGTTAGGAAAAAAATAGAAAAAAATTTAAAAGTGTTCTGAATTTAAGGATAAGCCGATTTTAGCAAATTCTGGACACCGTAGGTCAGAAAATACTCTTCCAATGTCACTCCTTCCAACCTGTGAAGGAGCGACATTGGAAGGACTTGTGACAACCGGGCTCTTGGCTCACTTAGTGCTTACTTTGGGCACTAGGTGCGCCAGAGGTCTTGACGTGTCTGTATAAAGGGCGCCGCCGCCCAAAAACCTGTCGCAATTTTTTTAAACAGCGATGACTAAGATTATCGGTGAACTGCGCCTCCGCACAGTGCGAAATGAACGTTGCTGAAAAGGAGAAAAAAAGGTAATGTCGCGCAAAATAAGCATTTGTCGCAATGCCGACAGCATGCGTCCACGCATTACGAAGACCTGCGAATAGACATGGCTCTCGGGCCGGGCCGGCCCGGGCCGGCCTGGGCCGGGCCGTGGGCCGGGCCGAAATTTCGGCCCGTCGGCCCGATTTCAGATCGGCCGGGCCCGCCGGACCATTTCCGGCCCGTCGGCCGGGCCGGCGTTTCGGCCCGGCCCGGCCCGGAATATTTAAAATCCAGAATCTTGAAGCGAAAATTGGGTTTGATAATGAAAATAAACGCAATGTCAAGACACAATTGGTTTTTTTAAAGGTATTTTTGTTTTTAGATAGCTATGGAACACAGTATTTATCCATTTACATGATGATAGAAAAAAATTTGGTCATAAGGAGTTAGACTTGGGGAGACTTTCGTTTCAATGGGCCGGCCCAGGCCGGGCCGAAGCAAATTTAAAACGGGCCGGGCCGGGCCGACGAAAAATTTGAAACGGGCCGGGCCGGCCGGAACCCTTCAGGCCGACGGGCCGGGCCGAGATTTTCGGCCCGGGCCGGCCGACGAGCTATGTCTACCTGCGAACGCTTTTTTGGGCCACCGCAGGGGCGTAGCTAAGGGGGAGAGGGTGAAGGAGGGTGAGGACCACTGCCGGGGTCAATGTAAAACAAAAACTACAGGGTTTTACAAAAAACGTGAAAGAAAGTCAGAGGCTATAACTTCCGGCGAAGGCGGCGCAGAGACTTCGTTTTTGGAATACATATGTTTAAGCGACATTAATTTTTGTCTACAAAATAGCAAGATTTTAACATGCAAACTGAGGTCGTTACGACCTTCTGAAGTAGTGGCATTCCTGCCCCAAAAAACAATGTTTTTCGGTTGAAAATCACCGTGAAATTTCGAAGTTTTTCAGTTGAAAATCACTAAGAAATATCGGATTTTTTGGGGTTTTCGATAAGGTTGATGTTGAGAACAGAGAAGGAAATTGCCAAAAAGTTGCAAGTTTTCGCTAGGGGGGGGGGACCAAGGTCATTTGAAGGCGCAAAAGATTAAAAAAAAAGATTTTTTACATTGTACCCCTCCCCATGAGCCGACCTCTGCATTTTTGGTCAGCTACGCCCCTGCCACCTACTACTATTTCCTCACCCTTCCATTTTATGGACTAGACCTCCCAAAAAGGCGATTCATTTACCCTCGACTTTCTTACTTTTAAAAGATCAAACGTTCTTGGCAACCTCGAATTTCGAATTTAAAAAATCCTGAATTTTTGATTTATATCGCCCTTTGGCCATTATTACTCAATCCAGACATGTATTGCCTCAAATTTAAAATGAAAAAATGCCCTCCGAAATCGTAGGCTCTCAGAACGTGCTTTCCAGAAGCGAAAGAAATCATTCTTACTGTAGAATTTGAGCTTACGAAAATCCCATTAATCCCTGCGAACATGTGCACTAAAATTTTTCACGTACGCAGATAAAATTAATATGCTGATATATATTGATATTATATGTCGATTCGAAGTATGTTTATGTGAGTAATGGCCAATTTTTAACAAGAGAATCATTCCAAGTATCACGCCCATTTTTTTTACAAATTTTGTACCACGCAGCCCAAATATGACAAGCTCTTATTAGCACAAAGACCCAAAATAAATTATAAAAATGGCCACTTAGAAATTTTGCAAAAATTTTTGTTTTGAAGAGAGCTTCCGGCACATTAACACACCCCATAAACAGCCAGACTAAATAGGATGATACCATTGCAGACAGTGCAAATGGGGTGAGGAATGTGCATCTCGCGGAAGATTTGGAAAGGATAGGGCGTTGGTAAAATACGATGTCTGAAAGTAACATAAATAATGACTCTGGTGATGAACGTTGAAAATTGAATTCACAGAAAAAATTTTAGTGTTTTGATTTTTTTTAAAACGATAAAGCTTACGAGGGAAGTACTCCAAGTGCGATGCTCAGATTTTCTTTAAATTTTGCACACACGTCGGGTATGGACTAACGCCGCCGAGATATCGAACGATTTTTGCCGCCGAGAGAGCACGCTAGACGTGGAGAGCGGTCAGAGGGAAAAACGCTTTTTGGCCATAACTTTGGCAGTTTCGTGCGGAAAAATTTGATTTTTTTGTAAAAACATTATCCTTTACGGTAGAGATAAGCATGAAAATTTTTGTGCCGAACTTCGGCAAAAAGCTTCTAAATTTTTGCCGAGTTTCGATCTAAAAATCTCGGTTGTTTCCGCAAAGCGCGAGCTAGGATTCTCGCTTATATCTTGTAAAAAATTATTCTAAATTTGTGCTAAGTTTCATCAAAATCTGAGCGTCGCACTTGGAGCACTTCACCTGTTAGTACGGAGATATCCGAAAGATGTATAAATTTTTTTTTTATAACTTTAGCCCGTAATTTGCAGCAGCCGCCGAGGCACGATCTTTAGTGCCGAGAGAGTAGGCAAAATGTGGAGAGCGGTTGGAGAAAAGAAAACTCTGGGCCATATCTCTACCGGTTTTGCGGGGAAAACCTTTTTAGACGACCAAATTTTCTCATAACTTTGCCTTAAAAATGTCGTTCGTTTCCGCAAAAATAACCGCCTCCGCCAAATTCCAGACTAAAAATTTAGTGTTAGAAACCTGATGTATGCCCTAAAAAACATTCTAAATTTGAGCCAAATTTGATCAAAATTTGAGTGTCGCAAATGGCAAACTTGGCACCCAAACCTTTATCAGTCTGTCGCGAAAATAATGAACACACCCTTCGAAAACCGCATCGCCGTCAAGTAAGTTATTTGTCTCGCTCCAAAATCCAACTGCTTTTTACTTTAGCGACGTGATTTGCGCAGCGACATAGCCATCACAATTTTCCCGACAGACCGTTATTTCTCACGTGCAAAAGTTCGAACTTTCCTACACCACGTTCGCCCGCTTTTAATGAGCGACTCGGAAGCGCCGTAGCGTTTTTGTCCTAACAGTCTCAGCTTGATTAGGGGAAAACATGAGGGCAAAACAAGTTTGCCGAAAAGTTCAGGAGGAAATAATTTGAATCAACTTAAGCTCCGGCCCAATTAATGCCCGGCAATAGTCAGCAGTCATAATTGGGCGGGAGGCGGTGTGAGGAGAACCCAAAAAAAGCCAATTACCGGAGTATTAGGTTTATTTTTGGTTTTTAACTCCATAAATTCGATTGTAAAATACTGTTTAACAGTGTTTGTATGCTGGTTGAGAAAGAACAAGGGGGCTAAAGACAGCTGAAAGTCGTCAAAGGAGTAATAAAGGGGATAGGAAACACATTATATGATGATGAATAAGTATATATTAATTAGATTTGCAAGTTAATTTTTGAATCTTTAGTAAGCTTTGGTAAAATTATGATGAGTTTACTGAAATTTTGACGTAAGTTTTATTGAACTTTTTGATGGTTTCAAGCACGTTTTTAGCACGCGTCTTTCAGGAAGAGCCGAAATGAAGATGTCGCTGCCCGATCGCTGTGAAAAGCAATTTGACTTTGCCGTGACATAATTCATTTTCTCGGCAGCCGTGCGATTTCCAACGCGACAGATTGCTCATTATTTTCCCGATAGAGTAATTCCATTGTGTCGGGAAAATAATGTTGATTTGTGGAGACAAAATATCTCGCCTCGCCGCAGTTGCGAACCAAATTCCCCGCGAGCTGTCGTAAGGAGAAGATGGGTGATTTCAGGGCTCGACAACTATCCATATTATTTCCCCGACAGGCTATATGAGAAGGCTTGATACTTGTGCGCATCTGCACGGAAAATCTCGTACAACAAAGCCTGTCTTTAACAAACAATTTCAGAGGTTTTCGCAGCCAGTTTTAAGCCAGGATGAAGGGCCCTACTTTGATTTCCTTCTATAACAAATGGCTTCTTTTTTAGTCCAAAAGTTTGCTTTAAAAATATTCTTTTTTGCTATTCTTTTTTTGCCGTTATGCAGTTGCAGAAACTCGGACTTTAACTACAAAAACATTACAATAAAACTACACAGAATTGTGGATAATCCCGCATTACACGTAACGTGAATCACTGTCCCCCCGCCGGAATACCTGATAAAAACATATTCGCACACAAAGAGCTTAATGGAATACGTATTAAATTATTGATGAATGGGCAGGAAAATAAGTAATTAAAGTCGTAGAGGGACCGGATCGTAGCTAATTTTAATTGCACAACCGCTTAAGCAGTATGATGTTTTTTTAATGAGTACAAAAACAGACCTTGTCAGAATTTTGTGGAAGCCGTAAAAATTGAATATTTATTGAAATTGGCCGCTTTATGGTGTATATAGTATTTATATGAGTCTGTCGGGAAAATAATGAGCATTCTGTCGCATCGAAAACTGCATCGCTGTCGGGGAAATGACGACCGCGACAAAATCAAATTTCCTTTTATTAGGTTGAGTCAAAATTATCCGGCGGTTTTATTGGCGCGTTTTTTGTAAGTTAAAATTTATGTTTTGTTAATCTTTTTTTATAAAAATAATCTTCTCTGGTTGGTTAATAAAATGGCAGTCGAAACCCATACTCATATTTGCCACATTATGCTCTACCACTTCGAGAAAAGTTGGAAGTCAGCACGGTCATTCCGCGATCTCAACGAACTTTTCGGCGAAGGAACAAAAAATAGACACGATTTCCCAGTGGATGATTCCGCTTCTGTCCCACCACACATACCACGTAGCCTTCTTACAGTGGACGTCTTTTGGTACTCCTTTGGACGAAACACCTGCCGATTTTTTTCCTTCGCCGAAAAGTTCGTTGAGATCGCGAAATGACTGTGCCGACTTCCAACTTTTCTCGAAATGGTAGAGCATAATACGGCGGATAAGAGTATGGTTTTCGAAACACATTTTATTAACTAAATAGCAAAGATAATTTTTATTAAAAAAACATTAACAAAACGCAAATTTTAACTTACATAAAAAGCGCCAATAAAACCGCCGGATAATTTTGACTCAACCTAATACTTCAAAAAGCGATCGAAACATCAACATTGTGCTCATTATTTTACCGACAGACTGATAATAAAGAAAGTGCCTCAAGTTTTTTAAAAATTTTTGAATGCATGTGCAGCCCCCATAACAATTTTATTGTAAATATATAGATTAAATTCAACAATTCCCCCTGCAACGAGAGAGTGCGCAAAATGCGGAGAACGGCCAGAAAAAAACCTTTTTTCGCCAAAATTTTGCGTGTTCTGTTTTTGTGAAAATTACGAATTTTTTTTTCGTAACTCTACGATAGAAATAGAATAGTTATAAGACGTTCCATGCAAAAATTCGTACTCACCGCAACCCCCGAAAATACCTCACAAATCGGCCTTTATTCGGCTCAGCTTGATGACATCCACATAAGCCGGTTTAGTTCAAAAAAGTCCGCAGATTCCTCGTGCAGACGGCGAAGACTCCTTTGTTGAGACAAAGTTATTTGCAGGATTAGGAGCGGACAAGATCCCCCTCTAATTGAAGGGTAATTTCACTTTCGTAAGAATGGCCGAAGAGGCCGCATCAGACGGATCCGAAATGTTTACATAAATCTGTCGGAACCTGAGAGTGGATTATAAATTCAAGTGCTCGAACAGCAATTTTTTCGTTAATCTTTGAGCATGTTCTGTGATTAGGTGACTTTTTAGCAATTATCGATTACTAAAAATTTCAACTAGAACTTTGCAGGGCAGCCGAAGATGTTCAACGAATCTTCGGAGACGGTCAAAAAGAGCGTATTATTGGCCATATTTTTACTAGTCCGGTTGCGTTTCTTTTGTTCCTGTCTCGAAGCGAAAACTTTTCAAATTTTGTTCCATAATTCACAAAAAATTATTTTTTCCTGGTCCCGAAACGAAAACATTTCAAATTTTTTAAAAATTAAAAAAAAATCCTTTTTCCCTCTCCCGAAGCGAAAACCTTTCAAATTTTGTTAAATTTTCCAAAAAAAAATCCTTTTCCTTGTCCCGAAACGAAAATCTTTCAAATTTTCTTCAATTATACACAAAGAAACTTATTTCAAGGTGCACTGTTCGCCTAGGTGCACTGTTCAAAAAAAAAAAAAATATCAAGTGCACTGTTCACCCAGGTGCACAATTCGCCTAGGTGCACCGTTCAGCCAGGTGCACAATTCGTCAGGTGCACCATTCGGACCGAATCATTTCGGTGGTTTGAACCATGCATGAAAAAGACAGGATGCGAGTGAAAAACAAGTATATTGTACGGTCCAAAAGCAACAAATTTCACAGTCCAACGTGCACTGTTTTCTCACGATGCGTGCCGTAAATCACGGCAGCAGTTTTGCGAACGGACTAGTCTCAAGTTTTGCAACAGACATCGCTCCAAAACAGCAATTTGAGAACCCTCAGCTTAATGTAAATATATGTGATTTCTGTAGCTGGCGCCTTGCAGAAACAATCGGAAATTCAAGAGAGCAAAAGCCGCTGCTTTTCGTTTATTCCTGATACAAAAATGGTGGATCCTGTGCAGCATAGAATATGTTTTTTGGGCCCGAAAAATTCGATTTTCCAGAAAGTTCGCTCGTTTTTTTCATCGCTTTATTTTACAAGAATTGTTAGTTATTTGGCAAAGGGAAGATATTTATTTCAAACAGTTTTTTCTCCTCTGCAAAACTGTGTTTTCAGTTTTTTTTTGAAACTTTAACATTTCATTATTTTTCGGGCTCAGAAATGAACCATCTAGGAGGCAAAAATTTGCTGCGTTTTTTGTCGATAAAAAATTGGACACAAACAGCGCATTTTGGATCAAATCATCACGGGAAATGACAAACCCATAGTCCTTCGGTTGCAAAGTTCACAGGGAAAATCCACAGAGACGTAGTCAAAAAATGGTCGCTATCTTTCCGCAAAGCCTCAAAAAAATTGTCATCAGAACTCTATTGTCCTGCTCTATTGACTATAGCCTCCTCACTTATATCTGCTTAAGTTCACACTGATAACAAGCCAAAACAAAGAAACTCTGGGATAGTTCTCTAAGCCTCTAAGCCTCAACGCATTATCGCAGAACAAATATGAAAAATTTCCGCTTTATGCACAGCGTGAAAAAAAATTGATCTGCCCTGCTAATGACGCATTTTTTTAGAAATTTTGAGAGCAATGACAGCCTATAGGTAATGAAATGCTACCAGCATTTTCATAAAGTGCGCAATGGCCTTCTAAGATTACAAAAAAGTTGAACGTGGGCGCATACCGGCTTAAACGCTCACAAGGCTAGAAGATCTTGTAATGAGTCAAACTTTTGCCGAAGAGACGACCGTAAATAGAAAATAAAGGGCAAATTTACTCATTCTTTGAGCTGGATTAGGCCAAGCAGAGAAGTTCGGGTGTGACGTAAAATTTGAATTAAAAATTGGAGATGGCAACAGTTTGAATTTTTCGACTCTCCGAAGAAATGATATTTCTGCCACTAATCCCCCGCGGGCAAAGAAATACGTTTAATAATCTTGGCCAGGAGATTGTTCTCAATGAAGCCATCATTTCCTTTATGTAATTAATTAGATAAACCAATTATAATTGGCACTTAAAACAGAGTTTTTTACAAACTGAAGCTTCCCTCCAAGGGGCCCGGACATTGTTGCAACGACCATTACCAAATTTCTTGAAACTAGGCCAGTAGAAGGGCCTGGACATGCTGATAAAAAGCGAAGAAGGGTTTCGCGAAATTTCATCCATTCCGGGATTACTGTAACATTTTGTATTTTATAAAGTGGCGTTGGTTGTGGGCCGGGTGATGGTTCTATGAGTCCAAAACTTTTTGTGTGTCTGTTTTCGACCACGGCCAACATTTTCCTAATTGAAATGTTTTTTGTATCTCTTCATCTTTTGGTAGTACCGTAACCCTCAACATACCATATCGATTACTGCCAAAAATTGGGAAAAGTGTAACCAGTTTTTAAGCTTGATTATAAAGGTTGGACACACTCTCCGTAAAATAAGACCAAAAAATCCAAAATAAAAATATAAGTTTTTGAGATATACGCGTTCAAAGTTGCTATGTTCGGTTACTGTAAGACCAAAATAGAGATGATGAATTTTCAAACGGTACCATTGATTGCCACGCCTCACCCATTAATAGACTAGCCTGAGAAAAATATTTTCAGATCAAAAAATAAATATTTGAGGCTTTATTTCAGGCTTTATACGATGGTTACTGTAGTTTCTAACTTTTGTCAATTTCGCTAACCATTTTTTTCAAATGACGCATTTAGACCAGCTATCCCATTGAGAAATGTGTGTACAACGTAAAAATCAAAAAATCAAGGTTACAGTACTATCAATTCTTGAAATAAAGGGAGATTACAGTAGCCGTATCCGCTTTTTCGCTGTTTGGCCGCGGCATTCTTTGGAGATGCTAGTGTAACCAAATTTGAGACCGGAAATATGTTCAGAATATACAGGGGAGTATTTTAGCAAAAAATCGCGAAAATAAAAATATAAGTTTTTGAGAAAATCCGGGATTACGGTCATTTTAGGGGGTTTTTGGGCTTTTTGGCCGCGGCATTCTTTGGAGCTGCTAGTGTAACCAGATTTGAGACTGGAAATTCACTCAGAATGGATAGAGGAGTATTTTAGCAAAAAATCGCGAAAATAAAAATATAAGTTTTTGAGAAAATCCGGGATTACGGTCATTTTGGGGGGGTTTTGGGCTGTTTGGTCGCGGCATTCTTTGGAGATGCTAGTGTAACCAAATTTGCGACCGGAAATAAATTTCCGCTGCCTTGGGAAGTACCTATGCAAAAAATCCCGAAAATAAAAATATACGTTTTTGAGAAATTTCGAAATTACGGTGATTTTAGGGGATTTCCTGTCCGAAATTACCGTAATCCGGGATTTTCTCAAAAACTTATATTTTTACTTTCGGGATTTTTTGCTAAAATACTACCCTGTATATTCTGAAGATATTTCCGGTCCCAAATTTGGTTACACTAGCATCTCCACAGAATGCCGCGGCCAAACAGCCCAAAAACCCCCCAAAATGACCGTAATCCCGGATTTTCTCAAAAACTTATATCTTCATTTTTACGATTTTTTGCTAAAACACTTCCCTGTATATTCTGAAGATATTTCCGGTCTCAAATTTGGTTACACTAGCATCTCCACAGAATGCCGCGGCCAAACAGCCCAAAAACCCCCCAAAATGACCGTAATCCCGGATTTTCTCAAAAACTTATATTTTTATTTTTGCGATTTTTTGCTAAAATACTCCCCTGTATATTCTGAACATATTTCCGGTCTCAAATTTGGTTACACTAGCATCTCCAAAGAATGCCGCGGCCAAACAGCGAAAAAAGCGGATACGGCTACTGTAATCTCCCTTTATTTCAAGAATTGATAGTACTGTAACCTTGATTTTTTGATTTTTACGTTGTACACACATTTCTCAATGGGATAGCTGGTCTAAATGCGTCATTTGAAAAAAAATGGTTAGCGAAATTGACATAAGTTAGAAACTACAGTAACCATCGTATAAAGCCTGAAATAAAGCCTCAGATATTAATTTTTTGATCTGAAAATATTTTTCTCAGGCTAGTCTATTAATGGGTGAGGCGTGGCAATCAATGGTACCGTTTGAAAATTCATCATCTCTATTTTGGTCTTACAGTAACCGAACATAGCAACTTTGAACGCGTATATCTCAAAAACTTACATTTTTATTTTGGATTTTTTGGTCTTATTTTACGGAGAGTGTGTCCAACCTTTATAATCAAGCTTAAAAACTGGTTACACTTTTCCCAATTTTTGGCAGTAATCGATATGGTATGTTGAGGGTTACGGTACTACCAAAAGATGAAGAGATACAAAAAACATTTCAATTAGGAAAATGATGGCCATGGTCGAAAACATCCAGTCGGTAAGTTTCATCCGCAACGCTCCATCCCTCAGCCCATCACAATAGGAACTTTACAAAACACAAAATGTTACAGTAATCCTCGAATAATGCAAATTTCGCAAAAACGTTTGACACTTTCGGTGTACGCCCTGTGGGTCTTCTATGAGCCAAATTTGAAGAAATTCGGTGATGGTCACCGCAACAATGTCCGGGCCATGCTTCACTTTGTAAAAAAATCCGTTTTAAAACGGTTAATTTAAAATTAAATTATTTTTACACTCACGAAAGATAAAATCGTGAATGTAAAAATTTTCCAAGGCATTAAAAATTAATAGAAACTAAGCCCTCATGTATAATATAAAGACTAAATTTAACCTGAAATTTTGGATGGAAATTACACCTTCCGACAAATGGGAAGCTGAAATCTATTTTCTTTTTCAACCCACAAATTAAATTGTCATCCTAAGATTACAGTTCCCGGTTGACGCAACGGAAAACACGCACTCTAAAAAGTACATACAAATTATTTAAAATTGCCGAGGCTTTTACTTTAATAGTACGTATACATAGAGAGTGCCAAATTAATATTAGGACGCAAAGATTTTTGGAACAGCCGCATGACGCTATGGTAATGTGACTTTGTGAGACATGATAAGAAACTTTTGTCGGTGTTTCCCGGAATTTGTCGCATAAAAATTCGCCGATTACAATACTACCAGTCTGTCGGGAAAAGCATGAGCTCACTGTCGCAGTAAAAATTGAATCACTACCAAGAAAATGAGTTGTATCGCGGAAAAATCAAATGGCTTTCCACTTCAGCATAGAACGTCAAACTGAGGAGCCCGATGACCAGAATAGTCCTTTAGTTATCGGCTTTTTGCACTTCGTCTTGATTTTGCAGTGAAGAAAGAGAAAAGACGCGCAAAAACGTACTCTCTCGTCCCAAAAATTTCCCATTTTTTACAGGACAGAAGGACTTTTCGCGTCCTTTTTTGGCAAATTGCCACATTGATAAAATCTTGATCAGGAAATAGCCTCCACTGCGCTGGATTGACGTGTGACGAAGGCTCAACGTGCATGCAAAACTTCCAGAAAATCTGGGCGCACGCTTGATTTCCTTCCTTGTCAAAAAAACCGACGTTTTTTAAACACTAAAAACCCATCTCCAAAAAAAGATTACCCTTTTACCATGCCAAAAAATTACGAATGTCTTTGTTCGGGAATGGAACGGAAGGACACCTATCTTTAATCTCACCGAAATTTATCTTTGGAATTCTAAGAAACGAAGGGTTTCAGAGCAAACAAAGTTATCCCAGTCTCCGTATAGTGGAATTACATATAATTCCGGCGAAGACTCGACGACATTTTCAGCTGTAATTCCCCCCATAATGTTCACATCCGAATGCAAACCTGTCTACGTATCTAATCCTTTCCGATTAGGGTTTTTGTTCGATTACACGCGGGAATCTTGGAATTGCATTGTGAAAAAGAGAACATATTTTGCGTGGAAAGGGCAGTAAAAAGCGGAAATCTCTGTCTTGGGACCGTAATTTGGTTGTAAATATTTTTGCCATGTAAACAAATGTAATTTTTGGTGTAATCGGAAGCATTCGGCGGGAAAAAATATATAAAAGGATGTAGGGGATTCTGGATTAAATATTATAAGCAATAATATTATAATTTCGATGACTCTTGAAGTTGAACAAAAAAAATAAAAAAAAGTTTCTTTTTCAAATTTTGCCCATATCAGTCTGTCGGGAAAATAATGAACACAATTTTTTCGCACTCAAAATCGCATTGCCGTCAAGAAAATGAATTGTGTGGCGAAAAAAATAAAGTTGGTTTTTACTTCAGCGACAATGCTCCCATTATTTTCCCGACAAACTATGTATTATAATAACAAGTCTAGTAGGTGCCTCTATCCTTGAAGGTTTTAGCAGTGTTTTGCAGGGAGAGCCAGGAAATTCATGGATTTTAAAGACAAGAGAATGCGCAAAATTAGAGAGAGCTGTCAGAGAAAAAGAGAAAGGATGTTTTTTGGCCATATATCCTAGCGAACTTCGCGTAGAAAAAATATGATTTTTTATGCTTAAACATTACCCTCTACAGTCCACATAGACTTGTGACGGTTCATAAAAAAAAATGAAAAAAGTGCCGCATTTTGACGTGTTTTGACGTTTTGTCAACCCCCGTAAACTAAAGCCCCCCGAAACTGCCGGTAATTTTTTAATTTCATAAGCCTAATAGCTTTGCAAATAAAACAAGCTAGAGTTAATCAAATTGCAATCATAATGAAATAAAGGCTACGTCGAGAAGATGCATGCCTACAAGGGCCTGGCATAGCCGTAGAATGGCCGGCGGAAGCTCGGCGAAGGCTCGGCGAAGACTTGCAATATGTCCACTTTTTCTGATTTTAACTATTACTAACGTTAGTTTCCTTTTAGCTTGAAGTATTGTAGCATATAAAAGATAAAAATCTGCGGCAAAAAACGAAGATCCATAACTTTTATCTAGACATTATTGATGTCAGAACATATAAAATACTTAAAAATAGGTGATAAGCTATACTAGGACACGATAAATTTTATAATTCATGATTTCGACTAACTAAACCTTCTCCAAGCCTCTCGCATGCATCCAACAAAAAAATTAACTCAAATATCGTTGACCCAAACTGTCGTTGACCCGAAAAATGCCAAAAATTTCAAAGAAAAAATGTTAAAAATTCAAAGGAGCCGAAACGCCAGCCGTTTTTCCCTCACTTTTCTCGGAAAAATTCAAATTAACTTGTGTATTATGGCACCCACATGCGCCGCGCTCTCACGTGGAAATAATTCATTGTCCTGGCCGTTCAAACATTATGCCCGGCGGGCTAATAGGCCGAGAACGGAGAATTAATTAGGACTTCGCGGAAAGGACAGACATTTTCGCCAATTTACAAATGGAAACAGCGAATTCGAGAGCGGGATTCGCGGAGCGCACCGGGTCGGGCGGCATAAATTAGGCGACGTGATTGGCCCGAGAATCAATGTTTCGAGGAAATGTGGGGTGGTGTTTACGGAGATATTGCAAGAATTGTTTAAAAAAACAGTGGTTTATCAGGCTGTCGGGAAAATAATGGGCACTGTGCCGTATTGGTCATGTAGTGTTGAAATACAGTAAAAATTAGAAAAATGAGAAGAACTATGGACGAAAATGAAAAATATCAGGCTGTCGGGAAAATAATGAGGAATGCTTGTATCGAAAATAGCATCGCCGCCGAGAAAATGAATTTTGTCGCGGAAAAATCAAATTGCTTTCCGATTCAACGACGCAATCGGCACAGCGACATTGAGCTCATTATTTTCCCGACAGACGGGTAAAATATCAAAAAAAGCCAAAAAAAAAGTTTTCTAGGTCTAAAAGCTTGCTATACGAAGTTTTGGCGACATAAGACACGCTTAAGTTCGTAAGCGGTTAATGAAATCAATGACCACTTTGGATTACATGTATGACGAAGAAATTGCATTTTTTTAGTGGATAGAAATTCGCAGAGGAGAGGTGCTGAGAATTTGCTGAACTTGGAACAAATTTAGAAACGAGGTAGCCCAAGTGCGACGCACAGATTTTCTCCAAATTTTTCACACACTTCTGGAATAAGCCACATATCAATTGCTGAAAGTTCTAGCTTGCGCTTTGCAAGGGAAGTCGACATATTCATCTTTTTAGCAAAAAATAAAAAAAAAAAATAATAAAAATAAAATAAATAACTTTGCGGGCTAGCAGACTACGCGAAATGCGGAGAGTGACAGAGAAAAATACTTTTTAGCCATTTCTGTGCCAGTTTCCTGCGGAAAAAAATGATTTTTTGTGGAAAAATCATTCTCTGGGAGAGAAATAGGCATGAAACATTTCATCATGGAACATTACATTTCATAAAAAACTTGGCAAAAAAGTGTTATAGCACATTTTTGCCAACTTTTGATCCAAAACCCTTGGTGGTTTACGCAAATCGTGAGTTAGAAGAAAGGTTACGCTTTACGGTGGAACCTTTTGAAGTCAACCTTGGCAATTTTAGCTCGCGTTTTGCAGGGGTAGCCGAGATATTCAACAATCTTTTCCGCCAAGGAAGAACACGAAACGGGGATGACATTTTTCTCGAAAAACTTTTTCTCTGGGAAATTTTTCTTTTGTGGCTCGATAATTCGACGACATTTCGTAAAAAATCAATGATCCTAGATCCCTTGTTTTTCTCTTTTTTGGCGGTCAGAGAAAAAACCACATTTATACCGTATCCTACAGTATTCCAATCTACCATATTGATGTTGAGGATTCTCTTTATTCAGTGAATATTTGTAATACACAGTTGGAGTAGGGGACAAGATATGAGTGAATGTACAATTTCAGCAAATAGTTTTTGTTTTCAATAAGGTATTTGTGATAGACGGTGTAAAATGGAGGATTACATAACAACCTAACATCCCAAAAAGAAAAATAATTTACAAATTCATGGAGTTAAAGCGTCCGCGACAAGCCGGTCGTCGCAATGAAGTCGGCGCTTTGCAACACGGCCGGATCAATGTTCCGCGGCAGAATCGGGGTGTTCGGCACGTCCGGAAGGGCATTCGGATCGTCCAGGTTGTAGAACAACTCGGTGGCGTGGATCTCCTTGGTGAGTTTGTCGAAGTCGATGATGTTGAAGAAGGCGCTGAGCTCCACACGCTCGTTCATTTTACTCGTCAGGTACTGAAAGGAGAATAAGTGAGTGAAAGTGTCGTGAAAGCTTGAAGAAAATTCAAAGTATAACCAATTTATGTACGATTTATTTTCTTCCTCAAAAATATCCGGTTTACTGTGGTATCTTGCACGTTTTTTTTTAATTTTGCGGACACACCATGAGTCACATTTACATGCCTGAAAGTTTTAGCTGGCGCTTTGCAACAACAGCCAAATTTTTGAATGATCTTTGAGGCGGAGAGTGTGTGCAAAAGACGGAAAGTGTCTTTGCCAGTTTCAAGCGGAAAAAATTGTTTTTTATGAAAACATGACTCTTTACGGTAGGAATAGGCTAGAAACTTTTAGGCGCGCTTTTGAAATCGGAGTTTTTTCACTTGGAGAAGGTAGTATTTTGCTGCATTTTTCGATACTTCCCGGGTACGAAATGATACTATTTTTGCTACTGGGGGATGTTTCACGTTCAAAAAGGGCACTAACTCGAGTTAGCGGCATCACAGAAAAAGCGGAGAAAGCAGAGAAAAAGAGGAGTGGTAACTCGAGTGACCTGACTTTTTACCGACTTTGGCCGCACATTTTGGGCCATAACTTTTGATACAGTGGGCCAATTTGCGCCCTTCCAAAAAAATATTAATGCTGGTGGTACACAGAATAGATGGATATAAATTTGTAAATTTTTCTTCTAAATTATGCAAATTATATGCAATTTTTTTTTCTTGGTATCTTAAAGCTCGTCTTTTTTTAAAATCTTTACATGGACATGTTTGTTACGCTCTCAGCATCGAAGGGTTTTTTGAAGGGTGTAAATTGGTATACTGTATCAGGAGTAATAGCCCGCGCAACAGTGGGCGAGAATCTTTTGGTCATAACTTTTGTCACAGTAAACCAATTTGCAAATTTTTAAGAAAGTTTTAAAGCTGGAACCACGCTGCATATGATGGTATCAAAATTTTTTTCCGTATCTTGCATCTTAAATACCAAGAGAAAAATTTGCATATGATTTGCATAATTTTAAAGGAAAATTTACAAATTTATATGTGTATATTCTGTGTACCGCCAGCATTAATATTTTTTTGGAAGGGCGTAAATTGATCCACTGTATCAAAAGTTATGGCCTAAAATGTCCGGCCAAGTCCATAAAAAGTCGCCCGATTCGCCAATCAAAAAGAAGAGGGATCACTCAAGTTACCACTCCTCTTTTTCTCTGCTCTCTCCTCTTTTTGCGTGATGCCGCTAACTCAAGTTAGTGCCCTTTTGTACGTGAAACATCCCCCTGAGTTCTCTACTGTAGTGCTCACAGTAAATTGCGCTGTGGAAAGCGCACGGCACGGCAAACAAGCGAGCGTGTTCTGCACCGTGCGAAAAGACAAAAATGCACAGTGCAATGAATCCGCTTGCACGGTGCAAAAAACTCCAACCAATAATTGCGCCAACAAGTGAAATTGGTTTTACAAAACCCTCTGCAGAATCCAAATCCTCACCAGAATCGAATGGATGACATTCAGCAGGTTGGCGAACCTCTCCAAAGCCTCAAAATGATCCTCCACCTTGGACTTGATATAGGCATCCAGCGCCAAAGTATATCGTTGTTTGTGGTCCTCCAATTCTTCTCGCGTTTTGTCCGAGACGAAGAACTCTGAAAGAGAATTTTTTTGGTTCCCGCAAAGCGATGATCGACCTACCATCGCGGAAAAATGTGATCATTTTTATGAGGACGTATTCGACCAGGTCCATTTTGAGCTGTCGCATCGGGAGGATCATGTCGTTGACGAAGAAGGGAAGGAGGTTTGCGTAGAAGGTTTTGATTCTGTAAAGAAAAATTTTCATTTTAAATATCAATCTGTCGGGAAAATAATGTGGATTTGTCACGCTTGGAATCTCATATCATCGCTGCGCGACGGCTCTACGGCTGCAGATTTGGCGCGCGACTGCGGTGAGGTAAGGCGGTTTCTCTGCGACAAATCCATGTTATTTTCCCGACAGAGAGAGATAGCATCCATTACTTCGAATAATTTGTCCATTTCAGCGCAGAAAATAGCAAAAGAATCGCTGATAAGCTATTATTTTTCTTTGTTGAAAAAAAAATTCTTCTTGATTTTCGGTATCCGCATCTCGGTCATTTTTTTTGCAAAGCACTGGCTAAAATTCTCACCTAACTTGTATCAATCTGTCGGAAAAATAATGAGCACAATGTCGCTGCGACAATCGCACCGCTAAAGTAAATGCAATTTGATTTTCCCGCAACACAATCCATTTTCTCGGCAGCGATTTTCGATGCGACAGAGTGCTCATTATTTTCCCGACAGACTGATAAACACGCCTAATCCAAATTAGTAACTATTCCAGTCTCCAACTTTCCCCCCCAACCTACGTTTCGTCGGCCTCGTCGGCCCGTTGATCCTGTTCGGCCGGATGATACACTCCATTCGGCGAGCAAAACCCGATTTTGTCGGTGAGTGAGGTATAATAGGCGTGCATCAGCCAGATCATATTTACAACGCGGCGTTTCGCCAAAGCCACTTGGTCTTTGACGGGGAGGCGTTTGAACTCCGGCATGGCTTTGCAGAAGTCAATGTAGAAGGTGAAGTGTCGACGCCAGCCGTCCAGCAAGTCGGCCACATTCATCACCGTATCGCCATTGAAGTTTAGCTAAAAAATTATTCAAAATTAAATGGAAGATATCATCGTCAAAAGCAAATCTTTTATTGGGTACTCTAGAGTTTGAGATGGACTCTAAAATCAGTTGATTTCCATCTGGAAATCTAATTTTTTCCCCTCAAATTTACTACAGTATTGCCCCTGAACCCTACCGGATATCGATTGCAGACCAGCTCGGGATTGGCGAACGCCTCTTCGAAGGTTGTCACCATCGCTCCGTTCGCTCTGGCTCTAGTCCCACTCTCTGTTTGTTGCCAAGTCTCCTGTTCCAGCAAGACGGCTCGAATTATCAGCTGTTTCAGGTCCTCTCTCATCCGCTGAGCTCTGGGGGTGTCCAAGATTTTTCGTGGATCAAAGCCTCCACGACTCGCGCTTTGGTTGAAATGATCGTTGGTGAGGGAGGTCTAAAAAGGCGGGTTTAAAATACGATCGCTTCCATTCAGACTTTAGAACAGATGCAAGGGAGAAAAGGGATGCATACTAACAAGGGAGGTACACCCCAAGTGCAACGCTCAGATTTTGATGAAACTTGGCACAAATTTAGAATATTTTTTTCTAAAAAATATGCGAGAATCCTAGCTCGGGCTTTGCAGAAACAGCCGATATTTTTTGATCAAAAGTTGGCGAAAATTTGACACTTTTTGCTCAATTTCGAAAAAAATTTTGATGCCTATTTCTACCATAGAGGGTAATGTTCCACAAAAAATAAAATTTTTCCGCACGAAACAAGAAAAGTTATGATCAAAAAGTGTTTTTCTCGCACTTCGCTTTTAGCGTACTCTCGATCTTTCAATATCTTGGCGGCGCTTGCAAAGCGAGAGCTAAAACTTTCAGGAATTGGTATTTAGTTCATGACCGACGTGTGTACAAAATTTAAGAACTCCAGTTTCTATATGTGAAATAAAACCACTGGAAATTTATTAAGAGAAAAGCTATGATTATTATTTTGAGAAAAGTTATGATTATTAAAATTATGGGCAAAAAATATGCAATATTTTCCCGACAAATAGCTAAAATACTTCTTAGCCTACCCACCCCTTCAATATTACCTCCACAAAAAGATTTACCTGTGTATCCGCATCCACGGCCCTTTTCTTCTCCCGCTCGCGATGCTGTCGTGTGCTCACGTCCAGGTTCGTGTAGGTGGCTCGCATCTTGGCGATCCACTCGGTGCACTGGGGGTCGACCACCCCGTTCTCGGCGTCACGCTCCATTTGGACGGCCTCCGGGTTCATGCCCACCTGGAAGCAGCGGCGCAGCCGGCACGCCCGACAGACGTTCCGTGTGTCTGAAAATACCAATTTGTTGGCATTTCGATTGTTGAACTCGGGGGTGCAAAGAGAAAAAAAGACGGAGGCAAGTTAATTATAGGACTAACGGGTACGTTTTTGTTGGTTGCAAAGAAAAAACTAATATTTCTATAAATGTGTTATAGGCACCAAGAGAAATGGAGGCTGAATTGAGTGCATGGCCTTTGAAGGCAAAGACAAGTTCAAAGCTCGGGTTTTGGTGCAGATTAGCGCAAATTCCCTCTAATTGCAAGGCTTATCAACAAGTTCTGCTGGCATTTCGCAAAAACACACAAAATTTCGAGATCGATAAACCCCAAAAATCATCATTTTACCAGTTTGTCGGGAAAATAATGAGCTCTCTGACGCATCGAAAATCGCATCGCTAGAAAAATAAAATGTGTTGCGGAAAAATCGAATTGTCTTTATTTCACTTCAACAACGCAATCGGTCCTTCATTATTTTCCAGACACACTGAGACTTTGATCCTTGGACTTGAAATGTATGTAAGTACTTTTTTAAAAAAAATGTTTTGGACCGCAAACGAGCCAATAAGCAGCCTCATAAAGGGGATCTATAAGGAGCTTCAAATGAAGCGTAACGTTGCTTCTAACAAGGGATCGGCAAATAGTTGCACCCTGCTTTCTTAACGAAACATGTATCATTTGAAAGAGCAATAAAAATAGTGTACAATGCAAAAAAAATTAGCTGCCCAATATATGTTTGGGCAAAGTTACGGCCGTTTTATGAAAGGGGTCATATGCGGCCAAAACGCCGGTTTCTTATATTACAGTAATCCTAGCGGCCTAAATCGTTTTCATTGATTCCTTAGCATCCCAAAACGTCTATCACGAACGTTTTCTGGATTTACCATTCCTCGGTTATGAGTTATTAGAAATTACTGCTAGTTACAAAAAATTGTAAATAAAACTAGGTTAATGGGAAAATTGGAGAAAAAAGCCTTGTAAATACATTTATATGATCATCGTGGTCATTCACAAACAAAAATCTCAAAATCAAAAATTTTGTATGTCCTAGCCTTACCAACGATTAGTCCGCTATGATAGCGTTTTTAGCCGATTTTGCAATTTTCTCTCGGTATTTTTTCGAAAAAATTTATTTATATGTCCTTGTAAATTGAATTATCGTCCAGTAATTATAATCGTTCAGGCTACTGGCATGACACCCTTGTAATTATACGATAGTGGCAACCCCACTCTCATCACCATCAAATTTGTGGTCGTTTCGAAAAAAGCCAAAAACTCCCAAAAATTTCGTAAATATGGATTTTGTCTGTGAAGGAACAAAAATTGTTTAAAAATGTCAACATACCATGGTTCTATGGTACATAAAAGACGAAATGCGAAAAGTTTACAACGGCCGGATTCGAACCCTAGACTTGTTGCGCCGGAAGTAGGCTCACTACCACTCAGCCAACTGCACACAACTCCGTTGCTCTTCGAAGAGCTTATAAAGTGAGGCGGAAATTAGGCTAGAATCTGTGTTTTGGCCATAACTTTGCCCAAACATATATTGGGCAGCTAATTTTTTTTGCGCTGTGTACTATTTTTAACACTCTTTCAAATGATATAGGTTTTGTTAAGAAAGCAGGGTGCAACTATTTGCCGATCCCTTGTAAGGGCAACTACAATCTAAGATTGACAATCGCAGACAAGCTTTGTTTTAGAAGGTGTTGTTGTAG
The DNA here is from genome assembly GCA_904066235.2 of Bursaphelenchus xylophilus. Classification (NCBI taxonomy): domain Eukaryota; kingdom Metazoa; phylum Nematoda; class Chromadorea; order Rhabditida; family Aphelenchoididae; genus Bursaphelenchus; species Bursaphelenchus xylophilus. The sequence goes on along the minus strand of CAJFCV020000004.1, from coordinate 11,200,639 downwards.
GCTGTACGAAAAAAATTCTTGATCAATAAGACTCGACAAAATGGGATCAAAATACTCGTTTTTCCAGAAAGACTAGTATTTTGGGCACTTGAAAATCTTGGCTGTTCTTGGAAAGCGTGAGCTAAAGCTCTCAATACTTGATTTTCTGCCAAGAAAGACACTTCGAAAAATAAATGTCTAGCAAATAATTTAGTCCAAAATGCCTCTTACTCACCGAATACAAAATGAAACTCCACATTAAGCATTCCCCCATTAGGTCTAATTTATTAATAACGAGCGCACCAGGAGCATTTCATGCGAAAATGAAAGGGCCCTGGGGGCTTCCGGACCCTCGCGAAAAAGGTTCAAGGTTCATACATTCGACATGCGAATGAACATGGAGACGAATTGTCGTTATGGCGCCGTTCTTAAACTATTTGACGCCCAAAATAGGTCTTTCTATGTAGTTCGAAATATATGTAAAATGCAGCGTCATTTAGGAAGGAAAGGTGTTAAAAAAATGGCATTTTTAGACAGCTGGAAAAAGGGGATGACAATAAACCTTTGAGTTTACAGTGTGGGACGGGTGATATAAAGGCCTAAATAAACCTGTTTGGAATGAAGGAGCGAGAAAAATTTGTGACAAAAGTTGGGTGATGAAGTTGTGAAAGTCATTTTGAGCACATTCTTTACAATTTTTTATCTCTAAAAGCTCTATCTGCTCCTAACGAACGTCGTAAAGAAATTAGAAATGTCATAAAAAGAGTGCTTCTTACAATGTAAGTAATCGCTTTGTAGGGCACTCAAATTTTCTTAAAATTTTGCATGAAAGTTCTGGCCTAACCACGTATGTATCCTCTCAGTTTTAGAGCGTACTTTCCAGAAACAGCCAAGATTTTAACCGGGCCAAAATTTTTTTAGGGATCACGCAAAATGAGGAGAATCAAAGAGACGAGAAATGTTTCTGGCTTCTAATTTTTTGATTTCCGCATAGAAAAATATAATTTTTTATACAAAAAATCGTACGCCCCCGCAATAGTAAATCAGCCTGGAATTTGCAAACCAAGAATCGCAAAAAACGGAGATTTTTTGAAGACTTCCAATCGAAAAATGTCGATGAAAGGCATGGTAGGAATCTCGCATAAAACAAATCAGTCTGTCGGGAAAATAATGCGCATTCTGTCGCATTGAAAATCGCATCGCTGCCAAGAAAGTGAATTTTCTCGCGACAAAATCAAGTTACTTTTCACTTCAACGATTGAAAATCTGAGCCGATTTTCATCCAGCTCTATATACCACACGCTGAATACTTCCCTTATTCGCCTCTCTATCGCCTTCCAAATCAATTTCCTTGCCCAAAATCTTCAAAAACTCAGCTCCCAAATTGCCCATCTTATCACCAGGCAATTTCTGCAAACCCCCCAACCCCAGCCCGCAATGAATTTCCATTCTTCTTTTTCTCTGCCCAAAAACAACATTGACTTCATTACGGGGGGAAGCCCGTGTGGCCAGTGAAGGCCAAGTTATCAAAGTGCACGAGAGGCGAGAGAAATGGGGAAGAATGTAATCCGGTGTTGGGTGCAGACATTCGGGCCGTGTTGAGCCCGCTGGACCGGTTCTACAGCGGGGCCTGTAATTCTCTCATGTCGTAATTAATCTGGTTTCGGACGAACCTTGTAGTATGGGGGTGTGCTGCAGGGACACGCCGAAAAAAAGAGGAAATAAGAGGGAACGGTAATTGTGGGAGACCAACGATTAAAAGTGATGGTATACTATCAGTCTGTCGGGAAAATAATGTGGATTTCTCGCGCCTTGGATTCGTCGATCATCGCTTTGCGACGGCGGCCGCAGCTGGAGATTTGGTGCGCGATAGCGACGAGGCAGGACGTTTTGCTGCGGCGACCCGCACCTTGCGTACTGACTAGTATACAGTAAGCTTACAAGGGACCTGTTCAAAGTGAGACTCGCAGGTTTTTTTAATTTTGCATAAAGATTACGCATATGTGTAATATCAATTTTTCAAAATTTTGACTCATGCTTTTTGGGGCTGAGAGAGTACGCGAAACGCGGAGAGAGAAAAACTGTTTTTGGCCTTACTTTTGCCAGCCTTGCGTGGAACACAATGATTTATTGCTGAATCATTACCATCCTGTCCCCCATCTCAATTCTTCAAAATTCTAGCTCACACTTTGCCTGCGCGGCGGAGATTTTCATCCACGGCCGAGAAAGCATGCGAAACGCGGAGGGTCAAAGAGAAAATCATTTTTTGCCCATTTCTTTGCAACTCTAGGAAGAACAACGAAAAAAAAACGTTTTTCCGGGGCCTTCAAAAACTTAATATTCTTCAACAACAAGAATATCAGTATGTCGAGAAAATAGTGTGGATTTGTCACGCCTCTGAATCGCCCATCATCGCTCTGCGACGGCTAGCCACGGCTGGGGATTTGGTGCGTGACTGCGGCGAGGTTTTTTCTCTGCCAAATCCACATAATTTTGCCGAAAGAAAAACTAATTCTAGAATGTTCTGTATTACCCCCACTAGATTTGTTTTATAGCAAATTTTCAATTTTAATGAAAATTTAATTATAAGCAGTGAAAAAAATCGTAGACATACCTTTCCGGACTTCGCAGTCATGCCCAAACCGGCAAATGTATTGGCGGCGGCTCCACACACTCCGACGGAAAAAGCCTTTGCATCTGAAACGTGCAATTAGTCATCGTGGCAGCAGGTACATCGAGTTGACAGGGGTTTTGTAGTTTTAATTGTGAATGTTTTGTACTAATTGTAGTGTATTTCATCAATATACGTATATCATATAAAATTGTCCTAACTGGAATAACCGTATTTTACCCCAAATCTTCCGTCTCTCAAATTTTATTTTTTAGATAAAATTGACATACCCGTTGCAGCAGACGGCTCCATAATGATTTCCAAACGCCACATCGCCACAAACCACGCAGAATCTTGGCGCACTGCGGTCTGAAAAAAAATCGCAAAAATATCACATACATAGGTCTAAAAAAGTTATGAATCTTGAAATTTCAGGCGGCTTTTAGATTGTAAGGGAATTTTTTCTACAACGAAGGACTCACGAAATTCAGAGACAATAACCCGGACGTTCGAAAGAGAGAGGGATGACCAGCGAAGGGTCCCAAGTGCGAGGCTCAGGTCTTTTTTTTTTTGATTTTGATACATTTCAGGCCACATATCAATTCCGTAAAGTTTTAGCCTGCGTTTTGCAGGAACAGCCGAGATATTCAACGGCCTTTGGAAGCGATAGAGTATGCGGAATGCGGAGAGCGGTAAAAGAAAAACACTTTTTGACCATATCTTTTTTAGCTCCGCCAGAGAGATTTGAGTTTACGTGGAAAAATTTCCATCTACGGTAGAAATAGCTAAGAAACTTTTAATGGAAAAATTCGGAAAAACCTTGGGGGATGATACAGAGTGTTTCATATATAATAAAACAAAATGGGAGAGTCTGAGGATTCAGAGAAAAAAGAATTCTGCCACTTGGTCAAAAAATAAAGAAGTTATAGGCAATTCAAATCTTGCCAAAAAGATGCCCCACCCTGAAGAATTTTGTCCTAGAATTTGAGTCGAATTTGGCCAAAATATAAGCGTCGCACGTCAAAAAGAATTTTTCAGAAAGGCGACAAGGAAATCTTGGATCATTGATTTTTTGCGAAGTGCCACAGAAATGAAAAACAAAATTATTTTTCTTTTCGAAAAAACATTTTTCTCAAAAACAACCTTTTCTCTTTGAAAGTTTTCTTCTGTGACTCGATAATTCAGCGACATTTCGTCAAAAATCAACGATCCGAGATTCCTTGTTTTTTCACTTTTTTTGACGTGTGCCGCACTTTGAACAGTCTCACTACAGTGGACGACCTCATTCAGTGGCAAAAAACGGGCCATTTTGCATCCGGGAAGTATCAAAAATATGGCAAAATATCTCCCTTTCCAAGTGAAAAAACTCACATTTCAAAAGCGCGCCCGCTCTTTTTGTGAGAAGAAAGGGCGCGCCCTTCAAAACAAAGTTTTTTTACTTGGAGAGAGAAGCATTTTGCCACATTTTTGATACTTCCCGGATGCAAAATAGTGCCTTTTTTGCCGCTGGATCAGGTCCCCCACTGTATGTTATCCCTAAACCTTCAAAAAAGCCAAACCCAACTCCCTTACCATCATTCTCCGAGCCGGGCGATCCGAAATTATTGTTATTCGACACACTGGACGGCTCGGACTTGTTCTCCTCCGTCTGCGGCGTCTTCACCTCCTGCTTGATGCCCATGCTGCTCAACAGCGGCGCGCCGCCGGACGAGGCCAACTGGTCGGCCATCATGCGGCTCATGGCCATCAGGGCTTTCAGATTGGTTTGGTTGTAGGGTGAGGCGGCGTCGAGCAGCGATTGCGGGCTCTGTTCGTCCGCCGAGGACGACGTTGCGGAAGTGGAGGCGGCGGCCGAATCCAGAAGCATATGCGTGTTAGTCATGTCCAGGCCGCCCCATTTCATTCCTGACGGTGAGGCGCTGCAAATGGAGGGTAAAATACGATGGATTGTGCTTAATTCAGCATATAGATCGAAAATTCTTTTTTGTCGAAAAATAGCTCGAAAAAATGTCAGATAGCTTTTGATGTCGCGGTTGAAATACATGTAGAATATAGCCCTGTAAGATTAGGAAAGGAGCTCAGCCAAGCTGGGCAGATTTCAAGCTTGCCGGGCGGCCCAGATCGACAAAATAATCATACTAACAAAAGAAAAAAATAAAATGTTAGTTTGTCGGAAAAATAATGAGGAAAATGTAGTTTAATGTAGATGTGCCGCTGAAGAGAAAAGCAATTTGATTTTGCCGCGGAAATATTCATTTTCTCTTCGACAATGCGATTTTCGATGCACCAGAGTGCTCATTATTTTCCCGACAGACTGATATTATGTAGAAGAAAATTTATGAAGAAAAGTTAAAACGTCTTGTCAGTTAATTAAAAGTGCATTTGAACCGTGATTTTTGCGCTTCGAGGCCTCGCAGACGTTTTTTGTTTGTGTCTCGACAACGAAATCAACTTTTAAAAAATCGAACATATTTAAGCAAGTTGTAAAATACGATCTTTTCAATTACGCGACCAATATTGCTTTGTTTTGAGAGCAAGAGAGAAAAAAATTGAGATTTTAGTGTCGGAAATTGGCCAAGAAATTATCACCTTCTGTATGTTGGAGCTGTTATGACTCAAGTAGCAGACGAAGGCGAAATTCAACAAGATTTGGCCAAAAAAACGCAACCACCCAACATTTGCCGATAAGAATTACTATTTTTCTATGGTAATCTACGTAATATGATGGAAATTTTACATCGGCAATCCCCTAGTGGTGATAAATACACGAATCTATTGAATTCAGCCACCGCTTTCAAAGTTATGGGAGTTTATTCTCAAAAAAATGGCTTCTGAGCCTTTAAAAATGCCTAGTTAACCTTATGGTAACAATTCAATCCACCTATACACCTGTAAAATGAATTCGCAACGTCTAACTGCCAAATCATTTCATTGAATTTCCTGTTGCAAGCAAATTTTGGCTGATTTCCAAACATGCCCGCAGAATTTCCGTGGTTCTTCTAGCTGCCCGCAAAGTCATTTCCCGCCATTGTAGGCCCACCTTTAAAACGACCCACAGCTATGTATAGGTATATTTCAAAGCACCTGACGTTTACACTCCGCTGTATGGGCTCTTGAAAGCAATGTCATCGCAAAAACATCAAAACAAAGTAATTATGACGGGATTCGTGGCCAGATTTCAATTTGGAAATCCCTCGAGTCTAAGCCACCGCGAAAACCCAGACAGGCATTTTATCAGACCTCCCTCATTCTCTCACCCATATTAATTCCAAATTTGTTATTCTCCTCGCAAAAACAACGATTACGCTCAAAAACAAACGCTCGTTTGGGCCGAAGATTATTGCTTACCATACGCATATTCGTATTTTTTTATTTCGGGAGCAAAACAGAAGCAAGATACGAATAAAAAGGGCTAAAGCAGCTAAGATATGGAGGGCATCGACCTGGTCTACATACATAAACATATTGCACCAACAGGAGAAATCCTCCATGTGCACCGCTAACAAGGGTAATAGCGAGTGTTGGCTAATATCTGAACAGTTTAATAAGGTCTTTCCTTTTTGATTATCGAGTGTTTGGGGAATTAAAAACAAATATGTTGGCTGACGTAAGGCTGGGGAGATGTTTGTGCACTTTGGGTTTACAGGTGAAGTACTCCAAGAGCGATGCTCAGGTCTTAATGAAACCTCGCATAGTTTTAGGCTGCATTTTTTCAAGATTTATGCTAGCTTTCTAGCTCAGGCTTTGCAGAGACGATCGAGATTTTTAGGCTTCAAATTGGTCAAAATGCGGCTTTTTTTGCAAATTTTGAGATTAAAAGTTTCATATTGCATTTTACCGTAGGGTGCAACATTTCCGCAAAAAAATCATTTTTCCTCCCAAAAATGGCAAAGATATGACAAAAAATGTTCAGATCTCTGACCGCACTCCACCTTCCGCGTACTCTCTCAGCCGCAAGAGATTTCTGAATATCTCTTTCTGAAAATCCTCTGAAAAGCAAGAAAATCTGAGCGTCACAATGTGGACCTCCCCGTAAGATTTTGCAATAACAATCGAAAAGTCGGTAAACCTTTTTCACGCTATTTACCTTTGGGAATGTAGGCTACAGAAGGGAGAGCAAAAAAAATAAATAAATTATGGGCCCGTGAGCAGCGGTTAAATTGCTTTGAGAATGGGCATGAACGCATGAGTTTCACGGGGAAACGAGAAATTTGAAAAGGGCTAAAGAGAAATAGCAATTCGGGGAAGAGTTTTGGAAACACGCTGTAGTTTTTGATTGTATGTAAAAGACGAACAGGACAAGGTTTGAAGACGGAGAAGGTTGCAGCTCTTTTCAACGGATGTCAAAAAGCGACAATTGCTACTACACTGGTCGACCAAATTTTCTTTCCACCTGTGGGACGCTGAGCCGAGAACCTCGAAATTCGGCATGGAAACGGACGCGCAGATTCTCTTCAAATCTTGCGCATACATTTGGCTGGGCCACACATAAATTCCCAGCAAATCTTAGCTTGCGCTTTGCTGCGTAGCCGAGCTATTTAGCTGTTTTTTTGCGCCGAGAGAATAAATGTTATGCGGAGAGCGGTCACGGAGAGAAACGCTTTTTGACCGTATTTTTTGCAGTTTCGTAAGGAAAAAATGGTTTTTTTATGGAAACATTACCGTCTACGGTGGGAATAGGCATGAAATTTTTTATGCTAAAAGTTGGCAAAAAGTGTAAAATTTTTGTTTTTCCGATTCAAAAATCTCAGTTGTTTCTGCAAAGCGAAAGCTAGGAGTCTCGCACATTTTACAGGAAAATTCAATCAAAATCTATGGTAAGTTTCATCAAAATTTGAGCGGCGAACTTTGAGTACTTCCTCTATTAACCTAACACACACAAACATCCTCCTATACGTCAGTCAACACCTTGTTTTGAACTCTCCAAAAACTCGATAACCAAATAAAAAAGACCTCATTAACAGTTCAAATATTAGCCAACACTCGCACTGCTCACCCACATTAACGCCGAGTGCCAAGATGCGGAAAGTGGAGTGGCGTTAAAAGTGCAACCCCTCCGGGGGCAGTAAAATCTGCCCTTTTATGGTTGGGGGTGTGGAATTCATGTTGGAATGGAAGCAGTAAACATAGTACTACGGGATAGAGAACGTTGTTTTTTCTCACTCGAACTTCCTCGAGGGTTTTCATACGAGAAAAGCGGCTAAAATCTGGGGAATAAAAGTGCAAGTGGCTGAAAGATTAACGGCCGGCCTTTCGGCCGCTAAGTCGTCGCTATGACGAACTTTGGGACTACAACACAAATTGAAGTGGAATACAGGCACAAAAATGAAGATTCCTGACAAGGGAAGGAAGGTTTTCAATGAGGCCAACAGAGCTAAATAAATCTGGCCATCAGATAAATACTATAGTAACTTTTTAAGACATATCTCAGCATCTTAGTTTTTGATGTCCATAAACTATCAAGATTTTTTGTTCTGAAGTTGTAAAAAATCTCCAATTTTTTGCGATTTTTGATAGTCCAACTCCAGGGTCTTACTCCACAAAAATTCAAAAATTTCCGTGCAGAAACAGAAAAGTTATGGGTCAAAACCTCGTAAAAAACATTGAATATCAGTCTGTCGGGAAAATAATGAGCACTCGAAAATCGCATCTTAGAGTCTATGAAGTGTCGTAAGTGCATGGTAAAAAAATGGGATCTTTGGAAATGTCGAGGGATTATCTTTTACAGAGCACAAGATAAAGCGAAACGCGTCTATAACAAACAATTTCAGAGGTCGCAAGGTTCAATGAAAGGCCAAAATTAACCTCCCTAGTGGTAATTTATTAGTCTGTCCGGAAAAAATTTGCACTCTTTCGCATCGAAAATCGCATCGCCGCTGAGAAAATAAAAAATAAATTGTGTCACGGTAAAATCAAATTTTTGTTTCACTTCAGCAACGCGATCGGCGCAGCGACATTGCGCTCATTATTTTTCCGACAAACTGATATCTCATTGTCGGAGGCTGTTGAAAAATGGGAGCTAACATTTACAGGGACTAACATAAAGCTGTCTCAAAAGCGGCATGAAAAAATTTCAAGGTGTATTGAGTGTTCCACTTGAAAAACTTTGCATTATAGCGAAATTCCACAAGAAAACTCTAGGATTTTTGCCAATATGGACCTCCCAACGCCTCAAAACCTTTGCCAAACCCAAACCCGTTGCCACAGCCCTCTCCCACGCCTTTTACCGGTCCAAAGCCCTCATTTGGCTCGAGGGTGAGAGCCGCGAAATCTATAAAATTGTCGGCTTTTTGCACTTGTAATGAACTGCAAAAAGCGAGTGTGGAGAGCGGGGAATGGGGCGAAGACACCAGAGATCAGAATGTTTCTTTCCCCTTCTCACCGCTCTCTCTCTCGGTTCTCAAAAACTCGTGGCGACAAGAAAAAAAAAGATTCTCCTGGGGACGGAAAACGGACCCGCTTTTTTCCTCTCGCGGAAAAATAAGTGAACACTGCCGGAGACAGAGAGCCGGGTCCTTCGTCTTGTCGCAAACGAAGCGAGAGAATGGAGATGGGAAGGACGGTTGCGTTGGCAGATCGCGCCGCACCGACGTAATGACCCTGCGGCCGCGAAAAGGAGATGCACTCTTTGTGCCGAGAAAATTGAACTTTTTGTGGGTGAAAGGAATATGTCTACAGGTTGATTCAAAAAAAAGTGGACACTTTTCTTTCTTCGATTTCTCTTGGCTTTGAACGTTTCTCGGAAAAAGGTGCACACGGCATGACACTACTACATTATGTGTACATATTCATTGCAAAAATTGTTCACTAGCTGCCAAAGTTGCCTACATATGGTTGCTTAAAGTTGCCGGGTCAGCGCACTCATTCCCGCGAGGAAATATGGAAAGTTTTCGCTCCTAAATGTCTTAAGGGTGTAACAGAGACGTTCTGATTTGATCCAGGTCTCCAGGTGTGCATAGCGAAAAAAATGGCATAAAAAATGATAAAAGAAAGTTAATATTAGTTGTTGCGGAAAGTGCGTAGACTTTTTTTCTCATGGGCCACACTGATGACTTTTTTACGCTAGACCTTTTGTACAGATGCAAGTGCAATATAGCTCCGACGCAAGCTTTTGTCAACAGGATTCGCGCGATTTGGGGCGCGTCAAAAGAAATTGCGCAAGTCAAAATGTGTCAAAAAAGATCGCGTGGCGCAATGTGCATTGTGCGGTGCGAAAAAAGGCCGAAAAAAGTCTACGCATTGCAACAGGCTTTTCTGGAACGAATAGCTTTCCGCTCATAAAGCCTGGAGCAATTTTCGGCGTTTGCACGGTGCAGAAAAAGTCGGGGTCAACCGACAGTCCAAGAAACAAAAAAAAAGAAAAAACAAAAAATTGCACAGTGCAAAGTGATTTTGTGTTTCTTCACAGAGCTTGCCGACAATGTGGCTTCAGCGACTTTGCAAACACACTCCGGCTTCGTTAAGTTTTAAGAAATTCTGTAGAGCCGTTACTGAGTTATTCCACAAAAAAACTAGGAAGAACTTAGTGGAAAACCTCGTATATAAATCAGCAAAAATTATTTATTTTTTTTGTGTACAGGCAAGATTTGCAAAAACTTCAAATGTAATCATAATAAAAGTAAACTACGACGGCTTTGATGAAACTGTTATAATTGTGATTAACAGTGTTATAACTGTGATTACGACAAGTGCGACGCTCAGATTTTGATGAAATTTGGTATAAATTCAGCATAATATTCTCTAAAATATATGCGAGAATCCTAGCTGGCGCTTTGCAGAAACAACCGAGATTTTTAGATGGAAAGTTGGCGAAAATTTCACAATTTTTGCCGAACTTCGGCCGAAAAGTTTTATGGTTATTTCTACCACAGAGAGTATTGTTTCCACGAAAAATCAATTTTTTCCGCATGAAACTAGCAAAGTTATGGCCAAAAAGTGTTTTTCTGTCTGAACGCTCTCCGCGTTTAGCGTACTCTCTCGGCGGCAAAAATCGTTCAATATCTCGGCGCCGCCTGAAAAGCGCGAGCTAAAACATTCAGGAATTGATACTTACCTCATTACCGACGTGTGTGCAAAATTTAAAGAAAATTTGAGCGTCGCACTTGGGGTACTTCCCCTGTAAGATAAGTTTTGATTGAAATATCAATGTGCAAACAAAAAATACAAGAATTCTAGCCATTGCATGAGCTGATAAAATTGAGAAGATAAACTATAATATCTGTAAAAAACTTGATAAAAACAGTGATTAAAAAACGTTTGGTAAAAAAATCTGCAAGAGTGTTCAAGCAATTCAATTCCAAAACATTAAATCAATCAAAAAAAAACATTGCCACCCATATTGTAGCCCAAAACAGTCGAGAAATAAAAAAATTTGGGGTGTTTACCGAACAGGAGCAATTCCCCGAATTACTCGAATTTTAATTCTCGTCTGTTATCGCGCGTTGTTATTGCTGGTCCAAGGGGGTAATTGTTTTCGTCGCGTGAGGGTAATAACTATTTGTTTGGCGGGGAAATTTTTGAGGGGAATATTAATGAAATATACGAAAAAATTTAGGTAATATTTTAATAAAAAAAATTAAGAAAAAAATCATTGAAATCGTTAATTAAGTTTTCGAAAAAAACATTTTTTTTTGAGATTTTATTCCTAAAAAATAGTTTTTAATCACAAAAAACGACAAGGTCTCGGCACGGTGAAGATGCGTCAAGACTTTCTTTACAACTTAAATATCTGTCGGGAAAATAACGGCGGTCGTCCGCCTTGGAATCGCCCATCTTTGCGACGGCAAGCCGCAACTAAAAATCTTGACTGTACCTTTTTTTCAAAGCATTTTTTAACGATGACCCGCCACTATTTTCCCGACAGAATGATACTATCATCTCCCCGCAACAATGCTCCCTCCCTTCCTTGCCCATTTTGCTCCATATTTTTATTGTTTTTCATTGTTATGCCGCCGAGGCGGAAGTGGTATTCAGCTGGAGGGCATGGGCCGTGTTCTTGGAACACGGCTCGTGCTTATGTACACAGGCAAAATAATCGTGATACTTTTGGGGGAAAAAAGGTGTAGGCTTTGGAGTCTAATGAGACGTTTATAGCCTGGAGAAAATTAAAGATATTCAAACAAGATTTTTTGATTTTAAAAAAAGTATAGGATATTTTTTATTTTTTTAAAATAAAATTTTTTTCATAGTTTTTTTTTCATTTTTTCTTTTCTGCAAAAAACCTAAAATTTGGCCCCATTTGGCCTGTTATTTTTTAATGAGGAAGTGCCGAACAGAAAAAAGAGGAGCCCGTTCCAGGAAGAGCGAACTCACGGATCTCCGAACAAAGCCGGAGAAATTGAATTTTAGCGGAAAACGGAAATTTTAGAAAAGAGAAATTTTATGTATTGTAGTAAAAAGACTGCCAACGAAAGATAACTTATTTGATAAAATGCGTCAAGACAAATTTCTTTGAGTAAATCAGCCAGGAAAAGTTAAAAGATGACGAAAAAACAAGGCAAAATCATATATGTAAATTCAAAGAAAAAATCAGTCAAAAAAAGTGTCAAAAGGACGCTACTTATTGCTAGAGGTCTTATGCTACCAGTCTGTTCGCAAAGTCGTTGGAGCGATTTTTTACGACATGCACTGTGCGAAAACAAAAATTCACATTGCACTGTGCAATTTCTTGCTTTTTGCACCGTGCAACAGGCTTTTCTGGGCTATCGCTCGCACCCTGATTTTTTTCGCACAGTGCAAACTCCAAAAAATCGCTCCAGCGATTTAGCGAATTTGTCCTTCCTGAAAGTGCGTTGACTTTTTTCTGTGGGCTGCACCGTGCATTTTTCTTTTTTTTTTTGCACTGTGCAATGGTTGTCGCTTGCCCAAAATGACCTTTGAATTGCACTGTGCAAAAGGTCAAATGCACCGTGCGGAAAATTTGCGACAAAAAGTCTTTTTGTCGTGGGCTGCACCGTGCACAAAACCACTTTTTTGCGGGATGCATTTGACCTTTTGCACCGTGCAAGTGCATTATCGCAGCGACGTAAGCTTTTCCAATGAGAGCGGGCGCGATTTTGGGCGGGCGAAAATAAATTGCACAGTGCAAAATTTTGCGAAAAGTATGCACTGTGCGGTGCGCAAAAAGGCCAAAAAAAAAGTCCACGCACTTTCTGGAACGACTACTGCTTATTTACATCCAAATTTTAATTTCAAATTTCGGTCGAAAATAGCTTTTTTTACCTCAAATCCAAAGAAATTCTCTTAAATTTCCGAAACCCGTCTGAACCCCGCCTCGAAACGTCAACATTCTCAGTTTGCAGGCACTCGGAATGGTCCGCCAAGTCCGAAACCATAATTTGCCCGGAGGCGAAAACGTTCCGCGGCCTCGAAATCCCATTCCGCTCGAATCAATGAACCAGGAAAAAGGGAAAAACAAAAAAAAACGGACGTAGAACCCCAAAATAAGGGAACGGCAGGACCGAATTTTTTCTCTACGTTGGGACGTGGAAACTATGGGAAAAGAGAGAAAGAGAGAGAACCGGGGGGCTTTTACTACTCTCGCCGCTCCGGAGAAGACCTTTTCTTCGAGAGCGAACCCCAACAAAACAGTTATGGCAAAGAGGATTCGGAAGGGGGGTTTAAAACCGAGGAATTTGGAGACGGAAGCCGGGTTTGCAAACCAAAAAGGAATAGATTTGGAAAGAATAGACTCTGTATAAGTATATAGTAAGGTGGATAGCGACTAAAGGGTTCAAAAAAAATAACAATAATATTACGTCAAGAATTGGATAAAACTATTGGGTTGTTCAGAAAGTTCGTTCAATTTTTTTATTTCTTTATTTTATAAGGATTGTTTGTTGCTTGGTAAAGAGTATACACCTATTTGATACAGTTTTTTCTCCTCTACAGAACTGTGCTTTTAATTTTTTTGAAAATTCATGTTTTATTATTTTTCGGGCTTGCAAATGACACAAAAATTTGCGCTTGCTTTTTTCGCTTTTCATTGAGGACAAAAAGCTGCAAAGCCCCGGGACATTTAAAACACGATTTTTGAGTCAGGGCACCAGCGGTGGTCTTAGGAAAAAATCGATTTTGAGATTTTTGGCTTAAAATAGTCGGTAGCACTTGTGGAAGAAAAGCTAAAAATAGTTTTGTCTAAATATGCCCGGAAGGCATATTTTTTTACAAAATACGTTTTTACACTTCAAAGCCTCTGGAGGCCGATGTGATCGGACCACAGAGATTAAACCGGGCATACAGGGGTTTTTGATACCCAGGAATCTGAATATCGTAGCATTTTTACCGTCAGATTACTGTAACATGGTCATACTGTAATCCGGTCGATAAAAATCGACGATAACTTCTTTAGATCAAAAATGCCACAGGATTTTATTGCAGATTCGGAATCAGCATAAAATTCTGCTTCGGATACATGTAAAATATGTTCAAAATTCCGTGGCCCAACCTCTGTAGTATAGTGGTTGTGCGCCAGGATTATCAATCTGGCGACCCAGGTTCGATTCCCGGTGGCTGCAAATGGCAGAAAATGGACTATAAAAGGGCGGAAACTTGGAAAAAAGGGAAAATAAATTACAGAAAATTTATTTTATGCTACTTAGGAGTAGTTTAAGAATTTTTTTACATGAATTCCGCATAAATTACGGTTTTTATGGAAAACGCCTTATAGCTTGCCGGAAAGTGGAGCAATCTGGTTAAAATTTAAAGAAGAGGTTACTGAGGCTTCCTACTACGAAAATAAGTCCATTTCTGTTTATTTGGTTAAATTTTTGGGATAGCCTGGGTTTTCTTTCAAATTTGGGTTTTTGAAAAGGCGAGCTGCGGCCGAGGTTTATCGAACGGAACAATAATTGACCAAAAAGTCGTATAAGATTCACAAAAAGTCATATAAGATTCCCTAACAGCACCGGGATCACACAGCTTGTAAAACTTAGGCCGTCTTGCGTATCCCACAAAAAACGGAGCGCGTGGACGCTCTAATGATAAATCTACATGGAGACTCAGTTAGCAAGGAACAGAGGCTAAACTACGGGGCTGTAACATGCGTGCTTCCATCTGAAAATTAAATAACTGTTTTGTTTTGTTTTATATTGCATTCCTCGGCGGATATGATGAACATTGGACAGCAAGCGTTATGTAGATTCACCACAACTCTTTAGTTGCCATTTTGGGCGATCTTACGAATGCTGTGAGGCGTTTTCCATAAAAACCGTATTTTATGCGGAATTCTTGCAAAGACTTTTAAACTGGTCCTAAGTAGCATAAAATAAATTTTCTGTAATTTATTTTCCCTTTTTTCCAAGTTTCCGCCCTTTTATAGTCCATTTTCTGCCATTTGCAGCCACCGGGAATCGAACCTGGGTCGCCAGATTGATAATCCTGGCGCACAACCACTATACTACAGAGGTTGGGCCACGGAATTTTGAACATATTTTACATGTATCCGAAGCAGAATTTTATGCTGATTCCGAATCTGCAATAAAATCCTGTGGCATTTTTGATCTAAAGAAGTTATCGTCGATTTTTATCGACCGGATTACAGTATGACCATGTTACAGTAATCTGACGGTAAAAATGCTACGATTTTCAGATTCCTGGGTATCAAAAACCCCTGTATGCCCGGTTTAATCTCTGTGGTCCGATCACATCGGCCTCCAGAGGCTTTGAAGTGTAAAAACGTATTTTGTAAAAAAATATGCCTTCCGGGCAAAATTGGGAAAAAATATTTTTCGCTTTTCTTCCACAAGTGCTACCGACTATTTTAAGCCAAAAATCTCAAAATCGATTTTTTCCTAAGACCGGGCCACACTACTGGCTGACGCAGTGACTCAAAAATCGTGTTTTAAAGGTGGTCATATAAGAATTTAAAAATCTTTCTTCCCAAATTGCAATTTTCGGTGCAAAAAAAAGTGGACGCCCTAATCGAAAAACTGGCGTCGACATATTTTTGTGTTCGCTAGAGCACTAACATCATTCCGTTGGAAAAACAGCGACGCTCCAAGTCTGAGAGCCGAACTGGGAGTACTTCCCTTTCAACGCAAAAACCTTTCTTTGTCATATGTAAAGCCTTAGAGGTGTGTTACATAGGTTTGACTGTTTAATCCGAAAAAATTATTCATTTTTCGAAGAAACGATGGCATCAAGGTGCATCTGGGTGAAGCCGCAATTGATGATACCGGACATTGCTCGAAATTTTTCAATAAGAATCTTTATCATGCGCTTTGGTTTGGCAAAAAAATAGAAGAACAAGAAGAACAATGCTTTTCAGTTTGTTCTACGGTATTTTTTCGGCAAATCAGCTTTTAAACGGATCTTAAAACTAAAGGTTTCATCATTACATAGACAACCAGCTCTAACGATTTAATACGACGATTAAAACTCCAATAGGAAAAGGGTTGAGCAAGCCAATCCCATGTTTTTCTTTACGAGTCACCATTGGATTAACCTTCGGCCGTAATATCATAAAAATTTTTGCAGAAACTTCCACGGGCCAGGTGTCTTTTCAGCCATAAAAACTGTTAGCTAGAACGTAACCACAATTCGGTAATATGGTAATGGTGGAATTATGTCATGACAGGAGATTTGCATGATCAACTAGTACTTATTCTATTTTTCTACAGTATTTTTTTCACCGATTCCCCTCGTCCTTGAAAGTTCGAAGGATCAGGGTAACGGCAAGACAGAACCCCGACAAATTTTCACCTCCTTTTTTGGGGTGTCGGGAAAATAGCGACAAAAGATTGATCCAAACTTCAGCAAGCGATTGACGAAGCGGCCTTGCTCTCGTTATTTTCCCGACAGGCTAAGTTTATTTTCCGGTTTGAGAGTAGCTGCAAAAAAGTTCCAAAGGCCTCAGACTCTAAATTTCAGGAAAATTATTGCCCAGCCTTACATCAGTCTGTCGGTAAAATAATGAGCGAAAATTAGAAATTGTGTCGCGCCAAAACCAATTTTTTTCATTTCAGCGACACGGCTGACGCAGCGACCATTATTTTCCCGACAGTCTGACAAAACAAAGTTCCGCAATATCCCAAGAAGACAAGCACATAAAAAGCCTCTCTCTTACCTCGATTTGCATCCTCCGTTCGCCATGTTGGCCACGACTTTTTCGATCAGCACGGAAAAGCCATTCGGATCCATTAAATTCCCGAATTCAGAAGCGGCGCTGTGTTCCGGCGAGCGCTCTGGCGCCAGTTGAAGGCCCATTTCGGCAATTTCATATTCCCTGTCAGCCATCGGCCTTGACGGGCAAATGCCAAGTGTTAAGACCGGATTATCCGCAACTTCCCTTGGGCCTGGAACAAAAACGTGACATTCGCAAGGGATGGCATTTCTCCATGCGAGAGAACTACCGGTCCTACAGAACTCATACCAAGAACTTGGTGAGGAACGTGTGGCACGACAACGGCGTAAACACGAACAGTTTTTGGACGGCACAGGTGAAAAAAAGAGGTGTGGTGAGCAGGAGGTGTGGTAAGTGCATGGTCAACAAAGGGGATCTTTGGAGATAGCGGAGGATTACCCTTTACAGGATGCAAGATAAAGCAAAAGCTGGCCTATAATGAGCAAGTTCAGAGGTCGTAAGACGCTATGAAGGGTCAAGATAAACCTTCGCGGTCTACATACATAAATAATAAGTCTGTCGGGAAAATAGTGGCTGCTCTTTGCAGTAAAATCTTTCGCCCCGCCACTGTTTTTTTGACGGTCTGATAAAGCAATATCTGTCTATAACAAACAAATTTAGAGGTCGCAATCAGAGATTGCCACGGTCAAAATTTTGGCTCCGGCTCCGGCTCTTAGCTCCCAGAGCCGGAGCCGAGGCCAAATTTGCAGCTCCGGCTCCGGCTCTTGGCTCCGCGCAAAATTTAAAAAGGCCTCCGGCTCCGAAACCCGGCTCCTATGCAAAATGTTTTTTTAAAAATATTTTTCCAAAAATAAAAGTTATTAGTGCCAGAGATCATATAGCCAACGTTTTTGCAGTCAAGCCACATCCTCCGCAGTGTTTTTCAAGCAGTTTAGTTGAACAAGATCACAAAATTTTTATTTTTCTGACCGCTGGGAAGCCTGGCTCCGACTTTGGACTCGGGAGCCGGAGCCGACCCCAAAATTTCCGGCTCCGGCTCTGGCTCCCGGCTCGGAGCCAGAGCCGCTCAGAGCCGGAGCCAAGAGCCGGCTCCGGAGCCGTGGCAATCTCTGGTCGCAATATACTATGACGGGTAAAATCACCCTCCAAAATCTATCTACAAACATACAACGAACTCATTTTTTACGTGAC
This sequence comes from Bursaphelenchus xylophilus, assembly GCA_904066235.2. NCBI lineage: Eukaryota > Metazoa > Nematoda > Chromadorea > Rhabditida > Aphelenchoididae > Bursaphelenchus > Bursaphelenchus xylophilus. The sequence goes on along the minus strand of CAJFCV020000004.1, from coordinate 11,182,775 downwards.
CTGCGCTCCGCTGAACGGTTAGCCGTTGCTGCGAAGAGGTTAGCAAGGCCAAAAAGTCAGACTCGAAATTTCGGGAAATTTGCTGTCTGGTATTATATTAATGTGTCGGGAAAATAATGAGCGCTCTGTCGCATCGAAAACATCATCACCGCCGAGAAAATGAATCTTATTGCGGCAAAATCAAATTTCTTTTCACTTCAGCAACACGATCGGCGCAGCGACTTTGCGCTCATTATTTTCCCGACAGACTGACAAAAAATATAGTGCAAACTCTGTACAACGGCCCCCCGTAAGGCAAACCCTGTATATAACAAATAATTTCTTAATTAAAATTAGGGCTAAAGAGTCACGTTGCAAATAAGTGGTATTTTCGACAAGAAATAACCCTTTTGGTACCTGGAAATTCGTTCTGCAGACTTTCGGTGAATATATTATTTATATATTCCGTTAACTCGCTCCGAATGAGAGACGGTTAAATTTGGGGCAATTACAAAGTTTCCAAATTTCAATGCAAATCCCTTATTTTGCAAGGCCTTTTGAGGAGATTAGAGGAGCATAGGGAACTAGATGCTGCGCTCTGAGAACGCATTAGGGTTGTTTTTTAAAGCTGTTTTGCAATTCCAAAGCTAAGCCCTTGATTGACGCTTACTTTATTATTAATAACTATATATGTATACAGACAACCGCTAAAAATACAAGTCTATTCTGATCCCTCTGCTCAATCGACTGATATTTTATTCCGAATACCCGTACGGACTTTGTCGACTTGCGGAAAAGGCTTGTGCGGAATTATCCGATTCCATCGTCGGCTACCAAAATGCTTGGGGATAGGACCTAAAAATGATGATAAAATATGTATCTCGACTGTCAGTAGCGGACTTTTTCGGCCACTACAGTGGGGGACCTGATCCAGTGGAAAAAACGTACCATTTTGCCTCCAGGAAGCATCAAAAAATGTGGCAAAATACCTCCATCTCCAAGTGAAAAACTCAGATTTCAAAAGCGCGCCCGCTCTTTTTATGAGGAAAAAGGGACTCGCCCTTCAAAACGAAGTTTTCTATTTGGAGAGGGAAGCATTTTGCCACATTTTTGATACTTCCCGGATGCAAAATGGCACTTTTTTTGCTACTGGATTAGGACCGCCACTGTAAAAAGGCTAAGTCTTGGATCCAAGAAGGATAAAAAACTCCAGCAAAAAAGTTCCGTTTTCTGGCCAAAAATGAAACGAACTAGTTGGTATTTTATTCGAAAAAGGCTGGGTTTATCGCTACAGACGTCCTGAAAGGCCAATCGTTTCTGCACTTACCTCAATGTTCATTTTGGCATGACTCAAAAAGTTGGCTCCAAGGATATTCGGACTCAAAACGAAGCAACTGAAGTCTGCCGGTGATAGGACTCGTACAACTCCGGCACCTAAAAGTAGAGAGACGTAAGACCCAGAAAAATTTTTTTATCAGTCTGCCGGGAAAATAATGAGCACAGAAAATCACCGATGTGTCGCTGAAGTAAAAAGCCGTTTTTTTCTTATTTTCCGGGAATTAATTTTCATAAAGAGCGCAGAGCGGAGAAAGGGAATAGCGACTAAATTTTTCCAAGTTTTTTTAAAGCTCAGCGTCGCTGTCTGCGCATTTCTGATGTCTCTTGTGTTTCACGGAGCCTTCAAAACTCACTCGGACTCAACACTCCCACAGTGATCACCTCCGGCGACAAAACGCGAACCTCCAAGGCTCTCGGCGATAAAATTGCGGCGATAAATGCTTCCGGAGTCAACACAATCGCGGTTAATGCCTGAGGCGATAAGGTTTGGACACGAAATGCGGCTGGCGCCAGCACTCGGGCCACCATAGCGAATGGGGACAACGTTGTGGCGACGAAAGCACGGGGAGAGATAATATCGGAGCCGAGGAAGCGGGGATTGAAGAGCTCGTTGATGAAGGCATGAGGCGACAAGATGAGGTTGCCGAGGAAAGACGGAAGGCCCACTTGATTGCTCAAGGCGTACGGAGCCATGAGACCGACGGCTTCGGCAGCTAAAAGGGAGATTTAGATATGAAAGATATTAAATTAGGCCCTGCTTTAGAGTCTTATATTTAATGATCTTTTTGATAGCCGAAGAAGGAAGAAGTAACAGAAATGCCAATTTTTTACTTCAAAAGGTATCCCAAACCGAAAAAAACCTGTTTATAAATTGGAAAATGGGGAATATGGGGGTTTCTAAACTTTTCTGCAATCAACCTCAGCTTTTGACATCTAAAAAAAATTGTAGAGAATTCGGCGTATTTTACATTTTTTTGACCTTATGTCAATCTGTCGGAAAAATAATGATCGCTCTGTCGCATCGAAAATCGCATTGCCGCCGAGAAAATGAATTTGCTCGCGACAAAATCAAATTGCTTTTCAGTTCGGCGTGGGCGCCGCGGCATTGTACTCATTATTTTCCCGACAGCATAATTGAAAATATCTGGAAAAAATATTTTTTCATGTTTTCTGATACTTTTTGAACACCAACTTCGAACCTCCTTTTCTCCCTGGCTTACCTGGTGCATCTCTCTTCGCCCTCGAGCTGTTCTTCAACAAGTTGGGATCCGAAAACGCCGGCATCTCACTCATCTCCAGGACCAATTGATCAAGCAGCTCATCGTCTTGTCCGTTCACCATTCGCTCATACATTGCCTCCGTGAATTCGGTGGGTGGATGCAGTCCATCCTCTCGATAGGCCAGCCGCATTTGTTTGGCCGACATTTTGGCATAGCCGAAGCGCTCAATTTGCCTTTTTTGGTCGTCATTTATCGACTCTTTCAGGAGTCTCCATTGCTTGTCTTGATGTTCCAATTCTTTGATTTTGGGGAACAGATCCGTCGAGACGTGTTGCATGTGGCCGTCAAACTTGTCCAAGAGCTCGTTGAGCTTGTTGCTAGCGCCACTCACGTCCATTAAGAGGTCGATCCACTCTTGTGTCTCGCATTCGTCCGAATTCCCGAGCTAAAACATGATTTTTATTAGCCCACTTCAGCGCTTAAATTTTCTTTAAAAGCGAAGAAAAATATCATTACAACTGCTCATGATTGCAATTAAAATCACAACTTACTTTCAACAGTCTCGGCAAAGGCAGCAACCCCTCGTCATGGAAGCTCAACAAGTTTGGGGACATAAATTTAGTCGAATTCTCATCGTCCTTCACCGGCAACACATTTAGTATTTTTGGTGATAAAAACGAAATGCTTTGAGTGTCCAGCTGCTCAACGACCGACTTCAGCTCTCCGGCTGGAGTATTTTTGGAGGCAGCGTGCTCGCGGAAGGAGACCGGCATGAACTTTTCGAGGAAACTGAAAAATATTTGTGTCTTATTGTCTACTATGATGAAAATATATAACCTCAGTGTGTCGGAAAAATAATGAGCATCGAAAATCGCACCGCCGCCGAGAAAATAAAAATTTTATCGTGACAAAATCAAATTTCTTTTCAATTCAACGACGCGATCGGCGTAGCGACATTGTGATCATTATTTTCCCGATAAAGTGAAACAGTCTGTCGGGAAAATAATGTGTAGTTGTCGACCCTTGAATTTCAGGCCCATCAATTTAGGACGGCTAGCCGCGCATGCCACAATTCTATTGTCCTCAAATCCACATTATTTTTCAATCCACATTATTTTCCCGACAGAATAACATAACTTTTGAGCCTGTCGGGAAAATACTGAGCACTCTGTCGCATCGAAAATCGCATCGACGCCAAGAAAATGAATTGTGTCGCGAAAAAATCAAGTTGCTTTTCAATTCAGCGACAGTATGGTCATTGTTTTCCCGACAGACTGATATAGTCGCTCATACACTACAGTCCAAAAAAACTCACTCCGAATTGCTCGCCCCAATGCTCTTCAAGTATTTCATACAGTAATTGCCAAGTTCAAAGTACTTCTCAACCCTCCGCAGGTTCAAAATGTTCGTTGGGGTCTTGCAGCGAGGGGAGGTGGGTGCTGAAGTATATACGTTTTGCATTACCGTTATAAAGTGAGTTTCGTGTCGTATATCAAAAATAATTGTAAATGGCTTACGTTTACTAATGATTCTAGCATTTATCGCGCGTTTGTGGCGATAGGGCCTCGCTTTCAAGTCGACCTCCTGCTTGGCGTACTGTATCTTCCGCGCTTGCCGGAACTTGATCCGCAGCCGATGCTGATTCACCTGCCTCGCCTTTTTGGCGCTGATTGGTCGAGAAAACACTTTCGGGCTCTCTTTCCTCGGTGTCTCCTCTTGATTCGGAAACAACGTCTCCGTATTTACGCTCAAAAGCTTGTTCATCCAATTCTCCGTGGACTTGTCCGAGTACTCCGCCTTCTGCCGGCTCCCATCTCGAATCAACTTCCGCACACACTTGGCCAATTGCACGGGTGTAGCGGCCGTGGACTCGCATTGCTGATAGATCACCTTTTCGGTGTGTGAGAGATGCTGAAGCTCTTGTTTGGCGCGCGCCTTCAGCAACGCGGTCAAGGCGGTCCGTTTGTAAAGAAGGTCCAGATGGGCGGTGTCCAATGTGTAGCCTTTGCGGTTGACGTCGTCGGGGACTTCGATTACTGAAAATTAAGGGCAGTAAAGCATAAGCTTTGTTATTTTTAAAGAGTTGGGCATATCGGTCTGTCGAGAAAATAATGGGCAATCTCGTATCGAAAAATGGCGTAGCAGCCAAGGAAATTAATTGTATCGCGGCAAGACCAAAAAGCTCCGGCTCTGGCTCCCGGCTAGGAGACGGAACCGCTCAGAGCCGGAGCCAAGAGCTGGCTCCGGAGCCGTGGCAATCTCTGGTTAAAGTATAGGAGTCCTACTACTGTTACATCCAAGAACTGTCCAAATCGGACAACTACTGGATTAGTTATCAACTTTTGGAGATTGAATTTTAAATTTCGACCAATTTTTGCCCTAAAATCTAGTACATCTTCCGCTGGAACCAACCATTCTTGGTACAACTCTGCATAATTTTTTTCAAGAGCTTATGCAAAGCTTCTAGCTTGCGCTTTGCAAAATTGATCATTATAGCCACATCGAGAAGAACCACAATCAAAAACAAACCCCAAATTGCTTACCAGGCTTGAGATCTTGAAGACTTTGTGAACAAACGCGTATAACAACATTGCACATCCACACCACACATATCCTTTGCAGCAGAAACAACATTTTCTCACAATACAAAAAATTACAGTAATCCAATTCTCGTGTCAGCACATCACCTGAAGATTACAAGTAAAACATTAGCCACTCTGCCTTATAAAGGGGCGCCCGGCTTCGAAGTACTTCCGATTCTTGAGAGTGAAGATTTCTCGAGGATTTTAAGGTTGTTCAAACAACGAAACGGTGGGAATCTGAAAGCGGAAAACGTCTGGATACATCTGCAAGAGCGCGGTAAACAAAAGGTTTCTGTTGTGAGGGCGGGAAGCGGGGAAGGTGTTTGTGTTCGCAAGACATATCGTACATCTTGTACTGAGGCTTGTGGAATGGCGATGTACCGTAATGAAATAAAAAACTCGTACTTTTATAGGAAGGTTGTGCATCACACAACGTTCCAAAATCCCTCCGACATCAACGGATGTAATGGAGTTAAGAATGGTCCCTACGTTTCCCCGTCTAATCGTCACTTTTTACAATAAAAGCTGTTCATTTGAACTGTAAAAAAACAGTAACAAACATAGTCATCATGCACTTTTAAAGACCCAACAAATCGTCGTTGAAAAATGGAAAGCTTCACATTTAAATAAAAATGCACTTTCTACCATACACCACAAGAAAACGTAGGGATCATTTTGATTTTTAATTCGTTTTTTTAACCTCCGATCGGCGTTGCAAGAACGTCGGAACGCCCTGAAACGCCCATGACCTTTGCAAACCAAGGAGCGCAAAAAAAGAAATTTTTTAGCTGAAAAAATTTGCCGGTTTTTCGAATCCAAGCTAGGATCTAGAATATATTTTTACTTGTGGCTGGCTACAAAATTCTTTTTATTATCAATAATGAAAGTTATGTTAACAGGGGAAGTACTCTAAGTGAGACGCTCAGATTTTCATGAAACTTGGCACAAATTTAGAATAATTTTTTCTAATATATATGCGAGAATTCTAGCTCGCGCTTTGCAGAAACAACCGAGACTTTTGGATCAAAAGTCGGCCAAAATTTAGGACTTTTTGCCGAATTTCGGCACGAAAAGTGTCATGCCTATTTCAACGGTAAAGGATAATGTCTCAACAAAAAATCAAATTTTTCCGCTCGAAACTGCCAAAGTTATGGCCAATAAGGTGTTTTCTCTCTGACCGCTCTCCACGTTTAGCCTGCTCTCTCGGCGGCAAAAATCGTTCGATATCTCGGCGGCGCCGGCAAAGCGCGAGCTAAGACTTTCAGGAATTGATATTTGGTCCATACTCGACGTGTGTGCAAAATTTAAAGAAAATCTGAGCGTCGCACTTGGAGTACTTCCCTTGGAAGGAAAATAACAGTTATATGTTCTTTTATCAAAAAAATCGACCTCAACTTATAGTAATTAGCGTGACGTCCGCACTGCAAGAAAAATAAAATTAATTCTTCTTAATTTCGCCGATCACAAGACCTTTAAAGAACACCTCCCCTGCGGCCAACGGGACTGAAATTTCTTCCAATCGCTCGATCGTATCGCTTTCTACGGGCAAAAATCTCTTATCTCTCTTCATCCCGTGACGCCTTCGAATCTTTGTGGCCTTCTCCATATCCCGAACACAAACTACTCTTCATAAAACATTTTGTTAATGCCCTAAAGCCAAAAGTCTTTGCTTAAATATGACAAAAACTAAAGTTACGATACAGCTTATGTTGAGTGACAGGCTGACTTTTAAAAGAGACTCTGTCTTATCAGCGATGGTGGCTGATTCTTGCCGAAACCGGTGGAATTACAGAACATTCATGTGTTTTTTAGTTTTTTCAACTCTGGAAGAGCTTAAAGAATTCCGGATTTTCAAAAATTTGCATATAGTTTCCATAAACTTTATGTCCAAAAAACCGACAATTTCTAAAAAATTGTATAAACTTAAAAAATTTGCATAACTCAAAAAATCTGCATAATTTTCAAAAAATTGTTTCCAACAATGCCACAATTTCTAAAGACTTACATTATTTTCAAAAATTTGCATATCATTCATAAAAATTTTCTTTTTTTCAAAAATTTGCTTAATCCAAAAAATGAAAAAAAAAATTCCAAAAAATCACACGATTTCCGACAATTCCATGATTTCTAAAAACTTGCATTACTTTCAAAAATTTACATAATTTCTAAAAATCCCATAATTTCAAAATTTGCATATTATTCATAAAAATTTTCCTTATTTCCAAAAATTTGCATAATTTCTAAAAATCCCATAATTTTCAAAAAATTGCATGATTTCCAAAAATTCCATAATTCCAAAAATTCCCACAATTCTCTAGAAATTCGATCATTCTCAAAAAATTTCCATAATTCTCAAAAAATTCCGACATTTTCAAAAATTTGCATACCCTCTCCAAACCTTGTTTTTTCACTCATTTTCCTCAAAATCTTACCTTTCTTTTTCGTCCCTCCTTCCGTTGAGCGGTGGAAAATGTCGAAACTCCTGGCCGACACCCAACTCTTCCGCAAGGGCAGCCCGAACCCCGTCAACGCGGCCACCGAGCTCAAGGGCAAGATGGTGGCGCTCTTCTTCGGCGCCAAGAACATTGATCCCGAGCTGACGGAGAAGCTGAAGGCGCTGTACGCGGCGGGCAAGCCGATGGGTTTGGAGATTGTGTTCATCTCGCACGACGTCAACGAGGACGAGCAAAAGGCGTTCCTGAACGAATGCCCCGACTGGTTGTACACCAAGTATGGGGACAGCAAGAGCATGTAGGTTGGAGGGAATATGGTTTGATAGTCATTTGAAAAAATAGCCTTACTTTTTTGATAAAAAATGTTATTTTAGGTCAAAAATCGGTAAAAAATTTTTGAGGCACGGGCGCAGCTCGAAAAAAATGAGAATATCATTTTTCAAACTAAAAATATTATTCTTCAAAAATCACAATTGAGCAATTAAATGAGCATTTTTTTGATTTTTTTTTTGGATGATGAAAAGTTTATATTTTTTCCGAGCTGCGCCCTAGATAATTTTTAAAAGTTTTTAAAACGGTTGATCGACCTGTTTACTGCCTTTTCAAAGGTTTTTAAAGCTGACATTAAAAAAAATTTTTTATTTTTACATAGGGCGCAGCTAGGAAAAAACAAAAAAATTATTTTTTAAATTTTGTCGGAAACGAATAATCCACCAACTAAATTCGGCGATTTTTTTTATATTTTTTGTAAAATTGAATTTTTTAATTTTTTCGAACTGCGCCCTAGATTATTTTTCGAATTTTTTGAGACAGTTGACCGTTTTTTAACCCTGTTTCTGAAATTTCCGAGAGCTCAGATTTCTTAAAAAATTATCTCTTTTTAATTATTACATCGGGCGCAGCTCGGGAAAATCAAAAAATTTTGATTTTGAGAGTTTTTCTTTTTATCGACTTTTTTTCATTCCAGCGGTCTCTTACAACGCTACCAGCTCAAGGAAATCCCCACCGTTGTTGTTGTCCAGCCCGGCGGAACTCCGTTGGAAAACAACGCCGTCAAGGAGATCAAGGTGAGAAGAACATTCTTTTTTCCAACTTTTTCTAATCGTATTTTACCATTACTTGTTCAGAAACAAGCCCCTGCTGCTCTGCTCACCGTCTGGAAGAAGAAAACCACCGAATGAAACTGAGAATTCAGACGGAAATTTTGTTTTTTTAAATAAAATTTGACTTAAAGAGTGTCAGTTATTGATCATTGAGGAAAACACTTTTTTATGCTCAAGGCAAACGATTGAGGAACCTATTTTACAATGTACTCAACAATAGACTTCAATTCTGCAAAGCAAAATTCAAATTCGTCTGCAAATTGAAAGATTTTATCAGCCTGTCGGGAAAATAATGGGCTCTGTCGCATCGAAAATTGCCCAGAAAATGAATTGTGTCGGGGCAACACCAAGTTTAATAGCTCATTCATCTCTGACATTTCGTTTGAATACAGCCGATACTGGTCGGAAAAAGTACCGAACGGAGGCGGGAGACTCCCTGGGTTGCCGTGCATTGTGCTCATTACAGTGGGGGACCTATCCAGTGGCAAAAAACGTACCATTTCCGGGAAGTATCAAAAATGAGGCAAAATGCTTCCCTCTCCAAAAGCGGAGTTGGACGATTGGGGAAAAAGACGATTGGGGAAAGGGACGATTGGGGAAAAAGACGATTGGGGAAAAGTACGATTGGGGAAACCGAAAAGTATTATTTTTCTTCCATGCAAATGTCGAAGTTAGGATAATCGAGGGTGCTGATTTCGAAAATCATGTAAAATTTTCCTCTAGTACTACATAGTACTATTCTGATACTATATAGTACGAAGTGAAAATATGGCTTTTGACGTTAATGGTGTTGTTTTGATGCTTAGTACTCTTCAAAAACACGTTTTAAAGACTTGGTGCTATATAGTACTGTCTGATACTATGTAGTACGAAGTAAAAATAGGCGTACTAAGCACCAGAACAACACCACGAACGCCTAAAGGCCAACTTTACGCCTCGTACTACATAGTATCAGGTAGTACTATATAGCACCAAGTCTTTAAAACGTGTTTTTGAAGAGTACTAAGCATCAAAACAACACCATTAACGTCAAAAGCCATATTTTCACTTCGTACTATATAGTATCAGAATAGTACTATGTAGTACTAGAGGAAAATTTTACATGATTTTCGAAATCAGCACCCTCGATTATCCTAACTTCGACATTTGCATGGAAGAAAAATAATACTTTTCGGTTTCCCCAATCGTACTTTTCCCCAATCGTCTTTTTCCCCAATCGTCCCTTTCCCCAATCGTCTTTTTCCCCAATCGTCCCAGTTCCACAAAAAAGCGGGCGCGCTTTTGAAATTTGGAGTTTTTTCACCTGGAGATGGAAGCATTTTTCCACATTTTTGATGCTTCCTGGATGCAAAATCGGACGTTTTTTGCCGCTGGATCAGGTCCCCCACTGTACTTTTTCGGCAGCCTAAGAGAAGATATAATACCAGTATACTAGGCCGTTCGTAAAGTCGCTGGCATGTTTTCGGCGACATGCACTCCGCGAAACCGAAAGTTCACTTTGCACTGTGCAATTTTTGGCTTTTTGCACAGTGCAATACAGTGAGGGACCTGATCCAATGGCAAAAAACGTCTCCTTTTGCGTCCCGGAAGGGACCAAAATGACTCCAAACCCTTCCCTTCTCTAAGCTAAAAAACTATGCTTTGAAAAGCGCGCCCTTTCCTTCAAGGCGGGCACTTCAAATCGGGGTTTTTTAGCTTAGAGAAGGGAAGGGTTTGGAGACATTTTGGTCCCTTCCGGGATGCAAAGTGAGACATTTTTTGCCATTGGATCCGGTCCTTCACTGTAGGCTTTTTCGAGCTGTCGCTCGCACCCTGAGTTTTCTTGCACAGTGCACGTCGCCGAAATCATTCCAGCGACTTTGCGAACGGACTGATACACGCCCTGCATACTTTTTGACACAGGACCTCCTTTTACATTACGTTTTTTTTCTCTCTCTCCCGCTCTCCGTCTTTCGCGTACTCTCTCGACCGTAAAGGTCATTTATCAGTGTGTCGGGAAAATAATGAGCACTCTGTCGCATCGAAAATTGCATCGCTGCCGAGAAAATGAATTGTGTCCCGGAAAAATCAAATTTCTTTTGAATTCAGAAATTTCAGTGATAGTGTGCTCATTATTTTCCCGACAGACTGAAAATACAATTTTTAATTTTTTTTTGCTATAATTCGATTAGTTTTTTGTCACGTTTTTAAAACCACACGTTTGTTTTCGACTCTTATTTTTACCCATCTTCAAGAGCCCCCACAACCCGCCAAATAAAACTGTTCTCTTCCAAAAATGGAAATGGGAAACGTCGTGAGATTCGTCGAATTTGGGGTTAAAAAAGCAGAAAACAACAATTTAAAATAAGAATTCCAATCGCTTGTCCACAACAGTTCGGCAAACACGACTGAGCAGTTGAGCATTTTGTCGGCTGGGGATTTCCGATTTTTCAAATTTTTCAATATTTTTTTGGTCAAAAATGATGACTAATATCTTTTTTAAGTTTGTCGGGAAAATAATAAGCGCAATTTCGCTGTTCCAATCGCATCGCTGAAGTGAAAATCAATTTGATTTTGTCGGGACACTATATATTCATTCTTGCGATTTTCGAAGCGACAGAGTGCTCATTATTTTCCCGACAGACTGATATTCGTCGTTTTTCACGAGGTTTTGACCCACAACTTTCTGTTTTTCTATATGTAAAGTCAGATCTGTATGACATATTACAATGATATGTATACTAGGCGTTCCAGAAAGTGCGTGCACTTTTTGTCGTGGGCCGCACTGTGCACAAAATTGCCTTCTTGCGGGGTGCATTTGACCTTTTGCACCGTGCAATTTCAATATCGCAGCGACGCAGGCTTTTCTCAACGGAGCCGGCGCGATTTTTTAGAAATTGCACAGTGCAAAATGTTTCGAAAAGGATCGCGTCGCGCGGGGAACACGAAAATTTGCACTGTGCGGCGCAAAAAAGGCGGAAAAAAGTGCACGCACTTTCTGGAACGCCTAGTACTGAAATATATATAGTAGAGATAGCAAGGCTGAATTTTGCGGAAAAATTTTCTCAGTAAAGCCCATCTGCATATCAATCAGTCTGTCGAAAAAATGATGTGCATACTGCTGAAGTGAAAAGCAATTTGATTTTGTCGCGACACAATTCATTTTCTCGGCAGCGATACAACTTTCGAAGCGACAGAGTTTTCATAAGGTCAATGGTGTATTTGACCATTATTTTCCCGACAGGCTGATAAAACCTGTAAATAGCAAATGATGCCGGTGTAACTTTCCCGGAAGAACTATGCGTGTTGTTTTGCTGTTTTGTAATCGAGCTGATTCACAAAGTTTAATGTGCAAGTCAGAACTACATTAAGGATGGAAGCTTTGATTTATAGCTGGCAGAAAACGTTGAGTTTGTGCTGTTTGCGGTAACTGTCGCATTTGGCAGTTTAATTTGCTGTGGTTGCATTTTGAAGTGTAATCAATTTGCGAGGGAAGCACTGGGTGGCGGGCAGAAATTACTACGCGGTTTAAGCTTGGCGCTCATCGAATCCGAGCGAAGTGTCAGTCCGCCGGAAAAATAATGTGCATTTGCCGTGCTCTGAACTCGCCGCCTTGCCGCGGGTCACGATTTCGCACACGACTGCTGCAAAGAGAGGCAATTTGCTGCGACAAATCCACATTATTTTCCCGGCAGGGGCGTAGCTGACCAAACATTTCTTTGAGGGGGTGGGAGATCGCATGAGAGGTCACCTGTAAAAAGCGCCGCGAAAATTACCCTGGCCCCCTTTACCATTTTTTCCTTTGACCCCAACCTAGCTACGTCTACGTCCCTGGGTAGCCTGATACAAACAACGAGGTGAGTCATGAGTTTTGCCTGAAGTGAAAATCTAGGAAATACTATTTAAGGATCGGGTATTTCCAGGCCCTCACGCGCCGCTATACTCCATTTTTGTTGCACTATGATTTATGGCTCTTTGGAATTTCTGAAACTCGTCTGGAAATTGGCCTACTCCCACCAATATACGCAGATAATACATAAATGACTGCTTTTGAAGCTTACGAGCTACTAGTCGTTCCAGAAAATGCGTAGACTTTTTTCGTGGGTCGCGCTGTGCACAAAGCGTGGGCGCGAGAAAAACCCAGGACTTTTTTCCGCGACTTGTATGTAAAGACCTGATTTTACGGCAGTTCTGGGATGTAACCGTCGGCTCAAGGATCGCAAAGATTGGTCGTCTTCACAAATAATTATTAATTGATCTTTGACATATGGTTTTGTGTCTGTTATGAAACCTTTTTGCTTCCGAGAACGGCAGGGACTAGCATAAGCCATAGTGTCATAAGGATTTCCGGTGATTAACCCAACCAATCTTGGCTAAAATTTGCTTTTTGATTTAATTGGTAACTTTATCTTGAACTTGTAATTCTTTTTTAAAATCATGTCCAGATGTCTGGTTTTCTTTGAAGTTCCCGACATCTGCGATCTCCATCATCTAACAGGTACCGGAAGGTGTGGTTGTTGAAACCTGGAACTAATTTCTGATTATAGATCTATGATGTACTGTCCTTCCAAATTATTTTTGTTATATGTAGCATACAGACTATCATCATCTTTGCGAAAGTTGTAGCTTCCGCAGATTTTATAGTCAAAAAAGAACGTAGAGTCCCGAGCACGAGATATTACCATAATCTCTTGGCCATTGGAAAAACAGTAAACTTTTTTCTCAAAGCGAGCCCTAAAATTCGTATTGGAATTTTAGGAAGTATGAGTCCACTAGGTTCGAATTCAAAACAAGCAAAATTGAAAATACCAGGTTTGAAGCCGAAAAGAAATAGAAATTACCGCAAACATAGCTATGCATAGTATAAATATATATTATAGTTGGACTTTACGTTGACGTAAGATGATCAACGTGAGACGCCCGGAGCTTCTTTTAATTTCCGAAATGAGTTACAGTGGCGGTCCTGGTCCAGTGGCAAAAAACTCATCATTATGCATCCGGGAAGTATCAAAAACGCTGCAAAATGCCTCCCTCTCCAATAGTGTCCTCTCCAAATGCTTCCCTCTCCAATAGTTGGAGAGGGAAGTACTTTGCTGCATTTTTGATACCTCCCGGATGGAAAATGGAAAGTTCTTTGCCACTGGGTTATAGGTCCGCCACTGCATTTTTAGCCACATACAAATTTCTGAAAATTTTAGCTTGCGCTTTATACCCGCAGCCGAGATATCCAGAAATCTTTGCTGACGACATACAGTAGACATTCTTAGAAAAAAATGCTCAATCCTTGCCCAGCTTTGCGAAAAAAGGAAAACCCCGTACAGTCAACTCTCTGTGATAGCAAGCGCAACGCCCGGCGCCAACCGCGTCGCTGAAGTGAAAAGCAATTTGATTTTGCCACGACAAAATTCATTTTTTCGAAGACGATGCTATTTTCGATGCGACAGAATGCTCACTATTTTCCCGGCTAACTGATATCATGTATACGGTAAAAAAGCCAAATATTTTTTGATCCCTTCAATCTACCGTAGCTCTACCGTACGTCCATTTCACAACTTGAAGACTTAACAACCGCAACTACAATAGATTACCATGCTCTCAAAAAGTTTCATTGCCCTTTGAACCCTTACATTGTCCAAAGCGGAGGCGTCTTCTCGATTATATCTTCGAGTTCGCTTCCAAGTGGTTTTTTGTTTTGTTAAAGAGGGGTTTTCTTCGTCGATCAAGGTCGTTTGAAGGAACTCTTTCTTTCCCTTTCCTTCTGCGGCCGTTGCGAAAAGACAACTCTTTTGACTTGTGAGGTTTCCGAAAATAATCGATAGCTTTGCGCTGATGTCTCTATTCGACGTTCGTGATAAATAGAGGATAGATAAATAGAGGGTCTGGGGAGATTTTTTCGTTCAATTGGATAATTACACGATTTTAACTGACATACGTTTTAACGGGCTATTTATCAGTCCGTCGGGAAAATAGCGGGTCGTCGCTGCAAAATGTTTCGCCTCGCCGAAAAAGGGGTCGCGGACTAAGTTTCCAGCTGCGGTAGCCGTCGCAAGGCAAGGCAACCAGTCTCCCGCCACATTTCGGCACTTTGCCCACCCAGTATCGGTTGTAGTCAAACGAAATGTCAAAAATGAATTTTTCCTGGGGTTTTCCGACCGAAAAAGATTTTTCTCGGAATTATTTTATTTCCTTCGCCAATCTTGACACTTTGTTTGGACGAAACTCAAAAGTGGGCGGGAGACATTTTGTTTCTATTTTGGGTTGCCGTGCAAAGCGATGATGAGCGATTTCAAGGCACTGAGAATCAACATTATTTTCCCGACAGACTGATACTAACCCTTCCGGAAAGTCTCTGAAATCAGCGACGCGCGGTGTGAGGAAACAAACGTCTTCTTGCATTGTGCAATGCCTTGTTTTTTGCACCGTGCAATAAGCTTTTTCGAGCTGTCACTCCGACTTTTTTCACACAGTGAGAACGACAAAATTCTGTCCCACAACTTACCGAAAGGGCTCGTACGTATACTACATGTATGTTTTTCTAAACTTGATCTGATTGCGGTGATGATTTATGAGACTGTGATGAAGAGATTTTTAGCTCGCGTTTTGCAAAAATCATCAAACTCTTCAGCTAACAGCCTCATTTTTGGAAGGTTATAACCATGATAGTAATCGACCTTTAACTAACAACTTTAACACTTGGGGTATCTTGCAAATTTGTCCCAAAGTTCAGCAAATTCTCAGCGTCGCATCCTTCCTCTGCAAATTACTTTCAGCCAAACAAAGGCCATTTCTTCGTCCCTGTTGGTCAGTTTATCTCTCAGCTCTGAGTAAACTGATCATCGAACAGCCCGCGGCTATTTAACGGATTAGGAATCGTCTCTTCCCCGTTCGGTCTCCAGTTTATTTATTGTCGCGCGCAAAAAACGATTTTTTTTATTCTCTCGAGAATGCTGCGATGTTGACCACAAGCCTCATGACTCAGTGTTGCATGGTCGTTGTTTCGTTTATGTAGGTGATGAGAGTAGTTGATGCAGTTGCAACTTTTTTATTGCTGATTTTTTGGGGATGATAATGTTGATACAGAAACTTTGACAGGAAAAAGTCCTGGTTTTTTGTACTTGTAGAGGTTGCTGAAAACTTGATATGTTTTGTCGTTAGAAGAGTAATCATTTTTGCGTTATAATTGCAATGTATTATAGTAGCTAGCGTTTCAGCGAAAGAATCAAGTTTTCCGTGTGAAATTGGCAGAGGTAAAAGACATGCAATATTGCCACAATATGGCTTTTTTGGCACCACATTTTGAACAGGTGCCTTTTTTTATGACCGTTGGCCCGGATATTTAATTTCGGTACGGGAAGATTTGCCATCCATCTCACACTCCCTTGTAGTTAGTGTACCATTTCTTCGTATACCATGACATTATACCATGACCTTTTTCTGTCAGTCATATACACATCATTTTCTGTCAGTTTTGGCTTACAAGCATTTCAAAAAATTGGCTCTAAAACATATATTTTTTCATGAATTTGATGTGTAAACTTTGCGCTTTTGTTAAAAAATTTACTGTGACGTTGGTTTCTACCCCATAAATGGGGTCTAGCTATACCTAAAAGATGCTTTTTTCTCTCTGACCGTTCCCCAGGTTTCCTGTACCCTCTCTGCGGCAAAGCTCGTTGAATATCCCAGCTTTTACTGCAAAGCGCGAGCTAAAACTTTCAGGAATTGATTTGTGACCTGTGTCCAAAGTGCGGGCAAAAAACTAACAGGGGAAGTACTCCAAGTGCGACGCTCAGATTTTGATGAAACTTGGCGCAAATTTGGAATAGTTTTTTCTAAGATATATGCGCGAATCCTTGCTCGCGCTTTGCAGAAACAACCGAGATTTTTAGATCGAAAGTCGGCCAAAATTTAGGACTTTTTGCCGAATTTCGGCGCGAAAAGTTTCATGCCTATTTCTACCGTAAAGGATAATGTTTCTATAAGAAATCAAATGTTTCCGCGCTGCCAAAGTTATGGCCAAAAAACACCTTTCTCTCTGACCCCTCTCCACGTTTAGCGTGCTCTCTCGGCGGCAAAAATCGTTCGATATCTCGGCGGCGCCCGCAAAGCGCGAGCTAAAACTTTTAGGAATTGATATTTAGTCCATACCCGACGTGTGCAAAATTTAAAGAAAATCTGAGCGTCGCACATGCAAGAATTTTCTTGTTAACGGAAAAGGCTTTGCTGGAGCACAAGTGATACGATTTTCAGTCACAAAAAAGTCTGTTCCCCGCCAACACCCCCACATCACGTCATTGTCGAAGTAACTTTGCATGACATCATTTCTGCAGTAATGTGGTCGTTTAGCCGCGTTAACTTTTTTCTTCTGTTTTTTAGTCTCATACGTAACGGAATCAAAGGTTTCTGACTGTAGCTTTTTCGGCAGACAAAAATCCATCTTTTTATGAACTACAATTGGGTGATCACATTGCTGTTGTAATCAACAAATGCAAGTGTTGGTCAAATTGTAAATTAATCGCTGAGAGAGATGTTGTAAGCCAACATTCGACGGAAAAATACAGATAGATGATTTACGGATAGTCCTGTTTACAAAAAAAATTGTAAGGAAGTTAAAAATTGTTTCGCCGTTATTTTTGCGACAGACTGTAGAAGGATATCGGAGGTTCAGTTTGGCTTATATTGTAGTAACTAACTCTTGTGACTTCCAAAATTGTTTATTATTTAATAGATAGGTTTTATTGTTCGGTAATCCAAAGCATGTCCCTTTTTTTTGGTACTTTGCCGACCCTATTGAGCTCGAAGTCTGCGCTTTGCTGAGCGGAAGACTCCTTGAAAGTTGCAAAAATGAGGTGTGATATATTATACGATGAAAATTTTTTTCAAATTGAGAAAAATTAGGTGTGACATGTTATACAACGCAAAAAAAATTTCAAATTGAAAAAAAAAATTTTCAATTTGAACATAAATCACAAACCGTTAGAACCTAAACGATCTTTTCACTTGTATTAAAGTAATTATATTACAATATTCCGCCATGCTTACAACGAGTCGACCCAAAGAATTGTTGGCCCGAACTGTCGCTGACCCGGAAAAATGCCAAGATGCCAAATAAACAGCCCTTTCCTGCAAGAGAGTACGCAAAATGAGGAGAGCTCTTCTAATTACTAAAATTTATTCACAAATCTTTTTGTAAGGAATCAAAACAAAAATTGTTTACAAAGATGGGCAAGATCCTCGGCCAAAAAACAAACAATCTTTGTGATAAGTGCGGGGTCCTGCTAATTAAGCAATTCTTTGGCTTGAAAAGAAACCCTCTTAATTCGGCTATGGACAAACAACCAGGCGGAAATGCGGCACGTGGCCATAAGTCGCAATGCTTTCTCAAAAATCGTCGCTTTCGTTTCGTTCTACAGTAACTCCTGCAGGAGAGGGTAACCTTCAAAACCAGCCAATTAAAACGGTTGACCTTCCGTATCTTGCGGTGCTTTTAACCAGCGTTTAAACTTAAATTCCGGTGGAAAAAGGGTGAAATTTTTGGGGCATCAAATTGCTAACAATAAGATATGTCGAGTTTTTGTTGTAATTTTTAACGTTCAAATTTGGAAAATCACAAATATGTTTTATAAAGGGTATACTGTTCTTGTATCATGTCTTACTCGGCTTCCATCGGTAATATCAGTCTGTCGGGAAAACAATGCGCACTCTGTCGCATTGAAAATCGCATCGCCGCCGAGAAAATGAATTGTGTCGTGGCAAAAGCAAATTTCACTTTAGCGACATTGCGCTCATTATTTTTCCCGACAGGCTAAACACAAATTCTAGAAATTCTGCTCTGCACAGTGCAAAGATCATCTTCGTTTTTTGCGAGTCGCCGATTTCAGTTCGGCGACTTTCCGGATGGACTATCAGGCTGTCGGGAAAATAATGAGCACTCGGTCGTATTGCCGCCGGGAAAATAAATTGTGTCATAATAAAATCAAATTACTTTCCACTTCAGCGATGCAACCGACGCAGCAACATTATACTCATTATTTTCCCGACAAACCGCTTTAGCAACTATTTTTGGCCTCAATCTTCCAATCTGTCCCATTTTTGGTAATTTGTCTCCAAGCCAATTAATCATATCGTTTCACGTAGCACACTGATCTTAGCGTTCTTCGCCTCGCAGGCAGACCAAAAAGCGGCAAATTTCCACACTATCAACAACACTTTGATTACCACCCCCATGAGAACTTTACAGCAATCCCGAAAGTCATAAGTATGACCTTAAATCACTTTCCATTGTACTTGATGCTCCGCTGACATCACACCGTTGACCTCCGCGGGGGTCATTGGACCCTTGCCGCGGTTGTTTTTAAGGAGCGCGTACTTGCTGGAAGGCGTGACCAATGCGGGACCAGCCTCCGCTGTAACAAGTCATCCGTCTATTGCGGTTGGCTTTTATAGGATGCTCAGCGTGTGTTGTTGTGGGTTTTTGTTGACGTTGCCGTTCAATTTGTGGTGAGCTATGAAATCGAGGCTTATAAACGGCTGATCATTAAGAGTCGGAGACCTTTGTAATGCGATTTGCGAGCAGTATGGTTTGATCGAGAAAGTGTGATTGAAAGGTTGTAAAGATTGTAGTTTAAGGGGAGCTAATTAGTTTTTAAGTCACAATGGTTTTTTCAGTTGAGAAGAGGCGCCAAAGCAAGTAAAAGTCCTTTCGGAGAGGCTGCGGCTACAGTAACTTAGCTTGGTCAAAATGATTGTCGAATTTTTATTAATGTTGAAGATATCATAAGCCACAATTAATGTATGTCCTTTGCGCTGTAGAAGAGTTCAAGACTGAGAGTTGCTATTCTATGGAACTTGAGGGGTACCAGAAGAAAGATTGTCCTAATAGAAACAATCCATAACCTACAAAAACCCCCTTTGTTCTCTGGCGATTTGTTTTCTTTGCCCATAATTTGCCGCCTGCAAAGACCATTGAATATATGGCTGGGCCTGCAAACCGACGATTAAACTTTTCTGCGATTTCTATGTGACCAATCAAGATTTACCTTGCAAAACACGAAGTAATACAAGCCATGCACTTTTAAGATTTTCATGTTTTGTAAGGCTAGGTTTCAGCTTCATAAAGCGCTCCATTGCAAGCCTTTATTTGAGGGGCTTTGTTGCCAATTTTGGGCCGAAAACTCTCGGCTGCTTCTGCAGAATGCGAGCTAGAATTACTGTATTTTTCTTAAAAAGATAATTACTCTAAGTTGCCACCAAGTTTCATCAAAATCTGAGCGTCAAACTTTTCGCACTTCCTCCGTTAAACCCTATGATTAACATCTCCCATCCATACTCATAGCAACCTTGGCAAACAAGATGTACTTTCTCTATAAACCCCCAAATACCTTTCAGTCACACGCTGCAACCGTCATTTCTATTTTAAGATTATAAACCGCGGCGATTACTTCAATTAACTACGCGCAGCTTTACCGCCGTTTTTCATTTTGTCCATTTGGTCGTAATATGAACTTTTCTGGGAAAACTGAACGGGTAAAAAAAGGAGCAACTGCGATGTTCGTTTTAGCACTTTTATCATCGACCTTCAAGGACTTATTCCCCAAAAGCGGTTGTAAATCATTACAATTTTTGTAATGTTCCGTAAACTTCAACCGTAAATTTATTTTTTTTTTCCATTGGCTTACAAGGGAGGTATGCTAGGCCTTCCGGAAAGTCAACGGACTGAAATCGGCGACATGTACTGTGAGAAAACAAGAGTTTTCTTCGCATTGTGCAATTTTTGCTCTTTGCCCCGTGTACAGTGGGGGACCTGGGGCCTGTTTCACTAACATAAAAATAAATAAAAGAGAAGTAGGGGGGAGCGAGAGAGCATCAAAAACGCGTTTGCGAGCAAGAGAAACCGGACGAAAAGCAGAAGTAGCCTACTTTTGCGGGAGTGACTTTTTACGTCCAAAACCGGGGTTGGGGGCAGTATTTTGGCCATAACTTTTTTCTCAGTTGGCCTAGGAACACCCTTCAAAATTTAGAATGAAGCTGACTGTTTCAGCTATCACCAAGCCTATTTTCAATACTGCGTTGCCAAAACCCGTCCTTAAAAAAATCGTAAAGTACGCGTGCTTTAATTTTTGAGAAAATCGGCTAAATTTGAGCTTAAAATCCCCATAACTTGGGTAAAACTTTTCGGATTAAAACCCTCCAAAAAACAACGCATAGAATTTTGTAAGTAGTTTTAGACAATATGTGTTTTGAATTCCTTTTATAGCCCGATGGACCGCTAATTTTACAGTAGTACGGCCAACCATCTCGTTTTTTCTTCTTCGCGGAATAAAAACGAATTTTTCTCACCAATTTTTATAAGAATAATTACAAATTTCATATCAGTGTACAGGGTGTCCAGAGAAATTCCGCGGAAAGTATTTGCCGATTTCTCGGCGCTTAGGCAAGATATCCCAAAAATTCTTTTTGCATTAGAAAGAAGACTGTGGGCGGTTTTTTGTCTAAAAAAGTTTTTTTGTCCGCCGACGCGGAACATACTGTATTCGGCGGAGACTTTTGGTAGCTTTTTTGGTCATCACACCAATCTTAAGCGCTTTACTATGATCCTGAAACTATCGGGAAGCCTTCAGTTTTTTCCACGGAGGATCAGGAGACCGACGACAACGCTATGCAATCGCATTTAGCGACTGCACCGCACTGTGTAGTTGCGTCAACAGCGATGAAGTCCGACCGCATCGTGCGGAGGTTTGAAACAGCGGGGCAAAGAGAAGTTCAAACAGAAAATATTTTGTTGTTTTCTGGTACACCAAGTCGTTTACTGATGGCTAAGCTGCTGCCAAGGCTTGGCGACAAAATTTTGGAGAGCATATGGGATCAGCAAAGAATGCTAGCCACATAATGCTTGGGACATCTCCTATCCAAAGCTGAGTTGTGGCCTCCGCCGATACGGAAAGCTCGCCATTCCATTGCCGAACGTTTGGTAAACATAAAAATAAGATAACATTCTCTTTTTAACCATCAGAAATCGTACTGCAGCTTTTAATATTGGTGTGATGACCAAAAAAGCTACCAAAAGTCTCCGCCGAATACAGTATGCTCCGCGTCGGCGGACAAAAAAACTTTTTTCGACAAAAAACCACCCACTCTTCTTCTATCTTATGCAAAAAGAATTTTTTGGATATCTTGCCTGAGCGCCGAGAAATCGGCAAACACTTTCCGCGGAATTTCTCTGGACACCCTGTATAGAGCCGTTTCTTAGCTACATTATGTTTTTTGAGGGGTGGCGATATATCATTAACTGAAAGAGTTACGGGCAATTAAATCAAGGTAACCTCCATTTTTGACCATAAAAAGTCGTTCCGAAAGGGGCGAACTTTTCCTCTTCCTTTGATTTGAGGGCTCTTTTTATGACAAAAATGGAGGTAAATTTGCCATAACTCAGCCATAATAAGACCTACAATTGGCCCTCTAAAAAGCCTCATGGAAAAAAAGATGGGCTATCGACTGGTATAAATTAAAGCGTCAACATTTTGAAATTGACCGAGAAATAAAACATTTCGTATCTTCAGTGTAAATGTACTCTGTACTTTAAGCTATATAACTAATCTACTCTTGAAAATAAAACAACGAAATTTGGATATGTTGTAGTCTCAACCGTCAGCTTTGTTTGGTTTTTTGAAGGGTGTTCCTATACCAATTGAGAAAAAAGTTATGGCCAAAATTCTGTCGAAAACCCCGGTTTTGGACGCAAAAAGTCACTCCGAAAGAGAAGTAGGCTACTTCTGCTTTTCGTCCGGTTTCTCTCGCTCGCCAACGCGTTTTCGATGCTCTCTCGCTCCCCCCTACTTCTCTTTTATTTATTTTTATGTTAGTGAAACAGGCCCCTGATTCAGTGACAAAAAGCGTTCCATTTTGCACCAGGGGAGTATCAAAAATGTGGCAAAATGCTTCCCTCTCCAAGTGAAAAGACTCAGATTTCAAAAGTGAGGAAAAGGGCGCGTCCTTCAAAACGAAGTTTTTTCACTTGGAGAGGGAAGCATTTTGCCACATTTTTGATACTTCCCGGATGCAAAATAATACGTTTTTTGCCACTGGATCAGGTCCCCCACTGTAACAGGCTTGTTTCGGCTGTCGCTCGGCTTTTTTGCACAGTGCGGCGCACAGATTTTGATGACGCATAAAGTCAGTATGATTGTTTGTACGGCATATGGGATACTCTCTTCTCAGCTGGCGCTTTACAGAGACGACCGAGATTTTTCAGTTAAAAAATGTGGAAAATGTGGTATTTTTGGCAAATTTTTACATAAAACTTTCCTTATTGTTAGCTATCTCTACCGTAGTTTTCGCTCAAAAAAAATTTTTTTTTCTCCCCAGATTGAACTAGACATGGCCAAAAAAGTATTTTTCTGTGACCACTCTCCGCATCTCGTGCATTCTTTCGGCGACGAAGATCGCTGAATATCTCGGCTGAGCATGGAACGCGCGAGCTAGGTTTTTCAGTAGTTTATACGTTCATTATTACGCTTTCCTAAAATTGCACCGTGCAAAAACAAAAGTTGTCTTTGCACTGTGCAATTTCATGTTTTTTTCACGCAATAGGCTTTTCTCGGCCGCCGCTCGCACCCTGACTTTCTTCACACAATGCAAGTGCCAAAAATCATTCCGGCGACTAAGGGCTAACGTGCCGGACGTGTGTGAAAAGTGTAAAGAAAGTCTGAGCGCCGCATTTAAGACCCTGCCCTTGCATACTTTGACCATTTTAACTGCTTGCCTAGCAGACTTTGACCAGCGTGGTTGCACAATCTACGCTGTAAAGAAAAGATTCTGCCCCGGGCGGTTTTAATATTGAAACATTAAGGCTGAATTTAACTCTCTCCAAAGTTGAGATGACAACCATTCTACGTTCGGTTTTATTAAAACTTTTCGGCTTCTATTTCAAATCGTGTGACGTTGTTTACAATTCGAGTTAAACGTTGGTTTAAAAAGTTAAGAAGAGAAATTTCATGCGGGTTATCGTAAAGTTTTGGGGTAATTATTTTTCCACTGACGTCAAGCGCTGTTCTTTTGGAGAGTTCAGAGATTTGGAGATTAGGGTTAAGACATTTCACCTCAACGTGCACTTATAGAAGAAGTACTACTTGCGCTATAAAGTCCGTGAAATTGGCGCGGCCCGTTTTTCTGGGGGGTTTTCGCGGCTGCGCGCAAAATTATTTTCCCGACAGACTGATATCTTGATTAGCAAAAAAGTCTAGTTTCTGACTTCCCAGCCACTTTCACGATCACACCACATACATCAGGCTTTATGCAGCTGTGTAATACTTGATTACTTCACACATCCCACAAACTCCACTCTCTCAAAACAGGCTCTATGCCATACCTCCCGCCTACCGAACAGAGCATGCTCGGTAGACATTAGAGTTCGACCATAACCTCCCGAAGCCATTGCCCTTCTGTTTTGTAAACATATATGACCTGTTTATGCCGTGACTCCTCGCCCCACCTTGATTGCTCATCATACCTTCGTTTTCAGAGCAAGTTGATTCGAGCCAAGACCGCGGAGCCCTCATGGTTGGGCCGATCAATGCGAACACCTCGGCCATCACATACACAAAATGTTTCAGCCACATCCCGTTGAAGGACCGGGCACGGGTGGCGATGGTAGGTAGGAGTTGGTTGTTTGTATGGAAAGTGATACAGTGAGAGACCTAATTCAGTGGCAAAGAACATACCATTTTGCGTCCGGAGGTATCAAAGAATGTGGCAAAATGCCTCCCTCTCTAACTACCAAACTCCGTTTTGAAGGGCTTGCCTCGCAAAAACAGAGCGGGATCGCATTTGAAGTCTGAGTTTTTTTTACTTGGAGAGGGAAGCATTTTGCCATATTGTCTGATGCTTCCCGCACAATGGTCCGTCTTTTGCCACTGGATCAGTTCCGCCACTGTAGAAGTGAGGCGTTCAGAAATCCTTTGTGATAACTCTTGTGCCTTTAGGCAATAAGAAAGTTTCGTACAGTGCTTACGGGAAGTATCAAAAAAGTGGCAAAATACCTCCCTCTCCAAGTAAAAAAGGTCTGTTTTGAAGGGCTACACTCACAAACAGGGCGAGCTTTTAAAATTGGAGACTTTTCATTTGGAGGCGGAGGTATTTTGCAGCGTTTTTGATACGTCCTGGATGCAAATGGTACGTTTTTTGCCACTGGATCAGGTCCGCCACTGTAGCTTTTTTTCTTCCTTAGAGGGTAATATTCCAATAAAAAATTTGCTATTCGCCTTCTTTTTCGTATGACCGAACTCTACGTTTCGCGTACTCTCTTGGCCGCAAAGATCGTTGAATATTTTGGCTGCCCCTGCACAGCGCGAGCTAAGGCTTTCTGCAATTGATATGTGACCTGTTCGCGGCATATGTGCAAAATTTAAAGAAAATCTTAGCGTCGCACTGGCCCTTCCTTCGTTATTGTATCTCTTCAAAGCCCTTGGTGTGACCTTCAGTAATCCCATCATTTTCAGGAAGCATCCAATAAAACAGAATGGGAACGAGTCCTCCACGTACACCATGGCCTGATCCCGATACCATTCAATGTGGTCGCCACAATAGTTGTAATATTCTACATATTATCGGTGCGGCAGGCCATGCGAGAGCATCGAGTTAGCCGCAAATTCTATTCGCTGCTGCTGAACAGAGCGATTGGCGATTTGGTGGCCTGCATAACCTGTACAGTGACGATATTTTACAGTTTGTATTGGACCCATGAGTGAGTTTTACTATGGGGAAAAATGTCGATTTTGTGCATTTTTTAGCACTGGAATGGTCCAAATTTTGAACACAACATTCATCGCTTCATTTTGGGCTGGAATGTGCTCGTACGTCGCGCAGAGTGTAATGAAATTGTACGGCGTTGCGCGGCCCCTACAATATAGGCGTTATATCACAATGGCAAGGTGCAAACAGTTCTGTGTGGCGAGGTAAGTTGATGCTGGGATATCACGAATCTTGGAGCCTCTGAATGATAGCCGTATAGTTATTTCTTCTATCGAGGGCAATTTTTCTACAAAAAAATCGATTATATCCGCATGAATCTGAAAAAGATATCGCCAGAAACTGTTTTATTCTGTGACCGCTCTTCACGTTTCGTCTACTCTTTCGACCGTAGAGACGTTTGAATATCTGAACTGCCTCTTCAAATTTAAAGAAGATCTAGGCTCTCTCTTGTACCTTTCTATTGATAGCCTCAAATTCCATAGTATATATACAGTAAAAATTATTGCTTTCAGTTGGGTGCTCTTTGTCGTTTGCATCATCTACACTGGCAGCATGGTTGCACTGACCACGATTCCGAAGCTTCAAAAAATGTCCAAATGCACGTCAGAATCCTGTTTACATCCCATGTATGTTGGAAGGAATGGACTCGTGGTGATTGTTTATTTATTTACACTCGTGTGCTTTGGAGTTACTGGTGAGTTGGGAAGATATTCAGTTTATTGCTGGTTCTATTTTGCATTTCTCTGTCCCCACTTTTCGGCTCCACGATACTTCTGGTCAACAGAAAAGCGATTGATACGGGAAGAAGGGCAAAAGGGGGACCCAAAAAACATGTTGTAGGGGGTACCGTCGACACATGGAAAAATTACGCTCGATAGAGAAGACTAGTCAGAAACTTGCAATATGGCCGCATTTTTCTAAGCTTACTGATCTCAGTTTGTACACTTCCCTAGTTAGTTATTGCTACCCTCGGGGCTCTTAACGCTGAGCTATTGTAACATATAGAAAAGCAAAAATTGCTCCAAAAAACGAGGATCCCTAAGTTTTATTCGGATACTGCTGCAGTAAGACTTGTAAAATACCCCCAAAATGGGTGATGAACTATCCTAGGAGCTGGCCAATCTTATCATTTCTATTAACCAAGCCTTCTCCTAGCCTCCCTCATTGATTGAATGACAAATGAAGGCAACCAAAAATTGTCGACCCGAGGTGTCGTTGAGCCGAAAAGTCGTAGCATTTTCTGTATTTTATTAATTTTTTTGTTGTTTCCTCGTTTCTAACTTCAATTTTTCCATTTTCAGTAGTCCTAATCCGCCGCGCCAAGAGCCGCTCCGAATCATTTCACTCCAACGCCGCGGGCGAACGAAATCGAGAAGCCGTAAAGCGAAAATTCCGCTATCCGCTGTTGAAGCTAGCGTTGCATGTGTCAACGTTTGCAATCTTCAACTTCCCGTATTTTTGTTGGGCACTCACTTTAACCATAGCGGGTGGATGCTTCTATCCGCTCCATTACAACAGAATGGTAATGTTGAGTGCGTGGGTGCGGATGTCGCTGCTGACAAGGATCATCGTGGATTCGGTGCTGAGTCTGGCGTTGGAGACGGAGGTAAGTGAGGGACGAAGTTTTGATCGATTAGATTGAGAAAACAGCAAAAAAAGGTTTGCGTTGTATGCATGAGGGAGGCTGGGAGAAAGCTTTGTTAGTAGAAATAATAAGATTGATCGGGTCCTAGGAGAGCTTATCATCTTTGAGGTGTTTTACATATACCCACATCAATAATATTTAGTAGAAAAAAGTTACCTATCTTCGTTTCTGTGGCAAATTTTGATTTTTTATATGTTACAATAGTTCAGGGTATAGGAAACTAACGTTAGTAATAGCCAAAACGAGAGAAAGTGGAGATACCGCAAGTCTTTGCTAAGTCTCCGCCGAGCCTTCGCCGAGCGTCCGCCGGGCTTTCCCTGTGAACCAGAGCAGCAACAAAATAAGCCGCAAAATCACAACTACTTCCACTAATATCACAATGATCTGCAATCTCAACATTTTTCAGGTGAAACGAAGTTTCCTCCGCCTTCTTCCATGTACCAAACGAGTCGCCCCACAGCCAGCCAGCTCTTCGTCGATTCCAAATCGTCTCAATACCGTCAAGTCCGGCACAGTCTCGGTGTGCGACAGCAGCGATTACTCGAACGCTGACAACACCGCGCCGCTGACGGAGAAGGAAAAAGGTCAGCAGCGGTCGGTCAGCGAGCGTGGGCTTATCCAGAAGCGGCTGGAGCCCGCTGAACTCGAGGATAAGAAGGTTATCGAGGTCATTCCTGAATAGAATTTTTTGCCTTGTTGTGATTACGTTTCTTGTCTTTTTGTTTTGTGAAAATTTGCATAGTATTGGAAGGAGTTGCCGAGATTTGAGGGCCTAACAATTTATGAGAAAAAAGGCTGCATTTGGTATCAAAAAGTATCACAGAGAGATAAAAAAAAATTTTCTTTTGAAGAGGGAACCCCCTTTAAGACGTTTTTTTTGAGTCTTATAAATTTCGATTAAAAATCCAAGGCACTCTCTCTTCAAAATCAATAGTCTTGTTATCTCTCTGTGATACTTTTTGATCCCAAATTCGATTGTTCGTTTTCAGCCTTTTTTCACAACTTTTCCCTCCTTTTTCCTCATTTTTGGCCTACTTAACTCGAAACTACTCCCAATCTTTCTCACCTCGGAAATTATTGTACAGTAATCTCCCCAAAATCTATTTATTTTGCCATAGCCTCGAACACAAAGTGTTTTTTGGAGGATTACAATTTCAGACGTTTTATAATCTGTTCGACAGCGCTCAACGTGTCGTAACGACGCCTCTTCGGGTCTAATCTACGCATAATCTTGTTGTCTAAGCATATCTTGTCCCTAACTACCGACGATTGATCTCCGTTTTGATCATGAAACCTCATAATAAACGATGTAAACACCGCGGCGTAAAAGCGATATATTTTTATTACCCGTAACGAAGAGAGTGTTAAATAGTCATTGAAAGCATTACAAAGAGACGCACAATGTTGTAAAATTGAACAGGAGAGGGTATAAAACTTTTGAGGATCAAGCAAAATGAGGGATAAAATCGAAGAAAAATTTTAAAAAACGGCCAAATTTTGTGATCAGTTTTGATACCAAAATGGTCCCATTCTCATCGATTTCACAGGGGAAGTGCTCCAAATACGACCCTCAGATTTTGATAAAACATGGCACAAATTTAGACCAATGTTTTCCGAGAGATTTCTAGCTCGCGCTTTGCAGAAACAACCGAGATTTTTGGACAAAAGTGGAAGAAAATGTGCCACTTTTTAGCTCAATATCGGTATGAAAAGTTTCATACCTTTAGAGTAACATTTTATAAGCTTTATTTGAGGTATCTGGCTCAAGAGATTCCATGGTCTATCGAGATTTTGAGGTTACAAGTTGGCGAAAATGTGGCACTTTTATGAAAATTTTGTCATAAAAGTTTTTGTGCCTATTTCTACCATAGAGTCTAATGTTTCAAAAAAATCGCTTTTTCCGCGCAAAATCGGCAGAGATACGGCCAAAAAAGTGCTTTCCTCTCTGAACTCCACGTTCTCTCTCATCGACAAAGACCGTTGAATACCTCGGCTGTTTCTGCAAACTGGAAGCTAAAATTTTCAGGCATTGATGTGTGTTCTGTACTCAATGAGTGCGCAAAATTTAAGGACAATCTGAGCGTCGCACTTGGGACATATTTTAGCGAAAACAAGTCTTATACTTTTTGCGAACAAAGACTAACAAAAACTTGAGGACTACACACAAAAAAAAATCACTGATATATCTTGAGGACATGGATATTATCGGGCAACCTTTCAACTTCCACCTTTTGCGCCCTGAGCGTCATCACCATGGGCGGTTTGTCGGCCACAATCGTTTGCGGTTGCTGTGTTTGCAGAACGTACCGCTGCTCTTCAATGCCGTTCCCGTGTACGAGAATCGGCGTGCCCAACACCTGATTGTGGATGACCTGCGGCAACTGTTGTTGTTGCTGATGTTGGGTCTGCAGGTTGGGCGTGGATTGCAGGGGCAGGGCGCTGATCAGCGCCTGCACGGTGGGATTCGTGTAGATGATTTGGGATTGGGAGGAGAAGACTGTGGGTCGGCTGTATTGCTGCTGTTGTTGCGGTTGCGCCTGCGTGATGGTGTAGGTCTGGCCGTTCTGCGGCGGCGGTTGCTGCTGCTGCAACGAGGTGCTTTGGGGTTCGTAGTGCGGCTGTTGGGGCGGCTCTTCGGCCGGACTGTACTTCTCGTCCGAGTCGGGGTACTTTTGATGGCGCGCGCTGAGAATGGAGATGGACTGCTCCACCGGTTGTGTGGGAATACTGACGTTCTCCGGCATGGTGTACGACTCCTCTTCGCATTTCCGGATTCGTTGGAGATAGTGGTGGACTTGTTTGCGACTCACATTCACGTAGCCGTGGTCCTGAAGAGAATGCGGTAAAAATTTAAAAAAGCTCGATTTCTTGGCGTTACGACTTTTCGGATAAGCGACAGTCGGGTCGATGATACTATGGCTCGCCTCGGTTCGTCGTGCATGGGAGAGGCTAGGAGAAGGCTTAGTTAGTAGAAACAATAGGATTGATCGGGTTCTAGGATAGCTTATCGCATTTTTTGAACATCTACTCACGTGAATAAAATCTGGATAAATGTTACGCCGTTTTTTTGATTTTGAATTTTGCTCTTTTATATATTAAAATAACTCAGGGTAAAGAAAACTAACGTTGGTAATAGCTAGAAAATAAGATAAAGTGGACATATTTCAAGCCTCCGCCAAGCCCTCCCGCACGTTCGCCGACCACCCAAAGGTGTTGTCAGGCCCCGTAGGCACTTCCTACAACCTCTTCTTCTGGAATACACTTGCCCTGCGACCCGTATCGGTTGATTCTGTGTTGACCCGAACTGTCACCGACCCGAAAAATCGCGAATTTTTGCGTTCACCGGACAGAACTTAATCCCCTTACCTTCAAAGTCTCGCACACCATCAACGGCTTCACACTGTAGTTTTCGACAAAACACCGATCAATAATCGCCCTAATGTCGTTCGAAAAACTCGGCCTCATCAACGTGTGATCATGCTGTCCAGCCGAAATCAGCGCCTTCGAAGGCCGCCCGTTCGACCCGTTGATCAGCCGCAACGCCATCTTACAGCCCTTCCGCTTCAGACGACATTCGTACTCCACACACTGTTTGGCGACCCGCTTCTTGGCCCAGTGCTCCATTTCCGTGACGTAGAAGGTCCGCCATTCCTCATCGGTCTCGAATTCCTAAAGGACGAGTGTTCAGAAAATAAGACAGGATCTTCCGCTCAATGTCAACAAAAATTTAATCGTGTTTTTGATCCATTTTTGAGCAAAACCCATCAATTTTCACCTTATCTTACGGCGGGAAATTTATACTCAAGCTGTCAACAAAAATTTTCTACAAAAAGTTTCTTCGAAAATAAGTCTCTTAGCTCCTATACGTGCCTATCACTGATATTATGCGCAAAAAAGCAAAGAAATCGAGGAGAAATTGAGCTTCCGACCTTATTTTTGGGAGAGACGAAAAAAAATTTTTTTGCAGAAAATACAGAAAACCTGTGAAAGACCGCCGCAAATAAGAAAAATAATGAAAAAAATATGCGCATAGACAATTGCTATCTTTCGCACAGTGCATTTTTCACTGTTTTCCCACGCCGAAAAAAACCTATTGCACGGTGCGAACAGCAGGAAATTGCACAGCGCAAAGAAAGTGCAAGCTTCCTGTTCCCCGGGCGACGCGATCCTTTTCGAAACATTTTGCACTGTGCAATTTAATTTGTGTCGCAGCGATATTGGACTTGCACGATGCAAAACATCAGATGCACGCCCCAAAAAGGGTTTTTTACGCACGGTGCGGTCTACAACAAAAAACCTACGCACTTTCTGGAATGACAAGTAGTAATATCCTCTAGTACGAATTCACATTTAAAATCCTCACCTTCAACAGCAAGTACGTCCTCTTCATCGGTCTTCCGCCCTCAACAACAGTTTGACCGGGCTGCGAATTCGCCTGAATTGGCGACTGCTGGAACAGCGAGTTGATTTGGATCTCGCTAGCTGTCGGAGTGTCGGGTTTGAAGGAGGTGGACGCATTCTGCTCGTCTGATTCATGCTCCATTTTCACGAACTGCTGATTTCCGATGTGGCTGATCTGTTGTTGCTCAATCACTTGCTCGATGATGTTACTGACCCTCTCAGTTGTCATCTAAATCTGCAAGAAAGCATGCGTTCAAGTGGATGATGGTTTGCCGACTTCCAACGCGCTTCGACGGCGGGTTGATCGCGAAGAAGCGCTCTAAAAGAGGTTCAACTTGGAACGGGTATTGCGCGACGATGCTTGGAGTAATTTAAAATTAGCGTTTTTTTAGACGACAAAACGGCCGATATCCCACCGGAAAACGCGCGAAAATCGCTCAACTCGCAAGAATTTCTGCGATAAAAGTAATCACAATGTTCCGCTCGCTTTTCCCCCAAAATCCTCGAAATCCGGGTATGTCCTCCATGAGCAAGCCAAAAATAAGCTCGCCAAAACCCCAAATACCCATACTCCCCGGCAAAACTCTCCCGTCTTAACAATGGGGGGAGAGCGAAAGCGAAACGGGAACCTCGCTCCGACCCCAGTCCCCCACCACGCCGGGATCTCTCTTCGTTTGCGGGGCGTGGGGTCCGCACCCCAGCCCCCTCGGCTCTCCGGGGGCGCACCACACATTCGGCTCCCACTCGGCGGTGTTTGGACCCCCAGTGGGGGCCGCGCTCTCCGCATTCCGCACGCTCTCTCGGCGGGTTTTTGTTTTTTCTTCGCTCCACACCTTTTTCAACAGGAGTCTTGCTCGCAAAAATGAATTTTAAGATAGAGTGCCAGCTGAAGGAGCATGAAAACACATTGGGCTTGAGAGATCAATGAATTCTGCACTTGGAGAGCTGATAAACACTCGACTTTTTCGATGAAACATTCCAAAAACATCAAAAAATTACCTATAATAAGGTGAAGTGGGATAAAAGTGGCTGAAAATTGCTTTTTAAACTGCCGAATGGCTCTAATTCTATTTTATATTCCTCTTACACGGAAGCTCGAACAAAATCTGGTCGAGATTCGAATAAATCTCTATCCCTCAATCTATCGTGCCGAAACCCGAAAATCCTTGGCATTCTGTTGCAAATAAATTATTTTTCTCGCTTTTTTACTCCGAAACAAGTTGAAAGGTTTCTGTTGTAAGTATTGAAACATAGACAGTCAGAAAATGCATCGTCCAACGACGCGGAGTTTGTCTAAAGCCAAGTCCGTCACTAATGATAAGATTGTGGGTAAGATAATATTTTTATTCGATTTATTTTGTCTGAAACTTGGTCGTTTCGACCTTGCTTTTGATGGAATGTGATGTTTGTTTTATAAGGACGCTGTTAATTCACTTACCGTGTTTTCAGACTATGACCGAAAGGTGCGCGCCGAACTCAAGCCCGAGACGGATAAGAAGAACCTCGAGAAAGGTAATTTTTTTGGTTTTTGTTGTTTATGGTCTAGATGTTTGATGACTAGCGCCGAAAGACGTCCGTTCGCAAAATTCTACCTGTTTTTGTGCAGAATTCATTAAGTTCTCGCTAATTTTACATTATTTATCCGTGAATTTTATAGAATTGCATGAAAATCGGGTAAAAATGCTGCTCGAAGTGGTGAAGCAGTCGAAAGATGACGCCTGGAAGTATCAGTCATTAGAAGAAATTTTTCGGAATGGCAGGCAATGAGGCCAACATTGTTTTACTAGTCTTTCATAGCAAACCCTCATGGATAATATCGGAGATGTCTGAATGTACATTTCACAATGGATTTTGATGTTTTTTTTTTGATTTTGAGGTTACTTTAATAACTTCAGTTTCTTACTCATTATTGTGACTTGCATTAAGATTGTTTCTAATTAGAGTTGCGATATTATTTTAGGTAGACTTGGACCTTTCAAATCTGTTGTTAAAATTGTTGTTTCTGGCGTTTCAAATGCCGAGTGATGGATCTCAAAGTGTGATTCCGCCTTTCTAGTACTCCTATTATGTAAATAAATTCCAATTTTTTGACTTTCGACCTATTTTACTCGGTTATTACCTGAAAATTCTATTTTCCCGTTGTTTTACTAGTTTTCCTCAATTTTTAGGCATTCATACGAAGCTGGGTTGACTTTTCGATGTTGTAAATATTGATTATGGACGAATACACAAGAGAACCATGGTAAATTTATGTTTTCGATTAAAAAAAATATTGCTTTAGGTATAATTGATGTTTTTGGTCGTAAAAAGTATAATTTTTAACCTTTCTGCTTAGTTCATTTATTTTTTTAGTCCGTATCGAATTTTCGACGATGTTGGCAGCGCATTTTCCATGGGCCTGGTGGGTGGATCGATTTTCCATTCAATTTCCGCTTATCGACATGCCGCGAAAAATCAAAAACTCTCCAGTATGCTGCGTGAAATCCGTTTGAAATCGCCTGTGACCGGTGGGCAATTCGGTGCGTGGGGTGGAATGTTCAGCACGATTGATTGTACTTTAGTTGCGATTCGAAAAAAGGTAAAAAATTATATTATACTTGACTGTAGATGGTTACTTTCAAAAAAAATATTATATCTTCTTTAGTTTTTACGGTAGAATAATTGTTTATGGCTCATATTTAAGCTAATGGTGTCTTCTTTGATTTCAGGAAGACGCTTTTAATTCAATTGCCTCAGGCGCTTTGACCGGAGCATTTCTTTCCATCCGGTCAGGGCCAAAAATAATGGCCGGTTCCGCGATCCTCGGTGGCACGGTGCTAGCGATGATCGAAGGAATGGGTGTTGTGATGACCAGATTTATGGGTAACATGTATGATCCCACGCAACAACCGCCTCCAGAGGATCCACAACAATTGGCGCCGAAGAAAGAAGCTCCAGAACCGGTGGAGAGCACGGAAGCCCCGCAAACAGCTCCGTTTGGAATCCCCAAGCTCAACTTGTAAATTCCTGTCTGTCTGTGGGTTTCTACATGTTTTATCTGATAGGAATCCATCAAAAAATCTGATGGTTAATATGTGAAATGAGTGGAAACTGAGATTTTAGGCCATTTTATCGTCTATTATGGGTGTTGTAGATATTTTAAAAATTTTGTTTCAAATTTGCAACGTTTACGATGAAACTTGTAGGTTTGTCAAGCTGTTTTGTTATTTTAGTCTGTCAAACTTTTAAATTGTAGATTTTACTATCGAAAACAGGTAAATTAATTCGCCAATATCGGTAAAATTTATTCAAGAGATAAAGAAATTACGCCCATCCCAAAACTTTTTGTATCCTTTCCTTGAGGACGTCCCTTCGTTTCCGGCCCTGGAAAACAGTGGTGGTTGGCGTGAAGTAGTAGGTAGTAGTGGTGGAACTGACCGCCGGAGGTCCTGTAGTCTTGGTTAAAGTCACGTTCAAAGGAGTGTTACAGTAATTTGTAGTGCAGTAGCAATAAAAAGTTTGTGTCACCATGTCTCCCATGCAACCATTGCGAGCCCCGTCATTCATACAGTACGTGGTTTGACGGAAGCTTGAGATGTCATACGAGGCGAAGGCTAAAAATTTTGAGTTTTTGGGGAAAAATTAAGAGAGAAACGGCCGAGATTTTACAGGGTGTACCAAAAAAATGGAAACTTTTTTTCATGGGTCCTGACGAGAAAATGGTTAGGTGTAGCCAAAGAAGTTTATTACTACAAAATTCTCTGTGTTTTTTTGTCCTAGTGGTTTGATTTTTATGCCCATATCGATTAATCGACCTGTTTTTCTGAACTTCAAACGAAGGGACCTCGATTTTGGACTTGTTTTTGGAGCTGTTCGAACAGTTAATTTTCTCGGTATAGAAAGAACGTTGTGTCAAAAGTAATCACGCGGTGCAAGGAGCTTGATACGGATAGTAAGCGCTCAGGAAGTGAAAGAAAACGCACCGCCAGCGCTTCTTTCAACCGGAAGATCCCCAACAGCAAAATCCGCGATTTTCAAGAAAAACTTTCCCTTGAGACTGACATCAGCGACCGATCAGTCGGCCGAATAGCCAAAGACGAGATCAATCTCATGTCATACAAGCTCTAAAAAATTCAGATCTTTAAAGTCGAGAGTAAGTGCGTACGGCACAAAAATGTCGGAAAGTCAAAGGGGCGGGCCGCAGCTCCGAGACGTGAGCGCATTCAGTTCGCGGTTCAATATTTAGCGGATACACAACCACCAGAACGATAGAATCTGCTTCAATGAAGCTCCTAGCCTGTTGGCCATCGTCGAATACAGCCAAATTCCGGGCCGTCATTGCTTAAGGCGGAATTTGTGCCAGCGGCAAGAAATCCATGTTTTTCGTGAATCAATGGGGCAAAATACTAACGCCGCGTTAATTTCTATTTTGTCGTGCTTCCGTCAGCTCAGCAGAACCTTGGCAATGCAGACTTGGCGTTCCAACAGGACTCAGCGCCGGCTCACAGGGCAAAATCGACTCAGGACCCGAAATGGGACCGATTTTCCCGATTTTAACCCGTCTGCGAAATGGCCGCCTGCTCGCCGGATCTGAATCCAATGGACTATATTTTTTTTTAAGTAGAAGGCCAGCACCTGTACTATGCTCCACAAAAGTTTGGGGTCGCAAAGTAAATGCTGCGCCAAGAACGGGGCCGATTTCCCCCTTAAAAAGCTGCGGCCCGGAGCCCAAAATTTTACGTCACGTTTGGAGCTCTATATCGCCACCAAAGGCAGCCACTTTGAAACAGGTTGAACATGTTATAAACAATGCTCTATGTTACCAATAATAACCGTTACTTTTGCTGAATTTTGATTCTCCGAAAAAATATAGCTATAAAAACAAGTTTCCATTTTTTTGGTACACCCTGTATGGTCAAGAGTTACCACAAATTCGATACTGTTTTGGGATTTTCAGGATGGAAAATTCTGCTGTTATTTTGATCAGAATTTTCCATCCTGAAAATTTCGAAAATGTGTCGAAGTTTTGGCGGCAAATGAGCGTCGTACCGTGAGGGACCTGGTTCAGTGGCAAAAAACTTATCATTTTGCATCCAGGAAGTATAAAAAATGTGGCAAAATGCCTCCCTCTCCAACAAAAAAAAACTCCGTTTTGAACTGCGCGCTCTTTCTCTCAAAAAAATAGTTGGCGCGCTTTTGAAATCGGAGTTTTTTCACTTGGAGAGGGAAGCATTTTGCCACATTTTTGATACTTCTCGGATGCAAAATGGTACGTCTTTGCCAATGGATCAAGTCCGCCGCTGTTCCTTGAGCACTTCTTTTGTGAGATAAAGAATGAATGTAAGCTTCAAAAACTTACAAGTCACACAGCTGGTGCCCTCACAGGTTTCATTGCAATCACCAGCCGTTTGCTCGCATTGGTAGCAAGTTACTGCGTCATTTGACTTGATTAGGAGCTGTAGGGTCATCACAATAAAGAGGACTGACTTTGTTGGCCTTGTAATCATTTTTAGCCGAAAAAAATACTATAGGAAAAATACAGACTAAAGTTAACCGATGTATAAGGTCAGATTGAAACCAACCGCCGGAAAGGTGTTTCAACCTTAAATAACAAACCTAAATAATGAAATAACATGAAAGGACCGCCGGATTACTGAGTACTCGATCGGTTTAATCCGGTAGAACCAATTATCGAGCGGGTCGCAAATTCGAGAAACTTTTTTGGGGAATTTCGACAAACCAGGGGATTTGATGCGGCATTCTTTGCTTGTTCAAGCGGAGCTTTGGTCAAAGATGAGTGTGAAGTGCTCTGATTTGAACAGAACATTGTCACTTGGCGGAAAAGACGATTGAGGAAAATGGCAACTAAAGAGCATAAAATCATTTTTTCGCTGCTTTGGCTTGCCCTAGCTGTACTTCGCTAGCCCGCCCTTACAAAAACTTCATTTATAGTCCATCTCAACTATCGATGCTCTCAGTGACCCTAAAACGATGTTGTCCTCTGCAGACGGCCATAAGTTGTATTTGTTTGGCCTTCTGCAGGGAAAACGGCATCTAACACACGTTTCAGAGGCTGGGTGGGTTAACTAAGAGCATGTAAAGGTGAAAGGGACTATAAATGAAGCTTTTGTTAGTGTAGGCTGGCGAAATATGGGTTTGGCTAGCCAAAAAAGCGAAAAAATGGTTTTATTCTCTCCAGTTGGCATTTTCCCCAATCGTCCTTTCCCCCGATTGACGATGTTCCGTTAAAACCATAGCTCTTCACACTCATCTTTTGTTTTCAATATTACGAAACATCAAAATTAATAGTTGTAAGTTTATTGATCAAAAATAATCACCGAAATCGAATAAGTAGCTTATAAACATGGTTTTCCTGAAAAGTGTTTAGTTCTGCAGAAGGCTAATAAATAGGTGGTTTTACATAGACGGCTCGGAAAATACGAATCCAAATATTTGGCAGATTTTTTTCGTCTTCGTTGTAGTTACAATCCTCTCGTTGAACCCACGGCTCAGACGGTGGTCACGCTAAGAACTCCCCCGATCGGTCGGAGCGTCGGATCGCGTGCACCGTGCGCCAGGAACTCCTGAATTGTGGTGAATTTGTCGAAGAATTGGCGGTTACTTTGGCGCAGTTGTTTTCGGTCGGAGAGCGTTTGAATTAGCGGCTCGTTCTCGCGGTATCGTCGATTCTCCTGGAGCAGTTGCGCCTTCTTCACCTTCTTTTGCCGCTGTCTTTCGAGGTGTTGTTTGCGCTCCTGGCGAGTCCAGAATTTGCCAGTTTTGAGGTCAGAGCAAGCGTCATCGTCGGTCGACATACCGGTTCGCTCTCGGTTGAGTTGTTCTTCACGGGCTTTGAGGACTTGCGATCTGAAAATTAGAGGTTTTGATAATTTATTTGGTAAAAATGAGGGTTATCAGGCAAAGTTGTCAAATTTATTTCTGTTTTTATTCATGGTCTTCTCTTACCTTAAAGGCCTCCTAGTGATGTATCTGCTTCCATCTGCTCTCCTCTTGATCTTCCACTCATAGGTATTTGGCTGCTCAGCAACCTTGTTGTCGTAGTATTTCGCATAATTATTCGAAGTAACGCATGAGACGGCCGAAGTGGTGGGTTTGAGTTGGCTGGCATGTGGATCACCCAGCGATTGTTTGAGAAGTCGTTGCTGAAGGGCGATTGTCTCACCCAACTTCTCCGGCGAAGTGTACATTATGTCACCAGGGCGGAAACTGAAAATTATTGGGAGAATTAGTGTTCCTTCGCGTGGAAGTCCGAGAATTGAGTTCTATGCGGTCCCGGATAATATCATGTGGCAGAAAACGGATCCGAATGCATCTTTGCCGCAGTAAAGATGCATTTTAATGCGTTGTCTGCCGCATGATGTTGTCTGGGATGCTTTGTAACTAATGCCGGAAATGGGATACAAAAATCGTCTCGGTTTTTGGAGAAGCTGGACAAATGAAACTTTTCTACGTCCGTATGTTATAATTGAGAAGGCCTAAACTTACGTAATTTGCGGCAATGCGGAAGACGCTTGAATTTGGCATCTCCTCAGCGTCCCCTTCTTTTGCTCTTGAGGAGGCTGGAAGTTGAATTGAGGTAGTCGGAATTGGACCGGTGGACTAGTGACACTTGCTACGGGCGTATCAATTGTTTGATAGGGATGTTCGGAGGACGTTGGCGACATTAGGTTTGGTTCTACTCGTCTATGCTGAATTGATAATGTTCCAGGGCGTTGATTGGCTGGAGCCGTCTCCACATGCATGTATTCGTTTTTGTTCGGTGTCGAGCGACAAGAATCTCCACCAGTATTGTATGCTGAAGAGGTCGTTTCATCGTATGTGACTCCAACTTTTCCCATCTTTGGCGTTTTCGGTGCGGTAAATTCCTTGACTGTTCGTCGTAAAGGCGTTGGAGACTTCATCTCCGGTTTCACGGACATTTTGTTACTCCGTCGGTCCAACGCGGCCGGAAGCTTGGTTGGAA
This sequence comes from Bursaphelenchus xylophilus, assembly GCA_904066235.2. Taxonomy (NCBI): domain Eukaryota; kingdom Metazoa; phylum Nematoda; class Chromadorea; order Rhabditida; family Aphelenchoididae; genus Bursaphelenchus; species Bursaphelenchus xylophilus. Next base: position 11,143,366 of record CAJFCV020000004.1, on the reverse strand, counting down.
TGAAGGGCTGATTAATCTTGTCCAACATCTCAACTAACGCCGAATTCATTGGCTTTCGTTCAGTCATGTGTTTGTTCATCAACCTCGCGCACTCCAGTCGAACATTCTCCATCTCTTTGTGGAGCGCTGACAGTTCGTTCTCAAAATCCGAGGACTTCCCTTTCTCGACGCCTTTGACATCCGGCTCGGAGTCTGTTGTTCGCGACACCCCGGAGTCTTTCTCATGCTGCAGCGAGTTCTCTGTGTTACTGTCGTCGTATTCGGCCAGAGTATGGAGATTCTTGGTTATTGTGGTGAGTTCAGTGGGATCGGCTTCTTCAACAACGACGTGGACATCTTCATCGTCGTCGTCTTGCTAAAATTAGATATATACTCCCCGTACAATGTTTTGACCCCCCTCCTAACTCGGTCCAAGGTGTACTAATTCGGACCAAATTTGGTATGTAGTATACTCACAGGGTAGTAACAAAAAATAACATAGCTGGACCTACCTCATAGTTGAATTTCAAAATCTATGGGCAATTTTCAAAAATCACCTTAAAAAATCGAGGAAAAAGTTTTGACCCCCCTTAAAAAAACGTTAGATATCGCCAGCGGATGCTACGCAAACCTATTGTAATCGACGTCCCATACCTGAATACAGGTTAATGAATGGTTTTCCGTTGAATGCTTCGTTGCATTTGAGGATTCAACGCGTTAAACCGTTTTTGATGTAGAGCTGCCCAAAATTGTAAAAATCTTGCCCTATCGCTTTCCTAGAGCTCTAAATTGAGTTTATATTATGTGCTTTAGACCTGTATTTACCCTCTCCTTTCAATAAAAGTGCATCGTGGCCTGGCGGTGTAGATTCGGCAGATACCCTCTTGTCATGCCCAGCCTTGGTGAGCCATTTGCTCTTTGACTCAAGGTCGAGATGTGGTTATTAGGTCCTCAATGTAATCCTGAGACTCCTAGTTACTCTCAAACAAAGAATAAACTCCGGCTGACACGGTCTCATATGGTTTGCAGGCGCAACTTCGCCGATCTGCACCTTAACGAAAAACCCGCGTTTTTCAAATGGATTTTTAGCCACCAAAAACGGCTTTCATTTGATGGACCAAGTAATTTCAGACGCTACAGCACCCACCATACTCACTTGAGACGTATGAAACGCCAAATGGGAGGTGGGGATGTAATAGTACTCGGGGTGATCTACAGTAACGGCAAACTCAAGATTAAGGTGAATGAAACCCATTACAAAACGTGTCAAATCAAAACATTTTACATTACTGAGAGTAAATAGGAGTCTCAGGATTACATTGAGGACCTAATAACGACATCTCGACCTTAAGTCAAAGAGCAAATGGCTCACCAAGGCTGGGCATGACAAGAGGGTAACTGCCGAATCTACACCGCCAGGCCACCATGCACTTTTATTGAAAGGAGAGGGTAAATACAGGTCTAAAGCACATAATATAAACTCAATTTAGAGCTCTAGGAAAGCGATAGGGCAAGATTTTTACAATTTTGGGCAGCTCTACATCAAAAACGGTTTAACGCGTTGAATCCTCAAATGCAACGAAGCATTCAACGGAAAACCATTCATTAACCTGTATTCAGGTATGGGACGTCGATTACAATAGGTTTGCGTAGCATCCGCTGGCGATATCTAACGTTTTTTTAAGGGGGATCAAAACTTTTTCCTCGATTTTTTAAGGTGATTTTTGAAAATTGCCCATAGATTTTGAAATTCAACTATAAGGTAGGTCCAGCTATGTTATTTTTTGTTACTACCCTGTGAGTATACCACATACCAAATTTGGTCCGAATTAGTACACCTTGGACCGAGTTAGGAGGGGGGTCAAAACATTGTACGGGGAGTATAGTTTTGTTTGAAATTCGGGAAAAAATTTTTTGTTTACAATAAAGCAATCAGATGTCCTAAAGGTTGGGGTTTTAGTGAATTTGGACTTGTTGCACAGGCTTTTAGCTGCAACCTAGCAAGGTGTTAAGAAATGTCAATTTGTTTTATATTTATTGTTTTTGGTCCCATCCAGTAAATAAGACCATATAAATTTTATACGTCCGTGTCCTCGGGCTTGGAAAAAGCCGGACAAGCGTGATAAACACACCATTTGCCTGATTTACGGGCCTTTTCTCACTCGGCTTCGAGCCTTTTTTCTAATGACAGATCTCATAGAGTTTTTCTCTAAACGAACTTATGATTCGGCACTAAAGTCATTAGACCCCTCGGAAAACAAAGAGAGTCAATAAACTTCCTGATTCGTGAGATTAAACGGTAAATAAGCATGAATATACGTATTATGAGAACAACAAAAGGGTTCACATACCTCCGCGGAGGGTCGAGCCAACAACAACGACGTGTGATTCGTGTCGCCTCTGGCAAATTGCCGCATCGCTTCGTCTCGGCCTCGAACGCTTTGGCCGTTTATCTGAAATGAGCGTTGTAGAAGAGGGCCTATCAACAAGACATAAAGTTTTTATTGACCAGTGATAAAACTTGTTCTACTGTTGAAAGAAGCGATTAGGTGCAAGAATTATGACATGTCATAAAACGAGTAGACTAAAAGCAGTTAAATATTCCAGAACTTGCATGCTCAGAGTGCCGGGCGAAGGATCGGAAAATAAAGATGCTTTTTGGCATTTGCTAGCGTGCAGTATAGCTTTACGAACAAGAAAATGAAAGCAACTTACTTGTAGGATTTGATCTCCAATCCGTATTCGTCCGTCGCGGTCCGCCACGCTTCCAGGCTCAATCTGAACGTAGACTCGCGTTATCATATTCAAAAACACGGTTGTTTAGGACAGTGTCTACTAGTCAGACTTTTCGAATATTCCCCGGCATTAGTGCTTATGCAATTCGATACCTTTGACGTGGAGTGATCGACACCGTTTTTTTTGCCCAACCCCTCCAAAAGATACCTTTGAAGATCTTGGTTTTTGAGCGGCTCAACGTAAATTTGTTGCGACTATAAATCGTCGACTTCAAAGGGGTTTCAATGACTTCAACTAACTTGAAAGAGATTTCAAAGGTTGAAAAGGAGTTGAGATTTATTCTAGGGCTGACTAGTAGAGTGGAAATGGTAATGCTAGACTCTACATAGGGCTAATTAGAAAGCTAGGGCCTAGTAAAATGCCCGAAGACTTACCTGACTGATAAAGATGTCAGTATCGTCGTCGGCCGTCCCACCGTAGCATAGGGTCAGCCCAAGTCGCTTGGACTTTGACCGGGTCAACACGACCTCCTGAATTGTAAGAATGTCAGTGAAGAACTGCGAGGTGGTGAACCAATCGAATTGGTCCAAGGAAGACAGTGAAGACGATTGTCTTGAAGAGAAGTTTGGTAGACGAAATGCCTTCATAATTGATGGTTATATTGAGTTAGACGGCTTGTAGCATGCTGCTCAATCTAGCGGAATATATAGAGATTTTGCGAACGAAATTTTTGATTTTCGTCCAACTCGTTAGGCGTGGGAAATCGCTTTAAATCCAGCTCATTTCTCGGCTCCTAAAGCCGTTTCGCAGTTAATAACTTTGAAGATAGCGGTAATAAATCATAAAAGTAGCCTGTTGGACCAGTCCAAATCCTCCTCAATGGGCCAAAAAAACTTCTCCAGCCCCTTGTTCTCCTGCTATTTTCTTTCGCTTTTTCCGCTTCCAAAGTTTTTTTTATAGTCCAACTACAACTCCTCCGGCTTTCCTGAGGCTTCTTCCTCCTTAACTTGTCATAAGGCCGTTGAGGACCGATTAGTGTCATAGACCCCTGTTCCGATCCGAAAACAGGGCCGTCGTCGTTTTTTTTTCGTCCGCCCCGAAAACAATTTGTGATCGATTTTTTTCGATGCGGTATAGGATTAATGGGCCGTTTATTGAGACGGCGGGCAAATTATTGACGCAGAGACGGGATTTTTTGGATTGTTTAGACTATTAATAGTGTTGTGGATATGGCTGGAGAGAGAGATTGATCAAGAGCGAAGACAGTAGAATCTGCAGGACAAAAACGGTGCTGCAATTAATGATTTGAACATTGGTCGGTTTTAGTGGATCTTGAAAGTCCATGAGAAAGTTCAGAATGAGTCTATTGTGATTTGTGGTGTATCAAAAGGATCAAAAACCAATCAAAGATTAAAAAATTGATCGAAAATGGAGCAAAATTGAAGATTTGATAGCCTAAACAGTAGCGATTTCGTTGGAACTTGGTCCAAATTTGGCCTAACGTTTTCTTACAAAAATTAATCAAGATTCTTACAATTGTTAGGTCGATGATCAAAAAGTTTGAGGTTTTTTTCTCTCATGCAACAAAAATTTATTGAAACAAACAATTTCTCAGGTCCCAAGCGCAAAATGTAGGCCAAAATGATTCTTTGTACAACGAAATCGCCTACTATTCAAAATTTTGAACCTCCATAAAATCAACTTTTCCCCTCAAAAACCTCGAAGGCAAGGACGGCAACGCCGAACACCTACTCGTTTGCCCCCGTAACCCTTCAAAACTCCGGTCTTCAAAACGATTGTCCTCATTATGAATCGCTGCTGATTTGTCAGCCGTTTTTTCTCTATGACAAGAGATGAATGGCAAGATAAAAAAAAGAGAAAAACGTTCGTCAAACTTCTTACCTCATAATCGACAGGCTGATCCAGGAGCAGTATCCTCTCCATACTCACGGCACTCCTAAAATTAGTGAGATTATGTCGTTTAGCGTGAGAGTTTCGTTGTTTTTGAGGTAAAAGGTTCGACGAGGGGATGACAATTCGTGATGTCATTGATTTGAGCAATTGTTTCGAATGAGAAACAGGGGCATTCTGAGATTGTTTTTGAAACATAGACATTTTGAGGAGATAAAACAAAGTGAAAATCTGGACGGAAAGTGGTTATCAGAGAGGATAATGATAAGATATACGAGGATCGTAGAACCTTGATGGTTTTTTTTTTCAAAAGCCACTGAGGTGGCGGGCGCACACTTGCGGGCAACCACTTTGCGGGCAGCCAGTTTGCGGGCAAATTTTTTGCGGGCAGCCACTTTGCGGGCAGCCGACATTTGCGGCCAGCACCGGCATTTGCGGGCAGCCTGGGACATTTGCGGGCAGGGTCGACAGTTGCGGGCAGCCTGGAAGATTTGCGGGCAGCCGACAGTTGCGGACAACCGACACCTGATTGTGAGAGTAACAGGGTGGACGTGCAAAAATTACTATGATATTTTGGAAATTTCCCGACATTTGCGGGCAACCGGCGCTTGAGGATAACAAGGTGGAGGTGGAAAAATTACTTCGATATTTTAGAAGTTTTCCGACATATGCGGGCAGGCAATACTTGCGGGAAACCGACATTTGCGGGCAACAGTCCCAAAAGTTCCTATACAGTCTGTGTGATTGTTTTTTCCTGTTGCCCGCAAACGTCGGCTGCCCGCAAGTGTCGGCTGCCCGCAAATGTCGGCAAATTTCCAAAATATTGCAGTAATATTTTCACCTCCACCCTGTAATCCTCAGGTGCCGGTTGCCCGCAAATGTCGGCTGCCCGCAAGTGTCGGTTGCCCGCAAGTGTCCCAGGCTGCCCGCAAGTGTCTCAGCCGCCCGCAAATGTTTCAGCTGCCCGCAAATGTGACCCCCCAAATTTTGCCCGCAAAGTGGCTGCCCGCAAAAAATTTGCCCGCAAACTGGTTGCCCGCAAAGTGGTTGCCCGCAAGTGTCGCGACGCCACTGAGGTTTTTTGAATCGAAGTTGCCAAAGAGAAATTCTATTTTTTGCAAATTTTGGTTTGCAAATTTCAAGCTAAATCACTACGTAGGCATAAATTTTGTTTTACAAAAAAAATTTTTTCCCCGGGCAGAAACAAAAAAGTTATGGGCAAACATTATTGATTGCCTGCATCCTGCACACTTTGCGTGCTCTCTCGAAAACATAATTTTTAAAGCTCGCATAGAAATTTTAGGAAAATCTTAGTGCCCCACATGAAAAACTGTCCTTCTTACCGGTGAAGTACTCCAAGTGCGACGCTCGGACTTTGGTGAAACTTGGCACGGATTTAGAGTAATTTTTTCTAAGATATAAGCGAGAATCCTAGCTTGCGCTTTGCAGAAACAACCGAGATTTTTAGATCAAAAGTCGGCCAAAATTTAGGACTTTTTGCCGAGTTTCGGCACGAAAAGTTTCGTGCCTATTTCTACCGTAAATGATAATTTTTCTACAAAAAATCAAATTTTTCCACTCTAAACTGCCAAAGTTATGGCCAAAAAGCTTTTTTCTTTCGGCCCGCAAAGCACGAGCTAAAACTTTCAGGAATTGATATTTAGTCCATACCCGACGTGTGTGCAAAATTTAAAGAAAATCTGAGCGTCGCACTTGGAGTACTTCCCCTGTTAGAAGGGCATTTGAATCAGCTTTTATTTCCTTTTCCAAAAAATTGCACCTAAACTTCGAAATCTCAAGCCTCAACCCATCTAAAAATCAAGCTCAATTAGAACAAACCTCTCTGGAATGAGGTGTGAAGTCTCATAAATCCTTGGCAAAAGCAAACAGACAATCCCTCGGCCAGCCCCATATTATAAAATATGATGAGCCAAAATCATATGTTTCTAATCGCCGGGCATCAAGTGGCCTCATGCGATGATTTATGGCACTTGGAGAATGGAACTTTACAACCAGTAGCCCATTTGGTACAAATGGGCTCGATTTTTAGGCAAAAAATTGCAAAAGAGTTCTAAAAAGTGTCAAAAAGTATCCAAAAAAATTTAGATAAAAATGGCAAAATAAAGTTCGCAAAATTATTTTTTGTTGAGCAGTTTTTTTACAGTACGAATTGGCCTTGAAAAGTAGAAAAATCGGGATCAGTGATCCGTCTCCGACCGGAGAATCCGGGACGAATGCCTAAAGGTGGGATACGAATGGTTCGGGTTTGATGGCTCAAGTCTCAAAAATAGCTCAATTATCGGCTGTCGCAAAAAAAGGTCGTCAAATTAGAAGTGGCAGAGTCCGCCAATCAAAACAAATCAGAAAATTAACCGGAAGAGGTGTGAAAATTTAGGCGAATCCTGAAGATTGCACTATCTTCGTCAATGAGAGAAAACGAAAGTGCGGAAAGTGGGCAGAGTAGGGTCACAAAAGTCATTATGATCCCTTTCTTGACGGCTTGAAGCGGAAAGCCTTGACTTTTTGTGAAAACGCTGTTATCTCAAGTAGCAATGTCGAATTGCAGATTTAGGCTGAATTTTTCTATTATAAGACGTATGCGAGATTTATAGCTAACGCTTTGCAGAAATGATCGATGTTTTTTGGTTTAAAGTTGCCAAAGTTGTGACATTTTTGGCTATTTTTTGACATAAATAAATGTCATACAAATTGTTACCGCACAGGGTAATGCTTCAACAAAAAAATCGATTTTTCCACACAAAGTTCGCAAAGCTAAGGTCAGAAGGTTTTTTGCGGCTCTTCCCCACCCTTCTTGTACTCTCTTTGTCATCAAAAATTGGTGATTTTTTCAGCGAACTTTCGTAAGTTTTTGCCGTTAAAATTAGCAAGTTTCTCTTCGATGACCTCCCCAGTTCGACTGAAGAAAACTGGGAGTGGCCGATCGGGAAAATAGTGTGGGGTTGTCGCTAGCCGCAGCTGGAAATTTGATGCGCGACTGAACCCTTTTTTCACCGAGGCGAAACATTTTGCTGCGATGTGCCACTATTTTCCCGACAGACTGATATGAATTGTCTAGTATATCATCTATACCCACTATCTCACCGAAAACTTCTTCCAGGCAAACACCTAGGACCCTCATCACTAATCCAAAGAACTAAGAGTGGCCCTCATCTAGATATCGCTCACGTTGATTCCGTTTTTTTTCTCTTTGGGTTTTCTCTCGTTTTTTTTGGCCACAGGGGTTTCTACCAAGATTTTGATTGGAAAAAATAACAGCAGGTGTTCCCAAATGAATGTATAAACCGGGCCTTTTGGCGACGCAAGTTGGGCCGAACACACTTGAACAAATTTATGGTCTAGCGGTGATTAAGGGGTGAAGAAGAATACGAGAGGGTTCTGTAGAGAGGTGGATAAATTGAGGTTGGAGAAAAACAGAAAAGAGAAGGTTTCTTAACAAAAGTCAAGTACAACGAAAGGTTTACAGGGGAAGTGGTCAAAATGCGACTAAAAAGAGCCCAGGTTTTGGCGGGTCATAAGGGAAGGTCACACATTGCCGCGAGTCTTGCATGTAACCACTTTGCTGGCAGCCGGCATTTACCGCTTAGAATTACGATTTTTCTACCGTAATCTACGTAGAATGATATACATTTTGCACTGACAACTCCCAGGTACCGATAAGTACACGAATAGGTTGAATTCATCTACCGCTTTGAAAGTTCTGGGAGTTTGTTTTCAAAAAATGGTTTTGAGAAACTTTCAAAATGTCTGGTTAACTTTATGGTAACTATTCAAGCCACCTATGCGCCTGGAAACTTAATTTGTAATATCTGGTTGCCAAATCTGTCGTTCTAATTTCCTGTTGTAAGCAATTGTTAGCTGATTTCCAAACATGCCCGCAGAATCTCCGTGATTTTACTAGCTGCCCGCAAAGTTATTAAACGCATCAATTGGCACGAGAGGTTTCATAGGTACATAGTTCTACCACAGAGACTAATTTTCCCACAAAAAATCAAGTTTTTCCTGCCAAAGTTACGGCCAAAAGTATATATTTTTTATCTCTGACCGCCCTCCACATGGCCCACACACTCTCGGATAGCAAATATAATACATGTCGCAGAAGAATTAGAAAAAATTCGAAGCATCGCAAAGACCTCCCAAAATCACCCTACCTTTTGTACTTCGCCTTCATCAACGGCGGCTTACAAGTCCAGGGCCGGCGAGGCCACCGGAGCTCCTTAAATTTGCGAACCCACTCTAATCGACCCATCTCAATCACATTAAAACTCGCAGTGCGCTAAAGTCGCGATAAATTGTTTGGGCCGTTTTTCGCCATTCATCCCAAAAAAACTGACTTTAAAGTGGGTTTAATTTTTCTTTGTTAACAACTCAATTGATTGCGTTTGGAGTGGTTTGAACAAGGTTGTAAAAAGGTAATGGATAAGTTTGAGAAATTATACTTCCGAGACAATGGGGTTAAACAAGGATTAGGTGGTTGTTTTGGAGGTTCAAAGAGAGTGTAAAGGTCGAGCTTGAAAGTTGCAAAATCCTTGTAATGGGGTTGTATCAGTCAGAAAAAATAGATGGAGCAAAACGCTTTGCCTCGTAGAAAAAAGGCCCCAAATTTCCAGCCGTCGCTTGATGGGCGATTCCAAGGCGCGAAGACCCGCCACTATTTTCCCGACAGGCTGATATTAGACATCGTAAATCTCGGCATAATTTTAGACTTGAATTTTCTATGGCTTATGCTGTATAGGGCACATAGGCATTTGTGAAAAACTCGGCCCATATCTTTGCCAATTACTGACAAAAAAAAAACTTTTTTAACATTTTGCTTTCCAAGCCGTAAAAAATTGCAATTCAAAGGTTGCTCAAGCAGCAGGTATGGCCGTCTGAATATCAGAAAACCAACTCAAGTCTGGATCAAGTCAGCGTCCCTCAAAAAACCGCTTCTATCAAAAAATCGGAAAGCCGTCTTTCTTAATTAAAGGCAACCCCTCTGGCAAATTCAAACGCAAGCGTTGGGGAAGATTAATTGTGTGATACGTCGGCTTTTTCGATTAGTTTTTGATTGTTTTTATCGGGTACGGCCACTAACCAGGGATCAGAAAGGTCAAGGATGAAGCAAAGTGCAGAGAATTACGATTTTTTTACGAGAATCTGAGAAAAGACGTAATGTTTTCACATAAAAATAAAATTTTTTTTCGTGAAAAACTGGAAAGGTATGGCCAAAAAGTGTTATTCTCTCAGATCGCCGTCCGCGTTTTCGTGGAAAAAAACGCATTCCGCGAATTCTACGGACTTTCTTGCGCGGCTCGTAGTACAGTGGGGGCCTGATCCAGTGGTGGCAAAAAACGTACAATTTACCACCCGGGAAGTATAAAAAATGTGGCAAAATGCTTCCCTCTCCAAGTGAAAAAACTGTGTTTTCAAAAGCGCGCCCGCTCTGTTTTGTGAGGCAAAATGGGCGCGTCTTCAAAACGAAGTTTTTTCACTTGGAGAGGGAACCATTTTGCCACATTTTTGATGCTTCCCGGATGCAAAATGGTACGTTTTTTTGCCACTTGATCAGGTCTGTCACTGTAGGTATGCTCACTTTGAAGCCGTCCCAATTAATGCTTCTTTCAATACCTCAAAAAACATCTGAAAATCCTTTATTGTTCGATTTCCCCCAGGCATTTCCCATTCTTCTCTGATCTTTCTGATCTTGTCTCATAAAATTGTCAAACAGATTTGCTATGGATTTATCTCCTTCCCTCTCAAAAAACATTTTCTTGGCCCTCTCCGGGAACGTCGATACTTTTAACGAGCCTTAATGGGAGGACGGCGAAGATCAAAGGGAATTTCCTCCCATTGTTTTCGGATGTTTTTGCGATTAGGACAATGAGGAAACAAGAGAATGCGGTGGGAAATGGATAAGAAATATCAGAATGTAATATATATCGACGGTAAATATAGGCTTACGGAATATCAATCTCTTCGTAATGGCCTTCATCTTCGTTGTTGTAGTCGTTGAAATTGAGATGACAATCCATGTCGCAGTCCGTGAATTCGCTGGACGAACTGACTGGATCTGTTTGAGTGGCCACGCAATGCTCTCGCTGTTTCATCACATTGAAATATTCGTTGGATTGAGGGGCAATTTGGTGGTAGAGCACCTGAAATTAACTATTCTTTGAATGGGTTCGAGAATGCGTTGTTTGTAATACTGTAACGGGCTGATTGGAAGGAAAAGTGTTATATGCGCAACACGGATGCTTGACAGGGACTTGGAACATTTTCAAATATCAGAATGTTGGGAAAATAATGACTACTATGTCGTTGCGCGATTGCGTCGCAGAAGCGAAACGAAAGTTGATTTTGCCGCGGCGATATACATTTTTTGACCGGAATAGACTCTTCGCTATCGGTTTTTGCAATTCGTCTGGATTTCACAGAGAAGGAGGAGAAAAGGCGCGCAAAAACGCACTCTCTCGCCCTAAAAATTCCCCATATCTTCGTTTTGGAAAGTCGTAGGAGTGATTTCGGCGGCATTCACGTTGTGAAAGATCACTTTGCGCTGTGCAATAGGATTTCTGGGCTGTCGCTCGCACCTTGAATAAATTGCACAATGCACGTCGCTGAAATTGCTCTAGCGGCTTTCCGGACGGGCCGGTTCAGGAAGTAGAGTATGGCCTTGCTGAGAAGGCCTACGAACTTGGAGAAACCCCAAACACCCGCTTCTGAGAGACCATATTCATAAAAAATAAGGTCAAAAAAGGCTAACGTTATGATACAGTCACCAAACCAGCCTGTAATCAAGCTAATATTATTAGGTCTAAGAGCTCTGAAGACCCCGTAGACAAGTCATGGCTCTATGACGAATAATACACTTTCGACTCTTGTGACCCAAACACAAAGGTCATAAAGCCGAAAGAGCCCTCCTCTAAACTGACATGCATATTCCATAAACACGAATCTTATCTAGTTTCCCATCAAAAACAGGAAGCGACACACATTGGTAGATGATAGGCCTTTAGGGAATACGACCAAAAGTCTTAAACTCCAAAAGACAAATCGAAACGACAGTAGTCCTACAAGTGGTAAATGGGGGGAGAAATGGCTTTTGGAATGTTTGCGTTGCTTTAAACGGAAAATTTGTGAGCAAAAATGGTCGATAAGTTATGTATAGCAAAAGTGAATTTAGATATTGTTGAACACGAGCCACTTGTTGATTTTTGAGGGTTGGCAACTTGGCGGATTTTGTCATTTTGGTTAAATTGAAAGTGATGTAATACAAAGCTTCCAAAAAATTGCACAAAATGCCAAACTTTTCCCAACTTTCGACCTAAAGATCTCGGATGTTTCTTCAAAAAAACGAGCTAAGAATCCGGCATATGTGTATCTGTCTCTCGGGAAAATAGTGAGCGCAACGCGCTGCGCCAATCGCGTCGCTGAAGTGAAAAGCAATTTGATTTCGCCGCGACACAATTCAGTTTCTCGGCGGCGATGCGATTTTCGATGTGACAGAATGCTCAATATTTTACCGACAAACTGATATAAAAAACTTAACCTTAATTTATACCTAGTTTCTTCAAAATCGCCGTTGTTTTCATTTCCCCTAACAAAATTATTCTTTGAAAAAAAACAAACAAAGATTAAGGTCATAGAGGCCTTAATCACGATCAGATTCGACCAGCTGCCACTGCTAAACGAAAAGGAGCTTTTCACTTCTCTTGCTTGATTATGGCCACCAAACGCGAGTGAGGGAAGATGGATCAAAACCCCTTGGGCGATGCTGCCATAAATCAAAGGGTGTTGAAAAAATATATGTCAAATAGGTGGCAAAATGCGTTTGCAAGTGGGTATGATCTCCCGTCTTCATGAAGACAGAGGATGGGAGGTGATAAATCATATTGCGAAAATACTAGTTCGTTCGAAAGTTCGTTGGAGTGATCTTCGCGACATGCACTGTGCGAAGACAAAAGTTTACTTTGCACTGTGCAAGCTTGCTTTTTGCACCGTGCAAATGGCTTTTTTAGGCTGTTGCTCACACCCTGACTTTTTGTGCACAGTGCAAGCGCCAAAAATCATTCTGACAAGTTTTGGTTGAAAAAAGGGTTTTTAAAAGACGGCCTGACTGCTAGTGTTTTTTCAAAAGCGGGTTTATTACTAACAGGGGAAGTACTCCAAGTGCGACGCTCAGATTTTCTTTAAACTTTGCACACACGTCGGGTATGGACTAAATATCAATTCTTGAAAGTTTTAGCTAGCGCTTTGCCGGCGCCGCCGAGATATCGAACGATTTTTGCCGCCGAGAGAGCACGCTAAACGTGGAGAGCGGTCAGAGAGAAAACACCTTTTTGGCCATATCTTTGGCAGTTTCGAGCGGAAAAATTTGATTTTTTGTAGAAATATTATCCTTTACGGTCGAAATAGGCATGAAACTTTTCGAGCCGAAATTCGGCAAAAAGTCCAAAATTTTGGCCGACTTTTGATCTCAAAATCTCGATTGTTTCTGCAAAGCGCGAGCTAGAATTCTCGCATATATCTTAGAAAAAATTATTCTAAATTTGTGCCAAGTTTCATCAAAATCTGAGCGTCGCACTTGGAGTACTTCCCCTGTAAGATACGATAGTACTAGTCCGTTCGCCAAGTCACTTTAATGGTCTTCGCGACATGCACTGTGCGAAAATAAAAGTTTAATTTGCACCTTGCAGTAGGCTTTTTGGCCTGTCGCTTGCACCCTGAGCTTTTTTGCGCAGTGCATGCCGCTGAGATCGCTCCAGTGACTTTTCAAATAGAGTAGTAGTTCAAAAAAATGCTGATGAAGCGATCAGACTGTGACACGGATAGATCTCGAAAAAAATTAGCGTTTACTTTGCAGTCATAGCCACAATTTTTAACGACCTATACGAGAGACTATGAAAAATACTGGGAGCTGCAAAAGGAACAAATTTTTTGCCCATATTTCCCATAAAAATAGTATTTTTTAAAATTTCGTTGAACAAAGACTTGTCTATACTGTAAATATTTACCCAACGTCCCATTAGACAAGGTAATAAAGAGGATGGGCAAAAGAATGGACAAAGCCCTCGGATGAATGAATGTGCAAAATAAACGAAGGGGGATGGCTTAAGCTGGGCTAATGAAATAAAAAGCCATTTCGTTGGGGCGCCGTAGCCATAATGGCTTCCGTTGTAGCCGAAAAATTGGGAAATCAAGGGTGAATATCGAATGCTGATCCTAAATTTGGAAATACATATATATATGTATATACTACATACACCAGTTTTTTTGATGACAAAAGACTTTATATGTGGTGTGTCGGGAAAATAATGTGGATTTATTGCGGCTTGGAATCTCCCATCTGTGTGAGCGACTCCGACGAGGCGAAAAATCCACATTATTTTCCCGACAAACCACGTTATTTTCTCAAGGATTCCACATTATTTTCCCGACAAACCGATATTATTTTTCCGGACAGACCGATAATACGTTGAAATTCCCACTGTAACGGCTCAAAAATTGAAAGCCCATGAAGACTTGCGCCATCATCCGCCCGCAAAAACCGCTGAGACGCCGGCCAAGTGCGCGGCCCATCAATCTTGTGTGGGGATTTTTGTGCGCAGAAAATACCAACTGGCGATTATTAGGATGGCGTTTTTTGCGCCCGCCCTCCGCGCCGCTGATCTCTCGCGGGGATAAAAACCACTGCCGCAGGCGATCCCGGCGGGGATTTGCGGCCCGAAGTGAGGGCGGCTTAAATGACCGCTTGATACTTTGCACATGCTCCCCCGCTACTTAGCGAGATGTGCGGGAAAACATGGGCCGGATCAACCGGGGGGAATTGGATGCGGAGGGAGTTGGGGGATGAGGAAGAGGGGGGAATTTGGAAGATTGAAGAACGTGAAAACGTGGGGGAAATTTTGAGAAATAGAAGTTTGTTGGCCAAGAATTTAAAAGGAAAGTGCTCCAAGTGAGACGCTCACATTTGCTTAAAATTTCGCTCATATTTTGAAGGTAGCTCAAAATATGAGCGAAATTTTATGAAAGATGTGAAGCACGTCTTCTGAACTGGAAGCCCGCTACCAAAAGGGCGCTGCACGTCAAACTGTGGAGTCCGGTGACCGGAATAGACTCTTCCCTATCGGTTTTTTACATTTCGTCTTGGTTTCGCAGAGAAAGAGAGAAAAAAGACACGCAAAAACGGACTCTCTCGCCCCAAAAATTCCCCATTTCTCCCCCGACAAAACGTTTTTTCGCGTCTTTTTTTGGCAAATTGCCAATCCATTCACCGGACTGTTTTAGCTAATCTCAGTTTGACGTGCGCTGGGAAGACCAAGAACGCGCTGGGAAGACGACTTCAAGAACTTCTACAAGTTGAACATGGTGGGACAGAACTGGAGAACCGACGCACGGCAACCCGAAATAGAAGAAAAATGTTTCCCGCTCACTTTTGAGTTTCGTCCAAACGAAGTGCCAAAATTGACAAAAGAAATAAAATAATTCCGAGAAAAATATTTTTCGGTCGGAAATTCCCACGAAAAATTCTTTTGTGACATTTCGTTTGACTTCAACCGATACAAAATGGGCGAAGTGTCGAAAGGAGCCAGGAAACACTTCGGGTTGCCGTGGGACGTGACATCCTCATCTTGGCCCCGAATCATGGCCCGTTTCTCTACTTTTGATAGATGATTAGCGGAAATAAATTGAATTGAAATTGAGTTTTGAAAGTAGGCCATAAATTTCCGAAAGTCTTAGCTAGGACTTTGCAGCGGCAGCCGAGATATTCAGCGATCGGTTGCGCCGAGAGAGCAGGCGGAATGGGGAGGGCGGTGAGAGAAAAAACACTTTTTTGCTATATCGTTGGCAGTCTTGTGCGGAAAAAGTTTTAAATCCGGAATTCGCAAAAAAAACATCAAATTTTTTCGACCCAAAAAATCTCGGTCGTTAAAAAAATGCGCGCTCTAAGTCACTATTTCCCCGAAAAATTAATCAAAATTTGTCACAAATTCTGTCGGCATCTGAGTGTCCCACTCACTTCCACCTTCCCCATTCTGAAATTTCAACAGCTCAACTCATCTTCGACGTATTTTACCCCAAGAAAAACTCGCAGGACCCTGCCACATCGCTCCATTTTTTATCTACTGCCCTCGAATTTTCTTTGTGCATTTCCAACGGCGCTTCCCCGGCATGATGACATTTCTTTACAAGTAGCCCTAGGTCACGCAACGCGCCGCGCTTTGAAGTCGCTGGGAAAATGAAAATGGAAGAGGGATGTCTTCCAGAAAATAGACTTATATTTATAGGAGCAATACTTCAAGCGCGAGGCTCAGATTATGATGAAATTTGGCACAAATTTTGAATAATTTTTCCTATAAAGACATATGCGGGAAACCCAGCTTGTTCTTTGCAGGGACAAGCGGGATTTTTAGGCTAAGATATTCAGTAACTCAAATTATGATCGAAAAATGTTGATTTTTCTGAAAAATTTGACCAAAACCTCGTTTAAACGCCTTAAAAAAGGCATATGTCACAATTTTAAAGAATTTTTATAAAGTTATTAGTCTGTCGGAAAAATAATGCGCGCAATGTCGCATCGCTGATCGCGTCGCTCAAGCATAGAGCAATTTGATTTTTCCGCGACACAATTCATTTTCTCGGCGGCCATACGATTTTCGATGCGACAGAGTGCTCATTATTTTCCCGACAAACTAATATGTACCCCATACCGAATGTAAAATACCCTAAAGAACATTCTTCAGGGCCAGTAAGCTCATAAGAAAAAGAAAAGAAAATAATTTTCGCCTCCCCTTGATTCGAGCTAATTTATCCCGCTTACGGACAACCCAAATCCCATTTGAATATTATAAATGGACACATTGAGTCCGAACAGGAAGACAGGAGTTGGAAAAAGCGTTTCATTTTCCGCCTCTTCATGCCAACTGCGCAATTCGCCCGCACACGAACGATGATGAAAGACCCTATTTTAGGCGGAGAAAATGGAGCTTTGATTTGCTCTGGGAACATGAATACATATGGTAGGAGTGAGAAATATCAGTCTGTCGGGAAAATAATGAGATAATGTGGTAGCGCTAATTGTGTCGCTGACGTGAAAAGTAATTTAATTTTGGCGCAACACAACACATTTATAGTGATGCTTTTCAATGCGATAGATGCTCATTATTTTCCCGACAGACTGATGTCTCTGTAGCTGAAATAATACCAGTCTGTCGGGAAAATAATGTGGATTTGGGGGCAGCAAAATTCACCTTCCTGCACACTAAATCAAAAAATGCAATTTTTGGCCTGAATAGTTCGATAACTGCTGCAAAACGCAAGTTTAACGTTTTGAAAAGGCCTTCAAAATTCTTGATTTTAGTCTATCAGTCTGTCGGGAAAATAATGAGCACTCGGTCGCATCAAAAATCGTATCGCTGCCGAAAAAATGAATCTTATCGCGGCGAAAATAAAGGTTCTTTTCAGTCTCGCGACGCGATCGCCGCAGCGACATTGTGCTCATTATTTTTCCGACAGACCGATTGTCAAAAAAAGCAAAAAATCTTCCGGCTTTAAACTCACCCCAAAAAATTTCGAAAAAAAATCTCTCCTTTCGCCCCGAGGCCTCGTTAAGAAAAAAACTTCACGCGTATCACTTTACGCATGCAAAGTGGTCAAAAATTAATTTGTGTACATAGATCCGCTAAAAATGCATGAGTGGACTCTGTCGTGTCTCGAGGTCCACTCGAATGTTTTTATGATAAGGCGTGTTTTTCGAGCCCAAAATAAATGTTTGCACAAGTTTCGAGGCATGTAGAAGGAAAGCAGGGATAATAATTTTTGTCTTGATGGAAAAAATGGCCTGTACTATTATCAATGTGTCGGGAAAATAATGTGGATTTTTTGCAACAAACTCTTTGCGACGTTGCAGTCCCCAGCCGCGGTTAGCCATCGCAAAGCGATATTTGGCGTTTTCAAGGTGCGCAAAATCCACATTATTTTCCCGACAGACTGAGAAGGTCTGAAAGTTTTGACATGTCTTCGCAACGTGCAATTTCCCGTGTCGCCGTATTCGGAATTGCAACTTGTCGCCATAACTCTCCGCACGGGCCGGTTTCAGTCTGTCGGGAAAATAATGTGGATTCGTAGCGACTTGAAATCGCCCAACATCGCTTTGCGACGGCTAGCTGTGGCTGGAGACTTGGTGAAATTTTTGGTCAACGAGGAGAGAAATTTTGCTGTTACAAATCCACATTATTTTCCCGACAGAACGAGCTATTATACACACACGAAACTTGAAAAAATAAATTTGGCCGTCGGGTTTTGATAAAAAAAATTTTTTGATGACTAAACTTACATTTACAAACTTTGAATTTTTTCTGCTCCGACAGCAGAAACCCTGCCAAATTGACCACATACGTAGCTAGTTTAAGTCAAATCAAATAGAAAAATGGCCTCAAAGTTAACAACAAGCTGATAACCAGCCACTAATTGAGCTAATTACTAGTTTCATAGCAATTTTTAACAGGAAATATTCGCATCTTTCGAAATATTTAACATGCGTTAGCCTCGAAACAGGTTGGATCCCCCTTTTTGGGCTGAATTTTTACTCGGCTCTCACTTTTCGAATGGAAAACGGCCCTCCCTAAAAATGGCCATAAAGACCGGAGAAATTAAAACCGACCCGGCCGGAGGGCATTAAAAGTGGAGTAGGGTTACAATTAACCGAATTAGGCGAAAGGATATCCGACACCTATTATTTGGGGGTAAAATGGAAGAGTAAAATACGGGAAGAATTATATGGCTGAATTTGTAAAGATGTTGACGAATTTGGCGTTGGCTAAAATTAAAATTTTTGAAGACATTTACGAGAGGTTTAATTTGGGAGTTACTGAGATCAAGGTGGTTTTAAGGCCAAGAATTTTTTTGGAAATATGGAAATTTTCATATCAGACGGTCGGCGGGTCATAGCATGGCGAAATTTTTTTTAACCGGGGAAGCACTCCAAGTGAGACGCTCAGATTTTGATGAAACTTGGCACAAATTTAGAATATTTTTTTCTAAGATATATCCGAGAATCCTTGCTCGCGCTTTGCAGAAACAACCGAGATTTTAAGATCGAAAGTCGGCCAAAATTTTGGACTTTTTGCCGAATTTCGGCACGAAAAGTTTCATGCCTATTTCAACCGTAAAGGATAATATTTCTACAAAAAATCAAATTTTTCCGTACGAAACTGCCAAAGTTATGGCAAAAAAGCGTTTTTCTCTCTGACCGCTCTCCGAGTTTAGCGTGCTCTCTCGGCGGCAAAAATCGTTCAATATCTCGGCAGTCCCCGGCAAAGCGCTAGCTAAAACTTTCTGGAATTGATACTTAGTTCATGACCAACGTGTGTGCAAATTTTAAAGAAAATCTGAGCGTCGCATTTGGAGTACTTCCCTTGTAAGTACAAGAAAAATTTTGTCCATTTCTTATATGGCAAAAAAATGTCCTCAAAGAAATCACTGTTTTCCACACGAAACCGGCAAAGATGTTTCCAAAAAAATCTTTTTTCACAACGGTATTAGGTGTGCAAGGTTTTATGCGTGTCCTAAGAAGACGAGAAATCTTCAAAAAAAATCGATGGAATAGGTTCAAATATAAAAAAAGCTACTGCAAAAAGTCTATAAAACTCTATACATAATTATCCCTATTATTCATAATTCAAATCAAAACGCAAAACAAAGGGAAAATAAAGCTGAAAAAAGCCCAACGAACAGCTGGATTCGGCTCTCGATGAACTCAATCGATCATTTCTGTCAGCCAAAAAAAACGAATGAAAATATATATATGCATATTAGGGGTCAATCAAGATTGCGCATTCGCCTGAAAAGTCATTCGATTTTGGATACCGGAAAATTATAAAAAAAAATTTTTTTGGCAAAAAAAAAATATTTTTTTAATTTTAATTAAAATTATTTTTTTTTTATTTTTCTTTGAGAATTCAAATAAAACCTTAAATATTCTCAAATACTCCGCAGTAAAAACGATTACTTTCCGGAAGTACTGTACTATAAAATTCATCGAAAATATTCTCCCACCCAAGTCGAGAGTTTCCGCTTTTTCTCCATTATTTCGGAAACAAATGGAAAAGTGCGGGAAATAACAGATGGCTCGGGCAATGTTGCGTTGATTTTTATACGACAAATGACGAGAGACGGTAACTGAAATTTTTATAAAATGAATTTTAGAGGATGTGAATAAGTTGAGTTGATAAAAAAATAAAAAGGGCAATAAAAATTTTTTCATTATTTATATTTTTTTGCCCAAAAATTGTCAAAATATCCAAAAATTATTTTTTTGCTTCAAAATAATAAAAAAATTTATTTCAAGAAATTTCGATTTTTTTATTTTTTCACTTTCAAAAATTTTTTTTTTAATTTTGATATTTATTTTGCCAAAAATATCAAAAAAAAATCGAAGATTTATTTTTTTAAACTTTTTATTGAAAAGAAATTTCGCCTTTTTTTATTTTTTTTTAATTAAAAAAATTTCATTTCTATTTTTTTATGAATTTTCTGACCATTTTTTCCAGAAAATCTCAAAAATTACTCATCTTATAACATTTCTCCCCCCAATCCACCCGTTTCCTAAAACATTCCCCAATTCGGAATAGCCATTTGGCCTTCAAGTGTCCAAAATGCAATACGAGAAGTTCGGAGATTTTGCCGGGATTAAATTTGCATATCAGATAAAACTTTGTGTCCATAAAACGAGTATATGCCATAAATGTAGCGAAAATAGAGGCAAAAAAAGGAAATTTGACAACGATTTCCTCGAGTGTGGTCTTATAGCGAAAAAAGCGCCGATAATCCTCGGAATGTCAGGGAATAGTGCGGCCATAAATATTATTGTTGGTTATTGAGTCACAGTGGAGGGGGAAATGCAAGCGAGCTATAAGTTCTTATTGTTAGCCAACTTTAGAATGCTTAGTTTGCTGAAAATAATAAGATTGATTAGGTCCAATAATATCTTACCACTTATTTTTAGGTATTTTTCATGTATAATACTCACAAGGGAAGTACTCCAAGTGCGACGCTCAGATTTTGATGAAACTTGGCACAAATTTAGAATAATTTTTTCTAAGATATATGCGAGAATTCTAGCTCGCGCTTTGCAGAAACAACCGGGATTTTTAGATCGAAAGTCGGCAAAAATTTAGGACTTTTTGCCGGATTTCGGCACCGAAAATTTAATGCCTATTTCTACCGTAAAGGATAATATTTCTACAAAAAATCAAATTTTTCCGTTTTAAACTGCCAAAGTTATGGCCAAAAAGCGGTTTTCTCTCTGACCGCTCTCCACGTTTAGCGTGCTCTCTCGGCGGCAAAAATTGTTCGATATCTCGGCGGTGCCCGCAAAGCGCGAGCTAAACCTTTCAGGAATTGATACCTAGTCTATACCCGACGTGTGTGCAAAATTTAAAGAAAATCTGAGCGTCGCACTTGGAGTACATCCCGTCAGCTAAAACTAACGAATCTTTATTTTTTGCAGTAAGTTTTGGTTGTTTCTGTGTTTCAATAACTCAGGGTTCAGCCTGTTGCTTGGTAGCTAAGGTTAGAAAATTCTATTTAAACTCTTGGCCAAGTCTCCGCCGAGCCTTTGCCGACCGTCCGTGAAATTCAATTTGGTTCTGCATATGTAAGTCTCTTCTAGACGAGTTTTTCACGCTCTTTCAAGTGATATATGTTTGTAGAAAGAGCCCTTGTCAGGCGCATCTCAAAGCACCTAACAAGGGAAGTCGTTCAGATCGCAAATGAACTATGACATGAGACCTGTGTGGTTTTATAGTCACATACTCTACTATATCGAATATAAAGGCATTTTTGTGTCTGGGCCCCCGCGGCCGAGAAAATCGACTATAAAGTTTCGCAAGAAGAGAGCGCCGAAAAAGTCCTCTCTCCGAAAGCAAACCCAAACAGCTGCCCAGTTGGCCAAGTGGAAAGAGCGCTCGTCTAACGAATCTTCTTTTGGGTCGGGGGGCTGGGTTCGATTCCTTTCACCTGCAATGTAAAGGGTAAGACTACTGTGTACACTACAGTATGCGTAAAAAAAAATTTTTTTTTGTGTTTTTCCAATTTTATGTAGATTTGTGCCTTTTCTTGAGACAAAAACAAACAAAATTACTAATTTTTTTATTTAACTTTTTAACTATCATTTAACAACAGTCGTGAACACATTCAACAAAATGATGAAAACAAAGTTTTTGATTACAGTACGAGCACAAAACAAAAGACAAGATGTCACAACTAGAAGCAGAACAAGTTGTGTGGACATCATGGGGGAAACAATACTCCACTGGAGTCTTGAAGGAAGGAGGCCTATTGTCAAGATAACCTCCTTTGAAAAACGAATACTTCCTGGAGTTATCAAAGACTGGATTTTTAAATTGAGAGTAGAAAACATTTAAAACAATTAAAATGTTTTCCCTTTTGTACAAAGGGAATTTTAGATCGTTGGCGAGGACGTGACTATGGATTCGCCTCACAAATCCTTTGAAGATACGGAAAAAGAATAGGTCAAGTGGCTGAATCAAGGAGGTACAGCGGGTGGGAATAGTTTTCACATCGACTGAACGTCCTTCCGGACGTTCAGTCCACTGCTATTGTTGTCCACAATCTCATCGTCCGTTTGAACCTCAATATTCGCGTTTCCGCCGCTTGAGACAGCAGAATCTTCAGTCGGGTTGCCATCCGAATCTCCTCGTAAGTCGCGTCTTCGGAGTTCCCGGTTCCGAACTCGGCCAAGAGGAGAGCCACAACATTTTTAGGCGCCAATCCCATGTCCAAACAAAATCAAAGAGTGATAAAAAATCACTTTACTTCCTTTCGACAACTTTCCGATAGCCTTGCGGCGTAGCCGCAGGAAGCTCTCCGATTATCAATCCAAGTCATGCCATTTTTAACAGTCTGGAGAAAAGTCGACTAAATTTGTTTGTTTTTGTCTCAAGAAAAGGCACAAATCTACATAAAATTGGAAAAACACAAAAAAAATTTTTTTTTACGCATACTGTAGTGTACACAGTAGTCTTACCCTTTACATTGCAGGTGAAAGGAATCGAACCCAGCCCCCGACCCAAAAGAAGATTCGTTAGACGAGCGCTCTTTCCACTCGGCCAACTGGGCAGCTGTTTGGGTTTTCTTTCGGAGAGAGGACTTTTTCGGCGCTCTCTTCTTGCGAAACTTTATAGTCGATTTTCTCGGCCGCGGAGGCCCAGACGCAAAAATGCCTTTATATTCGATATAGTAGAGTATGTGACTATAAAACCACACAGGTCTCATGTCATAGTTCATTTGCGATCTGAACGACTTCCCTTGTAAGATATATTACAAGCTTCTTGTGATTGCCCCAACATAAACTTTAATGCTTTACTTTATTATCATGCATCCAGATTACGAATAAATTATTGATTTCCAGCCCAATTTCAACGCAATTCCTTAGGCCAACGCCTTCTTGATGGCCTTCAACAATGGGAACTTCTCCTTCTTGCACACGTTCTCAAAGTCGTCGAAATCAAGAGTCCACACAAAAACTCCGGCCAATCCATTGGTCTTGGCGTAGGTGGCCTTCAACCCCACCGATTTCTCATCATCGTAGTTGTACCATACGTTGCCCTGCTGCGCATAGGGGGTTTTGGTTTTGTCGTCCCAGGCCTCCTTTCCTCCTTGCTGGAGCACTTGGCACACCTCGTAGTAGGCCAGGACTCCTTGGGTTTGGGTGGCGGCCAGAGCTGGAGATGGGGATGGAGCTGGTGAGCCGGGGCCTTGGTTCGGGGCGCTTGAGGCCAAGGTCCAGCCGCGGCCGTAGGTGGGGATTCCGAGGAGGATCTTGGCGGCGGGGAAGTTCTGAAGGATGAAGGAGTAAAGTAATTTAACTTCTACTTAACGTCGTCAATTTTTAAGCTCCTACCTTCTTATAGAACTGAGTCAAGTAGTCCACGGTGAATTTTCCCTCTCCATACAGTGGCGCGTTCTGCGCGGTAACCTTATCCCAAGATCCATGGAAATCGTAGGCCATGATGTTCAACAAGTCCAACGAGTCCTTGAGGCCGGCAAAGTCATAGATTTGCTGCGCATTGTCAGCATTCGGACTGACAGCAGCGGTAACCAAGAGTCCGCCAGCGGCTTGCTTCACAGCCTTGATCAGTTGGGTGAACAAGTCCTTTTGGCCGGCGGTCGGGAACTCCCAGTCAATGTCGACTCCATCAAAGCCGTTTTTCTTCGCGAACTCGACGGCGTTCTTCGCGAACAGCTGACGGGACGCGTCGCTAGCCGCAATCGTTGGGAAATCGCCGAAGGAAGCGCCGCCAAACGAAAGGATCGTCTTCAATCCGGGGTCCTTCTGCTTCAACGCCTGCAAGTCCTTGTAACCTTTGGTCAAGTCGCTTGGCTCCGTGGGCGAGATGGTTCCAGCCGCATCCGCTTTGGCGAACGCGTACCAAATGTGCGTACAAACGCCCGGCTCATACTTGTCGATGCTCCACTTCCCGGGCTCGGGACGATATTGTGCCCAGTTCGTCAGATAACAGCCTCGGATCTTGCCGGCCGCCTCGCGACGCACAATCGTCTTGCTGCTCGCGGCTCCCGCCAGAAGAACAAGGGCTACAATGAGTTTCATTTTCGGAAATACTACGGAACTACCAACCTTCCGTCATCTTTTATACTCCTGGATTATGGGAGGACACTTGTTGAGTTAGCGTCACGAATCTTCTTTTGTCCCAGAAAAGTTTGCCCAACTGCCGCTGACATTGTAACGATGAGTTGTTAGTTGTCCATGTTCGTAGAATAGCAAATCAGCGAGGAAGTTGAGACTTGCAGTTGAACAAACAGGTCAAATTTGCCGTCAACGGTTATGAATCAGGACAAAAAAGTGGGTAGTTGGACTCGTTTGTGAGATAATACACGTATGTTCTAAAAATAATGATACGTTTATTTAGAAATTGCGAAAGAGTCAAAAGGTTGTCTGAAGCCATGCTTTTTTTCCGTGGGAACTGCTCTCGAAGTCTTCTTCGATTTGAGTCGAAAACTGATAACACAACTTGCCAAGAGTCTAGATTATTTGCTCATGAGCCAATTTGATCTTCTTCGCAATGTTGAATGACGAGACACCAACATTCTGTTGCCTATGTGGTGTGAAATATCTTTATAAAAACGCCCGTCTGTCCATGCAAAGTTACTAATTATACATATTATATATGGCCGAAAAAAGCAGTTTGTGACCTCTATAACTCTGGCTTGACATGAAGGATTGGATATGTCGGCTGTTGCTGCAAACTGCAGGCTAAACTTTCAAACCAATTTATTCTAGGGCTACGACGGTGGTCTTGTTGTGAGCCGGTCTTCTTTTGTCGTTTTGTCCTAGAACAGTTTAATCAACCTTATAGAAAACAGATGTATTTTCCAGAATTGTCATGTTTTTTGTTAGGGCAAAAAAACAATATTCTCCAAGCACTGTAAAGACAGATCAAACGAAATGTAGTTTTTCGCAGAATTCTGGAAATAGCTGACCAAATAAGAAAGCCTTTGGCAAATATCCAATTTTGCTTATACTATTCATACAATAAACAATAATTTTATTAGACAATCATCAAACGACATCTTAAGACTAACCTTCAAACTTAAGAGAATATGTTCCCTAAATGGGACTGAAGTTATTTCACAAAAATCAAAGCGTCCAAGTTGAAGCTGAGTCGCTGAGATTTTCAACGATCGTTTGAGAGGATAAGAAAAATGAAATGAGCCAGCCAGACGAAACAAAAACGATTTTTGGCTGTTTCTTCTCTCAGATTTTCTTTAAACTTTGTACACAAATCGGGTATAGGCTTGTCGATTCTTGAAATTAATAGCTTGCGCTTTGCTGGGCAACTCGAAAGATTGAGCGATCTTTGTCGCTGAGAGAGTACGCTTACCATGGAAAGCGGGTAGAGAGAACAGCACTGTTTGGTTGTACGTTTGGCGGGTTCGCGTGGAAAAAATGGATTTTTTTGTGTGGAAACATTACCTTCTACGATAGGAATAGGCACAGGACTTTTCGTGTTAAAATTTGCGAAAAAATGCAACACTTTTGCCACTTTTGTCCTATAAAATCTTTGTATCTGCAAAGTGCAAACTATGAGTCTCACATACGTGGTAGAAAAAATTATTGTAAGTTTGTCCCAAATGTCATCAAAAATCTGAACATCTCCCCTGGAGCACTGCCGCTGTCAGCATAAAAGCTTTTAGCATGACATTTCCCGCAAGTTATTTTGATTGATTGTTTTTGTCTCGATCTGACATTTGTAACGGAAATCCCTTTCATTTTTTGCTTCTCAAGGCATCGCCGAGTTCAACAACATCCATCGCAACGTTCACTTTTCATCTTTTCATTCCCGCCGCTGCAGCCTCTGACTCTGTTTGATGTATGTATTAATTGTCAGCGTCAAGTTCAAGCTTATCACCCGTCATAAAACCCCTTCCTCCGCGCTGCCAGCGGCTTAACAACCAGTTAACGGCGCGACGTTAACCGGCTCCGAACGGGTTCGCCCCGCGGGATTCGGATTGATAAAAACGAAACCGGATAAACCCAAAAAACAAACGCACCGAAGACGATCAAACAATAAAAACACGGGGAAGGCAGTCGGGAAGAGTTGATGCCGGGCGGCGAGGTTAACTTTTATAATAGGATCCCATTTCATTGTTATTCCTCCCCCTTCCGGTATTTGGATTTCTGTTGTGAGGAGCTCGCGTTCTCTTTTGTAGGATGGGCATTGGGAACCCTTGCTTTGGCTCCCGGAGTCAGCGGTTTGTGCAGGGGCGGGAAGTAAAGTTTTTGCCGGGAATGGCGCTTTGTGAAAACGAGTGAGATTTTGAGATTTTTTTGCAACATTTAGCTTGAAAAGTTTGATGCTTATTTCCACTGTAGAGGGTAATATTTCCACAAAAAATCAATTTTTTCCGCGCAGAACTGGCAAAGATATCGCCAAAAAGTGTTTTCCTCTCTGAACTTTCTCCGCCTCATACGTATTCTCTTGGCGGCAATGTTTGTTGAATATCTCGGCTGTCCCTGCAAAGCGCTGGCTAAAAATTTCAGGAAGTAACATGTGGTATATGGCCAAAGTGTATGCGTAGTTTAAAGGAAATTTGAGGGTAATGCCTCCACAAAAAGGACTATTTTTCCGGACAAACTTGGCCTAGGTATAGCCTGAAAATTGTTTGTTTTTTCCCTGATCGCTCTCCGCATTTTTCACACTCTCTCTTTAGGCAAATGTTGTTGAATGTATCTGTCAACAGTCGTTAAATATTTCATCTGATTCTGCAAAGCGAGAGCTATAAAATTTTCTGGAACTGATTTGTAGTGGGTTATCAATCTGTCGGGAAAATAATGTGGATTTTTTGCGCCTTCAAATCGTTTAAAAAATCCTATAGCCACGATCGTAAGAGTTGAATCTGGACCCTGAAAACTTCAACTGATCCTATAGCAGTCTGTCGGGAAAATAATGTGGATTTTTTGCACCTTCAAATCGTTTAGAAAAATCCTATAGCCACGATCGTAAGAGTTGAATCTGGGCCCTGAAAACTTCAACTCATCCTTTATCAATCTGTCGGGAAAATAATGTGGATTTATCTTTGAAATCGCCCATCATCGCTTTGCGACGGCTAGTGGCGGCTAAAGATTTGGTCTGCTACTGTGACGATGCAAGAATTTTCGCCGCGACAAATCCACATTATTTTCCCGACAGACTGGCACAATGTAATCACCGACTTCCGCACAAAGCTTAAAATAGCCTCTGCGAATCGCACACTTCCTCCGTGAACTACGCCATTGACGAATTACCCAAAAACAACTTGTAAACGACAGAGCTTTTCGCCCAACTCGTTTTGCCTAATTTGAAACCGCATTCCTCTTCCTTCCCCCAAAGTTCTCGTTGCATAACGCATTTGACGGCGCGACGCCCTCCATCGACGAGAATCGAGGATTCTGAAACAGTCGAAAAAAAGCGAGAGGAGTGGGAGGGAAATCAAGCCGCTAACACGCAAAATAAAGTCGCGGTTACCCAATCTTCACACTTTGGGAATTTGCTTTGGGGATAAGGGCTTGTTTCGGCGAGAAAGTTGGATTAGAAATGAGGGAAATCCTAGAGATTTTTTTTGGTTAAAGATACCGACCAAATATTAGTAGTTTCATAAAGAAAATTGTTATACGGTGTTGGTAAAAATATAGAATTTCGCAAATTTAATCCACTTGAGGGGTCTCACAACGCATTTTTAATGGCTTGGAAGCCCTCAAAAAATGTCTATTAGCATTTTCATAGAGTGCATGGAAATTTTACCGCGTCCGCACTGTTCACAAAAATCCATTGTTTTTTGCACTGTGCATTTCACATGTCTTTGTTTTTTGCACTGTGCAGCGAAATATCGCTGCGACGTAGGTTCTTTTCAACCGCAGCCACATTTTTTTCATTTTGCACAGTGCATTCTGAACCTTTTCCCACGCTTGTCGCCAACGCACAGTGCATTCTTCGCTTTTGTGCCGTGCAACCCTCAAAAAAGCTGTTTGCACTGTGCAGATTTTTGGGCAAAACAGCGGCAGCCAAATTGAGAAAAGCTTGCGTCGCAAGCGATATTTCAAATGCACGGTGCAAAAGCAAAAACAAGTGAGTGCACGGTGCAAAAAATTGGTGATTTTTGAGCATGGTGCGGGCCGCAGAAAATGTCCATGGACTTCATGAAAATGCTTATAGGCGGTTTTGGAGGGTTTTCAAGCTATTAAAAATGCGTTGCGAGACGCCTGAGGTTGATTAAATTTGCGAAATTCTATATTTTTACCCTTTACACATACTGTATATCAACTTGAGTGCTCTGAAGGAACCGCCAACATTCTCAATGGCCTTGGCAGGCTAGGCAATGCATTTACTAATGAAGTTCAGCGACATATCAGTTATTGAATATTTTAGTTCGCGATTTGCAGGGGCAAGCAAGATGTTCAACAATTTTGCGGCCGAGAGGGTTAACGAGACGATGAAAGCGGTCATATAGGAAAACTAAACACTTTTTGGCCATAAATTTGCCAGTTTCACGCGGAAAAAAATGATTTTTTGTAGGGACGTTACTGTCAGTGGTAGAAGCAGACACACAACTTTTCCTGCCAAAATCTGCAAAAAAGTGTCGCATTTTCGCCAACTTTCGACCTAAAAATCATGGACGTTTCTGTAACAAGCGATTTAGGGAATCATATTTGCCTTATACAGTGAGGGACCTGATCCAATGGCAAAAAACGTCTGCTTTTGCATCCCGGAAGTGGCCAAAATGACTCCAAACCCTTCCCTTCTCTAAGCTAAAAAACTCCGCTTTGAAAAGCGCGCCCTTTCTTTCAAGGCGGGCTCTTTAAATCGGGGTTTTATAGCTTAGAGAAGGGAAGGGTTTGGAGTCATGTTGGCCCCTTCCGGGATGCAAAAGCCGACGTTTTTTGCCATTGGATCCCGTCCCTCACTGTAACAGTGTAATCCAATTTTTCACTCAATCTTATAAAAGTGTAATCAAATTTTTCGCTCAAGTTTTAACAAGCTTTGAGCGTTACAATTGGTGTATTTCTCCTGTCAGTCAATTTTCATCAAATTTCTTGCGTCAAAAAAACGCTGCAATTTCAAAAAATACCAATTAAGCTAGACTACAAATATTTCCATTTCCTTCCAATCTTCCTCCCGTTCCTCCTTAATGGAGCCCCTAAATCGCAGCACGGTATCATCCCTTTGTTCTGCAGATGCCATTGCCGCTTAATGCCCTCGCTGATCGGCTGTTTATCGTGAGCGGAATCTTGTTCGTCCGCACGGAGTAATCGAGAAAACGAAAACGACGCCCGAACGGGAGTATTGTTCTCATAGTTTCTGATTGATCGAGCGGGATAATTGTGATCGGATTAATTGAAGATGTGCCGTCGTTTTTTCGCAGCCCTCTCAACCCGTTAAGCGAGTATGAGTAACGAAAATCTTTTCTCCAGTGTTCTTTTTTTTTGACTTTTTACTTTTTTGAATGGCGCGCTTAATAAGGGGCGGCTTCTAATCGCCCTCTCGGCATCAGCGTTCAGCCGGATTCGGCAGGCGAAAGTTGTGAAAAGGTGGGCGGTGGAGGTAAATTCGCAAATTCCCTGAGGTCATCAAGTGGAGTAAGCCAAGGAGGAGGGTGAGGAGGACATAAGGGATTTCCGGAGTTTTTTATGTTTTCCGACATTTCTATTTCCACTCAATCGGGTTTAAATTTTTGGTTTTTCAGCATTAAAAAATGCCTCAGGCATGGTGCCTAAATTTTCCATGAGTTGTGGTATTTGCTCTTCTAAGTTCGTTTGAGCTCTTACCGATTCAAATTTCGTATAAAATTTTTCGAACACATGCGTTTTTAGGCTCGCGTTTTGCAGAAATAACCGAAACGTTTAGCCCAAAATTGAATGTAAACAATCTACTATTTAGTTCGGAAAAAAGGCATACTTGTTCTTGCAGAAAGTCGCCGGACTGATTTTTAGCATTTGCGCTGTGCGAAAAAAGCCAAAATGCGAGCGGCGGCCGAAAAACACCTATTGCACGGTGCGAAAAGCCAAAAGTTGCACAGTGCCAAGAAAGCTTTTGTTTTTGCACAGTGCGTGTCGCCGATTTCAGTCCGGCCACTTTCCGGAAGGGCTAGTATTGTCATTACTTTTGTTATGCCGTCATGACACATTTCAACGATACACAGCCTTCCAAATAATTTTTGCCGCCGACGGGCGTCCGAAAAAATGAAAAAAATGAGATTTGCCCCTTACATTTTTGCCAATATCTCGCTAGCTTCGAAGTGTAGCGCGAATCTGAAAATTGTGTTTCAAAGCTGACACATTTGTCCTTCAGAATATATTAATTTTGTAATGATACTTATTGTGCACGGCAAGGAAACCGTTGCTGAAAAGTGGCAATCGCGATATTCAATGTTTCGCAAAGACATTGATACAAGTTGTATTTTTCTCTGACTTCTTTCAATGACTTTTCGTGCGTTTTCGTCGGTCAATTCGATAAGCCAGTCGGTTCGCAAAGTCGCCGGAGTGATTTGTGCGACATGTTTTGTGAAAAGCCAAGATTTCACTTTGCACTGTGCAATTTGGTTTTTTTCGGCCGTAACTCGTACCCTGACTTTTTCTGCACAATGCAGACGCTAAAAATTACTCCAGCGGCTTACAAACATACTATAATAGTATTATCAGCCTGTCGGAAAAATAATGAGGGCAATATCGCTGCGCCATTTGCGTCGCTGAACCAAAAAGCAATTTAATTTTGCCACAACACAATTCATTTTCTCGACGGCGATGCGATTTTCGATTCCACACAGAATGTTCATTATTTTCCCGACAGATTGATAAACCAAATTTTTTTCCAAAAAAATCAATTATTATTTCCGAAAACGAAAGCGCGCAGTGAAAGGGAGGGGTTTGTGTTTCGGGGAGTTCCGTTACCTCGCTATCACTCTCCGCGGATCTATTTTCCGGTGCGAATTTCTGCGGATTATTGCGTGGAGCCGGTGGATTTGTTATTCTAACCGGAACGCTCGAGTTGCTTGTTGCCGCATCGACGAGATTATGATTGCGATTTTGACACATTCCTCCGATTTTTAGGTCAAATTGCGCTTTCATTACTCGGGATTTTATGAAAGTAAGAGTTGTAGTCGTATTTAGGGACCTTAAAAATTTAAAAAATCAGCTTTGTAGACAGTACAGGACATGTTAACATATATTTTATACCTTTATTAAACTTCTTTTTCCCGCTCTTCGCGTTTTTAAAAAAAAATTGTAAATTTAGTCATCATTTTTGCAGTTATGGGTAGTTCGACGCGGTTAGCGTTGGCTGCCGTCCTGCTGACCAGCCTGATGGCCGAAGCCCTCTCCTTGGCGGGCGTGGTGCACGGGCTCGGCTACAGACCTCCACCGCCGAAGGTCAGGCGGCAAGCCAAGTCGATGGGACATTGTCATTTCGGTAAGCTGTAAAACTTTTTGCTATAAGTCCGTCGGGCAAATAATGTGGATCGAGTGGATTTTTAACGCCTTGAAATCGCCCAGCATTGCTTTGCGACGGATGGAGATTTGCTGTGCAACTGCGACAATGCCACATTATTTTCCCGACAGACTGATACAAGTCTAGTCTCCTAAGCCTATAGGGACCTAACCAAACGCTTCGAAGACTTAGTCAATAACTAAAATGTAATTTCAGACGCCGAAAAATGGTATACCGAGCCAGAAGTGACCATCTCCAACGCTGTTATGTTTGATCGGACCAGTGGCTTGACCTGTACGGAATGTATGGAACGCTGTGAATTGTACCAGGTAAAAAATTTGTGTTTTTCTAGCCTACTTGAAGACTAATCTTTGCATCAAAGCGTTTAGGTTTCATTTTATCAAAATTTAAAGCTTTTCGTGGCGGGACCAAACTTTATTGCAAAAAAAGGGAAATTAAAAAAGAATTGAACTTATCGTAACGCATAGTGACCATAATTTCTTTCCAGAACACTTCCTCCAAATGGGTTTGCCGCTCTCTCACCTACGACCACAAGTACGAAATCTGCGACATCTACGCGATCAACGGCCAGTCCAAGCCCTACTATCTGACCGAGTACCATATGCGCGATTACTTCGCCTATCTTCCCGCCCTGTCGCCGAAGGACCGGGCGCGAGTCGGCGCCTCGCACGAACTGGAAATCATCGACGAGGAGGAGAGAAATCATACGGCAACAGCGTCGAAACACGTCATGATTGACGTGACGGAGATTGACGGCTTAGCGAAAACCGAATTTCCAGTCGATGGAAAGAGCACGGAAGTTGGTTTAGTTGAGCCGACCACAGTTCCTAGTGTCCATTTCGGAGAGAAAAGCTCGGAACGAAATGTGGCCACAGAGGCGGACTTGACTTCCGAGCAGTTGAAATTGAAGGAGGCTAAGATTGAAGCCGGCAATGAAAACTCCGAAGCCAAAACTGAGCCCGCCGAGTGGCTTCATAAGGAAGAAGAAGCTTTGAAGACTGTTGAAGCCCAAACTGAAGCTACTCTGGCTCCGGAGTCTACTTCTGAGGGTCAGAAGAACGAAGAAGCCAAGTCTGAGGGCAGCCTTGCTTCTGAGACCAACGCTGAATCTCAGAATGCCGGAGAATCCAAGACCGAGTCCGAGACCGCATCAGAATTGAACTCCGAATCTCAAAAGCCTGTAGAATCTACGACAGAGGCGCATATCCCAACAGAGACGGCTTCAGAATCCAATCTCGGGTCTCAGAAGGCAACAGAATCGGCCACGGAGGCTACAGCTGCTTCCGAAGCAAGCATTGAGTCGCAAAAATCCTTGGAATCGCGCACAGAATCTCATTCGGCGGCAGAGTCCATCTCCGAGTCCCACAGTGCCTCAGAGACCATCTCCGAATCCCACTCTGAAACAAAGGCTGAAGCCGCGACAGAAGTCAAGAACACCTCTGACACTGTTCTCCTTCATTCCGAAGCGTCTACTGAGCCTTCATTGGAGGCCGCTGAAGCCAAGACGGAGGCTTCCGAAGCTTCTCAAACCCTCGAGACATCCGAATCCACCTCTCAAGTTGCTGTAGAGCCCGCTAAGCTAAAGGAAGAAGTTAATGTCACCGAAGTTTCGTCCGTTAACATCCCATTGACAACCGAGTCCTCCGTCGAAGCTAAGCACTCATCGGAAAGCATCGAAGAGCACACGGTTACGGTAATTGAGACCTCCGAGACTCCCATTAAGTTGACCGAAACCGAACAGTCCGCTACAGCCTCCAGAGAAGGCGCTGACTTCGCGGCGGCGGCCCGAGCCTCGAAAACCTACATCAAGTCGAAGACGGGAGAGCAGCTGCCAATCCCAGGTCTTGGAGGCCACGAACAGAAAGGGGAAGATCCGATTCCATCGAGAAAGTCGTCCAGCAAGAGATTGGAGAAAATGAACCTCAAGAGTTTGAGGAATATCATCGCGAACAACGCCCGACATGAGGAGACTCGAGAGTTCTATCAAGAACAAAGAACTTCATGGAACACCAAGAACATCAAACAGGTTGATTTTGAGCATGTTGAGACGGTAAACTCGGGACATAAGAACCCAATGTTGTCGTTGAAGATCAACAAAATCGCCCCACAACATGTCGCAACGGATGACATTGAAAAACCTCGACCTATTGAGGGAACCGTCGACGCCTCCTCTTCGGACGCCGTTATTGACGTGGCAACGCCGTCGAGTCTTCATAGAACCTCCGTCCCTTCATTTACGGTAACCAAGAGAGTCTCTACAAGTGAGCAGAAGGCCATTGAGGAGGTGAAATCCACGTTTAACGTTGACGAAAAGAAATCATCAAAGGAGTTGGTTGCCGCAACAGAAGTTGCCGCCTCCTCGAAGACCTCCGAAGCCTCTCGGAGCGTGGAACAGCCCGAAGGCTTCAAGACGTTCAGCTCGTCAACGTTTGACGAGAAAATCTACTCACGGGAACCGCTAGCGCCAGAGACCTCCGGTTATGACAATCTGCCCAAAACACCAATCGATGCTAACACCGAAGCCAAGGCGACCAAAAAAACGCCTTTGGACGACGCACCACAAGAAAAAGTCTCCTTGGACTTTGACACTAGTCAAGAGAGGAAAAAGCTGAATATCGGGAAACTGGCGCACGCCGTGAAATGCACCGAGAACGAGGTGTTGAGGTTTGTCCAGTTTGGAGGCTACGAACAGTCGCATCGAGACCATGACGCCAAATTGGAGCTGCTTCCGGCTGGAAGCTTGGAGGAGTGCCAGAAGGCTTGCATTGAATCGTCAGCGTTTGAGTGGTGAGTTCAGGTGTAACAATACAGTGAAGGACCTGATCCGACGGCAAAATATGTACCATTTTGTATCCGGGAGGTATCAGAAAATGTAGCAAAATGCTTCCTTTTCCAAGCGAAAAACTCCGTTTTGAAGGGCGCGCTTTTGAAATCGATTTTTTTTCACTTGGAGAGGGAAGCATTTTGCCACATTTTTAGATACTTCCCGGATGAAACAATGGTACGGTTTTGCCACTGGATCAGGTCCGCCACTGTAGTTTCATCTTGCAAAAACGCAAATAACATCAAGTTAGACCTTCTTAAACGTATATTTGAAATCTTCATTTCACGTTTTTGGGAACCTATTGGGATTTTGAAGAAAATACAGGGTGTCTTATCTTTACAATAGAGACCTTGTAATAGCACCGCTAAGCCTAAGGGCTAAATTTCTTCGCTGCGAATTCTTCAGCCTTACTGTTAGAGGATGCGCTGAGCCTCTTGAAGATTTTGGAGCCTTAAATCGGTTCTTTTTCGGCCAAACTTTTGCTCGAGCTCGCAAGAAAAGGCTTCTGACTGTGCTTTCTCATTAATCGATGCACAAACCAATGAGAAAGCCCAAGCACTACTCACTACCTATATGCGTTTTCCTGTCTTTTCAAACTTTTCCAACTTCAGTGCCTCCGCAACTCACTCCCCAACCGGCTGCATTTTGTCATCAAAGTCCGCCAACCACGCCGAAGCCAATTCCTTGGTCGTGAACAAGGAATCCACCTATCTGGAGAAGGTCTGCCTTCCCAAAACCTTGGCTGACACCACCAAGCTCATCTTCGAAGCCGTTCCGGCGTACATTCTGGTGGGACATGTGCAAGAGGTCACTGACGCATCGAGCCTACGGCAATGTCAAATCGACTGTCTGCAGGCGCAAGAAAAGTACGGATTCCGTTGCCGAAGTGCCATGTGGTATCCAGCGGACTCGGATCAGGTGAGATTTTTAGGTAGATAGAAAGTGGAAAAAACAAATAGAAAATTTTATTTTGAATTTTTTCAGAACTGTCTGCTCAACTCGGAGAACAAACAGACGCAGCCAACGGTGTTCGTGCCAGAAGATGAAGGCGTAATTATGTTCTACTTTGATGTTCCAAGGACTGACGACAGCCCAATCTCGCAAAACAGACGTTTTAAGGTAGGTTAATTGAAAAAAAGAATAAAAAAATTTTTGTTAAAAAAATGTCTTTTTCAAAAATATCAAATTTTAAACCATTCAAAAATTCTTGTTTTAGGACCTTCCCTTCAAACGGCGAGTCTCCAAATGGACGCATTGGTCGAAATGCGACGAAAATAAAGAATACGCGAAGAAACATCGTTATGTGAAATGTAGCAACGAGAAAGATATTCGAAAATGCCCAAAACAAACGTTGAACTGCAAGAATGGTAAGGGAAAAAATTTTTGAATTTTTTAGTTTTTTTTTTTTATTTTATTTTATTTTATTTTATTTTATTTATTTTTTTTTATTTTTTTTCAAAATTTTAAAAAAATAAAAAAAATTTAATTGACCTTATTTTATCAATATTTTTAATTTTATTTTTAATTTTTTTATTATTATTTTTATTTTGATTTTTTACTTATATTTTTTGCATTTTTTATTTTGCATTTTTAAAAAATTTTAAAAACTTCCAAAAAAAATTAAATCGACCTTATTTTAGTCATTGAGCCCACTCAACCCCACATTGATGGAGAATGCCGAGCAGTTCGAGACCCTCGTGGAAACAAACGGTGTCCACATGGCGTAAAACTTGACTCCTTCGGAATTCGACACTACTGCACGCCTCCAGTCGATTGCTACTGAGCAATCTAATTGTTGATCTTATAATATTCCTCAGACTATTAATGCTTGTATATAAGATATTTATTTAAATTATTCAGAGATATTAACTATATACAGATACTGGTTAGTAAACGGTTATAATGATTATCAAATTTTTGGACGATCTGGGGTGAGGTTGTGTTGGCCGTTCAGAGCTCTGAAAATTTCATAATTCCAAATTTTGATTATGAATTATAAAAAAAAATCAAAATCTTGAGAAATTTGGATTTTCAGAGCTCTCGGAGAGCGATCAAACAACCTTGCTTTTGAACGAAAACACCGCCAAATGAGCAAAAGTTCAATTTTCATGCAGATTTTGCACTAAATGTATGAGAAGATTGGGAGGTCAAATTGGCTCCGGGATGCAAAATTGGTCTCCGCCGACATCTTTAGAAAAAGATAAGCCAAATCTAGTACAAGGTCGAAAGGCCTGGCAGCTCAGTAACCAATCAAGGCAAAAGAGTCAAGTCATTTATTCAGTGGAAATTTCAGGCCTTTTATAGGGCAACCCACGTCAAACTGAGATAAGCTAAAACAGTCCGGTGAATGGATTGGCAATTTGCCAAAAAAAGACGCGAAAAAACGTTTTGTCGGGGTAGAAATGGGGAATTTTTGGGGCGAGAGAGTACGTTTTTGCGTGTCTTTTTTCTTTCTCTGCGAAATCAAGACGAAGTGCAAAAAACCGATAACGAAAAGTCTATTCCGGTCACCGGACTCCTCAGTTTGACGTGCAACCCCATGTAGACAAGTGCAATCAAATTTGAATAAATGAAGACAGTTTCTCGTAGGAAAATCCTCGAAAATTGGTCGTTCCTCCTCTCACCAAATTTCGTCAAAATCTGAGTGTTGCACTTGGAGAACACTACCTACAGTGGCGGACATCATCCAATCACAAAAAACGTACCGTTTTGCATCCTGGAAGCAGCAAAAATGCAGCAAAATACCTCCCTTTCCAACAAAAAAAAACTCCGTTTTAAAGAGCGCGCCATTTTCCTCACAAAAAAGAGTCGCGGGCTTTTTTTGAAATCGGAGTCTTTTCACTTGGAAAAGGATGTATTTTGCCACATTTTTTGATGCTTCCTGGATGCAAAATGGTACGTTTTTTGCCACTGGATCAGGTCCGCCACAGTATTAATTAGAACAAAAACAACAAAAAATTTACTAAACCTGATTACTCGAAAAAAAATTATTTGTTTTTTATATTTATAACGCCCTCAAAATTAAAAAAAGTGTTTTTTTTTTTATTTTTCCAAATTCATCCCAGCGAGAAATTGCATTTTGAGGCATTGCTTGACGGCCACAGTCATATCTTTCTTCCATTTGGTGCTGAAACAAGAAAAAAATTAAGAATTGTAGTACTAATTAAGGCCCACGTAAAGGGCAAGCCCAATTAAAAAGGCCGCCATTTTTCAATCTGTTTTATAAAAAAAGATACCATAAAGGGAAATGCAGTGGGAGGTATTGCAGCAGGGCGTAAAAATAGAGGCCTCCCAGACATGACGGAGTGCACATTCCTCTGATGTTTGTTATGGGGAATGTAGCTTTTTTTGGGTGCCCAATTAAATTATCTCTTTTGTTATTTTGCCTAGCCGGCGTGTAACGGCGCAAATATTGCGTTTTGTAGCGGTTCCGGGCTCAAAAAGTTAACAAATTTTATTTGTCTGGGAGGTTTTCAATTTTTTTTTTTTCAATTTGCTATGTAGGGAGTAATGAAATTAATTAAGGATTATGGAGTGCCAATCATTACTGTTTACTTTCCCAGACAGTCACGCTTGCTATTGTCACTTTGCGCCAGACTTATTGCTCCTCAACCAAAGGTCAATTCGGGCTTTCAGTTGGTTTTTTCTGCAGAGAAAATTTACGTGTCTTTTGCGAAAATTGCGAATTTCCCTCAAGTTTCATCAAAATCCGAGCGTCGCACATATATACCTCTTCATTTCAAGACCTTCGTATGAACTCACCGTC
The DNA here is from genome assembly GCA_904066235.2 of Bursaphelenchus xylophilus. Lineage (NCBI taxonomy): Eukaryota > Metazoa > Nematoda > Chromadorea > Rhabditida > Aphelenchoididae > Bursaphelenchus > Bursaphelenchus xylophilus. The sequence continues at coordinate 11,105,127 of CAJFCV020000004.1, read as the reverse complement.
GATTCTGAAACCAAGTTTTGACCTGCGCTTCGGTTAGGGAGAGCTCCATTGATAAGCGACGACGTGTCTCCACACTCAAGTATTTGTCATTCTGTAAAGACCACTTTATGCCAATACAGTGGCGGACCTGATCCAGTGGCAAAAAACGTACCATTTTGCATATGGGAAGTATCAAAAATGTGGCAAAATGCTTCCCTTTCCACCTATAAAAACTCCGTTTTAAAGAGCGCGCCATTTTCCTCGCAAAAAAGAGTCGCGGGCTTTTTTTGAAATCGGAGTTTTTTTACTTGGAATCGGAGGTATTTTGCCACATTTTTTGAAGCTTCCTGGATGCAAAATGGTACGTTTTTTTGCCACTGGATCAGGTCCGCCACAGTATTAATTAGAACAAAAAGAACAAAAAATTTACTAGACCTGTTTACTAGTTCAAGCCCCTACTGTTTTGCCCATTTCACACCCCCCATAATGAAAAAAATAGAATAATCGAAAAAATGAAAATTAGAGTAAAATGACCCCCGGCGTTTTAGCTCAAACCCCCCGTTACCTTCCAAATTCGTTCTTGTGGTTCAGGCAACGATGATCGTAGCCGAGAGAACCCAATCCCGAGTGGACGGTTCAGATTTTATGAGGGAGTTTGTACTGGGTCATGGGGGGCTGAACTGGACTGGGGGGTTGTACTACCTTAGCCCCACTTTGACTTCAAAAGCTCTTTTTGTGAGGGAAAGGGCGCGCCCTTCAAAGCAAAGCTTTTTCACTTGTAGAAGGAAGCATTTTGCCACATTTTTGATAGTTCGCGGATGCAAAATGGTACGTTTGTTGCCACTGGATCAGGTCCGTCACTGTAACACGAATATTTTGAGTTTTGTATAAGGATCCCGCAATTCAAAATGAAAACTGCAAGGCCAAAAATTTGAAAAAAATTTTTCAGTTTTGTCAACTTGTAACCTAAACATCTCTATTTTTTTGTTTAGAGCGTGATCTAGAAGGCCCGCATATGTATTAAAAAAATATATCCGGAATTTAAGCCAATTTGCTTCAAAATCTGAGCGTCGCACTCCCAGCATCTCCTCTGTTAATCATTTTTTATACTGTAGGAATACTGTAAAATTGAGAGTTAAATAAAATGTTCCCTATTCCCTCAAACTCCCCCCGGATTTAAAACCTTTTCCGAGTAAGCGCTGACGAACCAATTGAAGCAGCCTAACACCTACAGATTAAGGACGTCAATTTGACGTACTGACATCCCCGAAACCTTGACGGAATTAGTTTCTGGACGTCAGAGCCCTCGCAATCTTTTCTGCTCTTTTGTTCGCCAAAATGAGCAATTAAAGATGCAAAGGGGTCTTCGTAATCCGCTGTTTCTTTGCTGGTTTTTTGAGGCTACAGTTTTAATTTTTTTGTCGTGTTCTTGGATCAGAGATCTAAATTTTTGCATTTTTGGTCTTATCATTTCTTGAGAGCTGATACAAAAGCTGGCGCCGCGACTCTTGGGCAACCATTTTGCGGGCCGATTAGAATTCAATTTTTTCTACCGTAATCTACGTAGTATGACAGAAAGTTTACATTGCCATATCCTTGGTCCTAATAAGCACACAAACCTTCAATTTATGTATCTTTGTTTCCAAAAAATGACTTCTGAACCTTTAAAAATACCTGGTTAATCTGTTGGCAATTGTTCAGGCCATTTATACACTTGGAAACTTAATTTGCAACACGTAATTGCCAAATCCGCCCTGTATTGTAAGCAAAAGTTGGTCGATTTCCAAACATGCCTGCAGAATCACCATGGTTCTTTTAGCTGCCGGTAAAGTGTTTGCCCGCAAGTGTGGGCCCGCCAAGAAGCTTTTCAAACCTAGTTTAGGCGATTAATCGGTGAATATATGGGTTTATGGGCCACAAGCAGAGGGTCCGGCTCGTTTTTGATTGTCTTCGGCCCGGCTCGGCCCCATAGAAGCCAATAATTGACATTAGCTAGCTAGGAGTTCCCAAAATTTACTAGAAGATTTTGAACGGTCGTCGACGAGAGAGTACGCAAAACGCGGAGGGCAGTCAAGTAGAAAAACACTTTTTGATCATATCGTTGCCAGTTTCGGGCGGAAAAAATTAATTTTTCGTGGAAACGTATCTCTCTACGGTAGAAATATGCATTAAGATTTTCAGCCAAAATTCTCAAAAAAAATCGCCGCATTTTAACCAACAAAAAATCTCGTCGTTTCCGGCTAGGAATCTCTCAAGTTTTCTTTTCGAAAAAAAATAATTTGAATCTACACCAAATCTCACTGATAGGCGTCGCGCGGAGATCATTTTTCCGGTCAGTTATTTCCCGTTACGTCCCTCCCACCACTGTTCTTTTCATGTTTACCCACATTAATGTCCAATTGAGTGGGTTGAATCATAGTTCAACCGATTAAATATGCCGGAAACTTTTGAAAGGGAGTTTACTCGGGTCACTTTCCCAGCTTACGTTTCGTTCGAACATCGTTTATCCAACTATGTTCCCTTGGGTAATTGACAAAGTACAGTACTTACATATCACGCATAAATTCGTAGGGAAATCCGGGGATTTAGGAGGGCTTACTATGGGGAGATAAGTCGATGATTGCTCCTACGAAATGCTCTCAACATGTTGAGGATGTTTCTTAAAGACGTCGCTTATAAAAACGTGTTGAATACGGTAGGAAAAGTGCAGTATATTTTGACCAAAATATTATAACTCGGGCTTATAGATAGGGTTGATTTGGGCAACGGTTGAGAGGCTACAGTGGCGGACCTGATCCAGCGACAAAAAACGTACATTTTTCATCCATGAAGCATCAAAAATGTGGCAAAGTACCTCTCTCTCTAAGTGAAAAAACTCAGATTTCAAAAGCGCGTCCGCTATTTTTGTGAGGAAAAAGGGCGCGCCTTTCAAGACGAGGCTTTTTCACTTGGAGGGGGAAGCATTTTGCCACATTTTTGATACTTCCCGGATGCAAAATGTACGTTTTTTTGCCACTAGATCAGATCCCCGCTGTAATTCTACTGTATCTTGCTCCACATCTCACTGTAGCCGAGTCTCCGTACAACAAATTGCAAGGCCTCAAAAACAGTGCATTTTGATCCAAATACACCGTTTTGCACAGTGCGTTTTCTGTCTTTACTTTACGTTGCGCGCGATTCCCACGATTTTCTGCGCCAAGCAGAGGGCTGTCGGGAAAATAATGAGCACGTTGTCGCTGCGTCGATCGCGCCGCTGAACTGAAAAACAATTTGATTTTGCCGCGACACAATTCATTTTCTCGATGGCGATGCCATTTTCCATGCGACAGACGGCCATTATTTTCCAGACAGACTGATATTCGTTCGGATATTCAGTGTATATGATGTATGAAATAGTCTCGTAGACGGGTGGAGAAGGCGGGAAACACGGGATTCCGGTGTTCAAATTGCCCGGGGATATTGGAACGTTGTTTGGGACAATAGGTGACGGAAGTAGAAAACAACGAAAGGAAAGAGGGTGGAGTGGAGGTGTGCGTGTACGGTGGAATTATGGCTTTCTTGGAGCGAGAAATGTCTTGGTCCGGTTTGTTTGGGTGTTCCTTTTACCTACAGGAGAGTTCTATTTTTTCTGCAACCCGAAATTCAGGTACTAAATTAGATTAAAAAGCAGGCCCGGAAATTAATTGTATTATAAAATGTTTTGTAATTGATTCAAACGTTGGACAAGCTCGGGTAATTTACCAGTTGTTTGTATGGTTTTGGAGTTTTTAGCCAGCTCCAACCATCCATTTTCATACCACATTATATTAGCTGTTTAACTGGTCCGGGCCAGGGGGCTAGCTAGGGGGGGAGAGACAGGGTTGACAGGAGGGACAGGGCACATCAAACTGAGGAGTCCAGTGACCGGAACAGACTCTTAGCTATCGGCTTTTTACACTTCGTCTTGATTTTACAGAGAAGGCAGAGAAAGACGAGAAAAACGTACTCTCAGGCCCCAAAAATTCCCCATTTCTTCCCCGACAAAAAGTTTTTTTTTCTCTTTTTTGGCGAAGTGCCAATCCATTCACATATTTCAGTTTGATGTGCAGGGGGTGCAAGAGGGCGACAGTAATGAGGATGGAGGGAGTTTTGTAAATAATAGCAGTGGGAATACAGTAAAAAGACCTGTAAAACGAAGCGAAGAACACAAGAATTCATTCGTTATTGAAGGGTTTTACTGAATGGGGGGAAGGGGAGGACAAGGGGTACTCCCACGCCGGGAATGAAGGAAAAACTGGCAAGGGGGACTAAGGTAATTTTAAGTTTTTACATAGTGACCCCAGCCGACCTCCCTCTCACCAAAATTTCTGGTCAGCTACGCCTGGCCGGGCTGGTGCAAGACAGCTTCAGACCTTCCATTATATTGCTTGGGCAAACTTTGAACAAGACCTAGGCGGCGCGGCTTTACCGAGGGCTGGGCCACGGGCTCGGAGCAGAATCCCTACCACCTAAAAAAGTTAGATCCGGGATGGAAAAAAAATTATGGCCAATAGCAATGACAAACAAATTCCTAGAAACTTGGGACGATCTTTCATTGGGTCTTGCAACGCTGTTAAATTTTTTCCTCATTGCAGACCACACAATATGCAACGCGAAGAGAAAATGTCAGAACAATATTCTTTCGACCATGGCATCACTATTTTTAGCGCTAAAGATGGTTATTTTTGGCCCAATCCGTCTTCGTTTAGCTCCCAAACAGGAACTCATTCCAAAGCTAATTCCAAAGCACTGTAGGCGCATATAATGGTTCCGCTTCAAACGGCTAAAAAAACCCGCAAGCCTTCGTGTTAATTAATTTTTTTGTCCAAATTGAACTTTTCACACTCCTTTCACTAAAAATTCCATTCAAAATTCATACCTGGAACTCCGTCTCCAGTCTGTGCAATTGCGTCGTGCTGTAGACTTGGCGGGGCTTGCGATTCGTCGAGGCGCGAGCGCAACGTTTGTAGTCGTGTTTTTGGGCTGAAAAAAGCTGTTGTTGTTGTGTAATGTCGTGGTAAATTAGAGGTAAAATATAATATTTTGTGCATGCATAGGCCACATCTCAATTCCTGAGAATTTCAGGACACGCTTTGCAAGCGTAACCTAGATATGTAATAAACCGTCTTGGCAGTCGAGAAAAGGTTGGGGAATGGTCAGAGATAAATACATACACTTTTTTGGCCCTATCTTTGTCCAGTTTCGGGTGGAAAAACTTATTTTTTGTTGAACCATTATTATCTTTGTTAGAGATCAGATTTTTCATGCCAAAAAATTGTAAAATTTTGTCAAAATTCGACCTGAATATCACAGACGTTTCTGCGATTTCCGAAATTCTCGGAAACGTCTTATTGTTAGAGAAAATCAACCTAAATTTGCTCCCAAGTTTGTCAAAATACGGGCGTCGCGCTTCCATGTTGGATCTCGCCGTGGGAGTACTTTTCAACGGGTCTTCAACGATTTGCAACGCTTGTTTTTAGCTCCCTTTGGGCACCTCCCTAGTCACCAAAGGTTCACGTTAATCGTGGAATTTAGCCTTACAGTTTTTCTTCGGCGATATTACGCAAATCTACAAATTACTTCATAGAAATTTGTAATCGTCATTAATTCGCCGATTTCGTTGACAAACTTGTCAAAATTTTTTATTTAAATCTTGTCAAAAGTTTTTATTTAAAGGTGGCATTCTAGCCCATAGGACATGTTCTCCAGGCACTTTCTCGCAGCCCTATTAGTCATCGGGTTCGACGGTAAGATTGTGTAAAATTTTGTCCGGGAATTTGCAAATTACAGACGTATGTTTCTTATAAATTTAAAAACATTATTGTGTAATATTCCTTAACTGTTGAATGTAGGAGACGTAATGACAAAGGAAAGTAAATATCGCTGTATATCTTGAGCTCAGGGTCCTGGCGTTCGCTCTGAGGAACGTATGGTTAATACAAAAGAGGGTTCAGAATTTAAGTGGTCTAGGTTTGATGAAGATCTTTTTTCTAGAACAAAAGAATGTTATTGGTACTACAATAGAGGTGCACGGGGTACGTCAAAAAAAGTATAAACAAGCAGAAGAGATACGGGTGCACAATAAAAACGCCTCGCATTTTTTATGGGCATTTCGCACTGCGCAAATTCTTTTTTCTTGTCAAAATGGTTTGCAATATTTTGACATAAAGATGAGCTGTAAACTACAAGATTTTGATATAAATATAAAGCTCGAAAGTTGCTTATGAAAATGGAGCCAAAATCTACCCTAATCATGGTGTTTTAATGGCTATCCAAAGCGAACAAAAACAGCGTCTAAATAAACGTTTATTTTGGCCAATAGAGGTGTAGGCTTCGTTAGCTCTGATTTTTCGCAACTTTTTGGTGACTTATTAACAGTAGGGGCGCCAAATTTCAATCAAAGTCAAAGTTATTTACAGTACGCGAAAAAACCCTTCATTTGAATTTCACAGGCCTACGTTTCCCAACAGCGTCACTTATTTACCTATTCTCTTTGCTGTTTTCAACGTTTATCATTACCAATTCCCCATAACGCTTACTCAGCACGCTCTGTATCAGATTTCTAACCTTTCCCCAAACCCTAACAATACAAATTGCCCGTGAAACAAACGACACAATTCCTTATTAGACTTGCAAAGCGTAGTCGAGTATACGTTTATAGTATGTGCGCGCGGACCCAAGATATACATACATATATAGCTCCGGTTAGCATACACATATACCGCGCTTATCAAATCGCCGTTGATTATAAATTTGCATTAATAATTCTGTTGCATTGATGCCCGCTATGTATTCCTTGGCCTACCTTTTAGGCCGAACAGGGAGTGAAGTTCGGCCAGACTAGGTGATTTGACGTCGTTGGCGATCGCAAGCAAAGCGGAGGCGTTTGTTATGGGCGGAAGCAGGGGATTGGGGGAGATTGGCGGAGGCGAGGCGTCTGAAAATGATAAACATCAGGTTAAGATCCGAAGAGGAGCACAACGAAGGGGGCACCTAGGAAAAAAACTGAAAAAATATGGTAAAAGGGGGCCAAGGCGGATTTTTCAATTAATTTTTTTTTGATGGTTTGACAAAAGAATTGCCTTGGTCCCTCTTACCATGCCATTTTTTCCTCATGTTTCTTCTTTGCCCAGCTGCCATCGTCTGAATAAAATAAGTTAGGCTTTACAGCCACTTTGAAGCCAATTTTCTCTTGTTGAATCTGTCGGGAAAATGAGCACTTTGACGCAACGAAAATCACATGGAGAAAATGAGTTGTGTCGCGGCAAAATCAAATTTTTCTTTAGCCACGCGATTGGCGCAACGACATTGTGATCGTCGACCGCCTACCGGAAGTTCGAAAAACCCCAAGTTCGACAACCAAAATTTCGAATGCCGCAAGTTCGAATGCCGCAAGTTCGAATACTAGAAGTTCGAAAAACCTCAAATTAGAAAAACTAAAAGATCGAAAACCGGAAGTTCGAAATATGAAAATATAAAAAATGCAGAATGAAAAAAAAAGAATCGAACTTGCGGTGGGTCTCCGGACGCCTACCGCAAGTTCGAAAACCCCCAAGTTTAAATCTGCCTCACACGCGATTTTTTTGCCTTGTGAAAAAAAAACTGCTGCTCTGCTCGCAAAGCCGTTTTTTTTGGTATCCAAAAAACGGTTACCCACCGCAAGTTCGAATCCGCAAGTTCGAAAGCCTAAAGTTCGAATGACTAAAGTTCGAACGACCTCCAGTTCGACAAACCTAATCCAGTTCGACAAACCCAAACCGAGAGAGGCACAGTTGGATTGGCTCCATGATGAATCTTGATCAGGTCGACATGAAGAACAGCGCGTTCGTTGTCGGTCAGAGTGTTCGGACAACCAACCTCCATCGTAGAGGATGAATGAATGATTGAAGAGGAAGTGTATTTTGCAAAATAATTATATGCAAATTATAATTTAAATATTAATTAACTTTTTTTTCATTTTCGAACTTTAGTCATTCGAACTTTAGGTTATTCAAAGTTACGGTCATTCGAACATTAGGTAGTTCGAACTGGAGGTCGTTCGAACTTTAGTCATTCGAACTTTAGGCATTCGAACTTGCGGATTCGAACTTGCGGTATGTCTCCGTGATCGTCATTTTCCCGAGAGACTATAATCTGATTTCATATACTGTGTGAAGATTTTATGACCTTTTTTTGCTCCTTTTGCCCTTTTGCGGTAAAAACGCTTCGGAAAGTTCTTGTCCGGGACTTGAAGCGGCAAAAGTGTTCATAAGAGTCTCTCAAAAAGGTCAGAAATTGCCGAGTTGACCTGGTGTGAGTTCTTATTTTTGCTGGCGCTTTATCAGTCTGTTGGAAAATCAGTGGCGGGTCACCGTAGCAAAATGTTTCGACTCGTCGAAAAAGGGTGCAGATTCATCCAATGCGCGAAGAATCCACATTATTTTCCCGACAGACTGATACCACCTTGATGTCAGCGCGGAGTCGGCGGAGCCTTCCCGAGCACCGCCGAAAGGACAGTTAAAAAAACAGAAATATATTTTTAGCCGTAATCCTTTATGACATCAGATTTTAATTGTTTTAATTGCCCCAAAAACCTCCGCCACCTTCTTTTGATTACTCCTTGTTTCCAGCGGCATAATTTGCTAATCGAAAATTCCTGTCACAAACTCAACCTTCAGGGCACGTTCTCCCCTTTGCCACTTCCCGTGACTTCAGAGTGGTATTTGGACGACCCAACTTGTCACAGTTGGTGTTATTCCGGGAAAACAAACATTTATTTACAACTTTGCACAAACATCTGCCCTTTGCGGAAGCAATGTTTTTTCGTCGTTTTGGGCACGATGGTTTTTACAATTACTGTTCTTGGGACGAACAGTAATTGTGTTTACTATGGTGGATTTTCAATTTTCTTCGAATTTTTGCGTATTTATTCTGCATAGATTAAGCTTGAGATGCTGAAAATCTGCAATGCTAATAAAGGAAGTGCCCTAATGAGGGTTACTTTAAATTTCGCATACATATCGGGCATAGGTCACATATCAATTCCTAAGAATCTTAGCTCGTGCTTTGCAGGCGCAGACGAGATATTCAGCGGTCGCTGTCGCCGAGAGAGTACGCACAACTTGGGGAGCGACAAAAATTTTGATCATTTCAAAGTCATTTTTGAAGACCCTGCCCAATTCCCACGTCTGACCGCTTACAAGTCCTTGTGATCTCTGTTGCAAGAAAGAATAGCATCTCCCTTCAAAATTTTACCTAATTTTTCATATTTGAAGAAACCTTAGCGTGTGTTTCAGCAAGAATTCATAATTTTCTGCTGATATGGGAACCTCCAGCCCCAAAAATTTCCTTTGATTTTACTTTTTTTATTTGCCAAAAATTACTGCGAAATATATCTCTTGCTCCGCTCTTCGTAAGAAATATCGTTTTCTGTCCATAGCGCGCCGCTTTTTTGACATCTGAATACTTCTCTTCTAATTGACATAAATTCTATGCACTGTTATGTACGACTTACGTCACGGTCGCTTTCGTATCCCTGAATTCCAAAAGAGTGCATTTAAAACAAGTTTCGGGAGGTCCTATTTTAAAGTTCTACCGTAAAAAAGCGTAATTTTTAATAATTATTGATAGGCGATATTACGGTGGCAAGTTTATTTGACTGTATTGCGTCAATAATTTATGACAGCACGAATATTGAGGGTGTGGTATAAATGAGGCGCAAGAAATTTGTTTGACTTATGAAAATGCTCATATTTCTATCCCTGTACCCGCTTACCATCACAATTATCTTTCTCCGTCGCTTTCTCCTCCTGGGTCTTCTCCAAGATGGTGCTGATATTAAACGCCATGTTTTTGAGCTCCTTTTTCTCCTTTTTTTCTTGTCTCTGGGCAACTTTCTGCGGCCTAAACATGGTCTCGGATTAGCAACATTTTCTCCTTCATTTCGACATCATTTAATTTACTGAATGTACGCACATGTCTGCAGGGCGATCTGGATGTCGTACATCCGGCTCAGAGCGATTGCCACTTTAGTGACGATTTAACAAATATAATACAAGAAATGATTTTTTGAGATTAGAAACAAGCTCAATTGCTCAGAATTGATGTTATGGATTAAACTTTTGCCTTGGAAATTGCAAATGATTTGGGAGAGCGACGTTAAAAAAATTAATAAACTTTTTTTTAAATGCGGCAAAGGGATTGAGCTGCAATGCAATCCAATCACTATACGTATATAGTAGGAGAATAATAAGTTTTACCGCGGAGGTGCTAAAAGTGCAGCAAGTATGATCCTCAGATTTTGATGAAATTTGGCCCAAATTTAGATCGATTTTCCTACAAGACAAATGCGAGACTTCTAGTTCGTCCTTTGCAGAAACGTTTTTAGATCCAAATTTGGCAAAAATGGGGCGCTGCAAAGTTTGGAAAAAAAGGTTCACGCCTATTTACACTTGTGATAGAAATTTTACCACAAAAAAGTAGTGTTTTCCGCTCAAACTACGCAAAGATATGGCCAAAAACTCCTTTCTCTCTGACCGCACTCCGCATTTTTCCTTCTCTCCCGGCCGCAAAAATCGTTGAATATCGCGGCTGCGCCTGCAAAACGGAAGCTAAAATTTTCAGGGTTTGATATGTGGGCTATACCCTAAACGTGTGCAAAATTTTAAGAAAATCGGAGCGTCGCGCTTGGAGCACTTCCCATGTAAAATGTTACACTTTTTTGCGCATTTTGTCATGAAAAATTTGATTCATTTTTTCACGTAGAGGGCTTTCTACGAGAAAGTAAATTCTTCTTTCACTGCGAAACTGGTAAAGACATGGCCAAAAAGTCTATTTCTCTGCAACCGCTTTCCGTGTTTGGCGCACTCTGTTGGCCACAAAGATTGTTGAATATCTCAGCTGCGCCTGCAAAATGCCAGCCAAAATTTTTAGGATTTTTTTTCGGACCGTGCCAGGCATTTGTACAAAACTTTAGGAAAATCGGAGAGCCGCACTTCAGACATTCCCTTGACTTTTGGCTTTGGACAATAAACCCTTTTGGAAGCCGGAAAATTCCACGCCATACTTAGGGGTGGAATTTTCGAACAGCGGAAGTACAGGTGGCTCTGGCCTACAAATTCGAAATGCCAGTGCCCCCAGAGCATGAAGAAACACTTTGGCGTCGAACTGAACGCCGTAAAGTTCAGACTTTTGGCCCGCACGTAAGGATCGTTTCGAACGTTTCTGCAAAGCTGAAAATGCTAGCTATTGCTAAGAAGTAACATTTTTTGACCCGCTGTTTTCGACATGCCGAATTTTTTAGTCATGGCGTTGAGATTAGGGAAACTGCACGAAAAAAACGTTAAGCGATTCAGATTTGGACTCGTTTTACCGTATTTGACGAGGGATAAGATAAAAATTTGTATAATCCGGTTTTTCAAAATGCGTAGTTTTTTTTATGATGTGAAAGTTGGCTCAAATTTAGAGTATGATTTTCGAAGTGCTTTCCAGAAAACGCCGAGACTTTTTCACTAGAATGCGCCACACTTTTACCCTCTTGCCGAGAGACATACTTCTTTCCGGCAAAGAGAGAATGCAAAACGCGGAGAACGGTCAAAGAGAAGAGCATTTTTTGTCCATATCTTTGCCAGTTTCTTGTAAAAAATTAATTTTTTTGTGGAAAAATTACCCTCAGAAATAGTCATGAAACTTTTCATGCCAAAATTCGCATACAAGTCCCATATTTTTGCCAATTTTCGACCTCAAAATCACGGTCATTTCTACAATGCTTACGTAACGAGTCTCAAATCTGTAATACTCTGCAGTGAGGGACCGGATCCAATGGCAAAAAACGTCTCATTTTGCATCCCGGAAGGGACCAAAATGTCTCCAAACCTTCTTTAAATAGTAAACTAAAAAACCCCGTTTTGAAGAGCCCGCCTTGAGGGAAAGGGCGCGCTTTTCAAAACGGAGTTTTTTAGTTTAGAGGAGGGTAGGGTTTGGAGACATTTTGGTCCCTTCCGGGATGCAAAAGGAGACGTTTTTTTGCCGTTGGATCAGGTCCCTCACTGTACGTGACAAAAACTGGTCTAAATCTGCTTAATTAATTTCTGAGCGTTGTGTGTTTCCTCAAGGTACCCCAAAAAATTAAAGAACAGTCTGAGTGCGCGTCATTTTAGCCATAAATACCGCAACAACGTCAAAGTTCAGACTAAAATTGAATTAACTGAGCGTTTAGGTACTATTCAATTATACCACCCTCGGACAGATCATATTAAAGTCTACAGCATTAGATTACATCGTATTAAAGTCTATACCATATTGAATTATAATCAAAAAACAAGACGGCCACAACTTCGCCAACTTGTCCCCCAAGGCCTCCGAAAAACAAAAGCCCACTTACTCGGGAATTTATATAGACATTTGGGAATATATCCGCTTACCTGTTGTCTTGACTTTTCTCTTTTTTTTCATTTTCCATTAAAAGCCTGAACCAGAGCCGTGGGAATGGCACACGGCCCAGAACTTGGAATGGCGATAAGCCACTTAATCGACGTATATTTTCGCAATGATACTGTAGGGAAAAGAAGGAAGTGTAACCTTTGATTTTTGGTTGGGATATGTTGGGAAATCAAGGGAAATGTTTTATTATTATATTTATGTGTTTTTTTGATTAGCGAATTTAGTGAAAAAATGTAAAAGAAGCAGCGGCAAATTTTACGTAGTGAAACTTGATCTGTTTAATTTTGTAAAGGAAGTAGTACCCCAAGTATTAAGTGTATTCTAAAACGCTCAGATTTTATTTAAATTTGCCAACAGTTACAGGCCAATAGGCCATATAAATAGTAATTGCTGAAAATTTTGGCTCGCGCTTTGCAGGGGCATAAGAAACCCCTAATAGTGGCAGCCGAATCCAGTGAGAAAAAACGTACCATTTTGAATCCGGGAAGTATCAAAAAATGTGGTAGAATGCCTCCCTCAAATAGAGCTTTTCTAGTCGAAGAGGGAGGCATTTTGCCATATTTTTTGATGCTTCCCGGATGCAAAATGGTTCGTTTTTTGCCACCGGTTCTGGTATGTTACTGTAAGAGTCCTAACCGAGAGTGTATCCGAAACGCGGAGAGCTGCCAGAAAGAAAAAAAAATTTGCGCTTTTTCAAGTACTGCCGGGAAATTCACCCAGAATATGCAAAACGCGGAAAGCGTTAAAGATAAAAACACTTTTTTTGGCCACATCTTTGCCAGTTTTGTACGGAAAAAATTGATTTTTGATGGAAATACTACCCTCTACGGTAGAAACAGACATGAAACTTTTCATGACAAAATTCGCAAAAAAACGTAAGAAATCTTTTCTGTCACGACTTCGCGTGCGAATTTGCATATTCCCACGGAATGACCGACAAGTTGGTATAAAAGGAAGAGAAATCGCCAATTATTATGATCATTTTTGTGTCTGTTCTTTCCCGGTTGTGTTGTGTGCAATAAACCGTCGTATTTTCTACTGTCTATTATTGATTGGTCTATGGCCAACTCCTGTGAAGTTGGTTCCTCAAGTATTGTGAGTTCATTTGTGAAGTTGTTTCATTAGTATTGTTAGTCGTTTGTCATGGTACTGTTAGTCGTTTGTCATCGTTGTTTGTATAGTATTATTTGGGCTTGGGATCAGAAATGGCAACTAGAATAGGGACCCTTATACACGTGCTCTCATTGAACTCGTGACATTTCCAAACTTGACATAAAAATCTTGGTCTTTTCTGCAAAGCGCAAGCGCAGGAATGTCAACTATGCCTCAGAAAAAATTATTCTAAATTTGCAACAAGTTTTTTTAAATCTGAACGTCACACTTTGGGTACCGAAAATAACCTCCGCTTTATACTCTTTGTACAGATGAATTTTGCTCTTTCAAGTTTTAAAAAATTGAAGTCTTTGTACCTCTAAAAATAGCCTGCTTTTTGAAAGACGAAACACAACAAATTAGCGAAATTTTGCACATTTATAGCTGGTACGAAACAATACCGAGTGTTGTGTTTTCACTATAACAGACACGAAATCTATTTTTTGATATGAGTGTTTTTGTCCATATGTGTATATATATTATATTTATAATCCCTATGCCACTTACACTGATGACTAGACCAAATTCTTGAGTATTCTTGAGCTTTTTTGTGACGCATTTCGCATACTATATATATTTTTTGATATTTTTTGTAAGCAGCGAATAATTGCCGGTATGTTTTTTACCGGTTATTTGGTCTTTCTGTATGTGAAGGGCATTCATATATAATATGTGACGCTCAGATTCCAAATATTGCGCATATTTTCAACCTAGGCCACACTATCAATCCTGAACGTTTTAGCTTGCGCTTTGAAGGGCACAGCCTAGATATTCAACAATCGTTGTGGTCAAAAGACTACACGAAACATGGAGAGCGGTCACAAGGAAAAAAATTTAAGCCCATATATTGGTTTCGTGTGGAAAAAACTGGGTTTTTGGTACAGATGTTGCTAAGTACTATATTCGGCAGAAACAGATATTTTAATACTTTAAAAACTTGTAAAAACTTTTCATGCCAAAGCTCGCAAAAAAGTGAAATTTTTTTCCAACAATTGACCTCAAAATCTCGGTCGTTTCTTCATCGGAGAAGGACAATGTTTCTACGAATTTTTTTTCCACGGCGCTACTGGCAAAATGCTTCCTTCTCCAAGTGAAAAAACTTCGTTTTGAAGGGTGCGCCCTTACAAAAAAAGAGCTTTTGAAATCGAAGGTTTTTCACTTGAAGAAGGAGGCATTTTGCCACACTTTTGATACTTCCCGGATGCAACGTTTGCTTTGCACTGTGCAATTTCTTGCTTCTCACCCCATGCCGGCAGGAGTAGCAACATGAAAGCAAGCAAAATTTTCATGAATCCTCACGCCACCCACGTTTATCACAAGTGCAAAGCTTGACGAAAATCCAAGTGTTGCGTGCCGAGCACTATGTGCGGCTCCGTATACTTGACTGAAATTACTTTTTATGGCCATGACTAGTTGCGAGCTTGACGTTTCGTCATTCCACTTGACATGCCCATGTCCTGCCTCATTTTGTGGTGGTTAATGGAAACGCCATGGGTTTCTCTTAATTCATTTCGCTAAATGTGAATGGAATGATGATGAGAACTTCCATTAATAGGATTTATTAAGTTTCCTTTTTCATTCACAACTTAACAGGGGAAATACTATAAGTGCGGCGTTCAGACTTTGATGAAACTTGGCATAGATTTGGATTAACATTTTCTAGGGCATATGCTAGACTTCTAATCCGGCAGTTTGCATAAACGACCAGGATTTTTGGTCGAAACCGGCAAAGGATACGACACTGTTTGGCGAACTTTGTCATCAAAATTTAAATACCAATCTCTACTGTAGACAGCAACGTTTCCTCCCAAAAAATCCTTTTTTTTCCCACGCAACTGACAAGGGTACGGCCAACTTTTTATCTCTGACCGCTCTCCACATTTCGGGTACTCTCTTGGTAGCAACGACGTTGAATATCTCGGGAGTGCCTGCAAATTGCGAGCTAAAACTTTCAGGAATTAGTTCGTGTCCAAAATGTGTGCAAAATTTTCAAAAAAATCTGGGCGTCGCACTTTAGGTACGTCTCCTGTAAATTGTATTACTGTCGGGTTCCGGGATGTCAGTGTTCTTCGGTTTGCCCTTTATTATGGCGAGACTGCGGGGGAGGCTTGGAATTTGGAAGAAAAATTTCTGGGTTGGATCTGGACAGCGCTCCATCTTATGTGTCTTATGATAGAAAAAAGTAATCGAAATATATGCTGTTTGATTAAAGTTTGTAGGAACGGCGGGCTCACACTTGCGGGCAACCGTTTTGCGGGCAGCTAGAAGAACCACGGCGATTCTGCGGTCAGACTTGAAAATCAGCCAACGTTTGCTTGCAGCTGGAAATTCTACCGATGGATTTAAAAGATAAATGTTGCGAATTAAGTTTCCAGCTATATAAGTGGCTTGAATAGTTACCACAAGGCTAACCAGGCGTTTTTAAAGCTTCAGAAACCATTTTTTTAAGACAAGCTCACATCACTTCAAAGCGGTGGATGAATTCAATAGATTTGTGAACTTATCTGTACCAAGCTTGGCCAAGGAGTTGCCAATGCAAAATCTTCATCATACTGAATAGATTGCGGTAGAAAAGTTTTAAGTATACGTGGTGAACGCCGGCTGCCCGCAAAGTGGCTGCCCAAGAGTCGCGACGAACTTCCCACGTGAGCTGTTTCGTAACCGCTCCGCTTTATTTTTTGGATAAATTTCACAACCCAAATGCGTATTTTTTAAACGACTTGAGCTTTTTCCGGTCGATTACATTAAACCATGCGCCGCTGTGACTTGCAAGTTATTTTCTGTCTCAAGCCGGAACTAGGGCTTTCAGAACATAACATGACCCTTTATTTTTTATGTCATCATGCCACGAATTCAATGCTCTACAAGTTGTTCGGCGAGCTGTGATCTGTTTAGGTCAATTTTTATATGTACAGAGATCAAAAATAGTAATTGCGATAACAAATTTTATACTGTTTGCTACGTCGGCCATAAATTGACTTCAACGCGCAAAATGTGCGTCAATTTGACGCCTTGGGCAATTGTATTTTCGCCCTCAGCAATTGGCCAATTCGGGGCCAGGTTCGCGGAATGAACCACTAATTTATTCGATTACTACAAAACCCACGGAACTGTTCGTACCGCACTTGCAAACCCTCTGCAATATTGTGGTTTAGCGTGTAGTTTAGCCATGGTCGCTGCGGTTGCGTTGCACACAAAAGGCGTTTGTAGTACGAGCATTATGTGATATCATTGTTCTCTTGGACGATTAGCGGGAATCATCGGATTTGTTGTGGGTGTATGGTAAATGGTGGACTTTTAAGCGAAAAATTGGAGAAAAGGACGAGTGAAGGTGTACGAAATTTTCGTGCTAACTGTAAATGGTGAAGTGTAGTTTGGGATGAGCACATATAGTTTGGGCAATGTGCAGTGGTAAAAAAGTTTTTTGGCATTTTGAAAAATGCTTTTTTGGAGAGATTTAAGAAGGATCTCGAGAAAGTTGAAACTTTGTATTGCCCACGTGGCTCAACCACGAGTTTCGGCTATAGCTATTTTTTCCTGCATTGTACTGTGCAAAAGTTCATACGCACGCTTGAAACGAAAAGTCTGATTTTTGGCGCTAAAAGTCAGGGTGCGAGCGACAGCCCAAATGAACCTATTGCACGGTGCAAAAAAAATTCGTTTTTTGCACAGTGCGAGTCGCCGATTTCATTCCGGCGCACGTCAAACTGAGGAGTTCGGTAACAGACTCTGTGCTATCGGTTTTTCACACTTTGTCTTGATTTCGCAGAGAAGACAGAGAAAAGGCGCGAAAAAACCTAGTCTCTCGCCCCAAAAATACCCCATTTCTTCCACGACAAAAAATGATTTTTCGCGCCTTTTTTTAGTGACTTTTTTTTTGGTCAATCCATTCACCGAGCCATTTCAGCTGATCCCTGTTTGACGCGTCATGACGTGCTATGCAAAGAAAACTTTTGTTTTTTTGGCAATTTCAGTCCGCCATCTTTCCGAACGGACTCTCAGTCTGTCGGGAAAATAATGAGTACACTGCCGCAGCGCTACGATAGCCGCGGAACGGATAACAAAGAAGTTGTGTAGTGAATGATCACACGTAGATGGGTAGAAGATAACAGACACATGATTGGAAATAAGGTTTATTGACACCACCGCGCAAAGGAAAAGAGGGATCAGATTAATATATATTTTAATTGGTGACGAGACATAGCTTTTATATGACTTGGCTTATGCTAATTTCTGTGGGAATTGTGGAGGCTTTTGAGGCTCCACAACATGTTAGTTGAAAATTTTGGTTGCACATTTTTAGTCATTGAAGGACTAGCAGATAAAGTGATCAATCTGCGTCACTCAGATTTTATCAGTCTGTCGGGAAAATAATGGCCGTTCTGTCGCATTAAAAATCGCATTGCCGCTGAGAAAATGAATTGTGTTGCGGAAAAATCAAATTGCTTTTCAGTTCAACAACGCAATCGGCGCAGCGACATAGTGCTCGTTATTTTCCGGACAGTCTGATAACGAAGAATTTTAGAGGCCGCGGAAGTAAATAGTCGGCCAAAATAAACTTCCTAACAATGAAACAATTCTATAGCGGATGCTTTTTGGTCGCTTGCGCATGGGTTCCAATGTAGCTATTGTTTAAGAGACATGACTATAGGGCTGGACATCTCAGCCCAAAGTTTTTATGGACGATTTTAAAAGCGGCCTAATAACTCTTAAGAGAGCCGCAGCAGAAGATGCCAATCCTGCCGGAAATGACGATAAGCAGCTTGGAAAATAAACCGTTTTGTTCGCTTCGGCTCGCAATCTGGCCATAAAGGCTGGCTAGGCCGATTTTCACCTGTAAACGGAGCTTAAAGCCGGATTTTCGTGTTTTCTCTACCGCAGAGAATGACTCAACATTGCCAAACAGTTGAGTCTAATTTTGACTCAACACCCGGTGGAAAATAAAGGCGGCTTTGCGACAAAAATTTCTTTGGATGATAACTTATCATGTCGCAATTTTTTTATCGGTCTGTCGGGAAAATAACGGCGGATCGCCGCAGCAAAATGTCACGCCTCGCCGCTATCGCGCACCAAATCCCAAGCCTAGACATGGCTCCCGGGCCGGGCCGCGGGCCGGGCCGAAATTTCGGCCCGTCGGCCCGATTTCAGATCGGCCGGGCCGGCCGGACCATTTCCGGCCCGTCGGCCGGGCCGGCGTTTCGGCCCGGCCCGGCCCGGAGTATTTAAAATCCAGAATCTCGAAGTGAAAATTGGGTTTTTCATAATGAAAATAAACGCAATGTCAAGACACAATTGGTTTTTTCGAGGGTTTTTTGTTTTTAGATAGCTACGGAACACAGTATTTATCCATTTACATGATGATAGAAAAAAATTTGGTCATAAGGAGTTAGACTTGGGGAGACTTTTGTTGCAATGGGCCGGCCCGGGCCGGGCCGGGCCGGGCCGAAGCAAATTTAAAACGGGCCGGGCCGACGGAAAATTTGAAACGGGCCGGGCCGGCCGTAACCCTTCAGGCCGACGGGCCGGGCCGAGATTTTCGGCCCGGGCCGGCCGACGAGCCATGTCTACCCCAGCCGCGGCTTGCAGTCGCAAAGCGATGATGGGCGATTCCGAGGCGCGACAATCCGCCGTTATTTTCCCGACAGACTGATATTTTTTCTCAGAATCTCAATGAGCAGGACCACTAAACTTTTCGTCAAGTTCCGCGTGGCCGAAAATTCATTTTCTCTTTTTGGGTTCAAAACTGTCGAAATCAGATTACTGAAATTCGATTTACTGTAATTGTGTTAAATTCTATTTATTCCTCCGACAATTTCAGTTTCCGGATATCAAACCGTAGAAAAGAAAAGTTTACGTAACGTCGAACGTATGTAACTTTTTTCCAATTTTCTTTTTGAGAAAAAGGTCGTTGAATATAATTCCTTTTGTGTGTAATTCTGTGTATAAATCTCCCGTCATACAAGTTGTTTGAAATTCCACACAACAAAAAACTATTTGCTACAAGCCGGCATAGACATGGGATAGAATTTCTTGATTTCTCTTGTCTCTCCGTTTCGCGTCGCCTACTCTATCGGCCTCAAGGATAGTTGAATGTGTGGGCTGCGCCTGCAAACAACTGGCCAAAATTTTAACTAACAGGGGAAGTACTCCAAGTGCGACACTCAGATTTTCTTTAAATTTTGCACACACGTCGGTCATGAACTAAACATCAATTCCTGAAAATCTTAGCTCGCGCTTTGCTGGAGCCGCCGAGATATTGAACGATTTTTGCCGCCGAGAGAATACACTAAACGTGGAGAGCGGTCAGAGAGAAAAGCACTTTTTGGCTATAACTTTGCCAGTTTCGTGCAAAAAGTCTTAAATTTCCGCCGACTTTCGATCTAGAAATCTCGGTTGTTTCTGCAAAGCGCGGGCTAGGATTCTCGCATATATTTTAGAATAAAATATTCTAAAATTGTGCCAAGTTTCATCAAAATCTGAGCGTCGCACTTGGGTTACTTCCCCTGTAAATGTGTTGAAAGGCCCGACAACCCAGTAACGAGACGAGACGCTCAAGAGTCAAGTGATTTATTCAGTGGAAAGGAGGCCCTTTTATAGGGAAGCCCCACGTGGGAAAGTACAATCAAATTTGAATAAATGTAGATCGTTCCTCGTGGGAAAATCCTCGAAGCTCGGTCGTTCCGCCTCACAAAATGATAGGTGGCCGTGGAAAAAATTTAATCTGAGCGTTGCACTTGTGGTACCTCGCTGGCTAGTTCATTTTTTTTATTTATTAGGGTACTAGCCACGCCATGAAGTCCATAGAATTTCGCGCAGAATTTTTTTTCTTGTCGTTGTTACTTCTCGTTATTACACTAGCGACACTTTCTTACACTTTTTTTATACACTTTTCTGCTAGCGCAACCCACGACGTCACCAAAAAAATTCTACGAACTTTATGGCGCGACTATTACTGTAGTGTTTGGTTTTTTGAAAGACACATGTATCTTTTTTGATCCCAATTTTTTATTGTATTAGTTTTCTCGACCTTCAATATTGATCCCTTCTACCGTAACCGTCTCGCTGAGTCATATCCAATTCAACTTTCATATATGCCTACTATAATACTAATATCCAATCTATCTCCGAATCTCTTCATGGCTGATTAAACGACCTTTCTGTTTCATTAACACCGACCTTTTAGAAGTTATCCTTTCACGAATTATTCCCTCGCAATTTTCTTTTCAATTTGTGGCAAGCTAATCCCCCTTCTCACCTTGCACCTTCACAATAAGTGTGCAGAAAAGGGAGACCGTAATCCACACAAAGCGGGAGTTATTATCCGTCTTCCGGCCGGAGAGATAAGCGCGGAACTAATCGCCGACATTTCCGGACGGATCAGCGACGACCATGTGGCCTTAGGCACTTCCGAAGGGGATTGCCATTACCATTCTTGTCGGTGCTGAGTCACATAAACAAAAACAGAGGGAAATGCGATGCCTCGGGGGCCAAAAAATGGGTCAGTTTCGGGGATCAGCGGGGATGAAACGGATTTGGGACAGATGTCGGAAAATGTGTTTGTTACTTTACGGAACACCAAAATTGAGATTTTTTGAGTTTTGGTTAAATAATTTTTCAAAATATATAAAGGTTTTTTCTAAAGGCTGGCAACAATTCTAGTGTTTTTCTCTAAAATACTACGGTTAAAACCAAAAAAATCGACCATTTTTTGACCAAAAAAACCCAATAAATTTTGTGACATTTCGTCAAATTAGTTAAAAAATATGGCTGTTTTTTCTGACGTTTTTTTTTAAATATTACAGTTCTTCGGGTCGTACTGTTCGAGACAAAAAAATCGACCATTTTTTGACGAAAAAAAAGAAAAAAAATCCAATAAATTTTTTGACACTTCGTCATATTTTTTCAAAATTAATCGAAATTAGCGATTTCTAACTACTTAGAAATTCTTTTTACAGGTTTTTGACAACTTCTGTAGAAGAAAAAAATCCAATAATTTTTGTGACATTTCGTCATAATGTACATCAAACTTCTCGACTTTGGTTTTTTTGTTCAATTAATTGTGTGGTGACTTTTTTTAAGCGCAAATTGTTCTATTAAATTAGAAAATTTTACAGTAGAAACTGAACTATATGTAATCTCATTTTGGTTCAAATTAATGACGTTGCAGAAAGTTTTCTCTTTTCCGTACAAAACCCGGAAATTCCCGCGTCATTTCCAGCACTCACGTCATATTTGCCTTCTACAGTATAGATGCAACCACGAAACTCTTAATTTTCACTCCAATTTTTTTGTTGTTTATACATACATACATCATGTATAATATAATACATATACACATGTACATATATTATATTCCATTACAATTTCCCAGACGTCTTTAAACTGTAGTCGAAATCAATTTTCAGTACAAAAATCTATCTTCACGAACGTGCGGCAATTCGTATTTTAATTAAATTCGTGCATGCATTTTATTAACAATAATACGCACTTTCAGCGCGTCATGCCCAATATGTCCGGAAGATTGGCCATTTTCTGCCCGCCATACTGTTTCGATGGGCTTTAGTTTAGCCATATCCTCGATTTGTCGCGTACCGTACGTCATGCGGAAATGAGATTTGCGTAGGCTCATTGAGCTTTGTTGGCCAACTTAATCCGATGGCTTTGAAAACTCATTTATTTTTTGTTATTGACGATGTTTCCAAATCTTACGGTTTTTTTGTTAAAACTTTCGGGGTTTTAGGCCGATACTGTAGGATTTACCACGAAAAAGCGATGAGAATTTAGTCAAAATCTAGCTTTAGAATTGTGAAGTATCGGTATGTCGGGAAAATAGCGGCGGATCGTCGAGAAAAACATATCGCTTCGTCGAATAAAGCGCCAAATCTCCAGCTGCAGATAGCTCTAGAAAAACGGTGATGAACGATTCCAAGGCCCTCCGTAATTTTACCGACAGGCTGATACCAATTTTGATATGTGGCCTAGGGTTTTCATACCTATAAAAAAGACCATACCAAACTTTTGGCCCACTTTCCGGTCTGTCGGGAAAATAATGAACACTCTGTCGCATCGAAAATCGTTTCGCTGTCGAGAAAATGAATTGTATCGTTGCAAAATCAAATTTCTTTTCACTTCAGCGACGCGATCGGCCCATTGACATTTTGCTCATTATTTCCCGACAGACTGATATTATGCAAAGCGCAAGGAAGCTTGCGTAATGTAATTTAAATTCGTGTCAAGCTTCATTACAATCTGAGCGTCGTACTGGGAGCACTTCCCATGTATTACTGACCAAACTTGTTTTCTCTTTGTAATTGCCCAACTTGATTTCCGCTTCATGTATCAGCCTGTCGGTAAAATAGTGGCGTGCTTTTTCGCAGCAAAATTCCAGCTGCGAGGCGATTCCAAGCCCCGACGAATCCACATTATTTTCCCGACAAACTGATACATCATACACCGTATGTTCTGTCGGGAAAATAAAGAGGGTTGCCTTGCTGATCGCTTCGCTGAAGAGGCCGCTGTTATTTTCCCAGACAGATATTTCCGCTTTGTGTCGAGCTTTACCGTCTAGCCGCTACAAAACTTTGTCTCAAAACCCCGTAATCCCCAAAAAGTCAGGCTTCCTTCAGGATCCGACTCCCTTTGTCTCCGCCAAATTTTGAGTCTACTCCTCCAAAAATAGTCGGAAAAATTACTGTGAGAAAGCCTTTTGAACTACAAAGGAATGAAAAATGGATTTACACAGCGTTACGAGTATCTCTCTGGAAAGGTTGCAGGGCTCGGATATTTCGGGTTCAATGACGGATTAATGACGGGTGCTCGAGGATTTGTCTGATTGTTGGATAATCGCGTTTACAGGTGTGAGAGTTGACACTGAAGACGGATTTGGGAATTGTAATTTTGTTTAGCAGTCTGAGCGTCTGAGCTGGATGGGTTTTTTTGGGGGTTTGCAGGGATTACTGTAATTTTTTGTGATTTTTTGAATTTTTAGAGGTTTTTTTGTGATTTTTTCGGTAGCCTACATAAAATAGATATCAAATTCTCTCTAATTAAACTTAAAATTTCTTGATTTCTCATAATTTGACAGCCAAACTTTTTCAAATTCAAATTTCCCGCCATTTTTGGCATTCCGTTTCAACCTTCGGAAACTTCAAAAATCTGGTCGCAAAGTAAAAATAAGGCATTGGGAACACCGTAGACCACATTTCTACCACCCTCCATACAGATTAAGTTGTAGTATTCGGTCCCCGGATAGCGGCGATTTCACTGACTGACAAGTAAACTTCCGCTCTGTGTTACATGTTAACCGGAATGTCGTGTTTACTCCGTTCGCCGCTTCCGTTACAATCTGTTCAGCGGATTAGGGCTTAGCGGCTAAAAACGGTGCATTAAATTTCAATTTTTTTTTTTATTTTTGCATTTTTCCCTTATTTCGGCACATATTTTGGAATAAATTGGCGAGCGTGCCGGCGGCAAACAAGGAGTGAATCTGCTTGATTATTAACTAGACTGCTAAATAGTGTGGTTCGAGAGCGTATGGACGGCGGAAAGGTAGCGGTTACCAGGAGAAATGGGGGGCTGTAAAGTGCAATATAAGTTTATACTCTTGCGAAATTTTGTGCGATTTGTAAAGGAATATAGTCTTGGGAGCTCTTATTCTTCTCCAATTTTGATTATTTATCTTTTTACGGAAGTTTACGACGTTTGGTCCACTTTTTAGAAAAGTGGACGAAATGTCACAAAAATTATTGATTTTTTTATTTTTGCCATCCGTTCGAAAATCTCCCTCTTTTTCCAGAATACAGAACGTGTAGGCTTCAAGGAGAGTACAAATTTTCACGTAGGAGTAATATTTTGCCCAAAACACTCTTCAAAAGTCACGTACTCAAATTTAAGTGCTTGAATGTCAGACGACAACTTGGAATGTATGATACAAACTTGAATGTTTCTTGTTTCGTTCGAAACATATACATATAATATCTTTGCGTTGGCGAGATTATAATTGATACAGGGAAAGCCGGGGCCGGGTGTTTGGCCCTTCAACAGCGATTCAGAGAAGAATCTTTTGTTGGAAAAATAATGAGCATAACGTCGATGCCGACCGTTAAAGTGAAAAGCAATTTGATTTTGCCGCAACACGGTTCATTTTCTAGGAAGCGACGCTATTTTAGGAGCGTCTGTTGGCGACCTTACTGAAACTGCATTCTCATAGGTGGCTCTTGCTTCCTCGTAAGCCGTTGTATTTCTCGTCTGGGCCAATAAACCTATTTATATTCCCCTATTGTCTCCTTCGACCGCTTTTAGCGTCAGAGTCCTCATTATTTTCCCGACAAACTGATAAAATAAAATATCACAAGACGGGCTTTTGGGGCTTCACCAAGCTTGGTAATTTTGAAAATGGCCGGTGCTGTCCGACCTTGCCAGGGCTGGACTTGGGCGGCAAAAACAAGACTCTTTTCAATTTCAATTTATTCACACTAATCACATGTAAAATCATAGAGTGTATCAGTGGGATTCCATTGTCTGGTCAGTATAAGGTGTCTCCATCTCAGGCCATGGTGCTTTTGAAAATCGTCCATCTGAGTCTGGGGCGTCCAAGTGGTCGTTTGTAGGGCGGTGGCCATTCCGTCAGTCGTTGATACCATCTTCCTGCCTTTTATGAACGGTAAATCTTCATTTCCGATGCATCAGCACTTGAATAATATTGCAGACAAAAAATCCGGTCGCGATTTAAGATGGGGTGGTTTGGGGAAACTCTCGGTTTTTGAAGATGCTGCAATGCCTCCGGATTTTCGAATTTCCCATTTATCTCGATATACAATGTCTTAACCTCTGCCACTCACTCTCCGGCATTAACCCTAATTGTAAGAATCAGTTTTTAACCCCAAAAATTGGGCATATGCGGTGTAACTCTTACAACGCTTCAGCTTTTAAAGTGACATCTGACGAAACCACTATCCATTAATCCATTACACATAATGGACTTCAACATAAAATTGTACCCAACATTTTCGAAAGCAAATAAACGTTAACTATTACGCAACAGAAGCCAAAAGTTTGAAGCTATTGTTCAAGTGCATTGAACAACAATAGCTTCAACATTCTGTAACACATGTCACACATTTAGAGCACATTTTTGGAGCTTGTGTGCAGGAGATCTTTGGCTTGCCTTCTGCAGCAATAACGAGGATTCTAGAAATTTGCGAAAGTTCGATGATATTTTTGCGCGTTTGGCATTAGTATATGAGTAGTTTAAATAAATAGTTACCTTAAGGTTGCCCAGGCATTTTTTCCATTCTTTCTGAAAACAAACTGCCATAACTTCGCAAGCGGTATATGAGTTCAATAGGTTCATGTGCTAATTCGTATCAGGGAGTTGCCAATGCGCAGTTGCTATTATACTAGGTATATTACGGTGGAAAAATCGTAATTCTAATCGGAAAATGTTGGGATCTGTATGGAGGGTGGTAGAAAAATGGTTTACGATGTTCTCATTGCCTTATTTTTATTTTGCGACTGGATTTTTAAAGTCTCCGGCGGTTGAAACAGAATGCCAAAAACGGCGGGAAATTTGAAATTCAAAAAATCTAGTTTTGAAAACATGAAAAATCAAGAAATTTTAAGCTTGACGAGTTCTCGTTGACAGAGATCGTTGATAATCCCTGCTGCAACAATAAAGTGGACGCCAAAAGATTTAGAAGTTGGCGTGCTAGAATACGTGAATACGTAAGAAAAATTGGATACAAGTTACACATTTTAATATCCCTTTCATTACCGGATCTTTTGCAGATGATACATGCATATTAAGGCGTCTTTGGGGATATCAAATTTTCTGATCATTAACCCCCACATCTCTTTATGAAAGCACAACGTTGAGATTACTCATTTGTGATGGCTTTCCGGTGCCTGCCGTAGTAAGTTGCATCACTTTCTACGGCGAAAAATCCGCCTAATCTTGCAATACACACAGAGTACGCGCGCTATTACATAGCCAGCCGAATTTTAATCCGCAACGCTTTATTCGGCGTTCTTTGGACCCCGAATTTCCCCCTTATCGTATCCGCTGGAATTTCGGAAATCCTTTTATACACCCCGTCTCGAGGGATGTACCGTGATAAACGCAAAGGGCAACAACGGTATATATGTGGAGTGTGACGGTGGGAAGCCAGCAAGAAGTCAAAGGGGTCTTGGTCTTTGGAAGGCCGTTCTCGAAGAAGTTATGTTTGGGGGATGAGAATAGATTAGTTGATGTGGTGTACTCTTGGGTTTAGTGTGTTTTGGGACATTGTGAAAAATGAGTTTGAAATTTGTAAAATTCTTTTCGCTTTTTTGTAACCGATGGTATTTTTGCATCGCGAACGCAACCTAAAGACTTATCAGTCTGTCGGGAAAATATAATAATGTGGATTTGTCGGTGGAAAAAGTAAAATTGTTCTTCATTCTTTGGAAACGATGATATTTTTCAGTCGCGAACTGTACAGTGGGGACTTAACACATAAATATATATCCGTCTGCGGGGAAAATAATGTAGATTTTTCGCAGTTGCGCACCAAACCTTCAGCCGCCGCTAGCCGTCGCACAGCGGCGATGGGCGGTTCCAGGACGCGTTAAAACCAAATTATTTCCCGACAGTCAGATATTTGTGCAACCCAACTTTTCGCTTTGAAATTCAGAATTTTAATTTTGCCGGGCCGGCCCGGGCCGAAAGTTGCGGCCCGGCCCGCGGGCCGGAACAGGTCGGCCCGGCCCGGCCCGTTTCAATTTTGCTTTGGCCCGGCCCAGCCGGCAGCCAAGTCTAAGCTCGACAAACCGCCATTATTTTCCCGACAGACAGAGTCACAGTCTTTTTTCTTCTACTACGCCGTTTCAAAAGTGCGTACACCATTTTTGGCAAGCTTTCTGCACTGCGCAGTTGACCTTTTGTATCGTGCAGTTCTGCGTCGCCGCGGATATTGCAAATGCGTCAGACATTGCGCAGAGCTAAAGTAGCGAAATGTGCGCTGCGAAAAAAAGTCTGCTTCTTTTGAAAAAGCGTAATAGCATTTCCTCAATTAAACGCATATTCTATACCTTTCCCAAAAGGCACGTAGGCAATTTTTTTCGCACATGATCTATAGTACACTAATCCATGCTGGCCCCAAAAAAGTACGACACATTTCCATGGACGACCGCAGAAGTTACAGCAATTTTTATGTGGGATTATTATTTTGTTATTCTTCGTTAAATATTCCAACAGCGATACGATTACGAAGAAGGATTTTCGTACGCTGTTGACGCTTGTTGTCTCATCCGTGGGATGAGTAAACAGCGATTAGAACGAATATCTTTTTCCCTTTATCCATGGCACATGTCGTTAATCTGCACTCTTCACTGTTGTACCGTTTTTGCCGAAAGATTTTGCGGATTTTGGCTATTGTTTGGAGTTTCGGATCTGTAAACATGCGGATTATCGTGGTTTTTGTGATTTTTAGGACGTAAAAAACGAAATTTTTGAGAAAAAATTTTCCAATAATTTTTGTGACATTTC
The DNA here is from genome assembly GCA_904066235.2 of Bursaphelenchus xylophilus. Classification (NCBI taxonomy): domain Eukaryota; kingdom Metazoa; phylum Nematoda; class Chromadorea; order Rhabditida; family Aphelenchoididae; genus Bursaphelenchus; species Bursaphelenchus xylophilus. Next base: position 11,077,034 of record CAJFCV020000004.1, on the reverse strand, counting down.
GTCAAATTTTCTTTATGTTATAGTTAGCGGTTTGCAGGTGGTTTTAACTATTTTCCAGCGGTCTTTGACAAATTCTAGAGGTGCTCGAAGCGAGATTTTTAAATCATTTTTTTCTAAGGCCGTCTGCGCTTTGCAGAATCGAGATTTTTAGGTCGGAAGTTAGTGAAAATTTGGTATTTATTTTTTGGCAAATTTTGGCATGAAAGGTTTCATACCTGGTTCTTTCATAGAAGGCAATATCTCCACAAAAAATCAACTTTTCCTTCACAAAACTGGCTAAGATATGGCCAAAAACTGTTTTTCTCTCTGTCCAGTCTCCATGCTCCACGTGCTCTCTTTAAATCGTTGCAAAATTTGCAGAAAACCTGTTCGTCTCCTCTGTCAGTTCGTAAATTGCCGCTTATGACCGGATTAGCCCTCGGCGATTTGTGACAAGAGTTGCGTCAGTGATTTGTGGAATACGATTAGGAGTGTTTCTGGCCGCAAGACACTGTAAGCACCGCCTCCTAATACCCCTTCCTCGGGCAGGTATACGGGGGGCCTCCATTCAAGACGGGGAGGGCGTTGCCGCCGCGGATGCCGGCGAAAAGGGTGGGAGGTTTTGGGAGAAACGAGAGGCGGATTACCTGCCCTCCGGCAATCTTCTTTTTTGTTTTTTTCTTGAGCTTGTGCACAGCGAATTGCGGACGCTCAAATGGGTTTTTTGAGGATGAGAATTGATGTGGTGGAGGATGTTTTTTCTCAGATCCTCGTCAAAGTTATTGCCGATTTAGATTAATTTTTGCTAAGACATACAAAGTATGGTTCTTGCAACGCCGTTTGCACACACGACCAGCGACATAGCTGTTCAAAAGCCCGAAAATTCTGGGAGAAAGTCGCCTGAGGGAAAGTTTGCCATGTAAAAAAGCTTAATTACCTTGGCCCCCTTATGATTCTTTTGCTTTTTTTTATCCGAAGCCGTGCTAGGGTACCCCTGCTCTCTGCCTAGCCACACCCCTTGGCTCTGGACACGACCGAGATTTTTAGGTCGAAAATTAGAAAAAAAGTCATTTTTTTGCCAATTCTGTCATAAAAAGTTGCAAGCGTATTTCTACTGTAAAGAGTCATGTTTCAACAAAAAATCAATTTTTCCCCCGCAAAACTGGCAAAGATATGGCCAAAAAGTGTTTTTCTTTCTGGCCACTCTCCGCGTTTCGCGTACTATCTCAACCACAAAGGTTGTTACATATTTATACACATATCTATACTGCTGTTGCAAAGGCCTTTGCAAAGCGCCAGCTAAAAATCTCCGCATAGGAGAGACTCTTCATATAAGGTATACTGCACGTCAAAAGTTTGGAACAGGCCAGATCTTCTTTGCGGCTTGAGATGGGAGTTTCATTTCTTTTTTATTAGAAGCTCCATGTATTAAGAACCTCAATGAATACATAGCCATGGAAATCAGAAAGCTCGTTGGAATTTAAAAAAAAAATTTTTTAAATAAGTGCGTCAAAAGTTTGGAACAGCTTTTGGAAGGTGATTATAAACTTCGGAATGGAGGCAGGTATCCTCGCATTTATTATTTTCGGATGGTGCAAGGAATCGGAATGCCAATGGCATACTGATTTTCATCGATAAACCCAAAATGAAAAAAATGCTTATTGAGCCAAAAACTACGGTCAAATTTGCGAAAAAATGAATTTTTTGGTTTGGGTTCTCTATGTTATCGGTGTGTAAGCGTTCTAAGATATTTAATGTGGTCGCACAATTGTACAAGGGCACTCAGATCTTCGCATAGGGACCATATCCGCACAGCATAATTTATGAAAACTTTGAATTTTGCTATAAATTTTTATTTAATGTATTTTACATTTTTTATAGAGCGGCTTGGAGGCTGATTGGCTTTAGGACAGTTATCGTGGAATAAAAAGGTGTCTTCAAGAAGCAGAACCTGGCCACTATTTGCAACATCAAGGCCACATCTTTAAAAATAGCGGGTGTATAAAATGTTAATATTCCCATATTTTTTATCTTGGATTTGAAGCCGCTGCATGGCTCAAAACTAAGTGCCTTTATAGTTATCACACCGATACAGTAACATAAACCAACTCTCCGAATTATCACGCCACAAATCCGGGTCATATATGAATATTGACTTTGGGGACAAAAATTTTTTTTAATATCTGAAAGATGTGACCTTGGATGTTGCAAATAGCGTGGGTTTTTGTTTCTTGAAGACACCTTTTTATTCCACGATAACGGTCTTAAAGCCAATTAGCCTCCAAGCCGCTCTATAAAAAATATAAAATACATTAAATAAAGATTCATAGCAAAACTCAAAATTTTCATAAATTATGCTGTGCGGATATAGTTCCTATGCGAAGATCTGAGTGCCCTTGTACAATTGTGCGACCACATTAAATATCTTAGAACGCTTACACACCGATAACATAGAGAACCCAAACCAAAAAATTCATTTTTTCGCAAATTTGACCGTAGTTTTTGGCTCAATAAGCATTTTTTTCATTTTGGGTTTATCGATGAAAATCAGTATGCCATTGGCATTCCGATTCCTTGCACCATCCGAAAATAATAAATGCGAGGATACCTGCCTCCATTCCGAAGTTTATAATCACCTTCCAAAAGCTGTTCCAAACTTTTGACGCACTTATTTTAAAATTTTTTTTTTAAATTCCAACGAGCTTTCTGATTTCCATGGCTATGTATTCATTGAGGTTCCTAATACATGGAGCTTCTAATAAAAAAGAAATGAAACTCCTATCTCAAGCCGCAAAGAAGATCCGGCCTGTTCCAAACTTTTGACGCGCAGTATATATCTTGAAGGCATTTGACAAGGAAAGTACTTCTATGGGGTGTGGAGTTACAGGTCGAGATATATATCAAAAAATTCGCAAAAATTTTCTGATTCAGAATATATAAAAATTAGCTGCCTAATTTTGGTCTGATGACATGTTTTTGTCCTCAGAAGTTTTCTCGCGACACCATGCAAGTGTCTTTTTGACCGTGTTTTTACCAATAAAAAAATTTTGTTTTGTGTTAAAATAAATTCTGAGGCCTTGACAAGCCTTAAAATATCAAATTGGATTACAACTACACTTTAAAAGTAGTTCCAATGTAAAAAATGGGTTCTAGTGTGGCAAAACGAGACGAACCCGCTCCCTTCGGATTCCCAATCTAGCGCTCTAACCACTCGGCCACACCGCTCTCTTTCGAAGGAAGAGACCGAGCGCGCTTTTGTTGCCGCAGATTTTTTTCCTCGAGAAATACATTTATTGATAAAACTCGTTGATAGACCAAAATTAGGCAGCTAATTTTTATATATTCTGAATCAGAAAATTTTTGCGAATTTTTTGATATATATCTCGACCTGTAACTCCACACCCCATAGAAGTACTTTCCTTGTGAAAAAAATATATTATCATTTATTATTTTTTTTTTTTTGAAACTCAAGTTTTTCTCCGTTATTGTTTATCATTTTTTTCCGTTTCCCGCATTATAAATTTCCTGTAATTGAGAAGATTATATGAAAAAAATATTTTTTGTATTCCTGCTCTGTCCGGTTGGTCTTGTTTTGAACTTTGGATTCAATTTCACATACGAATTAGAATTTATATGAAATCTTTCTTAATCGTATTACATCCGATTAATTAAGGTCGGTTTTATGAAGAAGAGAGAGTTGCTTTTTACTACTTTTCAAAAATATATTACAGTAATCCCATCACAATGACTTTTTAGAAGGCAAAAGATTTGTCCGTTATACAGAAGATTCGTTGTACAAAGGTTTTAATTTTGGTGCAAAATTGAATCTTAAGATTTTTTTGTTTGTTGCCATGTTTTCGTAGCTGGACAGAGACCATCAATGGCAACAAAACATGACCTTTAATGCGAAAGGTCCCAAATTTTGCGTTTCCCGGGCAACTTTGATTCAAATTTTGCATCCCGAAATATAATAATTTAGTGTTTTTTGAACATTTCCGGCACAAGGAATTCGATTTTTTATTATTTATTTTTTCTTTTATAATTACAATTAAATTTTTTTTTTATTTTTACGTAATGATTTTTTATTCTAAAGCACACTTTATAGCATTTCTACAACCTTTTTTGATTGAAAAGAATGTGGAAAATTTGTATTTTATTGTGTGAAAGCGGATATCATATTTACTATTACATCTACATCACATGTCTTTACAATTTACATTCTTTATACGTATTTGTTCCGCAATTTTTATATCATTATGTTGTACAAACATTGACAATTTCCCTGTTATTGTAAATAATTTATTGTAAAATTACGGAGATCTCACAACTACTTCATTAAAAAAAATATTTTTATATGACGTCATTTTTAATCATTTTTCGGGTTTTTCCTACATTATTAAAATTGATTTTTTAATTATTAATCTGATTTTTTCAGGGGTTGAAACGGTTTTTTAGTTGTGGCTAATACATAATTTATTCCTTCCCGCCCAGTAATGTACACCATGAGTCTCGCATTTCTTATTATTGGCTTCAGTGCAGTGCAAGCGGTAAGTTTTCCCGGGGTTTTTGGGTCAAATTACCTGCCTCTAGGCCCACATCATCAATATTTTTGTATATAGGGTTTAAAAAATTTTTTTATTTTTTTTTATTTTTTTTTTAAACAAAAAAAATATAAAAAAATCCAAAATTACTATTTTTTATCTAAAAAAAAATCGCTAAAAATTCCAAAAAAAAATAAAATAAAATACATTTCTTGACATTTTTCCAAGAAAAAATCAGTTTTTTCTCGGCATTTCCACTCAATCAAAAAATTTTTTACACCTAAAAAAGTAATAATAAAAACTAATAATAAGAAAAATTCCAGTCCCTAACAGAGGATGCCTGCGAAACGGTCGCGGAGTGGCGACAACCCACCGAAGCCTACACCCCATCAGACGAGCTGGTCGAGGTGGTGCAGGACGTCGGGCCTCAGGTCTTCTACACAGTTCGATGCAACGAAACGCAGGAGACAAGGCCTTGTGCAGGCATTCAAAATGGGTAAGAATTCAAAACTTTTTAATTTTTTTTTGAATATTCAAAATTTTCAACAAATTTACATTTTTTGAGCTTCTTAGGACACTTCCAACTTTTTTGGACGTCTAAATACAATGATAGCTCAAAGTAAGCAAGAAAAATAGTTTTTTTCGACATTACCTTTGTATTATATAACTATCAGTCTGTCGGGAAAATAATGTGGATTTGACGCAGAAAAATGTCTCGCCTCGTCACGGTCGCACATCAAATCTCCAGCTGCGGCTATACGTCGCAAAACGGTGATGGGGGATTCTACGACGAATCCACATTATTTTCCCGACAGACTGATACATTATTTGCTTATTTTTTACTGCATAAAAATTTCATTCTCTTCTCCATAGAGCACATTATACTTCCTAATTTTTTTTTTTTTTTTGAAAATGGGGTTCTAAATTCGCCTAAAACTTCATAAAACGCAATAAGCCATCATTGATATACCTATGATATCAACTATAGTAGATTTTGCCCACCTCCTTTCTTATCCCCACCAAATTTTAACTCTCGAATTTTCAGGCTTGAATCGCACTGCGAGACGCGTTTCAACCTGGTGATGGCGCTGACGTACGTGAAGCAGGCGGGCGCCAAGCGCTCGCACCTGAACGACATCATCCGCGACGCGAAAATCGAGCGGCCCACCAAGTGGCAGATGATCAAGATCCCCGGCCAGTGCGTGTGCACGGGCCTGCGGGCGGTGCGACGGCGTCAGACCCGCCTCTTCGACGCGCTGCTCCTCTAGTCGGGCGCACACCAAATCACACAAGGTTCCTAAGTATTGCTTTTTTGCCAGTTATAAACCATATTTGTATGTTATAAATGTTACCCGTTAAAGTTGTGTAAAGCGAATAAAAAGTCTGTGGTGTTAGCGGCGCCGACCGGCGGGCGGGGAAAGTGCAGCGCGTGAGGGTGGGGAGTCACGTCAATTCCGGGTAGTGCGGGGGTCGAGTAAATGAAAGAAAATGGAGTTTGATTTAGGCAATGAATAGACATGCTCCATAGAAGGCCATCTTTCCGAGCTGGTCATAGAGCACAAATTGGAGTGAAAGCAATGTTAATTAAGGGTGTTTTGGCCACGCGAAGTAAGTTAACAGTGTTTATATTGCCAGAAAAAGATTCCAAAAAATGGGTAATGTCATCATCTAGGGCTTACATTGACAGTACTTGAGGGAAACGCTGGTGACTGAAGGGATGCTTAGTGCTACTTTGGGGGCTTTCCGAGTTCAGCCCCGGAGCTCCCAAGTACCATCGCGATAGACCAGTAGATCAAACCCCCAACGTTGTACATCGAACCCCCTACGTTTTAAATCAAGTGTGTTAGACTTTGATTTAATTCTTTGAAAATAAATTTTGGGGGTCCAGTACAAACCCCCTCATCGGATGAGGGGGTTTGTACTGGGCCATGGGGGTCTTAACTGGACTGGGGGTTTGTACTACCTTAGCCCCCGTCTTTGCATCGACAACTTTTTACCGCAAGCGATGTTGGGAAAGTACCGCTCAGTCCGTCGGGAAAATAATGTGGATTCGGTGCGCCTTCGAATCACCCATTACCTTTTTACGACAATTATCCGGGCTAGAGATTTAATGTGCGACTGTGACCAGCCGAGACAATTTCTTGCGGCAAATCCACATTATTTTCCCGACAAACTAGTATAATATATGACAAAACCTGCCGTTTATGTCTCTGACCGATTGCCTCATTTTACGCACTACCTCCTTGACGGAACCCGCTGAATATCTCAGCTCTGCGGAGCTGGACTTTTTTATCAGTCTGTCGGTAAAATAATGAGAAAGGTGTCGCTGCGTCAATCGAGTCATTGAAGTGAAAGGCAATTTAATTTTGCCGCGACACAATTCGTTTTCTCGGCAGCGATGCGTTTTTCGATGCGACAGACAGCTCATTATTTTCCCGACGGACTGATATATTGGTGTAAGAATAATTTCAGACCAAAAAACCACTACTATAACATTAAATTTATTCCAATAAGATTAATTTATCGATATTACACTGAAAACTTATACGCCTTCATACTTGATCTGCTGAGTTGCGGATCTTTGGATGTCCGGAATCGCGACATCGATCACACTCTCTATGCCGACTTCATTGTTTCCTCGTCGCACCTTGAAGAACCCGTTATCTCCCCAATATTTGTTCCAGCTGTTCGCAACGATCCAATATGGCACTCCGTTCTCCTCACCCCATCCGATCACTCGGACCGCGTGCAGTCCGAAGTAGCGACCGGCGATGTGCTCGTAGACACCGCTGCGGTAGTACAGGAAGTCTTCGTACATGCGCATCGCAGTGAACACAGCCGGACCGTTGGTCATGATCTCTTTTTGCAAGCCGACAGCGTCCTTGTTGAGATTGTACCAGGTGGAGACTGGAAAAGGAAAAATAGAAAAATAGAGCGATTTGTTTTGTCAATTAGAATCGCTAGTCTTTAAAAAGTCCCCCTTAAAATCTTTGGCATCCTCCGGCAAAGCCAGTCGAGAAATTCAGCAGACTTTGTAAAGTATGGTCACGGCCGCTGTAATAGCATTCGGCCCGCCGCTGCGTCCCGACACGAAACCCAAAAGGACATTCGCACTCCGCCGCAATCGACCGAGACGTGGATTTGGAAATAATGGAAGATCAATTTGGACTTTTGCAGCGTGAGCGAGCGGTTGGCCGTCAGATCGTGTGGGCAATTGGTGAAAAAGCAGCGGAGTGAGCGGTCAACTACTCGCGCTAAGAAAATATTGGAATCTAAATATCTACTGTACTTTGGTCATCTTCCGTTGTGATATTTCGGAGGATAAGCAAGAAGTCCTCCAACTTTAACAATAACGCTTATTGTTAAAGTTGGGAGCTTGTCTAGGACAGCGTACTAGAAGACTGGGTGTCTTAGCGTGTGAAACCGAGAATCTCTTTGCAAGGGAAGTACCATCGGCGAAATGGATATAAAGGTCGCAGGAAGCAGTAATATCTGTCGGGAAAACAATGAGTACAATGTCGCTGAAGTGAAAAGCAATTTGATTTTACCACGACACAATGCATTTCCTCAGCGGCGATACGATTTTGTATGCGACAGAGTGGTCATTATTCTTCCGACAAACTGCTAATATATACTGCATATGTATAAACTGTATACGTGCCAAGTTTTCCACAACATCCCCCTAAAGCTTACCGTAGAACTTGTCATTTTCGAAGGTTCTCTTGTATCCGTCTTTGCTGCACTTTTGCTCGCATTTCGGAGGGCTAGGCTGTCTACCGTAGCATTGTGGATACTTCGATCTGAAGGCGCCGCCAGTGTGCTCGCACGGCTTGAATGGGTAGGGTTTGCATCCGTCGGGATGGGTGTAATTAGTTCCTGTGACAATTCCGTTGTCATAAATGTATTTGAAGGCACGGTGAGGATAGCCTCCAACACAGCTGAAAAGGAGGGGAGAATACTACATAAGGTTGTAAAATCATTGTAAACTACACTAGGAATCGTTCTTGTTGTTTCGAGTACTATCAGTTTGTCAGGAAAATAATGAGCACAATGCCGCTGTGCCGCTCGCGTCGCTGAAGTATATAAAAAGCAATTTGATTTTGCCGCTACACAATTCATTTTCTCGGCAGCGATGCGATTTTCGATGCGACAGGGTGCTCATTATTTTCCCGACAGACCGAAAACATAACAACGAACTTGGCAAAAAACATTTTGCAGCGACCACACACCACTATTTTCCCGACAGACTATTAGTATTGTGGGTCGGAAATGAAACTCACCTATATCCGCACTCACTGCAACAAGATACCAAATCGATGGTCGACAAAGAAACCTTCGTTTTTCCCTTGGTCGCGATGCAAATACGATCAGCCAACGCGGTCGACGAACTCACAGCCCAGCAAGATCCACAGAGAGATTGATCTTGAACCGAGTTGATGAGGTCGGCACATTCTGGCCAAGCCTTTCGCGAGTCGAATTCCTTGGGAATAGTGGTTATATTGTAGTCGGTTGGAGGGGAGAATGCCCGAGGATTCTTGGCGATATCCCGAGCCAAAACTTGAGGAACATCCTCACGGACTCCCATCAACTGACGAATGGCTTCAGGCTTGGATTTGGCGAAGTAGGGAGCATAAGCGGCCTAAAATTTTTCAGTAAAAAATTGAGTTCTTGTTTATAGTAATAAATTGCCATTCCGCTCAAAAAACGTTGCTAGAATATTATATTATCAGTCTGTCGGGGAAATAATGAGCACCCTGCCGTGTTGAAAATTCGACGCGATTTTTGATGCGACTTTATGCTCATTATTTTCCCGACATAGAGATAGTAAAATGTGCTCCTCTTTTGTGGGTAAACACAAGGTAAACCGTTTTCCCTGACTTTAAACAAGCCTTACCTTCCACTTCCCCTGATCATTGACTCTCTTGACCAGCGCATGCCCGGTTGGGGTCTTCGACTTGCGTTGCTGTCGGCGCAAGAATCTCCGCTTCACTCCCTCCACTTCCACTTGCAACAATGCCAACGCCAGCAGCGCCACGAGCAGCCACCTCGACATCTTCGCGCGACTAAACCCGAATGCACGGCGGAGAGTTTTTTAAAAACGACTTGGCGAAGATCTTCAGGCTATTTTACGAACGAAAGGCGTTCGTTTTATCATCGCACATGATCGTGCCGATCCTTTTTTGGGGATCCACCTTGACTTCCATTTTCTCGTTCTTCCACAGCGACGGCGAGGCGCGAAAAAACGCCTACGACACAGATGATTTATGAAGATTTCTCGCCAAAAAAAACTTGAAATCCATGGGTAACGTCGGGGTAGAAAAGTGCAAGAGTTTGGAGAGCACTTCTCGATGAGTAATAAATTATGATAAACCAGTGAGAAACTGGGTTATTTGCTACAATGGTCGTAGTTTTGATGGTGTTTTGATGATGACCCAAATTTGTAAGCAAAAGGAAGTGCTCAATGCACATGTATACGTATTTTTTTACAGTCACAGTCTAGCGTGGTGACTAGATCCATACTGGTGACCTAATGGTGTTGAAGGCTTTAGGCAGTGAGTGTACGATCGGCTTCCAAAGGCTTCTGCGGTCCCTGAGGGCAGAGCTATTCTTTTTCCGTATCTTTACCAGTTTTGTAGAAAATAGAAACTGATTTTTTGTCGAAACATTGGTAGAAATAAGAATGAGAAGTTTCTAAAAACCTTGTTTGGTTCTGCAAAGCGTGAGCTAGGAGCCTTGTATAGGTCTTGGCAAAAATTATTCTGAATTTACGCCAAGTTTCATCAAAATCTGACCGTCGCTCTTGTAGTACTTCCCTTGTTAATAGGAAGTTAATGAGATGAAAAGGAAAGGTAATGTACAACGAATCATATCAAAAAATTTATTGGTTATGAAAGGTTACTGCATAAAATGCTAAATTGATGTCTGTTGGGCTAGAATTTCTTGCACGGAGTGTCTTTTGAAGCCCACATCTAATAAGAAACACAGAGTCCAGTCGAATTCTCACACTGACTTCTCCCAAAGGTCGTGCATTCGATAGCAGCTCGGCACGGAAGTCCCGGCTCAAAGATTGGCTCGTCAAGGACGTTACTCCTAAAAATAAACCAGCTACAAAAATCATGCGGTGGTAGATATCGCATTTCTCGTATTTTTCGCAGATTACGAAATTGATCGACAGTAAACAGTCGACAAAAATGAAGAGAAAGGTGTCTGGGATTCTGTCTAAATTTTTGCGCACATATCACTTCCTAAAGGTGTTGTTTGATCTCGCCTTTGCAGCCGAGATAGACTACAACGATCTTTGACGCTAAGAGCGTGCGCAAAACGCGCAGAGAGGTCAGAGAAAGACACTGATTGACCGTATCTCTCTCTACCAATTTCGTGCCGGAAAAATTTATGTTTTTGGAAACATCACTCTCTACAGTAGAAATGGTATAACAACTTTCATGTCAAAATTTGCAAAGCAGTCAAACATTTTCGTAAACTATCGACATAAAAATCTCAAAACATACGCTAGTGATAGGAAAAGTGACGGGATTTTCAAAATCATCTTTTTTCCAGCTTGCAAACAAAAAGTATCAGTCTGTCGGGAAAATAGTAGCGGTTCGTCGCAGCAAAATTTTTTGCCTTGTCGAAAAAAAGGGCGCAAATCCCCAGCTGCGGCTTACCGTCGCAAAGCGATGATGGGCGATTCCAAGACACCACTGCCCGCCACTATTTTCCCGACAGACTGATAGCCATTTCGGAAAGACACCGAACTGAAATCGGCGACAGGCACTGTGAGACAACAAAGGTTTACAACTAGTGACCACTGATCAATTTATGGCTTTTTGCACCGTGCAATAGGCTATTTTGGGGTGTAGCTCGCACCCTTTTTTTCACACAGAACAAACGCCAGAAATAAGTCCAGCGACTTTTCCGGAATGACGATTATAAAAAACTCACCTCGGTCCATAATTACAAACAAAGAAGACCTGATCGTCGCATTGCCTCAAGCCACACCCAACTGCTGTTGCGGCACCCCAAATCATCGCCGTAAAATCGTTGACGTTCCCAATGTAATGCCTTACATTGAACTTCAACTTTTCCGGATCAAAATTGATGCTTGTGTTGTACCAGCGGGCTATGCAGTCTTTGACTATCGCCTCTGAAAGTCGCCACACATTACCGTATAGAACAACAAGCCGGTCAAAAATTACCGTGCGGAACAACGGGCTGTTCAATGACATATCTGCATATATTCTCTCCAAGTTTCGGCCGACGATGCTCGATGGAGTGGAGGAAGACGCACGTATTGGCGTGGTTCTGAGCCATTGTTTCCAGGTGGGGCTCGTATTCCTACAGTTTTTAGGGGCTAAGGCAGTATAACCCCCCAGTCCAGTTCAGCCCCCCATGACCCAATACAAACCCCCTCGTCCATTCTGAACTCCCAAAATTTATTTCAAAAAATTAATCCAGGTTGTATGATCCAGCAACAGCACTCCAGAAAGCGTCAATGAAAGCTTGATGAGAAGGAACGTTTTAGATCAAGTTCCCTGCGTTTTAGATCAAGCCCCCTACGTTTTACATAGATCGGGCCCCTACGTTTTAGATCAAGCCCTCCAACGTCGATACTTCCGACATGACAACCAGCTTCGAAAGAGAAGAACAATGAGAATGAATCGTTTCAGAATTTATACATTTTACTGATTTGCATTTTTTTGTATTATTCTAATTTTTTCATTATGTGGTTGTGAAATGGGTAAAACAGTGGGGGTTTGAACTACCTTTCGTGGGGGCTGAACTGCCAAAGCCCCAGTTTTTATTTTGTATTGTAACTGACTCCCGTATGGTAAGTCAATCCAACGTGCCTTGAAGGTATATGTCTTGACCAGTACTTAATCAACATGGTGTTTCGTCACAAAAAGAACATGTACGGGTCTACTGTATACCAACTGTTGACTTATTATATTTTTTTGCAAAAACGCCAGCAGTCCGGCGACAAGTCTCGGCTTTCAAAAAAAGTCAAAACACTCTACTGGCCAAACTCTTTTCAAATTATCGCAATATTCAATACATTTACCGTGAATTGGGCGCAAATTCATCCCTTCTAGTCGCAATTATTACTCAAAAACAGATGAGTTAATGAGCCTTCGTAATCAACACTTTGAACGCCGATCTTCGGAGTTTGAGTGCCCACTGTACTTACGAGTTTGTACATGTTTTGTGTGGACGGCAACCACTTGTCTTGGACGCGCAGCAGGCCCAACGCCAGCTTCGAACGGTACGAGTTGTGAAGGTCGGCAATTAGACGCCGCTCCGCCTCGGGCAAAGACCACAGTACAGACACTGAAACGGAAGTGTGAAATGGAGTGATAATTGCCGGTAAACGGTATGTTTATGGGAGTCAGTGGAAGTGGTAAATAAAGTGGATTTAAATGCGCACTTTTTTTGTTTTTTTGCTCAAAGTGCGACGCATCAATTTTTATGGAAACTTTGCAAAAGTTATGGTATTTTTTCCTTTGTCACGACTTCGCGTGCGAATTTGCATATTCCCACGGAATGACCAACAAGTTGGTATAAAAAGAAGAGAAATCGCCCAATCATCATAACTTTGTTTCTGTCTTTTCCCGGTTGTACAGGGTGGGCCACTCAAACCTTCCGTCCTCTTTTTTTTAGATTTCTCCGCGGAGACTCCGCCGATTTTCATGAAATTTAGATTCTTCTGGAGCTGAGATTTGCCATTTTTAACCGATTGAATTTCAGGTAAAAATACTCTGAATTGACTTTACTATGCCTTCCCGAAGTTTTTGAAAATTATTTTCGAGCCGAAACCGCTAAAACTTGTGCGCCAAGCCATGGCTTGTAGCCTTAACGTGGACTTTACGGGAAGAAGCACGTCCACTCTTGTTGCAAAAAACTTTTTTTCACCGTTCATACCATAACGGCAATACAGACAACACTCTTTTTGCTTTTAACTTACTTTAAGCCAGTTTAGAGAAAGCATACGGGACTTTTTACTCCACGATTTTACCAAAAAAGCCAGGAATTTTCGAAGCCCGACAAAGTCAATTGAAAACCATTCGAAAAATTTTCCAAGTTTTTGCGGTTTCGGCTCGAAAATAATTTTCAAAAACTTCGGGAAGGCATAGTAAAGTAAATTCAGAGTATTTTTGTTTGAAAATCAATCGGTTGAAAATGGCGAATCTCAGCTCCAAAAAAATCTAAATTTCATGAAAATCGGCGGAGTCTCCGCGGAGAAATCTAAAAAATGAGGACGGAAGGTTCGAATGGCCCGCCCTGTATGTTGTTTGGAGCAATAAACCGTCGTATTTCTACTGTTGTCTATTATTGATTTGTCGGGGCTTCGGTAGTTGAGCCCCCCACGAAAGGTAGTTCAAACCCCCACTGTTTTGCCCGTTTCACACCCCACATAATGAACAAATTAGAATAATGCAAAAAATGTAAGTGGGGGTTTGATCTACTACGTTGGGGGCTTGATCTAAAACGTAGGGGGCTTCATCTAAAACGTAGGGGGTTTGATCTAAAAGGGGGTTTGATCTAAAACGTAGGGGGCTTGATCTAAAACGTAGGGGGCTTGATCTAAAACGTAGGGGGCTTCATCTAAAACGTAGGTGGCTTGTGCTGGACCATACAACTTGGATTATTTCTTTGAAATAAATTTTGGGGTTCAGAATGGACGAGGGGGTTTGTACTGGGTCATGGGGGGCTAAACTGGACTGGGGGGCTGTACTACCTTAGCCCCGATTTGTCTATGGTCAACTCTTGTGTTCGTGGAGTCAATTATTGTGAGTCCATTAGTGAAGTTGTTTCCTGAGTTTAGTTAGTCGTTTTTCTAAGTTTGTGTAGTCGTTTGTTTTTATAGTATTGTTTGGGCTTAGGATCCTAAATCAGAACTAGAACAGGGACCCTTTATACACGTGCCTCACTGAATTCGTGACACCTTGGGCATATAAGGGATTTCAAGCTCGCACTCTGCAAAAAAACAGCAGAGATTTTTTTCTCGCATGCCCTGAATGCAAAGTGTATAAATGAATCTAAAAACGGTTGAAAACGTACAGTGACCTGATCCAGTGGCAGAAAACGTATCATTTTTCATGCGGGAAGTATCAAACATGTGGCAAAATGCCTCCCTCTCCAACTAAAAAAACTCCGTTTTGAACTTTTTGGCCAATGGATCAGGTCCGCCACTGTAGTTTAACCATGTTTGTATACTTTGAATTACTGCAAATTAGTTTTTGCGACGAGAGCCAGCCAAAAACAATGTGGCATTTCGTCCTCCAAGCCGTAAAAGCAAGTTTCAAATGCGGTTGTTTTGTTGCCGCGTAAAAAATTTTATTCATGTCAATTTTTGGTCAAAAAAATCTCTGGTGTTTTCTGACAATGAAAAAAATAGCAAATGGCGGGCAAGGATTCTGGCACATGTCATAGAAAATGATCATCGTATGTTTTGGCCGGTGTTTTGGATCGCACTTTGAGGACTTCCTCATTGAAGTGCGTTCCATCTCCAATCTCTCAACTTTGTGTTTTCAAACTCCACTCCCGGAATCACAACACTTCTCCGCTCTTTCAAATCCTACATGTTTCTCTGCACTTTTACACGTACATTTATTTTTGTCCTTCCTCAAGTGTATTCGTCCGCTATTAGGCGCCATTAACTCGAGAGCTGATTGCGTACATGTGCGAGATGAATCAAAATAATACGTTTCTTTAAAGTGCGTAGAGAGGGAAAACAATTGTAGGGCAGATTTGTTCACAAATACTCCACATATTATACTGGAAGATTAAAGATTTAAAATTGTTGCGACTGCGAGAAAGTTTGTCATAATGCTGGCTTCTTGTGACTTTAAACTGTCGAAGAACAATTTCTGAGACGTGAGTAGGCGTCAACGTAGAAAAAAAATATGTTCATATTTTTTTTGCTGTTATCAGTCTGTCGGGAAAATAATGTGGATTTGACGCAATAAATGTGGCGATCTATTATTCAATAATCTTTCTTTATTTTTTGCGAGAGAGAGACCGTAGAATGACTCATAATCAGAAATCGTATTTTAAAACAAAAGCCGCACTTTATTTTGAATGCAACATTCGATTTTAAAATCTATGCACATTCTTTAGAGCATGTGTAAACGCATTAGCAATGTTCGTTTGTGTGGCCCACCCGGCTAATGTTACAAAGTGCAGCTCAATGCCTCAAAAGCTATATCTAATGTCCGGCGTACTGGCTGTTTACTTACTGTTTAATGTATTGAATATTTACACTTCCCATTCTAGTTGGGGACATGGTTATTATGCGACCTTTACAGGACGGAATTTTTAATGGGTTGTAAAACAAATAGCTTCGGTATTTCCGCTGTACTCCCACCAACCCTGTAGTTTGATTTAATTGCTCAAGTCGACTGTAATTACGAGCAGCTGAGGGAAATGCTGTCTACAGCCCCGTAATTTTGTCGGGGCTTTTTTCAAAGTTTCCAAATGCTGTTTTGATTGGTGTAAACAATATGTACGGCACATGGCTGTCTGCAGAGATTTGCAAACCTCATACTGTATGCAGACAGCGATATTGTGGGAGTAAAGCAACGCTTTAGGCAACCAAGGAGATCGGTCACTCGTCTCCTTTTCGTCTGTATCAATCTGTCGGGAAAATAATGTGAATTCGTCGCAGCATAAATTCGCCTCGTCGCAGTAGCGCACTGCATCTTGAGCTGGGGCCAGCCGTCGCAAAGCCAATAAAATTGAACCCAGAGCGTTGGGCTGTTCTTGAGCGCGGTGAATCCACATTATTTTCCAGCCAGATTTTACCTTTGAAAGCCCATCATCGGTTTGCGACGGCTGTCCGCGGCTGAAGAATTGGTAGAGCGACGAGGCGAGACGTTTTTTTGCGGCAAATCCACATTATTTTCCAGACAGACTCATACGTCGGTTGTTACATAAGTTTCCGGACTTTTTCAACAACGCTTATTTCAACAACAACAACAAAATCAAAAACAACTAAAATTAAAAATAAGTTATTCAAAGTATTCTCCACCAGATTCAATTAACTTCTGCCAGCGTTCTTCAAGCAGGTTGATGCCACGAGCGTACCAAGCACGGGCCTTCGAAGCGAAAAATTCCTTGAGGAATCGAATTTTTTGCCACGGATCCAATGTTCCAGGCCGCGAAACAAGTGGAAATCGGTGGGGGAGATGTCCGGACTGTATGGCGGGTGATCCAGCACCTCCCAGCCCATTTCGGCCAATTTGCCGCGCGTCAACTGAGCTGTGTGCGGTTTCGCGTTATCGTGGAGAAAAATCACCGGAATTCGGCGCTTGCGCATTTTGCGTCGAACTCGCTCCAATTGCTCACAATACACTTGGGCCGTAATTGTCTGACCGTTTGGCATCAATTCCCAGTGAATTGGCCCGCGTCGGTCCCACCAGACGCACAACAACACCTTTTTTGCCCGAAAGTTGAGGACACCGGCTCGATCGACGGTTTTCGGTCTGCCACTTCGCTTCTGGTCATCGACGCCCATTTTTCCGTTTTTAAACTTGAAGTACCAGTCAAACGCCGTAGTTCGAGACACAGTTCCCGGACCGTGAGCTTCGTTGATGCGCTCCAGGGCCGTCGGCGCATTGGCACCTCGCAAAAACTCGTATTTGAGCAGCTTACGAATATCGGAGCGTGACAGACTCATATTAAACTAAACAATACAAAGTTATATACCAAAATGATCCCAACAAAATTCTCTATCGAACGCAATAAACAAAAATATGATATCCCTTATTACAAAGAAGTTATGTCAAAAAGTCCGGAAACTTATGTAACAACCTAATACAGGGTGCGCCAAAAAAAATGGACAAAAATAAAAAGGGTTGTGTCCCGCCACGAAAAGCGTAACCAGTAGGGAAAATGGGACCATTATGACCACAAACCAGTCACTTGCAGACCCCTTAAATCCCTTTTTTACTTTTCCCACACATTTTTGCAATATGGGCAAAAAGGCAAAGAGGGACCAAATTGTGTCTTTATTTTCTAAAGAATTTTCCCGGAAGAAAATTGTTTGAGGTTGTGGTTCTCTCCGTACAACTGTCACCTGGGCTTAGGATATGTTTGAGGATGTGGGTAGCATCTAGAGGTTCCCAGGAAGTGGTAGACCCAGAACAGAAACGACTCCGGCTCTGAGGAAAAGCATCAGAAGTCGGACTGACCCTGATCTTTGCAGATCTTTGGAAGGAACGGCTTCTGAACTGAATATATCGGCGTCATCGGTTAGAAGAATTGTAAAATGCGGCATGAGATGTTCCTAATATTCTATTCTATGCGGGCCATGCGTTTATTCAACATAAAAATATAAAGCACGGCTCCAGTGTGTCTGAAAGTTAAGAAAAGAAGCCGCTGACACGGTACTTTTCGCGGGCACCCACCGGTTACCCTTTGAGCCCTCGGATCTCCTCCGAAAGAGCAGGTTTCAGCTTGAATCTTTTTGACACTATAGAAGAGACCTAAATTTATACTATAAGTGCCTTTTGGGCCAGCTAGGATCAACAGCGACTTTTCAGTACACTTTTTAAAAAAAATCTCCAGTTTTCGTCCAAAATTTTAGAATTTTGTCACTAACTCGAAGCATGACGACGCTGAAAATTTAAAAAACAGTTTTTTCAGTACCTACTCGGTCGGCAAACAACTCAAAGCTTGGCAGTTGTCCAAAGCCTTATCAGTTTCTCACTACAAAACTTTTCCTGGTTTTCAAAATTTTGGGTTTTATTTTAGTGCCCCTGCGGCTCAAGTTAGAATGTCTGCGGTATTGAAATGGAAAGTTACTATTACTACTCCTTTACATATGTGATAGTACTGGTCTTAGCGTATTCGAAAACTTTTATTTGAAGTTTCGGTGACGCCTTAAAAAATATTTATTCCTCACTTTCCAAAGGACCCATTTTCGAGAATTGCGATCGGGACATGGTCAACTTTAACCCCCGAGAAAAAAAGGTGCAGTAAATTTATACCTTCATTCTTATCATGAATATATTTCTTGAACGTCGCTATTTAGTGAGCTAAAACGTTTCCTCAAATATTTTACCCCAGAGCCAGATATCGCCAAAATATTTTTGTCCATTTTTTTTGGCGCACCCTGTATTTTTCTCGGAATAAATTTTTTATTCACTTCTTGAAGAACTCTGGCATTTTTTTGTGCAAAACTCTAAAGTTGGCGAAGGTCATTTTTCGTCTATCCGTCGGGAAAATAATGTGGATTTCTTGCACACAAATGTCTCGCCTCGTTGCAATCGCACACTAATCTCCAGCCGAGGCTAGGCGTCGCAAAGCGATGATTGGTGACTCCAAGATGCGACGAAAACACATTATTTTTCCGACAGCCTGATATTTAGAGCTGATGTGCGT
Organism: Bursaphelenchus xylophilus; assembly: GCA_904066235.2. NCBI lineage: Eukaryota > Metazoa > Nematoda > Chromadorea > Rhabditida > Aphelenchoididae > Bursaphelenchus > Bursaphelenchus xylophilus. The sequence goes on along the minus strand of CAJFCV020000004.1, from coordinate 11,058,135 downwards.
CTTCACTCGCCTCTCTCTGAACGAAAAAGGCGTTCTTCTGAAGAGAGGTCATTAGAAGGACAATAACGGCCGTATGCAACCTTTCTTTTTTATCACTTCTTCAATCGCATAAACAAATAAACAACTCGGCGACGCCCTGCGGCAATCTTTTTGCTCCCTATACTTTTTTTCATTTCCCCCTTTTCCTACCTTGCAACAGACAAATCCACTGAAGCACTGACCAACTTTTCATGCTGTTAAAAGCGATAATAATGCAGAAATCGGTCCATAATTTCTCCGCACATATGATTGACCCACTGCGATAAGATCTGGAGCACGGCCCGGAAAATATTAATATCAAGTGCATTTTCGGTGTCTGGGACGACCATGTTGATCGTTGAGACTTAAAGTTGAGGGTTTTGTGTTGCACCAACGCCTGCACTCTGCGAAAGGAGCAATCAGGCGTGTGGGTGGGCAGTTGGGCCCGTCAGGACACAGACCTCATAAAATTAATTATACATTTGTCTTATCAATTTGGGCCTGAATTCATAGAATTTGCAATTTGCATTTTTAATTGAAAGCTGCCCGATATTTATGTGTAGTTCAAATGGAATCTGAAACACTGATCTGGTCCGTTCTCTTCAGCATAAAATTTGTCAGCTTTACGGAGATTTTGTAGTCTAGCCAATTAGCAGGGGAAATGATGCAAGTTCGACTTTTTGATAAGGGTTGTTCAAATTTTGATTTAGATTTTTTTTCTATATAAATCTGTCTGGAAAATAATGTGGATTCAGCTATAGAATCGCCCATCATCGCCTTGCGACGACTAGCCACGGCTGAAGAATTGGTGTGTCGACAAGGCGAGGCATTTCTCTGCGATAAATCCACACTATTTTTCCGACAGACTGGTACTAGTGGCGCCATAAAAGTCGCAGAGGTTTGCACAGTGCGTTCTTCGCAGAAGCGGCTTTCCGTGTTTGCATTCATGCGCTTTTTCGCTAACACATCCGCGAAGAAATCCTACAGACTTTACATAAAGAGCAACTAGCATTTAAAAAAACTCCATGCTGCATTCGTAGCTCGCTAAACACAGTAGGCAAAGATGTAGCACTTTTTTAAAATTTTCGTGTGAAAACAGAATGTAGCACCAAAGAAAAATCTTAGCGTCGCGCTTCAAACACCATCCTTGTAGGCATGTATATGAAAAAATTACGCTCTGGGTTCAATGTCGAACTCCTTTTCCCTATTTTTGGGACTCCAGCTTTCATAAGCCGAGCTTAGCATAACCATCAATATGCACACCGTTAAATTTTCCTTTTCCAAACCCAAACCAAAGTCTTATCGCGGCGACAGCAGTTCCGCTCCATGCATGGCGGCCATGAAAAAAAGGGGAGAGGAGGTTGATAAGAAACCCTTATTATTTTCCATTTTTTCTGTTTTGAGTCAAACTTCATTGATCCCGCCCAATATGGACCCATTAGTCCCGATTTTTGAGTGGTTTGCGAGCGGGATGGCGATCGCATTTTGCTTGACCATTGGCGACCAGTATAGGTAGTATTTTTCGGGGGCAAGTTTTTGGGTGTTAACAATTTTTTGGGTGATATCCATGTGTTACGCTGAAGCCCCAGGGCTTGTGAAAATTTGTTAAAGACTTTTTTGTTGAGCTGAAAAAGTTGAAGGTTTACTGGGGCCTTCGAAAAGTCGCTGGGATGATTTTGTCTTGGCCTTTCGGACTATTAAGAATTGCTCTCTTACTAGAAGGAAGTCTGTAATGTGAAGTAAAACTATTGTGCGAACTCTTGCCCGTGCTTTCCAGCAAAGCGCTGAGATTTTTTGATTGGAAATTGTAAAAAACTTGGTTTTCGTCTACAGTGAAGGACCTGATCCAATGGCAAAAAACGTATCATTTTGCATCCGGGAGGTACCAAAAAATGAGGCAAAATGCCTCCCTCTCCAAGTGAAAAACTTCGTTTTGAAGGTCGCGCCGTTTCCCCCACAAAAAGAGCGGGCGCGCTTTTAAAATCGGAGTTTTTTCACTTGGAGATTGAGGTATTTTGCAACATTTTGTGATAGTTCTTGGATGCAAAATAATACGTTTTTTGCCACTGGACCAGGACCCTCACTGTAGTTCCTTCTTTTCGACTTGTCGGGAAAATAGCGTGGATCCGTCACACCTTGCCCGCCATCATCATCTTGCAGCGGCTAGCACACATTTAGCTACACTTTTTTAGAGACTTCTCTCAATAAAATCACACAACTGTTGAGCTCTTTTTCCATTTTTAACCTTATTTATGTTTACCGTTTTTTTATAAAAAGACCTTGCAGTAATGGTGTCACCTGTGTTACATTTTGTCTTCGTCTGTGATAGATTGAACTTGTGATGAATGAAGCTCCCAAAACTGAGCAGTCGATGGGGGTCAACGCCCATTGGCGTTCCCAAAAAAAGATACTTTGCCCCAGGGTGTGAAAAATCGAACCGCTTTTTCGTCGCACCTAGGGTACTTCAAGAACTTCGCTTTGTTCTATTTTTGGCAATCTACGCTGCATGTGGATATGAATTATTTTGCGCGGGGTATTTGGATTTGACAATGAGCTGCTTTTCGGAAAGTTTTGTGCCGAAAACAGCTCTTACCGTAGGATTAAAAAAGGCATATTGTGAATGAGGAGTATGTTGTTCGAGCATGTTGTCAGTTCCGTGTTTTTTGACCCCAAATCTCGGCCAATTACGGTACCTCGACGCCGTATCTTATTGCAAGAGTTCATAGGGCTTCAGACGAAAAAAGATGACTTAATTATGCATATTCGCGACATAGTAACCACCAGAAAGCATTGGTCACAGATCAAGCTTAAAATTACATCATTGTAATTACTGTAGAGTCATGTGACAAGTCTTCGTAGTGGGTTGTAAAAACATTTTTGAATCATTTTTAAATATCATGTTGACCCGAATTAGCAAAATTTCTTTTTCAAAAACAAACTCAACACGATATTGTGTTCTTATTTCATTTTCTCATTACTTGTTACACTGTTTGCAAACACGAGTTCCTCGCAGCCATGTCAACTACATCATGTTTCGAGTGGCCATGATTCGAGAATTTCGAATTATTTCCCAACTCCGTACAACGCCATTACTTACGGCCGTTGTGTAAATGCCATTGTTCTCTCCATTAACGCAGAAAAGGAACCTTTTGGATTCTTGAGCGGGGATTTCGAAATGGGCTACAAACTTTTGCCGATTCTGACATTCAGTATCATATTCCAACTACAACGAGTTGTGACGTCGCCCCCGCCGACGCACGTCGAATCGGCGGGAGCACGGATCGCTAGGCGACCGATTTCCCCGGCCCGATTGCAGGCCGGAAAAGCACTTTGGCGTGCAATCAAAATGCCCGCGGCATCGGGAATTCCGCGTCGCATCATCATGCGGCGCGAATTATTCATGCGTCTGGTGGCATTATCATGCAGATGATGCACTGACCTTGCAATGAAGGCGAGGCGAATGTGGTGCACAAAGAAGTCATCAGTCTGTCGGGGAAATAATGAGCATGTCGCAGCGAGAATCGCATCGCCACCGAGAAAAATGAATTGTGTCGCGGCAAAATCAAATTTCTTTTACCCTCAGCGACGCGATTGCCGCAGCGACATTGCTCTTTATTTTTCCGACATACAGTAAATTTTTGACTACTAGAAAATATATTATATTTATTATAGTGGTATTCTTGTCGCGAAATGGCAAAATCCGCGTCGTCAGTGAATTACTGGGAACCCCATAGAATTTTCGCTGTAAATGCCGTCTTTCGCCCAACAATGGTGCCGGTGTTGTAGGCCTTTTCAAGTTTTCGTCTCCATTGTTGCAATGACATGGCAGATTGTCAGACAATACCACGAAAACGACAAATATACAGAGTGACCCAAAATAACGGAGACAAAAGATTTCCCGTTTTTTCTGCGACTTATTAAGATTCATGAGTGACTCCTTATTTATATTACAGAACCACGTTAGGGTAGTTTTATTTACCGATAGTTTTGTTGTACGACGCTCTTCTGTTTTGAACGGCATGAATATATCCGGTTGACTCGGACCCTTCTGCCCGTGGGGTCTTTTTAAAAGAAAGCTGCCTTACTCAAAAAAGAAAACTCGGAACAGTTTGAGATGTGCAGTGATTAATTATCGTAATAAGGCCTTTAAAACGAGCTATCATACTAAGCTTAACTATCGATGGTTCAAAAGTTACAGCCGAGTATTTTCAGGCAGTTGAAGTGCAAAAATCGGCCTTTTTTGAAAATGTAAGCGTAAGAAGGAGTTTAAATGCTAGATAAGGCAAAATGTAATACGAGTTACTAGAACATGATTAAAGGAACACCATAAAAGCAAAAGAGAAACATCTTGTAACTGCTACAGAATGCTATTTGGTAATCACTAGAATTCTGCCTTATTTTTGCCTTAGGCGGAATACCGGTCGAGCCGGTGACACAGAAAGACCGAAAGTGCCCTAGACTGATTCTTAAGAGTCGTGTTCATAAGTGTACAGGAGCATAATGCGCCGTTTTGATCCATCTTGTCATTCTGTTATCGATAACCCATCTTTCTCGAAGCAGCGTGCCGTGGGGTAGTTCTGGGCGAGAAACTTGTTAAGGAAAAGCTGTTGCAACCAGCAAGCAATCACAGATTTTTTCAAAATCATTGTATTTATGAATAGAACACGTACTAGTGGTTTTAGCTTTATTCGAAAAAAACTGATTTTTTTACGGAAAAAATTTGGAAAAAATGGCGATCTTCAATGTTGAGATCGGTACCACCGTAGAAATAAAAACCGTAGCCCAAAAACCTACGCAACCGCTTTCTTACGGACATAGTAGTCTAACAAAACAAATGAACTTGCCATCTCTGCGGCTGTAGTACAGCCAGGCTTTACACAACACAAGGGAACCAAAATTGAGGGCCAAAAAAACAGCGCAAAGCATCTTTCTTAAGCTGTAGCTTTTTACTGCGACATGATGATTCCACCAAATCCTCGTGGATTATTAAGAAGGTGTTATAGAATATTACCCGCTGTCGTTTATGTTTCTCTAACGCCCGGTTTTCGCGGTGGGACCCTTCAAAAATTGTCTCCGTTATTTTGGGTCACCCTGTAATATTTTATTCTTTTTATAATTTGTTGTACTTGAATGGTCGAAGAAACAATTTGGGGGTTATAAAAAGGCAAAAACGTAGAGAATGTCAACGTCAGGTTTGTAAATAGACGGTTTTTCTACAACGTATGATAAAATACAAGATATTTGAGTGTCGGGAAAATAATGAGGACAACGTCGCTGCGATGATCGCGTCGATGAAGTGAAAATCAGCTTGACTTTGCCGACACAATTCATTTTCTCGACGGCAATGCGGGTTTCGATGCGACAGATGGCTCACTATTTTCCCGACAAAAGGCATTAGTTCTAGTATGTAATGGCTCGTTTTACGATGACTTTTTATAGGAGAATTAACTAGGTATTTTTTCAGTTTTACTGTGAGCCTTTTTCATACAGATTTGCTTATCAGTATGTCGGGAAAATAATGAGGACAATGTCATTGCGATGATTGTGTCTCTGAAATGTAAAACAATTTGATTTTATCGCCACACACTTCATTTTTCCAGCGGCGATGCAATTTTTGATGCAACAGAATGCTGATTATTTTCCCGACAGACTAATGAATCTATGTATTGTTTGCTACAGTATTCTTTGTTGTCTTTTTTTCCTAAACTTTGGCTTTTGGCATACTGTAATCGCGGCAGGGATCTTTCATAAATATATCCTTGGTTTCCACGGTTTTTCCGAAAGGGCATTTGAGCAAAAGCGTTAAAAATAGCTCCGGCTCCAAATTTAGCCCATTTATTACTTGCATAAAGGTTGCGCGCCCTTCGAACAATGCAGCGGAATGCGAGAGCGGCCCCTCGAGCAAAGCCGAGGGAGTTTTGTACTCCGGATTTGTCATCAATTTTTCACACGAGCGAATTAGGAGCGGCAACAGCGGAAGAATGAGACCTTGGTCTTTGAACTTCAAGCGATCATGTCGCCAGAAATATGACCTGATATCATGGCGAAATTGATGTCATCGGGTTCAGAACGTCATTAAGTTCGGTCTTGTGGGCTGATCCGGCTACGGTAGGATTAGAATTATGTTCTGGGATTACCTAACGCTTTTTTACTCATCTCCGAGGATGTAGGGCTATTCCTTTGGAAGTGAAAGATTATATAATAATCGATTAATTAGTTAGATTAGTTAGAAAAAGTACAAGTCGTTAAAAATGATGGTTGATGAGATAATTTTGGGCGCTCTAGAAGAAACCAAAACACGCGTTCAGCACAAAAAATAGCTAATGTTTTGACTTTCAACACAATAAATAGGACGATCCTTATGTAAGGATAGTCATCTCGCTGTGTTCAATTCAATTTGTTTAAGTCATATAATATAATGAAAAAAGGAACCGATATTAGTGTATCGGGAAAATAACGAGCACAATATCGCATCGAAAGTCGCATCGCCAACGAGAAAATGAATTTTGTCGCGTCAAAATCAAATTGCTTTTCACCCCAGCGACGGGATCGGCGCAGCGACATTGTGCTCATGGTTTTCCCGCAGCTGGTATATATAATCCATTGTGAAGTAGGACAGAATTCAATTCACGATCTGCTGTCTTAATTGGGCTGACTTCTGTTTCCGGGGTATCAAAAAATTGTTTTTTCCACACAAAACCGGCAGATATGGCCGAAAGTTTTTTCCCTCTGCCCGTTCTCCGCGTTTTGCCTACTCTCTTGACCGCAAAAATTTTTGTGTATCTCGGCTGCGCCTGCAAATCGGCAACTAAATTTTCAATGGCTTATACCCGACGTGTTTCCAAAATTTTAAGAATATCTGATTGTGTGTCGCACATGGGATCCTCCTTTGCAAGACTTCTCTTGGCGATTCACTGAACCGCCCAATTATAATATTTCTCACAAATTTGCATAGAATCAAAGGACACAGTCTTCGTCAGATCAATTTCTTCTATTCTTTTAAGTCGGTGTTTCCCGCTCTCTCTCGTGCGGTTGTGTATTGTATTGACTGTCTTGCCCAATAAACCCTATTCCCTATTGTGTCCACTATGTACGTGTATAACAATTTCAAAGGCTTGTGGTCTAGCGGATTTATCTTGACATTCCGTTACTGTACTTCAAGTTCCTTCCTGAATTTGAACTCGTCTAGTGTCTACCATAAAATTAAGGCTTTTCACCAAAGTTTTATGCGAATCGCCTTGTGTGGGCAACTGATAGCTTCTGATAGCTTAATTTTGATCAAAGTTCTCCTGTCGACAAATGCAAATTCCGCTTGCGATAAGTTTTTATCCCCAACTACAACGTAAACCCCAAAGTTTATGATGACAGCCAAGCCATAAGCCCATCGCATACGTACCTTAGCAATCAAAATATGTAGTATAGACCGTGTGCAGATAATCCACTGTCTAATCCCAGCGGCGACACCGTTACCGTTTTTAACTTTCTCGTGGCGTAAATGTCAGCGTCGAGACATCAAAGAACGAGGGTCTTTTGTTCCCGGAAACTCGGCCGACTGACCTTTACATTGGCCAATTATACCCGTTTTTTGGCGCTAATTTCGAGCCCAATTTGGTGGCAATTCAACGATGTCTCCTCTGCGCCCACCCACGTTTGTTGGCACAGTGTTATTATCGCTGCATTTTAGCGGCGAGATGACCCCAAATTGGTCTCATTAGCTACTGTATTTCTATGCATTTACATTTCGTTGGCGACTTGTCCGCGTCCCTTATCGGTCAATCCGGTCGTTTCGCCGCTCCCTTCCGTCTCTCCGCGCCGCTACCGTAGGCCCACATTCACTTAGCGAATTAGTTTCGTCGTGGGTCCTTCGCCGGCTTTCAAACGCGTCGTCATAGTTGGAAATCCCGGCTGGGAAAGGGCGAATGAGTAGATCGAGTCCTAATCTGCATAAGAAACGCGCGTGATCTTTAGTGACGTGAGATTATTCAGCGGAACTTGTGTTTCTGGCAAGAATAATGATGGCATGACGAATTTGATTATCGAGCACAGTCACAAATTTTTCCGGGTACAAAAGTTTATTTCGTATCCAAAAAGCTCTGGGTACCGTAAGAAAATCTACAACTCTTACTAGTTAGAGCATTTATCACTGGTAAAAGGATGACTTGTCTTGAGAAAAAAACAAAATATTAGTCTGCCGGGAAAATAATGAGCACTCTGTCGCATCGAAAATCGCATTGCAGAAAATGAATTGTGTCGCGGAAAAATCACATCGCCTTTAACTTGGGCACATCCCTATTTTTCGTTTTTTTCACAAACAGAATGGAATGTCGCTGCGACGATCGCTTCGCCAAAGTCAAAAGCAATTTTATTCAGTCGATTTTGCCACGACTCAATTAATTTTCTTGCTACAATAGAGTGCTCATTGTTTTCCCGACAGACTGTCATTAGTGGTTTGCCAGATAGGTTTTTGTTTGAACATATCGGTTCCTAGAGCGCCAGCTAAGCCCTTAGGCACTAATTCATAGCCCGCGACAACAGTCATGCTTATCAGTCTCGGGAAAATAATGAGCACTCTGTCGCGTTGAAAGTCGCATTGTCATCGAAGAAATTAATGGTGTCCCAACAAAATCAAATTGCTTTTCACTTCATCGACGTCATATACCGGCGCAGCAACATTGTGATCAGTATTTTCCCGACAGACTGGTACTTGCTCATAGAATTCGATCATTTTTTCTTTCCAAATCCGAAATTTCGGCTTCATTCCGCATATCGTTGAACGGAAATGCTTCTATTAATACAGCGTCTGATTAGCGTCTGCTCCATTAAGCAATCCCTTTCCACGAGTGTTGAATTGACGCCGAATTCAGTGATGCCAAAAGTTCTTTGGCGAGCTTTCCGCTCGGACATCTCACCACGAAACATTCGGCGGATTTACGGCTCACAAACTTCGGCTTGACGCCAACGGGCTTCGGAACATAGCCGGCGCGGGCAAGTCAAGGACCGTAACGGTCAACGAAGGCGTTCGACCAACTTTTGTTGGGTTCTGTGATGATACAAAAAGCAGTTCAAGATGACTGCATGAGCAAACTACGAAACGCGTAATACATTTGCATTTCGGCCGTTAAATTCTAAACAACTTGGAGAGGATGATGCACTTGTTTTGACAAATTTTTCGTTTGAATAGCGGGGTGCTTGACTATTTGTAGCTGGTCTACACGACACTTTTTTGTAGATCCTGTTCTAAAAAAGTAGTCTGGGAATGTGTCAGCCGCGGCTCTTGAAGTTTCGTGTCATCGGGAGACGTTGCAACGTATTTTGATGCTACAAAAGGAGAGATGTGTCAACAGGAGACGCTGCAGCGCATTGTAGTGATAGAAAAAGCAGTAGTATGTTATTATAAGAAATTTCAACGTATTTTGATGATGGAAGAAGCAGTTTTATGTCGTCAGAAGATGTTACAAAAGTTTTTACTCTATAAGGAGCACTTTTTTATCGTCAGAAGACTCCTTGCAACGCATTGCCATAACACAAAAACCAGTTCTATGTCATCACAAGCCTTTGCAGCCCGTTCTCCGCAGCCCCTTGAATTCCTTTCGATACGCAAAATAATTCATCATATGCTACTTCGCACTCAAGCTTATTGCATAGCATATGGCGTCGCGGGAAATGCCCGGGGTGGAATTCCAAGTCAACTGTTCGCTTGACGTAATGAGACAGCGCCATTGTTGCAGGCCCTGCGCAAGAATTGAATCCGCAATGAGGCCGGTTATTTATTCAATTTTATTCGGGTTTTGTTAAGTTCCCTGCGTCGCTAATGCATCACGCAATGGGCTCGACGAATGCACTCTAAGCCCGGCATTGTTGGCTGTGCAAATGGCTACGCAGAATTTGAAAAAATAAGGCATTCAGCAGTCTGTCGGGAAAATAGTGAAGATTATTTCGCAGCGCCGGTCGCGTCGCTGAAGTGAGAAGAGTTTTGATTTTGCCGCGACACAATTCATTTTCTCGGCGGCGATACGATTTTCGATGCGACAGAGCGTTCATTATTTTCCCGGCAGACTGATAAGGCGTTTACCGCGCGGCCCCGAATTTTGCTTACAATTAGAACGTGACATCGAGACCTAATGCAAAAAAAAATCAGATCGATGTGCAAATTTTTTTTCTTATTATCGCACAAAATGCACAGTGCAACGTCGCAAAAAATTCCCAGGACTTTTTGTCGTGAGCAGTAGATGCTACAGGCGCCATAAAGTCCGTAGAATTTTTACAGCGACGTCGCCAGGTGCGCCCGCAGAAGAGTACATGTCGCTTTGGACTTTATAGAGTGGCTAGTATAAGTCTATCGGGAAAATAATGGGCACTCTGTGGCGTCGAAAATCGCATCGCCGCCGAGAAAATGAATCATGTCGCTGCAAAATAAAATCGCTTTTCACTTCAGCGACGAGATTGGCAGCGACAAACCTCCCATTATTTTACCGACAGAACAATAATGAAATTGTAAGACAATTCAATAGTTCTCTGCGTGGTGACCAATTCTGTTCGCTATCGTCATGCTCTTCATTCTTTGCTCGAGCTATTGAAACCCGCCGACTTTATCCGACAATTGTGCTAAAAGCTTCGCAGGAGCCCCCTCAAATACGTTCGTCTGGACAATAGCCAACTATTTCCCACAGTCTTTGTCCCGAAAAAAATAATTATTTGGAAAAAAATGATAAATGAGGAATAAGTCCGTCCTCTGATAGCCCCTCGCTAAGAGCAGCGCATGCGGAGATTAGGAAGAGAAACAAGAAAACAAAGATTATGGGGTGACGTTCGGGTAAATTATTAGGAATTCCGCGAGGAATTTTATTCTCGGTTGCATTAATGGCATTATTTTTTTTACATGTCCAAAGAATGAAATGTCATTACGGGTGAAAACGGTTTTTTCAAATGTCATTTGTTGGTTTAGTGTTAAAACATTTATTATGCGGGAAAATTTGTTTATATTAGGTGCTTTGCCCTTTAACGTACATACAGTGGAGTTCCGTATCAGTCTGTCGGGAAAATAATGTGGATTCGTGACTTCATCGCTTTGCCACGGCTGGAGATTTGGTGCGCGACTACGATGAGACGAAAAACTTTGTAGCGACAAATCCACATTATTTTCCCGACAGACTAATATTTCAGTCTGTCGAGAAAATTATGAGCACTTTGTCGCATCAAAAATCGCGCCTCCGACGAGAAAATGAATTGTGTTGCTGCCAAATCAAGCTGCGACATAGTGCTCATTATTTTCCCGACAGCCTGACAACAAAGAATTTTAGAGGCCATGGGAGAGAATATTGGGTCAAAATAAAACTTTGTACAATGAAACAGTGCTATAACGGAGGTTTTTGGCAACTTGCAAACTGTGGTTCAACTGCAACTGCCTTTACCGTCAAATTTAGTGAGAAAAATATTAATAGGTGCATATTGAATGACATGACTTTTTCCTCTCCTAAACTTATTTTAGTTCTTTTTCTGTTTCAAAGTTACGTATGTTCACAGTCAATTGGTTTATAAGGTTATAAGTAACCCCTTCTGTATGTATGTTGGAAATGAAATTAGTATTGTGATTTAATTTGCATACGTATTCAGAACAGAGCCCTTGTTTATGGGTCTGAACATGATGTAAGAACTGGCAATTACTGTAGCCTTGAGGGAAATGCGGTGTCAGTAGGCCACCAGGAATGGCCAAGCCGCCTTCTCTGCTCTTATTTTTAGAATGTTTCGGTTCGAAGACTCGGAAGAGCAGTTTGGGTTCGAGGATCCTCGGTTTTTCTGGGAAAAAATAGGATTTTATTTACAGGGGAAGTTTGTAAGTGCAACGCCCAGATTTTCTTTAAATTTGCGCACGTATTGAGCGTAGGCCCTGAATTAATTCATGAACTTTTTAGCTCGCGCTGTGCTGACGCAGCCGAGATATAGAGCGATCTTTACCGCCGAGACAGTGCGCAAAACGCGGAGAGGGCCCAAAATGAAAAAATTTTTGGGCCGTATCTTTGCCAGTTTTGCACGGAAAAAAATGATTTTTTGTGGAAACATTACCCTCTACTGTAGAAATAGGCATGTAACTTTTCATGCTAAAATTTGCAAAAAATTGTCACATTTTTCCCAACTTTCGACATAAACATCTCGGCCGTTTCAGAAAACCGCAAGCCAAAAAAATTCGCATATATAGCTTGGAAATAACGCATATAGTTTGAAAATAACCACTTTACATTTGTTCCAAGTTTCATCAAAATCTGCGCGTCACACTTTGAGCACTGTCCTTGTAAAGGACCATGCGTTTTTTGCCACATTAAAACATGGTGCAAGAGTTTTCAGGGCATTTCAGACTATCCGATACGTGAATTTTGCGAGTTTAAAATCTTGTCATCATCCACTTTAAGCCTTTTAATCCTTAAAAAATGATAAAATGATTTTTCTCCTCGTTTTAAATCTCCTCCAAGATGGATTTGATTTTGTAACTTTTTACTGTCATCCACTTCCGGCTTTATTGTATGTTAATCCGACAACAGTCTTCGTCCTAATCATTGCTTTCAAAACACGTTTACTATTTCAGTATTCGTTTTTGTGTTTATTACTTACTCATCGCGAGAGATTATCCGTGGTGTTAATTCAATTATCTGTCAAGGGTGATTAGAAGCGGTACCTGCGGGATTCTTATTCATTTCTCAATTACCCATTGTTCCCCCTCGAATTGGCAAGGTGAGATGGCAACACCCCCTCAATGATGTTCTTAGGAAGCTTGTTTTCGGTCCTACAGGGTGCGCCAATAAAATCTGGACTAATATTTTTGCTTGCCCTGCGGGCTGAAACAGTACGAGAACAAAGTGGGCGATTGTGTACACGTGTAATACGTCCAAGAAGCTATCTTTAAAGTTTCAGACAAAATAATCGTCTACGGGACTTGTTTTGCCATTATAAGTGCTTACAACTAAAGCGCCTGAAACACGGACCCCAAATTGGTCAAAAAATGGTTGCGCTATCTTTACCGTTTTATGCTATGGGCTAAAATTTACTTTTTCTGATAGAGCCCTGGTCGGTTTTTATACACTGAAATTGATCTTGCCTCATTATGACAATTAGGCTTTTTACAGCTCGCCAAAGTTGGTTTAAAAACGGGCCCTTTTTCGCGAAAACTTCCGTTAAATCAATGATTTTTATGTAGAAGTTTCCCTGTGTGATTCCAAACATGTTAAGCACCAGAACTACTTTTGTAAGGATAACCAGAGTCTGCCTAGTCGCCTTTCAAAGAGGATTTTTCTATCTGGTGCCTCTGGTGATGAAATAGTGACCGTAGTGGCATAATTTACTAAATGCTCGCTATTCGAGTGACCTTGGACTAGATATTTCTAAAAGTGATTTGGCTACATTAGCATGTATCCAGTATACAACGCTATGTTGATTTTTACGCTTAAGGCCTTTCCAACTGGTTACAAACTGCCAAAACGTTTCAAGTCCCGAATGACCGTGCCTTGAATTCCCCCCATGAACTTTTATTTATGCAGAAACTGTCCCCTTGTATGTGCGGATTTTCTTTTACACTATAACAATTGTCTATGTATACACTCTGTAATCACGGAATTTTGGAGCAAGACGGGCTATAACCTGGCGTTGAGATCCTTAAAAACATAAAAATCCAAATTTTTGGGCCTTTTTTTGTTTCCGCCACCAACGCCGCCAGATCGGCCGCCAACCATGATTCCGTTTGCTGTTACGAAGCTAACAGCACGTACTTTATATACAATAAATTTGAAGAACGTCAGTCCCCCCTAGCAGAAATAATGGAGGAATTAATATCCCAGTCATCATCTGGAAAAAAAATTTCTGCACCTCCAAAAACTTTTGATTATTTTTTCGCTCTTGCAATAGGCACCGACCTGGGCATTATCGTTGCTTTACAGCACGGTTGTTACCCTTTCTAAAAGTGCTAAAAGTTTCCATTCGTAGGCCGTCTGAAAAAGGCTACATGGAATTTAGTTTAGTCCAGATTTTATTGGCGCACCCTGTATGAACATACTAGTCCATTTGGAAAGTCGCTGGAATGAAGTCGGCGACACGTACTGCGAGAAAACCAAATTTTTCCTTTCACTCTGCAATTTCTTGATTTTTCACCGTGCAATAGGCTTTTTTGGGCTGTCAACACCCTGACTTTTCTTTTACATTGGATGTCGCCGAGTTTATTCCAGCGACTTTACGAACGGGCTATTCTAACAATGGAAGTGCTTCAAGTGCGACGTTCGGATAATAATGAAACTTGGCATAAATCTAGGTTCATTTTTTCGACGAAATATGCGAAATTCCTAGTTTACGCCTTGCAGAAACGACCGAGATTTCTGAGTATGAAATAAGGCTAAATGTGCCACCTTTTTGCAAATTTTGCCATGAAAAGTTCCGTGACTATTTTTACCGTAGAGCATAATATTTGTACAAAACAGTAAACCACCCACTTCAACTTTTAGTTAACCCCCTACCTAGCCCCGAATACCGAGTGCTCACCCGATAAATCCACGAATTTGACGGGGTGGGTTGGCATTACCGTGTTTTGTCAATGACAAATTCTCGAAATTACGTAGTTTCCCCTACGGAAACTTCTGAATCCCCCCTTGAAGACCATAAATCCCACATTCATGAATTACCCGTGGGGTTAACGGAAGTGCTCAACATTATGTCAGCTAGTCACCTACGTCGGGAGCGTCTAATTGTATTGCCTCCGTGGTATTTTTGGTGGCATTCAGGGAGCGCTTGAGATTAGATGAAACAAATTTAGCGTCTATTCAGCTATTTTTATCGCCCTGGGAAGTTAATTCCGCCTACCGTACCCTCTTTAGGGCAGTAATTGACGAGAAATTTTATTTGCAAATATAATATATAATATATTCCACGCTAAATCGGGCAATTTTATTGCCTTAAATTGAAGCAGTAATTGGCTTATTTTTGTGTGTGCTCGATCACATTTTGCGACACAAGCAAACTCTGTACGACTTGGGTTAAAAAGCAAAAATTAAAATTAAGCTAATAAGTTATGAAACCCGTTCAAGTCTAAGTCCCTTAGGCTGCAAATCAACGAGAATTCGCCTTTGAAAATGAAGCTACGTAAAATTGAAGTAATAACCGGAAACTTTACTTAGCGAATTAATTGTGCATGCCCGTTTCAAAACAGAAACTGCGTAAAAACAATTTTCAGATTAGGCAGAAATCTTTCCTATGCCGAAGGTTTGCAAAACCGTCTCAAGATTGAAAGCGGTTTTTATTTTTTGACTAATAGAGAAATCGAATTTTCCAAAAATCTTCTCGGAAGAGGGGTACTCCAAATGCGACGCCCTGATTTTTTTGAAATTTAAAGCATTGCTCGTCGGGGTTTGGGTAATCAGTCTGTCGGGGAAATAATGTGGAGCTGCTTTCCAAGGAAGCCGGGAGAGTATGCAAAGAGATGAGACCGGTCAGAGACAACGACACTTTTTGACCGTATTTTTGCCAGTTTCGTGTGGAAAAAACTTATTTTTTAGGGAAAACGTTACATTTACTGCCGAAATAAGTATGCCTTTTCGGCCATATCTTTGCCAGTTTGGCGCGGAAAAAATTGAATTACATTTACTGTTGAAACAGTTATGAAATTTTTCATGTCAAAATTAACAAAAAATGGCGCATAGGCGCGAGCTAGCAGAAGAAAAAATTTTCAAAATTTGTGCCAAGTTCCATAAAATCTTATTATTGCATTTCAACTGCTTCACTTATAAATCACGCATGATCTGAAGCATTCTTTTCAGTTTGCAGATACGTAAGCTTCCAATTAAATCATCCCACGTCCGAATCGTTGGCCCTTGGCCAACCGCCATGCCCTCTATGAGAACGCGGCGCAGAAATAGCCGGAAATGAGCCGTTCTCTTACCTTGAATAGGCTGAATGGCGCCTACGTAGTTCCAAAACAGGCACAAAAATCTACGTAATCAAACGTATATAATTTCTTCCTGTAGCTATGTACATAAACAGTTAGGGCCTTGGCACTTTAAAGGCCACGCTTTAAGGCGTTGGCGATCTTTGGAAAATTTCGGAATCGATAAAAGTTTTCGAACTGTCACTCTGCCGGGGAAATAATGACCTCTCTGTCGCATCGAAATGTCGCGGTAAAATCAAATTGCTTTTCGCTTCAGCGACACGATCGGCGTAGCGGCATTGTGCTCATTATTTTCCCGACAAACTGGTACTTGCTCATACAACTCAACTATTTTTAATCCAAAATTTCGGCAAATCGTTGAACGCAAATGTTTCTATTAATACAGCGTCTGGCTAGCGTCTGCTCCATTAAGCAATCCCCTTTCCACGAGTGTTGGAATGACGCCGAATTCAGTGATGCCAAAAGCGTTCTTCGGCGAGGTTTTTTTTCAGTTTTTCTGAAAAAAAGCTCGCTGAATAGATTCAGTTTTTCTCAAAATATTGCATCCGGCTTCCACAATATATAGCCTCATTACAATCCCCGAAAGTTTTAACTCTCGCTTTCCGGGGGCGGTCAAGCTATTCCGCGATCAGCGCAGCCGATAGAACGCTAGAAATGCAGAGATCATAGAGGAAAATACTTTTTCAAACAAAACCTCTGCTATTTTCATAGAGAGCATGCAAAGGGAGGAGTCTGGTACAGACAAGGAACGGTTTTTGCCTTTAACTATTCCGCTACTACAAAAAATTTTTGGCCACAAAAATCCGCTAGAAATCGTTCCTAAAATAAAAAAAACACGTCACAAAAACAAAGTATGGATTGTTGCTAAAATGCAGATGAAGAATATAGCATTTTCTGAAGGGCGCGGGCTTGGAATCCCGCATGATATTTAGAAAGTTATGCTCTAAATTTTTTCCACCTTTCATCTAATTCTGTTGACTTCCCACGTAAGCCGTATTAGAGATTGTCAGCGTGCGTTTTGCAGTCAAAATTATTTCTTAATTTCTTACAAGTGTAAGTTAGGTATAAGTTAAATTTGGCGAAACGACATTTTTCAATAGCCTCAAGAGTCGCTAAATATACCAACCACATCTGCGGGGTGCAAACCAAACTTTTCCTGGTTTGTAGCCCCGGCAAGACATGCGTGCCGTAATGGAAAAGGAAGCTGGGGCATCGCACACTTCACTTGAAAATCCTAACAAGTTGCGAGGTCACAAGAACCTTTGTTCCCGACACTTTTTTTTAGCTCATACCAACACTTGTTTTCTACTCGAGTGCTTGCATCAACGCATTGCCACCTTCCGCTTGCGATGACCATGACATGACAAATTACAATTTTTTTTGCAATATTATTACAAACGCGAGCGACCTCAACTACTTACTACATGTTAGCTACAATCATAATTTGCCCACTTTCAGCAGCCCACAACTCGCCCACTCAGCGAGTGTTCTGTGGTCATACGACGGTCGGAAAAAACTCGGGAAGGCTACATTCAGCAGGCGCCACTCAAAACAAAGCAAACGCCGATATGAAGTGGGCATGAATAATATCGTAAGTTGGGGGCCGAGTTGTAATTTGCTAAAGTTGTGGGGTTACAAACGGCGTTTTGATCCGACAACTTCGACTCCAACGCTGATGTCAGAGGCCACTTGAGTGGCCGAATGTTTGCCTTTAGGGCGTCAAGTGCCTCAAAATGCCGGAGGATACAAAAAAGCGACCCGTTGAATAAACTGACAAACAGTTTTCCACCGAAGAAACGCATTGTTGGCGTTCTTCCGGTGCCGGTATATAAAGGTATTGTATTCTTTGACTTGTAGGCAGAAAGTCATACCGTGGAATGTAGACTGCAATTTGTAGTAAAATATTATACAAAAAGCTTACATATTTAACCTGTCAATGCCTAGTATTTTTATAGGAGAACCTACATTTACCGAGGAATTTTTAGAATATGGCTACGTAAAAAGTTAGGATGTCCTAGGAAAGAAGTGTGGAACGGTCAACAAAAAAAAAATGGAAAATAATAAGCACACTGTCGCATCCAAAATCGAAAAATTTGAGTCGCGAAAAAATCAAATTGCTTTTCACTTCAGTAACGGCGACATTGCGCAGACTGATAAGACACAATTTCAGACCACCAGCTCGCGATTTTTAGACACAATCAAGGTTTTAGAATCGAAAGTTTTCAAAAGTGAGGCAGTTTTATGCTAATTAGAAAATTCCCTACCGGCTCCTACTTTAGAGAGAAATGTTTCTATTAAAAATCAGCCCTTTGCGCACGAAGCTGACAAAGAGATAGCCAAGCGCGTTTTTCGGGACGATCTCTGCCTTTCGCGTACCCTCTGGGCAACAAAGATCGTTGAATATCTTGGCTGCGCCTGCAAGGCGTAAGCTAAAACTTTCCAAAATTAATGTGGCCCAATGAGTTTGAAAAAATTTTTCCCGAAATCTGACCCTCGCACGTGGCACACCTTCCTTGTTAGACTGCAGTTGTTGACCTTGCAAGTTGTTTCTGTGAAGGTGGCCCTCCATTTTAACAATTTACATCGTTATAGCTTCTATTGCTCATTTAGAGGAATAAAAGGGTCCAAAATTTCCACTTCCAACCGTACTTGCCCCCACCTTCAACCCCTTTCATTGCTGGAAAAAAATTTCATTGCAATTCGACGCCCTTTCTCCGCATGTTATGTCTATTCAGCAAAGGCAAAAATCAAATATTATTGACCATGAAAATTACTTGGAAATTACTGCAAATTGTGTTCGGTCTCGGGTTACCGCTTTTCCAGGATCCCCGCTTTGCATTTAAAGGCTGAAAAGGAGGCCATAGGGCGATAATCACCCGCACCTGAAAAGGCGGGTAATTATCAGTTTGCTCATAAAAGGAAGATACTATCAATTACCGCCTTCAATCGGGGCGATTAAACAGCACGCCGTTTGGTGCAGAGGGAGGCATGTCGCCAAGCCGCAGACACCGCCAATTTTTGCCTGTTTTCCAAATGCCAGCAGGTCATTGTGTGCAGGCTTCAATTAGCGTACGGTAATGTCATGGCCAGGGGCGTAGCTGGCCGAAAATTCTGGGGGAGGCGCCTGGGTGGAGGTCACCATGTAACAATTTTTTTCCTTGGTCCCCCTAACCATTTTTTCATAATTTTTCCTTGGTCCTCCCTTACCATTTTTTCATAATTTCTCCTTGGTCCCCCCTTATCATTTTTTTCTTCGACCCCGGCCTGAAGGGTACCCCCCCCCTGTTCCCCTCTCCCACAACTACGGCCCTGTCCATGCCCGCCGCTTAGCGTACGGTAATGTCATGCCCACGAATCCTTTGATTGCAGCTTTTATTGGCCATGCGGCCCGCCTAATCCTTGACCGATGTCCGTCGTCTACGGTATATAACAAACTTGACCACCGTATGCCCCGCGCCGAAGGGAGTTTCCCCCCTCCCTCTCGGGGGCCGCGTGCTGGCGTCAAAAACCAAAAAACCGCCGCCCTCCGGGCCCCGCCCCTTTCGTCGAGTTAATAATGTCGAAAAAACATGTGTGAATGGAGCGGGAATTTCAACGCCGACCGCGCCGCTATTCGTATTTTCGGTGCGGCGGAACGGCGGATGGGCCCGGCCATTTTTCCGGGTCATGTTTCGCAACTTTTTACCGGTCCCCACAACTTGGGCCTTGGGCAATAATTGGGCTGGGTGATGTGACCACTTGTTCCCGTTTACAATCCCAATTCAGTTTGTGTTTTGCGCCCCAATCGCACGCAAATTGTTATGCGATTTAGCCGAGGATTGACCTCACGCTCTTGTGAGGTTGGCTTAAGCCACTGAACGTTTATAAACCCGCGGTTTCCCAATGGTTTTCCACAACTGAGGGCTCGAACCGCTTCCCAATGCAGTTTGGTTTTAATCCGGCTCGTTGTATCAGTCTTGATAAGACGAATTATCAGTCTGTCGGGAAAATGATGAGCACAATGTCACTGCGCCAAACGGTCGCTGAAGTGAAAGCAATTTGATTTTTCCGCAACACAATTCATTTTATCGGCGCGATGCGATTTTCGGTGCTGGCTATTTTCACGCCAGACTGATGTTTTATGGTTTTTGATAAACCTAAGCGAAATATCAGTTGATTTTTTGCGGGTTTCTGGGCGATAAGTTATCTGTAAACTTGACTTTTTGGCTGGAAGAAATTGAATTTTTGGAGAAAATGAATTTTCAAAAATCTGTTTACTTTTTTGTGCAAACAATTGGTCATAAAATTTCCGATCTTTGTATTATTACATGTAGTGAATTTCCTTTAGAAAACATAATGTTACAAATATCAGTCTGGCGGGAAAATAATGTGTCATCCACATTATTTTCCAGACAGACTGATACGTATCCACTTTTAATTTTAACAAATGTCTTGTTGTAAACTTTGAGGAGACTTAACATTTTTACTTCAAACTTAATGTCACCTCCAAACAAATCTGCTTTTTGTATTGTCACTTCATTTTTCAACTTGTACAAACTTGTACTAAATTTGGAGAGAAAGAGTATTGGCCTTTTTGGAACATTTACTGCGACATTTGTAGTACTTTGGCTTAAGCCTTTAAAATGTCGTGTTTTTAATTATTTTTTTCTTGTTTGCGTCCTCTAGCAGAGATTTTTTTTGGTCTGTCGGGAAAATAATACTTATGCACTCTGTTGCATCGAAAATCGCATCGTCGCCGAGAAAATGAATTGTATCGCGACAAAATCAAGTTGTTTTTTACTTCAGCGACGCGAATTACGCAGTGACATTGCTCTCATTATTTTCCCGACAGTTTGATATTGAATTTTCGTCCACCTGACCGCCTAGACTCCGCATTTGACATTTGCCAACGATGCTCTTCCTGTTATCCGGTCTTGAAAGCAAAATCTGGATGTTTGTTTAGAGGGGATTTCAAAGATTTTTCGCGGAAACGGACGTGTAATTGAAAATTGAAGTCTTGGCTATTAATTATGTTCACTATTGTTTTGCTCCGGAAGTCTCAATTAGCCCCACCTTTCCTTCGTTCTTACACTCCATGGCAGTAATTAGGCCCGTAATTATGTCCACCCTCATTCCCAACAATTTCGCATACCGTAGGGGAGCCATAGCGCTCGCAAAACAGCCCTATCAGTCGTACGCCTTGACAAGCGGTCGTCGTCGATCCCTTAATACAGTATTTAAGCCGCGTTACATTCGAAATTTCGGGCACTTGTGATACGTGTGCAACCTTTTCGGCTAATCTCGGGATTTTTGCGGATTTAACCGCAGTAATTATACCTCCTCGGGTCGAATTTTACTGTTTATTTTGAGTCGAAGGCTTGTACTATGATGAGAGGCTGCGTCTGACTAATTCTCGCTTATTAGTTTGGCGTTTTAAGAGTGTATTTTCAAGTCGGAAGCTAATCCGAAGCCGGCTTTTTCCGAGTATCGTCGCGGGTGGAACCCACTGTTTCGCCGCGCCTTTTTTTGTTAGGCCATGCCCCATTTGTTAGGCCGTTTCAATTTGCAGAGTAATTGGTTGTGTTCTTTCAGATTAACTGGAGACCCTTCATATATCATCACATAACCATTCCGCGACTAACCATTTTGTTGTGTGATATTGTTGAGTATGCGCAGTGCCTGGATGGCAATAACGATGATAGTGTTCTCCTATAGTCGTAGCCTTGTTCGCGCCAACGCCGCTACGTTGACCGCGCAGATCCGCACCAAGTACGGGAAGGCGCAGGGCCGCGTCTACGATTTCGGCGACAACGGCAAAGTCGGAGCGTTCATGGGGATTCCGTACGCGCGAGCGCCGTCCGGAGAGTTTCGGTTTCAGGTGAGCGGTGATCTTTGAAAATTTGACTGCCAAAAGCGGAAGATTTTTGGCAATACGACACTTAAGCGACGTCCAAAAATTTATGACGACTCATAAACGCCATTTTTGTCAACAGGACGTACATTTTTTTCGTTGCTGACATTCCCCGATAATTGAATACACTGCGCGTTTACGACTCTAGTCGCCTTAGCCCTAACACCTCTGTATTATTTTCTAATCCAAGCGCCATACAGTACAAACCGATTTTTACCAAAATAAAATTAAATAAATCGCATTAAATCATTCACGGGAATGCCAAAGAATTTTAAGTCCCGAGGAGAGAACGACATTTCACTGCGTATTAACCTTTCCAATCGCGATTTTCAGAAGCCCCGACCGCCGCGGAGCTGGCGAGGGACCAGACGGTTCACACAATTTGGGCCTGCATGTTATTTTTTGGCCGAAAACAGGAAGCCACATATGCCACCGATACGCTTCGACGAGGACTGCTTATCCGTCAACGTCTTCACGCCGCTGGATAAGGATTTGGTGAGAAAATGTTTCGCTGCTGTCTTGCAACACACAAATAACATGGAATTCTATTGTAAATTCTTGCAGAAAGTCAAGTCAAAACTGCCCGTCATGGTGTACATCCACGGGGGCGCTTATGTCATGGGCTCATCGGCCACCGTCGGCGACGAGGGGATCGCGCGCATTCTTGTTACAAAAAATGTTATTGTTATTACTTTGAACTATCGGACGGGTATCTTCGGCTTCTTCACCACCGGCGACGCGAACGCGCCCGGCAATCAGGCGCTCTGGGACATGAAGCAGGCCCTCGAATGGGTCAACGAGAACGTCGAGGCGTTCGGCGGCGACGTCAAGAACATTATGATCTTCGGCCAGAGTGCGGGCGGGTCCGCCACGCACGCGCTGCTAATGTCTCCGACGACGAAAGGTAAGGGCTGCGCTCGAGCAAGCATTTCTCCGGGTTTTTTTCCGCCGATCCTACGACCTATACGACCTATTTTTAGGCCTGTTCCACAAAGCGGCACCAATGTCGGGGTCGACGGGCGAGAACGGAGTCACACAGCCCGCGCTGATACGACAACAAATGCTTGATCTCGCCAAGTTCTACGGTTTCCAGCCCACGAACGAGAACTCTGCATCGGACACCAACAAAGAGCTGCTCAAGTTCATGCAGTCGTTGGAGCCGGAGAAGCTGGCCATGGGAGGCGCGTTGAATGTGAACGCGAACTACTCGGGGAACGGCCAGTTCAAGATGGTACCCGTCTATGACAACGACTTCTTGCCCGGCACATTGGAAGACCTAAAGCAAGGAATTCACGATGTCCCGCTGTTGACGGGCAACACCGAATTCGAAGCACTCGCCTTCTTCGGCAAGGGCAATGTCTACGAGACGGCCATTGCGATGGCGACCTACTACACGAAAGGCGACAGCATGTTGGCGAAAGCGGCGATGGACTTTTTCGTGGACAAGTCGCTTCCGCAGGACAGCGAGGAGTTCATGAAACAGTGTGTGTTGGTTGTGTCGGACATTATCTTCAACAAGGACATTTATCATTTGGCGATGAAGTCGACGGAGAAGAAGAATCCCGTGTTCTTGTACACGTTCAAGTACTTCCGACCGACCCCAGCCACTGAACGTTATCCCTTTCAAGGTAAGCGGAATTTTCGGAAAATTTCACTGTGCCCAAACGGCAGTGAATTGCTGTAAAATTTTTGTCATCTTTTGTCCTCTGCAATTGGCGAAATTTACGTTGCTCAGGTTGGAGATGACGTGAAACGACTCTCTAATCTTCACGTTGCTTCTATTTCCAGCCGATTTTAATCCCTGCCGTCATTTAAATTCATGTAATTTTAGGTTCCATGCATTGCTCAGACCTACAGTACCTCTTCGGGCTCGATGAAAACGAAGTCTATGAGCCGACGCCCGACGATCATATCATCTCCGAACAGCTCAGCACGTACTTTGTCAACTTTGCCAAGTACAGGTAAGTGTTTACGGATTCATTAATCCAATCAACATGTGCTTGAGAGGCCTTGACGTTCGGAGGTCCTCAAAGCCTCAAGTTTTGCTTGATGTCACGGTGAATTAATACCCAGAATTTCGAAGATTAAAATTTGTATATTATGTTGTGGCGGTTATATCACATTGATATTAACGTACAGTTCCACACCTAATCTTCCTCGAAAATTGGGATTTAAACGGATTTCGAAGCGAATGCAGGAAGTGCGTCATGTATTTGGCGCCTCTGGGCTAGCACAAGACAACGTTTATATCATACAATTAAGAGATTAACCGTGAAATTACGTTAACTCTCATAGTTAAGCCGGTTGGATGACAAAACCCTAACCTCGTCATTTTCAGCGACCCCAACGGAGAGAACCAGACCGAACAGTGGGAGCCGGTCGCGCAAAACTCCTCAATACCTCAATACTTGTCCATCGACGTGAACGCCACCCGTCTGCAGCCCAACTTCATGGAGGGGCGGATGGAGAAGTGGAATGAGATCGATCAACAGGTCAATTCGGCGCGCGCCTTCACCAAAATGTCCACCCTGCTACTGTCGATGTACTCGTTCAGCGGCGCGACGACGACGATGAGGATGTTGACCTAAAGTTCGGGACCATCTCGAATCCCCTTCGCTTCATAGGAACCTCTAGACATGTAGTGTTGTCTCCGTAGTCGTCTCACTTCGAATTCACCATGCTGGACGAGGTTTTGGCAAAAAAAGTAGGAAATTCGGGGTATTGCGAATGGAAAAGATGCTAATTGCCATCCCCACCCGGTCTACTGTAACCGGTAAACAATCCGGCAAATTTTTAAAATCCTGTTGCAATCTTAACGGAAGTCATTATGACGCATTTTTTGGACGTTCACTTTTTTCCAGCTGCGGTTCTCGCAGACTCCTTTTTCCGCGACAATCCGTCGCAAGAGTTCGGGGTTGCGACAAAAACTGCACTGTGCGAACCATTGGAGAAAGTCCTTTTTGATCTCACCGCTCTCTTCAAAATGAATTCTCTTTTGCCTTTGCTTCGGAAAAAACTCTCGTTCGAAGGGAATCGCGGTTGTCGCAAGTTCGTTTTTCTGCGACAAGTCATCGCAAGAGTTCGGCGTTGCGACAAAAACTGCACTGTGCGAATCTTTGGACAAAGCCCTTTTGATCTCGCCGAAATGAACGCTCTTTTGCTTTTTCTTTCGTCTCGAAAAGAATCGCGGCTGTCGCAAGTTGGTTTTTGCGCGACAAGTCGTCGCAAGAATTCCGGGTTGCGACAAAAACAGCACAGTGCGATCCATTTCAGAAAGTCCTTTTGATCTCGCCGCTCTCTCCAAACTCCAATTTTGCTTTGGATTTTGGAGAGAGCTTTTGCTTTTCGAAGGGAATCGCTGTTGTCGCAGGCTTGTTTTTCCGCGACAAGTCATCGCAAGAGTTCGCGGTTGCGACAAAAACTGCACAGTGCGAATTTTCCCAAGTCCAAAGGAATTTTTGCTGAAAAAATGGCCGTAAGTCATCATTTCCTTCAAATTTTTGTGAAAACCCCGTCCAGAAAATTGATTGCCTCTCTACCCCACTTACGATTGAACACCCTTCAGTGCCTCCACTTAATTTATTGTTGTGATTGCCATGTTCTGTTGTTGTTGCCTTAAAATTTGACGTTTCTTCGTAGCCAAAAACTCCCAAAATTGTCGCTCTCTCTCTCTCTCTCTCTCTCTCGGTTCGAACTCCCTTCACGTTTGCTGAATTCCATGAAAACACGCAATACCTTTATTTGTTATGTCATTCAACGGTTACATTGTTACAAAAGCTGTGTCTCGTCAATTGTTAACGTACAAGTGTCTGAAAATGGGTAAATCTTTTATTGTTATTGTATATAATGCAAGCCATATCGTCGAATAAATATTTCCGAAATGGATTATGCGGGGAGTTTGGAAAGGTGTGCAGCAAAGAAGTTGGAAATGCGGTTATAATCAGGAAGCAAATAAGGAAATTGACTAATCCTTTCCTTTGTCCTGTCCGATGGCTTTTGTTTTTGATAAAATAAAACTTGATAATCTGTTCGTCGAATTCTACACACCCACAGTAAGCCTGATGAATATGTTGTCTAACAAAACAACCCGTTTCGTAATGGCCTCATCGCTGCCAAGCCGCCTAAAATTACTTTTTCACAGAAACGTCGTCAGCGGCATTTTGAGCGGCTTAGCCTTTTGTAGAAGTTATTACAAATCCAAACGTGACAGTGAATTAGCAAATTCCTCAAGGAATTTTGGCAGACAAAGCTTCCCGAACGCGGCCGGATGTCTTTTAATCATGATAAAACGAAACTGCTCAAAGTACATTCCATCCTATTTTTGTATCTGAAAGTAGGAACTTCGAATGTAGTCTGCACTAATTGTAAACTTGGAAATGACATACGTCAAGATACGTATGAATATGCAAACAGTCGGCAGAAAAATGTATTAGTTTCGATGGTCATATTGCATTTATCAGATTGTACAGGGTGAGCCAAAAAATGGACAAAATTAAAAAATAAAGGTGTGTACTGGCACGAATACCGTAATCAATGGAAAGAAAAATAGCTTTGTAATTGTCAACTGTTCTGCTATATCACAACCATTATATTAGTCCCTGTAAATGTCAGCTCCCATTTTTCAGCGGCCTCTGATAATATACTCCCCGTACAATGTTTTGACCCCCCTCCAAACTCGGTCCAAGGTGTACTAAATCGGGCCAAATTTGGTATGTAGTATACTCACAGGCTAGTAACAAAAAATAACATAGCAGGACATGCCTCATAGTTGAATTTCAAAAGCTAGGGGCAATTTTCAAAAATCACCTTAAAAAATCGAGGAAAAAGTTTTGACCCCCCTTAAAAAACGTCAGATATCGCCAGCGGATGCCACGCAAACTTATTGTAATCGACGTCCCATACCTGAATACAGGTTAATAAATGGTTTTCCGTTGAATGCTTCGTTGCATTTGAGGATTCAACGCGTTAAACCGTTTTTGATGTAGAGCTGCCCAAAATTGTAAAAATCTTGCCCTAGCGCTTTCCTAGAGCTCTAAATTGGGTTTATATTATGTGTTTTAGACCTGTATTTACCTTCTCCTTTCAATAAAAGTGCATGGTGGCCTGGCGGAGTAGATTCGGCAGATACCCTCTTGTCATGCCCAGCCTTGGTGAGCCATTTGCTCGTTGACTCAAGGTCGAGATGTGGTCGTTAGGTCCTCAATGTAATCCTGAGACTCCTATTTACTCTCAGTAATGTAAAATGTTTTGATTTGACACGTTTTGTAATGGGTTTCATTCACCTTAATCTTAAGTTTGCCGTTACTGTAGATGACCCCGAGTACTATTACATCCCCACCTCCCATTTGGTGTTTCATACGTCTCAAATGAGTATGGTGGGTGCTGTAGCGTCTTAAATTAACTGGTCCATCAAATGAAAGCCGTTTTTGGTGGCTAAAAATCCATTTGAAAAACTCGGGTTTTTCGTTAAGGTGCAGATCGGCGAAGTTGCGCCTGCAAACCATATGAGACCGTGCCAGCCGGAGTTTATTCTTTGTTTGAGAGGAACGAGGAGTCTCAGGATTACAATGAGGACCTAACGACCACATCTCGACCTTGAGTCAAAGAGCAAATGGCTCACCAAGGCTGGGCATGACAAGAGGGTATCTGCCGAATCTACACCGCCAGGCCACCATGCACTTTTATTGAATGGAGAATGTAAATACAGGTCTAAAGCACATAATATAAACCCAATTTAGAGCTCTAGGAAAGCGCTAGGGCAAGATTTTTACAATTTTGGGCAGCTCTACATCAAAAACGGTTTAACGCGTTGAATCCTCAAATGCAACGAAGCATTCAACGGAAAACCATTTATTAACCTGTATTCAGGTATGGGACGTCGATTACAATAAGTTTGCGTGGCATCCGCTGGCGATATCTGACGTTTTTTAAGGGGGGTCAAAACTTTTTCCTCGATTTTTTAAGGTGATTTTTGAAAATTGCCCCTAGCTTTTGAAATTCAACTATAAGGTATGTCCTGCTATGTTATTTTTTGTTACTAGCCTGTGAGTATACTACATACCAAATTTGGTCCGAATTAGTACACTTTGGACGGAGTTAGGAGGGGGGTCAAAACATTGTACGGGGAGTATAAGATATCAGCTTGTCGGGAAAATAATGACCCCAGTGTCGCTGTGCCGGTCGTGTCGCTGAAGTGAAAAAAGTTTGAATTTGCCGCGACGCAATTACTTTTTTTGGCGAGGGTGCGATAGTCGATGCGACAGCGTGCTCATTATTTTCCCGACAGACTGATACTTCGCAATAAAATCGCTTTCTTTCGTCAGTGGACTTAATTTCTGGACTAATTGTAAGTTTGAGGTCTTCCGGACGGAGGTGGTCGGCTCGGTGCAATTATAATCAAATTTCCCAGGGGAATTGTCCCAAGTGCGACGCTCAGATTTTCCATAAATTTTGACACGCATCGAGCACAACATCAATTCATGAAAGTTTCAGCTCGCGTTTTGCAGGCGCAACCGAGATATTGAACGATCTTTGCGGCCGAGAGAGTACGCGCAATGCGGAGAGCAGTCAAGGAGAAAAGCACTTTTTTTTATCATATCTTTGTCCGTGTTCTGTGGAAAAAATTGTGTTGTTGTGAAGACATTGCTCTCAGCGGTCGAAATAAATACGAAACTTTCTAACTTTCTATCCCAAAAATCGCAAAAAAGTGACTTTTTGCCAACTTTTAACCAAAAAAATCTCGATTGTTTCTGCGACCTAAAAATTCCGTGTCTGTCGTAAAAAATTTTAATCTAATTTTTGGCCAAGTTTCATCATAATGGGAGCGTCGCACTCCGAGAACTTCCCTGTAGAGCTCGAAACCCTCGAGTCGCAAAACGAAATACGAAAATTTTAGTTTTACGCAGCGTTACAACTTCGGTTCGACTGAAAACTCTTCAATTCGTTATTGCTTACTATGTATTAGTTATTTGCCAATTGCAAATCTACAAATTCATGGTAAAATTGCTTTCTCTCGCCACGAAAACAACTGTTCGCCAAACATCATGGCATTCTGTCGCAAACATTTCTAGAAAATTTTCGGTGCCTTTCTTCATAACTAGGACGCAGGCTGCGCCGAAATTCTTTCCAATTTTCCGAAAAATGGGGGGGTTTTATCATGAAACTGATGTTAGGAAATCATAGAAACTTATTTTAGAGTGACTATGCAAAGCCGTTTCCTATGATAAGGGCTTTTTTCACATAAAATCGACATTTTATACGAACCCAAAAATCGTTTTCTCTTAATTCCATCCTCGCGAACTGCGCCCACGAGTCCGAAATTCAACCTATCTCAAAAAGAATATTTTTCGGAAAGGACAAAATTTCAACGTCTTTCTTCAACGTTCACCTCATTTTACAAGTAAACAGTCAAAATTCCGTCTCATATTAATTGGGGACCGGCCCGTGGCCAAGCACAACAAGGTTTCAGCGATGAAGCCACTGTGAAGGAGAACGAATTCCGTGAAACGTTGGCCAGATTTCAAGACCGACATCATGAGACAGAGTTTGATCCAGTTCCTCATATGCAAAAGTAAGTTCTTATCTGTGTTTTCTTTTTTCTTGTTTTTAGATGTTTCTACATGGCTAATATCAGAGGAAACTGAGGGTTTTGATTTTTTTGTTTGATTGTTGAGCAGTTTTTTGAATCGAACGGGAAATTCATCACTCGTATTTGTGGTTTCTAGATCGTTTTAATTGTTTTTGTTGGGGTGAGGTACTAAACGGCTTGTGGCGGAGAATAACATGGAATTTATCAATTTTTTGGCCTTTCAGGTCACTCTTTTGGGCAGCTTCTGCCTTATTTTAGCTGCGAGAAAACGCCATGCCTTCTAGATTTTCTCTATCATAGGCTTTTCCAAACGTTTTCTCAATTTTTTTGTTTCAGAATAGTTGAGATCTTAGAATGGGCGATGGACGATTATTATTCAAACAATCCAGACCCATTGGATCAACGACAGCCCCACAAAATTATGCCAAATTGTATCTACGGCTACATTCTTCGCTATATGCTCAAATTCTCCGATTTCTTGGACAAGGTGAGAGAACTGGCATAGATAATATAATTTTTCGATTTTTAGTGTTTGGTCTCCTATATTATGCCGCATCACAACAACTTGGAGTTGAATATCTTGGCGGCACGTGTAATGGTGATGTCTTTACCGGTGATTGACAGCTCGATCTTCCCTGGAGATGTACGTGAATTTCTTTGTTGATTTTTCTAAAATTTTTAGGCTGATGTGCAAAAAGAGTTGTTCAAATAT
Organism: Bursaphelenchus xylophilus; assembly: GCA_904066235.2. Lineage (NCBI taxonomy): Eukaryota > Metazoa > Nematoda > Chromadorea > Rhabditida > Aphelenchoididae > Bursaphelenchus > Bursaphelenchus xylophilus. Next base: position 11,028,008 of record CAJFCV020000004.1, on the reverse strand, counting down.
GCTTTGGAGTCGGAGTCCAGAGAGATGAGAGCGTATGCGACGGTGTTGCTGAATCCATCCATAACTCCCGAGACTGCGCACATTTTCCGCAGCGAAATTGTAAAATTGATCATCCAATCGTTGACAAACCTCAAAAGACTCTATGTAAGTTGTTTTTCTTTGATTTTGATGTGTTTAGGGCCAAATGGTTGAAAGTGGAAGTGAGACCGCTTCGAATGAAGGTGTCCCGGCTGAAGGAATTGCTCGTGCAACTGATTTTTCGGAGCTTGTCAGATCAGAAGCCAAGGCAAAGGAAGAGGAAAGGGCGAGGGCCGTTGAAGACGGCAAGAGCTTGGATGTTGCACTCGGAAAAGAGGCAGAGGATAAAGAATGTGAGAATAGAGCGAAAATATTGGAGAATGGAAGAGAGAATGGGACTGCTCAGATCAATGGGACCAGTTCAGCTGAACCAACCGTGGAAAATGTAGGTTTCCATGTGATAGGTGTAAAAATTGACTAAAAAAATCTTTTGAATTGAGGTTTTTGAGGGTTTGTAATAATCCTAGATGATTTTTCATCGATGAATTCACCTTCTATTTCTAGATAAAACCCCCTCGCCCTCCAGGATCCAAAAGAACCGCAGATGAAGCCAAATTAACCACAGAAGCCAACTCAGCAAAGAAAATAAAGGTCTCTAGGAGAGACAGAAGGCCTATAAATAAAATTCCCGGCGCTATGACTCCTTTGGCGGACTGTGGAGATGACGAGTTGAGTCGATCTTCGACCGTGGACGACATGAAAATGGTCTTCATCGGAAACAATAAAATTTATCCGTTGACCATAGAAATGGAACAACGAATGATTCTGGGGTTCCTTCAATGTGCCTTCGAGTTTACTGATGTGAGTTTTACCGGGGTTTTGAGGCGTTTTGGATATTAATTTATATTATACTAGGCAAAAAAATTATTTTTTGATCAATTTTCTTTCATTTTTTTGCCTTTTTTCTTAATTTTTAAAATTTTCAGCACGTCAGTGTGCTCACAGAGCATTCGGCTCTCGATGTGATCCTCAAATACCTCAATGTAAACGAATATCATGATATCCGACTGCTGTTCGAAGCCCTGTTCTCTCTCAGCTCGATGCTCATCCATCTGCGATTGGCGTGGGATTTTGTCAACCGAGGTGGATTACTGCGTCTGATTGGGGTGAATCGAAATTCGGTGGCTGCGGCAGCGGTTTGTGTTTGTCTACATCACATCTCACAGTTTGACGAAATCATGGAGCATGTTTGTCAGGCGCCGGGAAAAGCGGTCGACAATATTGTGAGGTAAGAGGAGATTTGTTTTGGTTAACACAGTGACTGCTGATTTTTTGAATGGTTTGTACTGAAATTTTTGACTTTAGCTATGCAATTTGGCAGTTGTCCCATGGATACGAGAGCTGTGGTGGTCGGATCTGCGTTTTCTTTCAATACGGACTCTATTATAAAAATATCTTGGACAGATTCGACCATCGAGACGGGTTAAGAGTCCTTTTTAACTACGGGAATTCAAAGGTGAGCAGATTTTTATATTGCTTTAGGTATAATTTCTCATTCTGGTATTTTTTGAAACTCTGCACCTTATTTTTTCTAATCTTCCTTCCCTTTTAGCTCCATGACTTTCTCTACGGCGACTTTCAAGACAACGATGTAATCGACAAAGTCCAGGAAAAAATGGGCGAGTACTGCCAGGTCTTGAGGAACATCAATGTTTGTCTCACACAGTGAGTTTTTTGTGGCAACTATTTTTTTAAACCAAGGCTTTGTTCGCTTGATATGATTGATTTTAGATACATTTTATCCCATATCCTCCTCAAATACGAGCACATCAAGAAGAACCACGCCGACAAATTGCCGGCCCATCTGAAGAAGGCGGTCGCTACCGGGAAAATCCCGTACAAGGACTTGTGCAAGAAGGTATGCCGACTTTTTGATTAGTTTATGGCGAGATTAGAGTGCCGGACCTGCTATAGTGGCAAAAAACATACCATTTTGCATCAGGGAAGTATCAAAAATGTGGTAAATTACCTCCCTCTCCAAGTGGAAAAACTCCGATTTCAAAAGCGCGCCCTGTCCTTTTGTGAGGGGCGCCCTTCAAAACGGAGCTTTTTCAGTTGGAGAGGGAGGTGTTTTGCCACATTTTTGATACTCCCCGGATGCAAAATGGTACGTTTTTTACCATTGGTTCAGGTCCGCCACTGTAAGCTGGACTGTCCCGTATTTTGACTGATTTCCCGTATTTCAGCAGCTAAAAATGGATCCTGAGACCGAATCCAAGGCGCTCGAGGTCCTCCGGCACTTTATCCCATCATCCGGTGGAACTTTCCACCCAATCTCACACCTTCGACACCTCGGTTTTGTGACTTTATACATCCGAGCGCTCGCTCTGCGCACCGAATTTTACCTTCAAATGCCATCCCTGAAGTCGGATGTTGTCCTCGGCATCCTTAAGATCTTTCATTACGCCACGGTAAGCCCGGCGGTCATCAAGGACCTCACAGATTCGATCAGTTTCCAACATGGAGTGAGATGTGGAATAAGGTGAGTAGTTTTTCATTTGTTGCCGCTGCCAAATATAGACAATAATTTATTAAAAATGCAAATTTAATATGTATAAAAGCTGAGATCCCTTATTACAAAATGTTATCCGTAGTTTTTTTCTATGCTTCCTCGAATGTAGTTTTGGCAAGTGATGGGGAAATAGTCATGCAGAATATATATATAAAAATAATTTAAATAACACAATATTCGAACAGTTATTGGGGAATGGAAAGTCTAAACCCGCCAGGAATTGGCCGTGGTGGCCTCGATATGGCACTTGTTTTCTTGCCACTCCTCGTCTTTCTTGTTCGTCAACGAGCTGGACGCCCGACTGCCGTGACAGGGCGTTGCCGCACCCGACGACGCGTACGTCAAAAGCCCGGCCGACGTACGCCCACTGGAGCCGGAATGGCATTTCTCCTCGACGTACTCGTTTCTCGGCTCCGTCGACGGAGATCTGGGTGAGGTATTTGCGGAATAAATGCTGGTTGTGAGCTCGAGTTCTTCGGAGCGGAAGGTTTCCGTCGAGTAGGAGAGTGGCATCGTCGGCGCATTCAATAGGGGCTGGTTCACGTTGAGGTGCTGTGTCAGCCTCTTTGCACCTCGAGGATCATGGCTGTAGCGACGTTTTAGGTCTTCGTGCTTCTTTTTATGTCGCACTGAGCCCTCAGGAACTCCTATTCTGGTCTGAAAAATTCGGATTTATATTTTAAAACCGGTTTTGAGGACACTGTTGCATATACAGTGAGGGACCTTATCCAGTGGCAAAAAACGAACCATTTTGCATCCGGGAAGCATTAAAAATGTGGGAAAATGCTTGCCCCTCCAAGTGAAAAAACTTCGGTTTGAAGGGCGCTCCCTTTATCTCACAAAATGAGCGGGTGCGCTTTTGAAATCTGAGTTTTTTCGCTTGGAGAAGGAAGCATTTTGCCACATTTTTGATACTTCCCGGATGCGAAATGGTACGTTTTTTGCCACTGGATTACTGTGTTGGAAACGTGGCTTACCTGAGGCCTGCTGAATTCCGGGTGAACTCTGAGATAGGTTGTGGAATGCTTTGGTGTTGTCTGTCTAGGCTTTGGTCTGACATTTCGTTTGTATACAATTGCTGTCAAGTAAGCGGCGTTGAAGCAGAATTGCGCGAAATATAGCAGACGCACGACTAACGCTATAATATGGCTGGTCGGAGAGTTTGGTGATGGCCTGGAATGTGTAGTTTAGTTTTGCGTCCATGCGGCAGTCTTGAGAGAAGTGGCAAGCGTCAAAAGTGACTTACGATGTTCCAATCACACTTGCCAATCGATAGGTACTGTCGGGTGCATTCAGCAGCAGATGGACGGTCGTAATGGCCAGCCATCTTCGCACAGTCTTCCGGCCTCGTTTCGTGGAACCAGCGGTGTGTGAGCAAGTCGACTGCCAAGAGTGTTGCGCATAAGCGACTGTTCGCGGTAGGCCCGATGGAGAGGCGGTAACTGACGACGCTGCGGTCGCATTGGACTGCGCACTCCAAGTGGAGTTTGTCAGGGTTCGTGCTCGTCCAACGTTCCCGAGCAAGTGCGTCAGTTTGAGTTGGAAGTCCGGGTTTTCAATCTGCTTCTTTTCCTCGTCTTCGTTTACAATGCTGATCCTTGGTGTCTTTGTGAGTTTCTGGCGAATCCAGCGAGAACAACAGAATCCTGGAATTGAGAAATTTTAAAATAGATTATGGAACATCATCGCTTTTTCGCGAAAGTGTTTTCTTCGTACCTCGAAATTTGTCCTCCGCTTGCGACCAACCATCACTCAGTGTTTGTCTTAATGGAAGCGGCGTTTTTCTCGATGCAAAATCCTTGCGTCTTTTTTGGGCCATTTTGGAGAAGCTGGGTGGTCGGACGAATATCACTCGCACGTCCAACGCCAGTGTAAGGACGGCGGGCAGAATGTACGACCAAAACAGCTCTATCCCGTGGAGGAATCGGTTCCAATCCGCACCCAGACTGAGCGGTTGCTCTTCGCAGGTGCCGGATTCGGGCGACGAAACCACCACCATTGGAAGCCAACAGTTGATCAGTAGGCCGAACAGTAACATTAAAAGCACTGTTCGGATGTCCAGCGCACTCCCTTTGATATGCCATAGGGGATGGTAGACCGCAATGTACCGTAAAGCCGAAATAAACAGCCAGCACCATGTGCTGAACCCAGTCAATGTGTGTATGAGGTAAATGGTAATCTTGCAATGCGCCGAATGAGCAGACGCCGACAGCACCGAAGGCGGTAAAAACCCGCTAAGCACTACGGCCGCAATAATCGACACCAACGACCACAGGTCGGACATTGACATTGCGGCCAACGGCAGTCCGCAGCCATGTTTGAAACGCTCCTAAAAATGGTTGGAGCAATATATTTCGTCGTGTAAAATTCTGGTATAAGCAGTTCCTAAAGCGTGGGATTTTATTTTTCAAAGAATTCCCATTATCCCCCCTTTGTCCGTAAAACATATGGATTAATCTTTTTAATTGTTTATCGAGGGGACAAGATAAACGTGGGATTCATAGTATCAAAGCCTGCAGAAAAGATTGACTTATTTAATATTCATTAAATCTGAAATCAAAACTTACATAGTCGTTTATTGCGAGTTGTATTAATCTGGAGATTACGTATGCGTTGAGAATAATACCCGTGACTGCCAACAACATGTACACATAGCCGGCCAAGAAGCTGACCTAAAATTTATACGTTTAGTACGTTTCTTTGTGCTGAGAAACTGAGAGTGTTAAACCACCAAGTGCAACCAAAAGAGGGATTATCTCGAAGCAGTCATACCTTTATTAACATCTCCTCAAACTCGGTCATCACGCTCGCATCCTCCATCGAGTCCCCTTGATATGCGTCCGAATTGATGTAATAGTTGTCCTGCACATTCACAACCTAAAATGAAACAAGCGTACAGCCTTGCTTAAGCAGGAAATTAGCGTTTTTTCTCGGGAAACCACATCGTGCACGTTTTGCTTCCGTCAAAATACGAATAGAAATAGTAAACCGGCTTCTTTTTCTTGAAATCGGCACGTTAAATTTTCGCCTAACTAGTGTGTACAAATTTTCACGCCTACAAAGTTGCGTTTGGCAGATTTGCGGATTATTCTAGTCGAATAAACGAACAACAAAGAATGTTTGTTTACCCCAGCCCTTCAGCGGAAATGTTAGCCTTTCTTCATGTGCGCGGTGAAATATTCACCTAGCTTTCCTTATTTTTTCCGTCGTAGACGGAGAATACGCATGTCTTATTCCATCAAAAAATGATGTCTTGGACCGCGGAATTTTCCGAGAAGTTAATAAATGAACCTGGGTCGCCGCCGCTCCGTTTTTCACCCTAATAGAAGCAGGAACTTGTTTACCGCTGTCATAGCCTTCAAGCGCCGACGGCGGTAATAATAGAAATGTCAGGAGTCGTTTTACACACACTCACCTCAGAAGGAGCACTCTCTTCGTATTGCAAGATACCGGCCGAGGGAGACTGTACCAGACTGGCGGACGCGACTTGCGCTGCCTGCACCGGCGGGTCGTAATGACCATTGCCCGGCTCGTAGAATGGAGCCATCTAGGACTCCAGCCGGACTGGCCTAGGCACCGTGGCTAGCTAAAACTCGGGGCGGTTACGGGGCCACGATTAGTCTGAAATGGGGAAGTGATTATGCATTTACAGTTAATATCGAGTGGGAGTGCAGCAAGTTTGATACTTGCAAATAATCGGGATGATAAACAGTAAAACAGGCTTAAGCGGATGGAAAACACGGATTTTGTGCGATGAATTACGAGAAAAACGGATTTGCTGGATAATTTTTTCTATTTCAGAGTCCTTCTGGAACTCATCGATGCCGACCCAATGGAGGACGCGCAGCAAGTCAAATTGGCCCTTCAAGTGTTGGCCAACTGCTTCTGCGGCGCCGATATGGAATCTTTGGGCCCATCGACCTCACTGACGTCACTGAATTCGAATGAAACGTCAACGAAGAAATCGAAGCCGGTCCTCAGCTTCCACGAAAGCGAACACAAGATCGAAAATGTGATGCAAAAGGCTTGGGACGCGGCCCAGGAGAACAACGCACTTATGGTAGGTTTCACCGGGATTTCGAGAAATGTCTTGCGACAAAAAAATTTGTCGGTTGGATCCTACAGTCCTGTAAAGAAATAATAATAAGACTACGGATATGAGCTCTATGATAGTGCAAAATAATAGGACACAAGATGTCAAAGATTGTCATAAGAAAGGCAAAAAAAACGTTATCATCCCATAACTCCAGCTGTATTGCTTATGCGGCCTTGAAACAGGGCTAACAACGAAAATCCGGCAAAGCGCATATGAAACTGGGTATAGAGGCCCCGCAATCCCATCGAGAGGACTAAAAAACCCATCCCACTAATCGCACATTTAATTTACTTTTTCACTCCGTCGTTCGGGCTATCTTAATCTCCGCTCTGATTCGAGTAGAAGTCGTAGGCCTCCCTGCTGGAAAACAGACGGAAGCGCTGTGCGATTAGAAAGTCTGTCATGGCTATCAACAAAAAATAAAGGACAAGACGTTTGTCCTTTCTTCTTCACCCAATGGACTCTCCGAATGGGTCAGAATTAGTCCTTTGCCGGCGGCAAACATTTAATTAATCAACGGCGATAAAACATCATAGATGCTAACATGTCCCACTGCCAATCATACAGTCCCGGACAGGACAATATGACAAAAACGCATCCAATTGCGTCCTGGATGCAGTAAATTCCATCCTTTTGCATCCCTTCTCTGACCGAGAACGGCTCCTCTTGGTTCTCTTCAAAGGAAAACAGCGTTTTCGGTCAGAGCAGGGATGCAAAGGGATTCAATTTACTGCATCCAGAACGCAATTGGATGAGTTTTTGTCATATGGTCCTGTCCGGGACTGTATGATTGGCAGTAGGACTTGTTAGCATCTATGATGTTTTATCGCCGTTGATTAATTAAATGTTTGCCGCCGGCAAAGGACTAATTCTGACCCATTCGCAGAGTCCATGCTGGTGAGGGAGAAAGGGCACCTGCAAAGTTTTACAAACCCGTTTTCATCGAACAATAAAACGAAGAACCCTCGAGAAAAAGGCATTTTCGATTACTTTGACTAAAAATGGAGGCCAAGGGATTCACGCTTGATTTAAGATCCTTATTTTGCTTGTGTAACAAAAGCGCGCTACGAATGATAATACAGGGAAATCATCGCCTTACGCAGACGCAGACTTGTAATCCAAGATTTTTCCGTGAGTAATAAGCCAAAAAGCTAGACATTAGTTGCCCACGACCTTTCGATTACAAGGTTATTTGAAAACAGGAGGAATTCTCACACGGCTCACACTTTAATCGCGCTTGCTCCTTCCGAATATTGAACTCACAGATTCCATTTTCAAAGGCTTTGCGGAACACCCACTCAAATGTTAATTTTATTGACATCGAGGATCGAAACAAGGTCTTAACCACAAGGCATTAACGGGGTGTAATGGATGTCTCTTTTTTACCCTACCTTTGTCTCGAAAATTGGGTAGGAGGGCCGGTGACGAAGCCAAATTTTGGCCTCGATTTACGGATTACCTGGACAGTACGCCATAACAAGCGGAATTGACAAGATGTCTAACACATCCTATTAGGCCAAGGCTCGAATTTAATATCGGGTTCCGGAAAACTATCGTGAAATCGATTAAAATTTGATCCAGTTATCAGTCTGTCGGGAAAATTATGGGCACAATGTCGCTGCGAGAATCACGCCGCTGAAGCGAAAGAGAATTTGGGTTTGCCGCGACAAAATTCATTTTCTCGGCAGCGACGCGATTTTCGATGCGACATTGTGCTCATTATTTTCCCCACAGACTGATCGCACCGAGTTAGATTTCCGGCACGAAAGTGCTGTTTGTATTCGAATTTCCAGCCGAATTAAAATAGGTGAACAATAGACGTTGACGCAATGCACACGGAAAATGAAAAGTTCGTGGGATTTACGAGTGCGATGAAGGCTAATATTTCCCGTTTTGGCAATAAGCCCCCGAGAAATCCCTAAAAAAATGAAGGCGCCCATAATTTTGGCTAATAGGGCTTTGAGGTAAGCGGAGAACAGTCATTCCTCCTCTCTGTAAAAGTCAATCCAAGAAGAGGCTTTGGTCCGAAATCAAGACTACGAAAAATGGACTGAGAAGAGAGCGGCATTAGTCGATGAGATCCTAAACGTCATTTAAGGATTAATCATGCTCCGCTTGAGGTAATGCCACCCAGAGTTGTACCCACCCTCACCCATTTCGAGTTGCACTGCTAATCCTTTTGCTTTTCGAAACCCCACTCTACGAATTGAAGCCTCTCGCTGGGCGGCACTTTTACACCTACAACAACTATAATTCGAAGCTCAAAAGTATTTTTGAAACAAAGACCCCCAAAATAACCTGCAAAATTTTTAATGCACTAAATTGGGAAATTATATCCACGGAGGGCGTTTGCGGAAAACTGTAAGATGTAGCTAATGGAACAGAGAACGTTACGGGCATCTGTTCAAAGGTTCAAGAAGTGAAGTATTATTCGGGGAGAGCAAAAATAGTAAGCACAGAGAGCAGAATACGACAGAAATGCAATTAAGTTTTTTTGGGTATCATTGCAGAGGCTGTTTGTTTTGCGTTTTTCTTAGTGTCATAGTTCGGAGGCACGTGGTGGGGGAGCAAATAAAGGACTAAAATTTTGATAAAGAAATGTTTTGCTCGCGCTTTGCAAAACCCGCTAGGATTTTAAGGTTTCTTTTGCTATTTTACATACTCTGTTTTGTAAATAGAGTATGTAAAGTGATAAAAAAATCGCTGAATATTCCGCGCCTGCAAGGGAAAATGTGAAAAGCATAAGCTAAAAATTTAGAAATTACCATGTGGATAGGCTCCAATTTAAGAGAAATTTCAAAAAAATTAGAGCGCATCTCAAGCCCCTTGCTTGTTAATTTAACGTTATCTTCTCACGATTAGGAAGATCAAATCTGACTTTTTCTCATCAGCTGTAAATTAAATTTTAATCAGGAGTAAATCACAAAAATTGGGCCTTCTAATTGACAGATCGGAAGTTAATTTATTAGTCTATCCCGAAATATCCAATGGGTAGCGCGATACGAAGAACATGTGGTATGGGCACTAATCCCACTAAAAGTATGGAAAACGATGTTTACACATTTTGAAAACAAATATCTTTATTCGTCCCGGCTTTATGGGATGATAATTGGACTAATAATCTCCAATTTAGAATCCAATTAACACATTGATTAGGACTTTACGTACAGTGGAAAAGTCTTCTACATTTTGTAAACATCGAAACGTCGCAATCAAATGTAATTAAATATTAAACCCGTCGAGATTACATTTTCCCCGATTCCAAAGACGTGGGATGGAAAGTAAGCCGCACCACCGCTCGCGGATAACGTTAACGTAAAGTAATACCGAAAATGTAAACAAGAGTTCCCTTAATACTTGAGAATGTGGAGGTGTTATTTTGGAGGTATCCGAATTAGCACCTCAAAGAAAATTGGTAATTTCGGCGAAACGTTGGCATGGAGAAGATTTGGCTGACGATTTATGCAAATCGGCGGCTTAATCTTCCCGGAAACGTCATACTAATGAATAAAAAATGAGCCATAACGGAATTTACAACCCAAATGGGATTGAAAAAAAACCGAGGTGGTATGGAGCGTACTGTCATGGGAAAGATGAAAAGTATTCAAATGCATCCTTTTGCATCCCTTTTCTGCTCGAAAATAGTGTTTTACTTTGAAGAGAGCCAAGAGAAACTTTCGGATTTTTAAGTCTTTCGACCTCAAAATCCCTGTTGTTTCTGCAATGAAAAAATTACAGTGGAGGACTTGATCCAGTGGCAAAGAACGTACCATTTTGCATCCGGAAAGTATCAAAAATGTGGCAAAATGCTTCCCTCTCCAAGTGAAAAAACTTCGTTTTGAAAGGCGCGCCCTCTGCTTCAGAAAAAGAGCGGGCGCACTTTTGAAACCTGAGTTTTTTCACTTGGAGAGGTAGGCGTTTTGCCACATTTTTTGATACTTCCCAGATGCAAAATGGTACGTTCTTTGCCACTGGATCAGGTCCCCTACTGTATGATGTAAAACATGATAAAAATTTACGCCAATCATTATCAAAATCTCAGCCTTACACGTCGAGCACTTCCCCTTGGAATGTAAGAGCATAAATGTATGCTAGATTTATGTTGCAAAGAAAAGTTCGAAACCCCAAGAACGCAAGGTCCTATCGATTACATGTCACACTATCCCCTTGTCTTGAACCTCCAGACAAAGGGAATAGTGCATGCAGAAAGAGTATTATCCCAAAGGTACGAAGAGATAATGTATTCGTCGAAGAAACCCCGATTGACTAATTGTATAAGGGACGTGAGATTAGCACTTTTAAAGGGGAGCGGGTTTGTTTCGCAAACTGAACAGAACGCCGGATGAAACGCGATAATTGCCTCGACCGTTGGGCTATTATTTCAGAGATCTGGCCTTAATTCGGGGAAGGTTATTGTCTTGTCAGTTTTGGCGGCTAATCTCACAATTGTAGACTTTGATCCACTATGTTCAAATCGACGAACCGTTCACGGACGCCGACGCAATTCACGTAGTTGCATGCCGGGCTTTGAATGGACTGGCCAGATCGGAGAAGATCAGACAGATTTTGAGCAAACTCCCGTTGATCGCGGATAATGAATTGGCTTGTAAGTTAGGTTTATTAATCTGAAAGATGATGTTGGGATGAACGGGATGAAAGAAATTTTTGGTTTGATAATTCTGAAACTTCATTACACTGGATTAAAATGGCCAAAAGCGTTTTCCGTTGCCTCTGGGAAGCATTCCGAATGTCTCCAAATACCTCCCCTTTGTGATTGAAAACAGAATTCTTTTGAAGAGAGAGCGAGAAAGTTGCCATTTTGAGAAGAAAAGAGAGGGAAAGTTAGTAATTCCCAAACGCTTTCCTCTCATTTCTTTCCAAAAGGACAACTTTTTCGCTCTCCCTTCGGAAGAATGCTGTTTTCAATCACAAAGGGGAGGTATTTGGAGACATTCGGAATGCTTCCCAGAGGCAACGGAAAGCGCTTTTGACCACTGCCTGTCCATCGCTTTACAGGGATCTCAGTTGTAACCTTTGCTGTTTTCAGCCCTAACTCGAGGCCCCGTTCTTCAAGATCGAGCCTCCGAACACGCCGACTTCGTGAAAGAAGCGCGCCAGCTGATCCGCCGAGTACATCAGACCGATTTCGATGGAGCAGCAGAAGACTTGACCTACGAGAAAATGGTCAAAGCCAAGGTGATCAAGCAAACGAAAATCGATTTTGAACAAACTGGCCTTCAACAACTGATACATGACTATCTGATGCAGACTGGATTCGAACAATCAGCCCAAATGCTCCAAATCGAAGCGGGATTGGAGCCGGCGTTCACGGCGGCCACCCCCAAAAGCTTGGTTAAGGTGAGTGAGGAGTTTGGGAAGAAAAAAATGTAGTATTGGACATGAGATTTTTACTGGAATTTGTAGATTTTAGAGGATGAAAAAATTCTTTTTTGCAGCTGCAGAGCGATCGTAAAGTTCTTAATTTGCCTTACGGATTATGTTCCAGACGTTTTCCCTGCGGTTTTTGTAATTTACGACACAGAAAATCCCAAGAAAAGTACATCCGGAGGCTTATCTTTTCCTAATAAAAAAGATTTTCGGCACATGATAAATTTGATAAAAAATGATGCCGAAACTTCACAGATCACGTCATGAATTTCAGCCCCGCCGATTAGCCGGCCTGGAGAATAAAGAGCCCATGAAGAGCATTTTTGAATCACCGAACTCGCCAACTGATGACACTCTGAAATCAGTGCCATCTTTGCCATTCTCGGATGAGCTGACCACAAGGTCAGAAGCGTCACCGAAATGCTCCACCCCCGCAAAACCGTCGAGGAAAAGTTTGAGCCAGAAAACTAAGCAGAGTAAGGGAGACATGATGGTTTTTAGATCATTTTTTGTTTATTTTTGATTAATTTGAAATAATTTTTTTATTTTGTAGAAAATCGCGGAACCCCGGTGGAAAATGACCTGAAATGGAGTAAGTTTTGTTGGTAAAATACGAAAGTGAAATATCGAAATAAAAAAAAAATTAAAAAATTTTTTTACTGATGAATTTCCAAATTTCAGAAGTCGTCTCCAAATTTGGCGCCCCCTCGACCCCAGCCAACCAGTCGGTCCCAAATCGACGCTTCTCCCACAACAAGTCGTCTCTCCTGGCCCAACAATCCCTCCCGTTCTCGAACCGGCACATGGAAAACGCCATCTCGATGACTGAAAAACAAGTCCCGTTGAAGCCACACAAGGCCTTGACGGATATTGTCACGGAATACTTTCGAAATCAGCACGCTCACTGCGAACAACCTGTCGTCACTTGTCCTCCATTTTCGTTTTATTAGTGAGTTTTTTGTAGTTAGTTTTTATATGCCTATAAGTAGTGGAGGACGCTGATTTTAATTTTTTTCTTTGCTTTTTTTTAGTCCTCATCGGTGCCCGAAGCCCCGCGACCTTTTCCGCGCCCCCATCAACATTGTGGACCGCTACTTCCACTCCCAGTCCATGCCCTACCGCCACTCCCACACCATGTTCAACCGCGCCAACCGCAACTTCGCCTTCTCCCACTACTGCCCCGTGGACCTGTTCGACATGGAGGGCGAGACGTTGACCGCGTGCGCCTTCTCCTACGACGACAGCTTCATCCACTTGGGCACCTACTCGGGCGACGTGCATTGGATGAGCCTGGTGACCGGGCGCTCCGAGTCCAGCACCTCATGCCACAACACCTTCATCACGTCGGTGCAACATTCGAAGGACGGAACCTTGCTTCTGACCTCCTCGGTGTATGTCCCCCCATTGTCGGCGTTGTGGAGAACCGGCGACACTCAAGACGTACTGCACACGTTCGCGGATGATATGGACATGAGCTTCGGCTACACTTCGAATGATAAAATCATTGGAACGCAGATGTATACGGCTAATGTGAGTTGTTGGAACTTTTTGGGGGGCGTTTACAAGGAAAGGGTTTGAAATGTGGCGCTCAGATTGTGATGTGGTTTTACAGTGCTAGATAAATTTCTTTGAAGAAAAATGCAAGATTTCCTAGATCGCGCTTTGCAGAGACGGTCGAAATTTTCAAGTAGTAAGTTGGCAAAAAATTTTTTTTAATTCATGCGTTCAATTCAGGTTTGCTCAAAATTTAGCGAAATCTGAGCGTCGCACTTGGGACATTTCCCTTGATTTTTTTTTTTGGTTTTGTTACTGATTTTGTTGGCTTCAAAATTGTGAACGTCATCATTTCAGATATACGACACGAACACTGGCGAGCTGATCAACACCCTCTACAACGCCGAAGCCGCCAATCGTTACCAAGGCCTGCTGCGGAACAAGGCCTGCTTCAACCACACCGACACCCTCGCCCTGAACGACGGAATTTTGTGGGATGTGCGCACGAACGGCCGAAACGAAATTGTCCACAAGTTTGACAAGTTCTCCAACGAATATTGCGGGAAGTTCCATCCGAACGGGAATGAAGTCATCATCTCGGGCTCGGTCTGGGACATTCGAACCAACGGCCTTCTGAAACATGTGGTTGCCCTGGATGCATGCGACTATTTCTTCAACAACACCGGTGATATCATCTTCAGCGTGACGGCGAAGGAGCAACCGGTCCGCGATGATCAATTCTTCTCGGCATATGAGTCCAATTTCAGGGTCATCGACTCGTTCGATTACCATGTTGTAACCACCGTCGACACGAAACGCGACATTGCCGGATTCGCCGTCGATCACGCTGACCGACACATCTGCACCATCGAGAAGTCGAGGACAAGCGAAGAGCCGTCGATTTGTCGAATCTACGAGATCGGAAAGCCGGTGGAGTTCGCGACCGGCGAAGATGGAAACGAAGACGATGACGACGATAATAACGATGATGATGACGATGATGTGGATGGCATCTTCCCATCATCGAATGGAACCTTCGATTCGGACAATTCGAGCGCCAGCACGGACAGCAGCGACGATGATCAGGAGGACAGCATCAGCGATGACACGGAGGATGGAATCCAGGAAATGCTCGAAGATCTGGCCCAACAACCCGGTTTCGAAGACTACCAAAGCGATGAGGAGGACGAAGGCCCGCTCGATGAAGAGGATGGGGAAGGGCCGGACCCAGACGATGATTCGGAATACGACTCAGACTTTAATCCAAATTCAGATGAGGAAGATGTCTAAAATCGTTGCTCACATTTGGTTTTTTCTAACATAAACTGGCTAAACCCCATTTTTTCCGTCTTCTCATTTGTCTTCTTGGACAATATTATACTTTTTGAGCTGATTTTTTGGAGAGAAACGTTTGTTTAAAATCGATTCTATCTGAATCTTTGTTGCTTCATAAAAAACTCTTGTTATGTTTTTGAAAAGTTGTTGTTCACAAGAAATTATATTCGTGAAAATGTCGAATCGATGTTTTGTTACCTTGTTATATCCCAGTTGTTATTGTTGAATAAATAAAGATAGATCCAAACAGGATTTTGTTAATTTTATGACTGTTTAATATTTATTTTGAAATGAGGATTTATACAACGCATTTTTATGCCAGCATGGTAAATTAGCTAGTCTTGATCGCTAATCGAATTTTGAATGGGGTAGTTAGCAGGTATTTTCAATTTCAGCAGAGCCTTCTGTTGGTCGCATAATTTCGGCGTCATCTGTGTCCTCTACATGGTTATTGATGCGATTAATCGAGCTGGAGGAGCAATCCAAGGGTACTGCTCCCTTCACGTAGATGTCAGCTAGGGCCAGACGTAACTGAAATTTATTGATTTCATTCAGGACCTAGTGGTTTGGTGTTCTTCTGATTGCATCCGCGAGGCATGCCGAATATTACTAAATACCTCCTTCCCTGACAAATATAGCGTTTTGTCAGAGAGGGAGGTACGTAATTGGTTGTATTTGTAATGTTTCCCCGACGCAATAAAAAGTACTTTTGGCTACTAGACCCTGTCTCGCACTTTCCATTACCTCTCGTAACGCCACAACGCCAACCAACCGACCCCTGTTTGTGACGTACGCATGATTGAGGCCGAGCAGAGAGAATAATGTATGGACTTTGTAGAGGCTTGTGCCAAGGACTAATTGAAACGGTGCCGAATCGATGGCTAGCGAATTAACGTCGATTGTCTTTTCTAGATTCTCGTAGGGATCGCAGGTGCTGTTGAGCTGTGCGAAATGTATTCATATCACTTTGGCCGACTTACTCCCAGGCAATCAAGGTCCTTGCTCTTGTGTGACCTGTATAAGGTGTGCTTCACACTCTGACCTGGAAAATCGAATAAGTTTCGAGTTACATAAAGCTTACGTCTAGCCTCGTGAAGGGGACTACTTGAAAGCAAAGTGGATCCAGTTGTTATGTTCTGCAAAAGTAGATTGTTACTGTACATATTGCCGCACGAGCTTCTCTTGAGCAGCCTTTTCTTCAATAGGGTTGGGTCGGCCCCTATTTTTACGGTTAGCATGAAGTTTAGATACTTTCTTGAGACTGACCCGAGAAGGATTCGGTCATCTAAAAAATCAGCTGTTTTTGCTGGATCTGACGACATACCGTCATTGTTTACCAGTGGATATGATCTTAGTTGCGGGGTTGAAATCAACATCTCTCGAAGTTCGCGATACGTCATGCCTGTGTGGATATAAACAATGTCTTTTACCATTATTTGTTCAACTTTTAGGGTGTGTACACTGCAATTTTTTGACAGAGGCATTGATTGATAATTACCTTATTCTGGATGGCGGTAACTCTGCCAGATGAGGGTATTTCTTCAAAATGATTATGCTTTCGTAAATATTCGGTTGTAGGAAGCTGGCCACTGCATTCGCTATCATCAAAGCTATCTGGAAAGCAAGACAGATTATTGCGGCGTTATCTACTTACCAGCACTGGTAATAGCGGGCTTAACTGTCCAGTCGTTTCGCAAACAATTACCGCAATCGATAAAGAGTGTGTTACAGCACCAGTGTATGCCGCAGCACCTTGAAGTGAAGCGTATTCTCAATATATTTTGCTTACCAACTACCGCATATAACCCGGGGTATATCTGCGGGCCACCTGGACCTCGCATCCCTTCAGGAAACAGGAGAACCATAATTTCACCGATAATTCTTCCGCCACAGGCTCCCAACACGAAAGCAGGGATGAAAATTCCATTAGGAACGGCCAACGTCAAGCAAAATGGAACGGTGAGAAACTATTGACGAGATGGAAGTTTTTTCAAACGATTGAAACTTACAATCACCATTAAATACCCTACTAAAGTTGGGAAGAAATCCGGAGATGGTAGGGTTTTATCCGTGCTCCACCTATAAACCAAGTCGTGTCCACATGCCCGTGTGTTGTTCGTCCCGTACAAACTCCAAGTGCAGTTGCTGATGAGATCACTGAGGGATTCATGAAAGGTATATCTTCCGTGGACGTACTTTCCCATTCCGCCGGGAAATGTTATGAAGGCAACCACAAACGCGACAAAGATGGTAAATGCAAATTTACTGAAAATCCAAATTATGTGCGTCCTTTATGACATGCTTACTCAGTTCCGAAGCACTTTTGGAAGTACTTGTTTGTATGAACAAATTTATGCACTGTTTTGTGAAGCAGGATGAACGCTGCTCCAAGAAGGCCACATAACAGGCTAAAAATGGTTTACACTAGTTTTCGTCTGTATGCTTACCCAATCAACGCAAAGACCGGAACCTCTTCGACCACGAACACTTCATTCGGGAAGCTTGTTTGATAATAGGCTACGATGCATCCGCTCATATTTGGAGGAATGATAACCCCATTTGCGAAACGGAAAAGCAACGCTGCACATGTCGCCGCAAAGAAGGATCGCCAATACGAAGTCACAGCAAAGTATTTATGGGTGCATTCAATGGCATACATGACAGCGCCAGCTGGAGCAGAGAATGTGCAGGCTATTCCCTAAAGAAACGCTATTGACAAGGGAAGTGCTCAATGTTCGACGCTCAGGTTTCGTTAAAATTTTGCACACAAGTCGGAATTAGGGGCACATCAATTTTTGAAGGTTTCAGCTCGCGCTTTGAAGTTGCAGCCGAGATATTCAACGACATTTTCGGCCGATGGAAAGCGCGAAAGGCGAGAGCGCTGAGAGAGAAAAAAGTTTCATCAAAATCTTAGCGTCGCACGCGGAGCACTTCGCTGGTGAATTTTAGTAGAACATCACTCACGACAGCACAGCCTCTTGACAATATTTCGGCGTCTCTCCCTTCATTTGTGTAGAACGCGTTTTGATGGAATCTTTTTGTAGCTTTGCTGAGCAGTGTGGCAACAATTGCGCCCATGTGCACAAATGGCCCTTCTTTCCCGAGCGGTAGTCCACTTCCCAACGTCAATGTTAATCCGAAGATCTTGGTCATCAACGTCTTGAACGTCAAGTAATTTTGAAGCATGAATCCATTCATGATCACTTTCACCTCGGGTATGCCGCTTCCAATGGCTTGTCTCGAAATATATTTGCACATCATGGCAGCACACAAAACTAGCGACATTGTGTACAAACTCCACGCGCCATAGCCAACAATGTAACTGATGTCCATCGCGAGGTCATAGATGATTACTTTTGCTAAAAGATGGGATAACGCGAGTATTGCGTACAGTGATTAAGGTATTCGTATCCAATGTCCACCAGTATGGACAAAATGGCAGTGATTATGCCGAGCATCGCCGAGATAAACCAGTCCTCCACCAGAAAATGGATTAAGTTACTTCGGTGTCGTCGGAAAAACGTTTCATTGTCTGGATCATGGTCGCTGAGCATGCTAGTACTATAAGAGTTGCTGTATACCTATCTATAGGCTTGTTATATAGCAATCTACAGGCTATTAGGGTGTTTCAAGAAATGTGGAGAAAGGTTTTAGTCTGTCGGAGACTGATGTTATTGAGCTTCTCTGATGACCCACGGTCCAGAAATGAGCAATTATTTAACTCCACATTTTTGGAATCACCCTGTATTATCAACATAAATTCTTTACCTCTCCATAACGTCTCTTTGCTTCTCATAACCCCCTGAATTGGCCAACATCTCTGATCCTTCCGTCTTTTCCATATTTGAAGTCCGGAAGACAAATAACTGTTAGCCAACTGTACGTAATGTCAACAAAACGAAATACAACCTGAAGACGGCCAGTCCGCATGCAGCGATAAAGTGATTTTAATTTGTTTTGATTGATAAGTTTCGCTTCAAGGCAAGCCTCTTTGTTCAGCTGACTCAGTTTTGATTTTTCGTCTTGAACGTTCACAGTTTACAACACTTCAACTTTGAACGTTGAAAGATGATTGATAAAAAGGCGAGTTGACGACTGAGCAAACAAAATTTCGTTCAAATCGAAGGAGAAAATGTGGTTTTTTTGGCAGTGAAGCGGACTATTGTCTTATAAAATTATATGTCTTCAGTTATTAATTCGGCAGCGACACAGCTCCTGTTCCCTGCGGCAATGCGATTTTTTATGCGACAGAGTCCTCATTATCTTCCCGAAAGACTGATAGTACAGGGTGTCCAGAGAAATGTGCCGGAAAGTTTTTGTCGATTTCTTGGCGCTCAATCAAGATATCCGAAAAATTCTTTTTGCAGGATAAAGAAGAATATGGGCGGTTTTTTGTGCACAAGAATCATTTTCTCCCCCAGCGCGGAAGGCAGTGTATTCGGCGGAGACTTTTGATCGCTTTTTTGATCATCGCACCAACTTTAAACGCTTTATTATGAACTTTGATGGTTGAAACAAAGATATTTGCATATTTTCATGTTTACCAAGCGTTCGGCAAAGGTATGGCGGACGCTCGCCGAATCGGCGGAGGCCATGACTCAGCTGCGGACAAGACATGGTCCAACACAATTTTTATGGCCTGGCTAGAACATCCTGCTGGCTTCGTATGCCTTCGAAAATTTTGTCACCAAGATTTGGCAGAAGCTAAGCCATCGGAAAACCGCTTGGTGCACCAGAAAACAACAAAATATTTTTTGTTCAAATTTCCTTTTGCCTTGCTGTTTCAAACCTCCGCACGGTGCATTCGAACTTTATCGGTGTTGCAGCGACAGGCTGCACCGTGCAGTCGCTATAGGGGATCGCATTGCGATGTCCCTGTCTGCGTGATTTATTGCGTCAAAAATTTGAAGACTTTCCGGAAGTTTCAGCATCATAATAAAGCGTTTAAAATTGGTGTGATGCCAAAAAAGCTATCAAAAGTCTCCGCCGAATACACTACTTTCCGCGCTGGCGGAAAAAATGATTCTTTCGGACAAAAAACCGTCCAAATTCTTCTTTATCCTGCAAAAAGAATTTTACGGATATCTTGATTGAGCGCCAAGAAATCGACAAAAACTTTCCGGCACATTTCTCTGGACACCCTGTATTGTTGATATAAAGGTCGGTATTACTTTATTATATTTTTTAAACCGGGATTTATACTATGAACTGGGAAAATAAATAGTGTGTTCTCCTGGGTTATGGAGTATCGTTATGCCCATGTTTGGAGGTTTCGCTCCCCGAATTCACATCCTCCTGACTTCCACTTGTCCGTCTGGCCGTCGAAGCGGAGATGGAGATCCCCGAGCCGTCATCGTCTTGAGCGGACGTCGGGGATTCCGGTAGAACAAATGTGGGCTGGTCTCCCCTTATTACTTCGGCGTCATCAATTTCGGGAATGTAATTGTCCGCTTCGTCGTCTTCGAACTCATCGTTTAACGTGACCCCTTTCATGTAGATGTCAGCCAAGGCGAGACGGAGCTGAAAGGAAATTTATGATATACATATTTGAAGCGTCCGTGTTACCTCTCGCAGCGCAACCACCCCAACTAATCGCCCTCGGTGTGTGACATAGGCGTGATTCAGGGCCAACAATGAGAAGAGCTGATGCACTTTGTAGAGGCTTGTTCCCAGTACGAGCTGGAAGGGTGCTGAGTCAATAGCTAGTGAGTCGATGTCAATGGGCTGCTCTAGCGTTGAGGCATGCTCCATTAACGCCTTATCACCCTAGATGAAGTGTTTATAGACTTTTTGAAGCAAACTTACAACTGCGAAATTAGGGTCGGACCTATTGGGACGTAGCGGCGTGTTTTTTACGGTAAGCTCTGCAAAATTTTGTCGACTTTAGTCACCCTACCTTTCCCATCATGCAACGGGCTACTGGACAACAAAGTATGCCCCAGTAAGTGCCCACCAACAAAGCTATTGCGGATCTGCATTGGAATATTCGTCATGCTGCGCTTTTTGGCGTATAGCGCTGGATCATGACCAAGATGGATCGTGACAAGCAGGTTCAAATAGCGACGAGCCACTGAACCGAGCAGAATCCGCTCACCTAAAACGATTGTAAACTGGAGTTTTTTTTTGTCATCTTACCGTCATTGGTAACTAAAGGATATGATCTTAACTGCGGCGTGGATATCAGCAGCTCTCGGAGTTCTTTGTAAGTTGTGTTTTTACTGATATATACGACGTCTCTGACCATGATTTGTTCGACCTTCACTGTGTAGACACTACAACAGAGGTTTATGATATTATGCATGGGAGTGTCAATTTACCTTTTTCTCGAAGGCGGAAGGTCCACCAAATGCGGGTATTTTTTCAACATGATGATGACTTCATAAATACTCGGCTGCAAGAAGCTGGAGATAGCATTTCCAATCATCAACGCGATCTAAAGTTTGGATTAACGTTACTTTCTACACCAGCTTATTTTTCGCCTACCAAAACCGGCAGCAGCGGCCCCAGTTGCCCAGTTGTTTCACAGACAATCACAGCGATAGATAGCGAGTGCGTCACAGCGCCAGTATAAGCGGCTGCGCCTGGAAAAAAAGAAGTTTTTAGTAAGAGAGTTGTTTGCCTTACCGACTACCGCATATAGACCTGGATAGATTTGTGGACCGTCCGGACCTCGGATTCCGTTCGGGAAGATCAGCGCCATCAACTCGCCAAGCATTCGCCCGCCAACTGCGCCGTTGACGAACGCTGGGATGAAGATTCCGGACGGCACACTCAACGTGAGGCACAGTGGGACAAAGACGAACTGAAATTGAACATAGTACTATAAGTCTGTCAGGAAAATAATGAGCACAATGTCGCTGTGCCAACTGTGTCGCTGAAGTGAAAAGCAATTTTACCTTGCCTCGACACAATTTATTTTTCTCAGCGTCAATGCGATTTCCAATGCGACAGAGTGCTCATTATTTCCCCGACAAACTATTAGCTATGCAGCTACTATCCTACCATGATTAAAAAGTATCTCAACAACCCAAGGAAGATGTCCGACGTCCCAACAGCCGAGTCAACCGTCCATCTCTTGATCATATCATCTCCACAACTCGTGGACCCGTTCCGTATGACCATGCTGCAGTTGCTGAGCAGGTCACGCAATGTCTCTTGGAAGGTGTAACGGCCATGGAAGAAACGGCCAAGCCCGTCCGGAAAAGTCATCACGGCAATGAAGAAGGCCGCCAAAATCGTGTAGCCAACACCGCTAAAACATCAGTATTTTTTTTATCAAGTGCATGGACATTTTTTTGCTTATTGTTAGGTTAATGGTTTACAATTTACTTACGACTTCCCAAAGACCATCAAAAAGTTTTTGTTCGTCTTTACAATCGTGTGGAACCGCTTGTAGACCACGAGGAATAGAGCTCCCATCAAGCCACTGAGTACTCTAAAATACGACAGTTTTGATGATATCTACAACATACCCAACAAATACAAATACCGGCACTTCTTCGGCGACGAATAATTCGGTTGGAAAGTTGGTCTGATAATACGCCGTAATGGCCGCCGCAATGTTTCGAGGGATAATCAAATGTGTTGCAAATCGGAAAAGAAGCGAAGCACAGGTTGTGGCGAAGAATGATGGCCAATACGACTTCACCGAGAAATACTTGTGAGTCGATTCGATACCATACAAAACGGCGCCAGCTGGAGAGGAGAATGTGCAAGCAATTCCCTTAAATTAAACAGTAAGTGGCGGTTTATAACCTCATTTTTTTATTGACTGCTACTAGTCGCGCCATAAAGTCCGTAGAACTTTTTTGGCGGCATCGCGTACTATTAATACCTACCACAGCGCAGCCTCTGGACAGAAGCTCCATATGCCTCCCTTCGTTTGCATAGAACGCATTATGTCGGAATGAACTGGTGATTTTGCTCAACAAATTCGCAATGATTGCACCCATGTGCACGAACGGTCCCTCTTTTCCCATGGGCATACCGCAGCCCAAGATCGCGATCAAGCTCAACATTTTGGCCACCAACGTCGGCAGGGTCAAGTAGTTTGGCAGGACGAATCCATTCATGATCACCTTCAGCTCGGGGATTCCGCTTCCCATCGCCTGTTTTGAGATATATTTGCAACAAATTGCGCCGGCGCCCACGAAGAGGACCATGTACATGACCCATGACGTGAAGCCGAGGACGTAGTCCACTTTGATCGCGCTGTCGTAGAGGACCACTTTGTCTGGAACGGATATTAATTTGAGTCTGAATACCGCTTTTGAACGCTCCTTCCTTAGGTGAACAGTGTCCCTTTTGAACACCCAGCTCTAGGTGAACAGTCCCCTTTTCTGAACTTTCTCTCCTGCATAAAAAGGCGCCCTTTTCGGACGCTGCCTCTGGGGAACAGTACCTTTTTTTATGCTGTCCTAGAGACAGGACACTCCCTCTTTCTGAACTCTCCCCTTACTAGGGAAGTGTACAAACGAACCCTCACCAAATGGCAAGTGATATACACCATTGGAAAGCCCTTGAAAAATGGTGCAAGATACCATTTTCATTTTTTGCAGAATGCCTTTCCGCGACAACATACTGTAAATTTCATTATTTTTAGGTCATTTCGCAATAAAAACCTCGCAATAAAACCGTAAATATCATATGTAAAATGGTTTTACTGGCAATCGCCAAACTTCATAATGATTTTTAGGCCAACCTAGTAGCAATATTTACCATTTAGCGTTTTAAAATAAGATTTATTTTGCCCCACAGCCGATATTGTAACTACTTAAGGGACAAATCAACCGTTTATAATTTTTTGCCCTGAGGCATTCTGCAAAAAATGAAAATGGTACGTTTCATCATTTTTCAAGGGCTTTCCAATGGTGTATAACACTTGCCATTTGGTGAGGGTTCGTTTGTACACTTCCCTAGTTAGGTGAACCGTCCCTATTTTTGAACTCTCACCGAGAGTGAACAGTCCCCTTTTCCTGAACTCTCACTTCTGCATAAACAGTCCCCCTTTTCGAGCATTAGCTCTGGGAAAAGTCCCTTTTCCAAGCTCTCCCTCAGGGTGATCAGTCCCCTTTCTGAACTCTCCCTCCGGCGTGAACAATGCCGCTTTTTGAACCCTCTCCCGTGGTAAACAGTCCGTCTTGGCGACTCCTCTTTTTTAAAAGCCCCACGGGAGAAAAGTTCTGTCCTTTGAACACTTCCCTTGATTGTACAGTCCCTTTTCGAACACTCTCCCTCATTTTGAAAAATATTTTAAGAAATAGGATGTGACGTCTTATACGGTGGAAAAATTTATAAAAATGAAAAAAGGGAGTGCTCGACCACATCTTCTGATACATATTCTCTCAATATATTTTTACTTACAATGTTTCAAGTACTCGTAGATGACGTCCACTAGAATTGACAAAGTCGCGGTGATGAATCCCAACATTGCCGAGATGAACCAGTCCTCCACCAAGAAATGCAGGAAATTCGTCCAATGTCTTTGAATGAATTGCGTTGTGGTCTCGCGTAGCCGGGCTTTCCGCCTTCTTCCCAATGTCACCGCACTAAACATTATCGGTAGTCACAAACAGTTTGCAGAAATAATTGTTTGGACTTCTACTTGGCGTATAAATACGGCCATATCTCCCAAAAAAGATTTGTGTTTGCAATGTTTTGCTGCTAACCTTTTTACGAATAGCTAATACGAGATATCTTATACTAACGAGGGAATGGTCTGAACTTCCCCCAGCGTTTGGGAAAATGACTAGTACAGGTGGATAGAGCATGTCAACTTTGGTAAAAAGAGCCATTTTCCAGCTGCGGAATAAGCCCGGCCGACGAGAAAAATCGACCGAAAGCCGAAAAGTTCCACAAAAATTTCCTCTTTCTCTTCCCTCGGAAAAGAAGAGCGGTGTCCAGTGGTTCGGTTAGCCGAGTGGATAAAGCATCCGCTCGGTATTCTTTTGGGGGTTGGTTCGATTCCGGGGTCTCGCGAGGGACCATGATAAGGCTTTGATGAGCAAGATCAAACTCTAACAACCCAAAAAAATATTTTGCCATTTTTATACGTTTTATAGGGGAATTATACCAAACATATAATCGTCAAAAAATGAATTTTTTGGAGTGCTTCCGAACCTTCAAAGCGATGGAACGTCGAAGTTATACTTGTTTGGTGATAGACTTGACTTTGAAAAAGGCAAAATAATTTTTTCTGGGTTGCTAGAGTTTGATCTTACTCATCAAAGCCTTATCACGGTCCTTCGCGAGACCCCGGAATCGAACCAACCCCCAAAAGAATATCGAGCGGACGCTTTATCCACTCGGCTAACCGAACCACTGGACACCGCTCTTCTTTTCCGAGGGAAGAGAAAGAGAAATTTTTGTGGAACTTTCGGTCGATTTTTCTCGTCGGCTGGGCTTATTCCGCAGCTGGAAAATGGCTCTTTTTACCAAAGTTGACATGCTCCATCCACCTGTACTAGTCATGTTCCCAAACGCTGGGGGAAGTTCAGACCATTCCCTCGTAAGAAATGGCTATAAAGAGAGCTGGAAAGATGATATCGGACTTGTTTAGCGCCTGCCCACACTGTTCAGAATTTTTGAGCAGATTAAGAATAGCTGCGAACCTCGGGCCGGCCCGGGCTGTGGAACATTTTAGCCATAGCCCACAGTCAATTCCTGAAAGTCTTAGCTTGCGTTTTCCATGGGCAGCCCAGATATTCGACAATCCTTTTGGCCGCGAGACTGCCAATTCCGGACAGCGCCACAGAGAAAAATTTTTTTTGCCATATCAATGCCAGTTTCGTGCAGAAAACAAATTTTCTGGATGCAACACCCCCAACGGTAGAAATAGGAACGGAACTTTTCATGCCAAGATTTGCAAAAAAAGCGTCACATTTTTTAAAATTTTCAACTGAAATATCTTGATCGTTTCGTCAAAGCCCGAGCCAAAAGCCTCGCTTATAGTATTTTTATAGACTTTGGAAACTGTCCCTCTCGAAAACGACATTAATTGTTGGACAACCTAATATATCAAAAGAAATTTCTAAATTTTTGCCTAGTTTTATAAACTGAGAATAGGTCATGTATGTAAACTATAAAAAAACGTACCTTGCACTAGGCTGGTCATAAAAGCCCACCGGATCGGCCAAGAGTTTGCCATTTTGTTCGGTTGCTTCCAACTCATTCTTTGGCATACTACCTGCAAATTGAAGATCAAAAATAATGTGTTAAGCAGTCTGTTGGTAAACTCGCTGAAGGCGTTTTCACTGTGAAAAAATTCAGTCTGAATTTCAGTCTCAAAAAAGCCTAACGGTGCAAAAAACAAGGAATTGCACAGTGCAAGATTCACTTTTTCTTATTGGCGCTGTGAATGTCGCCAAAATCAACCGAGCGGCATTGCGAACGGAAAAAAAGTCTGTCGGGAAAATAATGAGCTTCTGTCTCATCAAAAATCGATCTTCTTGATCACCGGCGCTTCGCTGACTTTGGTAAGAACGAATTACAGAAAGGTTATGTAAAAAACGGTCTACAAAATCTCAAAATTCGAAAGTTCATTTTATCAGTCTGTCGGGAAAATAATGAGCATTCTGTCGCATCGAAAATCGCATCACCATCGAGAAAATGAATTGTGTCGGGGCAAGATAAAGGTTCTTTTCACTTGAGCGGCGCGATCGGCGCAGCGACATTGTCCTCGTTATTTTCCCGACAGACTGATAAAAACAGAAAAAACACTGTCCTTTTTCGGCAAAACTTCCATAACCGGGCAAAAATAATCTTAATTGTTAGAAGCGCGCCTTCAAATTTACTCTCATCAGTTCGCAAAACCATAAATCAACAAATTCATGGGTTGTGGTTAAAATCGGAAGCTTGTCAGTGTAAAAATTGGATAAAAAATTATCAAACAAAAAAATTCTCCCAGCTACCGACGACCACTTTCACTCCTCAATTCGCACCTCCACAACTCCAACGCTGAGAGATCAGAGCGCGTGAACAACAAGGCAATCATCGAACATCAGCGGAAATTGAGTTTGAGAGGAAAAAAGGGAGCGCAAAGATACACGAAAATCGAAATTATTGGATGGAAGTTCCCACGAAAAAAAGGCTCACCTTTTCCGTCAAGTCGCCGTCAAACATGATTGTAAAGTTGACATGGGTTTCGCGGCCGCTGGGTGCGAGTTGAGGCCCCCGCCGCGGGGCATGTCTCGGGGCATTGGTTGTGGTATGTGATGGCTCGGTTTGCGATGAGTTTTTTTAGAGGGGCATTGGCTAGGTATTCTTACAATTTTACTGAGTGATTTTTGCATTTTTTTCAGATTTGCTTATCAGTCTGTCGGGAAAATAATGAGCACAATGTCGCTGCGCCCATCTTATCGCTGAAGAGAAAAACAAATTGATTTTGCCGCAACACAATTCATTTTCTCAGCGGCGATCCGATTTTGGATGCGAAAGAGTGGTCATTATTTTCTCGACAGACTGATAGAATGTTGTTGTTTTTATTCTTGAGCAGCCGTTCGATCATTACTTGAAAGTTTTAGCTCGGATTTTGCGAAGACGTGACAATTGTGCAGGGCTTTGGAACCTCGGGGCCCAGTGAAAAATAGTCGCAGCCCGTTTTTTAAAGTTCTCAATGTCATGTTTCCAAAAAGCCGGGAACTTCACTAATCTTTGTGACTGAAAGAAACGCAGAGTACGTTTAGCAAGAAAAACACTTTTTGGTCAGATCTCTGTCAGTTTTGCGCAAAAATTTTTTTTATGTATCACGGGGGCCAAAATTTAGGCTAATTTTTTCTAGACTTATCCGAGGCACTAGCTCGCGCTTGACAGAAATGATCAAGGTTTTTATCAGTCTGTCGGAAAAATAACGGCGGACCGTTGCAGAAAAATGTCTCGCCTCGCCGCTGTCGCGCACCAAATCCCCAGCCGCGGCTTGCAGTCGCAAAGCGATGATGGGCGATTCCGAGGCGCGACGATCCGCCGTTATTTTTCCGACAGACTGATAGATCGAGCGGTGGAAAACTGTTGTAATGAAAAGTTCCAACCGCAGAAGGCAACGTTTATCGGTCTGTCGGGAAAATAACGGCGGTCGTCGCGCCTTGGAATCGCCCATCATCGCTCTGCGACAGAAGCCGCGGCTGGGGATTTGGTGCGCGATTGCGGCGAGGCGAGACATTTTGCTGCGGCAATCCGCCGTTATTTTCCCGACAGACCGATAAACATTGCGGTTGCAACTTTTCATTCCAAGATTTTTGTCACCGTTTGATATAAAAACCTCGGTCATTCCTGCCAACCGCGAGCTAGGTGCCTAGGATAAGTCTACAAAAAAAATTAGCCTAAGTTTGGCCCACATTTTAACAAAATCTGAGCGTCGCACTTGGGGGACGTTCCTTGTGAACTAAAGTCCAGTTTGCATGTCTGCTTTTTCAATAAAGTCCGTCATATTCAACTTTTTATATGCGTTTTTTTCTTTTACCTTGCAGTAATCATTCCTGAAGTGTACCTTGATCACATTCCCTTCACTAAACCCCTCGTAAACTCGGCCATAATTTATTTACAACATGATATGTACAAATAACTAGGAAGGTTTAAAATTGCATTATTAAACTTCGGGTTTTCCCTTCTTTTCCGCCTTTGCCTCCTCAACATCGCTGGAGCTGATTCCGGAGTCGCTGTTTCGATCGCTGTCATCGTGCTTCACGTCGAGAGCCATCACTTTCTCAAGGTCTTTTGTCATGATCTGTTCCTTCTTCGGCAACGTGTTGTCTTCGAAGGTGTAGTAGGCGGGCTCGACGGTGGCGAATTTGCAGAAGATTAGATGGGACTGAAAAAGTCAATTTTTCATACTAGTCTGTTTACAAAGTCGCTGGGGTGATTTTTGGCGTTTGCACTGTAAGAAAAAAGTCAGGGTGCAAGCGACACCCGAAAAAAGCTGATTGCACAGTGCAAAAAGCAAGAAATTGCAAAGTGCAAAGAAAACTTTTGTTTCGCACAGTACGTGTCGCCGATTTCAGTCTAGCGACTTTCCAGAAGGACTAGTAGTACTATTTTTTTATAATATTTATTTTCATAAAGTGCATGGACATTTTTCGCGTCCCGCACCGTGCACAAAAAACACCCCATTTTGCACTGTGAATTTCTCATTTTTTCTTGTTTTTCGCACTGTGCATTTGAAATATCGCTGCGACACAGGCAAATTTCGACAATGTCGCTGCGACGAGACCAGAAATTTGCACAGTGCAAACGACTATTTTTTGAATTTATGCACTGTGCGAAAAGAAAAGGCGCACTGTGCGTTAGCGACGAGCGTGGGAAAAGGTTCAAAATGCAGCGAAAGAGAAAAAATGTCATGAATTTCATGAAAATTTATGCAAATTCTATCGGTCTGTCGGAAAAATATTGAGCACTAACTTGCTGCGCCAATCGCGTCGCTGAAAAAAAAGAAAAATGATTTTGCCGCGACGCATTTTTTTTTATTTTTTTGGCGGCCCGATTTTCAATGCGACAGAGTGCTCATTATTTTCCCGACAGACTGATAAAATGAACCTTCGATTTTTGAGATTTTTTAGACCGTTTTTTACATAGCCTTTCTGTAATTCGTTCTTACCAAGATCAGCGAAACGCCAGTGATCAAGAAGATGTCGAACCATTGAGAGGCGCTGCTTTCATCTCGCACAAAGAACGCAACCATTGCAGGTCCCAAGAACAGCGTGATGCACTTGATGAATTGACAGTTCGCGATGATGAAATGACTGTATTGTCTGCAACAACGTTTACACATTACATCAGAAATCAGACTTCTGTCTTCCGAAGACAGAGAACAAAAGTGCAAGAAAAAAAAATAAAAAAAATTAAAAATTTTTGAGTTCCTACCTTCCATGAAGAACTCCACACTTGTAAAAGCCGCCCGGCGAAGCGCCAATGACCAGGTTGATCAACGAGAACAACGCGATTCCCCAGAACGGAGCGTCTGTCGGCACCAGGCCCAACAACAAGTAGAAAACGCCAGCCAACGCCACGGCCACAGTGTTGAAAATTATCAGCTTCTTGTCTTCGCTGATGAATCTAAAGAGACAAAAATAAGTTTGAATTTTAAGATTTTTATTGTCAAGACTGACGTATTTTAATCTTTTTTTATACTTTTATCTTCTAACTTTGTAAAGTCGAAACTTTCTTCAACGTATTTTAAAATAGACCCTTATAAACTCACTTGATCTTATCGCTCAGATAGCCGCAAAGCAGCCGGAATGGGATCTGAACCACTCGCGAGAGTGCCGCAAAATGGCCCGTCTTCTTAATACTGTAGTGAAGAACATTTCGTATGTAATATGGCGAGTAGATGGCCAAGAAATTGGCGGAGAAAATGTCGGTGAAAGCGTTCAGCCACACAGCGATGATTACGGGGTCGGTGAGAAGGGCCTAAAAAGAAATTTGTTGAGATTACATTATAAAAATAGGGTGATTATCCTATCACAGATATGGCAGGGCCCAGCCCAACCCAGCCTGGATCAGGCTTCAGAAAATTTGGAAAATAGCCGGGCCGGGCCGAGCTTTCTGGGGCCGGGCTTAGGCCAACAAGCCTATCTTTTGAGGCCGGGCTTCGGGCTCGAGATTGAAAATTTTAGGCCAGGTCCCGTTCAGTAAACAAATTTTTTGTTTTGAAACGAAAAATTGATATGCTAATTTTGGGTTCTTGGCATTATGCAACAAGACTTGTTTGCGGCCCTATAAGGATCGAAAAAAATTTTGCTGTTCTAAATGTTTCTGGCAACGATAACACACCCCAAAAACACAATGCCAAAGAATTGCCAAAATGGCGGGAAAATCGAAATTCAAAATTATTCAAAAAAAAAATTCTGTATGGGGCCGGGCCTGAAAATGCTCAGAGCCGGATCGGGCTTCAAAAATCCCCAATGCCGGGCTTCGAAAATTTCCGAAAAGATCTACTTTGACGGGGGCTGGCCCGGAGGCCTCGAAGTACCAAAACCCCGGCCTTGTAGCCATGTCAGCCTTACCCTGTACGGAATCGTGCCGTGTCCGGAGATCTGAGCGGCCGTTTTGTCTCGCTGAATCTTCTCCAACTCAATAGCAGACACGCGCATGCTCCGTTGCGGTCGGTCCTTGTAGAAGATGACCCACAGCGCGAAGATGATAATCCCGGCGATTGCATGCGCATAGAACACCATCGGCCAGCCGAAGGAGGAGTCGCAGATCTGAAATGGGATTTTTAGATAAACCTTATTTAAAATTTTAAATAAATCTTAAATCAGGTGAATAAAGGGGCAGGGTAAGATCATATGGCAAAGTACATATACAAACTAAAGATCTTACCATTCCGCCAAACGAATTGGTGAAAAACGATGACAATGGCGAGTAGAATGTCAAAACAGAGATGAACAATCCGTTCTGTTTCAGCGAAGCCCATTTGGAACATAGCACTCCAACGGCAGCAAAGTCGGCTGCATAGGAGATCCCCTAAAACAACTGATTTCATTCTTGTCAAAGCTCTTGACAGTAAAATTCCACAGGGAAAATAAAGCGGATTTGTCGGAGTAAAAGACCGATGCTTGATATCAGTCTGTCGGGAAAATAATGTGCAATCTGTCGCTTCGATAAAACTCGCATCGGTGCCGAGAAAATGAATTGCAACGCATCAATTGGCGCAACGACATAGTCCTCATGATTTCCCCGACAGACTAATCAAATTTCTATATCCAAAAAATCCCATTCCCACCTGCACAAACCGCAGTCCCAGCATTGCGTAGAGATGGAATTCGGCGGCTTGAGGCATGAATGCCGTGGCCATGGAGGACAAAATCCCCGCCGTGAAGAAGGGCCATTTCGCGCCATAGCGATTGTACAGTGAGCTGAAGGGAAAAGTCGCGAAAATTGTCCCAAATCCCACAGCCCAATTGATGTACGAGATTTGACGAGGCGTGTAGTCGATCGAGGGGAAAGTGTTGAGCCGCTGAAATTGTCAAGTCATAAGGTCTTCGTTGGAGCCAAAGAGGGCAACTGGAGGAAGAGGGCAAAGCTTGAGGAAAAATTGATATGGTAAGGGGGGACCAAGGAGGATTTTTTGGATTTTTTTACTTGAAAAAATTTTTTTGCTCGTCAAAAAATGATATGGTTAGGGGAGACTAAGGCGGATTTTTTTGGAAAAACGAAATGGTAATTGGAGCCAAGATGGATTTTTCTGACAGACCAATGAGGATTTTTTGGATTTTTTTTGGTTTGCCAAGACAATCATATGGTGAGGAGGGACCAAGGCATTTTTTTAGAAATTTTTTTGGTTTGTCAAAAAGGCGACATGGTAACGGGGGACCAAGGCGGAATGACTTTTTTTTGCTTGCTAAAAAAATAATATGGTGAGGGATTGAGGTTAAAAAAAAATATATGGCTATTCTTAAACAATCCGCTTTGGTCCCTTTTACCAGCCCATTTTTGGTAACTCAAAATAAATTTTTCTAAAAAATTTACCTTGGTCCCCCCTTACCACGTCATTTTTTCCTGAAGCGTCGCGAAAATGCCTTCATCGAAAAAATTAGGTGCCCTCTTCAGACCAAATTAGTATATATGGCATTCGTATGACAATGGAGACTTACAGTGGCATTATTCGTAGACGCCATACAGACTTGTGCCATGTTGAAAGCCAGCATGTTTGAAGAGATCGAGGTCAAGCACATACAGCCAATAAATAGGATAAAATAACGGAATCGATTGTTGAATTGGGCGGCTGCCATCTTTGGTTCATACAATGAGGTCGTTGATATGTCTGAAAGATAGGTTGCTTGTTGGAAATAGGCAGAATTAAAAGTCAACTTCGTATCTCGAACATTTTTTCTAATTTTCCAAACCGCTAAAGCTTTATATATCTACAAGTTAAGCCGCATATTAAAACCGGTAAAACCGTAAATGTCCGCTTGACACATCGCAGAAACCCTCATAGTTAAAAGTTTGAGTTTTACAGAAGAATTGTCGCACTCGATATCCCCCGACCTGTCAATCATCGCCAAAAAAAACATTCCACGCAATTCCCCCCAACGTTCAAACAGAACTATAAATTGCGCAAGGTATGGGCTGAAAAGACCTTTTCGCCTTATCAAAGGTTCAACTTTGATGTCGGATGACTGGAAGTTGGGAAAAAGGTCTCGGTTACAGCGTTTATTTGAACGGTTCGGAGGGTGTACAGAGTCTACAATGGAACCGCTTTTATGCAAATTTTGGCAGGAAAAGCTTTCATGCCTTTTCTACAGTAATATGTCCACTAAAAAATAATTTTTTTCTTCACGAAATAGGCTTACAGTTAGATATGGACAAAGATTTTTTTCTGTGACCGCTCTCCATGTTTTGAGTACGCTCTAGACCGTAAAGAGTGTTGAATATCTCGGCTTCACTTGCAAAGCGCGAGCTAAAACTTTCAATTGACAATTGACGAGCGAACAAAGCTTGTAAGTTTTGCAAGTTTCAGGCTTAATATTGTAGTATACAACCGTTTTACTATACAAAAGGACGCCAGCAAAAATACAAAGAGATTAACTGGCAATGTGGATCGCATTTTGGATGTTTCAAGCTACATCCAAAATGGGATCTCACTTGGATTGAAACACTTTTAAAGGTTGTTCCAAATCGAGTGAATCACTGCGATTATGACCGAAATCACGACCCCTTCGCTGGCTACGACTCATCGTTCAAAATAATTGGCTAGCGTTTAAAAGCAAAACATTTGCTGCCCACATTGAAGTTTTGTTTAGATGAAGTGCCACAATTCAAAAAAGAGATAAAATAAGGTTTCCGCGAAGTAAAGCAAATTTTGAATCGTACTTTTTACGGTTTGGAAAGGAGCATGACAAAAGGTTTATTGTATCAAGAACGACGCCAAAAAGTTATACGATTATTATACATGATTACTAAAAATTATTTTACTGCTGACATAAGTAAAGGGTCGCGTTTTTTGGCATTCAGCCCTCGTCAAAATGGTCTCAGTCTGTCGAGAAAATAATGTGGATTTGTCGAAGCAAAATGTCTTGCCTCGTCGCAGCGGCGCACCAAATCTCCAGAGCTAGACGCAAAGCGATGACGGGCGATCCCAAAGCGCGACGAATGCCCATTATTTTCCCGATAGACTGATAGATGTTCCAAGCATAATAATTGATTAATTTAAAGGCTATAATCACTAACCAAAGAAATCAAATGAGCTTGCATATCAAGTAGATGGTAGCCAGAAGGGCCAATTTACGGCCATAAGGTCTAAACGGCAAGCAAAATTGATATTAGGCATCGAAAAAGGTTAAAGTTCTCTGATTTTCAAACAACCACCCCTTTCTATTTGCCCACACAGTTATTGAAAATACGATCTATTACAACGTCGGACAAACAAAAGTTCTCACGATCTGTGAAAGCGAGTTCGGCTAACTATCAGAAATGGAAGCCAGAGCCGGAGAGAGAAATCAAGATTGTAAATGCACATGAGCAACAGAACACAAGCCTTTTTGGTGTCGAAACAGTTCAGTTCAGCAAACTCCATGTTCGGTCAAAAAGATTTATAATTACATGAGCCAAGGTAGAGTTAGAAAAGCGGTTAAAAATTGGCTAAAAACATCCCACCAGTCGTTACAGCAGTCGCTGTAACGGAGAACATAAATTTTACGGCTGCTGATTGATTTATGGCAGTTTTAACACGGGAAGTGTTTGAAGTGTGACGCTCGTATTTTCTTTAAACTTTGAGCATACGTCGTACATGGAACAGACACCAATTCTTGAAAATTTTAGCTCGCGCTTTGCAGACGCGGCCGAGATATTCAACGATTTTTGCGGCCGAGAAACTATCAGTCTGTCGGGATGATCGCTTCATAAATTGCGTAGACTTTTTGTCGCAAGTTTTCTGCACTATGACCTTTTAGATATCGGTGTGATGTTTTCGTGCCAAAGTTTGCCAAAAAATGTTAAATTTTCCCCCGAATTTCGACCTAAAAACATTGATTTTTCTGCAAATTGTAAGCAAGAAATCCCGTATATTTCTTAAAAAAAATCTAAATTTATGCCAAGTTTCATCAAAATCTGAGCGTCGCACTTTGAGCACGTCCCCTGAAAGCCGACTCCTGATTTCCGATACAGACGAGCAAATATTTACACTCGAAAATTCACGTCAAATATCTGATTATTTATACAGTGTTTCCAAAGTTGTGTTTGAGTTTGAAATCTACAAAAATCGTCGGACTTTGAAGTGGCAATAGAGTCCAAAAATCAAAGCGAGCATTTTTGAAATTTGCAAAAAAACACCGATATTTTGATGAAAATTGGTGGAAATTATGGCTAAAATTTTTTAAAGATAGTTGACGAGATTTTTGACTTGCAATTTGCAAAAAAACCGTTATTTTTTGGGCAAAAGTTGGGAAAAGTGTCATACTTTTTTGCGAATTTTGACATGAAAAGTTTCATACCGATTTCTACCGAAGATAGTAATGTTTTCACAAAAAATCAATTTCTAAAAAATTGATTTTAATTGGCAAGGCCAAAAGGTGTTATAATCTCTGACCGCACTGAGATTAACTTTCCGGTAATCTCTTGGTCGCAAAACCTGCAAAGCGCACGCTGAAACTTTTAGAGATTCACACAGTGAGAGAACTGATCCAGTGGCAAAAAACGTACCATTTTGCATCCAAGAAATATTTCAAAATGTGGCAAAATACCTCCATCTCCAAGCGAAAAAACTCCGATTTCAAGAGTTTTTGTGTGAGAGAAACGGCGCGCCCTTCAAAAATTTTCGCTTGGAGGTGGAGGCATTTTGCCACATTTTGGATACTTCCAGGATGCAAAATGATACGTTTTTTGCCATTGGATCAGGTCCTTCGCTGTATGTGACAAGTTTCGAATGACTCAAATTTTGCTGGAAAGAAGGAACCGGCATTCTATTTCTGCTACGATATATGGCATTTTTACAAAAAAAAATGAAATTTTCCGTGGCGTAATTCGCAAAAATTGGGCCAAAAGGAGTTTTTCGCTCACCGCTTTCCAATTTTTTCCACCATTTGTTCCGTGCAACAAACCTACCCACACCCACTAACCTCAAGCCTAAGATCACCCTTAAGAAATCAAATTGCAAGCTCCGCTCAGCAATCAAAATTCCAAATTCTCAAGTTTCAAGTCCTCAAAGTTGACCCTTGAAGGTTTGACCACTTGTTAGCGCACCGCCAATCACTTATATATCAGCCGTGTTTGTTGACTCAAGCCTACAGATCGCCGCGAATTTTCTGCAAAGGCTGACCTCCGATAAGAGCGTTCAAAACGTTTGAAACTCGTGTCAACTTTCAGTCCACTTGAGGTCAAATTCCGCAAAGATCGTCGAATAAGTGCAATATGTTGAGATCAATCGTTTCAAAGATAAATAGCAAATGAGCTTTATGGAGTATATGTATAGAAAATGAGAAGTCATGTTATACTGCCCGGCAATGATAAGCGAGCTCTTGATACTGCGCCTGATATCGAATACGTAAAATACGACCTCAGGTATCTATAGGCGTAACTAGAGGAGGGAAAGGACAGGGGGTTAAATTTACTTTTCCATACCGAATCTTTGATAAAATTTTTGGTTGAAAGGCTTTTGCAACAATTAGCGGGGCTTTTTCCGGTCAAACTTTACGGTCGATTTTCTCGAAAACCAGGGCTCAGACGGAAAAATTGTTTTAGCTCTTACCGTTTTCGAATATGGAGAATCAGAATATACCGGTCCCATAGCTCAACTCATTTGCGATCTGAACGACTTCCCTTGTTAGCCTGATACCGGAGGCGTAAGATACTACATGAGATATCCAAAGGTGTAGGTAGCTAAGGGAGGGAGGAGGGCACGGGGTTAAATTCACTTTTCATTACCGAATCTTTAATAGAATTGTTGCCTGAAAGGCTTTTCAGGCAACAACAGGAAATTCACAAAACCCCCTGTGGGGCCGGGCTGGTCCAGGGACCCACGATTGGGCCAGTATGGGGTCAAAAGGTCGGCCGGGTCCTTTCAAACTCGCTGGGCCGGACCTCACGGAGTACTCGGCCCCATAAACTTGTCTAATCCCATCTTGAACTACATACTGTACTAATAGAACCAAAGGCTTTTCAGGCAACAATTTTTTTTTGCTTTTATGCTAGTCCGTTCGTAAAATCGCTGGCGACTGTGCGAAAATAAAACTTTACCTTGCGCCGTGCAATAGGCTTTTTTCGGCTGTCCCCTGACTTCTTTTGCCCAAAAATCGTAAAAATCACTACAGCGGCTTTGCGAACGGACTGCAGTGGGGGACCTGATCCAGAGGCAAAAAACGTACCATTTTGCATCCGGGAGGTATCAAAAATGTGGCAAAATGCTTCCCTCTCCAAGTGAAAAAACTTCGTTTTGAAGGGCGTGCTCTTTTTCTTCACAAAACGAGCGAGGAGTTTTTCATTTTTTTTTTGAGGTATTTTGCCACTTTTTTTGATACTTCCTGGATGCAAAATGGTATGTTTTTTGCCACTGGATTAGGTCCCCCTCTGTAGTACCGCGCAGCGGCACAAGGTGTTGTTCCCCAGACTTCTTCGGTAATCTTTCTTTAATGGATCTTCTAAATAACGGCTCTTCAGATAACAATTTTATCATAAAATCAGGACAAAGACCCTATCATTCTGTCGAGAAAATAGTGGCCGCTCGTCGCAGCAAAATGTTTTGCCTCGTCGAAAAAAGGGTGCACCAAATTTCCAGCTAGCCGTCGTAAAGCGATGCGACTCCAAGGCCCGACAGACTGATAAAAACCGTAGTAAAGATAAGAATACATTGTTTTGAATAATAAAAACAGATCCGGTTCCGGTTCTCGGCGGACCTTACTTCGAAATTGGCGAAGACGATCAATGAACTTTCAAGGGAAGGGTCGTGCGACGCTCAGACAGTCTGCAATTTTGCACACATACCACGGTTTGAACTCATAACAATTCCTGAAAATATTAGCCCGCGTTTTACATGGGGCAACCAAAATATTCAACCAGCTTTGGAGCGGAGAGAGTACGCTAAATGCGGAGAACGGTCAGGGAGAAAAATTCTTTTTGGCCGTCTCTTTGCAAAGTTTGCGTGGAAGGAGTCGATTTTTTTATGAAAACAGAACCGGCTACGGTAAAAATGGCTGGGCAACTTTTTGTGTCAAAATCATCGATTTTTCTCCAAAATTTTTGGCGACGAAAGCAGTTTGAGATTGAAGATGATTACTGGAATAGCGAGGCATAGATTTTGAAAAAATAGAGCAAAATTGAAGTTCAAGTTTTCTAATGCATAAACAATACTACTAATCGCGCTCAAAAGTCCTGACAATTTTCGCACCATGCGAAACTTCGGGTTTTGGATGTCGCGCCTGCAAATTCGGGTTTGTCGCGCGCGAAAGTGCACGTCGCTAATGCAAAAACGGGAAATCGCGGCGACAAATGCGAAATGAAGGAAGAATGCACGGTGCGAAAATTGTCAGGACTTTTGAGCGCGATTAGTATAAATCCCCCCAAATTCACATTAATTTCCCAACAGACTAAAATGAAGACCCTCGTAGGCGAAATTGAAAGAAAATTGAACGTCATGTTTATAGCACTTCCTAGGCCTCTGAATATCCCACTTGGACATGGCTAGTGGGTCAGACTCGGCCCAAAAAAAGCCCGGCTCCCAGAGGTCGGCCCGGTCCTCTTCAAATTCGCTCGGCCGGGCCGGGCCCTCTGTGGGTCGGGCTGGGCCACGGGCCCCCAATTGGGTCAGCATGGGGCCGGAAAAGATCGGCCAGGCCCGGGTCCTTTCAAACTCGCTGGGCCGGGCCTCACGGAGTACTCGGCTCCATAAACTTGTCTAATCCCATCTTGAACTACATACTGTATTTATAGAACCATTACACAAGCCACCACGTATTTTACAAGCCCACAACCAGCATGCCAACCCCATCAGCTCTTATAGTTTTCGTGCGATAAAGCGGATCAAGATGATTTTTCGGCGTCGAAAGTTGAACGCGCGAAAACCCCATAACTCTCTCGAAATTTCCAAAAGGTCAGACAAACATTGCCGATGTTTACGAAACACTGTCGTAAACGAACACAGAATACGAAAAACGGAATTCGAATAATCCCCAATTTTCGTCGACGGTCTTCAATCGCAAGAGGATGTGGCTTTTTCGGTCGGTGTTTTGGTTTCATTGCGTCATCCGTTGGTCGCCAGAATCGATGTGTTATATAACCGGACTGGAAGTGTCGTTTTGTGTTGAGTCAGCTAGCCGTTGTAGTTTCTTTTACTAAGCACTTTTGAGGCCGTTGTTGCCGAATCTTGATCATATTTGCGAAAGGAATAAGTCATATCTTATTCGCCTTCGTGCACTTAGGCCATGTGCTATGTACATATAATGTCGTTCGCTGAAGATTTTCGACGAGATTTTCCGGCGAGAGAGTATGCAAAAGGAAGAGAGCCATCAGTGCGGTATAGGCATGGCTCCCAGGCCGGGCCGGTGTCGGGGCTGAAGTAGAGGTGGCAATCGGGCCGGGCCGGGCCGATTTTTGCGGCCCGGCCCGCGGGCCGAATTGACCAGGCCGGCCCAGGGCTTTTTCAAATTTGCTCAGGCCCGGCCCGGCCCGGTGAAAGCCCAGGCCGGCCCGGCCCGGCCCGGTTTGGCCCGCTAATACAGAAAAGTTGGATAAAAGTCTTTGCACTTTCTACTGGAAGTTCTTATGCTTTCCAGAAGGTTTTTACGTGTGTCTGCGTGAAATTAAAAAGTCTAGTCGGATGACTGGAACATCCGTACAGGTAGCTAAAATCTAGCCAAAAAGTTGGATTGTGTTGAATTTTTTAATCCTATAGGAAGTTAGCTATATAAAATTATGGACGTTATAAGGTAAATGGTTAACCAAAAACTGGTTAAACACTTTTATTTACATAGAGGATTCAAAATTACAGTGAAATTTTTAAATTTATCATAAAAAAATTCGAAGACTTTTGCCCGACCCTTACATATTTGGGTGGGATTTTACATATACATAATAAGTTACACATACATAATTTTAAAGGGTAGTAAAACAGCGTATAACTCAAAAAAGGTTTAATCTAATTTCCATCCATTCTACAAAGCATTTATACTTTATTTTGCCGGTTTAGCGTTAAAAATTTTTTACTTATCTACCTTCCGGGCCGGGCCGGGCCGAAAGTGTCGGCCCGGCCCGCGGGCCGAAGCGATCAGGCCGGCCCAGGGCTTTTTCAAATCTGCTCAGGCCCGGCCCGATTGCCACCTCTAGGCTGAAGTAACTTTGAGACTTGCTGACCTGGTAAATTGAAGGATAATTATTTTGTAGAAGTACCTAACAAATAATGATATTTAAAAACAGTCTGTCGGAAAAATATTGGCGGAACGTCGCAGCAAAATCAGACTGTTTCCAGCTGCGGCAAGCAGTCGCAAAGTTTTATGGGAAATCCTCCAATAGGGACACTCAGATTTTCACCAAACACAGCACAACCTTATGTCATTCTTCCGAGACATACGAAAATCGCAGCTCATGTTATGCCGAAGAAAATTTAGAAAATCCAGAATTCCACCTACGACTTTCCGCCGACCCGCAAACATCACTGTTCGTTGTTTTGACGGTGTTAAGAAGTCTTATAGCCACGATCGTGGGCCTTGAATCTTCTCCCGAGGAGCTTCAAGTCATCATTTATCAGTCTGTCGGGAAAATAATGTGGATTTGTCGCGCCTGTCAATCGCCCATCACCGCTAGCCGCGGCTGGAGGAGAGGGCATTTGTTGCGACAAATCCACATTATTTTCCCGGCAGACTGAGATTTTGCGACCAAATTGGCTTTCTTTTCCTTCCATTCTTGAACCGACTTTCTGCTCACATTTATGTCTTGTGCAGACGATGTAAATGTGATGTAAAATTACAAAGTGAAAAGCGCCAAAAAACGGTTCTGTCAAAGCTTCTGGTTTGTGTTTGCACGGCGAGAAACCTGCCCAAATCTCTTTCGAAAGCGCTCTTGGTGGCTGCATAACATTATTTCCTTCTAACTAGGCTCATTTCCACATCGCTCTACTTCTTTTTCGGTTCCATTACTACCATTTTTGTCGCTGATCTTGTAACTTCCTTATTTTCTCCGTTCTTTGAGCCTGATTCTCATCAACAACGGTTTGAAAAAAGTTCTCAGAGCTCACGTTAGAGTTATTTTCCCTTAAAACTTGGGTATCTTTGACTACTTGGTGTATTTTTTCTTTCGATCTACAGTCATTTTTTGGGCCAGAAAATGAAAAATGGCTTTCTCAAAATCTTCTTTTCCTTTTGTTCCTATCTTTTTTGCCATGCAGACGCTTTCAAATACCTTGTCATTTCGTCCAACTTTGTCTACAGTCACACGGTTTACAACGCGAAAATCGCCGA
This sequence comes from Bursaphelenchus xylophilus, assembly GCA_904066235.2. Classification (NCBI taxonomy): domain Eukaryota; kingdom Metazoa; phylum Nematoda; class Chromadorea; order Rhabditida; family Aphelenchoididae; genus Bursaphelenchus; species Bursaphelenchus xylophilus. Next base: position 10,986,730 of record CAJFCV020000004.1, on the reverse strand, counting down.
GACTCTGCAGCAGCATGGTCATCATGTGGTATGTACAAAATATAGTGTACATTATGTAGATTGGGTAAAAAGTTTTTGTCAGCGCTTCTGGCGATGGAGGATTCTGCTTTTTCTTGGAAGACTGTGGTTTTTCTCAGCTGCCATCAAAAAGTAGAGGCCAAAAGCCCAGACTTTTGCTACAGGGCCGGGTTTTTGGCATCTCCGGGCTCCGGCCCAGCCCCCGTCAAAGTCGGCCCAGCCCTTGGGACCTATGGCAAGACCCTGAGGATTTTGAGGCCCGGCCCTGAGGATTTTCAAGCCCTCCCAGCCCTTGCCATGTCTGGTGGAGGCCAAGAGTTTGAGGCAATAATATATGACTATAAATCTGTCGGGAAAATAATGAGGACAATTTCGCTGCAACACTCGTGTCGCTAAAGTGAGCAATTTAATTTTGTCGCCTCACAATTCATTTCCTCGCCGACGATGCGATTTTTGATGCAACAGAGCGGTCGCTAGTGGTCGCGGCAAAGTCAAATCGCTCTTCGCTTCAGCGCCGCGACAGTCGCATCAACATTGTGCTCATTATTTTTCCGACAGACTAATAGCATTATATAATATATCCATTTGACTTTGCATATGTAAATTTCAGGACTTTGTTCTCTACAAAACCAACAATTTCACGCATTTTGACTACAAGGGTGAGCTAAAAAATGTCACCAACATTGAGCCAAAGGAACTCGAGGAAATGTCGGAGAAAATGGCGTCGATGACTTTGTTTAGCGATCCATTTCAACGTGTCTCGAAGTTGTTTACGAACCAAGACATTCAAAATTACATATGGATAATGCAAACTTATTGCTACAGTAAGATTTTAAAAAATGTTTTTTTTTTATTTTTTTTATTCTTTGCTTCATTTTACATCTTATTTTTAGATTTGGCAACTGACGGGAAGATTAAAGAATTAATGAGAACCATGAAATACGATGGAATGTTCAGCGAGGTCTTGGACATTTGCGCGATAGGGTTATCGTATGTGACGAAGTTGCGGCCACTGTTCATAACATCGCCAATCCCCATGAGCGAAGCCATCTCGTACACGCTCGGAATCCCGTACAATCCGAACGTATACCCGGGTAAGAGGAGTGTTTGAAGATGTATTTTTTATTCAGGGTGGTTCAGCCAAAGCTTCCATCGTTATTTCAAGCATTTCTCCGTTAATAATGCACCAATTTCTATAAAATTTATACCAAATTGAAGCTGAGGTACCCCATTTTTTGTTCACCAAATATGACGGGCCCAATTTCAACCACCCTGAACAGTTGGATTTCCATAAAATTCGGTTGAAATTTGGGCTCAACTATTTTTTCAGTTCAAAACGACGCCAGTCCAGATGGCTTTCATATGACCATGCTGGGCCGTCTCCAAAATTGGAAATACTTCATTATGTCCGTCTTCCTGCAGGGCAGAGTCTTCGGCGACGCCGCATTTTACGAAAAAATCCCGGTCCAAGTGCCACCGCCGAACAAGTTGATGCAAAGATCGGCGTTGTTTATTCAAAACACCAACGAATACGTTGAATTGCCCAAGGTGAGCAGCGCAAAGGTGGTTCAAGTCGGAGGAATCGGGATTTCAGCGCCGAAGAACTTGAGTAAAGTGAGAATTTTTGAGATTTATTTTTTGGGTCAGCGACAGTTCGGGTCAACGATGCTATGGATTGTATCGGTTCGTCGTTGCATGGAGGCTAGGAGAAGGCTTAGTTAGCAGAAATAATAAGATTTATCGGGTCCAAAGATAGCTTATTACCGATTTCTGAGACATTTTACATGTACTCACATCAATAATATCTAGATGGTTACGGATCTTCATTTTTTGCCGCAAATTTTGGTCTTTTATATGTTACAACAACTCAGGATAAAGAAAACCAACGTTAGTAAACAGGGTATTTCAAGAAATTTTGCACAAATTTTTTTGCTTATATCTTTCTGCTCTTTGCAGCTATCCAGGAGTTTTAAGTGGTATTTAAAATTAGAAGTCGTGCGTTTTTACAATATGAAAAAGAATTGTTTCCTGTCTTGGTCGAGGGACCATTTTTCGGCGGAGACATTTGTTGTTTTTTTTTTTTGAAAATTGCACCTCTTTACAAAGCCCAGATTTCTTTATTATGGATGAAATTAGGTCTGCAACATCTGGCAGGACTGTCGAGACCAACGCATCTGTTAGTCTCGACAGTTTTGCGGATGTTTCACACATCGGCGAAGGCTCGGCAGAGGTTCGTTTACCATCGGAGGCCGTTTTGGGAACTTGGCTTTGTTAGAATTAGAAAAAGTGGACCTATTTCAAGCCTTTTGGCGAAGGTTCTCCGTCGAGCCTTCAACAAGGCTCAGCCGGCCATCCAACGGCTTTGTCAGGCCTCGTAGGCACTTCCTACAACTTTTTTTTGGGGTATCCACCTGCCCTACCCCCGTTATCAATCGATTTTGTATACATATGTTGACCCGAACTGTCGCCGACCCGAAAAGTCGGGACTCGATTTATCACAATATTTTGACCTGTATTCTAGGACATTCAACAAATAGTCGATGGCGCCGGCAAAGGAGTTGTCTACTTTTCATTCGGCTCGTTGGCGGACAGCAGTATGATGCCGGAGCGTGTTCGACAGGCTTTCTTGGGAGCCTTCCACAGACTGCCAGATTATCAGTTCATTTGGAAGTTTAACGAGAAATTGAAGGAGGCTGGGCGAAATGTTCACACCGTTGACTGGGTTGACCAAGTTTCTTTATTGAGTAAGTGGAATTTTCACCATATTCAGAGGGATTCACGAGCTGTAACCCTTACAAGGAAAGTGTCCCAAGTGAGAGGCTCAGGAAAAAAGTTGGTTTTGGTGTTCTAAAATCATCATGTCATTTATTTTTTCATCGATTCGACTCCAGTAAAACTGGTGCATACATATCAGTTTGTCGGGAAAATAATGAGCACACTGTCGCATCGAAAATCGCATCGCTAAAAAAATGAAAAAAAAATGAATTGTGTCGCGGCAAGATCAAACTGAGTTTCATTTCAGCGACGCGGTCGGCGCAGCGACATATCCACATTATCTTCCGGACAGACTGATAGTATAGTAGCATTTTCATAAAGCACATGGGCATTTTTTAAGGCTTTGGGAATATCAGGACTTTTAGTCTCGGAGGTCCCAAAAAATTTGTTAGTTACATAACAGTCTGTCGGGAATATATATTAGGTTGTCCCATAAATAATGTCCCTCTTCGAGAGGGGCAAAATCAAAAGTCTATAAAAAACGGAAGCACCAGCCAAATTTCACAATGTTACTACCGTTTTGTAGCTGTGATCTCAGGCTTTCGTTTAATGTATCGCATGCCATATTTGGATGAAATTACAGTAATTTAGCGCTAATTCAAAATTGTGGAAAAAATGTAGATTCATGCCATCAACTTGTAGGAGGAAAAACAGGGTGCTAAGGTTTCAGAACCTACACGAAATATCAACACTATGTTCAGCCAGTGTGCTGTGAGTTCGGTGACGGTGAAACGATGGTCTCAAAAAATTCGACCTGGCCGCGGGGACCCCTAAGACACAGTGCGTCCTCTCAGCTTTGCGAATTTACCCTGAGGTCATTGGTAGACAAAAATCATGAAATCAACGTCCGACGCCTTTCTGGGACTGTGGTGGTGTCATAATTATCAGCGGTTAATGGTTCGATGCCGATAGTTTCAAGAAAAAGCTCGACAAATTCTTCCCATATAAGTGGACCAAAACCCCGAATGAAGGTACCGCGGTTTTTGCTTTCCGAGCCGAACATCCAGATTTCCTGGATCGTACCATGGCTTATAATGAAAAGTGGATTAACAACGACACCTAGACAAGATTTGGTCAATGAAGCACCCCGGAGTACTACCACAGCACCTCCCAAATTCTGAGTCCCACTAGAAGACGGTCATGACCACTTTTTTGATGGCGTAACGTTAGCTTCGCACACTAGAAATTCTTAGAACCTGCGCAAACAGTAAACAGCATCCTCTACTGTACCTACATAGACAATTTGTGGCACAATCTGCCTTCAGAAATACACTGCAGAAGTCCGAAAGTTCTTGGCAGGAACGCCGAAACTCACCTTGCAAAAATGACCCTCCGGAATCCAAATTAACAAAGATACGAGACTCTCCCCTATTAGGCGTATTCGTCAAACGTAGCCTATACAGATTACCACCTGTTCAAGGATCTACCACGTTTCATCCGTGGTAGGGAAATCATCAATTAAGACGCCCTTCAAAAGGCCTTTGAAAGTTTCATCGGCTTCAGGAGCCGGAGTTTTGAAGCCACCGGCTTAAAAAAACTCTTGGTACATTCTACTAAGCGTGCTCAAACGGATGATAATTATTTTGATTAAATAGATCGCAGTTACTGCGGTAAATTTTATTGTTTAAGGAAATATTTGGAAGAGGGACACTATTTATGGGACAACCTAATATAATGAGCATTATTACACATCGAAAATCATATCGCCGTTGAAAAATGAAATGTGTCGCGACAAAACCAAATTGCTCTTTGCTTCAGCGACACGACTGGCGCAGCGACATTGTGCTCATTATTTTCCCGACAGACCTATAATCCAATAATTACTTTCCTTTTCAGACCACCCCAAAATGAAAGCCTTCATCACGCATTGCGGGCTTAACGGCGTGAATGAAGCCGCCTTCGCCGGAGTTCCGATGGTCGCCGTCCCTTTGTTTGGCGATCAAACCTACAACACCGCCGTCATCAAACACGCCGGCATTGGAGTCAACTTGGACAAGTTGAAAATCACAGAGGAAACAGTCTACAACGCCCTGATCACAGTGCTTCATAGCGAGACAATTCAACGAAATTCGGACAATTTAGCGAAATTATTGCAAAATCTCCCCGAATCCCCGAAAATTCGGTTGATAAATGCGGTCGAGAGGGCGACCGAGTTCCCGGAAGTCTACGAGAAATTAACCTTGCCCATGGCCGGGATGTCTGTGATAACGTATTTCGGGTTGGATTTATTGTTTGGTCTTTCATCAATTTTCGCCGTCATTATTCTTGTAGGAATTATTGTGATAAGAAAATTGTGTAGACGCTTAAAAAAAGTTGTGCGGAATGAGAAAAACAAGTGTGAATAAATCGTGAATTTCTCAAAAAATATAATAGAAATTCTGCCATTCTCCTTGTTCGCCGATTACGGGCCATAGTAAAAAAATTGAAAAATGATTTGTTGCCAGCCGCTCACGCCTTGCCGCGACACAATTTATTAGGCCGCCCAGAAAGTTCGTTCGTTTTTTTCATTGCTTTGTTTTACGAGGATTGTTCGTTGTTTGACAAAGGGTACATATTTATTTGATACAGCCGGTTTTGTAGAGGAGAAAAAGCTGCATCAAAGAAATATATTCCATTTGCAAAGGAACAAACAATCCATGTAAAACAAAGCAAAGAAAAAACGAACGAACATTCTGGACGACGCAATATTTTCGGCGATGCGATTTTCGATGCGACAGAGTGCTCATTATTTTCCCGACAGAGTGATAAATAAGTGTGATGTCGCAGCGGCACAATTGATCGTTTCGCCACGGCAAAGAACTCGCCCTATGGCGACCCTAAGATTGCTTTGACATCGAGCACAAAAGTTCTCCGACAGCCTATCTGGAACATCTTCCGGATGGGAATTCATTTTTAAATTTCGCATGCCTATGCTCTAAATAAGCAAGGATTAAACTACCAAAAATCTTAGCTATGCAGCGACAGTAATGCGCTACAAACTTACAGGGGAAGTACTCCAAGTGCGACGCTCAGATTTTCTTTAAATTTTGCACACACGTCGGGTATGGACTAAATATCAATTTCTGAAAGTTTTAGCTGGCGCTTTGCCGGCGCTGCCGAGATATCGAACGATTTATGCCGCCGAGAGAGCACGCTAAACGTGGAGAGCGGTCAAAAAGAAAAGCGCTTTTTGGCCATAACCTTGGCAGTTTCGTGCGAAAAACATGATTTTTTGTACAAACATTATCCTTTACGGTTGAAATAGGCATGAAACTTTTCGTGCCGAAATTCGGCAAAAACTAAATTTTCGCCGACTTTCGATCTAAAAATCTCGGTTGTTTCTGCAAAGCGCGAGCTTGGATTCTCGCATATATCTTATAAAACATTTTTCTAAATTTGTGCCAAGTCTCATCAAAATCTGAGCGTGGCACTTGGAGTACTTCCCCTGTGAGAAAAATTTTTCTACCAAAAGCCGCAAAAGAAGGGTCAATGTTTATGCATATCATCTGAGCATTTCCCTCCGAAAATCTTCGATTCACATCTCCTTTTCACGTGAATTATATCTACGGACCAAGCTCGTCTGCTTCTCACGTAAACAGCAAATTCCCTAGTCCTTAACACAAACCATATGTCACAAAAGCAGAGCCGCTATTTCGAGCCGAGTTGAAACCGATCGTCAACGGTCTTACGCGCAGAGTTGAAAAAAGTTGGTTAAAGGAGTAGACACCGTCCAAACATTAAAGCATGTGAAATGCATGTAAAACTTAGCGAGCTAATTGATTTTGCGGCGAGACATTGGATTAACTTTTTGAAAAGTATACTCCCCGCCAAAAGTTTTGACCCCCCTTCTAATTTGGTCCAGAGTGTACCAATTTGGACCAAATTTGGTACGTAGTCTACTGACAGCCTAGTAATAAAAAATATCATAGTAGGAGAAACCATATAGCTGTATTTCAAAATCCAGGGACAATTTTCAAAAATCACCTCAAAAAAACGGGACAAAAGTTTTGACCCCCCTGCAAAAAAATTAAATATCGCCACCGGATGTAGCCCGAACCTTTTACAATCGATGCCCCATACCTGAATACAGATTGATAAATGCTTTTTCGTTGAATGCTTCGTTGCATTTGAGGATGCAACGCGTTAAACTGATTTTGATGTAGAGCTGCCCAAAACGGTAAAAATCTTGTACTGGCGCTTTCTAAAAGTTCTAAATTATGTTCACATCATGTGATCTTGACGTGTTATAACCTGCATTAACCTTTTCCTTTCGAAAAAAGTCCATGATGGCCTAGCAGTATCGATTCGGCCGATATCCAGTTGTCATGGTCAGCCTTGGTGAGCCATTTGCTCTTTGACTAAAGGTCTAGATGTTGCCGCTAGGTCCTCAATCTAATCCTGAGACTTGTGTCTACTCTCAAAACAAGAATAAACCCCCGCTGACACGATCCCAAATGGTTTGTGGATGCAACTTTACCGATCTGCACCTTAAAGAAAAAGCCGCGTTTTTCAAATGGATTTTTTGCGACCAAAAATGGCTTTCATTTGATGGGCCAGGTAATTTAGGACGCTACAGCACCCGCCATACTCATTTGAGACGTACGGAACGCCAAATGGGCGGTGGGGATGGCATCGTACTCGGGGGCATCTACAGTAACGGCAAACTTAAGATTAAGGTGAATGAAACCCATTCCAAAACGCGTCAAATCGTAACTTTTTACCCCGCTGAGAGTAAATAGGAGTCTCAGGATTAGATTGAGGAACTACCGACCACATCTAGACCTTTAGTGAAAGAGCAAATGGCTCACCAAGGCTGACCATGACAACTGGATATCGGCCGAATCGATACCGCTTGGCCATCATGGACTTTTTTCGAAAGGAAAAGGTTAATGCAGGTTATAACACGTCAAGATCACATGATGTGAACATAATTTAGAACTTTTAGAAAGCGCCAGTACAAGATTTTTACCGTTTTGGGCAGCTCTACATCAAAATCAGTTTAACACGTTGCATCCTCAAATGCAACGAAGCATTCAACGAAAAAGCATTTATCAATCTGTATTCAGGTATGGGGCATCGATTGTAAAAGGTTCGGGCTACATCCGGTGGCGATATTTAATTTTTTTGCAGGGGGGGTCAAAACTTTTGTCCCGTTTTTTTGAGGTGATTTTTGAAAATTGTCCCTGGATTTTGAAATACAGCTATATGGTTTCTCCTACTATGATATTTTTTATTACTAGGCTGTCAGTAGACTACGTACCAAATTTGGTCCAAATTGGTACACTTTGGACCGAGTTAGAAGGGGGGTCAAAACTTTTGGCGGGGAGTATAACTTGTAATTTATGACTTGTCCCCTACATGTATGTTTAGGTCAAAACTTGCCAAAATTCGAACCTTGTTTGTAAATTTGGGATTAAAAAAGCAAGTCGAATAATGCTCGACCAGACATCGATTTTCTTTGAGAAAATTTCGAGAATACTTCGCAAGGAAATCATAGCCAATCAGCTTTACCACAATGGGGGCAACGAGCCCGATCACTCCACTGGTACGTCCCAAAAAAAATGCTTGTTTTCCCATGGGTCCTGACGGAAAATGTTTAGGTCAGGATAAAAGATTTTTGTACTACTAAAATCTCCGTGTTTTTCTGTCCTATTCATTTCAGTTTTGTGTTCATATCGATTAACCAACATGGTTTTTCAAAATTTCAAACAAAGGAACTGCCATTTTGTCACTATTTTTGAGCCGTTCAAGGGATTGATTTGCTCGGTATCCGGCCCTGTCGACTCGGATTTGGATTGCGATATGAGGATCAACATAGAGGGGGCCTACGCCTGACTCTAGAAAGTTATAAAAGAGTTCAAGACAAGCCAAAACTCGTATTCTCAAAGCTGCAGCTCGGTCTTTCCATGATTAATTGTCATCTTAAGCAAAAATTGAATGTGAAATGATGAGTGCCCACTAGATAAAAACGAAGCCAAGTTTTTCGTGGAATTTGTTGCAAGAGCCAAAATATGACGATGAAGGTTATCTAGCCGCTATCTGAATCGTTCATATAAAAGTGGTCGCCGAATTTCTCGACTTTTATTTTTTTCTGTTGCGTCGAATTTCAGTGCAAGAATGGGTTGACATCGATTTTGCAAAATCAGTGCCAAAAAAGTTCGGAAATTTGGAAACAACCAGTGCAGATTTTGGGAAATCGCTGCAGGACGAAAATTAAAGTGTCCACTGATTTTTCAAAATCAATGTTAACCCATTTTTGCACCGAAATTCGACTCAACAGCAAAAATAAAAGTCGAGAACTTCTGTGACCACCTTTTTATCCAATTAAACAAAATTTTGTAAGACCTCTTCACTCCTGAATAGGTCGACTTTTTTGTTACTCCCAACTTTGAGACAATTTGCCGCACTGCACAATAAACTGTAGTTTACGCCTGCAGACGCCACTGGAACAAAGTCACAATCAATACGGTGGGTTAACAAATTTCTCATCCCTTCAGCCGCTCGTTCCATTACCATAAACTCAAACTACTCTTACACTGGTACTTTAACCATCTTTTGTCTGCCCTTTCTGTCTCCCCACCAAACATCATTAGGGTTCCGAGTTCTAAAACACAAAAAGAGTCACAAACTAAGTCTTGTTTGTCAGTTTAAATACGGTAAAGGCGGACAATTTGTCATTCGTTCGATCATGTTTTCCGCTAGTTTTCTCTTACTGACCTTGCTATGGTCACAAATTAGCGCGTATAATTATTTGGTGATCTCGACAAATTTCGTCTACTCTCACACCGTTTTTAATGCCAAAATCGCGGAAGTGCTGCAGGACCGAGGACATCATGTTGTAAGTGGGAAGAAACGTGACCCATGTTCAATAGCATGGCTACAACTCTGTGAAGGCAAATTTTCCAGAGACTAAAAAGGCTTAATGGGACTGTCTTCTATACAGCGATGGACTCGATCCAGTGGCAAAAAACGTACCATTTTGCATCCAAGAAGTAAAAAAATGAAGCAAAATGCCTCCCTCTCCAACAAAAAACTCCGTTTTGAAGGGCGCGCCTTCTGCTTGACAAAAGGCGCGCTTTTGAAATGAGAGTTTCTTCACTTGGAGAGTGAGGCATTTTACCACATTTTTTGATACTTCGCGGATGCAAAATGGTACGTTTTTTGCCACTGGATCATTTCCGCCACTGTAACTCAGCCCATTTTTCTGTAACAGCAAAAATAGCCCGGATTTTTCAGAACTTCATTCTCTTCAGAACCAACAACTATACGAAGTTTAATCCTGGGCCTTTGCGAAATGTGACCGTCATTACCGCGGACAGCATTGACCTCATGACAGAAACAGCATCCAAACTGAAGCTTTTCAACGACGTCTTCAGCGATAACGAACCCCTCTTCGGAGATGATCAAGTCCGACCAATTTTCGAAGCCATGAAAATTTACTGCAAAGGTGAGGATTTCGAAATTCAATAACAAAAATGTTCTATCTAACTAAACGTTTGATTTCAGACCTTTTATACAACGAACAAGTCAAGAAAATCGCTGAAGAAATCAAATATGACGGGATTTTCACGGAGAGCCATGATGTTTGTGGCCAATCGATGACACACATTTATAACATCAAACCATTGTTTTTAATGTCGCCAGTGCCGATTCCGGAACATTCAGCCATCGAAATGGGGATTCCTTTTAATCCGAATGTTGTGCCAGGTACGGATGTTAGAGAAAAGTTTGTGTTGAATCCTAGGGACGCAACTTTTTTCATCAAACAAAATTTTGACTGCAAGCTACAGTGACGGAACTATCCAGCGGCAAAGAACGGACCATTATGCATCCGGGAAGTATCAAAAAATGTAGGAAAATGCCTCCCTTTCCAACTGAAAAACTGGGTTTTGAAGGGCGCCCTTCAAAACAGAGTTTTTTACTTGGAAAGGGGGGGTATTTCGCTACAATTTTTGATACTTCCCGGACGCAAAATGGTACGTTTTTTACCATTGGGGCAGGTCCGCCACTGTACGTTTCTTCTATTTCTCGAACCGAAATCAGAGAAACCATTTTTTGCACTTTTACGCTTGAATTTTCTCAAAAAATCCTTTCAGTCCTAAACCGCGCCCCTCCCAACGGAGTGTATATGACGCTTTTGGAACGGATCCAAAATTGGCGAGAATATTACGACTCGACCGTAAAAATGTCCAAATGGTTTGCAAATCCCGAAGTCTACGAATTAACGAATCTCCAGCTCCCACATCCCGCAGAATTCACCAAAAACGCGGCGTTTTACATTCAAAATACCAATGAATTTGTCGACTTGCCTAGACCAATCAGTTTGAAACAACTTTTCGTTGGAGGTGTTGGTATTACCAAAGCGAAAGCGTTGAGTGAGGTAAGTAACAGTAAAAGTTTCAATTCTACAGAGTCAGACAGCCGAATGTGTAAGGAGTCCATGTTGAATCTCTCGACGAATCAATCTATTCCGTACAAAAACAGGAATATTCTTTATCAAGGCGAAAATGCCAATGCAAAATTTCAAACTTCTACGCCAAATGAGGCCTTTTTTGTCGTAGAAATTTGAAACTTTGCATTCACATTTTGGCGTTGATGAAGAACATTTCTGTTTTCGTACGGAACAGATTGACTCGCCGAGACATTCAACAAAAACACCTTACACTTCGGCTGGCCCACCTTGTCCAGTGGCGGACCTGATCCAGTGGCAAAAAAGGTACCATTTTGCATCCGGGAAGTATCAAAAAATGTGGCAAAATCCCCCCTCTTCAAGTGTCCAGATGAAAAAACTCCGGTTTAAAGGGCGTCTTTTGTGAGGGGAAGCCGCGCAATTAAAAACAGAGTTTTTTATTTGGAAACGGAGGTATTTTGCCACATTTTTTGATACTTCCCGGACGCAAAATGGTAGGGTTTTTACCGCTGGATCATGTCCGTCATTGTACCATGTACTTTTTCCAACCTCCAGATATTAAAAAATCACTGTGTTAAAAGTATTTCAGGAGATTCATCAAATCTATTCCTCCGCTAAAAAAGGCGTTGTCTTTTTTTCGTTCGGATCCTTGGCTGATAACAAAAAACTCCCACAAAACGTCCGAACAGCATTCGCTGAGGCGTTTTCTCAATTTCCGGATTATCAATTTATCTGGAAATTCAACGACAAGTTGAACGAAAGTAGCATTGGCAATGTTCACACACTTCAGTGGGTGGATCAAGTGTCAATCTTGAGTAGGTTTAAAACTGAAGTTTTTCAATTTCGTCGGAAATTTTCTTGACTCTTTTCTGCCGAGATTTCTAGACCACTTTTTCCAGCCCAACTTTCTACAGTCGAGGACCTAATCCAGTGGCAAAAAACGTACCATTTCGCATCCAGGAAGTATCAAAAAATGTGGCAAAATACCTCCCTCTCCAAGTGAAAAACTCGGTTTTGAAGGCGCCCTTTCCCTCATGAAAGGCGTGCTTTTCAAAACCGGAGTTTTTTCACTTGGAAAGGGAAGCATTTTGCCACATTTTTGACACTTCCTCGATGCAAAATGGTACGTTTTTTGCCACTGGATCGGGTCCCCCACTGTACTTGCTTCTTTTCAGAACACCCAAAAACCAAAGCCTTTATCACCCACTGCGGACTGAACAGTTTGAACGAAGCCGCCTTTGCCGGCGTTCCCTTGATTTCCGTGCCTCTTTTCGGCGATCAAACCTACAACACGGCCATTGTAAAGCATATCGGAAACGGAGTGCACTTGAACAAGCTGAAACTAACTTCCAAAATCATCGTCAAAGCGCTGAATTCCGTTCTCAACGAGGAAAAATACGGGAAGAATGCGAGAGAATTGAGCGAACTGCTGAATAATCTACCGCAATCGCCCGAGGAGAGGCTGATTAATGCCGTGGAACAAGCAACAAGATTTCCAGAAGCTTATGAGAAACTGATTTTGCCTGGGGCAAAAATCTCATTTTGGGCCTACTTTGGATTGGATATTGTTGGACTACTAATTAGTTTGATTGTTTTTAGCGGTTTTGTTGTATATTTGTTGTTCAGAGTGATGGTTAGGATATATTTGACAGTTGAGAAGAAAAATAGAAAAAAACTCGAGTAACGTTATGTATAATATAAAATGAACGTATGTATAGCGTAAATTATGACGAAATAAATGCAATATTTTAAACTTTTCGTCGCTGTCTGCATGGGGAAGGCCAGTAGAAGGCTCAGTAAATAGAAATAACAAAATTGATCGAGTCCTAGGATAGCTTATCACTTATTTTGAGCTATTTTACATGTACTCACATCTATAACATCTAGATAAAAGTTACGGATCTTCATTTTTCGCCGCAAACTTTGGTCTTTTATATGTTACAATAACTCAGTGTAAAGAAAACCATCGATGGTCGGCGAAGACGGCCATCCAACGGCTTTGCCAAGCCTCGTAGGCACTTCCTACAATCTTTTTTTTGGCTCTCCACCAGCCCTACACCCCCGTATCGATCGATTTTGTGTTGACCCGAACTGTCGTTGACCCGAAAAGTCGCGACGCGAAAAAACGAAAACTGTCTTCGAAAAGTGCGAGCCAAAACTTTCAGCGAATCATTGTAGCCGCTTCAGAACTCGTATGAAAATTTTGAAGCAAATTAAATCGCCACATGTGAGTGACTTCGCAATTCACATGTTTTTCCGAAAGTTGTGTTTGTAGTTTGTAACCTGATCTCTGTGAAGTTGATTTTTGTTGAAAGTCGTTCCACTTCAAGGTTTTTTTGCAATGAAATGTTCAAGACCAAAACAGAATGTTTTATGCTTTGTCTTGAAGACCTTTGAACGAGGTTTTACAGCAGTCTTTATTGGCGATTATAGCAAAAAAACACCAAAAATAAAAAAATCGCCTGCATAATTTAGAAAAAAATAAAGAAAAAATACACGTTTCGGGCTTTTCCGGTCAACACAAAATCGATCGATACGGGGTGTAGGGCAGGTGGATACCCAAAAAAAGTTGTAGAAAGTGTCCACGAGGCCTGGCAAAGCCGTTGGATGGACGGCGAAGGCTCGGCGGAGACTTGGCAAAGGCTTGCAATATGTCCACCTTTTCTAAGTTTAGCTATTACTAACGTTAGTTTTCTTTACCCTGAGTTATTGTAACATATAAAAGACCAAAATTTGCGGTGAAAAATGAAGATCCGTAACTTTTATCTAAATATTATTGATGGGAGTACATGTAAAATACCTCAAAATAGGTGATAAGCTATCCTAGGACTCGATCAATTTTGTTATTTCTATTTACTTAGCCTTCGCTAGCTTCCACCATGCAATATTGAAAATAATAAATAATAAATTGGGAAAACAACCAAATTTATGTAAGAAACCCGAAATTCCAACAAAAAATTTTATTCAACAACAAAAAAAAACAAAACAAATTAAATTTTTTTGCCAAAAAATGACAACAAATAGGTGAGAATCAAGTGAAATAACAAGTTTCTGAATCAAATAGCAAAATTACACAATTTCAATATTGATATTGGCAGGATGAGACAAAAATATTAGAGAAAATACCCAAAAACGAGGAAATTAGATGAAAAAAAAATCAAAATTAAAGGTCAGCTCACCATAAAATAAAAATTAAGCATCAAAATCAACAATATTTCCTACAAATTTGCCAATGAAATTCAAAAAAAAATAAATAAAATTTCAAAAAATTTTTGTCTAAAATAAGGTCAGAAGTCAGCAAAATCAAAAATCCGAAAACAATTTCTTCCACCAACTTATGTATCCCATTGCATCTGTCCAAACGGGATTACATATTCTTCGGTAATCGGGCCAGTCTTCAGGATAATATGGCCATTGCTCAATTCGAAGGTGAACCCATGAGTACGGCAGAAATGGATCGTACGCAGGACGTCCGCAATTTTCGGGCAATTCTGAGGCTGAAAACAAAGCCAAATTATGAGATGTAACTACAAGAAATTATGATAGAAACAACCAATATTTTCAAACTGATATCTATACTCCGCCGATTTAATTTGGACCAGTCTGAAACTTGAAAACGGTTATAGATATGAACTCCATTCCTTCAACAAGTTTGATCACCAGTCGACTCTATGTTCAACTGTAGCCAAATATTTCCTCTGCCTTGAGGCACAAGAAAAATATTCGGATTTTTTAATTTTTTCTGTCGAAAAAGTTTGGACCAGGGCAACAAAAATTTGCATTTCTTTATCACTAGGTGGGGTGAAACCATGACAACTTGTGAAAATAATTGTGATTCCCTGCTGATTCTAGCGAGCAGGGAATTCCGAGATTAGCGCTGTGTTTAAGGCCCTGAGGGCAATTTTTAAGAAAATTCCCAAAATTCCAGAAATTTTTCGCCCTAGCGCTTGAGTAAGAAGCGTAAATCGTCTTAAATTAGTTTTAGTGCAACCACAGTATCGCGTACATCTAATTGGATGATGTTATAAAATAGTTTTACATCCAAAATTTTTTGTTCTTGGAGGATTTGCGACTTTGAAACTTGGGTTGGCGATAATAGTGAGGCCACTGCGCTCAAACAACTGCTAAATCATACAGCGTTTTGCTTGGGACATATGAGGGGCATGCCACACTTTCCTTCTGTGTCAAAACAATATCCAATTTACACGCGACAAATGCACAATAGACCGAACACTTTGATAAAAAAAGTTTTCGTTGGCCCAGTCGAAACATGTTGAGAAAAACAATTTAATGTGCATCAAATTAAGTTCTATCAGGTCTGGCAAGCACCTCATAGCGGAATAAACGTACAATATACATATAGAAACATCTTTTTTCACTTTGGAAAACTTTTAAGTAAGCACCCTCTTCTTAAATTTTTTTATCAAAGTGTTCGGTCTATTGTGCATTTGTCGCGTGTAAATCGGATATTGTTTTGACACAGAAGGAAAGTGTGGAATGCCCCTCATATGTCCCAAGCAAAACACTGTATGATTTAGCAGTTGTTTGAGCGCAATGGCCTCACTATTATCGCCAACCCAAGTTTCAAAGTCGCAAATCCTCCAAGAACAAAAAATTTTGGATGTAAAACTATTTTATAACATCATCCAATTAGATGTACGCGATACTGTGGTTGCACTAAAACTAATTTAAGACGATTTACGCTTCTTACTCAAGCGCTAGGGCGAAAAATTTCTGGAATTTTGGGAATTTTCTTAAAAATTGCCCTCAGGGCCTTAAACACAGCGCTAATCTCGGAATTCCCTGCTCGCTAGAATCAGCAGGGAATCACAATTATTTTCACAAGTTGTCATGGTTTCACCCCACCTAGTGATAAAGAAATGCAAATTTTTGTTGCCCTGGTCCAAACTTTTTCGACAGAAAAATTAAAAAATCCGAATATTTTTCTTGTGCCTCAAGGCAGAGGAAATATTTGGCTACAGTTGAACATAGAGTCGACTGGTGATCAAACTTGTTGAAGGAATGGAGTTCATATCTATAACCGTTTTCAAGTTTCAGACTGGTCCAAATTAAATCGGCGGAGTATAAAGCAACATAAAATAAGGTCAGCAAATCTTTTTCGTGCAATTTTCCTCATTCAAAATGGCCAAATCAAGAAACTAGAGGTAATTTTGCCTCTAGAATTGTCAAAACTTTCTTAGAAATCATTTTTGTACTATCTAAAATCAACAAATTATATTATCCTACCCTTTGTTCCAAACCACCAACTTCCGGATGAGTCTCTTGAGTTGGATTAGACTCCGTACCGATCTCCCTTGATTCATTGTGACCTTGAATTTCGTGGTGAACGGAATTTTCGACAGGTTGGGACTCGACCATCTCTTCGCGAACCTCTTCTTCACCTCGTTGTCTCTCCAAAGACGGTGGCAAATTCATATTTTCCAGAGTATTCAATTCTCTTCCAAAGCTCCTCAGAGGCTCTTGTTCTGCACTCTGAAAAACTCAGTGTATAGTAACCATGTTCAAATAGAGAAAAACATGGAAAAATTTTAGATCTAGATCATCTATCTGATCTGTTGCGAAACTCACCCGTTCCCAGGCGGCAATCTCCCTTTCTCGACGACGGAGTGTGTCGAAATTTACGGCCAAACTTGAGAAAGGCTGTGTCGGAACTTCTGAAGATGTATCTGTCGAAGTCTCCTTGGAGGGAACACGCTTTCGTCTTTTGAATTTTCTGAGTTTGTATCCGACCATGACGGGGTTCTAAACTTCAATGCAAAACATAATAAAAACCTTACGTAACGTTTAGAAGACTTGGTGGCAGAAGAACGTGCCTTAGAGCCCATAGCTGACGTTTGAAATGGCCTTTGATTGTACCAATCGACGATTTGTTGATACATCTATAATTAATAACCAAAGTAAGATCAAAAAACTAAAAAATAGAGCTGAAAATTTCAACGTACCTCCGACAGTCTACCAGTAGCAGCAGCTTCGTGCGCACGAAGTCTCATGTAATAAAATTCGCGAGTAATACATTTGCGGACATCTCGACATCGACCAGGGAACTTGTGGTCGAAATCCTCGGCAATCCTGTCGTATATGCGAGAGTTCGAACTTCCACCTTTTCCGGGCTTCAACTCGGACAGGTAAGGAGCTAAAACCTCCCAGATAAGCGATTCCAACTGAAAGAAAACGTCAAGACTTTCAGGGATAACAAAACTGATACCTAAAATTAAAAAAAAGAAACGAAAAAGTAACTTACTGGCTTGTTCAAATAAGCAAACTCATTTTCAGCCTTCTCTCCGGCATTTGCATCGGGTGTTGCGGTAGTTTGATCATCATAAAACACCCTTTCTTCTCCAATGTGATCTTGAGGATTTGAATTGCAGGGAGCCAGCTCATTCCGAGGCTGATATTCAAGCTGATCACTGTTGTCCAGGAAAAATTTTGTCTTTTGATCACCAAAATTATAGACGTCGTTCGTCGCATTCGATCCCATTATCAAGTGTAATATACTGAGATCTGAAATAACGAAGTAAGCACGGTAAAAAATGTCTAATATGGGCTAACACGAGCAATAAGAAAGTAATCAACATTCAAAACCGAAATAAAACGTCAGTAAATTGCCTTAGACCTCAGACCCGAAAATTATTACCTAAATCAATATAACAAAGGGTGAATCCCACAACAAGTACTCCACAAAGGTTGAATTAGCCATGTAACATGTTTACCAAACCGCAAAAACATGTAACCGACCAATAAACATTGTGACGTCATGGCTCGCGCACTTCAGATCGTATTGGTGCAGAATGCCAAAATCATGTTTTCGCGGAGGAGGTTGGATTTTTCGGTGTAATTTCGGAAATTTGAAAAAAATGTGATTTTCATGCTGATTTAGATGTCTTTCACTGTGAAAAAAAACAAAAAAATTGTTAGATTTTGAAAAAAATTTAGGTCAATTAGCTCAAGTTGATCATGACAAGTTGATAGTAAATTTTTGGTAACATTTTTTTGGCCTGGCTTTACTTTCGATTGTTTTTTTAACACACTTCAATCTTCTGTCTGCCCATCACATTGATTTGATCGTGAGAAATTGCAGTGATTTCGTTTTCCGTCACCATTTCTGGTTTGTGACCTGCTCTTTGAAATATTTAATCTGTGACAAAAGTACCTTTGATTTTTAAAAGTTTTGTTATAAACTATACCGAGACGGAATACCGAGCACATTTTGCTCTCGTCAAGATGGAAAAAAATCACAATGTTATGTCAAAAGAAGAAAGGTTTTTAATAATTTATTAGTGTATCTAACCAGGTCTAGAAATGTTTATTGAAACAAACAATTTTTTACACTTCCAGACGGTGAACATACTACAGCGAGCTTCACAAAGACTGAAGTTGATTTTACACACAAATTTACATAAAATGCCTCGGGCATTTTACCGTTTCTATCAAATTTTTTATCTTCACCATCAAAATTGAAGTCGAAAAAAATTTTCGATCAGAAAATAGTGGTTTTCCAAAAACCTTCATCCCAAATTCACGTGAAATCTCCAGAAACCACCGTAGCCCGATTCCAACTCGTTTGTGGTTTGTGTTCGCTCCGCTCCGCCGGAAATTGCTCCGTTTTTCGTCATCTCTCCTCCCATTTCTTTTCGGGGACGCCTCGAACGCAATCAGCAGATAAATACCGCCTAAAATCTATATAAATGGTCTCCATCTACCGAATTTGATTCAAACTTTGATCTACCAGACCATGCGGCAATTTTTGACCATCTGCGCGACACTTTTTTTGGTCTCTAATGTTAATTGTTATAAATATTTGTTCATTGCTACTAACGTTGGCTACAGCCATGTCGGATACATGGCGCGGATCGCAGAGACTATGCAGGAGCGAGGGCATCAAGTTGTAAGTTGATTTTGTTGGTTTTCACGTGATTTTAGAGACGAAACCTCATGGATAATATACGAATTTTTGAGTTGTTGATGGAAACAGGGGTTTTTTGTAAAATATCGGTTGTTATGGCCTACGGACACTGCTTTAGATTAGTTTTACATAATAAACCCTGTTTTTTACTGTTTGCATTCAACCTTATACTAGACAAAAACTATTGAAAAATTGTTCGTTTCAGCTCCGTAATCTTATTGTTTTCTGTTTCAGGACTTTGTCTACGCTCCAATTAACACGTTGGTCAACTATAAATTCAAGAATCTTAATGTTACTACACTAATTTTTCCCAATATCCACGAAACGACCAAACTATTGACAGAGACATCAATGTATGGCGATGTCTTCCAGGGTTACCACAATGTCCTTGGCAAGGATACTGTGAAGACTGTGGGTGGTCTCTTGAGAATCTATTGTTATGGTTAGTTATATCTTTTGAGATCAGATTTCTAGTGTAATATCGGGCGGCTTTGAGAGCGTCGGGTTTGGGTCGTACAGTTGATGTTTTGTGTTTTAGAGCTGATCAACCATCCGCAGATGCAGATCATCGCCCGGCAGCGCTATGACGGGCTCTTCACGGAGGCATTGGACGCTTGCGCGATGGGCGTGGGTCACTTGAATAATATCCGCCCGACGTTTGTGCTGTCGCCGTTGCCGATGTATGAGGCGCCGTCCTATTCTCTCGGAATTCCTTACAACCCAAACGTCCTTCCTGGTAAGCTTTTACCCTTTTTTTGCACTTGATTTTTAGACTTCTATCAATTTTACCTTCAAGTTTGTATCAAGTTTATGAAAACTTGGTGTCTTAGCCAAGAGTGCGCGAAAAATCTTTAGAAATTGCTCTCGAGAGACAGTTTACAGTGTGATAGAACTCTCGAAAACCCCCGAACAGTTTTGTTACAGAGTTTGTGCCCTAAAAGGCGGGTTCCTCTTGATCACCCAGCACACGTGTGGTTTATGCTCAATTATCGCCGAAAACGCGATTAAACACCAAAGAACTTTTCTATCTACCGTTTTTCAGTGATGAACATGGCTCCACCCAGCGGGATTCACATGAATTTCATGGAGAGGATAAGGAATTTGTACTATTACTACGACTCCGCCATCACCTCTCGGACCAAGCTTGCGGATTATCTGTTCGAGTTGGTTGCCGACAAGAATCTTCCACCTCCAGAAGATCTTGTTCGAAACGCCGCCTTGTTCATTCAGAATACGAATGAATTTGTCGATTTGCCAAAGGTTTTGAGCTCAAAACAAGTCCTGGTTGGAGGAATTGGCAATGGGAAAGTGAAGAAGCTGGAAAGTGTAAGTTTTTCGACATTCTTGTTGGTTTTTAGGCCACTCAAACCATCACAGGGTCAGTCTTGCCATTTAATAAAAGTTCAGGAGGGCTGCTTTGTTTTGGACTCGGAATTTATATTACACTAGACATCAAGTGTGTATTTAGATGTGGCGATCTGAGGAATGCCCTTTTTGTCGAATGTATGATTTAATTAGTTGCTTTACGAGTTTGTTGAAGTGTTGAACTCATTTTTATCTTCTTTGACATTCCAATTATGGGCAAAGTTTATCTTGCGCTTAGTACACCTAAATCAATATAAATTCTGTGCGTTTTCGTAATCTTACGTGATTTTCAGCCGATTCAAGACATCATTGACCTTTCGCAAGAGGGAATCGTCTATTTTTCGTTTGGATCATTGGCAGATAACACAAAAATGCCACAAAATGTTCGAAAAGCGTTTGTCGATGCCTTCGCCGAGTTTCCGGAGTACCAATTTATATGGAAGTTTGATGATATTCTCATGTACAACGTCTCAAATGTACATACATTCAGCTGGGTGGATCAAGTTTCAATCTTGAGTAAGGATTTTTTATTTTTTTTTTGTTTTCTTTTTTAGGTATTCATTGGATAGAATAAGGTTAAAAATTACGATTCTACTGTCTAAATTTGCAGACCATCCCAAGACAAAAGCGTTTATCACTCATTGCGGCCTCAACAGTCTGAATGAAGCAGCCTTTGCGGGTGTTCCGATGTTATCCATCCCCCTGTTTGGTGATCAGACCTTCAATACGGCTGTTGTGAAACATATTGGAGTTGGAGTGGCCCTCAGCAAGCTTGGTTTGACCAAGGAGAGCATTGTCGAAGCGCTGCGTGAAGTGTTGTACGATAAAAAGTGGGTTTTTTGAGGGTTTTTGTCATAAGACGGCCTAAAGTAATATAATTTTTTTTGAAATTTTTATGTTTTTAGAATCCACGAAAAGTCGACGAATCTCAAGAAAATCCTCCATTCGGTCACCTCACCCAAGGATCGCCTCATCCAGGCCGTGGAAATGGCGACGGAGTTCCCCGAAGTTTATGAAAACCTGAAACTTCCGACCGCTGGATTGTCTTTAATAACCTACTTCTCGATTGATCTCATCATCTACAGTGTTCTCATCACCCTAACGAGTATTTTAACTATTTATTTTTCATATCAAATCGTTTTTTATCAGCTTTTTTCAAAGTTTTTTGTTAATAAGGTCAAGATGAATTAGATGCAATAAATAGAATTTTTATTGTTGTCAATTGGCTGAATATTGTTTGAAATGAAGTGTGGAGGTCAGCTGAGGGGATTTTAAAATATTTTTTGATTAAAATTAAAAAAAGATTATATTATAGTAGGTAAAAAAGATGACAAATTTAGGATTTTTTGATGTGTTAAGGCTAATTATCGATGAATTAGGAGTCCACATGATGATTTACATATAATTTAAGGAGGTTGAAGCCTTACTGTAACGTATTTTACTTGAAATTATCAAAAATTTTAATAAAAAAAAAGATTTTTTTTGTTAGTTAGGACCCAATTAACGATAAAATCCATTTTTTTATTTCTTCTCCGAAATGATATGTCATTTACAACGGCTCGATTAAGCTCTCATCGGATGAGGTACCCTTTTTTCGGGGTTTTGTCTCCGGCAAACAGAAGGTCAAGATGACGGTAATCAAAGAGGAAGCGCCGAAAATTGCCCACGGAGCGGAAGGATGGTAAACGTCCTAAAATTGGTGGAATTTCATTTTACACTGGCTAAATTTTATATAAAAATTGAGTTCGTCAAGTTTTATAAAAGAGTTCGTCATCGTTTACCGTATGTCTAACATGAGGTCCAAGGGTCGCTCCCAAGTTCGAACAGACCGCGCACAGTCCCATTGCGGTGTTTCGGATGACTGTGGGGAAAATTTCCGAGCCATAGACGAAGAGATACATGAACGAGCCGGTCACTCCCATCTTGGTGAGCATCCACATGCTCACAAACACTGTGCGGTTGTCTGGAAAAAATGATAAGATTTTTTTTGAATTTTGGGAATTTGCCGAAATTGGTTGTAGCTTATTAGGGTAGTGCCCCAACTGCGACGCTCAGATTTTCTAAAAATTTTTCACAGACGCCGGGCACAGGCCACTTATCAATTCCTGAAAATGTTAGCTCGCGCTTTTCTGGGACAACCGAAAGATTCAACGATCTTTGCGGCCGAGAGAGTACGCGAAACGTGGAGAGCGGTAAGAGGAAAATCACTTTTTTGCCATGTCTTTGAGAGTTTCGTGCCATCACAGTTTCGTGCGGAAAAATAATATTTTTTGTGGAAAGAGCACTCCTTACAGACGAAATAAAAATTCACGAAAAACTGTAATTCTTTTGCCAACTTTACATCTAAAAATCTTGGTCGTTTCTGCATAGCGCGAACTTGGAGTCTCGCATATGCCTTACAGGGGAAGTACTCCAAGCGCGACGCTCAGATTTTCTTCAAATTTTGCACACACGTCGGGTATGGACTAAATATCAATTCCTGAAAGTTTTAGCTCGCGCTTTGCAGGCGCCGCCGAGATATTCAACGATCTTTGCGGCCGAGGGAGTACGCTAAACGTGGAGAGCGGTCAGAGAGAAAAACGCTTTTTGGCCGTAGCTTTGCAGTTTTGTGCGGAAAAATTTGATTTTTTGTAGACAGATTAACCTTTACGGTAGAAATAGGCACGAAAATTTTCGTGCCAAAATTCGGCAAAAAGTCCTAAATTTTCGCCGACTTTCGATCTAAAAACCTCGGTTGTTTCTGCAAAGCGCGAACTAGGATTCTCGCATATATCTTAGAAAAATTGTTCTAAGTTTGTGCCAAGTTTCATCATAATCTGAGCGTCGCACTTGGAGTACTTCCCTTGTTAGAAAAAAATGACCTAAATTTGCGCAAATTTTATAAAGATCTGAGCGTCGGACTTGGGCTACTCGAACTATAAATCGCTAAAAATCTTAGCCCACGCTTTGAAAAAATGATTTGGGTATTCAAGGTACATATTACAGTGAGGGACCTGATCCATTGGCAAAAAACGCATAATTTTGCATCCGGAAAGTATCAAAAATGTGGCAAAATGCCTCCCACAACAATAAAAAAACTCCGTTTCGAAACACGCCCTTCCCTCACAAAAAGAGCTCGCGCGCTTTTGAAATCGGAGTTTTTCACTTGGAGATGGAGGTATTTTGCTTCATTTTTGATACTTCCCGGATCCAAAATGTTACGCTTTTTGCCAGTGGATCAGGTCCGGTACTGTACGTGGCCAGTTCATAACCCGCATAAAAAGTTGTTTGGCTCCAATGACTTACGGTAATTCACAGTGCCCAAAGCGACGAAACAAAAGCAATTGAACAGGTTTACCATGATAAACGTCTTTTTTCTGCCAAACCTAAAAAATACATTTTTTTGGTAAAATACGGGGTATTTAAATAGTTCAGTTTTTCGTTAAGAAAAGGCCAAATACCTATCCAAAAGTATTGGTGCCATAAAGTAGGCTGGGAGTTCCACAATTCCCGACAAGACGTAGTTGTAGTAAACATCTCCACCAAGATACACGCTGTACATCGACATGCCCATATAAGACATGAAACTAATAATCCTGAAAATTTTTTTCTTTTCTTTGGAGTCTTTTGAGCAATTTTTTATCGAGTTCGCATACCAAATCACAGCAGAAGCCAGGGTATATCGAATATACATAGTGTTTTCCTGCATAAAATTGATGAATTGGTGGAAATTCCGCTCCTTTCCGTGGTCGTTTCCGGCAATATTGATAAGCGACAGGTGGAAGACATTCGGAGCCGCTTTTCGAAGCCAGGCCCGCAGGTCAACGGATTTTCCGTGTTCCGCGAGAAAATGAAAACTCTCTGGTATTGTTCTGAAAAAAGAGGAAGTATTGAAAACATGGCCAAGACGTTCTAATTTTCAGTCTGTCGGGAAAATAATGAGCACTCTGTCGCAACGAAAATCGTGTCACCGCTGAGGAAATGAATTTTGTCGCGACAAAATCTAGTTGTTTTTCACTGCAGCGACATCGTGCTCATTATTTTACCGATTTATCGATAGAGAAGGAAAGGTGCATCTCTGGTCGGCAAAACGGTACCATATGAGGTTCTCCGAATCTGGTGGAAGTACACCCAGATCTTCCTTAAATTTTGCACACCCTTCAGGCATAGGCCACACGCAAATTCCTGAAAATTTTAGCTCGCGATTTGCAAGGGCAGCCGAGTTATTCAACGGTCTTCCAGAGAGAGTACGCGAAATGTGGTGAGCGGTCATAGAGAAACACACTTTTTGATCCTATCTTGGCCAGCTTGGCGAGAACTCAGAAACGCAATCAGAAAAAAACTGGTTTTTTGCGGAAGCATGCCTCTTTCTGTCGGGAAAATAATGAGCACTTTGTCGCATCGAAAATCGCATCACCGCTGAGGAAATGAATTGTGTTGCGACAAAATCAAATCGCTTTTCACTTCAGCGACGTTTTCGCAGCGAATATTGTACTCATTATTTCCCCGACAGACTGATATGCCCCTTTCGACCTCATTCTTTCTTTCCCTTACCTCCAAAAAATCAACGAAAACACTGCTGTCGGAATGCACACACACCACGACGCCACTCTCCAGCCTGGCACCAACTTGGCCAATAAGGCCACCGCACAATAGCCTGCCACCCAAAAGCAACCAAAAATTGTCGCCGCAAAGGAGTGTTGTTTCACGGCGACGCATTCGCTGGCCAACACCCAGACCACCACAACTGATGCCTGAAGCAATAAACGAGACTCTTTTTTTATTTGGAATACCTACCGTGAAGAAGAACCCTTCAAAAAAGCGTACGACCAGAAAGGCTTCATAAGTCTTGGTGAACGTGGAGATGATGCCAAAGATGCTCATCAACAAGATGCTCGGAAATACGACATGGCGACGACCGACGCTGAAAATGGAGGTTGGGTCCGAAGAGGGCTGTGAAAGGAAGGCGATAAGGGCACCTGGGCCAAGAGGGCAGCTTGGGGAAAAATGATATGGTAAGGGGGGACCAAGGCGTATTTTTTCGAATAATTTTTTTGGCTGGCCAAACAATTGATATGGAAAGGGGCGACCAAGGTTTTTTTTGGTTTGCCTAAAATGACATGGCAAGAGAGGATCAAGGCGGAACTTTTCAAATATTTTTTTTGCCTTGGCAAAAATTACATGGTAAGGGGGGACCAAGGCGGATTGTTTTGTAACTTTTTTGGGTTTGCGAAGAAAATGATATGGCCAGGGGAAACCAAGTATGATTTTTTAGCATAATTTTTTTTGGTTGGTCAAAAAATGATGCGGTAATGGGAGGGAGGCCAAGGCGGATTTTTTCAAATGTTGGTTGGCCACAAAATAATATGGTAAGCGGGGACCAATGCGAATTGCTTACAACCATTTTTTGATTCGCCAAAAAAGCGCTATGGTGAGAGAGGGGGGCCAAGGCAGATTTTTTCGAACCATGTTTCTTGCAAATCAAACAGATGATTGTTAAAAAATGGCCTTGCTCCAAAGTACCATGTTTTTTCCTCAAGGTACCCTCTTCACCCAGGTGCCCTCTTGGTTAGGTGTCCCTTCGGGCCAAATCAAAAATTAAAGGTTTTTTTTGAGTTTGTACCCGTAAAATGCGTTTGTATTTGATATCCGTATTTTTCAGCATTTTTAGAAACGCACGGCCTAAAACGGCAATGTCGAAACCCAGGTCAGCCCGTAAAAAACAAGAGTTCAACGTCAGCGCCCGCTTTCAACCACCGAACTTCCGTTGAAGTCCAAGAAGCGGCCAAGTCAGCCGCAAAAATCGGAATACTTTGCCAAGAGTTTCGCAAAAACATTTAGCCCTTATTATACTTTATTTTGCTGTTTGCAAGATTTCAG
The DNA here is from genome assembly GCA_904066235.2 of Bursaphelenchus xylophilus. NCBI lineage: Eukaryota > Metazoa > Nematoda > Chromadorea > Rhabditida > Aphelenchoididae > Bursaphelenchus > Bursaphelenchus xylophilus. The sequence continues at coordinate 10,960,400 of CAJFCV020000004.1, read as the reverse complement.
CATGGAAACAGGAAGCGATCCGCCCGCAGCTGCAGCTACAAATACAAACGGAAGCGCCGAAGACGCGAGTGCAAACGCCCAACAGGAAACTTTAGTTTCTAGCGGGGGCTCCACGCCAGTCGACGACGACTCGGTACAAGGAAGTGAAGATATGAATGGTAGGTGGCATTGCACACGCCTCCTCTCAATTAGGCGCCCATAGGCGTAGGCGCGATTTGCGGAAGGGTATAAAGACTGCTCGCTTTACGGGGGCAGGTTTTCCAGGAATCCAAAAAAGTATATCCGGGTTTGCAGACAGGACGGAAGTCTGAGAAATTCTTTAGCATTTGCAGTCGTAGCAAGGCGAACATAAACTTTCTACCCCACTAAGCTTACTGTACGCTCCGGCAAGGTCTAGCACAATTTATTTGTAATTTTCAGCAGTCCAAGCCTATCAAGGCTATTCCCAAGTGCTCCCTCATTCCCAGAGCTACCCTCAAGTTCAAGGGAATCCCCAACAACCGGGCCAGGTGTATCCTCAGCCGCAGGGGTACCCTCAAGTTCAGGGGTATCCTCAACAACAACCACAGGCTTATCCTCAACCGCAAAGCTATCCGCAACAGCAAGCTTATCAGCAGCCCCAAGGCTACGCCCAACCTCAGCCTCAAGTGTTTGTACAAGGTCGCCCTCAAGCCCAAGGATACCCTCAACAAGCGCAGTCTATGGGACAAGCTCCCCCACAGCCCCAAGTAGCCCAGCCGCAGGTCCCACAGAAGCAAATGGCCCCACAAGCGCAGCAGTATGCTCAGCCCCAACCCGAGCTAATCAACCCACCACCTGATGAGACGGCTGCTAAAAAAGCGATTCCCAACTTTATGAGGCCCCTCGAAAAGCGGTCCAGAAAGCCGGCGAATGGACAGCCAACGAATGCTCAGCCGGCAGCTCAGCAGCCAGCCGAGAACTACGATAATCTTCCCAGCTACATGCGACCGACTAAGCGGATGACTCAAAACGGCACTGCCGCTCCGCCAGCTCCGCCAGCAAATGCGCAGCCAAGACCGGCGCAGATGAACGGCAAGTTGCCAACACCTCCACCGTCGTTGGCTCCACAAGCGCCACCAATGGCACCATTACCGCCGATTCGGAATGAAGCGGTGCAACAGAACTTCCAGCCGCCGCCGCCGACCGTAAACTTTGCGTTTAAAGGGCCGGGAGCAGGGAAGTCGCAGAAGAAGGATGAGAAGAAGCCGGCCGCTAACGGAGGAAAACCTGGACTTTTTTCGAAACTGAGGGTAAGTTTTCTTATAAGTTTACTAGTTTTTTTCATAAAGTGCGTAGCTAAAACAATTTTTCCCTCCCAAAACTTACATATCCGACAAATACGACAATAAAATCCCACCAACCAAATCTCCAGCGAAGAAAATGCTCGCTGACCAGTCCACCGATAAAAATGAGCCATCGTGGATGTGAAACTATAGAAATAAACTGAAGACTCGGTCTATTTCTTACCTGATCCTCGATGGTATTGATCCGATACCGCTCCTTTTCGCAGTTGTAATCATAATGATCGCAGGTAAAGCCGGCTTCGTAGAATACGGAGCACATTACGGACATAATGCCAAGACCCCAAAAGAGTCCCATGGAGAGGACGATGAATAAAATGTAGCGGTTTGTGATTCCTGAAAATGCCATTAATTTTTTCGAATTTTCCAAAAACAAATTTCTCGTTATTTTGGTAAAATAATACTTTGGCTTTATGTTTTTTTAAACTATCTGTAGGCTATCCATTCGAAAACTAGCAACATTAATATGTCCGCAATGCTCAAGTTACTCTTAAAACTTTTTAAAAATCACAAACATATAGACCTATCCAGACCTACAGTAGGGATTTCTAGACCACATTTCCAGCCCGACTTTCTACAGTGGGGGGCCTAATCCAGTGGCAAAAAACGTACCATTTTGTATCCGGGAAGTATCAAAAAATAGGGTTAAATACCTCCCTCTTCAAGTGAAAAAACTCCGTTTTCAAAAGTGCGCCAACTCTTTTTTTTGAGGGCAAAGGCGCGCCCTTCAAAACGATTTTTTTTTCACTTGGAGAGGGAAGCATTTTGCCACATTTTTGATACTTTCCGGATGCAAAATGATACGGTTTTTTGCCACTAAATCAGGTCCCTCCACTGTAGTATAATGCTTTTTTTCACCACAACCTTTTGTCTGGCCGCGCAACTTACCCAATTCATACAACAAGTCGTCAACGGCGCTGAAATCATTCTCCGCTCGAATCGCCTGCTCCGAAGTCAAACTGATCTGACCCGACGGAGTTATCGAGATTTTATGCCCAGTGGCTGTAACAACACTGCGTTTAGGCTGCCTCATTTTTTGAAAGAAGCGAACAAAAAAGTTGCGTTTCACGCGCTCTTCAATCTGTGTAACTGCAGCTAATTTGAATGTTACGTTGCGCAATTTGAACGGATTCCAGACTTTCGATGCAGTAATTGGCTTTCGGAGTTGGTGGTTTCTTGATTTTTTTTGTGGTTCTGGCGACCTCTGATAAATGTTTGATGTGAGGCTTTTGAAGGCTCAGAGAAGAGACTATAGGGGGACCTGATCTAGTGGCAAAAAAACGTACCATTTTGCATACAGGAAGTATCAAAAATGTGGCAAAATTCTACCCTCTCCATGTGAAAAAGCTCCGCTTTGAAGGGCGCGCCCTTTTTCCTCACAAACAGATCGGGCGCGCATTTGAAATCTGATTTTTTTCACTTGGAGAAGGAGGTATTTTGCCACATTTTTTGAGGTTTCCTGGATGCAAAATGGTACGTTTTTTGCCACTGGATCAGGGGCCTGTTTCACTAACATAAAAATAAATAAATGAGAAGTAGGGGGGAGCGAGAGAGCATCGAAAACGCGTTTGCGAGCGAGAGAAACCGGACGAAAAGCAGAAGTAGCCTACTTCTGTTTCGGAGTGACTTTTTGCGTCCAAAACCGGGGTTGGCGGCAGAATTTTGGCCATAACTTTTTTCTCAATTGGTATAGGAACACCCTTCAAAAAACCAAATAAAGCTGACGGTTGAGGCTACAACATATCCAAATTTCATTGTTTTCTTTTCAAGAGTAGATTAGTTATATAGCTTAAAGTACAGAGTACATTTACACTGAAGATACGAAATGTTTTATTTCTCGGTCAATTTCAAAATGTAGACGCTTCAATTTATACCAATCGATAGCCCGTCTTTTTTTCTATGAGGCTTTTTTAGAGGGCCAATTGTAGGTCTTATTATGGCTGAGTTATGGCAAATTTACCTCCATTTTTGTCATAAAAAGAGCCCTCAAATCAAAGGAAGAGGAAAAGTTCGCCCCTTTCGGAACGACTTTTTATGGTCAAAAATGGAGGTTACCTTGATTTAATTGCCCGTAACTCTATCAATTTATGATATATCGCCACCCCTCAAAAAACATAATGTAGCTAAGAAACGTCTCTACACACTGATATGAAATTTGTAATTATTCTTATAAAAATTGGTGAGAAAAATGCGTTTTTATTCCGCGAAGAAGAAAAAACGAGATGGTTGGCCGTACTACTGTAAAATTAGCGGTCCACCGGGCTATAAAAGGAATTCAAAACACATATTGTCTAAAACTACTTAAAAAATTCTATGTGTTGTTTTTTGGAGGGTTTCAATCCGAAAAGTTTTATCCAAGTTATGGGAATTTTAAGCTCAAATTTAGTCGATTTTCTCAAAAATGAAAGCACGCGTACTTTACGATTTTTTTAAGGACGGGTTTTGGCACCACAGCAATGAAAATAATCTTGGTGATAGCTGAAACTGTCAGCTTCATTGTAAATTTTGAAGGGTGTTCCTAGACCAACTGAGAAAAAAGTTATGGCCAAAATACTGCCGCGAACCGCGGTTTTGGACGTAAAAAGTCACTCCCGCAAAAGTAGGCTACTTCTGCTTTTCGTCCGGTTTCTCTTGCTCGCAAACGCGTTTTCGATGCTCTCTCGCTCCCCCCTACTTCTCTTTTATTTATTTTTATGTTAGTGAAACAGGCCCCAGGTCCCCCACTGTACAAGGGAAAGGTTACAAGTGCGACCCTCAAATTTTCTTTAAGCTTTGCATGCACCTCAGGCATAGGCTACACATCAATTCGAAGTTTTAACTAGCGCTTTGCAACTAAAACCGAGATATTGGACGACCTATGGAGCCGAGTGACTGCAGTGTTGGACTTGATCCAGTGGCAAAAAAAAGAACCATTTTGCATACGGGAAGTATAAAAAATGTGGTAAAATACCTCCCTCGTCAAGTGAATAAAAACTCCAATTTCAAAAGCCTAGCAGCTCTTTTTGTAAGAGACAAGGCGCGCTCTTTAAAATGAAGTTTTCCAAGTTGGAAGTAGAGGTATTTTGTCGGGTTTTTGACACTCTCCGGATGCAAAATGGTATGTTTTTGGCCACTGGATCAAGTCCGCCACTGTTTGCGAAACGTGGGAAGTGATTAGAGAAGAACACTTTCTGGCCATAAAAAGACTCATAAGATTTAAAATTTTATACGAATTTACAAGCGTAAGATCAATTTGGCCTACAAAGTAGAATTTTCGCTAGTTGAGATCAACTTGAGCTCCATAAACTCATGGTTGTTGATTTATTGGCTTGTTTTGATAAATAAAACGTTGAACTTACGCCAGATCACATATAACGGAAAATATTTGGAACAGCATTTTTCAGCTGTTGGCTCTTTTGCTTCTTGTCTTAGATAGGTAATCATGCAACAGGGCATTGAAAATAATGCCTTGAGGAGACGTAAAGTGCGACGCTCATATTCACAAATTTAGCATATTTTTTTCAAGAGGTATGCGAGACTCCAAGTGAGCGTCGCGCTTCCACCTTCCTACACGAAGTTTTCCCAAGTTTCTTCAAATTGTGAGTGTCACAAATTCAGCGTTTTCCTTTTAAACTATGAGTTAATCATGCACTAGCATTCTTTCGTTCGTTTTCCCTCCAAAAAAATGTCAAACAGTTGTCGCCGCCAGACCATGAGTAACCTCTGGCCGACAATTTGTTGTCTGCCTCGCCTATGGCATCATAAACCCCCCAAAAAAACTCATAGCCTGCGATATTTTTGATCCCAATTAGTGATTTGTCACGGGCCTCGGAGGGTTTTTCGATTAATCAAATTCGAGGGAGACGCTCAAAAATTTGTCAGATTTTCGAGTGGGATCTCGTTTTCGTTTTATTTTTGAGTTCGGCCTCGAAATTGCCTTCTTCAAACAGTTGCCCCGGGGCGATAAACTCTCTGGAATTTCTTTTATGCCATTTTTTATTTGACTCGGTGCGGAAAAAACGGGGATCAACACGAATTGCTTGTAATGGGAGTCATCCCTTTTTTCTGGGGTTCGCATTTTATTGGGGTGATTTATAAGGGAGATAATGAAAATTTTGGGCCTAGGATAACTACTAGTCCATTTGCAAAGTCGCTGGGGTGACTTCGGTGACATGGACTGTGCAAAAAAAGTTTTACTTTGCTCTCTGCAATTTGTGGCTTTTTGCACTGTGCAATAGTCTTTTTTGGGCTCTCGCTCGCATCCTGATCTTTGCAGAGGCCATAGAAATGTCCAACAACTTTTGCGACTGAGAGAATAGGAAAAACGCAGAGAGCGGTCTAAGAAAATAACGTTTTTTTGGCAGTAGCTATGCCAATTTCGCAAAAAAGTGCCACATTTTTGCCAGCTTTCAGGCCGAGAATCTCGGATGTTTCTGTTCACAGAGAAGAACGCTTTTTAGCTACATTTTCGAAAATCCTAGAAAAACTAAATTATTTTTGGAAACGTCGACTTCAACAGTAGAAAAAAGGCCCAAACTTCTGCTCCATAGAATCACAAATCAAGAGCAAATTTTGACCAATTTGTGGAATATAAATCGCAGTTTTATCTGAAAAGCAACTTGATTTTTCCGCGACACAGTTCGTTTTCTCGGCGGCGATGTTATTTTTCGAACACAGCGCTCATTATTTTCCCGACAGACTGATAGTGACTTGCAAACACACATTTCTTCTTTTTCTTTTGATCAATTCTTTTTGATTTGTTTTCAATTTAGTACGTCACTTGCTTTAGACCATGCCAAAATACCAACTCAAGTACCTCAATCTTCGTGGAAAGGCGGAGCCGGTCAGATTGTGTTTGAACTTCGTTCAGGAGCCCTTCGAAGACCACAGAGAGAACTTCTTGGAGTTTTCGAAGCGGAAAGATAGTACGTCAAATTTCATAATTTTCATGGTCTACTACTACAGTAAAAAGATCAATTTCCGGAGGGCGCACAGTGCAAATCAAGAAAAAAATCCGCACATTGGAAATATCAGCATTTTCATAAAGTGCCTTCATTTTTGCACTGTGCATTTCGCTTCCTTCGAGAGAATTGCCTTGGACGAAACACCTTTAAAAATCGTTTTTAGAACACCCGTTACCACGGCTCCCGAAGTTGATCGTTGATGGAAAATTTGAGATTTGCTTTACTCCATGCATTTTGGCCTACCTCGGACGGAAATACGGGCTGGAACCCGAGACCGTCGAAGAGAAAGCCCTGGCCGACGTCTTGGCCCAGCGATTAAGCGAATATCACAACGAATTGAAGCCCTGGGTCTACTGTTTGATGGACCTTACGCCGGCGGAAATGGTAGGGAAATTTGCTTCTTAAAACATCGCCAGTCCTATCTAGGTCTTCCTAATTATTAGGTTGTCCAGAAAGTTCGTTCGTTTTTTTCATTGGTTTCGTTTTACGAGGATGGTTTGTTGTTTGGCAAAGGGTATATATTTATTTGATACAGCCAGTCTTGTAGGGGAGAAAAAGCTGTATCAAATAGATGTATTCCATTTGCCAAAGGACAAACAATCCTGTAAAAAAAGCAATGAAAAAACGAACGAACTTTCTGGACGACCTAATATATCATTGATTTCAGCTCGATGACTTGACGGATGGTGTATTTAGTAATGTTGCACTGAAGGATTTTGCCCCAATTTTTGAGAAACAGCTGGAAAGCAACAATACAGGATATTTGATTGGAGATAAGGTGAGTATTATCGAAATGTTTCTCTCACCGAAACAAAGGAAGAAATGGGCCGAATTTGGAATGTATAATATAAGCATATAAGATGTGCGAAAACCTTAGCTCGCACTTTGCAGAAACAGCCAAAATTTTTAGGTTGAAGCCTTCTCACCTCGCGTCCCAAAGTGGTGGAAAGAGGAACCAGAAATGATAATTTTTAGGCTAAAGTTAGGCTTTTTTTGCAAAGTTTTGTATCAAAATTTCCACACATATTTCTATTACAGTGTGTAATGTTTCCACAGAAAATCAAATTTTCCCGCAGGAAACTGACAAAGATATCGCGAAAAAAATATTTTTCTCTCTGACCGCTCTCCGCATTCGGCGTACTCTCTCGGCCCGAAAGACCGTTGAATATCTCGACTGTGCCTGCAAATCGGGAGCTAGAATTTTCAGGAATTGATATGTGACCTATACCTGAAATATGTACAAAATTTAAACAAAATCTGAGCATCGCACATTGAACATTGCCCTTGTAAATTCTGCCATCAAAACTTAACCCAATCATGAGAAAATCCAAAATTCTACTATTCCCTTTCAGCTGACATGGATCGATTTCTACTGCGCCGCCTTCATGGACAACTGTCTCACGTATGGGCCGACAGAAAAGTTCGAGAAATTCCGACGACTAAACTACCATCGGAACGCGGTTTACGCACTGCCGCAGCTTCAAGAATACCTGCGGAATCGGCCTGATACTCATTACTAATTCGAAAAAAGTAAAAAGATTTTAATTCGTCACAAAAATCGGGCTGTTCTCATGTTAGTCATGGTGATAACGTGTGGTATGTGTAATTAGTGAATTCAATCGTTCTTCTCGGTGGAACTGGTGGCTGCTTTGGTCGTAGTGCAGTGACGTCCTTCGTTCTCTTTGAGGATGAATTTCAAGGGCTTGGCGCGGGAGAAAAAGTAGAAGATGAAGCCGCTCTGAAATCGAGATTTTTTCTATTTTTTCAGGCTTCATATCTGAATGGAATTTGACAATTTGGATAAAAAAGGTTATAGAAGCGATCAGTGGCATATCATTTACAAATTTCCGAGATTTTGGAACATTTCCAAAAAATATGTCATCATGACACATTTTCTGGAAACTGAAAAAAGGTGATAAAAGGTGATTTGTCGTATTTCTCATTACGAAGAACGATTTTTTCGAGGTTTCTCGGATTTCCAAAAAATGTGTCATCATGACACAGTAGTTATGGGATGCAAAAACGCGACAACTTATAGTTTATACTCTTTGCATCTTTATGCTATCACAATCACCAAGAACATAATTTTTATAATCGCAAATACAGACTTTTTTGAAGTTTTTAAAAAATACGTCACGATGACACATTTTTTGGAAACCCAGACAATTGCAAAAAAACTATAAAAATCGTCATCATGACGAGATTTTTTCGAAAAAAGTAAAAAAATTAAAAAAGAAAAAAAAAATTTTGTCCCAAAATTTTATAAAAAATAAATAAATTTCAAAAAAATCAAAAACTTAAAAAAAATAAAGAAAAAATGTTTTTTATTTTGTCCGAAAATTTTTAAAATTCTCAAAAAAAATTGCCTACCACCAAACAAAGCGCGGACAGCGTCCAAAACGCGGGTCTCCACTTCTCCAAGATCTTATAATCCGCTTCGGTGTGAATGGTGGAATCGAACAAGGTGGGGACCAAGAACAGCGCAATGCTCTTCAGGAACTGCACCACCGCAATCACAAACGCCGAGTATTGGCGGGCCGACAGATGCGCGCACTTGTAGAAGCCGCCGCCGCTGAACGAGTAGCACACATAGGTCAGGACCAGGCACACCACCGTCCAATAACGGTACTGCTCCGTTATGAAGCCAATCGTGAAGAAGAAAATGGACGGCGCGGTCACGCAGAAGGAATTGAAGACGTTCATTTTGACTCGTTCCGGCATGAAACTGAAAAAGGAAAAATTTTTAGTTGAAATAAAAAAATTGAATTAAAAAATTAAAAGATCTTTTTTTTTGAAAAAAATGTTTTAATCGACTTTTTATTTCGAAAATCGGAAAAATAAAAATTATTCAATTTTTTTAGTTTTCTTAAATTAAAATATTTCTTTTATTTTTTGACTTTTTCATAAAATTTTTTTTTAGTAAATAAAAAAAAAATATTAAAAATAAAAATTATTCGTTTTTTTAGTTTTCTTAAATTAAAATATTTCTTTTATTTTTTCACTTTTTAATAAAATTTTTTTTAGTAAATAAAAAAAAAATATTAAAAATAAAAATTATTCGTTTTTTTTAGTTTTCTTAAATTAAAATATTTCTTTTATTTTTTCACTTTTTAATAAAATTTTTTTAGTAAATAAAAAAAATATTAAAAATAAAAATTATTCGTTTTTTTAGTTTTCTTAAATTAAAATATTTCTTTTATTTTTTCACTTTTTAATAAAATTTTTTTTAGTAAATAAAAAAAAATATTAAAAATAAAAATTATTCGTTTTTTTTAGTTTTCTTAAATTAAAATATTTCTTTTATTTTTTCACTTTTTAATAAAATTTTTTTAGTAAATAAAAAAAATATTAAAAATAAAAATTATTCGTTTTTTTAGTTTTCTTAAATTAAAATATTTCTTTTATTTTTTCACTTTTTAATAAAATTTTTTTTAGTAAATAAAAAAAAAATATTAAAAATAAAAATTATTCGTTTTTTTTAGTTTTCTTAAATTAAAATATTTCTTTTATTTTTTCACTTTTTAATAAAATTTTGAGTAAACAGAAAAATATTGAAAAAAAAGATTATTTAATTTTTCCCATTTCATTTTATTTTTTTTTTAAACTTTAAAAAAAATTTATAAAAAAATTTGTTTAATTTTTTTCTAAAAAAATACCAAGAAAACTTACGTAATTCGGTCATTCAGATATCCAATGGACACCTTCAAAATCACGAATGGAATCGGAGGCAACGATGCGAAATAGCCAGCCATGGACGTATCAAACTTCAAAACATTCACATAAAATCTTCCAATATAGGCGTACATAAAGAAGCTGCTGAAAATATCCGCATACGCGTTCAGCCAGACCACCAGAATTACCGGGTTGAAGATCAGCTTCTAAAAAAATTAATTTGAAAAAAATTTAATAAAAATAAAAATAAAACAAATAAAACAAATAATTTAAAAAAAAATAAAAAAATGAAATAAAAAAATAAATTAAAAAAGTAAAAAATAAAAATTAATAAAAAAAAGATAAAAATAAAAAATCTTAATAAAAAATTAATAAAAACAAAAATTAAAAAAAAAATCAAAAAAAAAATAAACTAAAAAATTCAAAACATAATTTTTTCAAAAAAAAAATCGAAAAATCAAAAAACCCACCCTTTTTATTTTTATTAATTTGAAAAAAATTTAATAAAAATAAAAATAAAATAAAATAAATAATTTAAAAATAAATAAAAAAATGAAATAAAAAAATTGATTAAAAAAGTAAAAAATAAAAATTAATAAAAAAATAAAAATAAAAAAACATAATATAAATTAATAAAAACAAAAATTAAAAAAAAATAAAAATAAAATAAAAAATTAAAAAAATATTTTTTTAAATAAAAATTAAAAACTTCAAAAAACCCACCAAATACGGGACTTTTGTATGCTTTTGCAATTCCTCCTTGAATTTTCCCTCCGAAATCAAATCAAATTCATATTGATTTAGATGTCGACTCTTGACGGGCTCATCGTTGTAGTAGATGAACCAAAGAACAAATGAAATACATGTGAGGGTTGCCAAACAATAATACAGTAATGGCCAGCCCACTGATGATTTGCATGCCTGAAATGTGATTTAACAAAAAAAAGAAAAAAATTTAAAAAATTTAATAATTTTTTTATTTAATTGTCGAACTTACGGGTCCAGACGAGGCAAATGTCATAAATGAAGCGATTGGAGTGTATCCGGTGAGGAGTGAGACATAAACCGCACTTCGATTCAAAGGAGACCACTTGGTTATCATCAAGCCAATAACTGAGAAGTCTGCGGCGTAAAGAAAGCCCTGGAAATAAGGCAAAAATGCTGAAAAATAAGTCAAAGTTGATAAATTATTGTCTATTGATTTTTTTAGACTTCAAAAGCTTAAAAAAAAGGATAATACGTCACTACGACATATTTTTTTGGAAAATTTAAAAATGAAAAAAAATATTATAATAAAAATTTACAGGGGAAGTACTCCAAGTGCGACGCTCAGATTTTCTTTAAATTTCGCACATACGTCGGGTATGGACTAAATACCAATTCCTGAAAGTTTTAGCTCGCGCTTTGCAGGCACCGCCAAGATATCGAAAGATTTTTGCCGCCGAGAGAGCACGCTAAACGTGGAAAGCGGTCAGACAGAAAAACGCTTTTTGGCCATAACTTTGGCAGTTTCGTGCGGAAAAAAGTGATTTTTTAAAAACATTATCCTTTACGATAGAAATAGACATGAAACTTTTCGTGCCGAAATTCGGCAAAAAGTCCTAAATTTTCGCCGGCTTTCGATCTAAAAATCTCGGTTGTTTCTGCAAAGCGCGAGCTAGGATTCTCGCAAATATATTAGAAAAAATTGTTCTAAATTTGTGCCAAGTTTCATAAAAATCTGAGTGTCGCACTAGGAGTACATCCCCTTTAAATAAATGTAAAAAAATTACAAAAAAAAGTCATCATAACAATTTTTTATAAAAAAATCGAAGCAAAAACCATCCATATCCAAAAAAATCCCTACAAAAAACCAACCGTCATTAGTCGTGCTGCCATCAGCCAAGGGAATCCCCAACTAGCGGCGGTTGGCGTTAGCGCTGCGCACAGGCCAGAGAACAGTCCAGCAATCCCAAACGGCCACTTCGCTCCAAGTCTACTGTAGCCGTAATTGAACGGAAAAGTGCCGACCAAACTGCCCATTCCGATGGCGCGTTGAAGCCAAAGCTCCTCCGTCTTGGTGAAGAAATAATGAGGAGGGCTGGAGAGCTGAAAAAAAAGAGCTGAAAAAATTTTTTGAAATTACCGACCGAAATTTTTGTAAAATATGAAGATGGAATGTCGCTCATTGTAACGACGACTTTCCATGCAATTTTAAGGTTTTGTTTTGCCCTATTTGCGTTTTTACCAAGTTTTCAGAGATGTGACGGAATGTCACAAAAATTATCGGAAAAATAAAGTCATCTAAAATTCGTTTACTGATGTGCGGAATGTCTTCTGTGTGTGCTAAAACCATCTATAGAACGTTTTTTAGGATTCGACGAAATGTCACAAAAATATTGGAAAATTAAAAATTGTAAATTATCAAAAAAAAAAACTGTAAAGACGACTTTCCATGCAATTTGACGGTTTTGTTTTGCCCTATTTGCGTTTTTACCAATTTTTCGGAGATGTGACGAAATGTCACAAAAATTAGCCGAAATTTTTTTCCCCCTAAGCCCCGCAAACTCACCGTCTCATTCTTCATGCAAAGGATGACTTGATTGAAGGCGCTGACATTCGCATTCACCGACGTCAGGCACAGCACAGCGACGAACATGAGGAAGTTGCGGAACTGGTTCGGTATGCAGAAGCTGCCATTCGCCTGCGTCGTTGATTCGGAGGACTCATCGCTGTGAGTTGTCGACATCCCGTCGACCGGTCGACAACTTGAATGGGTGAAAAAGTGGGAGAAAAATGAAGGAAAGGGGAATGAATGCCCTTATTTCAAAACCGAAGCTTGAATATGCAAATGTGGGATCTGGGAAAAGTTGAATTTTTAAATTTTTTTGGATTTTTTCGAGATTTTAAGGTAAATTTGTGGTTTTATGCAAATTTATGCAAATTTTCTGGTATAAAAAAATTTGCATAGAAAATTTTTTTTGTTAAAAGAACGGGTTTTTTGCATTTTTTAAGAAATTTTTTGCATTTTTCAAAAATTTTTATGCAAATTTTTAGATTTTAAAAAATTTGCATATTTAAAGTTTTCTTTTTTTATTGCTTTGATTAGCGATTTTTCAAAGAAATTTGTTTAGAATGTATGTATTTTCCAAAAAAATTGTAAAATTTATTTACATGTACGTATATTACAACCAACATATTCCTATTTCAAGTCGCTCAACTTGTGGATTTGACTCCTCCTTGGCTCATATTTGATGTCCTGAGCACCCGTAAACGCCTGAGGCTTGTCTGTGGCCATGAAATTGAAGAGGATACCGGCCTGAAAAAATGCAAATTTTACAAGAAATTATTGTAGCGATTTTTCGAATTATACTCAAAAAGCATACTATCAGTCTGTCGGGAAAATAATGAGCACACAATGTCGCTGCGCCAATCGCATCACTCAATTGAAAAGAAAGTTGATTTTGCCGCGGCACAATTCATTTTCCCGACGGCGATGCTATTTTCAATGCGAAAGTTCCCATTATTTTCCCGACAAAATGATATTGAAATTCTGACCAACTCACCGAAAACAGCACACCCGCAATCACCAGAAAGGCGGTTCGCCATTGCGACAGGTCGCTTTCGTCGTGAACAGCGGCTTCAAACAAAGCCGGTCCCGCGAACAGCGTGATACATTTGATGAATTGAATATTCGCGATGACAAAATGACTGTACTGTCTTGCCGAGAGCGTCGCGCATTTGTAGAACCCGCCACCACTGAACGCGTAGAACACATAGATCGTAACAAAGCAGGTCACCGCGAGCACTCGCAAGTCTCGGCCGAAAAAGCCTACGGCAATGTAGACAAATGCCGGGCAGATCAAGGCGATCGAGTTGAAAATGATCATCTTCAGGCGGTTGGGGATCACCGTAATCTTGTCGTTGACGTATCCCATCGAAATACGAAGCGGGATGTAGATGCATGAGGGCAGGGCGGACATCAAGCCGGCTGTGTGCAGCGAAAACCCGAGGACATTTCGATGGAATTTCGCGACAAACGAGTATAAGAAGAAGCTGGTCGCGATCTCGGCGAACGAGTTGTACCAAATCGTCCAGCACACCGGGTTCGTCAGGATCTTCCTGTAGGGCATCGACTTGATCTGATGGATCTCCTCGTCGCCCTTGCCCTCTTGGATGATCTCGACTTCGAGGGCGGAGGTGAATCTTGAGTCTTCGGGATGGTCGTCGAAGAAGATGAACCACAGAACAAAGAGGCATACGCCGGCTCCCGCACAAGTATAGTAGATCAAGGGCCAGCCAAAATAGGACTCACACATCTGGAAAATAACGAAAAATATTTTTGTTTAGGTTTATCAGTCTGTCGGGAAAATAATGAGCATTATTTTCGAAATGCGGCGCTGAGATAGTTGAATTTTCATAAAGTACACGGAATTTTTTTCAGAGCTTTGGACCCGAAGATTATGCATAATATCAAGACTTTTTTGTCTCGGGAGTACCAAAAAGTTCGTTAGTTACATATCAGTCTGTCGGGAAAATAATGACCACTAGTCGCATAGAAAACCGCATCGCCGCTGAGAAAACGAGTTGTGTCGCAAAAAAATCTATTTTTTTTTTCACTTCAGCGAAACGATTGGCGCAGCAAAATTGTAATCATTATTTTCCCGGCAGACTAATATTTATAAGAGAAATTCCCAATGGCGACGAAAACTAGAAACTTACGAATCCACTGATAGCGAACATCAGCAACGACGACAAGGAAGAGTATGATGTAAGTGTTGATACATAGAAGGCATTCTGACTCAATGGCGCCCATTTTGTACAAAGCAGTCCAATAGCGGCAAAATCAGCGGAATACGCAAGTCCCTGAAAGCAATTTCAATTTTTGGACGAAATGTCACAAAAATTATTGGAAAAACAAAGTCGTCCAAATTCGTTTACTATGTGCTAAATAACTTCTGTGTGTGCAATAAAATCATTTAGAGACCGTTTTTAGGATTCGACGAAATGTCACAAAAATTATTGGAAAAATTAATTTGTCTAAAATTCGTTTACTGATGTGCTGAATGACTTCTGTGTGTGCTAAAATACCTAGAAAACGTTTTTTAGGATTCGACGAAATGTCACAAAAATTATTGGAAAATTTAAAATTGTAAATTATTGAAAAAATTAATTGCAAAGGCGATTTTCCATGCAATTTGACGGTTTCGTTTTGTCCTATTTGCGTTTTTACCAATTTTTCAGAGATGTGACGGAATGTCGCAAAAATTATCGGAAAAGCCAAACTCTCCCAAAACCCGGTGAAAAACTTACATGAAGCAGTCTGATGGTGAAGAACGACCACAACCCCCATTCAGCGGCGAATGGCGTGACAATACACAGAAGCGCGGAGATCATCCCAACCACTCCGATGATATACTTGGCTCCCCATCTCGTATAGGCGACACTGAACGGGAACGTTCCGATCGCACTCCCAAATCCGACAGCCCAGTTCAAATATGTTTGGTCGTTGATGGAATAGGGGATAATTGGATGGGATGTCGCCTAAAAAGTCTTATATTGCAAGGAAATTTTTAAAAACATCTTTTTTCTCAAATTTTTGGACAAAAAGCCCAAGAAAATCGCAAAAAATCGCACTTACTGTAGTATTTTCTTTTGGCGACATACAAACAATCACCATGTTGAAGGCTTGCACATTTGCGGAGATGGAGGTTAGGCATAGCAAAGCCAATAGGACGATAAAATACCGGTAGCCGTCTTTTATTAGGAAGAAATTTCGGTCCGATTCCACTGTCATCATCCTAAAAAGAATTTGAAAAAATCAGTGTCTCCGGCTTTATTTTGCCCCTATTTTTCAAGGGGAACGAGACGAAAAATTAAACAATAAAATGGCTCCTACTCTTTTGCACTGTAAACAAGTCACTGAGAGGGTATTGGCCATTGCCGCCAAGGCTCTCGAAATATAGGGCCATATATTTAGAGGGCTTATACTAGGCGGGCGAAAAAGTTTTGACATGTCTGCGTCGTGCAAACGACGTGTCGCAAGGCGACAATTAAAATTTATTGTGCCCTACAGGGCAAAAATACTTGTTTTGAAAAAGGCGATCGAAAGAAAGGTGGGCTCCTTTTTTCGCACCTCGCCGAAGACAACTGGTTGCAACGCCGAATTAATACGCCGGCAAAGTGCTAAAACATGTCAAAACTCTTTGGCACGCCTGTTACGCCTATATATGGCTGTGGGCCAATAAATCATGTGTCTAGGAGATATGTCACGATTATATATATATGGCTACAAGTAAGAGTACTCCCTAGAGTAGACACAAAAAAAGCAACTAATTTTAAAGTGACAAAACAAATATTTTCGGATACACAAAGATTTGTATGACATGTCCCTAGCCATATATATTTTTATGCAAGTCATAGAGCAAAAAAAAAAAAATCGAAGCATTGAGAGTTTGAACGCAAACGATCCATGTGTTTTCACCAGCAAGTTAACTGATTTATCGCAGAAAAATCGAAATTTCAAATTGGGCAGGATCAGAGATCAACAATGGCAGAAAAAGAAGCCCTTACGAAAATTCCGCTCTGTCTCTAAAATCATCAAGACGATCTAAAACGAGAGAAAAGGTAACAAACATTTTGGTCATGGATGCGGGTTGGACACTGTATTTGTCCGGTCAGAAAGACATGCGGAGGTTGCAAGGGGAAAAACAAAAGAGGTATTTTTGTCTGGCCGTCTATCTCATTTTTGCACGTAACTTTTTAAGTAATAAAAGTTTTTTATTAAGCTAGCCCAATTTAGAATAAATTGGCCCAGTCAAATTTTTTGAAGGCATATCCGAGATTCCTAGCTCGCGTTTGCGAAAACGGCCGAGATTTTTAGGTCGAAAGACGGCACCAGTGTTAGACTTTTTTGCAAATTTTGGCATTCAAAGTCTCATACAGCGGCGGACCTGCTCCAGTGGCAAAAAAAACGTACCATTTTGCATCCATGAAGTATCAAAAAATGTGGCAAAATGCCTCCCTCTCCGAGTGAAAAACAGCGATTTCAAAAGCCCGCCCGCTCTTTTTGTAAGGGAAAGGGCGCGCCCTTCAAAACCGAGTTTTTTCATTTGGAGAGGGAAGTAGTTTGCCACATTTTTGATGCTTCCCGGATGCAAAATGGTACTTTTTTTGCCATTGGATCAGGTCCGCTGTTTTTGTTGCAAAACGTAATGGCTACTAATGGCTACTAAAAGAAACAATTTCTTCCGCCTAAATTTGGCAAAGTTATGGCCAAAAATGTTTTTTCTCTGTCGCCTTTATCAGCGTTTTGCCTCTTCTCTCTTGGCCACGAAGACCATTGAATAACTCGGCTTCTCTATAAAGCTATAAGAAGGTAAAATTTTCAGCAATTTGTGGCCTACATAGCTTATCCGGCGTGCGCGCTAAATTTATCGAAAATCTAAGCGTCGCACATGAGGTCCCTTACAAGTCTTTTATTACCATCAAAATAAACAAGATTTAAAATATAAGAAAGATATTCTTAACTCTACATTATGAGCTTCTAAAAGCTGCCATACGGCTTTTTTCAATTACCTCTTTAACCCGACGGTGATCCGCGAAAGTTTCAGAGCAAATATCATGACAAAACAGTTCGAATTTGAGCAAATATTGAATAACAAACAAGGGGAACGTATCAGAATCAAAGTGCGGAAAGCCTGACAATGCACTCATTACGATGAGCTCGCACTCAAGGGTCAAGTGTGAAACGATTTTCGTGGGAAATGGTAAACTGTTAAGAGGGCTTATTGAAAACAAAAAAATGAAAACTTTCACGTAGTTGATTGATATCACAGTAAAAGGAAGATGGGAAAACAATGACACAAACCACGACAAATTTCTTTACGAAAGCACGGAACTTATCGTTAGGTAAGACAAGAACCTATCAGTCTGTCGGGAAAATAATGAGCACTCTAAATTGACTCTGCAGGGCTCGGAAAATGTTTGTTATGGACAGTTTTCGTTGTGTGAAAACTTGCTCTGCAGAAATTTTACTGTATTCAGTTTTTGTCGGGAAAATAACAAGCACTATGTCGCATCGAAAATCGCCGCCGAGTTAATGAATTGTGTCGCAGGAATTTTTTTTTCCTTCTGAACGATCGGCGTTGCGACATTGTCATCATTATTTTCCCGACAGAAAGTCTTTGTTCCTCTGTCAGACTCTCCTCGTTTTCTATGATCTCTAATCTCAGTATTTTCCCTCTTTTCTCACAAGGGAAGTCACTTTTTTCGCAGACGGACTTTGGAACGGGACCTAGTAGGTTTCAAACGTGAAGCGTCTGCGATCATAAAACTGATTTCCAAAAGTGTTTACGGGGCTTCTCGGCCGAGAAAATCGACCGCAAAGTTTAGCCGAAATGAGCGAATAGCCCCCTCAAAAGAAAGAGCTTACTTCATCTGCAGTGGTGGCCGAGTGGTCAGTGCGCTTGCTTTTTGCGCAAGAAGGGGCGGGTTCGATCCTCTGCGCATTTTATTTTCTTTTTTGGTTCGTGAATATTGATTTAGTATGTAAACATAAAATGTATACACTTTTTTAATTTTTTTACAGTAATTTAAACATAAATTCAAAGCTGAATGTTCATGAATATTGTAAAGTCAAAACAGGCCTGGGTTAATGAAGATATAGTTTCTAAATTTGTGTTTTATTAAAGATTTCTAATAGTTAGCACATGCGATGTTAACGGCATTTCGCTATTTATTTCAATGACCAAAAGAAATGCATCCGCAGACGGCCGAAGTCGAACTCACGTCTTCTGGCGCAAAAAGCGAGCGCGCTGACCACTCGGCCACCACTGCAGATGAAATAAGCTCTTTCTTTTGAGGAGGCTATTCGCTCATTTCGGCTAAACTTTGCGGTCGATTTTCTCGGCCGAGAAGTCCCGTAAACACTTTTGGAAATCAGTTTTATGATCGCAGGCGCTTCACGTTTGAAACCTACTAGGTCTCATTCCAAAGTCCGTCTGCGAAAAAAGTGACTTCCCTTGTCAGAGTGCGACTGAATTCGGGTCCGCCATAAATTCTTACAAACTTTTGCGTGAGTCTCAGTCTGTCGGGAAAATAATGACCACTCTGTCGCAACGAAAATCGCATATTGGCAGGTGCCAACGCAATGAGTTCTTCGCAGGCAACAAGGCAAAAAACGTGGGAAATCAAAACTACTGTCAGTCCGTCGGGAAAATAATGACCACCCTGTCGCGTCGAAAACAGCATCGCCGCCGAGAAAATGAATTGTGTTGCTGCAAAATCAAATTGCTTCTCACTCCAGCGACGCAATCGGCGCTGCGACATTGTGGCCATTTTTTCTCTACAGATTGATACATATGACGTCATGATTTTCGACCTCGATTGTTATCGTGCTCTTTCCCATATATTAATAAATATTTACTCTTACGCTCTAACAAATAATTGAAAATTCCGTTTATGGGCTGTTCTCTGTTTTATTGTGGTAACATTTTCAGTGCTCAAAAAGGGAAATGTTTGTAGTGACATGCTCTCTCTCTCTCTCTCTCTCTCTCTCTCTCTCTCTCTCTCTCTCTCTCTCTCTCTCTCTCTCTCTCTCTCTCTCTCTCTCTCTCTCTCTCTCTCTCTCTCTCTCTCTCTCTCTCTCTCTCTCTCTCTCTCTCTCTCTCTCTCTCTCTCTCTCTCTCTCTCTCTCTCTCTCTCTCTCTCTCTCTCTCTCTCTCTCTCTCTCTCACACCAATTATCATGATTAATCTCATTTTCTCTTTCCTGTGTGCGGTGGTCTAAATAAACCTTACTTCTAATCTTGTGTCTACTATCTTCTACCTATCAAGATTTGATCATGCACCACAATGACATTTTTCATAACAAAATACTAAAAATCCACAAAAAATATGATTCATCCTTCAAACTTGCTCCGCAAAAAACAGTTGAATTTAATGAGCCCATTGCATTCTTTATATGGAAGGTTAATCGTCAAAAAGCGATTATAAAATTCCTTGCATTCAAGAAATTGATTTGTAAATTAAAAGCTTATCAGCCACAAAAAAACTTATATTTAGTTTCTTTGGACAGAAATCAATAACGGAGCCAGACAACTTTATTCCTTTGAACTTTTATGGCTATTGTATTATGTAACAAAGCGATTACAAACAATGTAACAAGCTAGAAAAAGAAAATGAACAACTTACAGGGGAAGTACCTCAATTTTTTAATTTTTATGAAACTTGGCACAAATTTAGAATAATTTTTTCTAAAATATATGCGAGAATCCTAGCTCGCGCTTTGCAGAAACAACCGAGATTTTTTGATCGAAAGTCGGCGAAAATTTAGGACTTTTTGCCGAATTTCGGCACGAAAATTTTCATGCCTATTTCTACCGTAAAGGATAATGTTTCTACAAAAAATCAAAATTTTCCGCACGAAGCTGCCAAAGTTATGGCCAAAAGGCGCTTTTCTCTCTGACCGCTCTCCACGTTGAGCGTGCTCTCTCGGCGGCAAAAATCGTTCGATATCTCGGCGGTGCCCGCAAAGCGCGAGCTAAAACTTTCAGGAATTGATATTTAATCCCTACCCGACGTGTGTGCAAAATTTTAAGAAAATCTGAGCGTCGCACTTGGAGTACTTCCCCTGTTAACCAGAGACTTGACATTATGCAATTTCTGGGTTTTTTGAAAAAAATGCATTTTCAAACAAAAAAAAATGTTGTCTTAAAAACCCCGACGCTCTTGATAAAAGCTTGCGTCGCAGCGATAGTCCAAATGCACAGTGCAAAAGATCAGAGATTTTCGTGCAAGATGCGGACCACGACAAAAAATGTCCATGAACTTTATGAAAATGCTAATAAAATACCTTTGACAATTCAATTTATAAAAGTATGTTCTACCAATTCCTAGTTATAAAATTACGTTCTACTAATAGTATTTTCATAAAGTGTCTAGGCTATTTATGCCTTTTCTCGTGAATGGGCGGGTTGCGCCGTGCATTTTGCCTCGAGGCACAAAGTCTACGCACTTGATTAAATTACGTTTAACTGCTCCGTCTAGAATGCGGACGTACTAATTTTAGGCGTGGCACGGTGCAAGAAAGTCAGGGTAAGAGCGACAGCCCAAAAAAAGGGATTGCACGGTGCAAAAAGCCGAAATTGCACAGAGCAAAGTCGACTTTTGTTTTATCACAGTGCATGTCGCTGGAGCGATTTTTAGCAACTGCACCGTGCAAAAAAGCCAGGGCAAGAGCGAGAGCCGAAAAAAGCGATTTGCACGGTGCAAAAAAGCAATAAATTTGCCCCATGAAGAGCGAACAACCAATCCCCATCCCCAACATCAGTAAAATGATTTATTTCTATTTATGTAAATTTGACTCCTTTCTCTTGTGTCCCGCTCCTATGTAATTATACATATAAAAGGTGCGGGTTTTCGATAAATAAACCATACTTGAGTCGATCTCGGCTTTGTGCGGGTGACTAGTAAGCAGAGATTGCCACGGTCAAAATTTGGGCTCCGGCTCTTAGCTCCCAGAGCCGGAGCCGAGGCCAAATTTGCAGCTCCGGCTCCCGGCTCCCATGAAAAATTTTAAAAGGTCTGCGGCCCCGAATCCCGGCTCCCGTGCAAAAAGTTTTTTTTAAATATTTTTCCAAAAATAACGCGAGCAAAATTCGCGGCGACAGTGTTGAAAAACCTTGCGCCGTGGCGATTTTTCAATTACACGGTGCAAACGGTCAATTGCACAGTGCGGAAAGCTTGCGACAAAAAAAGTCTACGCACTTTCTGAAACAACTATAGTAAAGCACAGTACAGCAATATACGCCTTTTACTAATCTGCATAGTCCCTATAACGTTTTCAAACTATTCTCGAGTTTGAAACAGAAGCTGACTTATCAAGAGCATTATTGTTTGATAAGATGATAATATGGTCCCTATAATTTTTTTGACAAAAGGAATTTCCTTGATAAGGACAAGCTATTTTGATTCCAAAAGTTGAGAGTCTATACGAAATGTACATATACAAAAAAGGAAAACTGGAATGTCAACAACGGAAGTTTTATAATAATACGGCGATTAAAAAAAGGGATCCTGTCGCTATGACAAATCCGATCACCCACAAAAACGCAGAGTTCAGAAGAGCGGGTGGTGGAACCGTTTGATTTGATCAGTATGTCGGGAAAATAACGAGCATTCCGGATTTTTTCAGTCTGTCGGGAAAATAATGAGCAATCCGGATTTTTTTCAGTCTGTCGGGAAAATAATGAGAACACCGGATTTTTTCAGTCTGTCGGGAAAGTAATGAGCTCTCTGCCGGATTGAAAATCGCATCGCCGAAAATAAACTGGTTCACGGCAAAATCAAATTGCTTTTCATCCCAATCGGGGATCGGCGCAGCAAAATTGCGCTCATTATTTTCCCGACAGACTGATAACTCCTCAAAACATAGGCAAGAGACCCGTTCTAAAACTACATATGCACATGTGTACAATACAAGAACTCATGCGATATCTGAACTACTCAAAAACCATCACTAAAAAATGACATGCAGACATGTCAAGCTTGTCTTCTGAGTTGACTATATGCATTTGTAGAGTCAAAGAAAGCTTACCCAGAAAGGTTTGGCGAAAAAGTTTGCCTGTTTTTTTAAAATGACTGCCCCTTATGGGAAAGCACAATTATTACGACCCATACGCTTCTTTGACAAACATTTACAATAACAATTGCGATCAAAGAACGAGCTACTTTTTGAAGCCACCAAAATGTTCCAAGAGGCATCAAAATTCAGTGAAATTTTGTAATCGAATGACGACTTTACCGAACAAAAGGCCGAACAACTTCTTCCAAAAACTGCTTCTTCTAAAAAATATAAAATGCAGAATAGCCGCAAGTCCTTCACTGACAAGGGAAGGTTATCAGGTGGAGTATTCTAATTACCAGTCTATCAGGAAGATAACGGCGCACGGCAAACCGAAATAGAACAAAAATGTCTCCCGCCCACCTTTGGGTTCGTCCAAGTGTCACAACTGACAAAAGCAATAAAAAAATTCGAGAAAAATATTTTTCCATCGAAAAACCACACGAAAAGTTCTGTTGTGACATTTCGTTCGAATTTGACCGATACTGGGTGTGCGAAGTGCCGAAACTCCCTGGATTGCCGTGCGGCGGGCCGTCACGTCTTGCAGTCGCCCGTCATCGCTTTGCGACGGCTGATGCAGCTTGAAATTTGTCCGTACAAAACCCGGGATTTTTGTGCACGGTGTGGGCCGCGACAAATGTCCGTGTAGTTTATAAGAATGCTAGTTAATGTGAGACATTCTTAATGTTATTTCCGATTTATTCACGCTAATTAATGACATGTTTCAAAGCCATGAATCAGTTTTTTTTTCGTTGTCTAGCCAGTATCAGAAAACTGTGATTTTTGTTTTAGCAAACGTCAACTCTAAACAGAGATATTTAAACCAAAAGTCGCGTAAATCAAAAGGTTTTTAACCAGATATACTCAGGTTTCTAACACTAGTCGTTCCATAACGCGCGTAGACTTTTTTCACTCCGTATTCGCGCCCAACATCACTATGGATGATGCCAATTCGTTGTTGTATGTACGGGGGAGGCTAGGAGAAGGCTTCGCTAGTAGAAATAACAAATTTGATCGGGTCCTAGGATAGCTTATCACCTTTTTTTTTGCTCTTTTACATCTTCAAAAGTCTCGAGCCTTCGCCGAGCGTCCGCCAACCGTCCTACGGCTTTGGCAGGCCCCGTAAGCGGTTCCTACAGCCCTGCTGGGGTGTATGTACCCACCTCCTATGGATCCATTATGTGATGACTCCCGAACTCTCGTCGACCCGAAAAGCCAGGACGCCAAGCTTATGTCACGGTGATTTTTGAAACACACGGTGCAATAGACCAAATGCAAGGTGCAAAAAAATTTTGGAAAATACTAGGAAAATACAGGCGGTTTCTGAAAAATCCCAAACAAATTTATCGCCTACCCTCCAAAAAAGCAATGTTCTAAATAGGAGCCGACGTTTATCCAACTGTTTACCCCACATCAAACATTCCTCTTGATTGATGCTCGCCAAGTTTTCGACATCAAAAGTGCGAATATAAGCAATTCATCGATCATATTTTAAAATTTTCAACCCCTATCTTTAGAACACATCTCCAACCTTTTTTCGAAGCTGTTTATGTACAAAAAAACAATCGTTTAAACAATGTTCGAAGATAAAATAATGGATAAATCGATTAAAACGCCCGTATTTCATCCGAAATCAACCAAATACCATGAGAAATTAGAGAAAATACAGTGTGAAAAGTTGAGAAATTGAAGCCGAAAACGGATTCAGTCTATCGATGTTAGCGGTTTTTTGGATATCAAGAATATTTTTTTCATCAAAGACATATTATTAGAGTTTTCAAGAAAGTAATATATCGCGCAGTGCGGAGCTGGGAAACAATGAGATTATAAAAAGGCTTCAAAAGTGCTCATGGATCGTAAATGAGATTTTTTGACGGTGTTCTTGCCGAAGATGTCAAAAATTGAAAAAGTTATGTGATTTTGGCAAAAAACCTCAAAGTGTCTCATGGAGCACAAATGAGGTTTTTTGATCAGAAATGATGTTTTTTGCAGATATTTTTACTGCAAAAATTAAAATCTTTCAAAAATCACCAATTTCTATAAAAAACCTCAAAGTGTCTCATGGAGCACAAATGAGGGTTTTTGATCAGAAATGATGTTTTTTGCAGATATTTTTACTGCAAACGTTGAAAAATCTCAAACATCATCAATTTGGCAAAAAACCTCAAAAGTGCTCATAGAGCACAAATGAGGTTTTTTGATCACAAATGACGTTTTTAGGAGGCGTTTCTTCATGTGAAGGTCGAAATCTTTCAAAAATCATCAATTTGACGAAAAAAACCTCAAAATGTCTCATGGAGCACAAATGAGGGTTTTTGATCACAAATGACGTTTTTTGCAGATGTTTTTACTGCAAACGTTGAAAAATCTCACAAATCATCAATTTTGATAAAAACCTCAAAATGTCTCATGGAGTATAAATCAGGGTTTTGGATCACAAATTACGTCTTTTGGAGGCATTTCTTCATGTGATGGTCGTAAACATCCAAAACTTACAAATTTGAGCAAAAAGCCTCAAAGTGTCTCATGGAGCACAAATGAGGGTTTTTGATCACAAATTACGTTTTTTGCAGATATTTTTACTGCAAAAGTTGAAAAATCTCAAAAATCATCGATTTGGCAAAAAAGCCTCAAAAGTGCTCATGGAGCACAAATGAGGTTTTTTGATAACAAATGATCTTTTTTGATAGCGAAATTTACCCTCATCTTTCCACTATTTCCGCACTGCTCAAAGCACATATAAATCAAGATATAAAGTCGCAAAAAAATCGTTGGAATCCCGCGGATACCCGAGAAATACAACAACCCCAACCAAACAAATTTGTGGACCCAATGATGCGGCAGTGAACAAACTCCTCAAAAAGAAACGCATTCCTCTCCGATCATGAATGTTGTTGACTGTCCAAGGCGGCGTTGGAATCGCGCAGTTGATTCAACTGGTTCTCCATTATGCAGTTGAAGTCGTGCTGGCGTTGCGCGGACTGGGAGATGAGGCCCGTGGAGATTTGATGGCGAATCGAGTCGTAGGGCGGGGGCGCTGAAAACTGGGGGTGAGTTTTGATAAGTGTGGGGTGGAGATGGCTAGACTGCTCGGAAAATTTATGGTATTTAAATAACGGAACTTAGAGGACTCGAAAAACTACGTTCAGAGATTACAGTTTTATACGTACACATACATACAATCGAGGACCTGATCCAGTGGCAAACAACGTATTATTGTGCATCCGGGAAGTATCAAAAAATGTGGCAAAATACCTCCCTCTCCAGGTGAAAAAAATCCGATTTCAAAAGCGCGCCCGCTCTTTTTGTGAGGGAAAGGGAAGTTTTTTTCACTTGGAAGCGTTATGCCACATTTTTGATACTTCCCGGATGAAAAATGGTACGTTTTTGCCACTGGATCAGGTCCCCCACTGTAGTCTTATAAATTTATCACCTTGGCTAACTCCATGCGGACTGCAAAAATTCATAGCGGCCCTTCAAAACGAAGTTTTTTCCCTTGGAGATGGAAGCATTTTGCCACATTTTTGATACTTCCCGGATGAAAAATGGTACGTTTTTTGCCACTGGATCAGCTCCCCCCACTGTTGTATACTTTTTTGCACCACAACTTATTTTCCCGACAGACTAACTGAACGGTTTTGTAATTTCGTTGCCGAAGCCGTAAAAGCTTGAAAAGTAGCTCTATCGCTCCGAAAAATTCAACTCACCATCAACCCATTGTGTCATATGAGGTTTACTCTGATTCAGTGTCATACTCAACGACGGCGCGAACGTCTGCGAGTTCCGATGGAGGACTGGCGGCGCCTGCTCCACCGGTCGATAGTACCTCGAGCCCAACGCGGAATGCGAGCCGGAGGCGGGGAAACTTCCGCTTTGGGAGTCTGAAATCAAAAATTGTTGACGAAGAAGCCGGAAAATTTGAAAGAAATGTAAAATACGAAATCAACTATCTCAGTATCATTTCAACAAAATGAATCAGCTCACAAAGGTCTTTGGTGTCGTGTAGCGGGCACCATTGGTATTTGCGGCAGAGCATCGAGGTCACAATCAACGTGACAATCGCCAAAATGATTGTGAACACAACGATTAGTGCGAGGTTTCTGAAAAAACGAGAGTTATTGTATAATATGTTCCGGGATTTTTATGGATTCATAATTTACAGTCATCATTTTTGGGAGATTTTATATCTCAATTTACAGGGGAAGTACCCCAAGTGTGACGCGCAGATTTTAATGAAAATTGGAACAAATTTAGAATAATTTTTTCTATGAGATATGCGAGAGTCCTAGCTCGCGCTTTGCAGAAACAACCGAGATTTTTAGGTCGCAAGTCGGCGAAAATTTGACAATTTTTGCCGAATTTCGGCACGAAAAGTTTCATACCTATTTCTACTGTAAAAGGTAATGTTTCCACAAAAAATCATTTTTTCCGCGCGAAACTAGCAAAGTTATGGCCAAAAAGTTCCTTTTCTCTCTAAACGCTCTCCACGTTTAGTGTGCTCTCTCGGCGGCAAAAATTGTTCGATATTTCGGCGGCGCCTGCAAAGGGCGAGCTAGAACTTTCAGGAATTGATATTAAGTCTATGCCCGACGTATGTGCAAAATTTAAAGAAAATCTGAGCGTTGCACTTGAGGCCCTTCCCTTTGTTAGGTAATTCGTTGTAGAGAGATTTGCCTCTGTTTTTGTCATCTTTTTTATCTAATTTTACTTTCTCCACACGCCCGTTGACTTGTATTTTCCCCATTTTCCAGCGATTCCCCTCAACTTTTTGTCATGCGAAAGGCCTCGGGCACACGCAACGGAAGGAAGCGGACGGGCTTGGGGATTCATTTTCGCAGCCCTTTTTTTGGCCAAATGAATTTCCCGAAGCGAAATCTGGCCCGCGATTTGATTAGCGGGTCCCCGGGGAGCGGCGATTCAATTTTACTGCGAATGTTTTTGTGGGTGTTTTTTTTTGATAAGATGGAAAGCTTTGTCATCAAACAGGCCGCGACATGAGTTGGGGGCCCTGGAAATGGAGACCAAAAAAGGAAGTGTGGGACGGATGGGCCAAGGCGGAAAAGTCATGGGACGAAGAGGAGTGAAAGCGAACGGATTGCGCAGATTGTATTTGAGTTTTAGGGGAAAACAAGTACGGTAGAAGGCAACCAAGTTGATGAAATGATGAAATCGGGCTGTCGGGAAAATAAGAGCACTCGGCTTTCGCTGCGGAGAAAACGAATTGTGTTGCGGCAAAATCAAATTGCTTTTCACTTCAGCAACACGATCACCTCGGCGACTTTGTGCTCATTATTTTCCCGACAATCTGAGATATCCTTAATTTTGAAGAACATTTTGAGAGCCTACCTTGAGCATTTCCCCGCTAAAGTATTGAGTGTTTTTTGAAAAATCGAGCGCAACCTTTGTACCACCCGTCGCAGGGGACATTGTGTTCATTATTTTCCGGACAGACCGATGCTAGTCCGTTCGTGAAGCCGTTGGACTGATTTTTGGTGTTTGCACTGTGCAGACAAAGTCAGGGCAGCCCAAAACAGCCTATTGCATCGTGTAAAAAGCAAGAACTTCTACGGTGCAAAGAAATCTTTGGTTTACTCACTCTGCGTGCTGCGGAAAATTCCCGGGACGCCATCAAAACCTGTCTATTCACATATATCAACCTTCACTGGCTATAATAATTTACCTTGGACGTCTGAAGAGGCCCCACTGTATCGAAACTAAATGTTATAAAAAAACACCCTTATACGGCAAAGAATTTTCTTTGGTTCGTTGCGATGGGTTGTACAAAATTTTACTGGAGTTTTCAAAAAAGTTTTTAGCAGACAAACGATCACCGCGAACCGATGAGAATTTTTCAAAAATTGCCATTAAAGGTCAGACCCTAGGCGCCTTATCCAACTCCTCTAAGGCTCAGGTTGTCTGTGCAGGCAAAGCCAAGATTTTCAGTGATCTTTTGCGGCCGAGAGACTAAGGAAAATGTGGAGAGACAACGAGAGGAAAGTAGCTTTAATTGTGTATCTGTGTGAGTTTCAAGGCAAAAGATGCCTTCAGCCCTACGTTATGCTTGATTCTCAAAACTTTTGGCAGTCTTTTGGAACAAGCAATGTTTGTAATTGACCATAGGTCCCTTTGAAGTTCATTAGATGAGTTTTTCGACGAAAACGACTTGAGGAAATGGCCTTTCAGTGAGGTCGCAATTTAGTCTTCAGAAAGCCATTAGGAACGGCTCAAAAAGAAAACTTTTAGCTTGATTAGAATTTTGAGAAAATGGAAAACAAGCAGACAAGGAGGGAAGAAAAAGGTCGTGAACAAAAGGGACAAAATATCGAAAAATTTAAACTATATTTTTTGGATATTCTTATCAGCCTGTCGGGAAAATAATGAGCACTCTGTCGCATTAAAAATCGCATCGCTGCCGAGAAATGAACTGTGTCGTGAAAAACTCAAATTGCTTTCACTTCAACGAAAGAATGATGTTCGCTATCAGTGGATTTGTAAGTTATTGCCGCAATTGTGACATTTATCCTAAAAATATCAGTCTGTCGGGAAAATAATGAGCACAATGTCGCTGCACCAACGCATCGCTGAAGTTAAAAGCAACTTAATTTTTTTGCGACACAACTCATTTTCTCAGCGGCGATGCGGTTTTCTATGCGACAACTGGTCATTATTTTCCCGACAGACTGAAAAAGTCACTTTTCTTTCAAGCAATTCTACGCAGATATGAAGAAAGTTTTTTCTCAGTCAGTCTCTCCTCATTTTCTGGGATCTCTAATCTAGCAAAGACTGTTGAAGGTGTAATTGATAGCTTCGCTTTTAATGCAAAAGCTAAATTTTTTTCTGCAATTGATGTGCGAGCCAGTGTCGCCGATATCCGTCCGGCCACTTTCCAGAAGGACTACAGTGAGGGACTTGATCCAATGGCAAAAAACGGCTGCTTTTGCATCCCGGAAAGGACCAAAATGACTCCAAACGCTTCACTTCTCTAACAATAAGCTAAAAAACCGCTTTGAAAAGCCCGCCCTTTCCTTCAAGGCGGGCTCTTCAAATCGGGGTTGTTTAGCTTAGAAAAGGGAAGGGTTTGGAGAGATTTTGGTCCCTTCCGGCATGCAAAATGAGACGTTTTTTGCCATTGGATCCGGTCCCTCACTGTAGTAAAAGGCCCTACAAAATTTTGAAAAGTTTTGGTGATTAAAAAAAAAAATTTTTTTTGATTTTTTAAAATTAAAAAAAAGAAATTTTCAAAAACTTTTTTAGCCCCAAAAAATCAAAAAAATACTTACTGCTTGATGAATTCCCTCCTCTTCTCCGCACTGATTTCCTCCTCAATTTCGCGCAACTGAACCTCCGTGCAACAGTAAAACGTCCCGTACGTAATGCGCGACGGACAGCAATGCTTCTGTTCGCCGGAATCCTTAAAATCGGGGCAGCTTTTGGGCTTGAGCAGGACGGCTTTTATGGACGCCACCTCTTTGGTCGACTTGCTCGCGTTCGGGTCGGGTTTTTCGGCCGGACAAATCTCGGCGGCGCCGATGACGACGAGCGAAATGAGAATGGCGCCGGCCAGTCCTGGACCGGCGCCCGACGTCTTCATTTTGAATGGGCAATCTGGAAAGAATTGAGGGTAAAATACGATGGGCGAAAGTATATGTTTTTAAAGTTTATTAAATTTAACGCGCGGAATTGAAAAAAATTAAGAATTAAAAAAAAAAATAAAAAAATCGCCGAAATATTTTTGTCATTAAAACAGAAGCAGAAACAAAATTCTGAGGGTAAAGTAAAATACGTGATAGAATTTTTCCGCAGAATTAAAAAAGATAAAAAAAATCCAAAATCGAAATTTTTTTTTTCGTAAAAATTCGGAAAAAATCAAAACTAATTTTTAAAAAAAAGTACATATATATAAAGTCATCACCTGCGCATTACAAAAAAAAATTTTTACATTACTTTTCCAAAAAAAATCAAGCGCATTTTTTCCCCAGAAACCTCAAAAAATGAAAAAAATCCCAAAAATCCCGACCAGAAATTAAAAAAATCGAAAAAATCACCGGTCCAAACGCCTGTTTACATATATCACAAACTTTGCTTGCCCTCAGCCCCGAATTTTATCGTTTTTGTAGGAAAACCAATTAAAGCGTTATTCCCTTTCTGCCCGACCTTACAACCCCAAGCCCATCGACGGGAAGGGAATCTTTATAAACAATGTTTGGAATGGGAAAAAAGGACAAACATTTGATTCGTCGTTTTTTCGGTTTAACGAGGGAGATGGCATGGGTTTTTAATGGAATGGACATGCAAGTGGAGAGAGGAAAGATAGGAGATGAACTATCAGTTTGTCGGGAAAATAATGAGGATGTCGCATCGAAAATTGCACCGTCGCCGAGAAAATGAATTGAGTCGCGGAAAAATCAAGTTGCTTTTCACTTCATAGCGACACTGTGCTCATTATTTTCCCGACAGACTGAAACTAGGCCTCCCGGAAAGTCGCCGGACTGAAATCGGCAACATAAACTGTAAGAAAACAAAAGTTTCGGCTGCGCTGTGCAATTTCTTGCTTTCTGCACTAAAACTGGCAGGCCAGGAGAAGAAATGAAGCTGAGGATCGACCGGTCGTGGAAGACGAGAAGACAAAGAGAAGGGGTCTTTATTGGACACACACAGAAGGAAAAGTGATTACAAAATGATGAGATCCGTGTCTTTTATAGTGAATTGGCGATCTTATGCAAATTTGGGGCTTAGCGCCAACAGCACTGTGCGATAGGTTTTTGAGCTCGCACCTTGACTTTTTTGCACAGTGTATGTCGCCGAAATTACTGCAGCGACTTTGCGAACGGGCTATTGTAAGAATTATATAGTGAAAAAAGAGGGTGATAGGCCAAGAAAAAAAATAAACAAAATTCTAAACATGCAACCTAAGAAAAACGAACCCCCGTACAACAAAAACTATATATAACGTCAAATTTCGAGGTCAATTTGCCAAGAAAAGTAATCCTTTTCAAATTTTCCAAACACAATGTGCAAAAGCCACATCTCACTTCCTGAAAATTTCAGCTTCCGCTTTACACGGATAGCCGGGATACAGTGGGGGACATCCAGTGGCCAAAAACGTACCATTTTGCATCCAGGAAGCATCAAAAAATGTGGCAAAATACCTACTTCTATAAGTGAAAAAAACTCAGATTTCAAAAGCGCGCCGGCTATTTTTATGAGGGAAAGGGCGCGCCCTTCAAAACAAAGTTTTTTCACTTGGAGAGGGAAGCATTTTTCCACATTTTTGATACGTCCCAGATGCAAAATGGTACGTTTTTTGCCACTGGATCAGGACTCCCACTGTATTCAACCATCTTTCTACGGTCAGATCTTTTGAAGATCATTTCAGATTTGCTCGCAATCAGGAGTGAAAACTTGACCCTATTCTTCCCGCAAATACAAAAAATGGTCAAATAAAAGTCTGCACTTTCTTGGTACTGAAAGTCTTTCTGCCCTTCAGCATTCTTTTTATGTGTCTGAAATAAGAAAGTCTAGTCGGAATAGGCGCCGTAAAGGTCGCTAAATCCAAGCTATAAACTTGGATCGCCTCACACACTTTTTTATCCTATATGTCATACAAAAAAAACAATCTAAAAATGTTCGATGCTACGTCGAAAATTTTTTTGTGAAAACATCACCCTCTAGGGTAGAAATAGACATCGAAATTTTCATGGTAAAATTTGCAAAAATAGTGTCATATTTTTGCCAAGTTTTAGTCTACAAATCTTGGTCATTTCTACTAGACATGGCTCTGGAGCCGGGCCGAAAATCGATGAGGCCCGGCCCTAGGTCCTTTCAAACTTGCTCGGCCTGGCGCAGCCCGGCCTCAGGACCATTTCTAGCTTCTACAAAGCGCGAGCTAACAGTCCCTCATACGTCTTATTGTTAGGCAAAAATATCCTAAATTTGTGCCACATTTCATCAAAAAATCAGAGCGTTGCACTTGCAGAAAGTGCAACGTCCCTTGTCATTCAATTCTCAACGCTTTTTCGACAGTCATTTTCTCCCCATAGCCGTTAAAACTGAGATCTCAAATCCGCAAATCCGCTCGCAACCAAATTCCATCAAGTTCACACCCGGCTACAAAGCGGCTCGGCCACGGCCGTGGGCCGTGCGGCTATGGCCGAAAGTTTCGCGGCGCGCCCCGGCCCGCCTGTATTCTCCGCCCATTCCCCCTT
The DNA here is from genome assembly GCA_904066235.2 of Bursaphelenchus xylophilus. Lineage (NCBI taxonomy): Eukaryota > Metazoa > Nematoda > Chromadorea > Rhabditida > Aphelenchoididae > Bursaphelenchus > Bursaphelenchus xylophilus. The sequence goes on along the minus strand of CAJFCV020000004.1, from coordinate 10,927,655 downwards.
CCTCCTTTGATGGGCAAAAGTCGAGAGCCGCAGGGCATAAAGGCGCAATCGAACGGCCCCGCTCTGCAGGCAGACAAAAAACGAGCGCAAAAAAAGGGGGAGAGGCGAACCTTAATGGAATTAGTTTGTCCGGCGGGTGTCAAAAACCCGCTGAAAGCCGGCGAAAAGTTAATTTTCACCCTGCCGCCGGCTTCGCACAATGCGGTTGGGGAAGGGATTTGTGCACAGGAATGCAAAAAATCAGGAAGAATCCCAGATTTTTTGAGAGAAAAATGAGAGAAAAGCATGCCGAAATTATCAGTTGATCAAAAAAATAATAAAGAAAAAGGCGTCGCGACACATGCGGGAAACCGCAGCCGACATTTACTGATTAGAATTACGACTTTTCAACCGTAATCTACATAGCCTGATAGAAATTTTCCATCGACAACTCCCTGGTACTGATCAGCACACCAATTTATTGAATTCATCTACCGATTTCAAAGTTATGGGAGTTTGTCTTCAAAAAATGGTTTCTGAACCTTTAAAAATGTCTGGTTTACTCTATGATGATTACTCAAGCCACTGATACACTTGGAAAATCAATTCGCAACATCTAACTGCCAAATCCATCGCTTGAATTTTCTATTTCAAACGAATGTTCGCTGATTTCCAAACATGTCCGCAGAATCTCCGTGATTCTTCTAGCTGCCCGCAGATTGGTTGCACGCAAGTGTGGGACCGCACGTCAAACTGAGATAAGCTAACACGATCCGGTGAACGCATTGGCAGTCCGCCGAAAAAAGATGCACAAAATCTTTCTGTCGAAGAAGAAGTGGGGAATTTTTGGGGCGAGAGAGTACGTTGTGCCTCTTTTTTTCTCTGACTTCTCTGTGAAATCAAGACGAAGTGTAAAAAACCGATAGAGAAGGGTCTATTCCGGTCACCGGACTCCTCAGTTTGACGTCACCCGTTCAAAAAATAACTTATCAGTCTGTCGGGAAAATAATGAGCACAATGTCGCTGTGCCGGTCGTGCCGCTGGATTGAAAAGCAATTTCATTTTCCCCCCCGACACAACTCATTTCCTCTGCGGCGATGCGATTTTCAATGCGACAGAGCGCTCACCATCTTCTCGACAGAATGGTATTCATGTTCAGAGAAGGAGCCAGTAAGAGTCTTCTTTCTTTCTCTTTTGAGATCTTGCACTTTGCCAAACCGTGGTGCAAATTAAACTTGGTGTTTACTAACAAAGTACAGCGCTCAGAATTCCGTTAAATTCGGCGCACGTGTCCAGCATAGGACACATATCAACTGCTGAAGGCTTTGGCTCTCCCTTAAATTCGGAGGGATGTTCAACGATCGTTGCGGTGGAGAGACTATGCGGAATGCGGAGAGTGGGCAGAGAAAAAAAGACTTTTTGCCATAAGTTTTGCGGTTTTTTGGGGGAAAAGGCTTATTTTTTGGGGGAAAGATTGTTCTCTATGGTAGAAATAAAATGAAAAAATTTCATGCTGAAACTCAAAAAAATGTCGCATTTTCGGCAATTTTCTACCTAAAAATTTTCCACCGTCGGTGAAGGTTGGCTTTGTGGCTTCATTGTAGTACAATGTGTATAAAACGGACACTCTGTTCTCCCTACACTAACTCCTCCAACTGTCCTAAATATCAACTGCTTTAGGTTTCGAAAAATTCAACTTTCACTGCAGGGAACGGCAGTTTTGTAGCCCAACTTGAATTGGCTATATCCTTTTCACTTTTGGGCCAAATTTTAAGATTCTTTTTTTGTCTGAATCCTCAAAGCTTGTAGTTTTGTTTGATACCAAATACGTTATAAAGATCCAGAAAATTCCATCATTTTCATGGTGAATATAAAAAATCACAAAAAATCTCGAAAATTTGTCGTATCTTAAAAACGGTGGAAGATATACTCCCCGTACAATGTTTTGACCCCCCTCCTAACTCGGTCCAAGGTGTACTAATTCGGACCAAACTTGGTATGTAGTATACTCACAGGCTAGTAACAAAAAATAATATAGCTGGACTTACCTTATAGTTGATTATCAAAATCTAGGGGCAATTTTCAAAAATCACCTTAAAAAATCGAGGAAAAAGTTTTGACCCCCCTTAAAAAACGTTTGATATCGCCAGCGGATGCCACGCAAACCTATTGTAGTCGACGTCCCATACCTGAATACAGGTTAGTAAATGGTTTTCCGTTGAATGCTTCGTTGCATTTGAGGATTCAACGCGTTAAACCGTTTTTGATGTAGAGGTGCCCAAGATGGTAAAAATCTTGCCCTAGCGTTTTCCTAGAGCTCTAAATTGGGTTTATATTATGTTATTTAGACCTGTATTTACCTTCTCCTTTCGATAAAAGTGCATGGTGGCCTGGCGGTGTAGATTCGGCAGATACCCTCTTGTCATGCCCAGCCTTGGTGAGCCATTTGCTCTTTGACTCAAGGTCGAGATGTGGTCGTTAGGTCCTCAATGTAATCCTGAGACTCCTAGTTACTCTCAAACAAAGAATAAACTCCGGCTGACACGGTCTCGTATGGTTTGCAGGCGCAACTTCGCCGATCTGCACCTTAACGAAAAACCCGCGTTTTTCAAATGGATTTTTAGCCACCAAAAACGGCTTTCATTTGATGAACCAGGTAATTTAAGACGCTACAGCACCCACCATACTCATTTGAGACGTATGAAACGCCAAATGGGAGGTGGGGATGTCATCGTACTCGGGGTCATCTACAGTAACGGCAAACTTAAGATTAAGGAGAATGAAACCCATTACAAAACGTGTCAAAGCAAAACATTTTACATTACTGAGAGTAAATAGGAGTCTCAGGATTACATTGAGGACCTAATAACCACATCTCGACCTTGAGTCAAAGAGCAAATGGCTCACCAAGGCTGGGCATGACAAGAGGGTATCTGCCGAATCTACACCGCCAGGCCACCATGCACTTTTATCGAAAGGAGAAGGTAAATACATGTCTAAAGCACATAATATAAACTCAATTTAGAGCTCTAGGAAAGCGCTAGGGCAAGATTTTTACAATTTTGGGCAGCTCTACATCAAAAACGGTTTAACGCGTTTAATCCTCAAATGCAACGAATCATTCAGCGGAAAACCATTTTTTAACCTGTATTCAGGTATGGGACGTCGATTACAATAGGTTTGCGTGGCATCCGCTGGCGATATCAAACGTTTTTTAAGGGGGGTCAAAACTTTTTCCTCGATTTTTTAAGGTGATTTTTGAAAATTGCCCCTAGATTTTGATAATCGACTATAAGGTAAGTCCAGCTATATTATTCTTTGTTACTAGCCTGTGAGTATACTACATACCAAATTTGGTCCGAATTAGTACACTTTGGACGGAGTTAGGAGGGGGGTCAAAACATTGTACGGGGAGTATAGGTAGCAAACCTCAGCATGGAAGTTTTAGAATTTCACGTAGAATATGATGCAAACAAAAAATGTCCTTATAAAGCAATAAAAATCTTCTTTTTTACCCTATTATAGCCCATTCAAACTGGGCTACAAAATTGCCGCATATTGTATATGTACATATCTCACAGCCCTCAACACCTCACCTCCCAAACAATACATCCATCTCTCGAGCGGTGCTTCTCCAACAAAGCCACAACCCCCTTCATTACCTGTCGTACAGCAGAATACAATTTGCCAAGTACAATTCCACGCACTCGTGTACAACCGCACTTCACTTCGATTATCTTCACGCACAGTGCTCAATTACCCGTATATTCATAAAGTGCGTACATCTTTTGTCGTGAGGCAAAATGCACGACGTAAACTGCGATTTGCACTGTGCATTTTTAGTTTTAGTTTTTGCACCCTGCGAAAACAGCAAAATGCACCGTGCATGAGCGACAAACAAGGGAAAAGGCAGAATGCACTGTGCAAACACCCATTTGCACTGTGCATTTTTAGTTTTAGTTTTTGCACCGTGCGTGAAAACATTGCCGCGTCGCGAGCTTTTTCCTCGCACTGTGCGTGAACGACAAACAAGAGAAAAAGGCGAAATGCACGGTGCAAACCCCCCACTTGCACCGTGCACTTTCAGTTTTTGCACAGTGCATCAAAATGCCGCGGAAACGTAAGCTTTTTCCAACTTCGTCGCTGCGGGTTTCCCAAAAGTTCATTCGCACTGTGCAAACCGCTTTTTACGTTTGCACTGTGCAAAAACCGGCAAAATGCACGGTGCGGGAGCGACAAAGAGAGGAAAAAATGAAGAGTGCAAGTGCACGGTGCAAATGACAAAAATGACAATTTGCACCGTGCACTTTTAGTTTCGGTTCTTGCACTGTGCACTTTTGATTTTTGCACTGTGCAGCAAAAATATCGCCGAGACTGCACTGTGCGTGAGCGACAAAAAGGGGAAAAAGGGCAAAATTCACTGTGCGTTGGCGATAAAATTCGAAAAAAAAAGTTTACGCACAATATGAAAATATTTTACTAGTATAAAAATACTTGCAAAACCGTACTTCATTTCGATTATCTTCACGCACGGTGCCCAATTACACGAGGACTTGGGATGCCGCGCAAAATTAAATTTAATGTGCCTGAGGGCCTGCAAAAAGCGAAAGGCGCGCGGAATGCGGAGTTCCGATAATCAGGAGATAAGACAGTCAAGTTAGGGTGAGGAAACGGGGAAACAGGAGGAAATTGGGATGACGCAAGCAGGGATAGAGTTGATTTCCATCTTTTGTGAGTATCAACGGCAGCAATAGGGATATAGCTCAGATACTAGTCGTTCCAGAAAGTGCGTAGACTTTTTGTCGCGGTCCGCACTGTGCACAAAATTTCCTTTTTGCGGGGTGCATTTGACCTTTTGCACCGTGCAAGTGCACTATCGCTGCGACGCAAGCTTTTCTCAAGGGAGCCGGCGCGACTTTTTTGAAATTGCACAGTGCAAAATGTTTCAAAAAGGATCGCGTCGCGTGGGAAACAGGAAACTTGCACTGTGCGGTCCGAAAAAACGCGGAAAAAAGTCTACGCACTTTCTGGAACGACTAGTAGACGTTAGATTATGCCTGTGTGATACACTTAGCATATATACCACTTCTTCAAAACTTTAGCGGTCACTTTCCTGGGGGAGCCGAGATATTCAACGATCTTTCAGGCCGAGAGGGTACGCGAAACGCGGAGAGCGGTCAGAGAGAAAAAAATGACTTTGGCCGTATAGGAAAAAATTGATTTTTTTTGTGGAAAAATTACACGGTGAAAAGTCATATTATACTTTCTTTGTCAAAGTCTACAACGATTGTTTCTGCCAAATAACTAAAAAATGAAGAGACACGGCCAGAGAAAAAAGAATTTTTTCTGCTTTTCTAGCAATTTCTTACTATTCTACAATTATTTATATTAGATGCTGACTAAAGACTAAATGCAAAAATTCGAATTTTCCAGTTTAAAACTCTTTCAAGAAAACGAAATCGACCTTTTTTGGGCTTTTTAAGTATTGGGTTTCAGGTTAAGAAGGTTGAAAAAGCAAACAGAAGTGGTGATGGGAAGAAAGATAAGAGTTTTTAGGGGTTTCGTAAAGCTTTATGGAGGGAGAAAAGAAAAAAAAATTTTCAAAAATTAATTTTTTTTTTCAATTTTTTACTATAAAATCCAAAATTTTGTACTCATTAAGCCGCCAGACTCATCAAAGTGGGCCTCAAAATTTTGGCCTCAGGCAGAGTACGGAATTAATTTGAGGGATTAAGCCTCTTAAAATAAGTAACAATTCACGTGCTGTTGAGGCGAAAACAGGGCACTTCTCGGTGCCGATAACATGTTCTCCAAAGCAGGTGCAAAAATTTTCTGAAAGGACCGGTTTTGCCCACCTTTTTTGGTGAATCACTAATGGGAAGATTGTGTTATAAAGAAGGGAAAAGTGCAATAGAGTTGTGGATTAAGAACATTATGGTTCAAAAATTAATTCTAGTCTATTGTTCAGGGAAGAAAATGTTCAAAAAACTTTAAAAAATTGAAAAAAATGAAAAAAAGAAAATTTTTTAATTGGACAATCCTCAAAATGTAATCGTCAGATTACCTTCAAATTTTGCATACACATTGTTTCTAGGCTGCATATTGATCGCTAAAAATTTTAACCGAAGCGTTGCAAGCAGAGCCGAGATATTCAATGGCCTTCCGAGAGAGTGCGCGAAACGCGGAGAGCAGTTAGAGAGAAAGCCTTTTTTGGCCATATCTTTGCAAGTTTCGCGTGGAAAAAAATTATTTTTTGTGGATACGTTACTTTCTAAGGTAAAAGTACGTACGAGACTTTATATACCAAACTTCGCAAAAAAAAGTGCAAAATTTTTCCCAACATGAGATCTAAAAATAACGTTTTTTTTCTGCAAACTGCGAGCTAAAAATCTCAAATACGATATGAAAAAATTTTAGCTTAATCTGCGCCAAGTTTCATGAAAATCCAAGAAGGTTGATTTTTATAATACTAGTCCCTTCGCAAAGCCACTGGATTTTGGAGAGCATATAGGATCAGCAAAGAATGCTAGCCACATAATCTTTGGAACATCTCCTATCCGAAACTGAGTTGTGGCCTCCGCCGATACGGAAAGCTCGCCATTCCATTGCCGAGCGTTTGGTAAACATAAAAATAAGATAACATTCTCTTTTTAACCATCAGAAATCGTACTGAAGCTTTTACGATTGGTGTCATGACCAAAAAAGCGATCAAAAGTCTCCGCCGAATAAAGTATGTTCCGCGTCGGCGGACAAAAAACTTTTTTAGACAAAAAACCGCTCATATTCTTCTTCCTAATGCAAAAAGAATTTTTTGGATATCTTTCCTGAGCGCCGAGAAATCGGCAAACACTTTCCGCGGAATTTCTCTGGACACCCTGTAGAACAAAAATGTCTCCCGTCCACTTTTGAGTTTCGTCCAAACGAATTGTCACAACTGACAAAAGCAATGAAATAATTTCGAAAAAAATATTTTTCCATCGAAAGACCACACGAAAAATTCTGTTGTGACATTTCGTGTGAACTTGACCGATACTGGGTGTGCGAAGTGCCGAAACGAGGAGGGAGACTCCTTGAGTTGCCGTGAGTTGTCTTTGGCGCTTGCACTGTACAGAAAAAGTCAGTCCAAAAAAGAAGAAATAGCATAGTGCATGTCGCAGAAATGATTCCAGCGACTTTGCGAACGAATTAGTAAAAAATTAAAAAAATCGATTTTTCGTAAAAAAAAAATAAAAAATTCAAAAAAATACGACATGTTAAAATACGTTTAAATAAATACGTGTGTCCTAAATTTTACCTTCCAATTTTTTCAAGGCAAAAATCACCGCCAAAACCGTGAAAACCTCCCAGAAAACACACACATGTATGACATTCGAGAGGAAAGAGAAGAACTATATAACTAAAAAACACAATTCTTTTCGCCTTTTCTCTTTTTTTTCCCGCTCCGACGTGATTCAAAATCCATGATCGTTGTTTTCACACTCAAAGACTCGAGAACAAAAAACAAAAAAACAGCGTGGGATTTGAAGAGGGCAGCCGGAGAAGGGAGGAAAAGTTGGAACGTTAAACCGAAAGGGCTAGAAAAGATTAATTGCGTTATAAAAAAAATGCTTTTTGTGCTACAAATTGAGGTGAGAAAAGGCGGCAATTAGGTGGCGAGAGCGGAAAAGCACTCAGTAATTCATTGAATTTTTTGGATTTCTTTTTTTTTTTTTGAAAAATGATGTTTTCGGAAACGACGATAGCGGGTTGAGAGGAAAATAACAAAAGATAAAATAAAATGAAAAAAATGTAAATAAAAAATTGAATTATCAGACTGTCGGGAAAATAATGAGCACTCTGTGGCATCGAAAATCGCATTGCCGTCGAGAAAATGAAATGTGTTGCGAAAAAATGTATTGCTTTCACTGCAGCGACGCGATTGTCGCAACGACCTTGTGTTTATTATTTTTCCGACAGACTGATAATGAAGCGTAGACTATAGTGTTTCCACAAAAAACCTCTTTTTTCTTCAATCAGAACTATCAAATTTACGGCAAGAGATGTCTTTTCATAAAAATAAAAAACATAAGAGTATTGTAGCTCTTTTCAAAAAAAAAAAAATAATAAAATAAAATAATGCAAAACAAAAAAAAATAAAGCAAAGCAAAAAAAAATGCAAAATTTCTAGGTCATTTGCGAAATGTTATAAAAACATAAGAGTATTGTAGCTTTTTTCAAAAAAAATAAATAAATAAATAAAACAAAAAAAATAATGCAAAGTAAAATAAACAAATAAAACAAAAAAAATGCGAAATTTCTAGGTTTTTTGCGAAATATTATAAAAACATAAGAGTATTATATAACAGCTTTTTCAAAAAAAAAATAAAACAAAAAATAATGCAAAGTAAAACAAAAAAATAATGCAAAGTAAAATAAAAAAATAAAACAAAAAATGCAAAATTTCTATTTACGAAATATTTACATTTTTAATAAAAAAGGGACTTCAACACTCAAAAAGCATTTTTTTTTAATTCCTAAGATCACCATTTTTTAAAACGACTATACGAAAATTTTAAAAAAATAAAAAAAAACACGAACAATACAGCCCTTCCTGTTTGGAACGACCCCTCAATTTAGCCCCTAAATATTTTTTACATTCATCTCCAAACTTGACCACAAAGTGAGTGAACAACAAAAAGTGGTATTTGAGCAACAACAAAACGATATAACAAAGTGTTTTTTTTTTGATATTTTTTCCGAATATTACGGGGATTGACGGAAGTTGAAGGGCTGTTGTTGTAAATAAACCCGTACGAATTTAAATTAGGAAGTTTGGCAGAGGGTTTGGCTGGGGTTAGGGATAAAAAATCAAAGATTGGAAAAATATTAAAAATAAAAAAAAACAAAATCAAATTTAAACAAAAAATAATAAAATATTATTTTTTTAAAAAAGAATAAAGATAAAAAAGTAAAAATTAAAAAACAATAAAAATAAAAAAAAATTAAAATAAAAAAAATAAAAAATAGAATAAAAAAATTAAAATAGCAAGTATTAATAAAAAATGAAAGTCAAAAAGAATAATAAATTAATAAACAAATAAAATAAAAAAAGTTAAATAAATAAGACCAGTAAAGGTAAATAAGACATCTAAATCCCTTTTTAAACCCATATGAATTCAAAAATAACCGTGTCAGTTATTTTTACAATACTCTTTTGAGCGCTTTTCCTCCCTCAGAAGCGATCAATCCCCCCGAGAGCGCTGTCGCTTCCGTTGTCAAGGTCAAACGGACCCCGTGTCAGAAAATCGGATAATTGATCCCTCGGCAGTATTGAAAAGGGAGGGTTAAACTGAAAAATAAAAAAATCAGATTTGAAAAATAAAATGACGGTTCTTGAAAGGAACGAGAAAATCACGAGAAATATTTCAAAAATTTTAAAAAATTATTTAAAAAATAATAAAAAATCGTCTGAAATTTCTAAGTTTTTTAAAAGATAAATCCCGACAGAATTACAAAATCAACGAAAATGAAAAAATGCAAAAAAATCAAGTCAAAACCCAAAAAAAATTTTAAAAAAGAAATAAAAAACAAAAAATGAAATACCATCAAAATATAATTTAGAAGAAAAAGAGATAAGCAACATAAAAGGTATCAAAAACAAATGACTATCGCCTGAAATAAATACATAAAAAAAAGAGACATCAAAGATATCAATATCAAAAAAAAATTAATTGAAATATTATTCTGTCGGGAAAATAATGAGCAGAACATCTCTGTGCTGATTGTTGCTGAGATGAAAAGCAATTGTATTTTTCCGCGACATAATTAATTTTTTCGACGGCGACTTCCTATACGACAGAGTGTTCATTATTTTCCCGACGGACTGATACAGGAAGACCTCTTGAACAGTAAGCTCCTGTAGAACAAAAACAGTCTAAAGCAAACAATTTCCGAGGTCTTAACAGTCAATTTTAAACAAATATTGCAAACCCGGCCATAACAAAACCAAAAAATTTTCGAAATCCATAAAAAGTTTAAAAATTACTTTAGAACGTCGCTGAAACATAATACTGAACACACACATATGAGAAATAGGTTAGTCATCGGGGAAAGTCAAGGAGGATATTTCCTCGGAAGCTGTGCAAACAAACCGCATATACAGCTTAAAATAAGGGGGAAAAGTAAAAAAGAACTTGAGCAAACAGTAAAAATACTCTCACAGGGGAAGTGCTCGAAGTGCAACGCTTGAATTTTTTAAAACAAAAGAGAAACTTGGCACAAATTTAAAATAATTTCTTCTGAGGCATACCTGAGATTCTAAGCTCGCGTTTTGCAAAAATGATTCAGATTTTTTGGTCGAAAGTTGCAGAAAATGTGACAATTTTTTGCAAGTTTTGGCTTAAAAATTTTAGTATTAATTTCTACCAGAGAGGTAATAATGCTTGGGCAAAAGATCAATTTTTCCATACGAAGTTGGCAAAGATAGGGCCAAAAAGTGTTCTGCTCTCTGGCCGCTCTCCACGTTTTGTGCACTTTCTCGGTCGCAAAGATCATTCAATATCTCGGCCACAGCTGCAAAGCGCGAGCTAGAATTTTCTGAAATAGATGTGTGGCCTATGCCAGAAATTTGTGAAAAATCAAAAGAAAATCTTTGCATCGCACTTGAGATACTTGCCTTGTGAGTCGCGCAACCCAAAAAATTAAGTTTTTTTTAAAGTAATTGCCTTTTATCAAGCCGATTCTAGTCATGTTTGCACAAAAAATTCAGCTTTATCGATGTGGCCAAAAAAGTGTTTTTCTCTCTGACCGCTCTCCGCGTTTCGCGTACTCTTTCGGCCGCAAAGATCGTTTAATATCTCGACAGCGGCTGCAAAGCGCGAGCTCAGACTTTCAGAGATAGATATGTGACCTATGCCCATAATGTGAGCAAAATTTGAAGAAAATCTGAGCGTCGCACATGAGTTACTTTCTTTTTTTAAAGTCTCAAAAACTCATTAGATGACTATACAGGGTGGTTCAGCTAAGTTCGCGGATGTAAAATGCTTATAACTTTTTATAGGATTGTTCAATTTTTATGAGCAATACCTCATTTTATTCCTTAGTAGTTACCATTTTGTTTAAAAAAATATCATTAAAAATGATCAGTCCTACGTCGAGTTATGACCCTTCAAAGTCAAACATGCTTTTTAACGTAAATATTAAAAAAATTTACGGATTTTTTCGGATTTTCGGATTTTTTTTTGATTCCATCGTATTCTACGCAAAATTCTATGACTTCTGAAGCCCACTTACAATTTACAATTATCGACCGGTCGAAAGTTAAAAGCGATTTTCGAGATTTTTCGGAAATTTTCAGATTGAAGCGTGAAAAGGCAAGTTTGACTTTGAAGGGTCATAACTCGACGTAGGATTGATCATTTTTAATGATCTTTTTTTTAAACAAAATGGTAACTACTATGGAATAAAATGAGCTATTGCTCATAAAAATTGAACAATCCTATAAAAAGTTATAAGCATTTTACATCCGCGAACTTAGCTGAACCACCCTGTATATAACAGTCATCTATGAAAAATGAAAAAAAACCCCCCAACATTTTCGTTTTATTCTCCAAAAGCTTCTCGTCTTCCCCCCTTTTATCTACTTTATATTCCGTTTGAAAGGGAATTAGCCATAGTTTCGCATTCAAACATGGCGTGCGCCCGAACCATAAAACCCCGAAAAAAACTCGCTGAAATTTAAATTTAATGACCGAAAATATTATGCAACGGTTCTGTCTCGCTACGCCAATGAACTGTTAGCGGATAAATGGGATAACGGTGGTGGATTGGACAGCGAACTTTGTAGTTTTAACTTCGAATTTGGAGCAGTCAGAGATTAGAATTCTTGATATAATACTGGAATGGAACGTCTGTACGACAAAGTCACGTAGAATAAAAAATGTTTGCAACAAAAAATTTTAGAGCTCTCAAGAGCTATTTATAGGCTGAAATGAAACTCAGGACGGCTAAATATTTCTATATACCATAATAAAATTTATTTTTATAAAAGCGTATACTCCTAAAAATGTATTTTCATACAATATTGTCCACGAAAAACGTCAAAAAATTTGTTTCTTTTAAAAAAATCCTAATTTAATCTTTTCCCCGAAAAATCAATTTTTCAAATAATGCTTTCATTCTATTTCCCCGTGAAAAAACATCTTCTTTTTACTTTATTTACCCGTCAAAAATTCATTTTTTTCAGGGATTATGCGGTATCTGAAAATTTCCTGAGAATGCCAGGGCGCAGCTCGCATCTCGAACGCAGCTTGAAAAACCAGATGAAAAGTATATCAACTTTTCAAAGGCGCTGCGCAACCTTTTTTTCGAGCTGCGCCCTAGCGTTTTCAACTAATTCTGACAGAAATTACCCCCATTTTTTCTCAAAAAAAAAAAAAAAAAAAAAAAAATCAATTTTGCAGCTTTCATTTCATCATCAAAAAACCCTTTTTTGTTTTTGAAATTGTTATTTCTCAGCTAAAAATCAAATAAATTACTATATAAATATAAACAATCTCCAATTTGTCGCAAAAAAAAACTCGAAAACTCAAATTCAATCCCCAAAAACCCACCCTTTCAAAACAAGACCTCTTTATTATGTCGAAAAACATTCCTTGCACTTAAAATCCCTGCAAAAAATGTAATTATGCCGTGCGTTTACGATTACACCCGTATTCCCACCCCCACTCAACCCAGCGCGACAAAAACCGCTGTTAAAACACGGTCTTCCGTTTGCGGAGAGGGCTTTGAATCTGATTGTGAGATTAGCGGTTTTGTCACAGGAAAAGACGATATTTCATTTACGCCATAGGGCCGGTGGGGCTGAGAGAGGGACCGAGGGTTACATCTTGTTTTGAAATGAAGGTATTTGCGGGCGGCATTTAGGAGATTTGGGTTTAGAGGTAAGAGATTGGAGTTGTGACAAAGAGAGTGGTGATAGCAAATAAAACGAAATGTAAATCGTTATGACAAAATTACTATAAAGATACCAAATTCTTACAAGAGAAATGCTGTGAAATCTGCAACGTCCCGATTTCTTTAATTTTAGCATTTTTCAGACACTTTGGTCATAGGCCACATATCAATTTTGGAAAATTTTAGCTCGCGCTGCAGCCGAGATATTCAAAGATCTTTGCGGCGGAGAGAGTACAAAAAATGTGGAAAACGGTCGTAGAGAAAAACACTTTTTTTGGTAGTAAACTTGCTATAGTTCCGTGCAAAAAAAGAGATAATTTTTTGTGAAAAATTAAAGTGGGGGACCAGATCCGGTGGCAAAAAAAGGTACCATTTTTTATCCGGGAAGTATCATAAATGTGGCAAAATGCTTCCCTCTCCCAGTGAAAAAATCTTCGTTTTGAAAGGCGCGCCCTTCCCTCATAAAAAGAGCGGGCGCGGTTTTGAAATCTGAGTTTTTTTCACTTGGAGAGGGAGGTATTTTGCCACATTTTTTGATACTTCCTGGATTCAAAATGGTACGTTTTTTGCCACTGGATCAGGCTCGCCGCTGTACATCTATGATAGAAAAAAAATATTTCTTTCAGCTTTACCCCAGGCCGTCAAAGAAAAAAATGTTAAGGGGAGCATCAAGGTAATAAAAAAATTTTTTATGCGGTAAATAATTATTTTTTTTGGCAAAGACATAAGCAATATTGATAAAATTTGTAGACATTTTCTAGCCTTTTATTGCAAACGTAAAATTCTTCTGGGCTTTTTTCCTTTTTTATCCCCAAATTTCCATGCATTTTATGAAAATGCTGATATTTTGATGCACAGTGCAGCAGTGAAAAAAGTGCACTGTGCAAATTGTGGTTTGCACCGTGCATTTTGAATCACAAAGAAAAAATCCACGCACTTTATAAAAAAATAGTGAAATTTGTCCCAGTAAAAATTGCACCTCAAAGTACGCAACCCCCCTAAAAACAACAGGCCCACTTTCACAAGTCACTTGTAATTATGATAATACAAGTGCTCCCCACAAAACTCTCGAAAACACATTGACGGGCCGGGATTAATATAATATCGCGCCGCAAATCCGCCGCTATCTCCTCGGCCCACTTTAATCCACACCCTGGGGCGTGGAGGGGGGAAAGTTGGGGCGAGAAATCCCGTGAAATCCCGAATGGAAATGTTTTTTGCCGTCCTCTCCCAGCGCGTTTCGAGAGTACGTCGCGAAGAGCGGGTGTGCGGGTGTGCGGTGGGGAGAAGAACGAGGACGTTTTTGGGGACGACTTTAATGTTTGAGGGATATGTAAAAAGCGGCGAGTAAAAGTGAGAAGCGAAAAAGGATGGGAGGGTGCGTATTACGAAGTTGAAATGGAAGTAATGACCATGGAGGTGACGGAAAAACCCGGCTGTTTGCAGCACTACAACACGAAAAGAAATTCGTTTTTTTTGAGTTGACAAAGGGTAGTGTGCGGAAAAACAAGAAAAATGTGAAAAATGGGGTGTTTTAAAAGTGTCCATGAACTTTATAAAATTACTACGAAAAATTTGAATGCTAGTCCTTCCGGAAAGCCGCTGGACTGAAATCGGCCACACGCTGTACGAAAACAAAAGTTTTCTTTGAACTGCGCAAGAAGTTCAATTTTCTTGAACTTCATGTTTTTTGCATCGTGCAATAGGACTTTTTTTTGGGTTGTCGCCAGAGATTGCCACGGTTCCGGCGCCGGCTCTTGGCTCCGGCTCTGAGCGGCTCCGGCGCCGAGCCGAGAGGCAGAGCCGGAATTGTTGGGTGCGGCTCCGGCTCCCGAGCCCAAATTTTTCATGGGAGCCGGGAGCCGGAGCTGCAAATTTGGCCTCGGCTCCGGTTCTGGGAGCTGAGAGCCGGAGCCGGAACCGAAATTTTGACCGTGGCAATCTCTGGTTGTTGCTGACTTTTTTCGCACAGGGCAAGCGCCAAAAATTAGTCCGGCGGCTTACTGGCTAGCACTCCAACACGAAAAAACGAGTTTTTTTAGTTGACAAAGTGTGTAACGCTCAAATTTTCTATAAATATCGCACACATGTAGGTCATAGAATACGTATCAATTCCTGAAAGACTTAACCCGCGCTTTGCAAGCGCAGCCCAGAAATTCAAAGATTTTTTGAGGGAGTACGCAAAAAGCGGAGTGCGGTCAGAGAAAAAGAAACATTTTTTTGACAGCATTTTTGCCATTTTCAAATGGAAAGAAATGACTTCTTTGCTTCTTGAAAGATTACTCTCTACAGTAAAACTCGGTATGAAAAATTTCATTCAAAGATTCACCAAAAAAAAATTTCGCATTTTTTCCAAATTGGGCCCTAAAAATACATATACTTACTCTATAAAATTCAACCTGGCTCGGGCCGGACTCTAAACCCGGGATCGAAGATCTCGACTCAAAACTCGCATTTTTCAAACTCATATTTTTCCACGAGCAACGTCGTGGATTAAGCCGCATGCCTACGCTAAAGGAGACGTAGGCAGAAGTTTTTTTTTTCTCAAGCGAAAATCTCTTTGAGGGATTTTTCCTAAATTTGCACGAAAGAAAATTGAGTTTAAAGTAGTCTTCGTTACGTTGAGTATACGACGGCAAGGAGAGTTTTTTTGGGAAGGGAAAATGAAGAAAAATGATGAACACGGTCGAAACTTTGTACAATGAGTTGAAAGTGAGTAAAAAATTGATTTGTTATGGATTGATAACTCACTATAGACAGGTTTTGTAGTACCAGTCCGTTCGCAAAGTTGCTCCAATGAATTTGTCGACATGCACTGTGCGAAAAACAAAATTTTGCTTTGCACTGTGCAAAAGGCTTTTTTCGGCCGTCGCTCGCACCCTGCCTTCTTTCACACAGTAAAAACGCCAAAAATCAGTCCAGTGACTTTCCGCAAGACTAGTAAATAGGGCGTTTATCAATTATTCCGCTTTTTCTAAAGTGCGTAGACTTTTTCGGCTTCACTTCGCACCGCACCGTGCATCCCTTTCGAAACATTTCGTATCGTGCAATTTCTTTTCGAACACTCAAAATTCGCGCCGGCATAGTTGGAAAAAGCTTGCGTCGCAGCGACATTGCACTTGCACGGTGCAAAAAAAGGTCTTATGCAGGGTTCGGCCCACGACAAGAAGTCTATGCACTTTTGAAAAATCGTAATACTAGGCGGGCCAAAAAGTCTTGACATGTCTGCACAGTGCGCCGTCGTGCATGAAATTTGTCGCGCGGCGACAAGAAAAATTCATGGTGCAATGCGACACCGCACAGTGCAAAAACATTGTTTTGAAAAAGGGAAAACAACGCACAGTGCGCTCTTCATTCGCACCCCGCCAAACATTTATCGCGCGACACCTCGTCGCGACACCGAATTCATGCGCCCGCACGGTGCAAAAACATGTCAAGACTTTTTGGCCCGCCTAGTACAGGGGTTTCACTACAAAAATAAGCTTGTAAGTGAAGATTACAATCTTATCCAGGGGTGGCCACCCCGGCCCGTTTCGGACCGTCTTACTTATCCCGCGCTTTTTTCTGAGTAACCGGATGGCTTTGAAACTTCGGCTAGCCCTAGGTTTAGAAGGGTGCTGACCCTTCAAAATGTTATCAGATTTCTGATATCTCTTCTCCAAAACGAGATACCGCAATTGCGGGAAAAGTAAGACGGGCCGAAACGGGCCTGAACGGGCCTAAACGGGCTCGGGTGGCCACCCCTGATCTTATTTAATAACTTTTTTGTTATAACCTCGAAAAAATTATAACAAAAAAGACTAACTCTCAAGATCAACAAAATCAAAAAAAGCTTGTTTTTTGTCAGTTGAAAGCAATTGTTTTGAGTGGCCACCACTAACAAGAGAGAAACTCCAAGTGCGACGTTCAGGTTTTGATGAAGCTTGGCATAAATTTTGAAAAAATTTTTTTTCGAGTATATACAGAACCCCTAGCCCGCGCTTTGCAGAAACTAATGAGATTTTTTTGTTCGAAAGTTAAAACGTGACGCTTTTTTAGACTTTTGACACGAAACATTTCATATATTTACACATATTTATACCGTAGAGACCTCTTTTAAAAAAAATCTTTCTATAATAAACAATGTTTTAGATCCTGGATAACAAATTTAGGCTAATAGATCTGCGTACAACAAAAATTTCTACAACGAATAATCTTCTTTAGCTTCTTTGTGCCAGCTGTACGGAGCTTGTAACACAAGAAAGAGCTGGTAAATTTTTCCGGCTACAGTTTTCCGACCAATAACCTCTTTTTGCATCCTCTAAAGAAGATGTTTTTGAAAACAACATTGAATTTTTTATCCCTTTTATCGGAAATGGACAATGGTCATCATGGAAAAATAAAATTTTTTTTTGAAATTTTTCGTAACAGAGGAAGTACTCCTAGTTCGACGTCAAAATTTTGATGGAACTTGGCTTAAATTCTATCGCGAAAAAAATGCGGGAGAAAGCGGAACGGGCAAAATTATCAGGATTTTTTAGCCAGCCTGGTGCTCTAAATCTGACGCTAAAATTTCTGTGAAATTTCACTGAAACTTCTCACCGATCTTGACAATTTTTTCTATGGATTTCTAGCCCGCGCTTTGCAAAAACGACCGATATTTTTTGTGCGAAAGTTGCAAAAAAATGCAACACTATTTTGCAAATTTCGGCATGCAAAATTGCCTGCCTATTTCCACCGGAGAGGCTAATATTTGCCACAAAAAATCATTATTTTCCGCACAAAGTTTTCGCCAAGATATGGCCGAAAGGTATTTTTCTCATTAACCGCATTTTCGGGAAAACAAATTCACAAGTGTCCACAAGAAGCCCCGACGGGGGTTTTTGTTTTTTGACATAAAATTCCGAGTCAACAATAACACCCGTCCTTAGCGAAACGAAAGAAGAACTTATTCATGAGAAAAACGAATCCTCCTTCATTCACAAAGCTCATTCAAATTTTCGGCCAAGAAATTTGGGCCTAAAGAACTTTTTTTCTCTCTTTTTTTGAGGGTCTTATTTCAGATATGGGTTATTTACAGATAGACGAATATGTAGCCCATTCGGCAAGTGCGCAAAGTGCAACGCTCAAATTTGAGAAAAAGTTGGCAAAAATTTAGAAGATTAATGTCTTAATTGGTACCGCAGAGGGCAATGTTTCCATAAAAAATCAATTTTTTCCGCGCGAAATTGGCAACGAAATTGCAAAAAATCTGTTTCTTTCTCTGACTGCCCTCTGGCAGTTAGAGAAATGCGACGAATAAAAATTCGTGCAAATTTATCGGTCTGTCGGGAAAATAATGAGCACGACAATGGGGGACCTAATACAGTGAAAAAATATGCCATTTTGCATCCGGGAAGTATCAAAAAATGTGGCAAAATGCTTCCCTCTCCAAGTGAAAAATCTTCGTTTTGAAGGGCGCGCCCTTTTTCCTCACAAAAAGAGAGGGCGTTTTTTGAAATCGAAGTATTTTCACTTGGAGAGGGAAGCATTTCGTCACATTTTTGATACTTCCTAGATGCAAAATGGTACCTTTTTTGCCACTGGATCAGGTCCGTATAGACTGCTGAAAATTGCAGCCCATACTTGAAGAGCGCTCACTGATATTTAACAGTGTATTCAGCATGATATTCAACGGTCGAGAGAGTGTTCAAAACAAGGAGGACGGCTAGACGGAAAACAGAAAAAAGAATAAAAACAATTTTTCAAAAGTGCGTTTTCTTGTCGCAAGATGCTGGTTTCCACTGTACGAAAAAGGGTAGGGTGCGAGGCACATCCTAAAAAAAGCCTATTGCAGGAATCCTTCGATTGCGACCCCGCTCGATTGCGACCTCGCATCGATTGCGACCCCGCATCGATTGCGACCCAAAATGGGGTAAAGCGACCCCGGGATGAAAATTCTTTGATTCTCTTCGGGAAAAACTTGCTTTAGGGGTTTTCGAGGGTGCTGATTTCGAAAATGATGTTCATTTTTCCTCTAGTACTACATAGTACTGTCTGATACTATATAGTACGAAGTCAAAATATGGCTTTTGACGTTAATGGTGTTGGTTTGATGCTTAGTACTCTTCAAAAACACGTTTTAAAGACTTGGTGCTATATAGTACTGTCTGATACTATATAGTACGAAGTCAAAATATCGCTTTTGACGTTAATGGTGTTGTTTTGATGCTTAGTACTCTTCAAAAACAGGTTTTAAAGACTTGGTGCTATATAGTACTATCTGATACTATGTAGTACAAGGTGTAAAGTTGTCCTTTAGGCGTTCGTGGTGTTGTTCTGGTGCTTAGTAAGCCTATTTTTACTTCGTACTATATAGTATCAGACAGTACTATATAGCACCAAGTCTTTAAAACGTGTTTTTGAAGAGTACTAAGCATCAAAACAACACCATTAACGTCAAAAGCGATATTTTCACTTCGTACTATATAGTATCAGACAGCACTATGTAGTACTAGAGGAAAAATGAACATCATTTTCGAAATCAGCACCCTCGAAAACCCCTAAATCGAGTATTTAACGTCAAAAGCGATATTTTCACTTCGTACTATATAGTATCAGACAGCACTATGTAGTACTAGAGGAAAAATGAACATCATTTTCGAAATCAGCACCCTCGAAAACCCCTAAAGCAAGTTTTTCCCGAAGAGAATCAAAGAATTTTCATCCCGGGGTCGCTTTACCCCATTTTGGGTCGCAATCGATGCGGGGTCGCAATCGATGCTGGGTCGCAATCGATGCGGGGTCGCAATCGATGGAATTCCTATTGCAGGGGGCAAAATGCAAGAAATTCCACAGTGAAAAGTGAATTTTTGTTTTCGCATAGATGCAGTCGTTGCGAAAACCAATCCAGCGACGTCACGAACAGGCTTGTACTAACATACCAACATACTTTTACCAAAGAAAAACCCACTATTTTCCTCTCCAAAAAAATTAATGACTTGTAATTCCACTAGTCAGTACTCGACAGAAAAAAAAACAAAACTTTGCGTAAATGTAAAAGGAGGAACGAGAGAGGGGGGCGATTAACAAATTTTCGGCTTAAAGCCCCTCTCCATAAAAGGAATTGCAAGAGAAGCGGCGAGAACGGGAATGCGTGTGGAACGCGCTTCACGAATAAACTGTGAACATGCTGCCGAAATTTGAATACTTGTTTTGACCTCCAAAGAAGTCAAATTACAGCGGATTGAAAAGAGTTTTGAGGGGGTAAAATGAGATTTTTCGAAAAGGGCAGAAAGTAGCGGGCATTATTATTGGCACAGTTAAAAAATAGTGCTAGGAAGTGCTGAAAGTGCAGCGTTCTGATTCGAATGAAACTTGGCCCAAATTTGGGATAATTTTTTGTACTTTTTGCTAGAACATGTGCGAGACTCATAGCCTGCGCTTTTCAGAAACGACCGGTATTTTTAGGCCGGAAGTTGGCAAAAATGCAATTTTTTTGCGAACTTAGCAGGGGAAGTACTCCAAGTGCGACGCTCAGATTTTGTTTAAATTTTGCACACACGTCGGGTATGGACTAAATATCAATTCCTGAAAGTTTTAGCTCGCGCTTTGCGGGAGCCGCCGAGATATCGAACGATTTTTGCCGCCGAGAGAGCACGTTAAACGTGGAGAGCGGGTTGAGAGAAAAGCGCTTTTTGGCCATAGCTTTGGCAGTTTCGTGCGGAAACATTTGATTTTTTGTAGAAACATTATCCTTTACGGGTAAAATAAGCATGAAAATTTTCGTGCCGAAATTCGGCAAAAAGTCCTAAATTTTCGCCGACTTTCGATCTAAAAATCTCGGTTGTTTCTGCAAAGCGCAAGCTAGGATTCTCGCATATATCTTAGAAAAAATTATTCTAAATTTGTGCCAAGTTTCATCAAAATCTGAGCGTCGCACTTGGAGTACTTCCCCTGTTAAACACAATATCTATTTCAACCGTAGAGGGTAACGTTTCCACAAAAAATCAATTTTTTCCAAAAAAAATTGCTCAAGAACAAGCAAGGTTATAGCAAAAAAAATTTTTTTCAGGCCGCTCTCCGCATTTCGCGTAGTCTCGCAGCAGTAAAGAACACCCAAACGTTGAATAGTGCGGTACGCCAGCAAAGCGCGGGCTAAAAGTTTCATCAAGAATTGATGTGTGGCCTTCGATTTACCTGACAGACTGATCAGACTGAGAGTTGTTGGAGTAATTTTTGGCATTTTTGCGTGCTGAAAAAGGCAGGGTGCGAGCGACAGCCCAAAAAAAGCCTATTGCACGGTGCAAAAAAAAAGTTTTGTTTTCGCACAGTGCACGTCGCGGAAATGACTGCAGCGACTTTAAGGACAGACTGATATGACAATGTCCACCTGCAATGAACAGTTTTCGATAACAAAGTCTCAAACAAGAGCAAAAATATTTGGTTTGCATTTTGAAAATCCCAAATTTAGCCCAATCCTTCGGACAGGCCCCAAAAAATTGCTCAAGATCCCGTGCTCGCCCACTCGCGGAACTTACGACTCCCTCCACGAAAAAACTAAACATCCTCAAAACGAAAAAAAGGGGGGGGTGGAGGAAAAGAGAAAAGCACGAAATAGGGATTCAGTCCAGTCCATTCAGCCATAACAGCACTCATTCGAACCTTTTTCGGCACGGAAAAAACTCCTTTAAAAGGGGACGCTTAAGGGGCGGCGGGGAGGGCTGAACACTTCCCTTTTGTCTACAATTATTTCCCCCCAAAAAACAACAAATTGATGATAAAAATAGACGGGGATCTTGAGCTTTTTTCGAGAGCAAATAATGCTAGAAAATTGCGGGAGAATCGCGGCGGACGCAGCGCTGAAGTTTTGATGAAACATGGAAAAAACTTATTTACAAGGGAAGGCTTTTCAAGTGCGACGCACAGAAAAACTTTTTTTTTATTTTGCATACATGGCATAGGCCACATATCAATTCACAAAAGTTTTAGCTCGCCCTTTGCAGGCGTAGTCGAGATATTGAACGGCCTTTGCGGCCAAGCGAGTACGCGAAACGCGGAGAGCGGGCAGAGAGAAATGCAATTTTTGGCCATATCTTTGCCAGTTTCGCGAAAAAAATGATTTTTTGTAAATATGCACATTACTTCGTACGGTAGAAAAAACCATGTAACTTTGAATTTGAAGATTTACAAAAAAAAGATGTCGCATTTTTTTTGATAATGTCTCACATTTGTGAGACATTATCAATTAGTCAAAATGTGTGCCAAGTTTCATCAAAATTTTAGTGTCGCACTTGGTCTACTTCCCCTGTTAGGACAACCTTCAAAAAAAATATTTTCCATGATGACCATTGTCCATTTCTCTCAAAAAATTTGAATAAATAATAATAAAGGGATAAAAAATTCAGTCTTGTTTTCAAAAACATCTTCTTTGAAGGATAGAAAAGGAGCTGTTGGGCAGGAAAGTGGCCTGTAAATTAGCACAGTTTTTTAAACCAAAGTGTAGATGTGATTTGTGATGAAACATATACAGCGGGGGACTTGATCCAGTGGCAAGAAACGTACCATTTAGCATTCGGGAAGTATCAAAAATGTGGCAAAATGCATCCCTCTCCAAGCGAAAAAAAACTCAGATTTCAAAAGCGCGCCCGCTCTTTTTGTGAGGGAAACCCTTCAAAACGAAGGTTTTTCACTTGGATATGGAAGCATTTTGCCACATTTTTGATGCTTCCCGGATGCAAAATGGAATATTTTTTTGCACTGAAGCAGGTTCCTCACTGTAGTCTTATAACTTTATAAATTTGGCTAACTTCCTGCGGGCTACAAAAATTCAAAGAAAGAGAGTTCCATTGAAATGTTTCACCTCGTCAAAAAAAGGGTGCACTAGCGCACCAATTTTACAGCCGTCGCAACGCGGTAATGGGCGGTTCCAAGCCGCAATCCGGCCCTACTTTCCCGACAGACTGATAACACAACCCAGCTTTTTGCTGGGTTTAGCGACCTTTACGGCAGCAGATATCCAGACGTCCGACTAGACGGTTTAATTTTACACCTAGACAAAAGAAAAAAAAAGAAATCTGGAGGGCATAAAAGCTTTCAGAAAAGAGTGCAAAGACCTCTGACCTTTTGCATTAGCTGGCCAAAGAAGGCGCCGACTGAGGAAACTTAATAAAGCCAGGAGCCCCACACCTCTATAAATCTAAAAAAAAATAAATGAGCGCATCGTCGCTGCGCCAACATGGAAAGGTGTAAGCGCATGCATCTGACGAGATGTCTCGGGATGAAAATTCGAAGAGCGTACTGCACTTTGGTTGCACTTTTCAAGGCAATTTATTCTGCAGTACGACATGACTTTTGGCCCGCCTAGCACAGCCTAGTGTCCTAGAAATAATTGTTCTAAATCTTTGCCGAGTTTCATCAAAATCTGGCCGACGAACTTTGAGCACCTCCTCCGTGAATCGCTCTATTGTTTAGACGCCCTAAAGTCGGTAAGATTTATTCGGCGAGACGTCGCAGCGGCGCGAGCAAAAAAAGGCACAGTGAAAAACTCTACAGACTTTATGGCGCCACTAGTGCTACTCAAAATATCCTACAATTCCCGCACATTAAAAAAAAGTTCGTGTTTTCGCTGTCGCGCGCTAATGTGTACGTCGCTAGTGAAAAAAATGGGAAATTGCCAAAATAATTGCCCTATTGTTTAGACCAGAAATAAAGCAGTTCCGTGATCAGCGCTCTAACTGACTTTTTTGCTCTTCATTCTTCCCGCATCTCTTTACTAAAACAAAAATTCACTTTGCCCTGTGCGATTTGTTGTTTTTTGCACCGTGCAATAGGCTTTTTTGGGGCTCTCGCTTGCACCTTGACTTTCCCTGCACAGTGCAGACGCCAAAAATCCCTGTAGCGTCTTTGTGGACCGACCAGTAGAATACCGTCTCTAAAAATAGCCGCGAAGGAATTACGAACCGATTGGGCCGAAGGAGAAAACGTTTTTTCACGGACTTTCCGTTTGTTTTATGGGTCTCCCGAGGAAAGGCGGCGAAACGGCGGATATTCCGGTTTTATGAGCTCTTTAAGAACTCATTCCCCTCTCTCTCTCTCTCTTTCTGATCGTTGAAAAGTTTTTACAAATTAATTTCTTTTCGGAGGGATCGTAAACGAGCTCCGAGCCGGCGTCGTTTCACGTTTCGGCATGGTGCAAAGGAATGACAGAAGTGAGAGAGAAATGAGTTCTTGGAAGATTTCCAGGAGTTAAATGTCCAATTTGAAGTCATCATGATACTATTAGGATTTTCATAAAGTACGTGGACATTTGTCGCGGCCCGCATCGTGCACAAAAATCTACGACTTTTTGAACCGTGCATTCAATTCCTTCAAAGGAAAAATGCACTGTGCGTTGGCGACAAGCGTGGGAGAAATTTCAAGATGCACTGTGCGAAAGCGAAAAAATGTCTATGAACTTTATGAAAATGCTAGCCGCTGGACTGATGTCGGCAACGTGCACTGTGAGAAAGTAAAAGCTTTCTTTGCATTTTCTTGCTTTTTGCAAGGTGCAATAGGCTTTTTTTGGCTGTCGCTCGCACCCTGAGTTTTTTCTCACAGTGCATGTCGCTGATTTCAGTCCGGCGACTTTCCGGAAGGACTAGTATAAAAACAGAGAATACAAAAATTGGGAAAATGGGCGGTTATGGAGCTAAATGATGCAGAGAAAATGGTATTGAAACGACACAGCTCAAGATAAAATTTTTCAAAGACATTCTATCTCACGCTTCGCAGAAACAACCAAAATTTTTAGTTGACAAAAAAATGACAGTTCTTTCCAAAGTGTTTGTCCCAACGATCGTTCTTCGCGTTTCGCGCACTCTCTCAGCCGCAACGACTGTTCAATATCCCTGCTGCGCCTGCAAAGCGCGAGCTAAAATTTTCAGGAATTGATATGTGGCCTGTGCCCAGCGTATGCGCAAAATTTGAAGAGAATCTGAGCGTCGCCGTTGATGTATTTCCCTGACAATGAGAGTCAACTCTCCTTCAAAAAACAAAAAAACAAATTCCACAACAATATGGCCACAAACTCAAAGTCAATCCCCGTCACAGACTCCAACCACGTTTATTTTTCTTATTTGCTTTGCTCGCTTCTCTGCAGCTCAAGCGTGTTTATTGATTCTAGTTTCTGCCGCCAACAAAACGCTGACTCCCGTTGATTATAACCTAGACCGCTTCGTAGGTTGGTCCCGTCAAATCTATCTTGTTAAGCCGGGTTTATATAAATCGAGGATGTTGGGAATGAAGGATCATAAAACGTTCGACAGTGGAGAATGCAATTCTCCTTCATTTTTGCGATTTTTGCGCTGTTTGTAGCTACGGCGGTGCGCGCGGAGATTGAGTTGACTTACTTCGGGATCAAGGGCCGAGGAGAGGCGATCAGATTGATCCTTCATTATGCAAATGTTCCATTCAAGGATACCCGATTGAACAGTACGGAATGGCTGAAAGTCAAGGGTGATAAGAGTCGTAAGTTGAGTTTTTCTCTCTTCGCATGCGCTTGGTCGCATCGAAAATCATTTTTTGCAGCGACAAGCCAATTTGTCGATGTGCGACAGGCTTTTTAGGGTGTTGTGACGCCGGGGTAGCTATCAGAGGGTGCTGATTTCGGTAAGTTAGCAAAAATTTCACCATCAGTCTGTCAGGGAAATAATGAGCACTCCGCCGCAATGAAAATCGCGTCGCCGGCAGACATTCCCGGTTGTTTTTAACTTACTAAAACTTGTTCATGTCTAGTCGAAAATTTGGGAATTTCGGTAAAGGAATTCGGAAATTTTCGGAGCGACAAAGGGCTTATTATTTTCCCGACAGACTAAAATATACATCAAAATCTTCCTCAAAGCTTCATAAATTTAATAAATTCCCACCTTCGTTCTGCAAATCCTCTTTTTCAGGCTTCCCCTACGCCGTAATGCCCGTCCTCCGGGTGGGACAGCACTTGATTGCCGAGACTCCTGTGATTACTCGTTTCGTTGCGCGTATGACCCGGCTGGACTACGGTTACGACGTGTTCGAGCAAGCTCGGCTGGATGAGATTTACACGGTTGGCTACGAATTCTACGGCAAAATAATCATTTACCTCTCGATTTCCGCGGGGGCAATCCCCGGGGATAAGGTAATCGTTTTGAGGAAATTTGATTTTTAGCGTTTTAATATCAGTCTGTCGGGAAAATAGTGAGCGCTCTATCGCTGCGCCAATCACATCGCTGAGGTGAAAAGCAATTTGATTTCATCGCTACACAATTCATTTTCTCAGCGGCGTTGTGGTTTTCCATGCGATAGAGCGCTCATTATTTTCCCGACAAAAGAGTACTTGAAAGCGTGCAACGTATTTTACTCGACGTTTTACTACTTTTTGTGATCCACTTTCAGGACAACGAGTACAAAACGAATGTAGTGCCAGCAGTCCAAAAATACATGCCACTAATTGAGGAGCATTTGAAAAGCAGTCAAAACGGGTTTTTCAGCCCTAGAGGCCTCTCGTATGTCGACCTGTTTTGGGCCAGCGTCATTGATTGGATGAATGATATTATGCCCAATGATTTGAAGCCGTATCAAGCTTCAATCGAGTTGAAAAACAAAGTCCTTGCGTTGCCTCAGCTACAAGAATATTTGAGATCGAGGGACGAAAAGTAATCAGAATTTTGGCTTCGAAGTTGGCTATTTTTGTCTATTTTTTTGCTTTTTTGCTGACGATATTGATGAATAAACTTGCAAACTGAACTTTTTCTACACGATGCAAGGTAAAAACAGCTGGAATACCACAAAATTCAGTAAGGGAAGTGCTCACAGTATGACGAACAGACTTTTTGCACATCACTTTTTCCACCATAGGCAGCGTATCTATTCCTGAAAATTTTAGCTCACGCTGAGCAGGTGCAGCCGAGATATTCAACGACCTTTGGAGCCGAGAGAGTGCGCAAAACACCGAGAGCAGTAAGAGAAAAGAAATCTTAATGTTTCGTGCAGAAAAAATTGATCTTTTGTAGAAAAATTACCGTCTACGGTAGAAATAGATACGAAACTTTTCAGGCCCAAATCACCTATTAGCATTTTCACAAAGTCCCTGGGCATTCGTCGCGGTCCGCACCGTGCACTCATCTTTTTTTTTGGTTTTGCACTGTGCGTTTGAAATATCAGTCTGTCGGGAAAATAACGGCGGGTCGTCACAGCAAAATGTCTCGCCTCGCCTTTATCGCGCATCAAATCTCCAGCCGCGGCTTGCAGTCGCAAATCGATGAAGGACGATTCGGAGGCGCGACGATCCGCCGTTATTTTCCCGACAGACTGATATACAGGGTGGTTCAGCCGAAGCTTCCATCCTTATTTCAATTATTTCTCCGCCAATAATGCACCAATTTTTATAAAATTTATATCAAATTGAAGCTGAGGTTCCCCATTTTTCGTTCACGGAATATGACGGGCCTAAGTTCATCGAGGCTCCCGTACTGATCCTTAACATTTTCATTCCAAATTTTGGAGCCCGAAATCGGTGAAACTTGGAAAATTTTTGCAATCATTTTCAATTGAGTTTCTCGGACTTCGAAAATTTTTGGATTTCCGGGAAAAAACAAAGTAGCCAAATTTGATGAAATTTTTAAAAAAGGTAAGGTTCACAGAAGTATCAAGTGCCAAACAAGCATATTTCAATCCGGCTAGATACCAAGTCGAACGAATGAAAACGAAAGCTCTTTTCTCGGGCAATCCAGGCCTTAAAACTTGTTATTTATCTTCAGGGTGGATGTCGTGATCCCCGTAGACAGTTTCGCCCATTTGATCGTTTTTTTTAATTTCGATTAACGAAGCTTGTTAACCCAGAACACAAGAGCAATGCCTTGAAGATTGATTAGGAGTATTCCGTTGACTGCCGTCAATTTTTTCAGCTACTTCTAAACGTGTTATTTAGCCAAAGACTCGAATATTTTCCAAGCACGAGAACATAACTGAAAATCGTTGCAAAAATTTTCCAAGTTTCACCGATTTCGAACTCCAAAATTTGGAATGAAAATGTCAAGGATCAGTACGGGAGCCTCCATGAACTTAGGCCTGTCATATTTCGTGGACGAAAAATGGGGAACCTCAGCTTCAATTTGATATAAATTTTATAAAAATTGGTGCATCATTGGCGGAGAAATAATTGAAATAAGGATGGAAGCTTCGGCTGAACCACCCTGTAGTTGCGCCGATCGCATCGCTAAAATGAAAATCGATATAATTTTGCTGCGACAAGCTTTATTTTCTCGGCATGCGACAGAGTGCTCATTATTTTCCCGACAGACTGATAAAAACATAAAAAAAAAGACAAAAAATCTCAGAAGTCTCCCCAAAACCTCGAAGATCATCAAAAACATCAAAATTTCTGATTAATCTGTTCTTTCTTCCTTTTTTCTGCGGAAGTAATCCAAGAGAGCAAGCAGCTGTTTCTGGCGTCGAAGCGTCTTTCCGATTACTTTTGCGCTCCTCAAAAATTTTATCCGATTCGGACGAAATTGAGGCGATTAGGACATGTCACATTGTTTTAAACTAACAGGGGAAGTACTCCAAGTGCGACGCTCAGATTTTCTTAAAATTTTGCACACACGACGGGTATGGACAAGATATCAATTCCTGAAAGTTTTAGCTCGCGCTTTGCGGGCGCCGCCGAGAAAACGAACGATTTTTGCCGCCATGAGAGCACGCTAAACGTGGAGAGCGGTCAGAGAGAAAAACGCTTTTTGGCCATAACTTTGGCAGTTTCGTGCGGAAAAACTTGATTTTTTGTAAAAACATTATCCTTTACGGTAGAAATAGGCATGAAATCTTTCGTGCCGAAATTCCGCAAGAAGTCCTAAATTTTGGCCAACTTTCGACCTAAAAATCTCGGCTGTTTCTGCAAAACGCGAGCTGGGATTCTCGCATATATCTTAGAAAAAATTATTCTAAATTTGTGCCGAGTTTCATAAAAATCTGAGAGTCGCACTAAGAGAGTACTTCCCTTGTAAAAATGAAAAAAAATACTGCTTATAAAACAAAAAAAAAATATTTTTTTTTATTTTCAAAAAAACGAAATCTTCAAAAAAAATAATAATAAAATCAACAAGTATCGCATCCAGTTGATTTACAACCGCTAAACCAGTCCTTGGCCATATCCGATCTGTCTGCTCAGCCCTTGGCCATACGGATTTCCATAGGCGCCGTAGCCGCCGAGGCCGGCGTTGTAGCCGTTCAATGTGCCGTATCCTCCAAGTCCACCGCCATAGCCATTGTTGAGGCCGGTTCCAAACCTTCCATTGGTGATGGGGACAATGGGCGCGGAGAGTTCGTCGACGGCCAACGGGTCAACTTGGTCTGAAATGAACAATTTTTTATAAGGTATATAAGCTATGATTTCTATATTTTTGAACGCCGCTGAACCTTGCGGTAAAGGTATTCTAAATGCGGCCTTTGGATTCTGCAGAAACAACTGAGGTTTTCAGGTCCCAAGCTCGCAAAAAAGGTGACATTTTTTATAGAATCTTGGTGGCTTTTCCTATTGTATTTTTAATTTTGTCATGCGTTTCCCAGATATACAAAAAAATTTGGCTTGAATTATTCAGAAACTTCTGAGGTTTCCAAGCCACAAACAAAGAACTCGGAAACTCAAAAACCTTGCGATTACGTACAGAAATAATTGTTGAAGATGTATGTGATCTTACCGACGGGTCTCAGTCCTCCGAACGGCTGTTGCGGGTAGCCTAGGCCTCCACCAATTTGTCCTTGCCCACCGATTCCTCCATTCTGCCCTCCAATTTGTCCATTCTGACCGAATTGACCATTGGGTCCCCCAAATCCGCCAATTGGCCTTTCATTCCTCGGCGACACTCTCTCCAATCGTTCCTGGCCATTCGGGAGACCTCCCAGACTAGCTTGGCCCGAATTCAGCCCATCAACATCGCCGCTGCCCAGAGCCGAGCCGAAAATCGAGTCCACGTTCGACTGTCCGATCTGTCGGTCCACATTCTCCTGCCCAATGGCGCCGCCAAACCCTTGTCCGTAGGGAGTGGCCACATCCCCAGGCAATGAGAATTGGCCACCCAACGGCTCGTACGGTGGAGGGGGATAGGCGAAGATGGCGAGGAATAAAAGGTTGAGAAGAAATAACGACTTGATCATGATGAAGAGCGAAGGTGATATGAATGGACTTGGGTTTATTATGATTGGAGTGCCATTATTTCTGCGCAGAGCGTGGGAACGCAGAGATCTTGAAGGTCAAGTGACCCACGGGAAAATTATCTCAGCGCAGAAAATTATTATGAGCGATCTCAAGAGACAAGCTGATATGGGAAGTACCTTAAGTATGACGCTCAGAGTTTGATGAAATTTGACTCAAATTTAGAACATTTTTTTTAATTATTCAAAATTTTTCTAATACTAGTCCGTTCGCAAAGTCGCTGGAGTGATTTTTGGCTTCTGCACTGTGCAGTAAAAGTCAGGGTGTCAGCCCGAAAAAGCCTATTGCACGGTGCAAAAAGTAAGAAATTGAAAAAGTAAGCTTTTGTTTTGGCACAGTGCATGCCGCAGAAATCACTACTGCGACCTTGCGAATGGACTAGCACATATGCAAGACTCCTAGCTCGCGTTTTGAACCGGCCGAGATTTTTGGAAAAAAAATGTTAGTCTTCTTTGCGAAGTTTGACATGAAAAATATCATGTCTATTCCTACCATAAAGTGCAAAGTTTAAAAAAAAAATAATATTTTTTCCGCGCAAAACTAGCAAAGTTATAGCCTGGTTTTTTCTCTAACTTCTCTACGGGTTTTGCGTACTCTGTCGCCAGCAAAGAATATCTCGGCTGCGCCTGCGAAGCGCGAGCTAAAATTTTGAGGAATTTGTATGTAGCGTATGCAAAAATTAAACTTTAAAGAAAATCTGAGCGTCGCAGTTGTAGTGATTCCCTTGCCAGAATAAAAAATTATGATATTTTTTTCAGTTCAAACATAGTAGGGATGAAATAAAACTCTAAAATAGCATACGTTATGGGGCAAAATGAATAAAATTTTTATGGAATCCCCGTTCGAACGGGTTTTCTAACCTTAGCTGGAAAAACGAGGATAAAAACAATATGCAAAAGTTGATGTACACATTACACTTTTTACATTAAAAACGATGCTAGCTTTGGTTTGTTTATTTACAATTTTGATGATATTTTGGCATAAATGGTGCTTGGATAGATCCGAGGAGACGGTTGAGGAAGGGCATCACCGTCTTTGAAGATTCCTCTTGACCTTTGAAGGCTGTTGTTTTGGACTTCATCGATGTCGAGTACCGGCGTCACACAGGCGTCAATATCTAAAGAATTGATTGTTAAGACCAGACATGGCAAATGGACTGGGCTTTTTGCGGCCCTGGGCTTGAGCGTCAGCCAAGGTCGGCCCGCCTCTCCAAGCGTGCTAAAGTCCCAGGTAAAACCACTTACTGTTAAAAATTTGTGTCCACTCCTCTCTCGTCTTCTTCTTGAACTTCTCCTCCATGATTGCAGTAAGCTTTTTGAACTTTGTAATTAGCGAAACGTCAATGCCCAAGGTTTTCATGACCATGATCTGATACTTTGGCTCCAATGCCCCAACTGCGATGAACTTGTTGTCTTTTGTAGAGTAGATCCTGTAAATTATGTTACTGTAATCAGTGTTGAAAACTCCTGGGCGAAAGCCACATATATTCGTAGAAGTCCAAGCTCGCGCTTTACAGGAGCAGCCGGAATATTGAACATTCTTGGCCGCCGGCAGAGCACGCGAAGGCGGTGAGCGGCCTGCGAGAAAACACTTTTCGGCCATACCTTTGTCAGTTTCGCATGGAAAAATTGCTTTATTGAGAAAGGAAAGAAATAGGGAGAAGTAGGCACGAAAAATTTTATGGCAAATTTCGCAAAAAGGTGCAATATTTTCGCCAAACTGCGGCTAAAAATCTCGGCGTCTCTATGCCCTAAAGGAATATATGTAGACAGCATTGGCCATAGAAAAACTTATTGAGAAATTTGCACTAGGTTACATAAAAATTTGAGCGTCGCACGTCCACCTCCCCTGTTTAACAGTCTGTCAGGGAAATAATGAGCTTTCTGTCGCGCCAAAAATCGCATCGCCGCTGAGAAAATGAATCGTGTCGCGGCAAAAACAAATTGCTTTTCACTTCAGCAAGCGATCGGCGCAGCGACATTGTGTTTATTATTTTCCCGACCGTCTGATAAACCCCTGAACGTGAACAGACTCCTTTTCTCACCTGTAATGCGGATTGTTCCCCTTAAAGCATCCAATCTGCTCGTCCCATATCAACTTGTTCTCCTTGTGTGCGAACAAGAAGGAGCTCAAATACGTGACCGCGTCCGTGATGCTGGCATCCACCACTCCGCCTCTGCCCGTCCTCTCACGCTCCGCCAACGCCGCCAAAATGCCGAACGCTCCGCTCAGACTGCCGGCCGCAAAATCGGAGAGAATGTTGGCCGGCGGCCAGGGTCGGTTGTTGGCGTTCGTAATTAGCGGTAAGATACCGGACAAGGCGAGGAAATTGAGGTCATGTCCGGCCTTCATTCTCATCTCTCCGGTCTGCCCGTAGCCGCTGATCCGGCACACGATTAGGCGGGGGTTGGAGTCGAACAAAATTGAGGGATCCAGCCCCATGGCTTCGAGGATCCCGGGCCGATACGGATCCAGCAGGACGTCGGCTTCATTTATTAGGTCGCGGATTTTCGCAATATCGGATTCGTAATCCAATTGGATGATCTTCTTGTTCCGAGTGAAGCCGGCCGAAAAGGATGACGTCACCTTCTGAAAACGGAATTTTATGGTATTTTCAGCGGCGAAAAGACTTTTTTGTTGTTGGTTTCATGTTAGTTTCGCTGTGGAATTTTGGTTATCATCAAATGATGATAAAAAATGAATGCGTTCACGTTTTTTTCCCGTTTTCCGAAACAAACAAGCAATTGACCAGATTTTTTATCAATTTGAGAAGAGAAGAGAGGGAAGATTATGTGATCATAATGCAAAAAATAATGTTCTCTGCGATAAAAAGTTGGTATGACATTTTTCATACTAAAATTTTCAAAAACGAGCCGCATATTATTCTGTCGGGAAAATAATGTGGATTTGTCGCAGTGAAAAATTTCACCCTGTTATAGTCGCGAACCAAATATCCAGCCGCGGGATATGGAAAAAATTATCAAAAATTGGTGCCAATTCTGAGTAAATTAACTACGGGTACCCTAAGAGCGACGCTCAGATTTTCTTTAAATTTTGGACACCATTCGGGGAAGGGCCACATTTCAAATCCTGAAAAACTTAGCTCTTGCTTTTCAGGGACCGCCGAGATATTTCAACGATCCCTACAGCCGAGAGAATACGCAAAACGCGGAGAGAAGTTACAGAAAAACCACATTTTGGCCATACTTTTGCCATTTTCAAACGAAAAAAGTTATTTTTTTGTGAAGGCATTACCATCGGCGCTAGAAATATAATAGGTGTGATACTGTTTCATGCTAAAATTCACAAAAAAAGTGTCACATTTATACCAACTTTCGACTTAAAAATCTCGGTCGTTCCTGCAAATCACGAGCTAGAAGTCTCGGATATGCCCAAAAAATTGATTCTAAATTTGTGCCAAGTTTCATCAAAATCTGGGTAAATTTGTGCCAAGTTTTATCAAATCTATGGTATTTTAGCTGTATCAGTCTGTCGGGGAAATAACGAGCGCAGAGTCGCTCCGCCGATCGCGTCGCTGATGTGAAAAGCAATTTGATTTTGCCGCGATGCAATTCATTCTCTCTGCGGCGATGCGATTTTCGATGCGGCAGAGCGGTCACTATTTTCCCGACAGACTCATATTAGTGTCTCGGGGAAATAATGTGGATTTGTCGTGGCAGAATGCCTCGCAGTCGGGCAGCAACTCTCCGTCAAGCCGTCGCCAAGCGATGATGTGACATTTCGGAGTGCAACAAATCCACATTATTTTCCCGACAGACTGGTATCTGTGAAATGGCAGTGCTGAAAATCTGAGCGTCGCACTTTGAGCACCTCTTCAGCCCTTCAATGACTAAAAATTCGAAAAATCGACCCAAAATTTCCAGCCAACTTCTTTCTTTATCCGTCGCCGCGGCTACCGTAACCCCTAGTGCCTATAGACAAACAAAAATAGCGCAAAGCTCACATTGATCAGTGTCACATCGGCGCCAAAGTCGGCCAGGATTTGTCCACAGAACGGGACCGGTGCCACACCGCACAGTTCGACGACCTTTACTCCCCGCAGAGCGTTCATCGTCCCGCCGTCAGACAGTTTTGTAGCCTTCTGAGTGGACCGAAATTTTTCTTTCTTGTTTTCCTTCTTCTTTGGTGGAGGGTTTGTGATAGTCGTTATCGGCTTGCGACTTCCTCCTCCGGCTCCGAAACGAGAGAACGGGCGAAAACGGTGTGAAAAAAAACCGAAATGCACTTTTATGTAATGCACTCTTCTGGGACTGTACTTGTTTAAAAGGGCATTCTTTATTGGTCGTTGAAAAGCGTCTGGCTGATTGCAATTCAGCTTGTGATTTTCTGTCTTTGAACAAACAACAATTGTAGGGGCTAGGGGATTGAAGGTGAAGGGAGAAGTGGGTCAAGTGCGACGCTCAGATTTTCTTCAAATTTTGCACACAATTCGAGCATAGGCCGCAATTTCTGAAAATTTTAGCCTCTGCATTGCAGGGACTGTCGAAATATTCGGCGTCCTGACTTTTGGGAGCGACGGAACTTCGGGTCAACGCAAAATCAAACAAAACTAGAGGTAGGGAAGGTGAAGACCAGAAGAAAGGAAATGCAGTGACAAACACGATTCATTGGCAAAAAGCGTATCGTTTTGCATCCAGGAATTATCAAAAATGTGGCAAAGTGCTTCATTCTCCAAGTGAAAAAACGTCGTCTTATTATAAGCGCCTAATACAAGTACAGTGACGTACCTGATCCAATGGCAAAAAACGTACCGTCTTGCATCCAAAAAGTATCAAAAAATGAGGCAAAATGCTTCATTCTCCAAGTGAAAATACTTCGTTGTGAAGGTCGCGCTCGTTCCCTCAGTTCCCTCACAAAAACTGTGCTTTTGAAATCGGAGTTTTCTTTACTTGGAGAGAGAAGCATTTTGCCACATTTTTGATTCTCCCGGGATGCAGAATGGTACGTTTTTTGCCACTGGATCAGGTACCCCACCACTGGACCCTTTTTTTGACTTGACCAAAGATGCTGGCTGCAACGACCCGCCGTTATTTTCCCGACAGGCTGATAATATAAGGTGCCTAAGAGGGCCGGCAAGGCCGCTGGATACTTGGTAGCCAGCTGGCGAAGGTTTGGCAGAGGCTTCGGAGACTTACAATAGACGATTTCTTCGGATTTTAGCCATTGCTAACCTCAGTCTTCTGCCTCCAAGCAATTGCAACAGCAATACGCACTTTCTGGACGTGCGTAGAATTTTTGTCGTGGACCGCATTGTGTGCAAAACCCCTTTTTGCGGCGTGCATTTGTCCGTTTGCCTTGTCCAATATCGCATCGGTACAAGCTTTTCTCAACGGAGTCGGTTTAGGCGCTATTTACCTAAACATGACCGTAGCGATGTTATTCGTATTTTGCTGCTTTATCAAGCAGGAAGCTTTTGAGGCATTATGCAAATAAACACTATCATTTCGGTACAAAAGTGGGACATTTTGGAGGCATGTGAATTTTTAGTGGGCGACCGCTCCCCATTCTAGTCACAGAAATTGTATTTTTGTCTCAATTTTTTGGTTCGTATGCCCTTTAAAACTCTTATTTTTTATCTTTTATGATAAACAAATATAGTGATTACAACAACATCAAAGTTTTTCATGCTAAAAAACTCAATTAAAAAAATTTTTTGGTATCGACACGAAACTTTCAAGTTTTGGCATTCTGCAACAAGCCTTGAAAATCAATATTTATCATCCAGAAGTCATAAAAAGCCAATTTTCATGTATTTTTCAAACTTTATTTGACATGACTGTACTAATAACAACTCATTTTCAACACAATACATATGTTTGAGGCACCTTCTGGAGCCGTCTTCAGACCCGAGCGGAACAACCATTGATTACTGATAAAGCAGTTAAAATACAAATTTACAATATTATTAATGGCATTATGCAAATCGGTTATTAAAAAGATTTTTGTGAGGAGAAGGATGTGTGTAACGAAAATTTTATGATCAAATTCCCCAGTGGAGGGCTCAGATTTCTTCAAAATTTCGGGAGCACATCGCGTATAGGTCATAGTTTAATGCCTGAAAATTTTAGCTCGCATCTCGCACGCGTAGCCGAGAAATTCAAAATACAGTGGGGGGACCTTATCCAGTATCAAAAAAGGGGCCATTTTGCATCCAGGAAGTATCAAAAAATTTGACAAAATACCTCCCTTTTTTCTCCAAGCAAATAAAAAACTCGGATTTAAAAAGCGCGCCTGCTTTTTATAGACGGACCATGACCAGAGATTGTCACGGCTCTTGGCTCCGGCTTTGAGCGGCTCCGGCTCCGAGCCTGGAGCCAGAGTCGGAAATTTTGAATGCGGCTCCGGCTCCCGAGCCCAAAGTCGGAGCCAGGCATTTTTAGCGTTCAGAAAAGTAAAAATTTCATGATCTCGTTAAACCAAATTGCTTGAAAAATACTGGGGAGGATGTATTGCGTACGACGTGGCTGCAAAAACGTTGGATGTACGATCTCTGACACTAATAACTTTTAGTTTTGGAAAAATATTAAAAAAAATTTTTTTTTGCATAGGAACCGGGATTCGGAGCAGGAGACCTCTTTAAATTTTGCACGGAGCCGGGAGCCGGAGCTGCAAATTTGGCCTCGGCACCGGCTTTGGAGGCTAAGAACAGGAGCCGAAATTTTGACCGCGGCAACCTCTGACCATGACCCTTTGAGAATCTCCTCTTGGAACATGATGACCATAAATCAGCAAAGAAAATTTCGAAAAACCTTTTTGTAGGCCAAAGATCGAAAATTTCGTTACACACACACTCCCCGATAAATTACAATACCATAACAATACTTTACAAGGGCGCTAAAACTCGAACGTTTTATACCACGCATTCTTCTCGGCGTGCCTTATCAGATACTTCCGGATCTCCGTAAACACCAACAACACAACACCAACCGCCGGCCCGAACGCCCACACAAAGCGGGGCGGGACCGAAATCCCCAGCAGATGCCGCAACGCCGGCGTGTAGATCAGCAAACACAGGATGCTGACCTCGATGAAGACCGCCAAAAACACGGCATAACTGGTGAGGCCGTGCCGGAACAGCGACACACGACGCGTTGTGCACATGAAAATGTGGAACACTTGCGCCATGACTAGGGTGATTTGGTAGGCCGCCGCCGCTTGTCCCCGTACCTCCATTTGATGGTCGGCGGTCATGACAACGTCTGATAGTGGAGTGGTCAAGTTTTCGGCTTCACCGTGCCAAAAATCGGTGTGCGAGAAGAGCAGAGACGTGGGAGGGAGGCCGTGGGAGCTGAAAAAAAAAGATGAGTTGGAGAATCGTTGTGAAAAACTGACTTGGTTGTCTAAGCGAGCACAAGGACGCATCTTTAGGAGGGGAGGATAAAAATGAAGGTAAGCGGGGACCAAGGTTATTCTTGCGGCGCGCCAACTCCTTACAGCTTGCAGATACCTACGGCCAAAAGATAGATGCCCTCATTCATGGCCAGATACGCCATAATACTTCCGATGGTGCTTGAATGGAACTTAGGGCAGAAAGCAAGTTTGCAAAATGGGGACTCAGCGTAGCCGAAGATTTTGTGACCGACATTTAATTAATGTGGCGTTTTGTTGCAAATAGAATATTTGGAGAAAATCTTTGGCTGACTTTTCTTGGCTAGCCGAGAAAAGTAAAACCTTGCTTCATAGTCCGGAAAAACTTTTCTTGAGTTTTGAGACCAAGTTTGTCCTCCAAAAATTCGTCCGAAAGAATTTTGATATCTAAAATCGTTTTTTCAATCAGTAGTGTGTCGACGAAGCATCTCAAAAACGTTTCAACTTTAAAACTAAACTTACTAATAAACACTAAAATACGCCGCAAAGCTGCCAATTGTAATCAACGTCCCGATGCAGACATAACTGTAGATCATTAATGCGGCACTAACCAAAGTCTCCTTTTTCGATCTTGGCGGACATTTCATGATGTCCCGTTCGGGCTTCTCGTAGGCTAGAGAAATGGCCGGAGGCAATTCACAGGCCAGATCAATGCTTAGGATCTGAAGTGCGGCAAAATTAGAGAAATGGAGAAAATCGGAAATAGCAAATTTTGAAAAAATGGCGCTACGACTTTTCGGGTCAACGGCAGTTTGTGCCGACGATACCATGGGGTGCGTAAATTTGTCATTGTATGGGGAAAGCTTGGAGAAGGCATAGTTAGTAGAAATAATTAAATTGATCGGGCCCTAGGAAAGCTTTTAGACCTCAGCGGAGACTTGGCGGAGGCCAGGTCTCCGCTGAGCCTTCGCCGAACGTCCGCCGGTCATTCAACGGCCTTCACAGGCCTCGTAGACACCTCATATACCTTTCTTTTCTCTCCGCCTCCTAACTTTTTTTAGTATTCGAGGCTTGTATCGATCGGCTTTGTATTGACCCGAAAAGTCACGACGTGAAAAAAAAAAAATAATTAAAAATTCATATCTTTGCTTCATATTTTTTGCACCAAAAAAAATTAAATTTCAGAAAAAAAAACGCTTTGCGATTCAATGAATCGAAAAAAATGAGAATTCAAAATTTTGAAGAAGAATCCGTATTTTACCTGAAGCGGCGAAAGGCCAAGTGGAAGTCCTAGCGTAAAATTCAGAATAATCGGACAAACTTCTGGCCACAAATGGGCCAGCGTATACGCA
Source organism: Bursaphelenchus xylophilus (assembly GCA_904066235.2). Classification (NCBI taxonomy): domain Eukaryota; kingdom Metazoa; phylum Nematoda; class Chromadorea; order Rhabditida; family Aphelenchoididae; genus Bursaphelenchus; species Bursaphelenchus xylophilus. The sequence continues at coordinate 10,888,877 of CAJFCV020000004.1, read as the reverse complement.
ATCGACAATTGCATATTTTCGAACAGAATCCGCCCCTCGGCCACGCCGTGCGTTATGGCGCCAAAGCTGTTGTTGTCCAGCATGATGTCCGCCGCTCTTCGCGCAATGTCCGTACCTGAAAGCGGAGTTGGAACCCCGGCAATTGGCGTACTTACTAAACGACTTCGTGGAGATCCCAATATTGGCTTGAGAAATGGCTGGAGCGTCGTTGACGCAACCGCCGGTCAGCGCGACAATCTCGTCGCGGCGTTGGCAAGCTTCGACGATCAGCATTGACTGCTCCGATGTGGTTCTGAAAAAGATGGTTTAGAGTGGCTTCTTTATCGCAGACATTGAAAAGATGTTTACTATCAGTCTGTCGGGAAAATAATGAGCACTCTGTCGCAACAAAAATCGTATCGCCGCTGAGAAAATAAATCGTGTCGCGGCAAAATCAAATTGCTTTTCATTTCAGCGGTGCGATTTTCGATGCGACACAGTGTTCATTATTTTCCCGACAGACTGATATTCGCGGCAAAAATTGAATTTATCGCGGCCCCAAGTTCCTTCGCACTCCGAAAAACGATCAATTTGTCGCTGCGAAAAATGCGAAAAATGGGCATCGCATGCGACGTATCAATCTGTCGGGAAAATAACGGCGGATCGTCGCATCAAAGTGTCTCGCCTCGCCGCTATCGCGCACCAAATCCCCAGCCGCGGCTTGAAGTCGCAAAGCGATGATGGGCGATTCCGAGGCGCGATGATCCGCCGTTATTTTTCCGACAGACTGATAAAAAAAACCCAACTACGCACTGTGCAAAATGGTTGTTTTAGATAAAGATTCACTGTGCAGAGCACTTTCCTCTGCTATTTTAGCAGCGACGCGCAAAAACCGCTTCTCACGACTTTTTGAAACGAATGCCTAGTATTACAACCTGTTCATTAATATCAATCTTTCTGCCCACAATTTTCAGCTTGTCGGGAAAACAATGAGCACTTTGCCGCATCGAAAATCGCATCGCCGCCGAGAAAATGAATTGCATCGCGAAAAAGTCAAATTGCTTTTCACTTAAGCGACGCGGTAGGCGCAACAACATTGCGCTCATTATTTTCCAGACAAACTGATCTTCACAAACACTTCGATTTTCTCACCTCGCAAACACAATATACGGTTTGGCCAGCAGCATGTCCCAATTGGCCTCTGTCATTTCATCAATGGTCCTGCCATGCACCACCGCCCAGTCATTCCCGTATTTCGAGTCGAAGTCCCGTTCGCATTGCATTTTAATGTTCTCGATTTTCTGGTCGATCAGCCCGATGCGGCACGCCAACGCCATCGCCGAAATGGGGTGGTCGCCGGTGATGATGTGGATTTTGAGGCCCGCCTCCTTGCACATCTTGATGGCGGCGTGGCTGTCGACGCGGGGCGGATCAATCAGCGAGGCCATGCCCAGGAAAACGAGGTTATGTTGGGGAAACGTGTCTTGGGCGGCGCTGATTTTCCCGTCCTTGTCCGTGACGAAGAATTTCAGCGCGAACGCCACAACTCGGCCGCCGTGCTTGCTGAAGGCCTCCAGAGTGAGCTGGAAAATAAAATTGGATCATAAAAGGTGTCATGTTAATAGCGGAAGTTTCCACAAACATTTTTGTTTTCAAAAACCCACATGAAAGTCCTTTTCGAAGACCGGCCCGATGTCGAAGATCCCATCATCTCGCATGTACTGATTACACCTCTCCAAGACCGCCTCCGGCGCTCCTTTTAGCATCACCACATGAACTCGCTGATCTGGCATCAGACCCTCTCCCGGATACAGATCACAATCAATCGGCTCTTCGCATCTGGCCACCAACAGTTGCCAACGTCGAATGGAGTTGTAGGGGATCTCGTAGATTGGCTGGAAAAACTCTTTGTACTATCAGTAGGAGAATTAATGAGCGCTCTGCCGCATCGATAATCGCATCGCCACCGAAAAAATGAATTGCGTCGCGGCAAAATGAAGTTGTTTTTGACTTCAGCGACGCGATCGGCGCAGCGACATTGTCCTCATTACTTTCCCGACAGATTGACAGCGCAAAATACTCATTTTTCGAAGCGACAAATCATTTTTTTAGAGTCCGACAGAATTTGGGGCCGCGGTAAATAAGCAGAACTTTTTGGGTACATATCAGTCTGTCAGGAAAATAATGGCGGGTCGTCGTGCTTTGGAAGCGCCCGTCATCGCTTTGCGACGGCTAGTCACACTATAAATTTGGTGCGCGCACGCGTCAAACTGAGGAGTCCGGTGACCGGAATAGACCCTTTGCTATTGGCTTTTTACACGTCGTCTTGATTTCCCAGAGAAAGAGAGAAAAAGACACGCAAAAGCGTACTCTCTCGCCCCAAAATTTCTCCATTTCTTCCCCGACAAAACGTTTTTTCGCGTCTTTTTTGGCAAATTACCAATCCATTCATCGGACTGTTTTAGCTTGTCTCGGTTTGACGTGCGTCACCCTTCCTTCGACGAGGCGAAACATTTGAAACATTTTGCTGCGGCGATCCGCCACTATTTCCCCGACAGGCCGATAGTACTCAAGTTTTGTCATCAAATTTACCTTGAACTTCTGACCCAAACTCGTTATGGAGAAGTTGACCTTCTTCAGGTAGCTGTAAATCGCCGCGTCCGCCGTGTCCGTCGGAGCGATCTGTTTCATCTCAATACTATTGTCTTCGTAGTAATGCGACTTCTCCAGGTCTTCAAAGTCGAGCTCGCGCACATTCACAACATCGTCCTGGAAGCGGACGGCGCGGGCGAACTCCGGCTTCGGCTCTTTGACCACTTCTTTGCCGGTCTTGGGATGACTGAAAATTAAGGGGTTGGGGGCTGAGAAAAATGGTCGTCTAAAATGAAATTTGCAAGTCATCGTATGTCGTATGAATACTAATTGCGCCATAAAGAAAGTCGCAGCGGCGTGGACAAAAAAACGCAAAATTCTGAAGGCTCTATGACGCTACCAGTACAAGTACAGTGACTGACCTGATCCAGCGGCAAAAAACGTACCATTTTGTATGAGGAAAGTATCAAAAAATGTGGCAAAATGCCTCCCTCTCCAACTAAAGAAACTCCATTTTGAAGGACGCGCGCCTCTCCCGCACAAAAAGAGCGAGCGCTTTGAAATCGGAGTTTTTCCACTTGGAGAGGGAGGTATTTTGCCACATAACACCCTTCTTGCGTCACTGTAGAATAAGATTTCAATGCACGAAGGACTGAGGTTTTTGATGATGGCGTTCGTCGCTTCTGCATGGGGAAGGGTAGGGGCTCAGAATAGATACTAGTCGCGCCATAAAGTCCGTAGAACCTGTGCAGAATGTTTTTTCGCCCGCGCCGCTGCGATTTCCCGTTTTTTCACAAGTCACATGCACTTTTTTAGGCAAGCAGCCCGCGAAAACTTTTATGGACTTTGTTTTATGGACAGTACATTTGCACCGTGCATCAACATTCAAGGACCTTTTTTGAAGGCAAATACAGTGGGGGACCAGATCCTGTGGCAAAAAACAAACCATTTTGCATCTGAGACGTATCAAAAATGTGGCAAAATGCCTCCTTCTCCAAGTGAAAAAAACCCCTATTTCAAAAACCCAAGTCAATTCTAATAAAAATATCTGTCGCAGCACTTGCAAATCCCCTTGCAAGATGGCCCAAAAAACCTAAAAATACTCACACAACTGTGAACAGTTTTGTCCGTTGCATCGACGACTGACGTTCTCTGTTGGCGGCAGCAAGCGATGCTGCTCTAGCGCGACGAACCGAGAAGGACGGACGTTCTCGCCATTTGGAGATGCGATTGCAAATCCCCATCACGGAATGGATCATGTTCAAGGTCTTGCTGGGCTCCTGATTCTTCATCCTCTTCCGCATCTCCTTGATTTCGCTTTTCGATAGTGGAACCAAAATTTCAAACATTAATTTAAGGGTCTTCGTTCATTTTCAGGGCCTTGAAATAGCCTCAAGGCGGAAAATTTGGAAAATTTGTATTTTCATAAAGTGCGTAGACTTTTACACTGTGCAGTTGACCTTTTTTCTTGCACAGTGCGGCGCACGAGGAAAATCCATGCACTTTATGAAAATGCTAATAATAGTCTTTTTTACGTATTTTTTATGCTACTAGTATTTTCATAAAGTGCATGGACTTGTCGCGGTCCGCAGCGTGCATAAAGACCCCCATTTTGCACCGTGCATTCCACCTTATTGACTATGTGCATTAAAATATCGCAGCGACATAAGCAAGTTTCAACTATGTCGCTGCGGCGGCGCCTCCAATTTGCACAGTGCAAACGGCTATTTTTGAGGTTTGCACGGTGCGAAAAAGAAAATGCACTGTGCGTTAGCGACAAGGATGGGAAAAGGTTCAAGATGCACTGTGCGAAAACGAAGAAAGGTCAATGCACTTTATGAAAACACTATAAGTCTGTCGGGGAAATAATGAGCGGTTGCTGCGGCAATCTCGTCTCTGAAGTGAAACGCAATTTGATTTTGCCGCGATGCAATTCAATTTCTATGCGATTTTCAAGCGACAGAATGCTCATTATTTTCCCGACAGACTGATACTAATAACAGTCGGTATAGGCAGCTTAAACTCATCGCTCATCAATCTACCTTTTGTGTTGTGCCGATTGTGCCAAACATCAGTTACAGTGAGCTTGTTCTCCGTCAAGATCCCTTGCATGTTGGTTGCAATGACGGTAGCGGCGCCCAGCTCGTCGATTACATCCAAGTTGCGGATGTAAATGTGTTTTCGAGCCAAGCGTTTGGCAATGATCGCCAAATGCGACATCATCGCCGGCGGCAATCCCTGTGGCACGTTGGCCACAACGATTACCAGGAAACCGACAACGAAGTAGTAGAGGATGTTTTGGAAGCTGTAAAAAAGTATTTTTGTCATTTACAGAGAGAACATTGTAGCTAAAATATTGTGAATTTTGCAATCTTACCCATTAACAATACAGCCGACAATGAAGAAGGCCAACGCCATGAACAACGCGATAAAACTGATCCTCCCGACGGCTCGTTTGATGTCCTGCCTCATGAGGCTTGTAGTCCCATGTTGTAGGTACATATCCGACATGTTTCCGAGGAACTAAACGTTAATGTTATATGTATTTAGCAGAATGTATGAATAAAATAGAGGGCTTCTGCAATACAAGCGAATTATCAGTTTGTCGGGAAAATAATGTGAATTTGTCGCATCAAAAATATATCTCGTCGAGATAGAGCAGTAAATCTCTCACTAGCCGTCGAAAAGCAATGATAGGCGATTTTGCAACAAATCCACATTATTTTCCCGACAGATTGGTAACTATGACCGGAATGACTTGAAATGTATCGTTGTCGCAAAGCCGTCAGCGAAATTATGCCTATTATTTTTTGTATTATCATGCTGCTTCGTATTATCGATCTGTCGGGAAAATAATGAGTAAAATGTCGCTTGCCAATCGTGTCACTGAAGTGAAAAGCAATTTGATTTTGTCGCGACACAATTCGTTTTCTCAGCGGCGATACGATTTTCGAATCGACAGAGTGCTCATTATTTTTCCGACATGCTGATATAAGTTCCTAGACCGCCAGTTAAGCCCTTAGGCACTAATCTCGGGGTGACCGGAATAGATCCCTCGCTATCGGTTGTTTACACTTCGTCTTGATTTGACAGAGAAGTCAGAGAAAAGACGCGCAAAAACGTACTCGCTCGCTCTAAAACTTCCCCATTTCTTCTCCGACAAAAAGTTTTTTCGCGTATTTTTTGGCGAATTGCAATCCGTTCACGGAACCTTTTTAGCTTATCTCAGTTTGACGTGCCTCGTACTAGTCGTTCCAGAAAGTGCCTTTGATCTATCAGTCTGTCGGAAAAATAACGGCGGATCGTCGCATCAAAATGTCTCGCCTCGCCGCTATCGCGCACCAAATCCCAAGCTGCGCCTTGCAGTCGAAAAGCGATGATGGGCGATTCCGAGGCGCGACGATCCGCCGTTATTTTCCCGACAGACTGATATTGCACCGTTCTTTGTCTACGCACTTTCTGAAACGACTGGTAGCCGCAGACGGATCAGCCTACTTTCAAGACTTTTACTCAACTTACCGTAAACTTCCCCGTCCTGATCACCAGCCCAATCCCATCCCCATCCGCCACATAGGTCCCTTGGAACGCGACATTGTACGCATTGAACACACTGACATGCTTGGCCGCCATCTCATGCGTATACTCGACCGGCGACTGATTCCCTGTGATCAGCGACAGGTCGATGCGCAGCCCGTTCGACTGCAATATGCGCACGTCGGCGGGGATTCGTTGCCCCGAATTCACGTGTATCAAATCCCCCACCACCAGCTCCTCGGTGGGAATGCAGCGCGTCTCGCAGTCGCGGATCGCGAAACAATACTGCCCGACGACGTCTTCGGTGGTGTGCACCACCTCCATTGTTTTGCGCTCCTGCCAAAACGACATCAAACTCATCAGGATGATGGCCGGGATCAGGATGAACGCGGTGGTCGGGTTCAGCGCATTGTCCGCCTTGTGGTCGATCTCTCGGATCACGTATGCGACAATGCTGAGAATGGAGGCGCCTGTAATTGAAAATGAGCGAAAAAAAGTGAAGAAAAACGACTCAAAGCATCAAAATGCAAAAAAGGGAAAATTTTATGTTTTTTCGATTATCGCGTTATGCAGAAAATGAAAAAAATGAAAAAAATAAAAAAATTTTCAATGTTGGCCTCGGATTTTTTTCAGAAAAGAATGCGGTTTTTTTGAGATTGCTGAAAATCGCGTTATGCAGAAAGTGGAAAAAAGTGAAAAAATACGAAATTTTGAAATTTTTTAAATTTCGACTTAATTTTTTTCCAAAAAAAAATATTATTGTTTTTTTTGAAATTTCAGAAAACCGCGTTATGCAGAAAGAAGAGTAAAGTTTTTAAAAATGCTATTTCTTTAAATTTGATTTGAATTTTTTCAAAAAAGAATAATTTAATTTTTTATATAGGTTGCGAATAAACGCGTTATGCAGAAACTATTCACCCGAAAAATTAGAACTTTTTAATTACGACTTACCGAGTAATAAAAGCCAAAATTTGTAAAAATGTTGATTCAAAAGGTAATTCCAGCGGCTCTTTTGCTTCGGCTTTTCCACCAAATTTGGCCCGCCATCTTGGAAGCGTTTTCTAAAAAAATAAAATTTTTTAATAGAAAAAAATATAAAAAAATCTATTTTTTCGAAAAAAAATTTCACCTCGCTTCATGCAGACCCAACCCATCACTGCATTCCGGCTGATCCGCATCAATGTAGGAGTCGGCGTAGATGTCCTTGAGCTCCTCCACGCTCAATTGATGCTCCACATAGCTTCCACTGAGGTCTTTGCGACGTTGGGACCCCAACCTTTTAATATTTTGATTGGGTTTTGGTTTGCCTGCCTTCAGTAATTTCGCAATGAAGGCTTTCATCCAACCCGCTGAAAAAAAAGGTTTGTTTAAATTTTTTGAAAGATTTTTTTAAGTATTACAAAGATTCGAAAAAAACTATTTTCGATATCCAAAAAAGAAAAAATATATATATTTTCTCCCAAAAAATGACTACATATAATTTCTACCTTTTTATGACAGGGAATAGTGCTCAAAATGATGGAACTGTGCACAAATTTAGAGTACTTTTTTCGAAGACACATGCCAGATTTCTTGCTTGTATTAGGTTGATGCATAATTATCCGGCGTTTTTATTTGCGTGTTTTTTGTTAGTTAAACTTTGCGTTTTGTTAACTTTTTTTCATAAAAATAATCTTCCCTGTTTAGTTAATAAAATGACTGTCGAAAACCATACTCATATTCGCCGTATTATGCTCTACCACTTCGAGAAAAGTTGGAAGTCAGCACGGTCATTCCGTGGTCTCAACGAACTTTTCGGCGAAGATAAAAACGACCGAGATTTTTAGGTTGGAAGTTGGCAAAAATGGGGCACTTTTTCTTTCGGCCTAAAAACTTCCGTACCTATTTCGAGTGTAGAGGCAACGCGTTTCCTTTTGTGGCTCGATAATTCGGCGACATTTCGTCAAAAATCCATGATCCGAGATCCCCTGTTTTTTCACTTTTTTTACGTGAAGTACCCCAGCGCTCACATTTTGATGAAACTTTGCATAAATTTAGGATATTTTTTTTTCTAATACGCATGTGTCGCGGCCAGCGACGCTGATGACGTAAGTCGGAGGCGGAGTTACCGCGCATGTCTAAACCCAAGTCTTAGCGCCTCGATCGAAGATCGCAGAGCGAGGGAAAAGCGATGAAGATGGCCGGTTGGGTTTGGAATAATAAATGTAATTTTTAACCGGTATGGATATTGAGTATTGTCTAGTAAACGGATACGCCGCTCGGGTACGTGGAAGGCGGTGAGATACCTGGCCCGGAAGGCTAGGTCAATCCATCGGTCAGCCCCGATCCCCTAAGGGAGGGGTCTGTTACACATGCGAGAATCCTAGCTCACGCTTTACAGAAACAACCAAGATTTTTAGATTGAAAGTGGGAGAAAATGTGAGACCTTTTGCCGAATTTCAGCACGAAAAATTTCATACTTATTTCTACCGTAAAGTGTAATGTTTCCACAAAAAGTCAATTTTTTCCGCACGAAACTGCCAAAGTTATGGTCAAAAAATGCTTTTCTCCCTGACCGCTCTCCGGGTTTAGCGTACTCTCTTGGCGGCAAAGATAGTTCAATATCTCGAAAGCGCTTGCAAAGCGCGAGCTAAGACTTTCAGGAATTGTTTTTTAGTCCATGCCCGACGTGTGTGCAAAATTTAAAGAAAATCTGAGCGTTGCACTTGGGGTACGTTCCATTCTAAACTTGAAAAGATATGGCCAAAAAAGTATTTTTTCTCCGACCGTTCTCGGCGTGCGCCTACGCTCGGGCGCAACTATTGTTGCTAAAATTCTGTCTTATCCGAGCTCGCACTGGGCTGACGGATGTATGTAAGGAAGCGGGGTAAAAGTTCCTTATTTTGGCCACAACTTATAACTTTGCGGAAACTGGTTGGAATTAGCCCAAATTTAGCGTGCACGCTCAATTCATCGGTGTCAATGCCCGGACAGTGGATTTAGTTCGTGAGGTACCTTCTTTTTCACGTACCACCTTACCCTTCAAAAACGGCTGCGGCCTGTGATTGTACAGTTTATACGATGAAACATGTCCGGAACTAAACTTATTGCCTCCGTATGGAACTAAATGAGTCGTCACAGCTTTCGTAGGTACCCTTAAAACTATAGAAATTATAGTAATTCAGTGCCAGCTAGGTCGAAGCGTTTTTTTTCCTTACTTTAGTGCCCAAGCGTGGGCGCAGTTCGCGGAGTACCCTTGTTGTGGCCAAAAAATAAGGAACTTTTTCCGGAAGCGGATAACTAGTGTGAATAAAAAAACAGTAAAAGTAAATACATTTGCCATGCACGGTGCGAAAATTGGACCTTTTTGCACTGTCCAATTTCCTGCCTTTTGCACCGTGCAATAGGCTTTTTCGGACTGTCGCACGCACCCTGACGTTTTTCGCACAGTGCAAACGCAAAAAATCAGTCCGGCGACCTTCCGCAAGGACTACCATGCATGCATATTAATATAACGTATATTTTTCCCTCAAAAAATGACAAAAATTCTTGTCTGTACATAAATTATTGAGCTTCCAACGAATTATAATGATCTTCCAAAAAACAGAACATTTTTTATAAAAAACACGCGACAGAAAGTGCAATCAAGACCGGAAAAAGAGCAAAAATAGAAAATATGACAAAATGGATGCTAGTGGAGTCAATTATCGTAATAGTAACGGTAAATGCAAGGGACGAAAAGTTGACCACTCAATTTTGTATCATGATATCATAAAAAATCGAAAAAAGGAACAAAAAAATCTAGATATTCGGCCAAATAGTCACGATCTAATGAGACTTTCGACGGCCAAATGTGATGATTAAGGCCCAAAATATTGAAGAAACAGGCTTATAACATTGAAGAGGACGCGTTGAGGGAAGCCCAAAGGAGGTGAAACACTACCAGTAGCATTTTCATAAAGTGCATGGACATTTTTTCTGTTTTGCACAGGGCATTTGGAACTTTTTCCTACACTTTTCGCCAATGCCCAGTGGATTTGCTTCGCACAGCTTTTTACACCTCAAGAAAAGACATTTACACTGTGCAAAGTCCTGGCACCGCCGCAGTGACACAGTTGCAACTTTCTTACGTTGCAGCGACATCGATGCACAGTGCAAAAAACAAACAAAGTCGAAATTCAAGGTTGCAAAATGTGGGTTCTTCGTAGTCAAAAAATATTTTCTTTCAATAAAGTTTTTTGTTTCTTGGCCAAATTTTTGAAGCCTTCAAAGGTAAATATTTCAATGTCAAAACGGTAAAGTACACCGAAATATTCAGTAGTCTTCGCCAACGACAGAGAATACATAACCCCAATTTGTTCCAGGTTTTATGAAAGCCTGAGTCTGGCGCTTCGAGCACCTTGTTAATAACAAAGCGGGTTTTGGCCATTTTTTTGCCTATTCCTGCGGGAAAATAACAAAGTCCAAGCTCGCTAAAACCCTTTGCAAAAATTATCGAGACTAAGGCCCAAGGGCTTAACTGGCCTTTAGGAACCTATATCAGTCTGTCGGGAAAATAATGAGGACTCTGTCGCATCAAAAATCATATCGCGAAAATGAAATTGTCCTGTGGCAAAATCAAATTTATTTTCTGTTCAGCGCAATGTGATCGACGCGACCACATCTTGCTCATTATTTTCCCGACAGACTGAGACGTACAGGGTGGTCCAGCTAAGTTCGCGGATGTAAAATGCTTATAACTTTTTATAGGATTGTTCAATTTTTATGAGCAATAGCTCATTTTATTCCTTAGTAGTTGCCATTTTGTTTAAAAAAAAGATCATTAAAAACGATCAATCCTACGTCGAGTTATGACCCTTCAAAGTCAAACATGCTTTTTCACGTAAATTTTTAAAAAAATTTAATTTTCAAAAATTTTTGAATTGCGGTGTCACCGCTCGCTCGTACCGGGAAATGATGGTGAACAGAGCGATCCCAGCTATCCAAAATTGGCCTAATTTTGTCAGTTTTGTTTTTCAACAAGACGGCGCGCCACCTATAGCGGTCCGTCAACTTCTTGACCAGGTTTTTCCAAGTCGTTGGATGGGCCGGGGATCTGCGCGGCAACCAGCTCCAATTGCTTGGCCCCCGCGTTCACCTGATCTAACTCCGCTAGATTTCTCCATTTGGGGGTTCTTAAAACAGCGGATTTTCATCAGGGATTGGCGCCCAAAGACGTGGAATTGAAGCGCGTAATCGAAGAAGAGGTGGAACGAGTTCGTCAGGATGAACAAATGAGGCGCCAAATTATGGAAGAATACCAAAGACTGGCAAAATTGGGCCAATTTTGCATAGCTGGGATCGCTCTGTTCACCATCATTTCCCGGTACCAGCGAGCGGTGACACCGCAATTCAAAAATTTTTGAAAATTAAATTTTTTTAAAAATTTACGTGAAAAAGCATGTTTGACTTTGAAGGGTCATAACTCGACGTAGGATTGATCGTTTTTAATGATCTTTTTTTTAAACAAAATGGCAACTACTAAGGAATAAAATGAGCTATTGCTCATAAAAATTGAACAATCCTATAAAAAGTTATAAGCATTTTACATCCGCGAACTTAGCTGGACCACCCTGTACTAGGTTTCATCAAAATCGAATTGATTGATCTCGTTGAACCCAGGTTTTCAAAAAAAAAAACGCACTCCAACAAAAGCAAGTTCATGAATTGCCTTGTATTTCCTCCATCCGCCTTTTCATAAAATACACATCAATAAAATCGAACGCCCCCGTTCAGCTATTGTCCAGAACGCCGAGCAAAAAAGCCCTCGAGTTGAGAATAAACAAAAAAAAAAGACGAATCCGGGATCGAAAACTAACTGTGGAAATGATCCCCCACTTACCGGCAGAGCTGAGAAAAAAGATGATCGGTTCGTATATTTATCAATGCCTCTTCCACCACCACCAAAAAAAGAATCATCGGCGGATCAATCGCCGGTGAAAAAAGCCGCCAAGGTTGCGCAAGAGCCCAATAATACCCCCCAATTTCTTTTTTTTTTTTTGTTCAATCGCTTTCGGAAAGTCTTGCAGATCAAGATGGCTAACTGTTCGCTGGCGGCTTTTGATCATGCGCTGATTATTTCCGAGGAATATTCGTTCGGTTTTAATGGGGAGAGCGCGTGGTTTTGAGGGAGAGAAGAGCGACTTGTAAGCGGTAAAAATTTGAGGTGTATTTAGAGGGTTGCCCTTGAAATCTGGTTATGTAAGCTAGTGGGTTGGGTATTACAGTGACAGACCTCATCCAGTGGCAAAGAACGTAACATTTTGCATCTGGGAAGTATCAAAAAATGCAGCAAAATGCCTCCCTCTCCAACAAAAAAACTCCTTTTTGAAGGAAGCGCTCTTTCCCTAGCAGAAAGAGCGGGCACGCTTTTGAAATGGGAGACTTTCACTGGAGAGGGAGTCATTTTGCTACAGTTTTTGATACTTCCCGGATGCAAAATACTTTGATATCAATTTCAGAAAATTTCAGCTCGCGCTTTGCGGGCGGAACCGAGAGATCTAACGATTTTTTCCGACAAGACTCGCGACGAATCTTTATCAAAATTTGAACGTCGCACTTGGAGCACGTCTCCTGTAAGATGTCAGTCTGTCGGGAAAATAATGAGCTGCGTCACTGCGCCAATCACGTCGCTGAAGCGAGCATGCAAATTCGGCTTTGCCGCGACACAAATTATTTTCTCGGCGATGCGATTTTCGTTGCGACAGAGTGCTCATTATTTTCCCGACAGACAGATAAACCAACTAAAAAAGCAAATACAACAAAATAAAATGATGAGTGGTACAAAAACTCTTCCCCAAACCTCCAATCAAACGTTTGTCCAATCCCCAAACCGCTTCATAGTAAAGGCTCAATTCCCCCAGATTTGAATAAATTTCGGCTTTCGATGGAGACTGCCATTACGTAGCGCGAGCAAAGTTTGTCCGAATGATTCAAAAGTGTTTTGAAAAAAAATTGCAGCAGGTGTCTTTTGCGATGTAAACATGTATGAATGGAACATGCACTCCAAACTAAAACCAGTGATCGCTTTTTTAAACGCTTTGCACTATATGGATATGTGTTGTATGCCTGTAAATAAGGCGCTTATTGTGGTCTGGGAAGGGCTGGAAGGAGTACAAGTGGGACGCTCAGGTTTTCTTCAGACTTTGTACACAGTTCGGGCATTGGTCGTATATCAATTCCTGAAAATTTTAGCTCGCGCTATGCAAGGGCAGCCGAGATATTCAACGATCGTTGGGGCCGAGAGGGTACGCGGAACGCGGAAGTCGCTAAATGTTTCTCGGAGCTTCCTAGCCCGTGCTATGCAGAAAAACCCAAAAGTTTTTGCGGGCCCACACTTGCGGGCAGAAAAAGCACGGAGATTCCGCGGGCGTGTTTGTAAATCGAGCAACATTTGCTTGTAACAGGAAATTCCAACGATGGATTTTACAGTCAGATGCTGGGAATTAAGTTTCCATGTGTATAAGTGGCTTGAATAATGACCATAAAATTAAACAGGCATTTTTAAAGGTTCATAAGGCATTTTTTTTAAAAAAGCTCCCATAACCTCGAAAGCGGTGGCTGAATTCAACAGATTCGTGTGCTTGTCTGTACCGCGGAGTACAATAATAATATAATATAACTTTGCCAGCTTCGCGCGGAAAAATTTTTTTGTGGGGACATTAGCCTCTACAGTAGAAATAGATACGTGATCTTTCATACAGAAAATCACAAAAAGTGTGCCACATTTTTTTCAACTTTTGGCTTAAAAATCTTGCAAAACGCGAACTAGCTGTCTAGCATATCCCTCATAAATGTTAAACTAACTCTGTCCCAAGTTTTTGTCATCAAAATCTGAACGTCGTACGTGATATTTCCCTATATCTCCATTGAGTTTATGCCAAATTTGATTAAAAAACTGAGCTTGGAACAAGGAGATTTCCCCTGCGAAAGAAGATTTCACGCAGCCTTAACAACCCCACCCTCTTCCCCGACAAGACGAATTTAGAAGGAGCGGGTGAAAAATCCGCACGGACTGGTGTAAAGGCGTCAACTATTACAATTGATGCATTGTAATCATCTGTCAACCTGACCGAAAATATTAAACCGGCCGCCTGATTCGATTTTATTTTGATTACTGGAGAAAACCGGGAACGCCGGGCCGGTTTTCAGTCATATTACATCAAAAGGCTATTCAGAAAGTGTCGGTTCCATTGAGACGGAAGCGGCAAGACGAAAGGGAACGTGAGGTTTTGTTTGGTCTAAGGATGGGCTGAATCTAGAGGTAGTTGCTACACTAGCAGTGTATCAGTCTGTCGGGAAAATAATGGAGGGTAGTCGCGCGTTGCAATCGCCCATCGTTTCTTTGGGACGGCTAGCGGGAGCTGGAAATTTGATGCGCGACTGCAACGTTTCTCGACGAGACAAAACATTTTGCAGCTACGAACCGCCACTACTTTCCCGACAGACTGATAATATAAGGTCGCGTTCGATTTCGCGGGATCATAAGAATTCGGGACCGGCAGAAATCCCTAGTTTTTCGATTTTTCAATTTGCGGGCTTTTTGTCGTGGTCCGCACCGTGCACAAAGCCCTTTTTTGCGGCGTGCATGTGACCCTTTGCACCGTGCTAGTGCAATATCGCAACGACGCAAACTTTTCTCAACGGAGTCGGCGCGAATCTTGGGCACGCGAAAGGAAATTTCCTGTGCAAGATGTTTCGAAAAAGACTGCGTTGCGCAACATGCATGCGTTGCGAAGAAAAAGGTAGAAAATAGTGCGCGCTTTCTTGAATGACTAGTAATCGCGGCAAAGAAGTCTTGGGGATTTTCTGCGACCTTGCACTGTGCTTTTTGTGCAATAATCATCTCAGGCGTCGAAAAATCCGGCCGAAAAAGCGAGTTTCCACAGTGCAATTTCGTTTTTTTCACTACTAGTCGCGCTATAATACAGTGGGGGACCTGATCGAGTGGCAAAAAACGTGTCATTTTCCATCCGGGAAGCATCAAATATGTGGCAAAATGCTTCCCTCTCCAAGTGAAAGATCTTCGTTTTGAAGGGCGCGGCCTTTTTTCTCACAAAAAGAGTGGGCGCGCTTTTGAAATCGGAGTTTTTTAACTTGGAGAGGGAAGCACTTTGCCACATTTTTGATACTTCCCAGATGCAAAATTGCACGTTTTTTGCCACTGGATTAGGTCCCCCACTGTAGTAGAATTGTACGCTGCGTTCTTCTTTTTTTGCCCGTGCGAAAGCAACAGGTGGTAGATCGTATTTTAGGAACCAAAGAGTATTGTGTTTTACCTTGAGGTTCTTATTTTTACTTATAAGACAGCAAAATTTCACGGCTTCCTGCTGCTTTGTAGGGCGGTTGGACGGACCATTACACACTGTGCTCCTTCAAAGTCGAGACGAGAAGGTCAAACTGCAAAAATAATATGAAAAGTTACACCGTATTTAACAAAACGTTTGTTTATTCAACAACCGATCACTGTACAACAAACTGCAGTTGACTATTTACAATTTGATAACGGTGGTTACTCAAAAAAAAAAACACTTTACGATTGCAGTTGTAATATGTATTATACAATGGAGGTATCTTTACAACCTCTTGACCCAATCATTTCCCCGTCCTTGGTAGAAACCGCCGCCGGTTGAGGCGACCGACGCAACTGGAGCCGGCTGCGCAACGATTGTTTCAGTTGCGGGGACGTAGGCTTGGCCAGAGTAAGCGGCGCCCTGGTATTGCCCTGAAATATCGAGCTTTTGAGTGGTAGACTGGGTTTCTTCAAATTTTGAGGCTTTTATAGGTAACCACTGGTATTTTGATAAAACAGGCCGAAAAAAGTGTACGCATTTTCTGGGACGACTAGAAAATCTGTCGGGAAAATAACGTTTTTTCATGCAAACATAAGAGCACCGAAAATGGGCACATGCTTTCAAAATAAAACTTTATTAAAAAACGTAAAAAATATTGCAATTAGTAGCGGTTGTATTGCACAATTACAAAAAAAAAATAAAACAAAAGATTTGTAGCAGGTTGGAGGGCACTTGGCAAGAACTCTGTGAAGTATCAGGCAGAATTTGATCTCATCGCGTAAAGTGGCTTAGAAGAGGATCCCTAAAACATAAATTTTATAGCGGTACAACGACATGTTAGTAATCACCACCGAAGTAAACGAGGAAAGGCAAAAAATGAGAAAACCTATTGTTACAGAGGCAAAACAAAAAATTTTTTGGGATATACTACAGCCATCGAGAGGACAATTTCAGTCTGTCGGGAAAATAATGAGGACTTTGTCGCATCCAAAATACGACATTGTGCTCATTATTTTCCCGACAGCCTGACATTAACAAATCTCAACATACCTCCAGGGTAGACTCCTCGAGGATAGACGCCATACGGTTGTCTGTAAGGCGCATATGCGGCACGATAATTGTACGCAGAGTACGGAGTTCTTGGGGCGTATCCATACGCCGGGTTCTGATAGTACTGTCGGACAAGGGCGTCGCCAAAGTATTCGGGGGCTTGCTCCTGATTCCCGTACCCCAGATATGGTGCATCACCGGTCAATGCCTTGAGTTCGGCGACTCCACCGGCCGCATATGTTTGGCTGACGAGGAAGGCGGCTGAAATACGGTGAAAATAAATTTCTATCGCGTCCCGACTTTTCGGGTCGACGACAGTTCGAACAAAGTTGATTGATATGGGGTGTAGGCCAGGTGGGGACGCCCAAAAAAAAGGTTGTAGAAAGTGCCTACAAGGCCTGGCAAAGCCGTTGGACGGTCGGCGGACTTTGGGCGGAGGCTCGGCGGACGCTCGGCGGAGACTTGCAATATGTCCGCTTTTTTTACTTTAGCTATTACTAACGTTAGTACTCTTTATCCTGAGTTATCGTAACATATAAACGACCAAAATTTGCGGCAAAAAAATGAAATTCCATGACTTTTTTCTATGTATTGTTGATGTAAGCACATGTAAAATATCTTTTTTATTATTGATAAGCTGTCCTAGGACTCTCATTCTTCATATCTGAATGAGGGATATGAAGAATAACTAGGCCTTTTCCTAGACCCCTCCGTGGATACAACGACCAACCGTCGCGATCCATAGCATCATTGACCTGAACTGTAGTTGACCCGAAAAGTTGTAGCGCCGTAATAAAAAACGAATGTTTTGACTTACCCAAGATGGCGAGGATTACTGTGGAAAGTTTGCTCATGGTTTCTTTTCTATATCTTTATCTGAAAATCAGCAAAAATGATTGAAATACCGCCAAAATGTTAACGCAAATTTACAGTAAAGATCCCAGAAAACACGTGAGAAATGGACGAAGATGATCTCCAAAAATCCTCTGCCACTTCGACACCCCCTTATATGGTATTTATTCAAAACAAACAAAAGGAGCGGAGAGGAAAGACAACCAAATTCTCCACCATCTTATGCCCTTCAAGTCGGCGACGCATCCGAAAAAGTGTTTTAAAAAAACGAACAATTTTGGGATTAGTAACTAAACTTTTCGAATTGAAATTTCAAACTGTCTTTTGAGGTTTACTGGTCAAAAAAAAGTTGGAAAAATTTGAGAGTTTCGAGCGAGGAAGGGGTGTTTTATTCTAATCCCAGACTCATCCTCGAAGCGCTAATTTGATGATAGAGAATGTTGCAAGATCTTCTTCACCTAGCAGGATGACCAACTAGTAACTTAAGTAACTTAATTTAGTTAAGCCTCTAATAGAGATGATGACACAATTTCACCTGCATATGGCGATGGTTTCTAGTTTTAGAAACCACCGCCATTTTTTGGCTTACAGAGGAAGTATCACTCTGTCAGGAAAATAATGTGGGCTTGTGGCGGCTTGGAATTGCCACATCATTGCTTTGCGACGGCTAGCCGAAGTTAGAAATCTGATATGCGACTATACCCTTTTTTCGATGAGGCGAAATATTTTACTGAAAAGACCCATCACAATTTTCCCGACAGACAAAAAATATTAGTCGTGCCATAAACTCCGTAGAATTTGCATGCTGCGTTTTTTGCACATGCCGCTGCGACTTGCAGGCGCACCCTGTCACCGAAAAAACTGCACAGACTTTTTGGCCCGCCTAGTATCAGTCTGTCGGAAAAATAACGGTGGATCGTCGCACCTCGGAATCGCCCATCATCGCTTTGCGACTGCAAGCCGCGGCTTGGGATTTGGTGCGCGATAGCCGCGAGGCGAGACATTTTGCTGCGAAAATCCGCCTTTATTTTCCCGACAGACCGATAGTAGGCACAACCTTGCCTGCGTTTTCCAGAGACTTGGCTTACAGTGGAAGTGTTCCAAATTCGCCGCTCCGGTTTTGATAAACCTTGGCAGAAGTTTAGATGAAGCACTTTTAAAAGACATTTAGATCCTCTTTGCGGTTTCCAGAAACGACCGAGATCTTCAGGCCAAACCCTAGTAAATATCAGTCTGTCGGGAAAATAATGAGCATTCTGCCGCATCGAAACTCGCATTGCCACCGAGAAAATGAATTGTGTAAAATCAAATTTCTTTTCTCTTCAGCGAAGCGATCGGCGCAGCGGCATTGTGCACATTATTTTCCCGACATGTTGATAAGAATAATACCGCTAAATCGATGGAAAACCTTGTCGACCTCCTCAACTCCCAAAACGATTACTCTCATCCGCAAAAATGAGGCTGCAGAAGACAAAGAGACCGATTACAAGCCACTTTCAGCCACCTTGAAGCCTTTTTCAACAACCAACCGATTGTGTATTCAAATATGGTCATTGCGGCAACCGCTCATCAATTTATACCGCAACGCCTTCATCCCGCTGCAAAGTGGAACCAATGGCCGTCCATAAACTCTCGAGACGCTTTCATTTGACATTGTGTTTTTGTCTTGAATATTATTTGTAAAATGACGTCAGCACCGGAGAATTCAGCCAACTCCGGAAACCGGGCCCACCTCTCTCCCGATTTGCCTCATTGAATCGGGTTTAATTTCGTTGTCGAGAGAAAATGCAACGAAAAACAAGTTCGGAACGTCTTTTTCGGAACGATGACTCATCGAGTTTGTCGTAATGATGGCGTCTTTTGCACGCGTCGTAAATGGAGAGAGGTTGGCGAATTAGTAACATGGAGTTAAAGCAAAGTAATTCGACTAGTTGTAGATGTCAGTGGACTCATGAAAATAAAATGCTATTGGTCTGTCGGAAAAATAATGAGTACTTTTTCGCATAGAAAAACTCACCGAGAAAATAAACTATGTCGCGCCAAAGTCAAATTGCTTTCCACTTCAGCGACGCGATTTTGGATATTTATATATTCTGAAAGCAGAGCCTGTGTTCTACATCCGTGCCAATTTTCAAGCCTTTAGCTTCAACGGCTAGCGAGCAATGAGTTAAAGAAGTTGATCCACTTTGAAAAAATAGAAAAATTTTGGGAAGACGGGTTGTGTCCCAAAAGTAACAGAATGCCGTGCGTTGTATGCATTATTTTCCCGACAGACTGATAGGTGGGCCAATGAAGTCTTGAACAACAGTGGACTTGAAAAAACCTTGTCGTGATTTTTCAAGCAGCGACCAGTGAAATTCATAGGAGCCGTGCGAAAAGATGCCAGGACTTTTTGGCCTGCCTCGTAAAACCTCAATATAAACAACCGCAGGGGATCGCCAATTATATTCGCCCTACCAGGCTGTCGGGAAAATAATGAGCGTTCTGTCGCATTGGAAATCGCACCGCTCACCGAGAAAACCAATTGTGTCGCGGCAGAATCAAAGTGCTCTTCACTTCAGCGCCGCGATTTTGGATGCGACATTGTGCTCATTATTTTCCCGACAGACTGATAAAAGGGATGCAATTTGCTGCACCCAGGATGCAATCAGAGTCGAAAGTACCCCCCTCTTTGAGACGATAACCCCAACCAACAAAAGCGGCAATGTTAAATTGCTTCTTACTTCAGCTGCGCGACCGGGCAGCGACATCGCTTATTATTTTCCTGACTGAACGATAGAAGAGTTTCTTAGTTCGGAGGTTCGTTTTGGCCTAAAATGTACTCTTGCAATTTACGGAGGTTTGTTTTACGTTCTACACAGCGTTGAAACCTTTAAAAGCATTTTTACTGGAAGCAAGACCCAAAATAACACGAAATCTTTAATAATCAAACCTTGAAACCCTTTCGGTCAGCATTACATGCACATGTGTATCACTTATGCAACCTTGGAGATACCGTACTGGCCGAACTTGACCACACTATAGAAATCGTTGACCAAATACTTCCAGTCGTTTGCGGAGAGCGCCTTCTTCACGTTGGTTAGCAGTTGTTTGCCCACCTTCTTCGTAATCAGCTGCTTGACGGCTTTTGAGTAGGCCAATTGGGTCTTTGGAGCGCGCTTCAACAACTTTCTGTAAGCGCCGCCGAGCGAGGGCGTTGCAGCGGCGATGAACTCCTTCTCAAAGGTCTTCATGTTGCTGACATGGTTGTAGAAGGCGAGAGCGGGCGAATAGAACTTGCTCTGCGACACCACGTCGTCCTCCACCGCATCGATGACGGCTGTAATCAGTTCAAGGATTCGCAAATTTCTTACCATTCGCAGCCGCCTTGAAGTTGAGCTTTTCCCGCGAGCTGTTATAGATGGAAACGAGGGCCTTGGTGACGAAAGCGTCGGTCAAGTCGTCGGTGACCAGTGTGGTAAAGGTCTTTTTGGCGGCAGCCAAATCATCGGCCAAGGCGAGGGCTGGGACCAGCAGTAAGATTAGGAGGACCTTCATAGCCTGGAAAAAGTCGGTTGCATTGCGAAGATACCTATACTAGCGAGTGTATGGGACTATGGGGAAAATAGTCGCGGGCCGTCGAGCCTTGGAGTCGCCCATTCATTATGGGCCGCTCACAAGTGATGGTGCAAGAACTAGACAAAATCTGAGAGCTGCACTTACAGTGGGGGACCTGGTCCAGTGGCAAGAAACGTACCATTTTGCACCCAGAAAGAGTCAAAAAACGTGGCAAGATGCGTGAAAAAACTCCGTTTTTAAAAGCGCGCCAACTGTTTTTTCAAAGCCTTCAAAACAAAGTTTTTTTTCACTTGGAGAGGGAAGCATTTTGCCACATTTTTGATACCTCCTGGATGCAAAATGGTACGTTTTTTGCCACTGGGTCAGGTCCCCCACTGTAGGAACCTTATATTTTTTTGTATATCATCCTGTCGGAAAAATAATGAGCACTCTATCTCATCAAAAATCGCACCACCGCCAAGAAAATAAAATTTGTCGCGGCAAAATCAAATTTCTTTCGACTGTAGCGACCCTATTGCTCAGCGACATTGCTCATTGTTTTCCCCACAGACCGATATCAATATACAAGCCCTATTTATATGTTACAGTCTTTGAATTAGATTAAAATCCGAACCATGTGAACGATAAAGGCCGAAAAAATGACGACACATTCAGCCCTGAACGTCGTGGCAAACCGAGCGCCCTTACGGTATTTAAACGGATTACCTGTTGTTTCAGATCGTATGACACAGTTTATCCCTCCAAAATGAGCTTGCGTTCTTGCTCAATCCCCTCGGTTTTATATACAGGGAATCCGGCGATCATAATCGTTTATAATGAGCCGATAATTCACGGTATCACGAAGCGACGTGACAACCGGCCGATACGGAACTCGAGATATGTGGATTGTATTATGGTCCCGAAATATTATGTGATCTTTCCGGTCAGATAACATAAAGCAGAGATGTTGCGAATGTAAGAAGAGAGTGGGTGGTCTTTCGTCTGAAAATACTTGCAGTTCAGAAGTTCAAAAAAGGAAAAAATGATGTTCACGCCTATAATTAAACTCCGTTACGATAAGGAATCTTTCTTTATCCCCTCCACCTGCCACTTCTCCTTATAGAAGATGATTCTGGCTAACGCTATGCAAAAGCAAGCGCTATAAAAATACGGAAGTCGCATTGATTCGTCATGGTTGCAGAGGCTAAGAAAAAGCTCATCGTATAAAAATAATACGATTGATCAAGTCCTTGGAGAGCTTACCACCCATTTTGAGGTGTTTTTACATTTATTACTGCAGTAGTATAGAAATCAAACACAGAAGCCTCGTTTTTTGGGGCAAGCACTGGTCTTTTTCATGCACTAATATTATAGTTCAGGGTCAAGAAAACTAAAGGCGAAAGCTAAAGTTAGAAAAAATTGTCATATTGTAAGTCATCGCCGAGCCTTCGCCGAGCGTCCGCCGAGCATCGCAACGGGTTTTTAAGGCCTTGTCGGCACCTCCAACAACCTTCTCTTGGGTCTCCACGTTTCCTCCGCCTCGTATCAACCAAATTTGTGTTGACGCAAGCTGTCGTTAACTTGAAAAGTCGAAATAGCCTTAACCATTGTAGCATAATTTTCTTTGAATGCAAGACTTTACAGTCTTATCAACTATATAACAATCGACTTTATTTTAGAACACAAGATTCATTTATAGATCATTAGTTGACCCTGGCAATTCCAAGTGTCTTGAACTCCGCGACGTTGTAAAGATCGTCGACAAAGTATTTCCAGTCCTTGGCCGAAGAGGACCTCTTTACCAGCGTGGCTACGGCTTTCACCATCCTCTTGTTTATCATCTAAAGATTGGTTAGGTTTAGATAGTTCATCGACCTACCTTCACAAAGATCTTATTGTAAGCCTTCAACGTCTTTGGCTTGATCTTCTTCACCTAAATTGGTCAGTAATATGCGCATTTTACTCTCCGTACCTTATTGTAAAAAGGTGCGGCCTTCTTCCGAAGCGAGTGTTTGGCAACATCCAGGAAAGCGTCAGTGTCCGAGAGGTGCTCACGCAACGTCATCAACGCACTGATGAGCTTGGTCTGTGAGAAGAACTCGCTTTTGACGGCGGTTTTGAGATCTGTAAACAAAAAATTTGCGAGGGATGTAAGCTTAGTTAGTACCGCAAATCTATACTTTTCGGGTCAGAGACAGTTCAGGTCAACAAATAAAACTCGATACTAGGCGTAGGGGCCAAGAAAATGTTGTAGGAAACGCCTACGAGGTCTGGCAAAGCCGCTGGATGGGATGGTCGGCGGACGCTCAGCGAAGGCTCGGCGGAGACTTGAGGAAGACTAACAGTATGACCAATTTTTATGATTTTATCTATTACTAACCTTAGTTTTCTTTACCCTGAGTTACTATAAGATATAACAAACCAAATTGAGCCCAAAAGATAAAGATCCTTAAGAAGTTTTATTTGAATATTATTACAGCAATTTACCTAAAATATTTGTATTTCCATAAACAAAGCCTTCTGGTAGCCTCCCCATGCAGACAACGAGAAATCTAGGCAACCCAAGGTCCCAAGGTATCGTCGACCCGAACTGTCGTTGACCCGAAAAGTTGTAATGCCGTTAATTCATCGCAAATCAATCGGACTCACTAGTACACGCGGTGTCATAGCTATCTCCAGCCAAAGCGCTCTTGTACAGCGACTGAACTCCCTTGTTGATGATGGAGTCACTCAGCTGGCTACTAATAAATCTCTTTACTTGATTCCTTGCACCCGCCAACTCGTCCGCAGTTGCAATGCATGCCAAGCACGCGGTTAAAAGAAATATCCTCATAATAACCTCAGTAGTATGTTGAACCGTCGGTACAACCGTTAAGCAGAGAAGTTCAAGGTTTGGGTTGGGTTTGCGCAACCCTTTTATGGTTAACGGTCAATCTGCAATGGCGGATAATGCGGATTTCTAAAAGTGCTCTCAGCAAATCGTCCGCAAATGATTTGTTGAATTTTTTGGGCTTGATTTGATGCTATGGATTAATCAATGAGGCTATGGTTTATGTAGTCTCTACTATGAAAAAAAGATTAAACCTAAGAGTGCTATGACAATTGGGATTTGAGGTTGCGTATTTCCCTGCAAGATACGTGCATCCTCTTTTTTTTACAATAGGTTAAGCAAGGTCAAACAGCGAGTGTGAGGTAGTAATGAGTCCGTCAAGAGGAGAATCAAGCTTACATCAGTACGTAGGGAAAATAATGAGCGCAATGTCGCTGCTGCAATAGCGCCGCTGAATTGAAAATTTTGAAAAATTCACAATTTACTTTTTTCGAAGGCGATGTGATTTTGAATGCGACAGAGTACTCATTATTTTCCCGACAAAGTCATAAAAGTTTAGTCTAAATTTACGCCAAACACATGGCCGACATTAAAGTCGACGCGACGCTGATCAAAAGGAGCTCTGCGGAGTTTTTGTCTGTTTATGTGCGCTATGGCTTACAGTAGCCGAAACAGATTGCTGGAAGCCAGTTGGAAATTTGCGATGTATCAGCCTGTCAGGGAAAATAATAAACACATGTCGCTATGCCAATCGCGTTTACTTTACCGCGACACAATTCATTTTCTTGGCGGCGATGCGACAGAGTGCTCAATACTTTCCCTATAGACTGACAGTAAAATACGCCTATTGCAATTTAAAATGACTTTCAAGGTAATTCCAACAGCGATTATCGCTTTTATTTCTTCGTAATGACGATTCATTTGAAAAGCGAAAGTCTCTACGTAACACACAATCCATTCGAGCATTGGTCGGCCAAGGACGGGCAATTGGAGCATGCCGGCCCGATCAGATACAAAGGCTCGGTGAGCACGTTTCCCGGAGGGCTGTAGTCGCAAATCGTCAACGCGTAGTTGTCGAAGTTCCAGCCATTTTGAGGGCCGTTCGTGCAGAACTGAACGGCACAGCCCACTCGGTTCGAGTTTGCCCAAGCCATCTGAAAAACGTAGGGAAAAGTTGACAAGCCGGAAAAGTATCGGCTATCAGCCTGTCGAGAAAATAACGGTAGCGAAGTATTTTGCCAGGTCGAAGAGGGGGTCAGTTGCACAAGATTTCCGGTTAGTTCTCGCAAACCGATGACATGCGATTCAAACAATAAAAGAGTAAGACGTTTACCTGCGTAAAATGGCCGGTTTCATGGCTGAACACGAGGACTTGTGGGCCATACGGATAGATCGAGATCTCCGTCCACCAGGCGTACATGGAGTCGTTTAGGGCGGTCACTGCAATGATTGCGCTGTGACTAAAGCCTTACGGTCTCCGAGTTGCCCTTCTCAAAAGCCAAGTACCCCAATTGCGGCGCACAAATGCCTCGGGTCTTTAAAACAAATAAACCTTTCTGATTTTGTATATAGAAGCCCACTCAAAACCTTACTGTCATCGGTAGCGAAGGACTGTGCCAGGTTTTGGCCATAATCCAAGACCGTGGGATGCTGATAAATGCAATTGGCCGCCCATGACTGCGCCTCCGCTTCGAGGGTCAGATCGTACTGCTGAAGAGCAAAAGCAATGTCGATTATCAGTCTGTCGGGAAAATAATGAGCAGTCTGCCGCAGCGAAAATCGCATCGCCGGCGAGAAGATGAATTGTGTCGCGGGAAAATCAAATTGCTTTTCACTTGAGCGATACGATTGGTCAGCGACATTTCGCTCATTATTTTCCCGACAAACCGATACTATCCGATATTTTAGGACTATATCATCCTGTCTGGAAAATAATGGGTGCTCTGTCGCATCGAAAATCGTATCGCCGACGAGAAAATTAATTGTGCTGCGGCAAGATCAAACTGCATTTCACTTGACACGACTGGCGAGCGACATTCGCTCATGGTGTTCCCGACAAACCGATACTATCCTATTTTCTAGAACTGTGTCAGCGTGTCGGGAAAATAATGAGCACTCTGTCGCATCGAAAATCGCATCGCCGATGAGAAAATAAATTGTGTCGCGGCAAAATCAAATTGCTTTCACTTGAGCGACACGATTAGGCGCAGCGACATCATACTCATTATTTTCCCGACAGACCGATAATACGAAGCAGAAACACAAACTCGCTTACAAACTTTTGCATGTCTGAAGCCTGCGGAAACAGGAATCCACCGTAGCCGGCGGCCTGTCCGAGCGCCATCTGGCTTCGGAACTGATTATGCAGATCCACGACGTATTGTCGCTCCGAGTCCGTGAGGCCATCGCAGCGCAAGGCAACACTACAAACAGTGGTTAGAGCTACAAGAAGTTTCATTTCACTTCCATGCAGCAGCAAGTATTTCAAAATTCGCGTCGGTTTTGAGACCCTCGGCGACGCTGACTAATTCGCCGGCTGAATCAGAAGTCAAATGGGCCCGCGTTGGGCCGAAACTACAAGAAATGTTGGGGATGTGGGTCAAAAATCATTTGGTTAATTTATGCAAGAGGAAGAAAAGTGAGCACACAACTAGCAGAAGGTCTAAATGGAGGCGCTGAAACAGGTTGAGATCCAAATGTTTGGGCCGCAGCGCCTTCTTCCAATGAGATCGGCGGCTCCGGCGGACGGCGCGGTTCACCGTGGACACAAAGAATTGGTGGGTTGGGATCACGGTGTCCTGCAGGAGAGCGGAATACTTTTGACTTTGATTTAGATACCTGAAGGAAGGGGAAATACGAAACTGTTGATGAAAACAATAAATGTGAAGTCTCGGAGAGAACAAAATGCCGATGAATATAAAAAATGATGTAAATGCAGCTTACCGGTCGTCGTCTAAGATGCTGGACAAGGCATGAACAAAAGTATCGGCGCGAACGGACATTTTATCAACGTACACCCCAAGGCCTTTTTCAGTGATCACACGAGCGTTCTTGAAGTGGTCTAAAAACACGCTTTGGGTTAGGCCGTCTACATACAGTGGGCGAGCTGGTCAAGTGGCAAAAAAATCTCCATTTTCACCCGGGAAGCATCAAAAATGTGGCAAAATGCTTCCCTCTCCAAGTGAAAAAAACTCTCTTTGAAGGGAGCGCCCTTTCCAAAATGAGCGGGCGCGCTTTTGAAATCGGAGTGTTTTTGCTTGAAGAGGGAAGCACTTTGCCACATTTTTGATTCTTCGCTGATGCAAAATAGTACTTTTTTGTCAGTGGATCAGACCCCCACTTTAGTCCTTTCGAAAAATCGCCATACTGACTCTTGATGTTTGAAATGTTCGAAAAAAGTCAGGGTGCGAGCAACAGCTGAAAAAAGCCCTATTGCACGGTGCGAAAAGCAAGAAATTGCACAGTGCAATGAAGACTTTTGTTTTCGCGCACCGCGTGTTGCTGATTTCAGTTCGGCGACTTTCCGGAAGGGCTACTAGTCGTTTCAGAAAATGCGTAGACTTTTTTCGGTCTTCTTTCACACCACGCAGTGCATGCGACGCGACCGTTTTCGAAACATTTTTCACTGTGCAATTTCTTTTCGCCTTTCCAAAATTCCGGGTCCGTTGAGAAAAGCGTGCAGCGATACTGCACTCGCACGGTGCCGAAGGTCAAATTCACGCCGCAAAAAGGGGTTTTGTGCAGGGTGCGGCCCATGACAAAAAGTCTACGCACTTTCTGGAACGACCGCAGTAACTTTTGAGGCAAGGATGTATTATATCATATCATTGTATGTTATATCATATCTTACAAAGACTATGTCTTTGTAATGAAATTCTAATTCACCTGCAAACAAAGGCATCAAAATCATGGGTCGTCCATTCGAAATGGATTCCAGCACCGTACTCCATCCTCCATGTGTGATGACTCCGCGGTAATTTCGGTGCTCTGAAACTTGTGTTCCTCTAAATCGATGTCAAACCTACTCATCAAGGCCATTTGAGGTATCCAATTAGTAAAAACCATGTTGTCCCTCCTTTCAAAGGCCGTTCGATTACCGGTATTTTCGTATTTTACGATAAAAACCACCTGTTTAAACGCCCTCATCGCCACTTTCAACGACTCCCAGATGTTTCGCGGCATCTCGGAGGTTTTGGCGATGGATCCGAACGTGATCAAAACGAAGCCGTGAACAGATTGGTCCGCCAAAATCTCCCAATCTTCCTCCAACGGCATTGGATTGCCATCAACGGTGATGCCAGCGATATGTTGAATTAAGGTTGATTCGGGCGCGGGAAAGTCGAAAATCGGCGAGATATTTGCTAGCACCATCTCCACGTTCGTCGCGTATGTCATCAAGCTGAGACGCAGCTGATTCTCGTTGCTTTGGGAGCGGATTAGTTGGTTTTCGAAGTCAATGGAGTAGAATTTGTGGGTGAATTCGGTTACCTAACAAGGAGAAAATAAATAGTGGATGGAAGGCCAAGAACTTGGAAACGATGGTGCTTACGACCAAAGAAGCATCCAAATGCATCCTGGATGCACTTGTCTCCGCAAAAAAGGGATTTTTCTAAGCCATTGAGACCCAGAGGGGTCCCAGCGGAGCATAAGAATTAACACAACAGAAAATGTTTCCATTCCTCCTAAAGTGGCATTTCTACAGAGGCGAACTTGATTCAGTAGAAAAAACGTACCATTTTGCTTCCGGGAAGTATCAAAAACGCAGCAAAATACCTCCCACTCCAACTGAAAATTCCGTCACTTTGAAAGCCGCGCCCATTTCGTCACAAAAAGAGCAGGCGCGCTTTTGAAGTTGGGGTTTTTTTCACTTGAAGAGCTAGGTATATTGCTTCACTTTTGATACTTCCTGGATGCAGAATGATACATTTTTTGCACTGGATCAGGTCCGCCACTGCAAAGGTTTCGCTTCGCCAAAAAAGGACACTACTTTCGGTCCGAGAAGGGATGCAAAGGGAAACATATTATATTATGGCATCATGTTTGCATCATCCGTCCGAACCTCTACAGTGACGGACCTGATCCAGTGGCAAAAAACGTACCATTTTGCGTCCGGGAAGCATCAAAAACGTGGCAAAATGCTTCCCTCTCCAAGTGAAAAATCTTCGTTTTAAAGGGTCCTTTCCCTCACAAAAAGAGCTGGCGTGATTTTAAAATCGGAGTTTTTTCACTTGGAGAGGAAAGCATTTTGCCACATTTTTGATACCTCCCGGATGCAAAATTGCACGTTTTTTGCCACTGCAAAAGGTCCCCCCCACTGTATGCTCCGCATAGACTTCTTGTATGTAGCCAATTTGGGAGCCAAAACTTACCGTAGCCACCAACGTATTCACGACCCGTTGGAAAAAACGCATACGATCCGAAAACGAGGAGAACAGCTCTAAACTTCAATAAACATCAATCTGTTGCACAACGCCTACCCGGCACATAGCTTAACGGAAAATTCACACCGATCTGTTCCGGCTGCAGTCGATAGATCGCTGTGGCGCTCAGCCAAATCACAGTTTCCACCTCGATCCGCTGCAATAACCCCAGGCCACAGGCATCGTATTGCTCGACAAATCCCACATCATACGCGTCATTGTGCAGACGTTGAATTAAACTTGTGTCCGCGAAAATATCTAAACATGGGAATGTCAAAAAAGTGAGTGTATTCTACCTTTACAAGCATCAACAAGCACCGAAGAAATTTTGAGAAATTTCAGAAAAATCCTATGATTCAGTGGACTGGCGTCTTCGTAGGGACCCGGATTCTGCCACAGTGACTTCAGAAGACGGTCCTTTTCCATGTCCAGGTCAATGTGGATGTGCTAAAATGTGGTCCTTTTGTTTCAATCCGTCGGGAAAATAATGTGCACTTTGCCGCATCGCCGCCGAGAAAATGAATTGTGTCGCGGCAAAATCAAATTGTTTTTCATTTCAGCGACGCGACCGGCTCAGCGACATTGTGCTCACTATTTTTCCGACAGCGAAAAATATCGCATTTCTAGCAATTCCAGGCCATAAATTCGCATTGGCTTGAGATTTTTAGCCCGCAATTTGTAGAAATCATCAAAACCTTTACATCTAACTGGACCTTGAACCACAAGAATTTTGAATCTTAAAAGTTCATCCTAATCAACCCAGTAATCAACTCGTCCTTCCTACCGTAGTATTCGCCAACCGCTGATATTTGACGTTTGGATCGATGTCGACAATTAGGATCGTCTGAAAGATTTATAACTCTGTGTTTTCCCGGACAAATGACAACAATACTTTGAACAGAGGAAGTGCTTCCAGTACGAAGCTCAGATTTTGATGAAACTTGGCAGGGATTTATACAATATTTCTCTAGGACACATGCCAGCTTCCTAGCTCGCGCTTTGCGGAAACGACTGAGATTTTTAGGCTGAAAGTTGGCGAAAATTTTGTATTTTTTGTCCGAATTTTGGCATGAAAAATTTTCCGCCTACTTCTATAGTAGAGAGCAATGTTTCCACAGAAAATCAATTTTTTCAGCACAAGGTTATGTTTCAATTCCTGAAAATTTAATTTTTGCTCGCGCTTTGCAGATACAGGCGATATTTTTAACGATACTTGGAGCCGAGAGAGTATACGAAACGCGGAGAGCGGTCAGAGAAGAATTTTTTGGCTTGTTTTTGGCTGCAGTAAGGGACCGGATCCAAAGGCAAAAAACGTCTCATTTTGCATCCCCTTGAAGGAAAGGGCGCGCTTTTCAAAGCGGAGTTTTTTAGCTTAGAGAAGGGAAGGGTTTGGAGACATTCTGGTCCCTTCCGGGATGCAAAATGAGACGTTTTTTGCCATTGGATCCGGTCCCTCACTGCAGGCAAAAACAAGCCAAAAAAATCTCCGACCGCTCTCCGCGTTTCGTATACTCTCTCGGCTCCAAATATCGTTCAAAATCTCGTCTGCCCCTGCGAAGCGCGAGCTAAAATTTTCAGGAATTGAAACATAGCCCTTGCCAGACACATGTGCAAAATTTGAATAAAATCCGAGCATCGCACTTGGAGCATCAGACATGTGAAAATAAAATAAATATTAACTCACCACATTATACTCATTATCCCGTAGCATCTCCGCTAGCTTCAAATTGAACGCTACATGACTATACGACAACGTCGGGACATAAAATAACGCTTTTTTAGCATAAACAACGTTCAGTAGAGTGAATAACAATACCGGATATAACATTAAATTTTCATAGCAAATGCATAGATTCTCACAGCGATTGTTCGCTAAATCTGTTTTTTATTACTTTTTGAGACAACCTTGAGTAAATTTTTAGGGGAAAATTTGCGAAAAAACTCTCGACCCAGACGAGAACCGAGGGGAAATTCGGCGGATCATTTTCGCCATTACAATAGAAACGGGGCAAATGAGGTCAGTGTTTCATCACGATCCGATCCGTAAGTGCCGGTTTACTTTACTTTTTTCTTACTTTGAGTGTTTACCGAAACAAGTAGGAGGATTGGGATTAGATCGGCTAAGCTCGAAAGAATCATGGTACATTCTCGGAATCAGAATATACCAAAAATCCAGCGCATTTGCTGAACCGTTTAGACGTTTCGTCCACACACTAACGATCGACCAAAAAATTTTAGATAGCAAAATTCTTTCGGACGAATTTTTGGAAGACAAAATTGGTCCTAAAATATCAAGGAAAATTTAGAACCTCATTTTGACAGCAGAAAGCAAGGTTTAGCCACAACTAGCAAAGAAAAAACAGCCAAAAATTTTCTCCGAAATTCTATTTGTGACAAGACGCCACATTGATTAAATCTTGGCTAGGAAATAGCTTCAACTACGCTGGGCTGCTGTAGAATGCACACCCAGCATTGTTAAAGCTGTTTCCTGGCCAAGATATAATCAATGTGGCGTTTCGTCACAAACAGAATTTTGAAAAAAAATTTTTGGCTGTTTTTTCTTGGCTATCTATGGCAAAACCTTGCTTTCTGCTCTCAAACTGACGTTCTAAATTTTTCTTGATTTTGGGACCAATTTTGTCTTCCAAAAATTCGTCCGAAAGAATTTTGCTATCTAAAATCTTTTGGTCAATCGATAGTGAGTGGCCGAAACGTCTAAACGGTTCAGCAAATGCGCTAGATTTACGTATATTCTCATTCCGAGTATGTACCATGATTCTTTCGGGCTTAGCCGAATCCAAATCCTCTTACTTGTTTCTGTAAACACTCAAAGTAAGAAAAAAAAAGTAGCAAATGCGCTGGATTGACGTGTCTTTTCAAAGACAAATTTTACCCACATTTCAAAAATAAAATCAACGATCAATCCTCATATCTCGTTTATAAATTAAAATTTCTTCTAATACAACATAAATAAAATCGCATTTTTAATTACGTAAAACAAAACAACATTTTAAATAATCGCCTCAAAAAATTAATACCCATCAGAAAAGATACCTGTCAGATTTTTGGTTTTCAGCCGGTCCTCGATAGCAAGAGTTACAACAATACCCGTAGGCCCACAAATGATGTCCATGATAGCCTCCGCCAGTAATAACGGACTGCGAAATGGTGGCGATATCAATGTAATTCTCTAGGTAAAGGCCTTCAAAGATGTATTTGTGGCAGCTGAAGCAGGTGTGGGCGAAAAATTTGACATTCCAGGCCGGTGGGAAGATCTGCTCGGGTTTGAGGCTGAAAATTGAATTTTCAAATTTTCAAGCCGGAGCAGTGATGAAAAGTAAGAAAAAACTAGACCAATATTTTACAAAACATATCCCAGATTTTAACTCGCGTTTTGCAGAATCAATCGAGATTTTTAGGTCGAAAGTAGTCGAAAAATCAAAAAATTTTTTGGACTTTTGGCTTGAGAATTTGGCGTTCTGTTTGAAGTGTCAAAGAACAACTTTTTACAAAGAATCAATTTTTCCGAGCAAATTGCAAAGTAATATGTCCGAAAAAACAAGTTTTTTCTGTCCATCTCCCCTCATTTTCCACTTTCTCGGTCGCTTTTTGTTCAATATCTTTTGGAATACCCCAAAAGATATTGAACAAAATTTGCAAGCGAGAAACTGTGGAAAATGAGGAGAGATAGACAGAATAAATTTGTTTTTCGGACATGCTACTTTGCAATTCGCATAGAAAAAAATGATTCTTTGTAAAAAGTTGTGCTCTCACACTTCAAACAGAATGCCAAATTCTCAACCCAAAAGTCCCAAAAAATTTTTTTGATTTTTCGGCTACTTTGGACCTAAAAATCTCGATCGATTCTGCAAACCGCGGGTTCAAAAACCTCGGATAAGTTTTATAAAATATCAGCCTTATTTCTTGTCGTTTCATTAAATTATTTTTAAATTAGAAGTTTTTTTTCAACTCCTTTTCCGAATATTTTACACCTCAAGTCACCAAACTCACCCCATATTCATCAACTTGATGATGGAAAAGACTTGCAGTTGATACACATCATCCATGGGTATCTTGACAATTCCCGATCCACGAGGCATGATATTGTTTTCATAGACCGTTATCACCTCAAATCTTTTCCTCTCGACAAGCGTCTTCGGGATGAACGAGATTTGATTGTGGTCCAGTCTCAAGTCTCGAAGCTTTGTCCATTTATAAAACTGAAAACGAAAAACCTGATTGTCACTCCAAAACTATGTCCGAAAGTCCTAAAAGGCAAACAAAAGTGTGAAATATTACCGTTTCGCCAATTTTCTTGATCTCATTGTGGCTAACATCAAGTTTTATGATCTCTGTGAGGTGATCCAAGCTTTCTGGGAGCGTTTTCAGCGAATTCTTTGATAGGTTCAAAACTCGCAGAGATTTTGGGAAGGATCTGTAGACCTTGTCCTATAAATAAATTCACATTTAATCCGTAAAGACCAAGCTCACATGTGAAGTCCAATCTTTCCTAAAAATTCAAGAAAAAACAAAAATTCTTACCGGCAGATCTGTAAGTCCATTGTCGGATAAATCCAGCTCTTCCAACTTCGTCAATCTGGACAAATTCATCAGATACAACATGTCTTTGCTCGTCTCCGCGCTCATCGCAACCTTCAGCCTCAACGTGGTCAGATTTTTCAATGCAAATGGCCGAAGATCCAACGGAATTTCACCCTCAATTACAAGGTTCTCAATGGACTTTGGATAGGATTTTCGCTGCTTCGAATCCGCTTTAGCGGCTTCACCTCGAAGTTCCAGCTTCTTTGGGCCGTCGGAAGCCAGCACCTTGGCCACGGTGGTTGGGTTGTGGGCATTGCAAAACAAACGTTTTATTTTTAGCAAGTCTTCTTGGGAGTTGTGTTTGGAATGAAGAAAGTGGTCGACAACAAAGAGAATGTTCTCCTTGTTTATTGCAGTGAGTGTAGAGAGTAAAACGTGCTGCAGTGGTCGTAGAAATGAGAATGTGAGCTTACTGGGGTCTTTGGGGTTGATCAGAGAGCAATTTCCTTCAGTAATCTGAAAGGATGGATAATATAAACTAAAATGGCAATCGTGTGACCATAAAAATTAGCTTAAAACTTCACACAAAAGTTCACACATCAATTTCCGCTAAACGCCTCAAAATTCCGATATTATTCATGACCATCAACCATCAAACCTTCTAAACTCCGAAAACACTGCAAAATCAAACCACCAACCTCGTTTATGCATTCCAACCGTTGGTTAGTGGCACATCGAATCTTCATCACCAACAACTTGCCTCGTTTTTGCTTTGTATCAAAATTTAACGCGCATTTCGCCGGTCCAATGGGCTTGGATTTGGGCTTCTCCGGATGGACGATTGAAACCTTCGCTGGGACAATCATTTCAAGGTCTTGTCTTCCAGTTCTTGTCCAAAAACAACGTGGGAATTCCCAATTTTCTCATGCAATTTTCGAAAATATTTTTCTCACCGAACAAAGTGTCAAAATTGATTTTCTTAGACGGAATGCCACAAAATTATCCGAAAATTGCAGGGGTGGCAAACGGGCCTCTTTTTCCAAATTTCAGGCCCGGGGCCCGGCCCGGCAAAATCCCAGGCCCGGCCCGGCCCGGTTCAAAATTTTGCAGGCCCGGCCCGGCCCGGTAGAAATCAGGCCCGGCCCGGCCCGGTAAAAGCCCGGTTAGGGCGCGAGCTGGAAATTTTCCTTTGATCTTACCGCCTCTGTAGTGTGCTAAAATCTGCTAAGAACTATCCTATATGTATTATATGTTCTAATTTGGACCTTATATTATAACATATATGCAAAAAAGTACTATAAAGTAATAAATATGGTAGAACTTGATATACTAAAAATACAAACCTATCCAAAAATTTTTCCGGCGCGAAAACATTGAATGCCAAACGCTTGGCATTTCGACAAAACCGGGCCGGGCCTGAAAATGGCTCAGGCCCGCGGCCCGGTAAAAAGCAGGCCCGGCCCGGCCCGTTTCAAAATTTGTCAGGCCCGGCCCGTTTAGGCCCGATCGGGCCGGGCTTCGCCGGGCCGGGCCGGCCCGGTGGCCACCCCTGGAAAATTGTAAAACTACTGCAAGGACTAAAAAAAAGCTTTATAATAGGTTTATTTAAAAATTAATCAACAAAGAACAACATAAAGAGCATCAGAAAGCTTTTGAAATTCCACTTTTTCTTCTCCATCATCTTAGGATAACCGTTTTTTGAGTTCTTCGACTAAATCGTCTATTTTAACCTCCGTTTCCTCTCTGGTTTTGACATTTCTGATCTTGACGAGGCCGTTGTTCAATTCTTGTTCTCCGAGGAGTACCACCCAGGGGATAATTCGCTCCTCCGCGTATTGAAGTTGGTTCAATAACTTAGGATTGGCTTTGTACGGGAGTTCAGTTCGAATATTCGCGTCCCACAGAATCCGGGCGATTTTCATTCTCTCCTTGAGAAGGCCCTTTTGTGCCGACGCCACAAGCACGTCCGTTGCGTTGGTTCGGAGGCCAGTTTCTTCGCTCTAAATTCGAAAAAAAATTACAAAAATTATATTGTAGTAGGTAGATAAAACAAAGGAAAAAAAAATTTTTTTTTTCTGAAACCAAAATTTTTTGACTTTTTCCTACCTTATGTTTCATCTCCATGATGCTGAAGAGTCGTTCGATGCCAAACGAAATTCCTACACATGGAATATCCGTTCGTTTCTTCCCCGCCGACGCCGAAAACATGCCAACCAGCGTGTCGTAGCGTCCGCCAGCAGCTACCGAGCCTACCGAACAGTTTTCCTCAGGGTTTTCGGGATTCGCATTCTTCGGGACAAACGAAAATTCTAAAAAAAGTACAATTTTTATACATTTATCACAATTTCCATCCAAAAAAATGACCAACCTTTCACAATGACCTCATAGATGACTCCAGTGTAATAATCGAGGCCTCGAGCCAAGGATGGCTCAAAGACCACGCGTTTATTGCATCCATAAAGCTCACAGTATTCGAGGAGCAATCGCAGCTCATTCACCGCGACCTTCACACGGTCGTTTTCGAAGGTCTCGAAGATTTTTAGGAGGTCTTCGTTCGTTGGGTTCGAGGCTAGCTCTGAAAAAAAATCTTGGTAAAATGAAAAAAAAAAATTATATTATACATGCCATCCAAGTAAAAAATAAACTAAATCACATCTCAGCAAACAAAATTCAACGCATTCTTGTATCATTGCTTACTCCTTTACAGCTAAAAATTATATTCTCCCTCCTCACCTCTTGCTCTCACATATTTCTCCAGATGATTTACCGCATCGGCCGGGATTTTCTTCTCATTAACCAATTCGTCCCTCACGGTCTCCCATGGAACCTTATCCAGCTTATCAACACTTGAACAGACAGTTTTGAAGTCTTTGGTGTCAATTCCACTCAAGGCGAAAATCCCTTCCAACAGAGCTCGATGGTTCAAACGGATCTCAAATTCACCCAAGTCCAAGGTGGAAAGGACTTCATCAGCAATCTTTAGGCACTCGGCATCTGGTAACATCGAATCATATTGACCAGCAATATCAAAATCCTAAAATTTTGGATTTCAGAATTCTGATGTGAAGGTGAAAGTAAAATAAGGTGAATTTCAGATGATCCAGAAGAAATTGCGCACTCTAAAGACGAAAACAGAAAGATAAAGTCACTTACACACTGATAAAACTCTCGGAACCTTCCTTTCGTCATCACGGGGTTGTCTCGACGATAGACTTTGGCAATGTGGTACCTCTTCAAGTTGGCCAACTTGTTCATAGCCACATATCGAGCAAACGGAACCTAAATAGGCACTTGTAGCAACAGCATCCTTCGAGAATCCCTAAACACCAAAAAGCAAGTCAAATAAACTTACAGTCAAGTCGTAGCGTAAAGAACAAGCTTCTCCACCCTGATCAGCCAGATCATAAACCAATTTTCCCCCTTCTTCTCCATATTTTCCCATCAAAACCTCCTTCAGCTCAAAAACTGGAGTATCAATGGCTTCGGCGCCGTGTTTCTTGAAGATTTCGGTCATAATTCCCAAGACTTTTTCACGGACCACCATCTGACTTGAGCCAAAGTCCTTGGTTCCCTTAGGAGTTTTAAGAGCAAATTTTCCTTCAGCCTTCATCTTTTCGGCTCTAGCTTTCTGCTCCTTCACCTGGAACGATAAAAAATCAGTAAGTTGGTGGAAAACACACGTATGACATCATGGACAATATCCGGAAGAAGTGTTTGAATTCACGAATGAATCAATGCAAAAAAAAACTTTCAACTAACTCCACCCATTCTAACGAAGAACTTATTAGTCAAAATTCAATAAGTCTCTTTCAGTTCATATCATATTTTTATATTGTACTAGGCTAGCTCTGCTTTCATTCAAACCCCAGAATTTCGCGAAAAAACCTCCACAAAACTCCAATAGCGCTCTCCAAAACTTCATCAAGGTCTATGAATTATAACAAACAGTAAAACCCACCCGCCACCCGCCCCGTTCGGTCCAAACAACTCGGGGACGGCGAACCTCGGTTTCGGGTAAGGTACAATAACATCGAATCGGTCGTGTTAGCCTCAAAAGCAAACTAGCCCGCATTTTGTCCTAATCTAGCCTCAATTTATACCTAAACACATAAAATGAAGATGAAAATCCACTTACTTTCAGGTCTTTGACGCCCTTTTCGACTTCGGACATCTCTGAAAATACTAAAATAAAAAAAAAGTTATAAAAACGCAATAAAAATACAGTACGCAAGTTTCGCTTCACAATTATTACGGTTTATTAGCCCAAAACACGAGGAAATATTGTTGTTGGAGCTTCTCGAGAAAATAAAATAAAAATTACCTCATAATCAATAGTGACACTTCGTTGTTGACACTTCGCCAAATTGGGATAGGAATGAAATTTGAACTTACTTTTGATGGCAGTTTATGCAATGAAGTGTGAAAAGAGTCAAAATAAATTATGAGGGCATTCTTTGCTTCAAAAAAGTTTGTTTCGGTCGGATTATATTACACTAGCCTTCAGCACTCAAGTGGTCAAAAAAAACAGATGACTTTGCAACAAGACTTGTCAGAAGCCAATTCAATCTCTTTCGTATTTGTTGTACTGTCTATTAATAACTAAAAATCCTCAATTTATGGCTAAAAATCGATAATTTTGACAATTTTTATTTTATCCATCAGATTTTATGTCATTTTTTAAAATTCTGTGGAACATCTCATGTCTAATGTTCGAGAGGCGCGATTAGTCGAACCCACGTTGTGCATAATCCAGTAATTTCCACCCGGAAGTGGGAAATCGTCGTGGGAACGCGGCAGATGCTACGTTCTTGGTCCTCGAACAACTTTTTTCTCCGAAGAATCCGAAAATAAAATTCTCACGTGAAAATTTCAACAATTTTGACAATTTTTTTCATCGATGAGAGATTTAGCGACCTACAAGGCCTTTTTTTTAAAGTCGGATTGCCGAAATTTAGATGGAACTTTCGAATTTCCATCGAATTTTTTTTTTTATTTTCTTTTGAAACGGCGGTTTCCAACTTTTTCGGGCGGCCTGATCGGATTTCAGTCAGGAACGGAAAGGTTTTTCAACTTTTATGAAACTTTACCTATTTTTGCCGATGGCCTCGGGCGCTTCGCCGGCCGCGTGATTATTTTTTTTTGTAAACGGCTTTGGACTTTTTCACTTTCCCCCAAAAAATTTTTTTTCTGGCGCTACGATTTTTTGAATCAGCGACAGTCCGAGTCAACGATACTATATATGTTGTTGTATGCGTGGGGAGGCTAGAAGAAGGCTTAGTTAGTAGAAATAATAAGATTTATCGGGTGCTAGGACTGCTTATCACCTATTTTGAGGTATTTTACATTTACTCACATCAATAATATTATCTAGATAAAAGTTACGAATCTTCGTTTTCTGTCCCAAATTTTGGTCTTTATTGCAACATACCACCCTGAGTTATGTTGCAATAACTCAGGGTGAAGAAAACTAACGTTAGTGATGGGTAAATTAGAAAAAGTGGACATGCTGCAAGTCTTCGCCATGTCTCCGCCGAACGTCCGCCGAACATCAACCGATGATGTGTAGAGCAGGTGGAGACCCAAAAAAGGTTGTAGGGTATGCCTACAAAGCCTGAAAAACCATTGGCTGGTTGGCGGACGCTCGGCGAAGACTCGGCGGAGGCTTGGCGAAGACTTGCAATATGTCCACTTTTTCTGTAATAAATTTATCTATATTAGGTTGGCAACTAAGTTATTGAAATTTTTGACTGCTTTTCTTTTTGCCACAACCTTTAAAGGCTTGACAGACAACAACTATAATACCCACTATTAGTAACAACAATACAAGCCTTATCGTCTGAATGTGCAGTGGCACCACCAACTGAGAAACCAGGGAACTTAGGCTTAGAAGATTTCATGAAGCCGGTTTCTAGGTGTTCTGTTATACTGAAGTTTTTATAACTTAGATCGTGCGCAGTCAAATGGGTGTGCTTTCCGACACAGAGAGTAACATAAGTACTTCACAACACTCAAGAAAGCAAAGTCTATTTGGACTGTTTGATAATTTTCTACGATCATTATTTCTATCGGGCCAAACAGGCATCTCGACGTAAGTGGATATGCTAGATTTCGTTTTGCTCGCAGCCCGAATCTTTTCTATCTCCCATGTAAACATATTCGGAGGAGTGATACTCTGTGCTGGTAATTTTCCCGAGAGCATAGCGCTTAAAAAATTTGCTAAAATCTTTAAAAATGCTTTCATCGGGTATAAAGGGTTTGTTCGGCCTTAACTTCAGAATACCGCGCCTAAGCTCGCTGGCTCCTGTACGGGTTTTTAACAAAGAGAATAGACGTCCCTTTTCAGGGCCCTAGATTTATCAGCGGCACAAAGGTCTTGGAAAAAAATAGCAACTACTCGGTTAATTTTTTGGGAGCCACTAGGCAGGTCATGAAGATAAATACGGTCGCTACTTTATGTCATGCTCCAAGAAGGAAGACGGTTTATGCTACTATTTGGTTCGTAGTGAATAGCTCTGTCACTACCCGAAGAGTTAACCGCGCTGCCTTCTTTAGCGTCTCGTGCGACACCTTGAAAGACAGCCTACCGCCTAATTTTAAGCGAAGTCGTACTAATTTCTATTGATCCTTTTGGGACAAAATGTTATCACAAGACTGTTGAAGGTGTCCTAACGTTGTAAACGTTGTACATTAGCATTATGTCATTCGAGTTCTAAACGCATTGCATGGCACTGCAAAATGACCACTCAAAATTGCTCTTATTCAAATTCAAGGTACTACACCAACACGCGAGCTGCGAGTTCGATGCCCCTGGGTTTGATAGTACTCTAACCCTACTACAGGTGGAATAGTGTGATACTAGCCATACTGACTTAAGAAGGTCTGTGGAATAATGCAAAAAAAATTTCAATAACTTAGTTGCCAACCTAATATATTGCTAATGTTAGTTTTTGTTTTCCCTGAATTATTGTAACATATATAAAAGACCCAAATTTGCAGCAAGCAACGAAGGTCCGTAACTTTTATCCGGATATTATTGATTTGAGTACATGAAAAATGCTTTAAAATAGGTGATAAGCAGTCCTAGCACCCGATAAATCTTATTATTTCCACTAACTAAGCCTTCCCCTGCCTCCCCAATGAATACAACGACAAATAGAAAGGACCTAAAGCATCGTTGACCCGAACTGTCGCTGACTCCAAAAGTCGTAGCGCCGTCTCCGCCGAGCCTTCGCCCAGCGTCCGCCGACCATCCAACGGCATTGCCAGACCTCGTAGGCACTTCCTACAACCTTTTTTTTTGAGTATCCACCTGCCCTACTCCCCGTACCAATTGATTTTCTGCTGACCCGAACTGTCGTCGACCCGAAAAGTCACCAATTTTCTTGCATTTGGACGCCAATTTTCTTGCATTTCAAAATTTTCTTCCGCCAGAAATTCACATATTTCCTGATAATGCTACTCAACAATGCATGCTGTTTTCGTGGCGGGACAAATGATCCCCTTATTATCCTTTTCCGGTGTCCATGTAAATAAACAACACGTTTTTCGGACCGACGGCTTGTCTAGCCAAGCGTTTTTACACCTATTTTTTCATTTTCATAAAGTGCATGGACGCGCACTTCATTCTTCATAAAGTGCATGGACATTTGTCGCAGTCCGCACCGTGCGCAAAAGCGCGCCATTTTGCAC
The DNA here is from genome assembly GCA_904066235.2 of Bursaphelenchus xylophilus. Classification (NCBI taxonomy): domain Eukaryota; kingdom Metazoa; phylum Nematoda; class Chromadorea; order Rhabditida; family Aphelenchoididae; genus Bursaphelenchus; species Bursaphelenchus xylophilus. The sequence goes on along the minus strand of CAJFCV020000004.1, from coordinate 10,847,541 downwards.
CGTGCATTGGCTAAAGTTAGAAAAAGTGTGACATTTTTTGTGGATTTTATCATCAAAAGTTTCCCCTCGAAGCGCGATGCTCAGAGTTTGATGAAACTTGTCACAACTTTAGATAATTTTTTAACTTATGCAAGTCTCTTAGCTCACGCCCTCTAGAAACGACCGAGATTTTAGGTCGAAAGATGAAAAAAAGTGATCAGTTTTTTGCGAATTTTGGCATGAAAAGTTTCACAACTATTTCTACCGTAGAGAGTGATGTTTCCACAAAAAATCATTTTTTCCCGAACGAAGCTGGCAAAGGTACGGCGAAAAAGCGTTTTTTTCTTTGACCGCTCTCCGAGTTTCGCGTACTCTCTCGGCCTGAAAGTTCGTTGAATATCTCGGCTTCCTCTGCAAAGCGCGAGCTAAAATTTTGGGACTTGTACAGGGACCTGATCCAGTGGAAAAACACCTACCATTTCGCATTCAGGAGGTATAAAAAATGTAGCAAAATACCTCCCTCTCCAAATGAAAAAGCTCCGATTTCAAAAGCGCGCCCGCTCTTTTTGTGAGGGAAAGGGCGCGCCCTTCAAAACGAAGTTTTTTACTTGGAGAGGTATTTTGCTACATTTTTTTATACTTCCCGGATCCAAAATGGTACGTTTTTTGCCACTGGATCAGGTCCCCCACTGTAATTTGCCTGAAACCCGTTTGACCTCTCAGACATCCCAGTTCAACCCTCTTCGTCGTATGTGCTTGTTCTGTTTATGTTGCACAACCAACATGGGCCCGTACCCGATATCCGCTCAGCGCTGGCGCATCTCCCATGCGTTCCTCGGGCGTTGGGTTTTGCGAGGAACGGAACTTTTCGGGACGCAGGATATCCGCGCTTCCGGTTTCACGTCCAGGTGAAAGCGAATACAATTCGAGGACCGCGTTTTTTGAACAACTGGACAAGTGATGTTTTTTTGGGGGCGACATTGGCACGCGTCTGGTCTATTGTCTGCTAACAGGGGAAGTGCTCCATGTGCGACCCAGACAAATGTCAGACTCCAAGCTAAAGTTAGAAAAATGGAACATTTTTTCGGGTTTTGTCATCAAAAGCTTCGTGCCTATTTCGAACGTAGAGGGTAATGTTTTCACAAAAAAATCAATTTTTTCCGCACGAAGCTTGCAAAGATAGCGCCTGGAAACGATTTTCTCTCTGAACGCTCTCCGTGTTCGGCGTAGTCACACTTCTCTCCCGGCCGCAAAGATCGTTGTAGCTCAGCTCCCCTGCAAAAGTCGGGCTAAAAGTTTGTTCGAAATGATATGTCACCTATGCCTACAGTGTGAGCAACGTTTAAAGAAAAACTGGGCGGCTCATTTGGGACCTTTCCCTTGCGCGTTTAGTCATGTCGCATAGCCTAGATTGAAGTAGTAAGTACCCAACTCCTGTCTGCGACATCCGCGTCACCCTCCCACCAAGTCGACGTCGTCCAGAAAATCTTCAGATGCGGAATCAACCGTCACCGAGCCGATCCCAGCAACCCGGTTCCTCGACTTCATGGAGAAATCAGCCGAAAGGAAGTGGGGAATGTTGGCGCTAGATCCCAAATTTGCATAAGTTCGCTCATTCCCTATAAAAGCCACGGATCCGGTCATTTTATAATCACCTTTCCTGCTGTTGTGCGAAATAAATACTTCTTTCTTTGGTCTGCTTGTCTTCTCCGACCGGTCGGTCCTACTTCAAATCCCATTCTCCCCTGCCAGCCGCAGCGGAAAATTTGGTGCGCGACTGCACCTTTTCTTCGACGAGGCGAACATATTGCTTCGACGACCCGCCACTATTTTCCCACCCAGACTGATAATGTGGTCTTCGAGGTATGGCGCTTCGTCTGGGATTTGTTTCCTCGAACTTTGTGAGGGTGTTGAACTGGAATGTCCCGGAAGTGCATGCCGTGAAACATGAAGGAGAAAAAGGTACAGGAATGCGTAGGAGACGTTCTTTTTTGTCAGTCTGTCGGGAAAATAATGATCGCCTTGTCGCCAATCGCGTCGCTGAAAAGCAATTTGATTTTGCCGCGAGACAGTTCATTTTCTCGGTGCGATTTTCGATGCTACTGAGGCTCATTATTTTCCCGACACACTGTTATTATGTTTATTGCACATCCCTGCTTTGTATATATCTAGTTCCTGCTGCTGACGCGGTCTTCAAAAATTATCCGTCTTGATCAAAATAAGAACTGATGTCTGAACTCTGACACTCTCTTTTCAACGCCTTTTTTCGACGCCTTTTTTCCTGCGGCAAGTCATATTTGCCCATACAACATTTCCGAGACTACGCGAACTCTCGATTGTCAGACATGTCGACTCGAAGAGGAAATCATGCCCTGTCTCCGGGCTGACAAGCCCGTTACACGCCGCGAACTTTGAGCCGTGTAATTAAGCCCAGGAATTAGATAGATCATTTTCGATAATTGACGAGCGTATTAGCACAAGTTTCGGGGATGAAGAGAGAGGACAATTGGCCTCGACAGAAGGCCTCTTCGTCTCGCCAGGAGGACAAACCTCACGTCAAACGCGAATAACGATGGTTTTTTGGGATTTGACGGGAGGACTTATGAATGTTACAATTTGTTCCTTAATTGTTTTTGACGGCGTTCCACTTTTCGGATTGTTTCGGGGTTTGTAATCGAGATAATAGGGGTAAAAGATGCTTTTTTGGGGGGAAAAAGGTCGTATTTTAGAATGGTGGGGATACAGAGGAGTTCTATCATTCCGTCGGGAAAATAATGGTGGGTCGTCGCAGCAAAAGGTTGAAAAAAATTAAAAAAATGTTGTTGTGGCGCATCAAATTTACAGCTGAGGGCTAGCGTAGCAAAGCGATGAAAGCGTAGCAAAGCGATGAAGGCGCGACGAATCCACATTATTTTCCCGACAGACTGGTAATCCTTTTGCACAGTCGTTGGAGGGTTGCCACTCCCTGTACTCGAGGTTCCTACGGACTTTTCATTATCTCCCTCCGAACGTCTGCCCTTCGTAGTAAATTCTTCTTCTATTTTTGAAATTATTGCCGCTGGCAATGGCGTTTATGTGCGGGGAAAACAGACGCTCCGAAATTTTCTTTCGTCTGTAACTGTTTCATATGCGAAAAAGGAACGGCTTGAACCCCAATCGAATTAGAATACGCAAGTGAAGTGGAGGAGTTTACACGCAGCGTAGGTGGAGAAGACGTTGAATGTTTTCGTCATTGCGAAGGATTTTTCTTTCGCATAGATCGTTGATGTTACACGGGAAGTTTTTCTTGTGTTACGCTAGGATTATGTTTAGATTTTGCGCATAAGCAAGGCATAGGCTGCATATCAATTCCTGAAAATTTTAGCTCACGCTTTGCAGGGACAGCCGGGAAATTCAACGATCTTTGCTGCCGAGAGAGTATGCGCAAGGCGGAGAGCGGTCAGACAGAGAGAAAATAGACAAAAAGAAAACCATTTTTGGCCGCATCTTTGCCAGTTCTGTGAGGAAAAAATGGATTTTTTGTGGAAAAAGTACCCTCTACAGTAGAAATAAGTGTATAGCTTTTCATGCCAAAATTCGAAAAAAGTATCACTTTTTCTTTGCGATTTTCGACCAAAAAAATATTGGTTATTTGTACAAAACGCGAGATAAGAGCTTCACAAATGCCATAGAAAAAATTATTCTAAATTTGCACGCAGTTTCATCAAAATCCCAGCGTCATATTACACATGGGGTACTCCCTTGTGAGGTTTGTTTCCTTCAGTGGGCCAAGGTGTTGAGCTTGAATGTACCGGAAGTCTACGAGCCATAAAAAATGGATGAGAAAAAAGTACAGGAATTTGAGAGAAACGTATTATATAGACCATGCAATAAAGCTAAAATCTTTCAGAGTTGGAGAATTTTTATTAACTTTTGGGGTTTAATTTTTTTTTGCAAAGAGCAAGGCCAAAATGCGAAAAATCGACATTATTTTCCCGACATACTGAGAAATACATATTACTAGTTCGTCCGGAAAATCGATGGAATGATTTGTACTTCCATAATTTTGCCCTTACAACCTTGAAAGGTCATTCTGTCGGATATAAACGTCATAAAATATGTAAGGTACATCACCGATATTATTATTTCCGTGAAAAATATTTTCGTAATGCATCTGCGAGCTGCAGCGGTGTCTGGAACCGCCGGAAGTTTGCAGCCCTCTAATCTGCAGATGTCCTCGATTTATTTTTCCGTAATTTTTCTGTTCTCTGATATACATAAATGGGCGAGGACTTGGATTAATGATTAATGGAATACTCATTATTGGCCGCTGGTCTGAGTGTTTTTTGGAAGTCTAGGGAGAGCGACAATGTTCGTAACTTTGCCCAAAATTACTGTAGTTGATAGAAAATTGTTGTAAATTTTGGCCTTTCAAATCTTGTGTCGGCTTAGCAAGTGCTTCAAATTTTATATTACTATATAATTTCAAGCCAAGACGGTATTTATCCCACAAAAACAACTTTTTTTTTGACCGAAACTGGCCGGGATGCGGCCAAAAAGTGGTCGTTTTTCTATGACCGCTCTCCACGCATCCTGTACTCTCTCAGCCGCAAGAATCGTTGAATTTCTCGGCTGCACTGGCAAAGCGCGAGCTAAAACTTTCAGGAATTTACTCAAATTATTGACTATTTCGAGGCTGCTCTTTGATACTCCTCTCGCTTTGACACATAAGCATTAGGCTTAATGTGACCTCTTAGCCTCTTTTTGGATTGTCTTGACAGTCTAAATCCTTGTAACTTTTGAAATTTTCAAACCAAGAATGTTCCAAAGAGCAGAAATCGAATTCTCGTAATTTTTTCCCTCCGGCTACTCTTTCATGGACTGTAGATTAAAATAATAAGGGAAGTGCTCCAAATGAGACGCTCAGACTTTGATGAAGATTGGTACAAATTTAGAACAATTTTTTTTTGGAAATATTTGCGAGAATTCTATAATAGATCGCGCTTTGCGAAACAACCGAGATTTTCAGATCGAAAGTCGGGGAAAATTCGAGACTTTCTTCCAAGTTTCGGCATGACAAGTTTCGTACCTTTTTCTACCTTAGAGCGTAATATTTCCACAAAAAATCAATCTTTTCCTCACGAAACTGGCAAAGTTATGGCCAAAAAGTGTCTTTTCTCTGACCGCCCCCGCATTTTGCGCACTCTCTCGGCGGATCGTTGAATATCTCGGCTGTGCCTGCAAAGCGCGAGCTAAGATTTTTGGGGCTTGGTATATGGATTAGGCCCAAACTGTGCGCCAAATTAAAAAAAAAAACACTGAGCGTCGCACTTGGGGTACTTCCTTAGTTAGTAAGCCCTGCAATCGCCTATTGTTGCAAGTCGTCATCGTAAAGACAAAACAGCCGAGGGGCAATTGAATTTCGGTGGAAAAGGCGAATAAAAACGTATTAGTTCTGATGCCTTCTTTCCTCCTCGCCCGACGGCTCGAAAATGAAGTTTTTTCTTCGAGCGGCACGGTAAATGGGGGGAATTCGTTTCGGATTTGGCCTATCGTCTGCGCACGGGATTGAAAAGAAGAAGCAGAAGACGTGATAAAGCAGATGAAAAAGAAGTTTGAAAGTCTCTCGCAGACGAGTAGAACGTTTTTGATTATCCTTTCCGACGCTCCTTGAAAAGCACAGCACGTGCTCGGTGGTGCACGTTAAGGTCAAATTATACGTTTCAGGAGCTGTATGCTTTTGAAAATGTAATGATTCTAGTGGACTTTTATTATAAGTGCTTTGAGTTGGTTCTTGTACTGAAACTTTTTGATGACTTTTTTTGAGTTTTTGAAAGCAAAGTGTCCTGGGGCATTTGTTGTAGTGTTAAGAGTCTGTCGGTCTGTCGGGAAAATAATGAGCACTCTGCCTCGCTGCCGAGAAACTGAATTTTGTCGCCAAAAAATCAAGCTGCGTTTCAATTCGACGCGCGTGGCCCAGCGACACTATGCTCATTATTTTCCCGACAGACTGATATCTAGACGGCAAATGATTTGTTGAAAATTCTTCCTTTTGCTTTTCAGAGAAGCTCGAAAAGGAAGGCGTCAAGTTCACTACGACATATGATATATTCTACTGTCTTTGTGGTCGAGACAATAGAATTTTCGAATGTCGAGAAAAACGGTTAGGAAAATGACCTTTCTCCCGTCTTTGAATTTGCAAGGGAGAAAAATCAGTCTCTTCGTATCTAGTACACTTATTCTGTAAGCCAGATGAACAAGTTTTGATTTGCCGAATTCAGAAATGTCCAAATTTTTAGACCAAGTCTTTGTCGGCATTCGTTGCCTCGTGTCTTCAAAAATATCTTTGAATATCTAGGCGGTATGCAAAAGTTTTGAGCTGAAATTTTCATCGATGATTTCTCGCACAAGTCAAATCATGCTGCTAAAATTCGAAGGAATTCGGAGCGTTGCCGTTTGAGAACTGGGCTTCAGAAGACATGAGGTCCCAATTTTGCCGATCTATTTTATCAGCCTGTCGGGAAAATAATGAGCACAATTTGGCCGTGCCAATCGCGTCGATTTAATTTTACCATGACACAATTAATTTTCTCGGCGCCGTAATTTTTTCTTATGCGTCAGAATGCCCATTATTTTCCCGACAGGTCGATAAGTCTTTGCCAAGTCTCCAAACCGGGCCTTTTCGAGAATCCGACAGGCATTCAATGGTTGCTCATTATTTTCCCGATAGACTGATATAACGAAAGAATAATTCTGTCGCGACGAGTCTGTCGGGAAAATAATGAGCACTCTGTCGCAACAAAAATCGCATCACCGCTGAGAAATTTTGTGTCGCTGAAAGATCAAATTGCTTTTCGCTTCGTCGACGCCGTCGGCGCAGCGACATTGTGCTCATTATTTTCCCGACAACCTGATATACCGTCTTTCTTCTTGTCTAGACGGACTCATTGCTCCCTCGCACTCACTGTTTAACCTTCCTTAACCTATTGCAAAGCCAAAAAAGTGCGCTCTTTCCAATCTTAGGATGAGATAATCAAATTGATCGTGGTCGGGAACGTTTAGAGGGGCTTTTTCGGGTAATGTTGTTGGCCTCAATCCCCAAAATAGTTTCGATTTCCTCGTGTTTGTTGGGGAGTTTGTATCGCGGCCGGATTAGGTTATTCCCTTCAATGGGCAATTTCCAATTTAGCGTCTAAAGATCTTATCAATTAATTTCGGAATGTTTTTTTCGCGTTTCTCCAGTTTCTCGAGGATTTGGCCACAAATTTGTGAAAGGTTTTTTTTGCAAAAATTTTTGGGTTTCTTTTGTCATTGCACAGTGCCAAAGTTTGCGTGAAACTTTAGCCGCGAACGGCAAACATTCAAATTTGCGGCTTGCCCTCAGGGGATTTAATTGGAAGGCTTCGGAGTCTGTGAAGGCGAGTAAGATTGTTTTTTGCGCACTTTTGTACTTTTGAACCGCGCTTTTACGGCATGGGAAAAAGAGATGTCAAAAAAAAATTTTTTTTTGGACTGCCGCGAAAACAAAGTCAGCAAAATAGCAAATAGTAAAACTTATAAATAATAGTAAATATGTGGAATGTCACTATAATTTTTTCTTGTCATTATTGTTGATACAATAGGCAAATCATTTTTTGGATATTTCGTTGGCCAAGCTGGTAAAAGCTCGGCTCAAGAGCATTAGTCTGTCCGGAAAGTCGCCGGACTGATTTTTTGGCGTTTGCAGTGTGTGGAAAAAGTCAAGGTGCGAGCGACCACGAAAGACGGAAAGGTCCGCTGCGGAAAGGTCCGCTAAAAAATGGCGTCGATTTCGAATATAGTATTTATTTTTTCTTAATTTTACAATTTTGCTTAAGCAGTAGTGTTAATCAGTAATTTAAAAAAAAAAATTTTGAGTAATGGATTTAGGGGCTTTCGGTGGTGCTGATTTTGAAAATTGTATCCATTTCTTCTGAGTTTTTGCGTATCTTCCTCAATTCTTTAAAGTATTAGGTTGATTCAAAAGTTTTTCCACATGTCTTTAAAAAATTTTAAAAAATTTAGACCAAAGCCAGTGGGCCTGGTATATATCTTTTCAGAAAGAGGGCTGTTTGTAGATTATAGTAGATTAATAACTTTTTACAACTTAGCAATTTGTAGTAGTAGCGCCGTGTTAAACCTTAACTACTCGAAGGAAGAAAAAGTAAACCGCCGGCGTTACGTCTAGAGTGGCTGTATCTTCTTAATATTCTAGAATATGGTATGCCTGTATGTAATCTCTATGGCATCGAGGACAATTTGCTATAGGGCTAGTCGAAAAATTTTTAGTGCGAAAAATCAAAAATTAGGGTCTGGCAAAAGTAGACCCTGTAGACGCAGCTATTAGAAGCACTAAGAGATAACGCTTTCTGTTATTGTAGTGTATGAGTAGCACTACAACGCCAACGCTAAACATTCGCGCTAGCTTTAGCTATGCGGCAGAAAAATCGAATCTTTCTAATCTACCAATATTTTACGAAATTTAGGGGATTTTTACAAAAACGTTTTCTGTTCATTACTCTCGCCCGGTATCCTAGTTATTTAATAAATAATTGATCCTACTTGGCATACACTATCAGTTGCTAGACGCGCTAAGCTGAAGGTCCTCTTGCCATACCAGTAAAAAAATTACAAAAATTCGCCTAAAAGTGCAGTTCATGCTACTTTTCTACCTTATAAGGCAATTTCAGTTGGTGACTTTTTGAATATATCATCAGCATACTCTCTTTGTACAACCTGAATGGCAGCCGAGTCAAAAAAATCTAATTCCTTTCAAAAAATTTTTAAAAATCTGCTTTTGATCGGTAGCTCGGCTCTCCGGCCAACTTTATGGGATGCTACAAAAAAAGTCAGTGTAGATATAAGTAGAGCAATAAATTCAGAAGAAACTACAGCCATCCCAAGTACGAATAACCCAAAACCCGAGACTTTTTAGTGGGCTGGAAAATTGCTAGGGCCCGGGATATTCGCCATGACACAAACAGAGAAATTTTTAGTATTTTTGAAATATTCTGAAAGGAAGCTTGTAGAAAATAAAATGCTACGAATCAAAATTTTTGCAATGTTCTGCCCCATACATCTATGCTTTCAGTTTTAACATACATTCAATCAGGCTCCAGAAATTTTATTTTGAAGTGTCTCAAAAAAATGTGGAAAAACTTTTGAATCAACCTAATAAATGTTTTAATTGGTAAAAACTTGGTCAAACATGTATGATATTGTAAGAAAACTTATGACGCTTTTTTCGTCTTTACAGCAAAAATGACATTTCTGCTTAAGCAAAATTGGAAAATTCGGAAAAAATTGATATGATTTTCGAAATCGGCGCCATCGAAAACCTCCCACACCCTTCCTCCCGCCCTCCTCTTTCCTTTTTTTAGCGGACCTTTCCGCTGCGGACCTTTCCGTACTCAATCGCGAGTGACAGCCCAAAAGAGCAAAAAGAGAAATAAATTGCACAGTGCAAAGAAAACTTTTGTCGCCGATCTCAGACTGGCGATATCCAAGGACTAGTAGCTATATTGGCGTTTTCAAACGTGTACTTTTGATAATCAATTCCGAGGAAGTCTTAGTTTTTCTTGGCAAGGAAACTGCTTCCATTGTATGGGGTATGGACTTACAGGCGTCACCAAAATCACTTCAGCGACTTTACGATCGGCCTAATATAATATCACTGCAATTTTTTTCAGTGTTTTTCTTGTTTTTCCCAAACTTCTTTATGTCCTGGTCAAAATACTTCCGACATTTTAATTATCAATTGCGAAAGCAATCCCTCATCCATCTGTTGGCCGAATTTGTTTTAGGGTGTAATAAAAGCTGCCGGACTCGAGATTTTATAAAAATTTTCGTTTTTCCTCGATTTTTGATATGTCAGGTTTCGGTTTTTAGTAGTCATAAGAGCAAGCTCAAATTAAAAAATTTTTTTTTTATTTTTTCAAGAAACAAAAAAAACATTTTTTATGATTTTTAAACTTTGAAACTTTTTTAAATAATTTTTTCCTTCAGTTGAGACATTCCAAATGTAATCTTTCCCTCATTTGTGACACCCGTTCCGATTTGAATAAACAAAGACGGGGAATTTCTTATTTTCAAGGCGTTTTCTTTATAAACTTTTAATTTCGATGGGATTTGCGGAACACATTTATGGTCTTGTTATAATAGTCAACGTTTTGGCCATTTTTTACAGTTTTTTATTGCTTTTTTGCGACTTATTGTTTAAAAAAATAAAAAATCTTTTTAAATTTGCTTACAAGCGAAGTGCTCCAAATTTGGCCCTCACATTTTGATGTAACTTGACACAAATTTAGAATTATTTTTTTTTCAAGATATAAGCGAGACCTAGCTCATGGGCTTGAAGAAAAGGCAGAAATTTTTAGAAGGAAAGTTTTAAAAAATGTGACACTTTTTTTGCGAGGTTTGGAACAAAAAGTTGTGTACTTATTTCTACCACAGAGGCTAGTGTTTCCACAAAAAATCTAATTTTTCCACGCAAAATTGACAAAGATATGGCCAAAAAGTGTTTTTTCTCTCTGACCGCTCTCCACGTTTTGTATACTCTTTCGCACACAAAGATCGTTCATTATCTCGGCTGCCTCTGCAAAGCGCGAGCTAAAATTTTCAGGAATTGATATCTGGCCCATGTTCGAAGAGTGTGCCAAGTTTAGAAAAAACCAAAGCGTTGCACTTGGGGTTCCTTTGATATTTTTTTCATTTTTTTTGCAAAAATGTAGATTTTTTTTTAATTTTTTCAGAATTTTCAAAAGTAAAAGTTTCCACAATTTTTAGGAAATTTTCCTCTCGCGTTACAACAAAACTTGTATTTTACGCGTATTTTACCCTTTTCAGACTTCAAACCGCCATTTTATGCCATAATTTTCGCGACAACTCCTCTCTGGTCTTTACCTCCATCCTCAATCCAAGCCCCAGCGCCGCAGCATGTGGCGTCAACGATTGAAGACGCTGTTCTGGAAGGAGAAATACATTCTGTGGATCATCGTGCTGTGCGGGGTGTGCATCCAGCTGGGCGACTCGTCGCGCTCCATCTCCATCCCCATCTACATTGAGAATCGGCTGAATGCGGGCCGCAAGCAGTACGACAAGCAGTCCACCCCCACGCAGGCGGATGGTAAAAGTTTGTTTTTCGCTTCATTTCACTAATCACGCTAACAGAAGGCCCCATGGCCGCCATTCATTTGTTTTGCGCAATTTTAGGCACTCCAACGGTCGTGAATTTGTCCATGTACATTGAGGGGATCAGCTCGTTCCGCACGCAGACCATGGACTTCCAGCTGGACGTGTACTTTCAGCAGTACTGGAAGGACCCGAGATTGGCGCATAATGAGTCAAAGTAAGCTATTCAAAAGGCTTAGAGGCCGAGAGAGTACGCGGAACGCGGAGAGCGGCCATAGAGAAAAAGACTATTTGGCCAAGTCTTTGCCAGTTTCGTTCGGAATATATTGTGCCTTTGTGGCATTACATTGCCCGCTACCGGCAGAAATATCCGTAAAATTTTTGATGCCAAAATTCGCAAAAAAGTCTTTTCAGTCTGTCGGGAAAATAATGAGCACTCCGTCGTCGAAAATCGCATTGCCCCCCCCCCCTTTGCAGGAAAAAAGGCTGAGAAGGCTTGGTTATGAAGAGCTTCGATGTCAAGCCTGCTGGAAAAAAGACAGAAAAAATGATTAAGTACCAAGTGCTGAGATTTTGATGAAACTTGGCACAAATATAGAATAATTTTTTCCAAAATATATGCGAGAATCCTAGTTCACGCATTGCAGGAACAACCGAGATTTTTAGGTCGAAAGTGGGCGAAAATTTGACACTTTTTGCCGAGTCTCGGCAGCGCGCCGCGGCGTACTTTTTCGGCGGCAAGGGATCATTCAATACCTCGGTGGCGCCTGCAAAGCGCGAGCTAAAACTTTCAGGAATAATGAATGCTTTTTAAACACGAACTTTATTGTCCATCTTTATCTAACCTACTGCGTTTTCAGACGTATTTTGATCCGCGATAAGGAGATCCTTCACAAAATGTGGCTGCCAGACGTTTACTTTGCAAACAGGCAAGTGATTACTCAAAAAATCGTAAATTTTTCAAAAAAACAAAGCTTGCTAATTGAAAAAAATAATTTCAGTCGAATTGCTCAATTTCACGACGTCACACAAGCCAACTTCTTGCTGTGGATCGAGCCGGACGGGTCGATTCTGTACGATACACGCGTCTCGATGGTCGTGATTTGCGCCATGCAGCTGCATGTGAGTTTGTGGAGGTATTCCGAATAAATTGGCGTTTGTTTTGCAGCATTACCCCCTTGACTCGCAATGGTGCAACTTGCGGATGCTGTCATGTGAGTTTATGTTTTCTAAGGGTTCTGCGGCCAGGGCAACGGACAAATTTTGTTTAAGTTTTACTCATTTCCTAGGTATTTGCCTCTGGTCAGTTCCTGAAAATTTAATTTTTCACTTAACTTTTGCAGTCTAGATATTAGTCTGTCGGGAAAATAATGTGGATCTATTATGATTCAAAATGCCCTCGTTGCTGTAACGCACCAAATATCCTGTCGCGGCTAGCCCTCGCACAGCGATAAAGGGCGGTTCTAAGGCGCGAAAAATCCACGTTATTTTCCCGACAGACGGATTTCAATCAGCCTTGCTGACGGCAGAGTTTGCGAAAAGGTTCCAGCAATAATTTCTCCCAATTTTAGACGCCTACGACGTGGAAGAGCTGGTCATCGCGTGGATCGACGCGGACCCAATCACTCGAAATCCCAATATAACTCTGCCGGACATGCAAATCGAACGTCTCGAGCCGGGCATCTGCGACGGCAACTACAGTACGGGTGTGTGGAGTTGCGTGACGGCCGAGTTCTTTGTCTCCAGAGAGATCACGCATCACATCATGCAAACTTATGTTCCGACGGTAAGCGTTTCTTGTTCGAAAAATTTCGAATTCTCCATTTTTGTGTGCAGTAATGAGGTGTAAATTTTCAGTCGTTGATTGTGATCATCAGCTGGTTTTCCTTTTGGTTGGGTCTGGACGTGGAGGCAGTGCCGGCCAGAGTCAGTTTGGCAATCACGACGGTAAGTGGGACGGCAAAAATATCAGTTTGTCGGAAAATAGTGAGCGTTCTGTCCCCGCTATATAACTACCGAAAACCACATTGTTGCCTAGAAAATCTGCTCGCGGAAAAGTCAAATTGCTTCTTACCTCAGCGACACAATGGGCGCAGTGATATTTTGCTTGTTTCCCCGAAGGACTGATAAAAGCGCAGATCCTAAAAAAAAGGATGTAGCAGGTGCCTACGATGCCTGTAAAAGCCGTCAGACACTTGACGGGCAAAATGAATTGCTATTCTCTCGATTTTTTATATTTAGTTATTGCTAACCTTGGTTTTCTTTACCCTGAGCTATTGCAAGGTGGAAAAGACCAAAAGCTGCTTCAAAAAATGAAGACCCATAAGTCTTATCTGGGCATCATTGGAGTATACATGTAAACAACCCCAAACGAGGTTGTAAATTATCTTGCAATTAGAACCTAAGAAATCTTAATATTTTTATTAGCGATTCTACTACTACTTTTCAAGAGCTTTTTTAACGGTGTGTAACATTGCCAATTTGGACATGCTCATTTGTACACTTCCCTAGTAAGGGACGTACAGTGGGGGACCTGATCCAGTGGCAAAAAACGTACCATTTTGCATCCAAGAAGTATCAAAAGAATGTGGCAAAATACCTCCCTCTCCAACTGAAAAAACTAGGACTTCAAAAGCGCGCCCGCTCTTTTTGTGAGAAGAAAGAGCGCACCCTTCAAAACGAAGTTTCTTCTCTTGGAGAAGGAGGCATTTTGCCATATTTTTGATACTTCCCGGATGCAAAATGGTACGTTTTTTGCCACTAGATCAGGTCCCCCACTGTACATGTTTTAGGAAAAAAACTATAAAAAGATTTCGGACTTTCTCCAAATCGAACATACACCTAGCATAACGGATATTTAAAACTGGCTGTAGAGGCTTTTAAATAAGACTTCAATCGCCTCTTTCAGCTCCTGACCTTATCCACTCAAGCCAACTCGGTTCGAACCACCCTGCCCGAAGTGTCGTACATGCGAAGTATTGACATTTTCCTCACCATATCCGTTCTGTAAGCCACACTTTTTCTTTTTTCTTATCGTTCAAAACCCCCATCTTCAAATTTCTTTACGATTTCAGTTTCGTCTTTGGCGTTATGATCGAATTCGTTGTGACCAACTACACTCAACGCAAAGGTAAGCGGCAGTCGTTGTGTCGGGTGGGATTTTCTCGGTTTTTTAACAACCCTTTCCACTCATTAACCCCACTATTTTTAACTTTCCAACGTGCCGTTATATGCGCTGTGCGGTCTGTATAACCAAGGTATGGCGAGGATTTTACATTTTTACATCGGTTGTAAGGCGTTGAGTCGGTGTTGTGCCGCCGCTGTGGTGCCCTCTCTTCCTGTCGTTTTCCTGTTCATATTGTTGTGATATATACTACAGTGTTGTGATATATACGACTATGGAGTAATTATCGACGTCTTTTTCAGCAATAGAAAAAATTGCAGCCCGTGCCTGCGCCAACATGGAGCAGGAGAACCAGAAGAGCCTGCCGCAAAAGCACCATAGCATTGCGAATGCCAAGGACTTGGGCTCGAAGGCGAGAAGTCTGGTCGGACGGATATTCAGGACGTATACGGATCAAAAGAATCTTATTGATGTAGGTTGAGGAAAAGTCTGTCGGGAAAATAATGAGCACTCTGTCGCAACGAAAATCGCATCGCCGCAGAGAAAATTAATTGTGTCGCAGCGGGCTCAGCGGCTTAATTTCCCGACACATTTACAGTGGCGGACTTGATTCAGTAGCAAAAAACGTAGCATTTTTGTCGAAAGGCCCGGCAACCCAGTAACGATACAAGACGAGAGCTCAAGAGTCAAGTGATTTATTCAGTGGAAAGGAGGCCTTTTATAGGGAAGCCCCACGTAGGAAAGTACAATCAAATTTGAATAAATGCAGATCGTTCCTCGTGGGAAAATCCTCGAAGCTCGGTCGTTCCGCCTCAGAATTTTTTATTGGGGAAGTATCAAAAATGCGGCAAAATGCCTCCTTGCACATCAAACTGTGTAGTTCGGTGACCGGAATAGACCCTTCGCTATTTGTTTTTTACACTTCGTCTTGATTTCACAGAGAAGACAGAGAAAAGACGCGCAGAAACGTACTCTCTCGCCCCAAAAATTCCCCATTTCTTCCCCGATATAAAGTTTTTTTGCGTCTTTTTTGGCGAGCTGCCAATCGATTCACCGTTGTTGAAATCGGAGTTTTTTTACTTGTACAGATCTTTTGCCACTGGATCGGGTCCGCCACTATACATACTATATAACACATAGGCATTTGCCGAGAAATGGGGGTAGATGTCGAAGGTTGTCAATTTTCGTAGAAAAAAATCTTTCGAGCTCTTCTGAATCCACTGTTTCCAGCCTCAAGAACTGAACGGAGGAATCCCACCGCACGACACGATTCCAATGCGACAGAGGCACAGTGACGACCCGCGAATACGACACTACTGGACGACGACTCCGCCGAATCAAGCCGACGATCAATCGGTGGCGTCGTGGACTTCGTTGCGACGGCACAGAGGTCGAGTGCTCACTCAGGTGGGTTTAAAATACACCTCCGCCAAAGTTTCGATTAAATCTTTCAGTCCAACGGTCAAGTCCAGTCGATCATCTCGCAACAGCCTCCGGAATACGACCATCAATGGCGCGAGCGGGAGGCGGAGCGGCTGGCGAATTGGTCGAGGCCGGAGCTGAGCTGCGACGGCCTCATGGAGTCGAACACCCGGCCCACGCATTGGGGAAATGGCGAAGGAATGAGGGATTCGAATGTGGATCAGGGCTTCAACGAGAATACGAACACGTCGCCGGCCAAGTCGACGGTCAGCGGGACGCTGAAATGGACGCATGTTATTAGGCAGTTGCAGAAGAGCAAGTAAGTTTTTTTGAGCAAGTAGAATACTCTACAGCTCTGAGTTTACTCTCAGTCTGTCGGAAAAATAGTGAGCACAATATCGCTGCGCCACTTGCTTGTGGAATTTGCTAATTTTAGCTCCCAAATTTCCTTTTTATCCCTTGTTTATTAATAATGTTGTAGAACTTGGCATTTCCAGGACCTGACGCGTTGCAAAAGGGCAACGGAAAAGGGAGGCGAAGGAGAAAAAAAGGGTAAAGATCAGTCTGTCGGAAAAATAATGAGCACAACGTTGCTGCGCCAATTGCGTCGCTGAAGTGAAAAGAAGTTTGATTTTGCCGCGACGCTACTCATTTTTTCGATGACGATGCGATTTTTTATGCGACAGATTGTTCATTATTTTCCCGACAGACTGATTCTCGAGCTAAAAAAACTCCTCCTAATGTATCAGTGATATCATCCTTTTACCACCCTAAACCACAAAAACATTTTCATTTGCACTTTGTTCCCGAAAGCCTCTTGTAAAATTCACAGATTAGCGTCATCATCTTCCAAACTTTCAGCGTTGTTATTATTGTACATACAAACAGCAAAAGTGATGACATTTTCAGGACAAGCAGTTACAAAACATTTTCTCGAGTAAAGAACGGAGAAAAGCATGGTTTCTCTTCGTACTTTGTGCCGAAATTTCAGAAACTTGCAAGGCTTTAAATTTATAAAAAAACTGTTTGGGGAATTGCTCAAAAATTTACGAAGTTTACGTTCTTTGTTTGGTAAATATAGGCTTACAGTTGAGCAATCGTAAACTTCGTAAATATAGGCTTACAATTGAGCAATCTTACACTGAAAGTACCCCAAGTGCGACGCTCAGATTTTTATGAAACTGGGCCCAAATTTAGACTAATTTCTTCCAAGACATATTCAAAACGCTTGGATCGCGCTATGCATAAAAAACTGAGGTTTTCAGGTCGAAAGTTGGGAAAAATTTCACATTTTTTGCGAATTTTGTCATCAAAAGTTTCATGCCTATCTCAACCTGTTTTCAGAGCCAGTCGAAAAGAGTTCGGTCGGATGCAAGCCAAGAAGATCGACGAGTGGAGTCGATGGGTGTTCCCTTTGTCCTATCTCATGTTTCATCTGGTCTACTGGAGCTACTACCTCTACTGGCATGGTAAAGGCAGAAAATAATCGTTGGATTGAGCTTCACTTTCTGTTCCCTGAGTTGTAATTTTTTGACGCAGGGCCTTTGGAAATTGCAGTGCCAAAGGCAATTTCCTTTTCAGCGTACGGTGTTACAGTATGCAGCTTTGTTTCCAAAGACTACTGCGGATTTTTGCTTTCTTTTTTGTATGTTTTATCCTTTCGTTTGCATTGCACTGTTCGGCATTTTTTACGCTTTGGTTGCTGTTTTGTCACTCACTTTATTTTCTTCAATATTGTAACTGCACTATTACTAAACAACTTGGCTACAATGTGATGCCAAACACGTGTTTTGGATGACCAAAAAACTGAAAAATAGTTTTTACATCTTTTCGGAGAAAATTGTTTGGCAATGCATTGTTACAACACAAATCATTTACCCACTTCATTCGCTAATCCGTTTGCAACGAAATCAATTTTCCAAGACAAGGTGGGTCGAAAAGTTTTGACATGTCTGCACGATGCGGAGAGTTGTCGCCTCCCTCCGAACGGCTGAGGATTCGTTTTGCATTGAGCGCTGTCGGAGAGCACTGTGAATTATAATATATCAGTCTGTCGGGAAAATAATGAGCGCAATGTCGGTGCGCCGATTGATCAGTTGAAGCGAAAAAAAATTCAATTTGCCCGCGACACAATTCATTCTTGCAGCGATGCGATTTTCGATGGGACAGAGGCCCATTATATTCCCGACAGACTGATAAAATGCACAGGGCCCCCTCCGAAAAGTGCAGTCGCCATTTATGTGGCGGGACGAAACTGCACGGTGCACGTCAAACTGAGGGGTCCGGTGACCTGAATAGACTCTTCGCTATCGGTTTTTTACACTTCGTCTTGATTTCGCAGAGAAAGAGAGAAAAAAGACACGCAAAAGCGTACTCTCTCGCCCCAAAAATTCCTCATTTCTTCCCCGACAAAACGTTTTTTCGCGTCTTTTTTTGGCAAATTGCCAACCCATTCACCGGACTGTTTTAGCTTGTCTCACATTGACGTGCGGTGCGTTTTTCATTCTCACCGTGCCGATTTTAAACGCGCAAAGACACTTCGCGGCGCCTAAAACATGTCAAGGCTTTTCGACCCACCTATCAGTCTGTCGGGAAAATAATATGGATTCGTCGCGGTAAAAAAATTGTCGCCTCCTCGCAGTTGACCACCAAGTCTCCAGCTGCGGCTAGTCATCGCAAAGCGATGACGGGCGATTCCAAGGCCCGACAAATCCACGTTATTTTCCCGACAGACAGATAGTATAACAACTCTCAGTTTCTTCGCTTTTTTTCACGGTGTTAACAGTAAACAAAACGCTCTTGTTTGGCTTAATCAAACTCGTTTTGCAAAAAAGTCTGTCCACTATTTTTTTGCAATTTTTTCCCACTTCTTTTCGTGGCCAAGCCCGACTTCCGGCCGCACTTTTCACGCACCGATCTAAGTTTACGTAGCAAAATAACCCCTTTTCGTGGGTTGTTGTGGACGTAGATTATTTGATTAGAAACTCGTAACGGGTGGTATAACCTTGAATTTACGCAAAAAGGCCGTGCAGGGGTATGTTTTGTATGAAAATAGAAACTTTTGTTTTTACGGAAATCATTGGAAAATTCTCGGGTAAATTGAAGTTAGAGACCATGTTTGAGTTCAGTGTTTATCGAATTTCAACGGGTCAAAGTGTAAAGTCTAATGGTTGCTATTGGTATTTTCATGAGTGCCTGGATTAAAAAATATATCAGTCTGTCGGGAAAATAACGGCGGATCGTCGCGCCTCGGAATCGCCCATCATCGCTTTGCGACTGCAAGCCGCGGCTGGGTATTTGGTGCGCGATAGCGGCGAGGCGAGACATTTTGCTGCGACGATCCGCCGTTATTTTTCCGACAGACCGATAAAAAATATAAAAAAAATGTGTTTCGTTGTCTTGACGCGACGAGATCCTGTTCAAAACATTTCTTCACGGTGCAATTGTCTCAAATTTTGTGGCGGCGCAATGGAAACAAGGTTGTGCCGCAACGATTTTGTTTGAAAAATCGAATGCACTATGCAGTTGACTTTTGTTCTTTTGACTTGGTCGAAGAGTCCATGCACTTTATGAAAATGCTAATAGTCCGTGCTTAAAGTCGCTGGAGTGATTTTTGCAAAATGCCCTGCGCGAAGACATAAGTTTTCTTTGCACTGTGCCATCTTTTGCTTTTTGCACTGTGCAACAGGCTTTTTTGGGCTGTCGCTTACATCCTGGCGTTTTCTGCGCAGTGCCACCGCCAAAAATCGTAACAGTGACCTTGCGAAGGGACCACGTAGTACATGTATGTGGTCCTTGAACTTAAGAAGACCAAGGAAAAAAAATTTTGCAGAAAATGATATTAAAATTTCGAAATTTTTATTTTTAGACAAGTCTCTGTGAAATAATTGAAATATTTAGAATTGGCTTCCAAAAAAATGATGTTGCTGCGAAAGAACTTTCTGGCTTGCCAAGACAGGTTTCCATTTGTCACGTTTGTACTAAAAAAATAGATCTGTCCACCTTTAAATATATTTATTGAAGGAAAGATGGCTTCTATTTCTAGCCAACATAGCTATTTTTGAATCGCAATTTCCACGTGTTACCTTTTGCCCTGTGTAATTGAAAAAGCGCTTTACTAACATACCCTACAAGCAGCTTGAAGAGATCAACTCGTTTTCAAGAGTAACCGATCAAACTGCCTCTAAAAAGATTTCAATTTCCTTGCAAACAACACCATATGTTTTGTGTTGACATTCGAAGTCCAGCGGAAATGTTAATTCCGGACACTCCTCGCCCTTTCATTTACATCACCGTGTTTGTGTTGCCTTACATACACTTTTGTTTGCAGTGCGCCCTAATCCGCCATGTGGAGGCTATTTCGGGGGCCATAATGAATTTCTGTTGCAGGGAAGATTCTGAAAAACCAGTGACAAACTACACATACTCAACTCCCACGGTGCACAAACAAATGAGTATCAAATTGACGGGTTCAGCCGGTCCGCGGCGGCGGCCGGCTGCGTTCACCATGTACAATAAGCCTAGCAATCATCACTTTGTTGTAATGCAAATAAATTGTTATTGAAGATTGGGGGAAGGGAATTTTTTGACTTGATCTAATGGTGGGACCTCTATAAAATGAATTACAAGAGTGGAGCCTCAATAAAATGAACTACAAGAGCACAAAAAGTTAACTGAGGTCTTGGCAATCTTTTTAAACCTAATTTACAGTTAGGACCTTCCGAAGTCGTATGTTATATCAGTGCGTCGGAAAAATAATGAGCTCAATATCGCTGCGCCAATCGCGTCCCTGAAGTGAAAAGCAATTTGATTTTGCCGCGACACAATTCATTTCCTCGGCGGCGATGCGATTTTCGATGCGACAGAGTGCTCATTATTTTCCCGACAGACTGATACCCAAATTCCGCTGCTGCGTAGACTGCACGCTCAAGCTTTGATAAACCTTAGCGCAAGCCAAAGCATTTTTTTCAAGTTATTCGCGACGTTGATTCCTAGATCTCACAAGTTGTCAGGAACAACGATGACTTTGGTTCTAGTCGTTCCAGAAAATGCGTGGATTTTTTGTTGCCGTGCACAAAAAACCCTTTTTGCGGCGTGTGTTTGAAGTTTTGCAAGTCCAATGTCGCTGCGACACAAGCTTTTCTCAACGGAGTCGGTTTGGGCGCTATAGCGATGTTATTCATCTGGAAAGCTTGCACTGTACGGTGCAAAAAAAGGCCGAAAAAAAACAACGCATGTTCTGGAACGACTAGTAGGAAGTTGTCGAAGGTTCTGTAGCTTTTTGCAGGTTTATCCATGAAAAGTGTCAGCTTAATTTCAACCGCATATGGCAAAATAAAAAAGCTAAAAGTTTCGGGGAATTGCACCCAATACCGAACGATCTTTGCCGCTGGATCAGAATTCGCAGAGACCAGGAAGAGAGGTCAAATTTTGCCAATATGCGAAATTTTTTTGCGAGTTTTGGAACAAAAAGTTTCATGCCTACTTCTACCATAGAGGGTAATGTTTCCACAAAAAATCAATTTTTTTCTCACAAGACTCGCAAATATACGGTCAAGGAGTGTTTTCCCCTCCGACCGCTCTCCACACTTCGCCTACGTTCTCAACAAAGATCGTTCAACGGCTTGGCGGCCTTTGTAAGCGAACTAAAATTTTCTGAAATTGCTAGGTGGTCCGTGCCCAATGCGTGGGCAAAATTAAAAAAACCATCTGAGCATCGTAATTGGGACACCTCCCTTGTAAACATATAAATAGAAACAACTAATTTATTTATGTATACTCGTTATCTGACCCGTTCCTTTCCTGTCAATTGTGGTATGAATTGTACAAAAATGGTACGAAAATCAAGGTATATCACTATTAGTCCGTCGGGAAAGTAATGAGCATTCTATCGCTTCGAAAATCGCACCGCCGTCGAGAAAATTAATTGTATCGCGGCAAAATCAAATTGCTTTTCAATTCAGAGACGCCTTCGGCGCAGCAACATTGCGCATTATTTTCCCGACAGTCTGACGCATGTATTATTGTATAAAAACATATTCCGAGAGACAGGTGTCCAGGAATTTATTTTAAAATTACCCGAAACCGCATGCAACCCCACCGGGTCGACCGCATAGCTTTTCGGGTCGAATTCCGAGAAATTTCGAGTGTAAAAACAGCCATGTTTACAACACATTTTTATATATATTATACTACAAAACGTTGAGGTAATTTATATTATTATGAAAGCTCTGTACGGTTTAAATTAGGGTACAGGTGCTGTTTAATCTTTCATCTGTAATCCAACCCGGCCGTATCAGGTGTAATGAAAATGTTTACGGCATGCATTGTGTGATCACTGGAAATAGTTTCAGCCTGTTTACAAAACGCCGCATTCTGAAGGTACGTCAATGGGAGAGGCTGGAAAATTTCTCCCCGGATATACGTAGGAGTAGGTGGCAGCTATTTTTATTACGGTTGACCCTTTTGCAAGCCTTAATTTTGACCGTACGAACCTTAAATACAGGGTCTTACAAAAAACGTGAAGGAAAGTCGGAGGCCATAACTTCCGGCAAAGGCGGCGCAGAGACTTCGTATTTGGAATATGTATTTCTAAGCTACATTAATTTTTGTCCATGAAATAACAAAATTTTAAGATGCAAACTAAGGTCGCTATGACCTTCTGAAGTAGGGGCATTCCTTCCCCGAAAACCAGTGTTTATCGGTTGAAAATGATCGAGATATTTCGGATTTTTTCGGTTGATAATCGTCGAGAACTGTTGAATTTTTTAGGGTTTTTGATAGAGTCGAAAGTTATAGCCTCCGATTTTCCTTCACTTTTTTTGTAAGACCTTGTAGACTTGGCTCGCATTATTTTCGTAGAAAACGTGCTGGAGATGGGTCGGACTTTTGTGAAATGGCCCGTACAGCTCTTCCTTTGAATCGAGCTTTAACGGCTTGTCGAACTTCTGACTTCCCTGAAGCTACTGTGGAAAAAATGGACACTCGTTTATAATGATTTTTTCGTGTTTAGAGACAATGTTTCCATTACAATCAATTTTTCCCACGTAAAACTGGCAAAGATACGGCAAACAGTGTCCTTCTCTGTGCCCGCTCACCGCGTTTGCCGACTTTTCGACCGTATCTCGGTTCCGGCTGCAACGCGCGAGGCAAAATTTTCTGTAATATATATACCACCTATGTCCGAATCGTGCACAAAATTTAACGAAAATCTGAGCGTCGTACTTGGGGTACCTCCCTGGCAACAAACTCTTGGTCAAAGCCTAGCACTAGCCGTTGACCGAACAGAATCCCGAGGCCAAAAGTTGCGCTTCTTACACGCTCTACCCTTCTAAGCGAATACCCTTCGGTGTGCCGTGTTCGGTTCTTTATTCACAATCCTGGCTCATACACATATCATAATTTATTGTGAGAACCAAGAAACATTATATTATACAGTTTGCAGACGACTGCTTCTCGGGCTCCTTCGCTCCGCGTTCCGGGACGCCTTACGTGCCGACGCTGCGACGCCAATAGCCCCGGAGGAGGGGCGTCACCTCGGTGCGGCGCCACTTCTGCAGCATGTCGCGGTTGTTCTGGCGCTTCCGCGAGTCCGCCTCGCTGACGTCGGGCGTGGGGTTCACCTCGTCGGACTCGGAGCTGGCGCCGTTCGGGAACGGGACCGCCTTCACCAGCTGCTCGTACTGGTCGCTGGGCACGTACAGCACGCACTGGATGGGCGTGAAGTAGCACTGGCGCGAGCGCTGCGACTTGGACTTGGAATGGGTGGGGGGTCGCCAGGCCGCAGTCGCCTGCGGCAACGACTCTCCGCGCTGGAACGGCGAGACGGAACGGGACTTGAAACGTTGGGTTGGCAGTGAAGAGGGTGTCGCGATGTCCTGAAAAGCGGTTTGGTTAGTTTGGGCATTACTGTAGTGTGAAATTGATGAGGAGACAAAGATAGAAGTCTGTCGGGAAAATAATGAGCAATCGGGTCGCTGAAGTCGGAAAAAAATTGATTTTTCTACAACATACTTAAATGTTCTAAGCGACAAAGCGATTTTCACTGCGACAGTGTGCTCATTATTTTCCCGACAGACTGATTAATCAACTCCAATAACAATGAATCCATAGGGACCACACTCTACATATATTTGAAACATATCACTTGATAAGAGGATTATAAACATGATACTGGGAAAATTGGGCTCATCCGAACGCTGAATATAGCACTGTCAGGAAGCCATTGTGCTATTTATATGATGATTATGACTAATTAAACTTTCCCTTGATTGATAATCGAAAATAATTGGCAAAAGTAATTTCCCCGCAGATTAGTCCTGTCTATGGCGTGCACTCTTAGACCCACGTCGCCGGAAGTCTCATAAACTACGTGGTAACTAACCTTTGTTTCGTAGTCAAAATCTTGGTCTACAAACCAAAACTTAAAAAAAGTTTTTTTAGTTTTGGTCGGTGGAAAAGTTTGGGTCTTGTGATTGCATATAAGGTCTTCAACAGAAAACAATGGTTAATGTGGTGAGATTAGGGGATTAGCGGATGTTTTGGGGGCTTTTATGAAACATGTGGGTCGCAAGATAAATCCATAAACAAAAATTTAAGACATCCATGTTTAAAAACACGGTCGGAGTCTAATCTTTCGTTCTAACAAACTATTACATTAGCCTACTGCAGAGAGCCGACATAACTTGCTGCAAAGATTACTAAGCTAATTAGGACAGTTCAAAGACTTCAGCAATTAAATCGTCTTGGACACATTTCAATTAAAAATAGATTTAATCGGCTTTCCCCCCGGCAAATCTAGCCTAGTCACTCAATTTGCTATAGACGTCGTCACAGAGAGTATGGTAGCTATATTTGTTTGATGAGTCGACCGTAAGACGAGTTGATGGCAAAAAAAAGAGATTATGAGGTGGCCGAAAAGACGTAGTATTAGTAGTCTGTCGGGAAAATAATGAGCATAATTTCGCTGTGCAGATAGCGTCGCTGAAGTAAAAAGAAACTTGATTTCGCCGCGACACAATTTATTTTCTCGGCGGTGATGCGATTTTCGATGCGACAGAGTGCTCATTATTTTCCCGACAGACTGATGGTACTGGGTGGGTCAAAAAGTTTTGACATTTTTTGATATTTCTGCAGAGCGCGAAAAAGTTGTCGCATCTCTCCAAACAGCGACAAGATAAAATTCACGTTCTGCCTCGACAAAGCACAGTGCAAAAAGAAAAAAATAACCCTTCGAAAAGCGCAATGTCGCGCGATAAAACTGCACAGTGCATTTTTTAAATTGCACCGTGCCCATTTTTTGTTACGCAAAGACGGTTTGCGATGCCAACCGCACGGTGCCAAAACATGTCAAGATTTCCTGAACCACCTAGCATCAGTCTATCGGGAAAATAATTTGGATTTGTCGCTGGAAAATGTCTCTCCTCCTCGCAGTCGCTCAACAAAGCTATAGCCGTGGCTAGTCGCTGCGATGATGGGCAATTCAAGGCACAACAAATCCACATTATTTTCCCGACAGACCGATGTCAGTCTGTCGGGAAAATAATATGGTTTTGTCGCAGGAAAATTTCTCTCCTCCTCGCAGTCGCGCAACAAATTCCTAGCCGTTGCGAGTCGTCGCAAAGCGATAAAAAGCGACTTCAAGGCATGCCGAATCCACATTATTTTTCCGACAGACTGATAGACCAAGAAATAAGGAGTATTCGAGGATTGATTGCTTTCCAAACAAGCAAAGACGGATTCCTTACCGGGTCCACCATCCCATCATCCACTCGTCGCTCCATGCGGCCGAAGACTGTCTTTGGCAACAGGAACAACCGCTTCTTCATGGGGAACTGGATGCGTTCCGTCTGCGCGCACACCACCATCCAAACCGACACCACTGCTACTATCGTATTCCATCCCAGCATGACAACTATGATGTGTGTAGTCCTGCAAGCACATACATTATTTTCAGGCCTTCTATAGACTAATCCTTTAACTTTTTTTCCACCGAGTCCGACTCGATGATTCGGCGAGTGGAAACGCGAATATAAAGGAATATAGAAAAACGCGACACGAGTGGGTTGTATGCATGCTGCATGCCGGTATTTATGGTTGTAATATCGAGTGCGTAAGCGAAGCCAAACGACCAGTGCTTTGGTCATGATCGCGGACGACGAGGAGGAGGAGGGCCGGAAAAAGATTAACGCCTACTGTAGCTCAGAATATTCTATGTAAAGACTGGAAGACTCGTCAAAAAAAGATGAAATAGAGAAATTATTAGAGCGTTTAAACTTGGGGTATATTAGAAATTACAATGACAATTAGATATATCAGTCTGTCGGGAAAATAATGAGCACTCTGTCGCTTCGAATCGCCGCCGAGAAAATGGATTGTGTCGCGACAAAATCAAGTTGCTTTCCAATTCAGCGATGTAATCTGCGAAGCGACATTGTGCTGATTATTTTCCCGACAGACTATGGCTTATATGTATACAGGCAATCATCATAGACAGGCTACTTTTAAAAGGGTTTTCTCTACAAACTTTGCGGAGCCGTTTTATAGTGTAAAAGCTGAAGAGAGCATAAAGTAGAAAGAGCAATTGTAATATAATTTTTACTCGAAAAAAAAGGTTCCTAAAAAACTGTCACAAGGAATGTAGAAGATCATATAAAAGTAAATGCAATTTATGGCATTTACAGTGTTCTAGAAGGTCTGAAAAGGGCATACGAAAAATATGGCGCTGTAAATTGATTATACAAAATTTTACAGTGAATTACAGATAATGTAATAATGATTTTAAAACATCAAGGTCCAGTAGAGCAAAAAATACTACAGTAAAACATATATACACCAATTGCCGTACGATACAACCTGTCTATAGCAAATCATTGTACAGGTCCGAGGACTCAGTTACAGGATAAAACGAGCCTCTGTACAACGAACCCATTTGATAACGAACAAATTTTCAGGCTGTCCGCAATTCATCGCTCAAAGCTTTGGCGGCACTGTAACAACCGTCCATGCCCCGCTGCAAGCCCCGCAATAAGCGGCCATGTGGCGAAAAACATCTTAAGACATAAAAAATTAATCAAATTCTCCCCCTCCCATTACCTCGAAAAGAATTAAAAACACTGGACACACCTACCGGCGACACGTAACCCCAAAAACAAACACCTTCGGGCCACCGATGCCCCGCCCCGAAATTTATAGAAGCATGCAATTTCGCCTAATCTCATGACGCCGGCGGGGCGAAAATGCAAACACTGGGGATTAGGCGCTTAATTAAAGTGCAATAACGGTGTATAGCGCGGCGAGCGCAAACATAGCAAGAGGCGTGGATCATGGGGTCAGCCTACCATAGGACGAAAATGGCGTCAATTTGGCCAATGTGTACGCCAAATTCGATGGAAAGAATTGAAGAATTGCATAGCATAAAAAGAGTGGAAAGTTCCAAAAACAAGTTTAGCGACCTATCATCAGTCTGTCGGGAAAATAATGAGGACAATTTCAAAGTGCCGATCGTGTCGCTGAAATGAAAGGCAACTTGATTTTGCCGCGACAAAATTCATTTTCCTGGCAGCGATGCGATTTTCGATGCGACAGAGTGCTCATTATTTTCCCGACAGACTGATAACCCCGCTTACAAAGGCGGAGTTATCAGCTCAATTCCATGAAGTGCGACGCTCGGGCTTCCGCCACTACGCGACATTGTGCCTTGAATTTTCTCGACAGACTAATGTCAGTCTGTCGGGAAAATAATGAGGACAATTTCAAAGTGCCAATCGTGTCGCTGAGATGAAAAGCAACATGATTTTGCCGCGACACAATTCATTTTTTCGGTGGCGATGCGATTTTCGATCCGACAGAGTGCTCATTATTTTCCCGACAGACTGATATTATTTTCTCGACAGACTAATATCAGTCTGTCGGGAAAATAACGGCGGATCGTCACGGCCTAGGAATCGCCCATCATCGCTTTGCTTGATGATGGGATTTCCCCAGCCGCAGCTGGGAAATTGCGACTGCACCCGTTTTTGGATGAGGCAAGATATTTCGCTGCTGCAACCCGCTGTTATTTTCCAGACAAATTGACAAAGAACACTGTCGCATCGCCACCGAGAAAACGATTTTTCTCGCGGCGAAGTCAAATTGCTTTTTATTTCAGCGTCGCGATTGGGGCAGCGGCATTGCGCTTATTATTTTCCCGACAGCTTTTTTGATTTTTTTTTTAAAAAGTACCATTCTGCCGGAAAAATAATGAGCTCAATGTCGCTGCGCCACTCCCGTCGCTGAATTGAAAAGCAATTTGATTTTGCCGCGACAGCATTCATTTTCTATGCAGTATGTGCTCATTATTTTCCCGACAGGCTGATAAAAGCTCAAAGAAACCAAAAAAAAAATTTTGATTACAAAAAGTTCGCTATACGGGAGCTTTTACGATCATAAGACGCACTTAAACTCATAAGCGGTTAACGAAATTCATAATCACTTTGTAGTACATGTTATCGCAGTCACGCACTTTTCCGAATACTCTGAACAGAACATTTTGAAATTGATCCACTACGCAGAATACTAGAGTAATTTGATGCCCCAAACAATCGAATCGTCGATTAAGCCGGGAATTAGACAAGAATAGATGGGGTTTCTAGAATATTCAGTGAAAATGGGTGGTGTTTTTAGAATATTTAGTGAAGATATGTGTATTTGAAATTGTAATGTAGCAAAATATGTCATCATTTTTTGGCGGAGAGGGTTTTGAAATAAATACGTACACAGACTTATAAAATCGTTAGATCAGAATTTTCTGTGATATATTTGCGATATGTTTACTTGCACTTTAACAAAATGTACAGTGCAAAATATCAGTCTGTCGGGAAAATAATGATCATCGAAAATTGCGTCGCCGCGGAGGAAATGAATTGTGTCGCGGAAAAATCAAATTGCTTTTCACTTCAGCGACTCCATCGACGTTGGACATTGCGCCCATTATTTTCCCGACAGACTGATAGCCAGACACCTCTGTTGTCGTGAACAAGATTTCTCTTTGAAAAAATGTTATTTTGTAGAAATGTTGCGCCGACTAAAACTGTCAGAAATTGAAAAAGACGTCGCCGAAAGCACTTTTTCTCTAACATGTCCTCGCATTTTGCACGCTCTCTCGTTTTCAACAATTTTTTTTTGAACTTCTTGGCTGTTCCAAGGAAGCCTATGCAAAAATCTTTTTTTTTGGGTATCAGTCTGTCGGGAAAATATCAGTCTGTCGGAAAAATAACGGCGGATCGTCGCACCTCGGAATCGCCCATCATCGCTTCGCGACTGCAAACCGCGGCTTGGGATTTGGTGCGCGATAGCGGCAAGGCGAGACATTTTGCTGCGACGATCCGCCGTTATTTTTCCGACAGACTGATAACGAGCAAAGTGTCGCTGCATCAATCGCGTCGCTGAAGTGAAAAAAAAAACTTGGGTTTTCCGCGACACAATTCATTTTCAAGATTTTTCAATTTAAAATTTTTTTCGATGCGACAGTGTTCTCATGATTTTCCCGACAGGCTGATATCTCCAATATCTCCATATGGGTGTAAAAATAAAAAAAAATGGAGCTGCCCGTTTTTTGGTCCCGCAATTAAAATTTTTTTATCTTTTGGACTAACCTTTGGGGGATTAAAAAAGCAAAGTCTGCGGAATGCGTGGCCCAGAATAGCATGAAATTCGTAGGCATACCAAACTGCAGTGGCTTAATCTGAAGACCGGGTAATCTCTATATGGTTTAATTGCTCTAAAAAAAATGCTGCCGTAGGTTCCGAAGTAATCGCCCATCCTCGCTTTGTGACGGCAAGCGGTGGAAATTTGCTGCGCGATTTTCCGACGGACTGAAACAGCTTCTGTCGGGAAAATAATGTGGAGGTTTCGTTGCAAAATGTCTGCCCTCGTGGCAGTCGCACACGTCTTCAGCTAGCGTCGTTAGGCGACGATAGGCGATTCCAAAGCGCGACAAATAAACATAATTTTACAGACAGACTGATAGAAAGTACGCTCCTTCTCCGGAGGGTATTCAGAGTCGACTGATCGCTAGATTGATGTCAACGTCTCTTCAGACGCCCCATAACGACATCCCGAACATCCAGACTGCCCACCCCCGTTCTCCAACCCAAACATTTCTTTTTTCCACCCCATGTCTAAACTTATAATAGGCAATGCTCCTCATTCTTCAGTTACGGTAGACTTGGCAGCCGAATGACGCGCTAAACATTTTGCCCGCCCGTTTTCTGCACTCATTATGAATTAGTGAAATTCTAATACAAAATGGACGCTGTTTGGAGCAAATGTTGATGGAATGTTGTGTAGAAAGTGCAGTAAACAACAAGTATAGGGAGATTCTTGAGATTAATTAGGGTGTAATAAGGGAGAAGTCAGGTGAAATTAAAAAAAAAATATATTTAATAATAAAAATATTTTTAAAATTTAATAATTTTTTTTATTTTTTTAAATTAATTGTTATAGTGACAGAAAAAATGGTAGTTTAATCAAAGTTTATTATATTGTAATAGTTTGTCTGAAAAAATTAGACCGTATTTTGAGTTCCTAGAAGCTACAAACCAGTAAATCAAATTAAAACTACAATAAAGACGGAAAAATCCCAAAGAAATATAGTGTTTTACACTGTAAATTAGCAATAGCTGTACGAAAAAGGGTAGCAAAAAAATACTTAAAACTTTGCCAGCATGAATCACTTATAAATTCTGAAAATTTCAGGGGGATGTTTGTTTCACGTACAAAAGGGCACTAACTTGAGTTAGCGGCATCACGCGAAAAGATGAGGGAGCAGAGAAAAAAAATTTGCATATTATTTGCATAATTTAGAAGAAAATTTTACAAATTTATATCCATGTATTCTGTGTACCAGCAGCATTAATATTTTTTGGAACGGCGCAAATTGGTCCACTGTATCAAAAGTTATGGCCCAAAATGTGCGGCCAAAGTCGATACAAAGTCAGGTCACTCGAGTTACCACTACTCTTTTTTTTCTGCTCTCTCCGCTTTTTCTGTGATGCCGCTAACTCGAGTTAGTGCCTTTTTTGTACGTGAAACATCCCCCAGGAATACCCGTGCAAAGCACGAGCCACAATTTTCAGGAATTGATCTATGGCCAATCCTCGAAACGTGTGAGAAATTTTTAAAATTTCAAAAAAAAATGTGCGCGCACTATGACGATTTCCGCCGTTGAAATTATTGTCTTAAAAATTGAAAAAAAAGACTTGATAAAATAAAGATCGCATGTCTTGAAAAGGAGATAAATCCCTCACAAAAAGGGAAAAGATTTTTGGCCAACAATGAGAAGTTTGATAATAAAAGGTAATCCGTCTCCGCTCAGAATAAATACTGTCTCAAGGACTGACGTGGACTGCTTCGGGAGATTTTGACCGTATCTTTTTCGGGATGATCTCCGCAACTGTTTTGGGGCAGCAAAACTAGTTTTTTGAGGTTCCAAAAAATTGAGAAAAATAGAGAAAGTATTCGAGAATATATTAGGGTGTCCCATAAGTCTTGCAAATTCTTGGTTTTAAGTGTCATTTCGAGGGCCTAAAGAACTACACTCCTTAATGTTTGGTACTGTTAAAATCGCCATTTCTTACACTTGTTAACAGAGTAGAAATTTTAACCAACCACATGCCCTCCGGGCAAATACTTGACATTCCTTAATATCATCCTGTTTTGGGAAGGGTTAGGAGAACGATTCCGTTCCTTGGTAAGTGAGGCTGCACCTTTGTCACCACACTTTGTAAAAAATCGACTGAGTACTCTTCGACGTTCAGTGGGCCAACAGATCTATTTTTTCAAAGCATATATACATTTTAAAATCAACAACCAAAATTTTTCTTAATGTCTAATACGGCGTCGCGACACTTGCGGGCAACCACTTTGCGGGCAACCAGTTTGCGGGCAAATTTTTTGCGGGCAGCCACTTTGCGGGCAAAATTTGGGGGGTCACATTTGCGGGCAGCTGAAACATTTGCGGGCAGCTGAGACATTTGCGGGCAGCCTGGGACACTTGCGGGCAACCGACACTTGCGGGCAGCCGACATTTGCGGGCAACCGGTACCTGAGGGTTACAGGGCGGAGGTGGAAATATTACTGCGATATTTTGAAAATTTGCCGACATTTGCGGGCAGCCGACACTTGCGGGCAGCCGACATTTGCGGGCAACAGGAAAAAACAATCACACAGACTGTATAGGAACTTTTGGAACTGTTGCCCGCAAATGTCGGCTTCCCGCAAGTATTGCCTGCCCGCAAATGTCGGTAAACTTCCAAAAAATCGCAGTAATTTTTCCACCTCCACCTTGTTATCCTCAAGCGCCGGTTGCCCGCAAATGTCGGCTGCCCGAAAATGTCGGCAAATTTCCAAAATATCATAGTAATTTTTCCACCTCCACCCTGTTACCCTCACAATCAGGGGTCGGTTGCCCGCAAATGTCGGCTGCTCGCAAATCGTCCAGGCTGCCCGCAACTGTCGACCCTGCCCGCAAATGTCCCAGGCTGCCCGCAAATGCCGGTGCTGGCCGCAAATGTCGGCTGCCCGCAAAGTGGCTGCCCGCAAAAAATTTGCCCGCAAACTGGTTGCCCGCAAACTGGTTGCCCGCAAGTGTGCGCCCGCCGTCTAATACAATTTTGGGGCTGTGTGGGTACCAGGTGGACCTTATGTGCCCTTTATATATACGATTTAGAAGCGCTTTGTCTGAGCTCCAAAACCGTATACCCAACATACTCCGTAATGCATTTCAAAGCTTACAAGAATTCGCACAAATCGACGACCAAAAAAATTTGCAAGACTTATGGGACACCCTAATAAAAATTTTGTCTCGCGCTTTGCAGCGGCATTCCTGAAATTTCCTGGAATTCATAAGTGCTTCGCGCTGGCAAAATTTATGCAAGATCTGAGCATTGATCTTGGGACAATTTTGTCAAGGATAAAGAGGAAAACTCAAAAAAAAAACAAACCCGGATTTGCGCTTTTGCGCCCGCGACGTCGCCGATAAATTAAATCCCGAACTTTCGCGGGGAATGTCCCAAAATTGAGCGCAAGTGGCATCAGCCTGTAGGGAAAATAATGTGGATTTGTCGCGCTTTGGAATCGCTCATCATTGCTCGGCGAGAATGCGAGGCATTTTCCTGCGACACATTATTTTCCCGACAGACTGTTACAAGAAAAATTTGTCAATTCTTTGCTATTTTTGGCGTCAAAAAACCGAAGTTTCCGCAGAACACAACATGTATAAATCTTTGATTTTTTTTGGTAAAGCATCACATATTATTTTTCCGATTTTTTTCTATTATTAGGCTCATTACTACGGGCCAGAAAATTCTCTTTTTTTGGACCCCGCCGAGTAAAATTCACGGTGCACTGCGACCCCGAACAGTGCAAAAAAGTTGTTTTGAAAAGCGCGTTCGAAAGCACAGTGCGCTCTTTTTTCGCACTCCGCCGAATTTTTATCGCGCCACATCTCGCCGCAACGCCGAATTCGGGCACCCGAACGGTGCGAAAACATGTCAAGACTTCTTGGCCGCTTAGTATTAGCGTTTTCATAAAGTGCGCATACTTTTTTTCGCTAAGCTTTTTGCACTGTGCATTTTATTTTTGCACTGTGCACTTCATTTTTGCACTGTGCAATTCAAAAGTCGCCGCCGCGTAAGCTTTTTTTTCACTGTATGAAACAATTATTGGTACTGTAGCCTCAATGAAGACTCAGCTTTGCACTTGAAGCCCATTTTTTGTAAGATCAACATTCTAGAGTTCCAAACAAAAAAAAAACGAAAAATGAACCCGGCTCACCGGCTCTAAAACAACTATCATTTAAATAGTGTAAACGGCGACGTAGAAATTACATTACACTCGATTAAACGTGAGTGCAGCAAAACTGAAGGGAACAGTACGTTGTGAACCGACGAACCATAACCACATCACCTACCTATATGCACAGCAATAAATTTTATTTTTTATGGCGTCAAGCACCTCCATTATTGAAATTACGGACAAAAAGTTACTCCGGAAAATCATGCGATATATGGTTTAATAATATTAGATAAATTTTAAATTTTCATAGTAATTTCGGAAATGAAAAGCTGACGTTCTAGCTGTAAATTTTAAGTGGCTTTGAATTTGGTGGCAAAGGACAAAGTTCTGTTTTGTTGAGTGCAAAAGAAATGCATTGAAAATTTTGGATATCAGTCTGTCGGGAAAAAGTGACGGGTCGTCGCAGCAAAATTTCTCGCCTCGTCGAAAAAACAGTTCAGCCGCGCACCAAATTTTCATCTAGCCATGATAGGCGATTCCAAAGCGCGACGACCCGTCATTATTTTCCAGACATAAGAAAGAATAAGGAAAATTGCTAAAAATGTAGTAAAATCTGCAATTTTAAAAATGCCAAGCTTGAATTTCTATGCTAATCTATATATACGGTATTTCCAGAGAAAACCAGGAAAACCAATCTGTTTCTACGAAACTAGCAAGGTAATAGCCAAATGTGTTTCATCTCAGACCACGCTCCGCGTTTTGTGTGCTCTCTCGGCGACAAAGATCGTTGAATATCTCAGGTCAATACAGCAGATCTGGAATTTTGAAGAAGATATTTTATCAGTTTTCTCTTGCCTTGCCGGGACAAAACCTTGCTTTCAGCTCAGAATGTAACGTCTGCATGCTATTATTATATATAATATACATACAATGACTTAGGATTAAGAAAACAAGGGTTATAAATATCTGACATTTCAGAAAGTTGGCGTTTTGCAAGTCTCCGCCGAGCCTTTGCCGAGCGACCGCCAAGCCCCGGCCGAGGATTCAATGGCTTTCGCAGGGTTTATAGGCTCCTCCTACCACTTTTTTTTGGCTCTCCCCCTATCTGCAACGTCGTCTCAATCAATTTTTTGTTGACCCGAACTATCATCGACCCGAAAGACCGAGACGCGAGTTTTTTGACCCCAAAGGCACTAAAAACCCTCGAATAAAAATTACTACCGCCACAACATCCCTTGGTCTCAAATGGACCTTTCTATACCATCCGATAATCTTCACATGACTCAACAAAGTAATCCAATCTCACTGACAAGTTCCTGAATGCCCAAATTTGGCACCATAATCTGCACTCCATGTAGGGCCATGCAAAAACCGGTGTAACATTCGTAATCCGCCGGCCCAGAACGGATTACTCTGTGTGCGCCTTTCAAAATGATCTTTTGCTCTGAAAAAAGCGGAGGACGTCAGGACTGTAATAAACTCTGCAAATGTCAGTTTTGCGCACAGAGTTTCGAAACAAGAGCCGGCTGTAAATTGACTGCAACACCTCGGAAAGGTCCTCAAATATTCGTGCGGATATTTACGGAGTGTGATTGTCTAATGAGCGTGCACAAGTTCAGGTCCAGCTCATTAGGAATGAGAGGGCAAAAAACGGTTTGGAATTTGGCATTCTGTCGGGAAAATAATGTGGATTTTTCGCAGCAAAATGCCTCACCTTGTCTTTTGTCGCGCACTAAACTTACGGTTAGCCGTGGGCGATTCCAAGGCGCGACAACTCCACATTATTTTCCCGACAGTCTGATATCAGTCTGTCAGGAAAATAATGCGACTTCTCGTACTATTCATAGACAACAAACCCATGGAATTTAATAAATAATAAACATGTTCACCGTATCCGCGTGGGAAGAAAAACACACGAGTTCCCTTCGCCACCACAGTTCCCGCAACGGGCGCGGCGACTGAGATAAACAAAGTTCGTGGTCTAACAATAAGAAAAGAATAGTGCAAAGCGCTTTTTTTGTGGTTTACCAAAGGCCAATGAATTGTCTGCACTCTGCAAAGAATACCCCCAAAAAGATTACGGATTATGCGCATGGGATATGTAGCTTTGCAGAATGAAATAATTTGGCGTCTTATTGAGGAGCTTACAGAGCGGGGTTCATTAAAATATTTATATATTCTGGAAGCGGAGTCTTTATTCTCTATCCATGCCAATTTTCAAGCCTCTAGCTTCAACGGCTAGCGAGCAATGCATCAAAGAAGGAGGTCCACTTTGAAAAAATGGAAAAAAATCGGGGAGACCGATAGTGCCCCCAAAAGTACAGAATGCCGTGCTTTGTCACACTTAGCAAGCTACCAACAATTCCCTTATAAAGAGATTGTTCTTTTAAACTCCCGATAATGCTACCCATCCCCATTAAATATCCAAGCTCCTCCTATGGCCCAAAACTTGCAATTACCTGCAAAAAGCCGTGAGAATTACAAAACCATCGACCAGCGTACCCGCCAATTTCCTACAAGCAGTCATGACCATGCAGAAACCAAACGAAACGTGCTAAACTTTGCAATGATATTTGTGGCCCTTTTGCGGATCCGAGCAAAGTACCGCTGGAGTTGCAAAATCGTAAGAATTTTAGATTAAGTTTACAAGGCGAAAGCACAACGTGCGACGCGATGAAACTTGGCACAAATTTAGAATATACTCCCCGCCATAAGTTTTGACCCCCCTTCTAACTCGGTCCAAAGTGTACCAATTTGGACCAAATTTGGTACGTAGTCTACTGATAACCTAGTAGTAAAAAATATCATATCAGGGCAAACCACATAGCTGTATTTCAAAATCCAGAGACAATTTTTTAAAATCACCCCCAAAAAAAGAGGACAAAAGTTTTGACCCCCCTTCAAAAAAGCTAAATATCGCCACCGGATGTAGCCCGAACCTTTCGCAATCGACGTGACATACCTGAATACAGGTTAGCAAGTGATTTTCCGTTGAATGCTTCGTTGCATCTGAGGATGCAACGCGTTAAACCGAGTTTGATGTAGAGCTGCCCAAAATGGTTAATATCTCGCTCTAGCGCTTTCCAAATGTTCTAAAGTGTGTTTATATCATTTGGTTTTGACTTGTAATCACCTGCATTAACCTTCTTCTTTTGAAAAGAGTCCACGATTGCCTAGCGGTGTCGATTCGGCCGATATCCAGTTGTCATGCACAGCCTTGGTGAGCCATTTGCTCTTTGGCTAAAGGTCTAGATGTGGTCGTTAGGTCCTCAATCTAATCCTGAGACTCATATCTACTCTTAATTCAAGAATAAACTCCCGCTTACACGATCTCAAATGGTTTGCCGCCGCAGCTTTGCCGATCTGCACC
This sequence comes from Bursaphelenchus xylophilus, assembly GCA_904066235.2. Lineage (NCBI taxonomy): Eukaryota > Metazoa > Nematoda > Chromadorea > Rhabditida > Aphelenchoididae > Bursaphelenchus > Bursaphelenchus xylophilus. The sequence continues at coordinate 10,810,744 of CAJFCV020000004.1, read as the reverse complement.
TTACCAAAAAACCGAGTTTTTCAAATGGATTTTTACCGAAGAAAAATGGCTTGCATTAGATGGCCCGCGTAATTTAAGAAGCCACGGCACCCGCCGTCTACGTCTGAGACGTATCGAACGCCAAATCGCCTGCGGGGATGTGATCGTTTTCGGGGGCATTTACAGTTACGGCGAACTCAAGATTAAGATGAATGAAACCCATTACAAAACGTGTCAAATCAAAACATTTTACATTACTGAGAGTAAGTAGGAGTCTCAGGATTAGATTGAGTACCTAACGACCACATCTAGACCTTTAGCCAAAGAGCAAATGGCTCACCAAGGCTGTGCATGACAACTGGATATCGGCCGAATCGACACCGCTAGGCAATCGTGGACTCTTTTCAAAAGAAGAAGGTTAATGCAGGTGATTACAAGTCAAAACCAAATGATATAAACACACTTTAGAACATTTGGAAAGCGCTAGAGCGAGATATTAACCATTTTGGGCAGCTCTACATCAAACTCGGTTTAACGCGTTGCATCCTCAGATGCAACGAAGCATTCAACGGAAAATCACTTGCTAACCTGTATTCAGGTATGTCACGTCGATTGCGAAAGGTTCGGGCTACATCCGGTGGCGATATTTAGCTTTTTTGAAGGGGGGTCAAAACTTTTGTCCTCTTTTTTTGGGGGTGATTTTAAAAAATTGTCTCTGGATTTTGAAATACAGCTATGTGGTTTGCCCTGATATGATATTTTTTACTACTAGGTTATCAGTAGACTACGTACCAAATTTGGTCCAAATTGGTACACTTTGGACCGAGTTAGAAGGGGGGTCAAAACTTATGGCGGGGAGTATAATCTTTTCTAAGATGTATGCAGGAATCTTGGCTTACGCTTTGCAGGAACAACCGAGATTTTTTAGTATAGAAAGTCGGCGAAAATTTGAGACTTTTTACCGAATTTCGGCACGGCAAGTTTTATATGCTTATTTTTTTCTTTTTAGAGGGTGATGTCTCTACAAAAAAAATCATGTTTTTCCGCGCGAAGCCTGTAGGGTTATGGCCAAAAGACGTTTTACTCTTTGACCATTGCTCTCCGCGTTTCACGTACTCTCCTCTCTGCCAAAGATGGTTGAATATCTCGGCTTCGCTCGCAAGGTCCGAGCTAAAATTTTTAGGAATTGATATGTGCCCCGACCCGATATGTCTATAAAATTTAAGGAAAATTTAAAGTACTGTTGCTTTGAGACTGCTTCCTTTTTGGAAATAACTTTACGAGTTATGCCAGCGCCAAATAATTTCTGGTCATATCTTAGGCAGCATAGAAAAAAATATTTTTTTTGGAAACGCTACCCTCTACGGTAAAAGTAGGCATGAACTTTTTGACTCCCAAATTCACAAGACTGTGTTACATTTTTTCCGAGTTTTGACCTAAAAATCGCGGTTGTTTGTGCAAGCCGCAAGCCATGCGTCCCGCACATGTGTTAGAAAATATTATTCCAATTTGTCCCAGGTTTTTTTTAAAATCTCAGCGTCGCACTTCGGGCACTCAGAGACACTCCATAGTGTCATTGCCACAACGTATCGGCAATTGTCATCGTTTTTGTTACACACAATTTTGTTGGCAAATCCGATTACTTAAAAATTTAACGCCATTAAATGCGAGAGTGCTGCATGATGCAATATGCTCGAAATTTTATTTCCCCGACCATAACGCTGATTATAAATTTGTTATGGGGTGAAAATATTCGAGCGACAAATGTGTGCAATGTGAACCGAAAAAGTTCAATAGCTCGCGTCATAATGCGTTCAGGAAATTCGAATTCCAATGTCGCAAAATATTTTACGGCTGTTAACGAAGCTTTTCAGGCGCAGTCGAAATATTCGACGATCTTTTCCGCCGAGGGAGCAGGAGAAACGCGGAGAGCGGTCAGAGAGGCAGTTTTGTGCTGAAAAACTTGATTTTTTGTGGAAACGGCACTCTCTACGGCAGGAACAGCCATGAAACTTTTCATGAAAAAATTTGCAGAAAAAGCCATTCTTCTGAGGGTTTTCAAAGCCGAAAAAACGATCGAAAAATAAGCTAAATAACAATATCTACATATAACTATGAACTTAGCTTATGTAAATACAAAATATTTGATATTACACTAAACGGAAGGTCTGAGGATTCATGCAACACAGAATTTTAACATTTCGCCAAAAAGTAGAAAATTTATAGCCAATTCAAATCCGGCCGAAAAATTGAAAACTCTGTATCTTTTTGTAAGATTTGTGCAAGACCTCTAGCTTTCGTTTTGCAGAAACGACTGAGATTTTTTGTCGCAAATTGGATTCCCTGTAGTCGAAAACGCATATATGCGAGACTTTAGAGCAGTTGCTTTTTTTCTGCCGCCGCCAGATCGAAAATTCCAAAAAAAACTAATTTATGCAAATTTTATACCTTCCGGGCTGATTTAAGAGAAAATTTTCTTCGCTTTTGCTTAGCACCTGTCGACGGTCATTTTCTTACAAAAAACCCCAAAATCGATTTTTTCCTACGTCCACTTTTGGCCCACTGCTGACGCTGTGACCCTAAAATCGTCTGTTATTTTTGCGTCAAATTTCATCACAATCCGAGCGTCACGCTTTGAGTACTTCGTCTGCAAAAAAATTATACAATATATAGTTAAAATACAAAAACAAACGGCCACGGCGACAGGCTTGATTTGACATTTCTGCCCTTCCCGTAAACAGTCCGCCAATTTAAATGCCACGACGCACATAGGTGTCTGCTAAATAGCGCCTGAAGGCATAAACAGGGCCTTTTCCGTGCAGCCTAGTTGACCAACAATCGGCCATGTCGCTTATGAGGCGTTAATTTGCACGATTACGGTGATTATTGGGTGGGGGAACATGTTAAAAATAAAAAAGAATTTTGGTCCTTCACATTGTATCTGTAACTATGGTAAATATTTCAAACACGAATGCTACGCAGTATCTGGACCAATACGATTATTTTGATATTATTTGCGTGCTGTGCGATGAGGCAGGTTTGGAGAAAAATGGCCTGAAAATTTGCCCTGGATTTACAGGAAAGGTACCTCATGTTTGACGCTCAGATTTTGGTAAAACTTGGTACATAAATAGAATATGTTTTCCTATGGCATATGTGAGAATCAGACCCCGCGTTTTGCAGAAACGACCGAGATTTTTAGATCGAAAGTCAGCCAAAATGCGAATTTTTTTTTTGGATTATTGTATGAGAAGTTTCATACTTTTAGGCCGTAAAGTGCAACGTTTCCTCAAAAAATCAATTTTTCTCTCCCTTAACGTTAAAAAAATGAACTTTAAGTTATGACAAAAAAGTGTTTTTCTCTCTGACCGCTCTCCGTACTTAGCGTACTCTCTCGGCGGCAAAAATCATTCAATATCTCGGCGGCGCCTGAACAACGCGAACTAAAACTTTCAGCAAATGATATGAAGCCTATGCCCAATGTGTGTGCAAAATCTAAAGAAAATCTGAGCGTAGCACTTGGGCTACTTCCCTGCTTAATTTTCAATCTAAAAATCTCGCTTGTTTCTGCAAAGCGCAAACTAGCGATCGATGAAATTTACACTACCTCTTGTCAGTATTTCCACTCCAACAAATTACTTCAAACTCAAAAAAAACCGTATTCAGAAACTTGAATTCAACCCAAAGTTCACATGCTGAACTCTCCCCCACTTCCACTACAAAATGCCGGCAAAAACTCGAAAGAACACTTCGCCAAATCCCATTTATATGCACAGTATTTTAGGGGGAGGAGTCGTGACCTAATCGGCTCAAAGTGATGTATCTTCGAGCTCCTGGGGAATGCGAAAGATGTCGTGGAAATGCACAAATGTTTAATGTTCAACTAATGCTCTTTGGAGAACACAATGGATAAAAGATGATCGACTTAATACCGATCTCTGGGATGGAGAGAAGAGCAAATGTTAAAAGTACACCTGAACAGTTGGACCGACAGTCTGTCGGGAAAATTATGAGCACACTGTCGCGGTGCCAGTTGTGCTGCTGTTGTAAAAAAAGCAATTTGATTTTGCCGCGACACAATTCATTTTCGATGAGACTTTCGATGCGACAAAGTGCTCACTATTTTCCCGACAGACTGATAAGAACATCTACATTTTTCGATGTCAAAACTTTGTTGTTTCTTTGCTGCTGTGTTGCAGGGGAAGCCGTGATATGTATATATCACCATGCTTCTCACGGTCAGGCAAAACGCTACCTAAAAAGAGAATAGATGCGCGGATAAAAAGATTATACAGGGTGGGCCACTCGAAACGGGTAAGTTGTTTCTTTGAATTTCTCCGCGGAGACTCCGCCGATTTCCCCGAAATAAAGATTTTTCTGGAGCTGAGACCCGCCATTTTTAACCGATTGAATTTCAAAAAAATATGTTTTGAATTGACCTTTCTATGCCTTCCCAAAGTTTCGAAGAATTATTTTCGAGCCGAAACCGCTAAAACTTTAATTTTTGGAATGATTTTGAAAACTTGGTCATTTTTTCGAGTTTTTGGGTGAAATTTTCTTAGTTTTACGTCAGATAACCATAAAATATTGTTGTAAAAACAATTTTATTTAACGAACTGATTATTAATATTTCTATATGAGTTCGAAATGCCCACCTCATCTCGCAGCACAAACTTTTAGGAGCTTTGAGAGTCGTGAACCGCTCGAATTGCAGATCGTGAACATCGTTTAGCTTTAATCGGGCTGGGCTCCAAGCCTCAACGGCTTGGAGCTGGGGTTCGTAGCCAATTGTGTGGACTTTATCAATTGTTAAAAAAATTGGGTTTTTTTTGAAAGTTCGTGCCCTACGGTAACGCAGACGACACTATTTTTTACTTTCAACTTGCTTTAAGCAAGTTTAGAGAGAAGATACGCAACTTTTTTACTTCTCGATTTTACCAAAAAAAACCAAAAATTTTCGAAGTCCGAGAAAGTCAATTGAAAATCATTCCAAAAATTTTCAAAGTTTTAGCGGTTTCGGCTCGAAAATAATTCTTCGAAACTTTGGGAAGGCATAGAAAGGTCAATTCAAAACATATTTTTTTGAAATTCAATCGGTTAAAAATGGCGGGTCTCAGCTCCAGAAAAATCTTTATTTCGGGGAAATCGGCGGAGTCTCCGCGGAGAAATTCAAAGAAACAACTTACCCGTTTCGAGTGGCCCACCCTGTATCATTCTGTTGCGGAAATAATGTGGATTTGTCGCAGCAAAATGTCTCGCCTTGTCACTATCTCCAGCCGAAAGCAAGCCGTTGTCAAGCGATGATGGGCGGTTTCAAGGTGCGACAAATTCACATTATTTTCCCGACAGACTGATATGAGACTGTCGGGAAAATAATGAGCACTCTGTCGCATCCAAAATCGCATCGCCGTCGAGAAAATAAATTTGTGTTGCAGTCAGATTTTTCTCTTCTAAGGTGACGTGACCGACACAGCGGCATGTGCTCATTATTTTCCCGACATGATCATATAAGTATGTCGGAAAAATAATGCGGATTTGTCGCGCTTTAACCCTTTCCGGACGAGTCGGCACCTCCATGCAGAAATGAAAGAGGGTACTCTAGTGAGTAATAATATAATGGTGGTTCAGCCCATCGAAGCGTTATTTGGGACTTATGACAAAAAATGTCCTAAAAAGTACCCCCAGTTGACATAACCCTTATAAAATTTTACTAACGACCTGTAAATTAGAAACTACCCCTAAGTTAAAGTCTAAGACTCCTACTACTGTTACATCTAAGAACTGTCCAAATCGGACCACTACAGGATTAGTTATCGACTTTTGGAAATTGAATTTTAAATTTCGACCAATTTTTGGCTCAAAATTGAGTATATCTTCCGCCGGAATCAACCATCTCGGTCCAAATGTGGTTTTTCTGAATCTACATTGACGCTAGCTTCTTCCTAGAATGTTTCCTGAAAAAACCTATAGAGCACGCTTCTGTAAAAAGCGAAAAAGTTGAAAACGTAAAGGTTTCACCGTATAAAATGTCGCCGCAAGCCGAGAAGGGTCGGGCGCAGCTCGAAAGGCGAAAATAATATATATTTTTTTGAGAAATACTATTTTAGTGTGAAACTAAAGCAAAATCCAATGAAATTGCCTGAAAACGCATTAAAAATATTAAAATGACATTGAGTTAATGTTTGCGTGCTCTGTCTGTCTGTATTTCATCTGAATTCAGCTTGTCGACACTAAAATAATATTTTTCGAAGAAAAAATATTATTTTCGCCTTTCGAGCTGCGCCCGACCCTTCTCGGCTTGCGGCGACATTTTATACGGTGAAACCTTTACGTTTTCAACTTTTTCGCTTTTTACAGAAGCGTGCTCTATAGGTTTTTTCAGGAAACATTCTAGGAAGAAGCTAGCGTCAATGTAGATTCAGAAAAACCACATTTGGACCGAGATGGTTGATTCCGGCGGAAGATATACTCAATTTTGAGCCAAAAATTGGTCGAAATTTAAAATTCAATTTCCAAAAGTCGATAACTAATCCTGTAGTGGTCCGATTTGGACAGTTCTTGGATGTAACAGTAGTAGGAGTCTTAGACTTTAACTTACGGGTAGTTTCTAATTTACAGGTCGTTAGTAAAATTTTATAAGGGTTATGTCAACTGGGGGTACTTTTTAGGACATTTTTTGTCATAAGTCCCAAATAACGCTTCGATGGGCTGAACCACTATTATGCCGTTACTCAGTAGGGTACCCTCTTTCATTTCTGCATGGAGGTGCCGACTCGTCCGGAAAGGGTTAAAACCGTCCGCTTTTCCCGAATTGGTAGACGACTTGCGTAAACGCCGTCCAAACAAAACCTGAGCACCAAACTTCTAGCAATTCCTCTGTTTTCGTTGATAGACCCTTATCCGCCGCTCAGACCGCTTAGCATTATTTTAGAAAAGCTTTCCCGTAAATTACGGTATAAATACATTTTTGGTGAAGAAAAGATTTCGTCCGAATTCCAATCGCATTAGCACACAATCAACCGAATGGCGGCGGTGGCTTTTTTGTCTCAACTAGTCCGGCTCCCTATTATTACGGTCGTAAACAGAAAACAGATAGCGCAATACAGAAGGCGGATTATTTTTTGAAAAGACTGATTGTATAGAGACGGATTTGGAGGGGGGAGTAAACAATGTGTCAGCATTAAGCTTGATTTGCAAAATCTTTATTTTTTGGTACGTAGGATCATCTTTTTCATGCGTAAGGCCATGATAAAAACTGTGGAACAAGATTTATAAGAACCTTGGCTGTTTCTTATGAGGGAAATGAGAAACGGTACATTCTGAAATATTGTTGATGATAGAAAGACATCGTTGTATGGACGTTCAACTCGGCTAAAAATAGATCTTTCGATGCCAGAAACTGTTGCCGAAGGCTCTGTCACAACAAAATCCATCGATACCAAACCAATTTGCGAGCACCGAAATATCTATTTTTACGGAAAATTAACTTCTCCACAACGAAGTCCTTCTTTGACAAACCTATTTTTGGACCTTTGCAAACTCTACAGAAATCTTATTTGCATTGAATGTAGGAGACGAAAGACGTAGGCAGCGATGTTTTGAAATCTCTTATAACGTAAATTCTATTGTAAAGGAATTCTATTGTAGTAAATGAAAAGATTTCCCGAGGAGACATTAATCCGCAATTATGGAAATCCGCAAGTATTTCGGCACCACATTTCGGAAATAATCAAAATCTGCAGACGATAATGCAGTGTGAGTGCTGACTAATCGCTCAAATTTTGCTTCCGTGAAAGGCGGGGGCAAGAAACTTCCGATTTGATCCAAAGAGGGCACTTGGGAGAAGACTACGTGTCACGATTCCGTGAAGAATTCCCAGAAATTAGCATAAACCGACGAATATTTTGATATAAATGTAATGGACCGATCGCTTTTCGGTCACTCGTTTCGGGTACAATAAACCAATTTGTGATTTGTTGGATGTTCTTTTGGATACAGTCCGGTGGTGGTCCAAGCGCATTGAAAGCGATTACGTGAGTCTATTGCCAGTGTCGCCGTTTTCAGCTAGAATTTTCTGTCTTGTCGGTTATTAGGGGTAGTTGAGACTAGGAGTAGCGAGCAATTTAGGGACCTCACAAACTTCGACTTATAGCTAAGTCTTGACATGGCGACCACTAGAAACCTCTCCTCGTCACCCCAACTCGCCTCCCGAATAGTTCGTTCGGAAAGCCCAAGCTAAGACTTCAGAGATCGATAAGTGACCTACCATGCCTGGCGTATGTGTTAAAAAATAAGTTGAGCGTCGCACTAAGGGTACCTCCCATACGAAGTACTACCTTCTCTTCGCAAGAAAAATAAAGTAATAAAGAGGAGAGAGACAATCAACAGACATATAGCGGGGTTTACAATACAGTAACCTGTCTGCCGACGCCAAACCGGTACGAAATTAAACCACTTTGTATTAAAAAAATAATAAAAAATCCCACTAAACATCCTGACTCACAACCCTAATACTATATTATACAAAGAACATGAGCTACGGTTTTTATTTTTATTTTTACGGTCGTATATACATTGTAAAAGCCCTAAGCGTTCTCGAAGCAGGCGTTTGCGGGAACGGAAGATTAATATCCGGTGGGAATGAGGATTTAAGCCGTAAAACAATGCACCCTACGATGTCTAGTCCAAGAGGCGCTAAATAGGCGCAGACCGTGCGCACGGAGATGACGGCTTACGCTGTAAAACAATATAGGCATACGACGTCTGATCCAGCCTTACTGTTATAGCGGAAAAAACAAATTAAGCTTGATGACTGTAAAACGAAAAAAGCCTTATCTTGGGACGGAAATGACCGTGTAACAGAACCGAAGGAGGAAGCTACTGGGGAGTGTCCCAGTGGATGCTCAAATTCTCAAAAAATTTTGTACAGTGGTGGACCTGATCCAGTGGCAAAAAACGTATCAGTTTGCATCCGGGAAGTATCAAAAAACGTAGCAAAATACCTCCCTTTTCCAGTGAAAAAACTCCGATTTCAAAAGCGAGCCCGCTCTTTTTCTTACTTTTTCTTTCTGCAGAGCCGTCGGTTTTTCCTGTCCACCTATGCCGAACAAAGGGTTTCGCCCGGGACAGTCGCTGTTCATCGTAATGAATTTCAAGTTCCTACTGTCAATGTTAGATCAATCCAAAACGAGGGAAAATTGGAACAGTTCAAGAAATCGTTGGAAACGGAAGTAATCAGCATTAATTGGATCCACTATACACGACTCTTTGGGTGCTTCAGGATGCAATGGTTCCTAAAGCCAGACGATACTGGCAAAAATCATGGCCTCCGATGGAGCGATCTTACCTTGACCGGACAATGGAAACCATTATGATTCACTCCAAGATTTTTTTGCGAGTGATTAGTGTAAATAAATTAAAATGGGAGGGGCGCGGTGTTTTTTACTTGGAGAGGGAGGCATTTTCGTACATTTTTTGATAGCTCCCGGATGCAAAATGGTACGTTTTTTGCCACTGGATCAGGCTCGGCACTGCACACAAGTCGGGCTCTTCAGCACCCGCCCGGTGCGTTAAAGTTTAACGGGCGCTAAAAACCAAGCCTGGACCGGTCGGTAAAGCCTAAGTAAAAAGTTCTGGTGACTTTGCGAACGAGTTACAGCTAGGATCACTTCCTAAACTTCTTTGAACTTTTCTTATCTCTTATTGTTAGCTGAGCCTAGTCTTTCGCCAGTTACCCCCTGTTCAAGATTGCCACGCTTCTGTAAATTTCTGCGGGCATCACTAACGGCTTTTGTAGTAAACAAGTTTAATCCCATTCCCCTCGTCAAATATCAACCTTACATGGTCTAGACCTGTAATGAGAGTTTGAGTCGTCAGCACAATAAAATGCCAAACGCCAGCTCGGATTAAGAGTTGAATTGTTTTTGCAACAATTGAACGGAATGGTCCGGAAAGTTGAGTAAGGATAAAAAGAGATTTTTTGTTCGCAAAGGAAGTGTTCAAAGTACTAGTCTGTCTGCAATGTCGTTGGAGTGATTTTGGCGACATGCACTGTGCGAAAATTAAAGTTTACAAATCCCGAATTCAAAAAAAACTTGGCAAAAAATTGGGCTGCATTTTTATGCGAATTACGCGAGATGGCTAGCATTTCCTTGCCAAAAATAGGATAGATTTTTGGTCAGCTGGTCAAAACTTGACATATTTTTTGAGCGTTGACTCGCACATAGCAAAAAAAAGAGTGATGGGTCCAAGTGCGACGTGCTAATCTTGGCGAAACTTAACAGAAATTAGGTTAATTTTTTCGGCGACATAAGCCAGACTTTTTGCTCGCGCCTTGAAAAAACGGCTGATATCTTTAAGTCCATAGAAAGTTGGCATAAATGTGGGCTTTTTGTGTGCACTTTAGCACGAAAAGTTATGTCCATTACCACAGTAACAAAAAGTATATATAGGTTGTTCCATAAATAATGTCCCTCTTCCAAGTATTTCCTCAAAGAGCAAAATTTGCCGCAGTAACAGCGATCTATTTAATCAAAATAATAATCGTCTGTTTGCGCACGCTTGGTAGAATGTACCAAGAGATTTTTTATGCCGGTAGCTTCAAAACTCCGGCTTCTGGAGCCGATGAAACTTTCAAAGGCCTTCTGAAGGGCGTCTTAATTGATGAGTTCCCTGTCACAGATGAAACGTGCTATATCCTTGAACAAATGGTATACTGTATAGACAACCCCTGACAAATACGCCGGACGAGGGAGAGTCTCGTATCTCCGTTAGTTCGGCTTTTGGAGGGCTATTTTTACAGTGCCTCTTACTATCAGGACTCCCCTAGAGGATATACTCCCGGACATATCTCTCTGACCACCCTTTAGCTGGGCTGTTAATTGAGCTACATGTTCCAAATTTTAACTGCCCTTTCAAGAAGAGGTGCAAAACATTTGGTAAAGCGGAATTTTCCATCCTTGCACTTTAACGGCAGTTTTTTCGACATTTTCAAAAAAAGGGTGGACAAAATTTTCTGATCACTTAGGTAAATTGTTCGCAACTGCCGAAAAATGTTTGCCACGGGGCTAAAACTGCTTATGCTGCATAGCACAGACGTACCGCATATATTTACGGCAAAAAATCGAGGAGTAGTAACATACGTCGCAAGGGCTTGTGCATTCTGCGCATTACGCGATTTTGTTAGTATACGACGGCTAGAGGTGGGCTAGAAGGATAAAAAACGCACAGGATTATGTAATTGATCACATATGGTCAATCTCCGTCCATCATACCGAGGGATATTAAGGATTTCATCAAGCATGTGCAAAATCATTGCAAAACTGACCAGCCGGCCGGACTTTAGCGGCCTGTAACTTTTTCAGAATCAGCCCAAACTGGTTGAAATTAAACATGGCTTAGCACTACACAATGAAGAATAAAGTTATATTAGTGCTGACCCGGCCTCATGAAATTTCGGACTGAAATTACGCGATAACGCAAACTTGAGGATTTTTTGGCAAATTCTGACCATTTTGTAATTACAAAATCGGAAAAGTTGCGTTTTTTTGGACTTTTGCGTTAGTGCGCGCACGAAATGCGAAGATAACGGGAGATTACTATCCCACGTTCTTCAGTATTCACCAAAGAGTACTGTAGGGGATTTCTAGACGGATTTAATAAAAACGCCTGCGGTTATGATCAATTATTCATAGATGGGCTACTCCTATGTGATTTTCTTAAGACGTTAATATCATATTTCACATTGCAAGGTAGTAAGATCTTGCATCACAACCTCCAATGAGTTCCTTATTACTTTTTCTGAAACAAAAAAGTCGTCCTTGCCGCATAGAGCGTGATTTTAACGAGAAAAAGAGCGCTGCAAGAATACGAGTTGCTTGAGGGCACACGCCGAATTTGGTGGTAAAAAGCATACCCATCGTCCTTGTAGGTCCCTTAACAGTGTTCAAAGATAACTGAACCATGTCGCTTACTCAAGAAGACTGAGAAAACTTTAGTTATTTTAGGTGATCAGAAAGTTTTGTCCACCGATTTTTGAAAAAACCTGCATAACTCGCCTAAGGACAGAGACACGAAAAACAATTTTATGTGGCACATTCTGTCTGTCATGACTAGTATACATGCCAAGTTTCAAAGCGATTGCGTTATATTGACTTGAGATATGGGTGGTCAGAAATTTATGTCCGGGAGTATACAATTCTCCCAAGCTCCTCAACACACTCTTCATCAAAGACAACAAAATTTACAATTGTTTAAAACCAAACAAATGAGTTTGTAAGGTACAACAGTGTAATACCTGCAATGTAATCACTGTGTACGTACGCTAAAACGGAGGATTAAACAAAAATGTGTACAAAAATGGGAAGAATTCGATAAAAAAGTCAAAGGTTAAGCCGACATCACATCAAACAGATAAACTGTTTTGATTCATTTTTTGGAAGAAAATATTTTTTTCGACAGTAAATCAGACATGGCAAAACGGGCCGGGCCGGGGACCCTTCGGGCCCCCGGCCCGGCCCCCTAGAAGTTGGGCCCGGCCCGGCCCTTTTCAAAATTTTCAAAGCCCGGCCCGGCCCGGCCCCGAGGCACCTTCGGCCCGGCCCGGCCCGGCCCTGAGGGGTCTTAAGGCCCGGCCCGGCCCGGCCCTTTTTTCATTACTCTAAATTTTGCGTTTTAATTGCTATTTTTTTTGTTTTATGATGTTACCACGAAGTTTTCGGCGTCTTACTTGATACAAGCGGCCAGTGGGTTCGATATAGGATCAATTTATGACCAATAATGATCAATAATTGGAGAATGTTTATCCAGATGTCATGGGTAATATAATTTACCCTCTCAAATGCTTTACATCGGTTTTTCCTGGAGTCTGGAGATGGATTTGGCAATCAAATGGACTGTCTGATGTTTTCAATTTACTTCCACGACCTTCTTACCTGTGATTCAATTTTCCATCTTCCAAAAAATCAAAAAATCATCGAAAATCTCAGAAATGTTAAAAAACATAACTATTATTTTTAAATCGTCAATCTTCTTGTGTTTCTGATATTCTTATTACATTTCCAACATGTCGACACTTTTTACGCCGCTCAATTCGTCCTAGCTCGGACGAAATCATCATGGATAATATCGGGGAAAACTCGAAAAATCGTCAAAAAATTAATATCAAGCTTCCGAAATAGTTCTAAGTCGCACATATTCTCATTCCCCAAGGACTGCTGGTCATTTTCCACTAAAAATTAAAATTTTGATTTTTCTACAGTAATCCATTTACTACGGTAATTCATAGTATCGTGGACGGAAAGATTTTAAAATTTGCACAGAGAATCTGCATGTCGTGAAACATAATTCCGCCAAGTTTCATCCAAATCCATCAACCGCTACCAAAGTTACTGGAGATTATAGTTTGCCAAAACTTCTCTTTTGAACCTTCAAAATCGGGTTTTCAACCCTATAGTAACTACTGGGCACATTTTGGAAACCATATCTCAAGCATAAATTGACCGATTCTTGACTTTTAAAAAGTAATTCTACTAAATCGAGTACTGCGAGCCAAGTTATGACGTTAGTTTTTGCCCTAAGGGGTCAAATATGGCCGAAAACACAATGCCAAAATATTGCCAAAATGGCGGGAAACGGTGTTTTTAATCGAGTTTGGGCGGATTTTTGTGTGTTATGGCTTTTGTATATACTCAAGATGTTATGCTTTAAATGTTGTATTTTTCACGGCAGGTTGAGGGTGTTTCATACTGAAAGTTCTAATCTCAGATTTTTAAGCAGAAAGTGGAATATCTCACCACGTTGGAACGTGAAAAACAAAACAATAACGCGAATGTGCTGCTCAGACACTTCTTCAACTATTCTAATCATGGAACCGCCAAGATCCGTTCAAAGAAAAACTTTCCCGCCATTTTGGCAATATTTTGGCATAGTGTTTTCGGCCATATTTGACCCCTTAGGGCAAAAACTAACGTCATAACTTGGCTCGCAGTACTCGAATTAGTCCAAATACTTTTTAAAAATCAAAAATCGGTCAACTTATGCCTGAGATATGGTTTCCAAAATGTGCCCAGTAGTTTACTATAAGGATGAAAAACCGATTTTGAAGGTTCAAAAAAGGTTTTGGAAAATATAATCTTCAATAACTCTGGTAGCGGTCGATGGATTTGGATGAAACTTGGCGAAAGTATAATTCACGGCATGAAAATTCTCTGTGCAAATTTTTTAATTTTTCCGTCCATCATACTATGAGTTACCGTAGTAGATGGATTACTGTAGAAAAATCAAAATTTTAATTTTTAGTGGAAAATGTCCAGCAATCCTTGGGAAATGAGAATATGTGCGACTTAGAACTATTTCCGAAGCTTGATATTGATTTTTTGACGATTTTCTAGGTTTTCCCCGATATTATCCATGATGATTTCGTCCGAGCTAGGACGAATTGAGCGGCGTAAAAAGTGTTGACATGTTGGAAATGTAATAAGAATATGAGAAACACAAGAACATTGACGATTTAAGAATAATATTCATGTTTTTTACACGTTTTTGAGATTTTTGATGATTTTTTGGAAGATGGGAAATTGAATCACAGGTAAGAAGGTCGTGAAAGTAAATTGAAAACATCAGACAGGCCATTTGATTGTCAAATCCATCGCCAGACTCCAGGAAAAACCAATGTATTGCATTTGAGAAGGTAAATTATATTATTCATGGCATCAAGATAAAAATTCTCGAATTATTCATCATTATTGGTCATAAATTGAGCCGGTTGCCCATTTATAACAAAGAACATACCAATATCCTTATGAACATACAGGTTTAAGCCAATGGAAGGTCATGGATTTGTAATGAAAAAAATATTTTAGACAAAATTAGTCGAAAAATAGTGAAACAATGTTCAAATTTGACTAAAAGTTAACTTTTAAAAACTTTTTCGATGTATTTTGTCCTTGCCAGCAAGGTTCTGAGTAGTAAATGAGGTTTTCCTGTCTTACAAACCGCTTTTCCTTCAAAAAACAAAAAATTTTTTGCTCAAAACAGAATGCCAAAAAAATTGGCACCCCAATTTTTCGTTGCAAGACAAAAAATTAAAAAAAATTTTTTTGAAGGGGCCGGGCCCAAATTTTTTCAGGCCCCACGGCCCGGCCCGAAAACCAAACCCAGGCCCCACGGCCCGGCCCCCGAGACGTTGGGCCCGGCCCGGCCCTTTTCAAAATTTCCAAAGCCCGGCCCGGCCCGGCCCGAAAGGGCCGGGCCGGGCCTGGCCGGGCCGGGCCGGCCCGGCCCCACTGCCATGTCTGCAGTAAATCCACTCTGGAGATTATCCCCGTGTTCCCTGAACATTGTTCGAAATTGAAAAAAAAAATTAGTAAACTGTGGGTGGATTAAACCAGGAGAAGTTCATATCACGCTGCGACGGCACGCTGCAGCTCTGAAATTTTGCTCGACAAGTCCACATTATTTTCCCGACAAACTGATATGGGTCTGTTGGGAAAATAATGAGCACTCCGTCGCATCGAAAATCGCATCGCCGCGAGGAAAATGAATTGTGTTGCGGCAAAACTAAATTTTTTCACTTTAGCAACACAACCGGCGCAGCCACATTGTGCTCATTATTTTCCCGACAGGAATCTTAAAATCGTCCATCATCGCTTGGCGACGGCTAGATGGAGATGTGACGAGAAAACGAGAAATTTTTTGGGCGACAAATCCACATTATTTTCCCGACAGACAGTTATGAGTCTGTCGGGAAAATAATGAGCACTCTGTCGCATCGAAAATCTCATCGCTGCCGAGAAAATAAATTGTGTCGCGGTAAAATCAATTTTTTTTCCAGTTTAGCAACGCATTGCAACGCAACCGGCGCAGCGACACTGTGCTAATTATTAATATTTTCCCAACAGAGTGATATGAGCTTGTCGGGAAAATAATGTGGCCTCGTCGCGATTTAAAATCGCCCATTCTCGCTTGGCGGCCGCTAGATTGATATTTGGTGCGCGACTGCGATGAAGCCACATTATTTTCCCGACAGACGGATATGAGTCTGTTGGGAAAATAATGAGCACTCTGTCGCATCGAAAATCGCATCGCCACAATGAATTGTATCAATGCGAAATCAATTTTTTTCCATTTCAGCGACGCGATCGGCGCAACGAAATTGCGCTCATTATTTTCCCTACAAACTGATCTTTACCCTCTCTTTTCTTTTGCCTCCCTTTTCCTGTGGCCTTTTACGACGCGGCAGGTCTTGGAAATGGCAAATTCTACAACGCGATTAATAAACAATAGGTACAAAGGAAATTTGGGAGCTAAAATTAGCAAATTCCGCAACTTTTCTTGTTTACTGGGCACTGCAAAACCCCACGTGGATCACCTGCATTCCACATAATACCCTTTCCGTGTGCGGCAGCACGAAAGGAACAGGTGCTCGTGTGTTAATGTCCTTTGTTCCTAAAAAGCTCTGAGCCGTTCTGAGTATGAGGCTACAGTAATTAGCTGCTGAATCAAAAAATTGGAAGAAAAAGAGTCGAGAACGTACGAGATGTTGTGGTAAAAAAAGTTTAAAAATTGGACCCAAGGTTACGAGAGAGAAATGGGATTTTTATGTTGCGTTTTGCCAAAATGTAAGAGATTTTGAGATCAAAGTTTAGGCGAAAATTTGAATATCAGTCTGTCGGGAAAATAATGAGCATAATTTCGATGCGCCGATCCCTCGCTGAAGTGAAAAGAAGAAATTTGACTTTGCAGCGACACAATTCATTTTTTCAGCGGTGTTGCGATTTTCTAAGCAACAGAGCGGTCATTATTTTCCCGACGGATCCATAACAGTCTGTCGGGAAAATAATGTGGATTTGCCGCCGCAAAATGTCTCGCATATCTCCAGCTAATCATCGCGAAGCGATGACACAATTTTCGATGCGACACAGTGCTCATCATTGCCCCCACGGACTGAATTTTTTTTTTGCAGGGGAATGAAGGTAGTGCTCCAAGTGCGACGCTCAGATTCTCTAAAATTTTGGGACACAGGTTGGGCATAGACCACAAATCAATTCCAGAAAATTTTAGCACGCGATTTGCTGGGACAGCCGAGACTTCAACGGGTTTTTTCGAGCGCTAAAAGCGGAGGCGGCCATGAGAGAAAATTTTTTTGGCCATATTGCTGCCAGTTTTCTGCGGAAAAAAATGTAGTTAGGATGCGACACCCGAAAAAGTTTATTGCACGGTGCAAAAAGTCGCAAATTACACAGTGCAAAATGCACTTTTTTCTCGCAGTGCATGTAGCAAAAAGTACTCTAACGATTTCGCGAACGGACTGGTACATAACTAATCACAAATTCCCGAATTTGCCTCAATTTGTGCTCTATTTATATGAACCTCCGCTTCCGTTCCAGAATCTTGGATTTACGCAAGTGATGCGGTCGAATGAAGCCGTTCCATTGCCGTCAATTAAAAGAAGTCATGACATATTTGGGATATTAATAGTTTAACTGAATTTTTAAGTTTTCCGGAGACCGCAAAGCCCGATACCGTATTTGGAGGAGCCTTAATTCTGTTTATTTATAAACCCGGTTGGTAAATAAGCGTTTCGTTTGATTTCAATGTTCTGTGACGCGAGCCTAGAACATAGAACAGTGAAGCCGAAAGCGGAGGAAAAATCAGTGTAACAAATTCATGTATGCCGTCCAGAAAGTTCGTTCGTTTTTATATTCATTATCATATTTTTACTGAAGATTATAGAGTTTCGTCGTGCGCAGCTTGCAGAGGAAGCACTCCAAGTGCGACGCTCAGATTTTGATGAATCTTGGCAAAAATTTCGATTAATTTTTTACAAGATATAGCCGAGACTTCTGGCTCGGGCTTTGCGGAAACGACCGACATTTTTAGAGAACTTTTTGGCGTACTTTAAATTTCATACCTATTTCTATCGTATAGGGCAATGTTCCACAAAAAATTAGGTTTTTCATGCAACACTGGCAAAGGCAGAGCCAAAAAGTAAGTTTATCTGACCGCACTCCCCATTTCGCGTACTGTCTCGACTTTAAAGGCCGTTCAATATCTCGACGGCGCCTGCAAATCGCGGGCTAAAACTTTCAGTCATCGAAATGTGACCCATGCTCGAGGTGTGCGCAAAATTTAAAGAAAATCTGAGCGTCACATTTCAAACACTTCCCTCGTTAATTTTGCCCTATATGTAGTTGACGCATGGGACCTGAAAAAGCTTAACGATAGCGGGGATTTCAAAAATGGCATCCATTTTTCAATATGGTACAAAGTTTCCGGAATTGATAGAACTCGATTTATAGGCGTGGCATTTTATCCCCTCCCACTTCAAAACAAATCTGTCATCTTTCACAATTTATGTTATCTGACATACTCGTCTCGAACGAACATGCCTACAAAACATAAATTGTTGTCTTCTTGCTCCCTTCGAGAGATTTCGAGACAATTTTTTTCTTGTTTGAAATTTTTCGGCGCAGAAAAACTAGTCAGACATTTTGCGAAATTGAAATCAATTTGTACCGAAAAATATTTTACAACCGGATGTGTCGAGAAAGAGCAGTGAGAAATACGGTGGCAAAGTTGAAGTTTGTCATAAAAAACGCACAACATTACGCTCCAGAATTACAGGGCTATTTCTATGACCTATATTCGAGCCTCCTGCAGTGGGGGACCTGATCCAGTGGCAAAAACCGTACCATTTTGCATCCGGGAAGCATCAAAAAATGTGCCAAAATACTTCCCTCTCCAAGTGAAAAAACTTTGTTTTGAAAGGCGCGCCCTTTTTCCTCCCAAAAGGAGCGGGCGCGCTTTTGAAATTTCCGAAGACTCATAGAGTTTCTCTAGATCCATTTCGAGCCTTAAAACTATCGAAAATCAGCAGTAAAAGTAAAAATTCGACAAATTTTGACTCCAAACGGCTTAAACCCGCATTGTCATGTCAAAAACTACAGTGGCGGATCTGATCCATTGGCAAAAAACGTATCATTTTGCATCCGGGAAGTATCAAAAAATGTAGCAAAATGCCTCCCTCTCCAAGTGAAAAAAAACTTCGATTTCAAAAGCATGCCTGCTCTTTTTGTGAGGGAAAGGGCGCGCTCTTCAAAACGGAGTTGTTTCACTTGGAGAGGGAAGCATTTTGCCACATTTTTGATGCTTCCTGGATGCAAAATGGTACTTTTTTGCCACTGGATCAGGTCCCCCCTGTAGTGCTCATTATTTTCCCGACAAGCCGATAGATTTGGACCAAGTTTTATTTGTCCCACTTGGGGTTCTTTCTATGCAGAAATTGCCGTTATTTTGTGCAGAATTCCCGTTGTTCGTCAACAAAATCTACAAAAAATATTCGTCACACATGACAAGTATAATTAAAATCTCATCGAGCAGTTCGTTTGTAATGAGATTAACTTTCACTTATTATACCTAATTTCCCAACACGATAGCAAAATTGATGACAAATAACGTACAAAGTCTTGAACTTACAATTCAATTTTCTCAACAACTCTAATGCAATATCAGCACAGGAAAACAAACAAAGCGAATGCCGCATAATTTGGTTATGAGGCTGCGTCACGCAAAAAAACTTAATCGTTAAGATATAAAGTGCAATGTACAAAAATGTGGGGAAATACAAATGGAGACACACATCATTACAAAGGAAGGACATAACCCCAAGTGAGATGGTCGGATTTTCTTTAAATTTTGGAAACATATTGGGCATGGGCTACATATCAATTCCTGGAAGTTTTAGCTCGCGCTTTCTAGGGGCAGCCGAGATATTCAACGATCTTTGCGGCTGAGAGAGTATGCGAAGCGTACAGAGCGGTTAGGGAAAATTAAAAACCCTTTTTGGCCATATTTTTTACAGTATCGTGAGGAAAAAATGATTTTTTGGGGGCTCCGGTAGTTGAGCCCCCCACGAAAGGTAGTTCAAACCCCCACTGTTTTGCCCGTTTCACACCCCACATAATGAACAAATTAGAATAATACAAAAAATGTAAGTGGGGGTTTGATCTACTACGTTGGGGGTTTGATCTAAAACGTAGAGGGCTTGACCTAAAACGTAGGGGGCTTTTTCTAAAACGGAGGGGGCTTCATCTAAAACGTAAGGGGCTTGATCTAAAACGTAGGGGGCCTGTGCTGGACCATACAACTTGGATTAATTCTTTGAAATAAATTTTGGGGTTCAGAATGGACGAGGGGGGTTGTACTGGGTTATGGGGGGCTAAACTGGACTGGGGGGCTGTACTACCTTAGCCCCATTTTTTGTGGGACATTACAACAGATTGCCACTGTTACGGAGCCGGAACCGAAATTTTGACCGTGGCAATCTCGGGACATTACTACTTGTCTTTCCGGAAGGTCGCCAGACTGATTTTTGGCGTTTGCACTGTGCGAAAAGAGTAAATTTGGCCGCCGGCAAAAGGAATTGTATTGTGACAAAATGAAATTGTTTTTTTACTTCAGCCACGCTCTTGGCGTAGCGAAATTGCACTCATTATTTTCCCGACAGAGTACTAGTCTTCCCAGAAAGTGCGTAGACTTAAAAAGATTCGGCCTTTTTTTCTTGCTGCGCGAACCATCCTTTTTCGAAACATTTTGCACTCTGTGCGAACCGCAACAAAATGTCCATGCACTTATGAAAATACTAGTGTATAATGCTTCCAGGAGCTCTTCCTGGAGGCCATGGAAGCCCTTCTGGCTATGGAAACCAGTACCGTATTTTTACTTCGTATTCGTTTTGTATCATCTTTTCCCCGATGACAAGATATCCCCACAAAATCACGGTGAAATTTCGTCTCGCCAAACGCCTACACTCTCGGAAAACTAAGAAGACATGGAAATGGAAAAATTTTCAAACATTTCCTTCTACGTCATCGCCTTTCGAGGAGATTGAAGATGCTCGCCGAGCTGCTTTCGTTATCAAAACTTGTCACAAAAAATTGTTTTTGGGCGTATAGAAAGAAACAAACAACATTGAATGTTTACCTTGAGCGGGGCTACAGTAATCTATAAATAGTTTTTCAAATTATTTATAGTTTTCTTATTTATATAGGCTCGGCAATTTGAGCTTAATATATACGAAAAAGATATAAATTGTAAATTGGAAAAAATGAAAGGACTATATTTGCATTTATAGTAGTAATTGGGAAAAACCACGTTCAATGTAAAAGCGGTTGTATCGTTATTCGTTTTTTTAGTTATTAAGACTTTTTGGAGCTACTAGCTACCCATTTTTTATACTAAAAAAGTACATTTGCGGGGGTAGCCGGCCCTTGCCGAGTTAAGAAGAATTTGAAACGGTCCGAGCCGGGATTTTCGACTCACTTGGAAGCCATGTCTATTCCAAGTTGGTGCTGTGCACCCACGAGCAAGATTTGAAGTTGGAAACGTGGTCAAAGTTCGACGTTTTTTACCGTTCATGCAGTCTTATTTTTCGGTGTAGGGCACGCATGAAAAAGCGAGCTTTAAGTCGTATTTTTATCGATCTAATCAGCTTTTCTAAACGAATCTAATTCATCCAGATTTTTCCCTCTAAATACCCTCCGCATTTTGTGCACTCTCTCGTCAGCAAAACTTGTTGAATATTTAGCAAAAATTTTCAAGAATTTATTTGTGGCCAATGCCTAACACACATACGTGCAAAATTCAAGGAAAATCTAAGCGCTCGACACACATACCAGAAAAAGAAGATAAAAAAGTGACATTATACCGCTTTATTTATACAGCAATACAGTAACGACGCGCCGTTTCCAACCGACCACTCAATAAATAATTCAATAATCAACGTTTTGTCGCAACGTCGAAATGATCCAGACGTTCGCGACATTATCCACAGTCAAAAAACCAGGGCTCACAGTTCTCGAAAGTGATAAATAATTTGTCATTCCGACACGGCCACACAGCGGTCCATTATTCGGCCGCATTGTTTGAAGGTTTATGCAGATTTTTGCATATAAGATTAATGAAAAATATTGCTCGTATTTGACGGCGTATGAATTATTTAATGACGGAAAAAATGGGGGAAAACGTGAATCCCAAGAATTTAAAACGGCGGCGCACGTCAATGGACGTACCACAATTCTGCGCCAAGTCTCCGCCGTGACTTTGCCGTCTGCTTTGTGTGACCCGAACTGTTGTCAACCCAAAAAGTCGGTACGCGGAAAAGACCCTGTCGTAGTAAAAAACCTATAAGCGATGAGTCGGCTCCGGTCAACGAATTTGTCATCTTGATGTGTTGTCAAGACTTACATATGAGTCGAGGTATAGGATGGCCCCTAACTTGCCCGCTACTATACTGGTTGACAAAATTTTCTTTCCACCTCGTATCTCGGAAACCGCTGGGCCTAGAACCTCAAAATTCGGCATAGAAACATCATGGGACAATCTAACGCCATACCCAAAAAATCATACCATTTGATGCACTTTCAGTGCACTTTTCACGCCAATTTATTTTCTTCAAAAACTATTTTTGTGAGCTGCGCCCGAGTTTGTGAGAATGTTGGTTGCCATTTTATACAAAGAAGGCAAAAATTCCGTTTTTGGTGAAAGCAACCGGTGAAAAGAGAAATTAGTGCAGAATTTTAAGTGTTTTCAGAAAAAAGGACTGTACTACCGCATCTTGGCAACTGTTGCGCAATAATTAAGGGTAAAAATTGAGATTTTTTCCGTTTTATTGAGAATCCTTTAAATCAACAAGAAAAATGAGATAAATTAGGAAAATATAATTAAGATGTAACATCAAGATCACCTGATCACCTTCGGCATTGGACTCGTAGATTTTTTGACTGGATTTGCTGGATTGACTTAGTCTTGACTGGTTTGAATCAGGGTTTGATTGAAACTGACTGGTGTTGTTGATGGCGATTAAAAAAATCCGGCACATGAAGAACTGTCGATCCCGTTTGTCAACTCTTTAATTCGCCACTTTCCCTGAGGCAGTTGCCACGGCCGCCCGTTCACGCTGACCATTCATCGAGGCAGTAGGAGTCCTCCTAGGAGTCAACGAAGCATTTATGATGTCATTTAGAGCGTTCTGCAAGCGAAAACACCAAAAAAACTCAAAATTTCCATTTTTTTGCCCTTAGGACCCTTATTTTGAATCCATTTTTCTCAAAAAGTACGCTGCCGATTTCCGAATTTTCAACGGCATTTGAAAGCGCACGTTAGATTCTATGTAATATCTAAAAACGCTAGCAATCTCAGAGAAAAAACATACCTCATTGGTGGAAAAGGTGAAATTTCCATTATTTTGGGTTACTGTAGAATCGTCCTGGTCGGCGGTCAATTGCTTCAAGCGCCTTGGATTCACGCATCTTCTGGAGCCTCAGATCCCGCTGTCTCTTCCTGTCTAGGTTGACATTCCTGAAGGCGTTGATTCCGCTCTCAGATTGCGAGAATAAGTCAAAACTCATCTGGAAAAATTTAAAATTTCACAATTTTTGACTTGTAACACCCGCGGCTTCTCTGAAAGTTTTAAAAAATTATGCCCATCTGATAGAGCATGAAAAAATCTACAATTCTATAGACTCAGAAGTTAAGGTACCGAGCCTCAAAAAAAAGTTATGAACGAAATAAATTACCTTACTCCAGGGGTAAACATTAAAGATGCCGCCAAATATGGCAGAGATTTATTTTGTATCTGTCTTGAGTGTACATTTTTCGATTTGTCTGTTATTCTTCTTTACTTTGTGCAATTTTTGCGATGATTGACTTTTTTTCTGCCAAGATACGGTAGGTGTTTTACTGAGGGAAACACTTGACCAAACGGGCCAGGGAGACACTTGGCACGAATTATTTTTTTGATTTTTTATAGAAGAAAATAAATTGGCGTGCACTTTTTATGCAACCGACAAAAAATGAGGTGACAAAATTTTCTTTCCACTTTGGAAAAACGTTTGTAAATTAAAAGCCAACGGCATGATTGTGGTATCGTTGTGATCGCGAAGATGTCCTCTTTCTATCCATGTCACAATTTTACAGGAGTTTTCGTTTGTTCGCCCTTGGGCGTCTGCTCATCATTGCGTTGTCCGTTTTCGGCCTAATTGGTGAACAGAGAAGCTCGCAGAAGGCCCAAGGAGATGAAACTGCCCTTAAAAAATCTGGTATTTATGTCTGCAACATTGTTTACACCGGCATTAAAATTAGATTTAATTTAAGTGTGTTGCATGGGAAAATGTGCACTTCCAAGGCTCTCGTTGCCAGAAAATTACGTTATTATGGGAATACTGCAGATAATTCAAATAACTTTTCCTGCTGATATATTTTCTATGATACTGCAGACTTTAAAAATATCGAAGATTTTAGTATCTGATGTCGCGCTTAGGTGTGAGCAGAAGAATTGTTCCCCATGCCCCATGTGCAAGATTTGCAACCCTAAGCTTCCCGCGCGAGCTATTTGTCGTGGCAAAAAACGTTAAAGGCGGGTCAATCTCAATGTATTAAAGTAGTCTGGCAGTCAAATTTCCCAATATATCAGGTCTAAGTTATGGCAATGCCTCTTTGTCATGTAGTGCAACAACCTGTATTACCTAAGACAACATATACCACAGGGGGTAAGGTAAGACGGTAGGCTTCAACACATACGGGCGTATAATACCTAAAATACGAAATATGTACTGCAAAGGCATGTCATTTGGACGTTTCCATTCTGTACATAAGCAATTTCCCGGTTCCGCGCACCCTAGAGGTGGCGCTTTTTCCCATGCAACACACTTACATTAAATCTAATTTTAATGCCGGTGTAAACAATGTTGCAGACATAAATACCAGATTTTTTAAGGGCAGTTTCATCTCCTTGGGCCTTCTGCGAGCTTCTCTGTTCACCAATTAGGCCGAAAACGGACAACGCAATGATGAGCAGACGCCCAAGGGCGAACAAACGAAAACTCCTGTAAAATTGTGACATGGATAGAAAGAGGACATCTTCGCGATCACAACGATACCACAATCATGCCGTTGGCTTTTAATTTACAAACGTTTTTCCAAAGTGGAAAGAAAATTTTGTCACCTCATTTTTTGCCGGTTGCATAAAAAGTGCACTGAAAGTGCATCAAATGGTATGATTTTTTGGGTATGGCGTTAGATTGTCCCATGATGTTTCTATGCCGAATTTTGAGGTTCTAGGCCCAGCGGTTTCCGAGATACGAGGTGGAAAGAAAATTTTGTCAACCAGTATACTAGGATCTACTACCCATAATATTTAACTGACATCCCACGACTAAAAAACTCTAGCTGAAATAGCCGATACCGACAATCACTCACAATAATTGATTCCACTTTGCATCGACACGACCGGACTGGATCAAACGGAACTTCCAACAGACTTCACAAAAATATGTTTATTTCACCAACGAGTGACCGAAAAGCGGTCGATCCATTACATTTATATCAAAATATTCATGTTTATGCTAATTTCTGGGAATTTTTCACGGAATCTGAACAGTGTGTTGGGTCAGGCCATACAGCCCTGAAAAATCGTAGCTGCGCTTTGCAGGGACGCGGGTCATCGCAGAAAAATGCTTCGACTCTTCGAAAAAAGAGTGCAGTTGCGCGCCAAGTCCCCAGTCGTGGCTAGCCGTCGCACGTCAAACTGACAAGGAAAGTACTTTTATGGGGGCTCCTACTTTTTGACGGGACATACCTCAAAAAATCAGAAAAAATGTGCTGATTAAGGATATATAAATCTTAGCTGCCCATTTTAGGTTTTTAGGGGTGAAAACTCAATCGGAAGTTGACTTAAAGTCCTATATGAACCCCTTTTCGCTTAATGTTTCACAGGTTTACAATTTTTATTTTGGCTTAAAATTATGTTTATTGAGTTTCTAAGCCGTAATAAATTAGTCTTGGCCCAAAAATTTATTTTTCCGACCTTCACCTTCAAAAAAAGTTGATTCAGCCCAAAAGGGAAATCGAACCCGTGCGGCGTCCACACTCTTGATTCCCAGACTACGGCACTAGCCACTCGGCCACACCGCTCTCTTCCGAAGGAAGAGACCGACTGCGCTTTTTATCGTTTCGAATGCATGCGCCTTTTGTAGGGAAATTGAGCCAGTTTTTGGGCATTTTCACCCCTAAAAGCCCAAAATGGGCAGCTAAGATTTATATATCCTTGATCAGCACATTTTTTCTGATTTTTTGAGGTATGTCCCGTCAAAAAGTAGGAGCCCCCATAAAAGTACTTTCCTTGTGAGGTAAGCTAAAACAGTCCGGTGAATGGATTGGCAATTTGCCAAAAAAGGACGCGAAAAAACGTTTTGTCGGGGAAGAAATGGGGAATTTTTGGGGCGAGAGAGTGCGTTTTTGCGTGTCTTTTTTCTCTCTTTCTCTGCGAAATAGAAGAAGTGTAAAAAACCGATAGCGAAGAGTCTATTCCGGTCACCGGACTCCCCAGTTTGATGTGCGTCGCAAAGCTATGATCGTCGAATCCTAGGCGCGGTGAGCCGCAACTATCGGTCTGTCGGGAAAATCACGGCGGGTCGTCGCAGCAAAAAGTCTCGCTTCGCCGCTATCGCGCACCAAATTCCCAGCCGCGGCTTGCAGATGCTGGGCGATTCCGTGGCGTGACGATCCGCCGTTATTTTCCCGACAGACTGATAAATTTTGTTTTCGCACATTGTCGCAAAAATCACTCCAGCGACTTTGCGAACGGACCATATCTCTGGCATCATCTACACTTGTTACATTTTTGCACCGATAAATCTTTGCTCTGAGCAACCAAAACAGCCTCATCTTTTATGCAGCTATGACCTTCCTCCTGCTTACTTTCCCATGTTTCTGCTCGCATGCTAAACTTTTCTTATATCATCGAAAATAATAATATATTTATCATTAATTAATGCTGACCCATACGTGAGAATGGATAAGATATAAAATGTTTATTTTTTACATCCTTTTTCATTCGTATTGGATGATAGAGGAAGTAGAGTTGTTCCACGACAGATGCGTCATGGCCTACAAAACGTAGTTTGAAAAATATGCGCAATTTTGAAAGTGCAAGGAATGTTTATGACTTTGTAAGCAATAATTATGTAACGCCGTTTATGTCAGTGAAATATTCGTGAAATGTGTTGGACTTTTAGCGCAAAGAAACGTAAAGTTTTCTGATACCCAACGCACAACTTCTACTTTTTTTGTGATGAGCGCCAGAAATACTTTCCAAGCTTCTTTAAAACGGATTTTATGCTTGACTTTGTCTTTTTAAGTCCAACAAATCACCAAAATGCAATAAAAAATCATTAAATTCCAAATTTTTGACTATTCAAGCTTTCGTTGCGGGACTAACCCCCCACGTCCAAATTTTACAAAACCCCTCAAAAACTCTTCAAAATAAGTTTTTTCGACACAAAATTTTTTTTTGTATTTTTTTCCACGCGAAACTGGCAAATTTGTGGGCAAAAAGTGTTTCGTGACCGCTCTCCGTTTTTTGCGTACTCTCTCGGCCGTATAGATCGTTGAAGATCTCAGCAGTCCCAGCAAGGCTCGAGATAAAACTCTCAGCTTTTCAAACTTGACCTTTTAGTAATTGATATGCAAATTTTGAAAAAAATCGGTGCGTCGCACATGGGACACTTCCCTTGTAAAATTGGTTCAAAGTCCGAACGCCACAGCCCAAAATCTTTTTCTACTTGAACCCTTCCTAAGCATTAGGAATGGCTTCTCGTTTCCTATCATAACTACCCACATAACCGCTCAAATTTTTCGAAAATCCTCCCTCATTATCTTAGGGGTCAAAAGAATCCCTTCAATTTAAATTTCCTCCTTTTTAATCCCAAAAAAAACGCGTGCAAATCCCTAAACTTTTATGTGACAATAATGATATTGCGCCCGAAAACGGAAGGCGTTCTCAGGGGTATTCGTCATTGAGCATTGCTCATACATACATTAGCAGACATTATACGGGATTAAACTCGGTTATAGCTGATAAAAACTAAACAAAACATATAAAAACATGGCCAAATGATTTCATGGGTGCGTGAGGAATATGTGCAATCCGAAAAGTTTTGAAACAAAATTTTAGCGACACCTAAAATAAAGTTTGAATACAAAATTAGAGGAATTGTATCGGTTTGTCGGGAAAATAATGAGAAAAATGTTGCGTCAATCGCATCGCTGAAGTGAAAAGAAATTCAATTTTAAGTCATTTTCTTGGCGATTCATGATGCAACAGAATGCCCATTATTTTTCCGACGGACTGGTAGTGCATTCGCAAAGTCGCTGGAGTGATTCTCAGGTCCTTAAAAGCACCAGGCATACCCCAGCAGGATCCATCAACCCTTCCTCGTGCAATATCTTGCCATTCGACGAGAAGAACCCCACTTCGTCTGCATCCCGCGAAGAAAGCATTGCCGCACGTTGGTATTCCGCACCGAGCAGTCATCGATGGGTGGTAAACAAAATATAAGATACTGTGGATTCAGGGAGAAAGAATTTTGGCGTTTGACCGAAAAAATAAAAAAGTTAGAGCCGATTCAAATCGGGCCCCAAGAAGAAACCCTGTAATTTTTTGTGAAACTAAGGACTTTGGTTTGACAAATAGCTAGCGTACAGTAAACACAACATCGTCCCAGATCTTCATTCTGTATTACGAAATGCACCAACATCCAGAGTACGGTGGGTAAAACAATGTCGCCTACTCGTCCCAGAACTCGCAAGATGTATATTATATGTAAACTCCCACAATGGTCATGCAGCAATTGCACTTGTAATGTTGTCGTTTTTATTTCGTGTCAAATATTCCCAGGGTGTTTCCGCTGGGAATGTTTCCAAGCTAAAAATATTGCTTTGGGGAGGTTGGCGGATCACATGAAACAAAGCATTGCATAAAAATTTGCTGTGGAAATTACTTTCATCCGCAAGATTTTGGATCATCAAAAGTTCGAAAAGCATCAAAGTTCGAAAAAAATTATTGGTATAACCTAAGAAGCTATGTCTGTCAGTCCGTCGGGAAAATAATGAGAACAATTTCGCATCGAAGAACTCATCGCCGCCGAGAAAATGAATTGTGTTGCGGCAACATCAAAATGCTTTTCACTCTAGCGACGTAATTAGAGCAGCGACATTGGGCTCATTATTTTCCCGACAGGCTCGCACCACACTTTTTTAAAAGTGCGTAGACTTTTTTTGCACACCGCAAAACCACATTTTGGCTCTGCGATTCTTCAAGTGGACGGTGCAAAAGGTATTATAGAAAGCGCGTTACGGAAAGCTTTCAACAAAGAACCGACAAACTCTTGAAAACAGTAGGGTTATGGTAGAAAAATAGCGAACAAAAAGAGAGAGATTTTGACCCGAAGGATGCCATTTTATTTCTATCAGTCTGTCGAGAAAATAATAAGCGCTCTGTTGCATCAAAAATCGCATCGCTGCCGAGAGAATGAATCGGCAAAATCAAATTGCTTTTTACTTCAGCGACACAATCGGCGCAGCGACATTGCCGCATTAACTTCCCGACAGACTTTTTTCATCTACAAAGATCGTTTAACACAGCTGCTGTTTCTGGAAAGCGCAGGTCAAAGTAACCATCAATTGAAGTCTCTCATCTCTCTCTCTTCATTTTGCTTGATCTCTCTTGACGAGAGCTTTTGAGCCCTCCGCTAAAACTTTGGAGTTTTAGCGGGAGCTCCACAAAGCTTCCAGGAATCGAACGTAGCCTACTCTACGAAACGACGAAGACGAATACAGTAATCCGGCCGCCGTATGCATGATGACGTCATTCATATTCCGTTAGAAACCCATCCCCAGCCATAGATCACCTCTCATAAAACGCGTTGAATCAGCGTGTCAACCCGCTCTCCTCTCTGTCGCTGATAATGTTTACGGACTCAAATAATCACATTCAAAGCCGCCATCATATAATAAAATTTCGAATATTATAAATGGGAAAGCATGGAGCAATCCAAACATGTATCGATTATAATGTTTGCGGGCTCCGCAAATCGCATATTTTACGGGCTGAATGTCTTGATTGCGAAAACAAATTGAATCTTTAAAAATTCGTGGTATAAAAATCCGAATTTATTTGGTCATTTAGCATTTTGATGTTCCGATTTGACGTCTTTTTTATATATCTTTTTTAAATTTTTATTTAATGAATTGGTATTTGTATTATTTATATAACTGACTTTAATGCCTAACAAGGGAAGTACCCAGTGTGCGATTTTTGGATTTTTACATACGTCGGGAACAGGCTACATTGGACATGTCTCCTAGGCTCCATGGCCGGGATTTTTGTGCCTGGCCGGAGTCAGCCCATGCTCGATTTTTATTGCTTGCAGATTTTTAAAGATAAAGGGGGACCGTTAACAATCTGTCGGGAAAATAATGAGCACAATTTCCGACTGAAAGTGAAAAGCATCTTGATTTTCCCGCGGCCCAATTCATTTTCTCGGCGGCGATGCGGTTTTCGCTGCGAAAGAGTGCTCAATATTTTCCCGACATTGATAAAGTCGCAATTTCCTCAACATGCAGTGTGTGAAAACAAAAGTTCAGTTTGCACTGTGCAATTGTAATTCTTTGCTTTTTGCACCGTGCAATTGGCTTTTTCGGCCGACGCCGGCACCGAAGGCGGGTTGGCCATACCTATTTCGTCTCGGCTTCAACACGGGAGTTGTCTAGGCCATTTGGGGCTGAGAGAGAGAGAGAGAAAAACGCGGAAAACAGTCAGAGAGAAAATAGTTTTTGCCCATATTTTCTCCAGCTTCGTGGTGAAAGAATAGATTTTTTGTAGAAAGATTACTTCTATCTATGGTAGAAATAGGCGTAAAACTCTTCATTCCAACATTCACAAAGAAGTCTCATTTAAAAATCCCTTGGGTTTCTGCAAAACGCAGAAAATTATTCAAAATTTTTCCCAATTTTCGCATTTCCTCCTGTAAATACGTGGGGAAGAGCAAGTTTAAAAAGAAAGACGCTAATAGGAAAGGTAAAAGGAGTTTTAATTCAAATTACCCGGAAATGCGCCGTAGCCCACGTTCTTTAAGTGACCTTCAACCTGTTGCAAAAAAAAGGTTCCCTTCTCAAGTGAATCTGACAAAAATGGGCGCTAATTTTGTTGTTGTTCTATACTTTTATTTTGAGAACAACCTGAACTTTAGGGGTGAGTTCGGTATCTTTCGATCGCGTTCTTTGTGCCATTTGGAAAAAGATTTTGTAAAAAAAAAACTAGCGGATCTGAGCGGTTTACGTAAAAAAATTCTCAAGACTAAATCCACATTATTTTCCCGACAGATATTAAGGAAAATTGCTAAAAATTGAGTGAATCATCGGCTCATTCATGAGACTATTGCTTTTGCGCTTTTCTACATAACCTTGATTCACACCTTTGCATAACCAAAACATCATTCAAGACTGTTATTTTACGAAATTTGCATACTAGGTTTGGCACGAATAGACCTAACGAAAAGGGCACCTTGTGAAGAAGGAACCTGGGCAAAGTGCTCACATATGCCCTCATTTGGGCAAAGAGGGAATCATGAGGAAAAAGTGATATGGTAAGGGGGACCAAGGCGGATTTTTCAAGAACGTATTTTTTTGATTTTCCAAAAAAATGATATGGTAAGTCGGTCGACTTTTTTTAGAATTATGAATAAAAGGGGACATAAAGAACCACTTTTTGACAAAGCGTCTTACCTCAAAACATGAATATTGCTGATAAATGTTTACGTTTTCTCCAGGGCACAGAGATATGTTCAAAAAGTCCGCCTTGCTCCCCCCTTACCATACTGTCTTTTTTTTCAAAGTGCCCTCTTTGCCCAGATGCCCTGTTCGTCCAGATATCGTCTTTGCCTGGGTACCTTTTTCTCCAAAGTACCCAATCGCTGGATCAAAGATGCTCCCCGTTAATTTATTGCTACCATCTGATTTTCAATTCCGCGGTGGAACATCGCTCTTTTTCTCCGATTCCCAGCATGCAAAATGCCCCGACTTTGTCCGGAATCTCCAAGGACAGCTAATTTATTTTCTGCCTAGGTGTTTATGCAAGAGGTTGGGTGCAATGACGTCGCATTGTATGAGTTGAGGGTGGTGAGGTCAGCCGTTGTTTTTAACGACCGTTTTGTTGGTGAGTAAGGCCATTTGTGTGGGATATGGGGTTTGTAGTCTCTAGAGAAGCTTCTTGTAATCTGAATGCGAGACATTTTGCTTTTTTTGAATCCTTATTATTTTCCCGACAGACTCACATCAGTCTGTCGGGAAAATAATGAACATTTTGTCTCGGCTGAAATGACATTAAAATGTTATTTTCCCGACAGACTGGTAGCATAAAACCCTCATTTTTGTCTGGCCGACTCTCCGTATTTAGCATGTTCTCTTGCAGAAAAAAAATACTTTTTTTTGGAAACTTGCCCTCTACGGTAAGAATAGGCAATGAAAATATACGTCATAATCGCAAAAAAGTTCAACATTTTTCCCAACTTTCGGCCTAAAAATCTCGGTTGTTCCTGCATAGCCCGAGCTAAACATCTCGCATGTATGTATCGTACAAAAAAACGTCTGAATTTGTGCCACGTTGCAGCAAAATCTGCGTGACGCACTTGGGGTACTTCCCATGTGCTATATAAGCCAATAAAAGCGCAAAAATTCAAGCCGGTACTTTTTCTGTTTAAAATTCGATGTACAATAAGTAACTTTATTGTGCTTTCAAGAAGTGAGTTTCCGAACTCCAATAGAAGTCTTTGATAGTGAAGCTCCTTGTGTCTCATTAATGCAGACAAAGCCTCAATAGAGCCTAAATGTCACATAAATGTCAGGTTGCTAAAGTGTTTGAGGAGGCGTCTATTGTTCGTACTCGATCGTCTCGATTGTCTGGCTTCACTTGATCGTTCGTTACAGCCACTGTACTAAAAGTTATTATCAACTACAGTGAGATCTGATCCAGTGGCAAACCACGTATCATTTTGCATCCGGGGTATCAAAAATGTGGCAAAATGTGTCCCTCTCCAAATGAAAAAAACTCAGATTTCAAAAAAGCGCGCCCGCCCTTTTTTGAGGAAAAAGGCACGCCTTTCAAAACGAAGTTTTTTAGTTGGAGAGGGAGGCATTTTGCCACATTTTTTGACACTTCCTGGATGCAAAATGGTACGTTTTTTGCCACTGGATCAGGTCCTCCATTGTAGGTGCCTTTTCATACAAGTCTCGGGAGATTTTGTAGAATTAAGTGTCGATTTTTTCCTACGTGCTTTTTGTGGTCGATTTTTCCTACTTGCTTTTTAATGGTCGATTTTTCTTGCTCGCGGATTTTCGACGGGTACCTAAAGAGAGACTGCAAACAACTTGTCGGGAAAATAATGAGCAAAATGTTGCGCCGAGGACAGAGTGTTCCATATTTTCCTGAAGGACCGATAAAAAAGAAAAAAGGGAAGTGTTTCAAGTGCGACGCTCATATTTTCTTTGCATTTTGCTCACCCTTTGTGCAATTTTGCATTGACAACCCCCTGCTACCGATAAGTGAATGCATCTATTGAATTCATCCGCAGCTTTGATAGTTACGGCTGCTTGTTTTCACAAAAAATGATTTCTGAACCTTTCTTTTATTTTGGCCAAAAATTGACCACTTACACCTCAAAAATTGTTCCTTATAAATTTTTATTGTACAGAAGTCTAGTTTGGCAATGTAAAACAACTCGCACGCTAGTGTATGCCCGCCTGTTTGAAAAATCCTAAGATTCTAAATTTCCCTGGGGTTTCCCTGAACACAGAGTTCAACGATCCTACTCGTGATAATCAATGGGTTCTTGATCTCCAGACTTTTGTTATTTGGGCCTGGAATTTGAACTAAGCGAAAACCTTTGATAAAATATGCAAATCTTTACAGATCAAAAGACAATTCGTTGAACTCTTGCCGATGAAAACACGCTCACTTTTTGCGGAGTCTATTTAACCCGTTCGGTTTGGAATTTGGTTTGTTCGTTGAGGGGTTTTGTACGTTTTTGTGGGCTTTACTTAGCATCTTTATGTCCACTGCTAGCTATGCAATGTGTGATAAAGATTGTAGTCGGTTCACTTAATTTTTTGGATACTTGAAAAAAATATGGGTTTGAGTTGAATTTTACTACTTTTGCCACAAAGTCCGTAGAATTTTAATCGGTGTGTGTTTTTTCGCGCCACTGCAACTTTCCGTTTTTACACTAGCGACATGCACTTTTCTGCGAGCGCACCCCGAGAAAGCAAGCCGTCGCTTTGCGATCGCTAGCTGCAGCTGGAGATTTGTTGCGTAACTGGGCTAGAGGTGGCAATCGGGCTCGGCCGGCCCGGCCCGGCCGGGCCCGGTGATTGGGCCGGGCCGGGCCGACACTTTCGGCCCGGCCCGGCCCGGAAGGTAGATAAGTAAAAAATTTTTAATGCTAAACCAGCAAAATAAAGCACAAATGCTTTGTAGAATGGATGGAAATTAGATTAAACCTTTTTTGACTTATACGCTGTTTTACTACCTTTTAAAATTATGTATTTGTATATGTAACTTATTATGTATATGTAAAATCCCACCCAAATATGTATGCAAGGGTCGGGCAAAAATCTTCGAATTTTTTTATGATAAATTTAAAGATTTCACTGTAATTTTGATTCCTTGATGTAAATGAAAGTGTTTAAACAGTTTTTCGTTAAAGATGTACCTTATAACGTCCATACTTTTATATAGCTAATTTCCTATAGGATTAAAAAATTCAACACAATCCAACTTTTTGGCTAGGTTTTAGCTACCTCTGCGGATGTTCCAGTCATTCGACTAGACTTTTTAATTTCACGCAGACACACGTAAAAACCTTCCGGAAATCATAAGAACTTCCAGTAGAAAGTGCAAAGACTTTTATCCAACTTTTCTGTACAGGGTGCCCAGAGAAATTCCGCGGAAAGTGTTTGCCGATTTCTCGGCGCTTAGGCAAGATATCCAAAAAATTCTTTTTGCATTAGAAAGAAGACTATGGGCGGTTTTTTGTCTAAAAAAGTTTTTTTGTCCGCCGACGCGGAACATACTGTATTCGGCGGAGACTTTTGGCAGCTTTTTTGGTCACCACACCAATCTTAAGCGCTTTACTATGATCCTGAAACTATCGGAGAGCCTTCAACTTTTTTCCACAAAGAATCAGGGGACCGACGACAACGCTATGCAATCGCATTTAGCGACCGCACCGCACTGTGTAGTTGCGTCAACAGCGATAAAGTCCGACCGCACCGTGCGGAGGTTCGAAACAGCGGGGCAAAGAGAAGTTAAAACAAAAAATATTTTGTTGTTTTCTGGTACACCAAGTCGTTTACCGATGGCTAAGCTGCTGCCAAGGCTTGGCGACGAAATTTTGGAGAGCATATGGGATCAGCAAAGAATGCTAGCCACATAATGTTTGGGACATCTCCTATCCGAAGCTGAGTTGTGGCCTCCGCCGATACGGAAAGCTCGCCATTCCATTGCCGAACGTTTGATAAACATAAAAATAAGATGACATACTGTTTTCAACCATCAGAAATCGTACTGAAGCTTTTAAGATTGGTGTGATAACCAAAAAAGCTACCAAAAGTCTCCGCCGAATACAGTATGTTCCGCGTCGGCGGACAAAAAAACTTTTTCAGACAAAAAACCGCCCATAGTCTTATTTCTAATACAAAAAGAATTTTTTGGATATGTTGCCTAAGCGCCGAGAAATCGGCAAACACTTTCCGCGGAATTTCTCTGGACACCCTGTATTAGCGGGCCAAACCAGGCCGGGCCGGCCTGGGCTTTCATCGGGCCGGGCCGGGCCTGAGCAAGTTTGAAAAAGCCCTGGGCCGGCCTGATCGCTTCGGCCCGCGGGCCGGACCGCAAAAATCGGCCCGGCCCGGCCCGATTGCCACCTCTAAACTGGGCCCTTTTTTCGCGAGGCGAATCATTTTGCTGCGATTATTTTCCCGACAGACTGATAGTTTGTCCGCAGCGTCGAAACTTTGGACCTGAACTTCAACGTAGGGTTTTCTACATATATCCCGAACATGAACTTGAGTGTAAGCTTGGGTTTTGAGAGGATTTTCAAAGACTTCTCCTGATCCTCAGAGACTGCCGAGAATTTCGTCAGAAACATACAGATATTTCCCGTTGGCTTTTTTTGAGTCTCTGCGGCAAATCCATGATTGTTGAGGCCTAGAGTCCAGGACTTAACACGAAACATATACCGTTCGTCCTCAAGTCCATTAAAATCCTCAACAAAAAAGTCATCCCTTTTCTTACAAAAACCATAAACAGTTTCTCGAACCCTCCCACAAACGCCCTTTTGTCTAACTGCAGGCAAACTTGAGCAATTGCACATCGCTTGTTTGCGAACCATAAAAAACGACGAAATCACAGTTTCTTCTTTTTTTTATTCACACTTCTTTCAGTAAGCACACCAACATACATGTATCATGACGGTCTCGTACAACCTGGATGTGTCATCGTCGAGGTCATGGACCTTTCTCAAGTTGATGTTCCGATGGAAGGGCTCGATCTGGAAGAATGTGCTCAGCGAGTTTTGTTGGTGGATCATCGGCTATTACGTGTGCTACGGGTTCATCAGGATCTTCGAAAAGGACAATAGATTGTGAGTTGGGAACAAAGGTTCAATATAAGTCTGTCAGGAAAATAATGAGCACTTTGTTGCATCGAAAATAGCATCGCCGCCGAGAAAATGAATTGCGTCGCGGCAAAATCAAGTTGAAAGTTTTGCGCGGAAAGGAACCGATTTTTTGTGGAAAAATTACAGGCTACGCCGACAGACTGAAAATTATCAGCCTGTCTGGAAAATAACGTGCACAATGCCGCTGGGCCAACCGTGTCGCTGAAGTGAGGAGAGACTTGATTTTGCCGCGACACCATTCTTTTTCGGCGGCACTAAATTTCAATTTGTGCTCATTATTTTCCCGACAGACTGATACATGTTTAATCAACCCTTTTTGTTGCAGTAGTATCCTCGAAATGACTCAGAAATTCGACAAGCAACTGGATTGGATTCCTCTTCAATTTATGCTTGGGTAAGTTGACTTCTCTCTTCTTTTCACTGCTCACACACTCTTGTACGTCCCTATAAACGTCACACTCTAACTCTAGTTTCTTTGTGACGATAGTTGTGGATCGATGGAAACACATCTTCCACAACATTGGTTTCATCGACAACGCGGCGTTGCGATTGGCCACGTACATGGACGGCGAGGATCCGTATCACAAGACGGTGCGAAGGAACATCATCCGATACATGTGCTTGTCTCAGATCTTGGTGCTTAGAGATATTGCGGTGCCGGTGAGGAAGCGATTTCCGACCTATGAAGCCATTGTGGAAGCAGGTAAGCCCTGGAAAGTCGGAGGCTATAACCTCCGGCGGAGGCGGCACAGGGACTTCGTTTTTGGAATCCGTATTTTTAAGCGCCATTAATTTTTGTCTATAAAATATCAAGATTTTAAAGTGAAAACTAAGGTCGCTACGACCATCTGAAGTAGGGGCATTCCTACCCCGAAACCAGTGTTTTTCGGTTGAAAATGACCGTGGCGTGCGACCGGAAAGTTTAGCCGAAATGAGGGTATCGCCTCCTCGAAAGAAACAGCTTGTTTCATCTGCAGTGGTGGCCGAGGGAATCAGTTTTATGGTCGCAGACGCTTCACGTTTCAAACCTACTAAGTCCCGTTCCAAAGTCCGTTTCCGGAAAATGTGATTTCCCTTGTCAGTCCGTCGGGAAAATAATGAGAACATTGTCGCTGCGCCGATAGTGCCGCTGAAGTGAAAAGCAATTTGATTTGGCCGCGACGCAATTCATTTTCCCGGCGGCGTTGCGATTTTCGATGCGACAGAGTGCTCATTATTTTCCCGACAGGATAACACACACAAAAATTACTAAATTTTGTTTCAGGTTTTATAAACAAATCCGAACTGGAGAACTTCCGCCGTCTGGACAATGGCTTCGCGCGCTATTGGGTCCCAATCAACTGGTGCTATCATTTGGTGCGGGAACAGCGAGAGAAGCAAAACTTCCCATGCGATTTGTTCTGTCACTCCGTTGTTGAGGAGCTCCGAACCTTCCGCGAAAACTTGCAACAGCTCACGAACTACGACTGGGTACCCGTTCCGCTGGCCTATCCGCAAGTCGTATTTCTCGCCGTGCGCGTCTACTTTATCATCTGTCTGTTTTCGAGGCAGTACACAACAAGGCCCGACTTCAGCACTGAATGGTACGTGATCGTCCAAAATGTGATCCCGATTATGACGGCGCTGCAATTCTTCTTCTGCATGGGATGGCTGAAGGTGGCTGAGGCGTTGTTGAATCCGTTGGGGTGAGGGTTTAGCGAGAAAACAAAATATATTATTTTTGCTAAAAAAAAAATATTATTTTTGCTTTTTAGAGAGGACGACGACGACTTTGAAACAAATTTCATCATCGACAGAAACTTGGCTGTAAGTTTTTTATGCTCTAAACAAACCTTAGGTTACTGATTTTTTACTAGTCCGTCCGTGAAGTCGCTGGAGTGATTTTGACGACATGCACTGTGCAAAAACAAAACTTCACTTTTTACTGTGTAATCTATTGTTTCTTGCACCGTGCAACAGGCTTTTTTGGGCTGTCACTGGCATCCCGAGTTTTTCTGCACAGTGAAATGTTTATGTCGAGAGGCCCGGGCAACCACACGATAAGACGAGAAGCTCGAGTTCAAGTGATTTAC
Source organism: Bursaphelenchus xylophilus (assembly GCA_904066235.2). Classification (NCBI taxonomy): domain Eukaryota; kingdom Metazoa; phylum Nematoda; class Chromadorea; order Rhabditida; family Aphelenchoididae; genus Bursaphelenchus; species Bursaphelenchus xylophilus. Next base: position 10,772,121 of record CAJFCV020000004.1, on the reverse strand, counting down.
TGAGTGAAAAGCGGTCCTTATATAGGGAGATCCCACGTAGAAAAGTACAATCAAATTTGAATAATAAATCATGATTCCGGGGGAATCGGGCTCAAAGTTCGGTCGTTCCGCCTCACAGTTTACACTGTAATAAAAACGCCAAAGATCGCTCCAGCGACTTCAACAGGCATGGCAAAATGGGCCTGCCCCGTGAGACCTTCGGCCCGGCATATATAGTACCTGTATATCCAACAGGCTCAATCTACCACCTTCAATTACAATTTTATCAACGACTCTTCTTCTTCATCCCGACTGAAGAAATTTTCTTTTCTATAAAAGGCTGGGCTCAAGGGGCCCGAAAAATTCTTTGGCCTCTGACCTGGCCCAAAAAATTTTTGCACGGCCCAGCTCCCCTGCCATGTTTGGACTATCTGTCTGTCAGGAAAATAACGGCATCGTCGCGCTATGGAATCGGGCATCATCCCTTTGCGACGGAAAGCCGCGGCTGGGGATTTGGTGCGCGATAGCGGCGAGGCGAGACATTTTGTCGCGACTAGCCGCCGCTATTTTCCCGACCGACTGATATGCGAACGGTCCAGTAAAAATAAGCAGTCGGTTTTCAATTCCTTTGGTATTTTATATTTTAAAAATTTATCCCACCTCCCAACATTTTTCAGATTGGTCTCGCCATTGTGGACGACTGTCGAAAGTGCGTACCAGTTCAAATCCGCGACATGTTCGGAAGCGGCGATCGCGCGCTAGACGTGACTAGCGGCAAGGTCGAGGTGCATCCTCTAATCGGGTCCGCCTCCGAATTGGTGGTGGACGAAGCGAACCCCGACCATCGGAAGAGCAGCATCTCGAGCGTCAACCAGGGCCTGCGCAACTTGAAGCAGCAAGTACAGAGGAGGTAAGGGGGTAAAATAAATTTATTTATTATAAGGTTTCGTCACCTTATAAATAATTTTTATATGGTTTAAAAACACTTTTCGTAAAAAAGATTCAAAGTTTTTTTCCATTTTCAGGCTAAGTCGAACATATTCTTCGTCCGTGCAACCGACAGTTGAAGACTTGGAGAAAGCCGGCGTTCAGCTCACGGAGGACGACATAAAACGACTAAAAGAGCGACGAGGGACGACTGCCGGAGGTAGGCGTTTATTTTGCGGCGGATCCTCACCCCCGGTTCACGCTAAAAATCGCGCCGTGAGTACTGGCGCGGTTACTTTGCGATTACTTTGCTAATGTTTTTCGGTGCAAAAATAGCTGATACGAGCTTGCTAAAAGCTTCAAAAAAATTGAAAAACTACAAAAAACAGCTGCAAATGAACGCAGTTTTAACGTGACCGCCATATGGTACGATTAGAAAACATTTCCCCTTGTTTCTTCATATTTATCAGTCTGTCTGGAGTGCTCATTATTTTCCCGACAGCCTGCTATCTCTGATACCTACACGTCGAACACTTACCTCATCTTTTCAGCGGTAAATCTCGCCACTCTGGACGAAGATGAAGAGACCAGTTCTATAGAGGAAAAGGACCAGAAAGAAAAAGAGAATGGCCGAAAGAACCTGTGACCACCGTATTTTCCTCGTATTTATTCCACTTTTTCTAGACGACATATCTGTTGTTACGTGTATTTATGCGGAAATGCAATAAAGTCGAACATATCTCATGGAATGTTGAGGCACAATACCAGACATTGTTTTAGTAAACCTTATTGTTGAAGGTGAATAATTAAGTAATCAAATTCGCAATTAGGTGCTTTAACATGTACATAGATTCACATGTTTTGTGCATATTGGCAAGTAATTTAGGGGTTTCGAAGAAACTGGAAATAGAATTAGACCGTGTAATTTCTGGGTGGAAGAATGGGGAAGGTGACAAGGCTATCAAAAACGATTTTTCGTTGAAGCGGTTTACTGCTGTAGCAGAAGGAGAGACGCTCTTCACAGTCTGTCGGGAAAATGGTGGCGGAACGTCGCGCCTTGGAGTCGCCCATCATCACTTTGTGACGGCTAGCCGCAGCTGGAGATTTATTACGTTACTGTGCCCTTTTCTCGATGAGGCGAGCTCCTTGCTGCGACGATCGACACGGTTTTCCCGGCCGACTGCAAGTCCGTTCGCGAGGCCGCTGGTGTGAGTTTTGCACAATATGAACTTGAAATCCATTACGATGAACAGCTACTGTCCCAGACGAAGCCCTTTGTGCCCGCAACGGCATGGTGGACAGGAAAAACCGACCGCTCTCCAGGGAGAAAAAAGAACGGAATTCCATACACTATGCGAAAAAAATGAAAGTTCTCGCTTTATGCACTGTGCTGAGCAATAGGCCTTATTTCGGGTGCCACTCGCATTCCGACTTTGCTTGAAATCACAGTCGGAAAATCGTGGTGGGTCGTCGGAGCAAACTGTTTCGCCCCGTCGAAAAAATGAGCAGTCTCGCACCAAATTTCCGGCTGCGGTTGCAAAGGGATGATGGGCGATTTCAAGGAATTTTCCCGATAGACCGCATTATGAAGAAAGTGCATAACGATAGTATCTTGATTTAGCTATCTTTTTGAGCATTCCGTGGGTAAGCTGAACCGAATTTGAAACGGGCCGGGCCCAACATTTTCGACACGCGTGGCTGACATTATCGGGTTGAGTTGGGCAGCTGAAAGCAAAGTTTTGTAGTTCTAAAAAGGAACAAACGAAAGGGAAAAGTGTTGTATATAATCACAAAAACAATGTGTAAAGTTGGAAATTGGCAGCCTTTATTGTCGTTTTTAATAATACTGCGAGATGCCGGGCGGGCCAGCCTTTCCAGTCCGCGATTTTAGGCCCAACCCGGCTTGAGAGCCGAGCCATTTTTGGTCCGCACTGCTGGACCTGATTCAGTGGCAAAAAACGTACCATTTTGCATCCGGGGAGGATCAAAAATGTGCCAAAATGCTTCCCTCTCCAAGTGAAAAAAACTTTGTTTTTAAGGGCGCGCCCTTTCCCTCACAAAAAGAGCGGGCGCGAAATCGGAGTTTTTTTTTCACTTGGAGGAGGAGGTATTTTGCCACATTTTTGATACTTCCCGGATGCCTCATGGTACGTTTTTTGCCACTGGATCAGGTCCCCACTGTATTACATATAACCGTCCAGCTTCGACTTTCCTCAGGCTTTCCTTATTTCACATGTCTGCCTTTCGAATGAAGCTGAAAGCCATTAAAACTTCTTATGAAACTCAGTGCTGTTTGAAGATATAAAAAACAAATACAGAATGAGTAATTGTATTCTGGATGTTTTTTGTAGCCGAGCCGCACTTTGATTATGATTTTCAAGTGGGTGTTTTGTCAACCATTTGAAGTTTACTATGAAGTTTAAAAATTCTAAGGACTTTTTGCGTAAAGATGCAGCCTAATTCTTATCATCCTCGTATGCATTCATGGCAATTTGGGCAGAAATGATACTGCGTGCAAAAGCAAAAATTTTGAAGGTTGGAATCCGTGAATAACTTTAACCACTCTTGAATAGCACGCCACTTTTCGAGGAGTTCAAGGCCCTCCAACATTTCAACGTCAACCCGACTTAATGCCAGTAAAGGAACAATGAATGAGCAGGCCATACGTGTGTTTCATTTGTCATTTTTACATTGCTATGCCAGCCAGACATCAGGTGGCCGTGCTGGTCTATAGATGGAAAGGCTAAGGCAAAACAGCCGTTCCTAGGAAGAGGCTGGGTCTTTACGGTTATGGAAGGGTTTTTTTGAGAGAGTAGGGAAAATAGATGTTATGTAGTCAAGCGGGGGATCAGTAAACGCGTTATCGCAATTTTCAAGCTGCTACAAAAAATTTTAATGTGTTATAACGTATGTTGGAACAATTGCGATATATCTTGCTTTAGTCGTATCAGTCTGTCTGGAAAATAATGGACCTGTCGCATCAAAAATCAAAAATGAATCGTGTCGGGGCCAAGTCAAATGGCGTCGCGACACTTGCGGGCAACCACTTTGCGGGCAACCAGTTTGCGGGCAAATTTTTTGCGGGCAGCCACTTTGCGGGCAAAATTTGGGGGTCACATTTGCGGGCAGCTGAAACATTTGCGGGCAGTTGAGACATTTGCGGGCAGCCTGGGACATTTGCGGGCAACCGACACTTGCGGGCAGCCGACATTTGCGGGCAACCGGCACCTGAGGGTAACAGGGTGGAGATGGAAATATTACCGCGATATTTTGAAAATTTGCCGACATTTGCGGGCAACCGACACTTGCGGGCAGCCGACATTTGCGGGCAACAGGAAAAAAACAATCACACAGACTGTATTGGTACTTTTGGAACTGTTGCCCGCAAATGTCGGCTTCCCGCAAGTATTGCCTGCCCGCAAATGTCGGAAAACTTCCAAAATATTGCAGTAATTTTTCCACCTCCACCTTGTTGTCCTCAAGTGCCGGTTGCCCGCAAATGTCGGCTGCCCGCAAATGTCGGCAAATTTCCAAAATATCATAGTAATTCTCCCCCTCCATTCTGTTACCCTCACAATCAGGTCTCGGTTGCCCGCAAATGTCGGCTGCCCGCAAATCTTCCAGGCTGCCCGCAACTGTCGACCCTGCCCGCAAATGTCCCAGGCTGCCCGCAAATGCCGGTGCTGGCCGCAAATGTCGGCTGCCCGCAAAGTGGCTGCCCGCAAAAAATTTGCCCGCAAACTGGTTGCCCGCAAAGTGGTTGCCCGCAAGTGTGCGCCCGCCAGTCAAATTGCTTTTTACTTCAGCGCGACCGACGCAGCGACATTGTTCTCATTGAGCATACGTCTTATTATTCTCATAAAATTTAATCAAACCTGTGTCAATTGACTTCAAAATATCGCCGCGCCATGAGCATCTTCAACATAAACCTGTTCACTTTTGCAGTTATAATATACCCTCGTGAACTTTGGATTATCTCATACGGTTCTTTAAAACTAGCAAACTCTCTTAACACTAATGGGTTTAAGTGGGAAAAGCACGGTACAATTCCGCAAACAATTCTTAGCAAACGAGTAAATGAATTTGGAGTCAGCAGTTGTACGAATGGCAGTCAGGGGTGACAAACGGGCTTGGTTTTTCAAGTTTCAAGCCCGAGGACCGGCTGGGCAAAAACCAGGGCTGGTCTGCATCAAAAGTATATATCCCGGTTGGGGTGGGAACTGCCAAATTTTCTGTGGTCTTACCTTTTCTGGGGTGCCACTATCTGCTATAAATTATTTTTACAATTTACAGTAATATATCTTTTAATTTTTGAATTTATATACAAATTACATATAACATGTGTGAAAGAGGCTTAAAGGCACTATAAAAAGTTGTAAACTGTGGTAATTATAGAATATGGCATACTGTCAAATTTTCATTTCAAGAAAACTCGGACCGGCCGGGCCCGGAAATGGCGTTGCCCCGAGGCAAAGACCTTCGCTGTGCAAAAAATTTTTACTGTGGTCCCCCTTTGCTATATTTTTTATTTCGGCCTCGGCCTGGAAGGGGGTACAACCTGCCCCCTCCCCCTAGCTAAGCCCTTGGCCTACGGCCCCGCCTAGGTCAGTACGGTAATTTACATGACTTTTGAGTGGCTAAAACCGTAAGTTACACCCGTTAGTTAGACCCCTTTATGCCTTTGAACCTATGTCTTGGTGTTGTTGTGACTGCGAAACCTTTGGAAACGTTGTAAGTTCCGTCATGGTTAGACATTTCCAGCTCCAGCTGTTATTCTTTTCCTTCCCGCACTTGACTCTGCCCACCACTCTTTTCCATTGTAGCGTAATCTCATTTTGTTTGCCGGAGATTCGGTGAGGGCTAATTTGATAGGTTATGGAAACATAGGAAAGTTAAAGAGTCGCTAATCATATTTGGCCTTGGTTTTATGGTTTCTTTATTTATTACTGTAGGTAATAACGATGTTTGTTTGCTCCATCGTCGGTTGCAAAGATCGTCAAGTTTCATGTCTTTTTTTACATTGTATCGGATGATGTATTTTTATCAATGTTGCCTAAAAACATAGAGTTTTTTGATTATGAGTCTGTCGGGAAAATAACGGCGTATCGCCGCGCCTTGGAATCGCATATCATCGCTTTGCGACTTCAAGCCGCGGCTGGGATTTTGGTGCGCGATTGCGATGAGGCGAGACATTTTGCTGCGACGACCCGCCGTTGTTCCCAAAAGACTGATATTTTCCCCACATACTGACAACAAGGAAGTACCCTTCGACCTTAAGGTTTGATGAAACATGGCAAAAATTTGTCATTGCTTTTTCTACCACCTATATTCGAGCCTCCTTGCTTGCGCGAAAATCAATACAGCGACTTTTCGAACTGAGCCGCTTTCATAATATTTTTTCCCTGAGATTACAGTCAACACATTGATTGACAATGAATGACTTGACGTGGCCTTTGAAGGCAAAAGCCGTATGTTCCAAAAACATCTGTCCATTGTTACCGAAAACCAGAACTATTTGAGTGTTTCACAAAAATCGTCAGGTTTTTTTAGTTTTTTAATAGTTTTTTTAATTTTTAATGTTCAGCGCTAATATCAGGCCGTGAAATTGTGAGAAGTGCTGGCGAATTTTGTGTTACTTCAAAGCTTTTTATTTTTGCGAAACTTGACGAATACAATTATGAATATGTTGCCGTATTTTTTGCGATTACTATCAGTTTTCCGGGAAAATATTGTGGATTTTCACTATCAGTCTGTCGGGAAAATATTGTGGTTTTTCATTATCAGTCTGTCGGGAAAATAATGTGGATTTTCATTATCAGTTTTTCGGGAAAATAATGTGGATTTTAATTATCAGTCTGTCGGGAAAATAATGTGGATTCGTCGTGTCTTAAAATCGCCCATAATCGATTTGCGACAGCTAGCCACAGCTCGAGATTCGTCGCACTATTGCAGCGACAATTCCACATTATTTTCCCGACAGACTGATCTTTGGCCATTTCAAAGGAATTATCTTTCATATTGCAGGTATATGTCATTTTTGGTATCGAATTACAATTTCGTGGGCATCGACATACCGCAATCAGAGATCACCGACTACGAGGCAGTGTTTTTTGCCGTCAAGCTCGTACATGCAGTCGGATTTGTACTCCAATGGACGATTACCGCGTATTTTTGCACACTGATAAAGAGGGCGTCGAAATTGCATGTCAACTTTAAAACTGTTGTGGTAGGTTTGCAAAAATGGGTCTCCTTAGTTACCGTTACACTCATAAGTTGAGTGCTACAAGTGCGACGCTGAGATTTTGATGAAACTTGGCGCAAATTTAAAACGGTTCTTTCTAAGGCCTATTCGAGACTGCTAGCTTGCGCTTTGCAGAGACGAACGAGATTTTTATGCCAATAGTTGGCAAAAATGAGGATTTTTTGCCAGTTTTCATCTGAGATTTTCTGTAGTGTAGAGGTGAGCGTTCACACAAAAACAATGATTTTTTTCGGCACGGAACTGGCGAAGATGCACCCATCAATTTTGACTATCTTGCAGAACACTGCTTTATCAGTCTGTCGGGAAAATAATGAAGGGCTTAAGAAAACCCCTTTTTTGCGGACCGTTTTGCCTAAGGGACTTTTCCGGCAAGAATGGTAGAATGCCGCCGTAATTTTTTTGCTTTTTTATTGGTAGGAGACTGTTGGGAAAATAACGATCACAATTTCGCTGCGGCGACCGCGTCGCGGAAGTGAAAAACAATTTGACTTTGCCACGGCACAATTCATTTTTTCGGCGGCTTTTCGATGCGGCAAAGTGCTCATTATTTTCCCGACAGACTGATATTTTATCGCAAGATCTCGAAAAGCCTCACGATTTCGTCAGCGGCCGTTTGAAGAGTTCTTTTTTCAACGGCAACTTCAACACAAATATTTGGCGTCATTTCTTTTTGACAAGTCCATCTTTTTCAGACATCAGCCGTGATCTTCGCGCTATTTTTGCACATGTCGCGGACGGCAACCCTCAATCTGGCTCACACCGCCATCCTAAAGACCAGAGAACTGAACTATCTCTGTTGTGCGCTCTCTTACATTCATTTCATCTGCATTATTGGGCTGGTGGTTTCGGTTTTTATGATGGGACTGGAGCGATCAATTGCTGTGAGGCACGTTCACTCCTACTATGAGGAAGAGCGACCATTGTCGATCGTGTTTCTGTTGGTATGTTGGGTTTTGAGCTTTCCACTTTTTATCACATCTTAAAGTGGTGAAAAATTTAACTTCCCTCTTTCTCATCCCAATGAAAAATTGACCTTTATTGCATCGATTTTAGATAACGGCGGCCATTGCAGGTGGCGGCGCCTTCTGCTATTTTTGTGCGGCCAGGTACATTGTCTACGACGCGGACCCGGCGACACAGACATTTCTAGCAGCGGAGAAAAACATACCAGCCACCGTTTTTGCCTTCTCATTTGGATTCGTCGGATGTGTTGGTGGTGCGTTGGTAAGTTACACATGAAAATATTAGTTAGTCGGGGGAAATAATGAGCACTCTGTCGCATCAAAAATCACATCGCCGCCGAGAAAATGAATTGTGTCGCGGCAAAATCAAATTGCTTTTCACTTCACGACGAGATCGGCGCTGCAACATTGTGCTCGTTATTTTCCCGACAGACTGATAAAGTCGCACCCCAAATCTCCAGCCACGGCTAGACGTCGCAAAGCCATGTTGGGCGAGTCTACGGCGTCACAAATCCATATTATTTTCCCGGCAGACTTGGATAGTTTTGACCGTATAAAGAGGCGTAAAAGGCCGAAAATTCTGGGGGAAAGTTTTTACATGGTGACACCCCTGACTGGGGGAGGGGCGTCACACGTCAAACTGAGGAGTCAGGTGACCGGAATAGACCCTTCGCTATCGGTTTTTTACATTTCGTCTTGATTACCAGAGAAAGAGAGAAAAAAAGACACGCAAAAGCGTACTCTCTCGCCCCAAAAATTCCCCATTTCTCCCCCGACAAAACGTTTTTCGCGTCTTTTTTTGGCAAATTGCCGATTCATTCACCGGACTGTTTTAGCTTATCTCAGTTTGACGTGCGTCACCATGTAAAAAAATCGCTTACGGTTACCTTGGTCCCCCTTACCATGTTTTCCTTCGACCCCGTCCTTAGACGAGGGTGTCAAAAGGCCTGATGACCCAGTAACGAGACAAGACGACAGCTCAAGAGCCAATCGATTTATTCAGTGGAAAGGAGGCCTTTTATATGCATGCCCCACGTAGGAAAGTACGGTCAAATTTGAATAAATGCAGATCGTTCCTCGTGGGAAAATCCTCGAAGCTCGGTCGTTCCGCCTCACAGCGGGGTACTCACCTCTCCATTCCCTTCTCCCCTAGCTACGCTCCAGCACAAAAGATCCATGTTTTAATACATGCCAACAGTAAAACAATATCCGCTTTTAAATTTCAGGCCCAACTCCGCCAAAACAGCAATGCTGCCAATCGATTTCGCAGCTTCAAGGGAACCGTCTCGCTGAATGTGCGGCTTCTGAGCGAGGAGATTTTAATTTCGTCCGCAATTCTCCGACGAATTGCGGTTGCGTACGTCGTCACCTGTCTGGACGGCATTCTCCTGTCGTTGGCCAGATGGGAAATTTTTGGCGGAATCGGAACGGATAGCACGCTGAACAAGTTGCTGACTGAAGTAAGTGGTTTTTCAGTTTTTTTCAGTTTTTCATGTGACATTTATTACTGACAAGGGAGGTCCTCTAAAGCTCGGATTTTGACAAAATTGGCACAATTTTACATAAAGTATTTTCAAATATATACACATGATACCAAGCTCGAACTTTGCAGAGTGCCAATACAGCACAATTTTCTAATTTTCAATACTGACTTTGCAGTTAAGTTTCTTCAACGTCGACATATGCGTTGTTTTCGTCATGGTCTTCTTCATGCTGAAGCATCAGTACGTAAGGACGATTGTTCGCGGAGATCTCCTCAAATTCGTTAGTGTGAACGTGGCTGACAGACTCGTCCCACCAGGACCTACATTTGTGATACCGCAGACGTCCGCCTACTTCCAGCAAATGAACAGCGCTTGGGATGTACGTAAGGATGAGTTGATTTCTGCGCTGGTCCTTTACAAAGTCGCTGGAGTGGCTTTGGCGACATGCACTGTGCAAAAAGGGAACTTTTCATTTCTCATAGTGCATATTGCAAAAAAATGGCGCTACGGTTTTTCGAGTCAACAGTTCGAGTCGACGTTACATTGGGGTGCCTCAATTTGTCATTGTAGGCATGGGGAAGTCTTGGAAAAGGCTTAGTTAGTATGTAGCAATAATAAGATTCATCAGGTCCTAGGATAGTCTATCACCTATTTTGAGGTATTTTACATGTACCCACATCAACAATATCCAGATAAAAGTCACGGCTCTTCTATTTTTTGCCAGAAATTTTGGTCTTTTATATGTTAAAATAACTTAGGGTAGAGAAAACTAACGTTAGCAATGGCTAAAAATAGAAAAGTGGACATATTGCAAGTGCCTTTGCCAAGTCTCCGCCGAGCCTTTGCCGGACGTCCGCCGGCGATTCAGCGGCTTTCATAGGCCTCGTAGGCACCTCCTACTATCTTTTTTTGTGGCTCTATGTCGGTTCTAGGCCTTGTGTCGGTCGGTTTTATCTTGACCCGGACTGTCGTGGACACGAAAAACCGGGACGCGGGAAGACGCTCCAGCGCCTTACGGACGGCCTATGTTATATCGACTTCAGACTTCAGTACAGTCTACAAAACTATTTGTTTGTAGCTCAAAAAAATCGTTTTTCCAAGATTTCATATCGTTCATCAAGCTTGTTGCACACGTGTGGGCATGCTATAAAAAATTGCTGCAAAATAATACAAAATATAAAATTTTAGGTCAGCTACAAACGGAACGACGACGAAAAGAAGGCGTTGGATTCGAGCGAGGACAAAAAACAGGGCATGGTGCGGGTACGAATCATCGATGTGATTCGTCGTTATTGACACACGATTAACTATGTAATGTTGTGCCTAATTACTGGGGTAGCACATCTATCTCATTGTTGGTGTATGAAAGAACTACGGGTTTCATCGAATAAACTATTTTGACAAGATTGACGAGAGCGCAAGGCCCAGATTTATACAGTGTAATCACGATACTCACAAGGAGATTTTTAGCAGAAGCAAATCCGTATCCAATAAAAAATCATCAAAAATTTTACAATATCTCAATCACTAGTCACGAGAAAATTTTGATGTCCTCGCCATTACCATCATCAGACCAGCATTGCTTTAGCGTGTTGAAGTGAATGTCCGTCACCTTCTTGAAGTCGAACATTTCGACCGGCACAATCTGCGATTGCTGCTTGCCAAATACGATCCCAAACTTGTAGAAGGCATAGGTCAGTGAGAACAGTGTGTACCACGCAACGAAGAAATAGTCCGCCTAAAAAACTTGTTTGTCAACTCGAGACGATGACTCACCCTCAACCCGACCCGATACGCCTTTCGCCAGTACGCTGAGCCGTCGTTGAAGAACGCCTGTTTAATGCAAATGAACAGCGTTGGAGTGCAGGCAACGCCGACCAAGATATAACTCTGTAAAACTGGCCACATAATTTTGGAGATCTTTTCCGTTTGGTAGATCTCGAAGCTCTCGCTGAGGCTCCTGCTTTTTTGTCGATAATGCCGTAAGATCCTCGGAATGTTGTTGAAGAACTGAAAGTGGAATCTTAATGAGCTTTACTATCAGTCTGTTGGGGAAATGATGTGGATTTGTTGCGTCTTGGAATTGCCTTATTGCTTCCGCCTTTAACTTACCACAACCCCAACCCCCATAGAGGTAAAAAACTCGAGATACGACCAGACCATGAAAGCGGGCGACTTCCATAAGCCGATCCCTTTCTCCAACCGGAGTTTCAGTGGTGAATCAGTGTCGAATTCATAGTATAACCCGGTCTTGATCAGGATTTCAAGGCATACGAAGGACAACTGAAAAGATAAACCTTTGCAAGCTTTTTAGAGCTCACCGAGAACCCCAATATCTTCACCGCCATGTTGTTCTTTTCGTACTCGTAGAAGGCGCGGCGACGGAATGCAAAGACCCGTTCGGCCGCCAGAATGAAGAATTTGGTGTGCAAGAATACGATGGCAATATGGTCAATAAAGTACAACACGTATTGCAGAGTGAAAACTAAGTCCTGCCGCAGGCATGTGGGTGCTCCATCCCGGCACACATAGACTATGTCGTCGGAGAGGTCGGATAGAGGATGGAAGATGGATGTCATGCTGAGGATAAAGTTGACTCCGATCTGAAACATATTTTCTGCATAGAGACGCACAAGGGATCGTCGCAGATTCTCCTTAAATTTTCTACACACGTCGAACATATCAGTCTGACCTGCGCACCCTTCCATCGCAGTCACTCCAAACCCCAGTTCGCATTGCAAAGAAATTTGGAGCGTGTCGCCGGAAAAACAGCAAAAACGACGCATCGCCAGTGATAAAACTGGCCCCTGCGCAATAGGACACCTATCAAATGCCAAGTTTTCCAGGGACAGCCGAAGGATACAGCGAAACAGGATGCATATCGCAATTCTTCGCCAAATCTCGGTCGAGCCTTCGCCGAGCGTCCGCCGACCATCCAACGGCTTTGCCAGACCTCGTAGGCACTTTCTACAACCTTTTTTTGGCCTCCACCTGCCCTACGCCCCGTATCGATCGATTTTGTGTTGACCCGAACTGCCGTCGACCCGACGAGTAGAGGCGTACGTTCAACCTTATTTAATAAAAATAACTTACAAAGGTTTGTCGAAAACTCTCATGAAACGTTTCCATTTGCCAAAACTTCTTCAGATAAAGAATGTTCACAACAAAGATCGATATTCCGCATGACAATTCGCCGGCAATCAACAGGCTTCCAAACACGTCCAGAAACGGCGTCGGTGCGTCATCCATCTTGTAATTTCGGCTCGGAATGTCTCGGATAGGGCAAAATTTTGCCGATATTCACGGATTTTGCCACAGTATTTACGGTCACGCAATACGTTTGCGACTTTACATCGCGAGAATGCCCTTCAAATGGCCTTTAATGAGGCAAAAGGCACATTTCGAGTATTTTGGACGATTGAATTGTCTGGAAGTAATTTTGAGTGAGAGAAAACAAGGAGGCAGGTAAAGGAATTACGTATAGGTGCAATACGAGAGAAATAAGCAATTATGCCGTTGCACGGAAGCTTTGGAAAACGCATGTTTGTGTTGTGGAGCCTCAAAAACCTCCACAATTCCCACAGAAATTAGCATAAACCAAGTCATACAAAAGCTATGTCTCGTCACCAATTATCATGATTAATCTCATTTCTTTTTCTTGTGTGCGGTGGTGTCAATAAACCTTATCCTAAATCTTGTGTCTACTATCTTCTACCTATCTACTTTTGATCCTACACCACAGTTTGTACCATCAGTCTGCCGGGAAAATAGTGGCGAGTGGTCGCAGCGAAATGTTCTATCGGCAACAGTGGCACACCGAATTTTCCTGCGGCTGGCCGATCGCGGAGCGGTGATGGGCGATTCCAAGGCGCGACGATCCGCCACTATCATCCCGACAGACGGATGTCCCGTAAAACTAAACTTGCTCGTCCCCGTGCAACGCTGCACAGTAAGCCATCGCACAAAAAACTGACTATTTATAGGTTTTTAAATTTATAGGTTAGTGCAATGGTGGACCGGCGGCACCCCCAGTCCATGTCTCTGCGGAGGCGAAAAGCGCATACTGTACATTCCACTGCACAACGGAAAAGGTGATTGACAAGGGATCGGCAAATAGTTGTAACCTGCTTTCTTAACGAAACCTATATCATTTGAAAGAGCATTAAAAATAGTGCACAGCGCAAAAAAAATAGCTGCCTAAATTACCTTAGGGCATAGATACGACCGCTTTTTGAAAGGGGTTATATGCGGCCAAAACGCCGGTTCCTTATATTACAGTAATCCTGGCGGTTTGAAATCGTCTTTATTAATTTCCTGGTATCCAAAAACGTCTATCACGGTCGTTTTATGGCTTTACCAATCCTCGGTTATATGTTATTAGACATTACTGCTTGTTACAGTAAATTGTAAATAAAACTAGGTTAAAGGGAAAATTGGAGCAAAAAGCTTTGGAAATACATTTATATGATCGTCGTGGTCATTCATAAACGAAAATTTCAAAATCGAAAATTTCTTATGTCCTAGCCTTACCAATGATTGGTCCAGTGTGTCAGCAATAGTGTCTTTGGCCGATTTTACAATTTTATCTTCGTATTTTTTTGATAAAATGTATATTTATAGGCCCTTGTAAATTGAATTATCCTCCAGTAATCATAATCGGTCAGGTTACTGGCACAACACCCTTGTAATTATACGATAGTGACATACCCACTCTCATCACCATCAAATTTGTGGTCGTTTCAAAAAAATTCAAAAACTCAGAAAAATTGCGTAACCATGGATTTTGTCTGCAGAGGAACAAAAATTATTAAAAAATGTCAACATACCATGGTTTTGTGGCATATAAGACACGAAACGCAAAATATTTACAGAAACCGGATTCGAAACCAGGACTCGCTGCGCCGAAAGTGGGCTCACTACCACTCGGCCAACTGGACACAAATCTGTTGCCATTCCGAGAGCTTATAAAGCGAGGCGGAAATTAGGCTAAAATCTGTATTTTGGCCATAACTTTGTCCAAAGTGAATTTAGGCAGCTAATTCTTTTGCGCTGTGAATTATTTTTAATGCTCTTTCAAATGATATAGGTTTCGTTAAGAAAGCAGGTTACAATTATTTGCCGATCCCTTGTAAGGCCGTTCCCGTTTTGTTCTCTGAGGAGACGAGTTCACTCCACCCTTCTCGGGAAGTACACGGGAATTTTATGGGCGCGCCCCCAGGTCAGGTTATGAGGTCATCTATCGGGAATTACTCTTGGGACATTTTGCGAACGTTCAATGGGAATCTTACAGGGCTTTGAATAATTTTACAGGATTTTTGAATGATATGTTTTATTGTATTTTATGCCGTCCAAGGCAGTTCTCTGCGGAGATGAGTACTCAGGTTTATGAATCGTCTAATTCTGTTAATGGTCTTTCCTGTCTAATCTCCGAGGAGATGCAATCTCTCTCAAGCTCCGCAGATGTGGACTCCGCCAACGAAGGTGAGCCCGACTCAAAGACTGAATACATTCCAGCACTCAGAAGACTCACGCACGCTTCCAGCACTCTGATGATTAATGTCATAACCCGAGGAAGCGCCAGGCCTACTCAAAGACAAACGGAACAGCCCAAGGTAAGTCAAAACATGTCTGAAGCAGGTACATCAGGCTCAGGGGAGTTTGGCCGCCCTGAGTCGGATGTTGCCATGCAACTGGTTATTAAAATAAGAACAGAAGAACACCAAGAATTTGATAGAAAAAGAGTCATCCAGCCGCACGCAAATGTTTTCGCGTCAAGTTTTATGAAAAAAAGTTATGTTTTTCCTGCCGCTCCCTGAAAATGCAATGAGACTTGTTTATACCTATAGAAGTACGGGCGGGCTACAACAACGGCTTTGTATCACAGCTGTGACAAATGCCTTTATTCAGGTTGGCATCAAGACGCAATAGAAGCAAAAAAATTTGAAAGTGTGCGCCTTTTATAATAGTGCTTAAGATGCAGATTGTACACGTAACACAGCGTGTCGAAAATTTTCTAGCCACGATAAATGTTATTAAACTAAAAATTGTATGTTATACTGTAAAATTTACAATCTTTTGTGGTTTAAAACACGAGATAAACCATGTGGAAACCCGTCGAATTCTAATGTGAATTAGTAAATAATAAATGCATTTATTGTGCCACAGTAAGCACTACATACTTCAATCTTACCACCCTACGCTTCAGGTGTGCATATAAATAATGTTTTTATTTTCAAAAAAAAAACATTAGCAGAACGTTCAGTTTTTTCGATTCCGTTTTGGTTGTTTACAAGCGTAGTTTCGTTGGAATCTTTTCGCGGCATTCCCAGGACGCTTGGAGAATCTTGAAATAGTCGTCTTGGCCTTTTTTCGCTGCATCTATGATTGTTGTGGAGTGGGAGTCAGCTACGTAGTGGTCCTGGAAAAATGTTTCTATAGGTTTGGCCAAAAAATCTTGTAAAGTCAACTGGAAGCGTTGTCTTGAATTGTTCCAACATAACCCCTTTTCAACTCGTTGATTTGTCGCTATGACTTTTCGGGCAAGCGACAGTTTGGGTGAACAGAAAACCGATCGATACGAGGCGTAGGACAGGCGGATACACATAAAAAAAGTGATACGGAACGCCAAAGTGGACAAAAAAGTGGAAGAGACCGTTGAAAGCTCCCGTCAGCAAGAGCTTGGCGGAGACTTGATGAAGACTTAAAAAGTGATCAACTATCCGACTAATAAATATTTTTATAAAGTTTTCTATTATATCAGTCAAAATATAGACGAACAGTGTTGACCCCTAATGCCAACGAGCCGGAAAGTTGTAGCGCCAAATCAGTGAATGTTAACGTCCTCAAAAACATACCCGACTTCTCTGCAGGACTCCAAACTTGTGGAAAGCGTATAAAAAAGAGAAAAACGTATAGATCGCCACAATAAAGTAGTCTACCTAAAAAAACATTATCTAAAATGACTCGCCAAGTTTTATCAGTCTGTCGGGGAAATAATGAGCACTCTGTCAGAGAAATCGCGCCGCTGTCGAGAAAATAAATTGTGTCGCGACAAAATCAAATTGCTTTTCACTTCAGCGACACATCCGGCGCAGCGACTTTGTTCATTATTTTCCAGACAGACGGATGATAGTGGAAGCCTCGACTCGACCAATGACACAATCGCCTACCCGAACACACATGGCATAGGCGCTTTGCCAAGCCGCCGAGCCGTTGAAGAAGAAGACCTGGTGAATGCAGACAATCAGAGACGGAGTGGACACGCATCCCACATACAAGCAAACCTTGAGGACCGGCCACATAATCGTGGAGATCTTTTCCGTCTGGTGAATCTCGAAGCTCTCGCTCAAACTCTGACTGTGGTATCGATAGTGTCGCAGGACGCGGCCAATGTTGTTGAAGAACTGAAGGATAAACGAGAGATTATCAGCTATTACAGTGGGGTACCTGATCCAGTGACAAAAAACATATCATTTTGCATCCGGAAAGTATCGAAAATGTGGCAAAATGCTTCCCTCTCCAAGTGGAACAAGTTCGTTTTGAAGGGCGCGCCTTTTTTCCTAACAAAAAGAGCGGGCGCGCTTTTGAACTCTGAGTATTTTCACTTTGAGAGGGAGATATTTTGCCATATTTTTTGATGCTTCCTGGATGCAAAATGGTACGTGTTTTGCCACTGGATCTGGTCCCCCACTGTATCCTGGCTATTCTTGCAAAGCGCAAGCGGAAATTTTTAGGAATTGAGACGTGGCCTTTACACAATGTGTTTGGAAAATTTTAAAAGGGTTGCTTCACGTCACCATTGTAGAAGACCATTTGAAAATTTAGAAAGGCACGTCAAAACTAGCACAACATACGATCATTCCAACCGCCACCGACGAGAAGTACAGGGCGTAGGAGAACATGAAAAATGAAGGTGATTTCCATATGCTCAACGCTTTGAGTATGCGTTCGTCTCTCGTACCGCTGACATCGAAATTTAGGTAAAAAATCAGTTTCGCGACCAGCTCGAGCAGGACGAATGATGCCTGAAAAAAATAATGACATATTTATGTGAGAAGTTTGATTTTTTGGGGAAGTGCTACGCTTAGGTTTTACTGAATTTGAAGCGAATTTACATATATTAGACGTTAGGAAGATATGACTCCGTCGGGAAAAAATGAACACAATTCGAAAAATGTTCTCCACCTACAACAAACATCAAAATTCTGAACGGCAAATTGTTGTCCTCATGCTCGTACACCGTCCTCCGACGGAACGCAAACACCCGCTCAAACGACAAAATGTAAAATTTCATATGCAGAAAGACGATGGCGACATGGTCAATGATGTAGAGCGAATACTGGAGGGCCCGCTGAACCGCCGAAAGTTGATATTCTGCCGCGGCGGAGGTTAAGAACTCGTCCGCAAACTCGGAGAGGGGATGGAACAGGGCTGTGAAGCTGAGAATGACGTTGACTCCCATCTGAAAACAGTGGAATTCACTTTTTTATGTATGTATAGTTATATCAGTCTGTCGGGAAAATAATGGGCACTCCGTCGCACCAAAAATTGCACCGCTGCCGAGAAAATGAATTGTGTCGCGGCAAATCAATTTTTTTTTTCACTTCGGCGACGTTATTGGCGCAAAGACATTGTGATCATTATTTTCCCGGCAGACTGATGTACAAAACTCTGCCCTTGTTTTCGCACGAAAAGCTCCACGCTTGTTTCTGACGCAGGATATATAGTGGGGGACCAAAACGTGGCACAATGTATCCCTCTCCAAGTGAAAAAACTTCGTTTTGAAGGGCGCGCCCTTTCACTCACAAAAAAAGCGGGCGCGGTTTTGAAATCGGGGTTGTTTCAATTGGAGAGGGAAGCATTTAGCCACATTTTTGATACTTCCCGGATGCAAAATGATACGTTTTTTGCCACTGGATTAGGTCCCTTACTGTACTGTTTCCACAAAAAAATTTTTTTCTGCCCTTGGGAAAGATACTACTAAAATTTGTTTTTATCTCCGCTCTGAAATCTCTCCGCATTTCTTCCTTGACTTCCTTGACGGCAAAGATCGTTCAATATCTCGGCCGTGTCTCCGCCGAAAATGGCCACTCCGCCGAGGCAGTAAAAAATTCTTTCGCTTATTCTAAAAACTCACGGCTGCAAATTTTAAATCAGTCTTAAATCTCGTAGAGAGCTGCAAAGAGAACAAAGACATAAGCAAAAACTTTTTTTTTTCAAAATTTTTTTAAACACCGTTAATAATATGGAGTATCTTACAAACGTCTGTCGGAAGCTTTTGTGATACGACTCCAGCTGCCAGAACCTCTTCAAGTACATGGCATTAAGTCCAACCATCACAAATCCAAAGCCGAATTCGACAACCATAACGGATTTGCCGATGAAATTAAAGAGCCGGATGAGAAGTTCATTCTCTACAGTAATATTCATTCAATTTTGAGAGGAGAAAGGCAAATAATATTAATATAAGAACACACTGAAGACAGAATGAAACGTTTCCTGAAGCCCAAACAGAGCGAATTCTTATAAAGGTTCCGTAATTGCAGACAATATAAATTCAGACACTCATGCGGACTGCACACGACATAGAACAATTAGGCCGAGTACTCTGTAGTTTATTTAGCACCCTTTTTCGACTGACTGTAGGAAAAAAAGATTTATTGAGGCTAAAAGTGCAATGTGAGGAAAAGTTTAATACGTCGGTGAAATTCTCAAAATGCTTTCAATTGCGACGCTCAGATTTTTTTAAGGTTTGCACAGACGTCAGACATGGGAGATATATCAATTTGTAAAAGTCCTAGCTTGCGATTTGTAGGCGCCCCCGAAATATTGAACAACCCTTGTTGTGGAGAGAGTATGCACAACGCAGAGGGTGGCAGAGAAAAAACACTTTTTGGCTATAGCTAAACCGCATTTATGGGATTGAAACTAGCATTACTAAACACTTTTTGGCCATATACAGGGTGTCCAGAGAAATTCCGCGGAAAATGTTTGCCGATTTCTCGGCGCTTAGGCAAGATATCCAAAAAATTCTTTTTGCATTAGAAAGAAGACTATGGGCGGTTTTTTGTCTAAAAAAGTTTTTTTGTCCGCCGACGCGGAACGTACTATATTCGGCGGAGACTTTTGGTAGCTTTTTTGGTCATCACACCAATCTTAAGCGCTTTACTATGATCCTGAAACTACCGGGGAGCCTTCAACTTTTTTCCACAATGAATCAGGGGACTGACGACAACGCTATGCAGTCGCATTTAGCGACTGCCCCTCACTGTGTAGTTGCGTCAACAGCGGTAAAGTCCGACCGCATCGTGCGGAGGTTTGAAACAGCGGGGCAAAGAGAAGTTCAAACAAAAAATATTTTGTTGTTTTCTGGTGCACCAAATGGTTTACTGATGGCGTAACTGCTGCCAAGGCTTGGCGACGAAATTTTGGAGAACATATCGGATCAGCAAAGAATGCAAGCCACATAATGTTTGGGAAATCTCCTATCCAAAGCTAAGTTGTGGCCTCCTCCGATACGGAAAGCTCACCATTCCATTGCCGAACGTTTGGTAAACATAAAAATAAGATAACATTCTTTTCTTAACAATCAGAAATCGTATTGAAGCTTTTAAGATTGGTGTGATGACCAAAAAAGCTACCAAAAGTCTCCGCCGAATACAGCATGTTCCGCGTCGGCGGACAAAAAAACTTTTTCAGACAAAAAACCGCCCATAGTCTTCTTTCTAATGCAAAAAGAATTATTTGGATATCTTGCCTGAGCGCCGAGAAATCGGCAAACACTTTCCGCGGAATTTCTCTGGACACCCTGTACTAGTTTCCAGTTTCGTGCGGAACAGATTGATTTTTTTGTAGGAACACAACCCTCGATATTAGAAAAGGTATGGAACTTTTCGTTTTGGCATATCTTGGCTTTGCATGTTGCATGCGGAAAAAATATTCTTTGTTGAAACATTACCGTCTGGTTGTAAGGTTAAAAACAGATATTTTCTTGCGGTCTTATGCTCTAAAAACCTCGGTCGTTTGTGCGCAGCGCTAGTAGGATTCTCGTAGAACTTTAGAAAAAATTAATCTAAATTTACGCCAAGCTTTACTCAAATCTGGGCGTCGCACTTGAAACACTTCCATTGTAAAATAAAATATAAGAATAATAATTATGCAAATTGGTAATCCTCTTCCATGAAAAGCATGGCTATCTATTCCGTAGCCCCCAACAACAAGGTGGGCAGGCTCCAACGTCTTCGTATAAAAATGAGGCGAATGGCATCATTTCCTTGTAAGATTTCTGCGGACCAAGTATTTTTTGCGAGGAATTGGTAAAACGGCGGGCCAAAAAGTCTTGACATATCTCCACATTCCGCCGTCCTGCAAACAACTTGTCGCGCGGCGACAAATAAAATTCACGGTGCACTGCGACCCCGCACAGTGCAAGAAAACTGTTTTGAATAGGACAATCTAAAGCACGGTGTGCTTTATTTTACACCTACAATTACAAATAATGTTTATTTCTTTAATTTTAATACTATATATAGGTATATAATACAATTTGTATTTGTATTTATTGCACTTTGTACCGAAACAGCCATATTTTGGTCCAAAAATAAATTTATAGTCGTTAGTTTCGTATGTTAAAGAGGGGGTGGAAATAGAACGCCTCTCTTTTTGGGGAATGAAATTGGAAATTTGCGCAATCGCTTGTTTGCAAGAAAATAAATTTTTGTTCAACTTTAGATTTTTCGGACGTAAATGTTGCGTGGAGCCAGGTTATATGATATCTTCTTTCTCATTTAGCTGTGTTCTGGCCTACATAAGGAAGCCTGAGTAAGCATGGCGACACACTAATTTTTGATGCAAAAGAGTGTTCATTATTTTTCCGACAGACTGACCTAGTATCTTGGCCTTAAGCCCTTCTGAAGTAACCAGCAACAGGGGCTGCAATCCGGGCCGCAAGCTTGAGCCGAGATTTGCAAGACCGACCCATGTAAGCGAAGATTTCGAAAGCTCGTCCCGGTCGCCCCGGGTAAAATTTCTTCTCTTATTTAATGATTTTGGAAACTTTGATTCTGTGAAAAACGTCCTAGCCGGATTTTTTTGAATGCCAATACTATGTAGTCGCGCCACAAGGTCAGTATCAGTCTGTCGGGAAAATAACGGCGGATTGTCGCAGCAAAATGTCTCGCCTCGCTGCTATCGCGCACCAAATCCCCAGCCGCGGCTTGCAGTCGCAAAGCGATGATGGGCGATTCCGAGGCGCGACGATCCGCCGTTATTTTCCCGACAGACTGATAGAACATTTTCGGCGACGTCGCGGGAGTACGCTCGCAAAAGAGTGCTTGCCGGTAGTGCAAAAACGGGAAATCATCATCGTTTGGGGTGTTGTCAAAAGAAAGACAAAAACGCACTGTGCAAAATTCCATGGACTTTATGACGCGACTAGTAAACCCATGCCATTCGATTTTGTTTATTCTGGAGGAAGAGATTTTTTGTTTTCTTGATAAGATCTTGCAATTTCGCCGAGTTTGGAAAGTCCGAATTTCCTTTCAAGTCAGGCAGGTCTAGGCCCTGCAGGGCCGTGCAGGGCGAGTTTGAAACGACTTCGTGTCGGGCCGACCTTTTCCGGGCCCGGGCCGAACCAGGCCGGCTGCGATTTTCATCCTGGCCCCAGTTCTTTAATATATAATACATAGCCTGGTCCGGAGCCATACCTAAACGTGAGTCGTTTTCTACCGCCTTTTTTGATGACCTTTTTTTGTTTCTCCTCAACTCCTCATTAATATTGCCTTCCAATTCCCATCTTCCTCTTCCTCCTCCTGCAAACAAAATACCAAAAATCCCCGACTTTGTTAATTGTGGGAACGTTGTCCACAATTAACTCCTTTCAACAAACACGCGGCTCCAAGGGCTCTCCAGAATTTAGTAGAACAAATAATTTATGCACTCAACTGTTTCATTATTTCACCCCGCGTTTTTTTTTCGTTTTGTTCGTTCATGGCACGGCAGTTCAGCGTCGCTAAAGCCCGAGGAGGGAGGGGGATTAAAAAATATAAACACGCGAGTTCGCGGCGGACCAAGATGGAAGTTCAAGATGGGGCTTAATCGACGCCGAAGACACTCAAGTTATTTTTTCACAAATTGCTCAAGAGCGTTGTGGTTCCAGTGGAACGGAAGTGATAACAATGGGTGGTAGGGGTCGATGATTTTGAGTATAGTTAATGCAAGGAAATTCGAGCTTCCAAACAGCGACATCCGTCTCTCAGTTGGTCGGAAACATAATGAGGGCAACGTCGCTGCGCCACTAGGAAAATTGCATCACTTTGTCGGGAAAATAGTAAGCGCAATGTCGCTGAGCCCATCGCGTCGCTGGAGTGAAAAGCAATTCGATTTTATTTTGCCGCAGCACAATTCATTTTCTCGGCGGCAATGCGATTTTCCATGCGAAGCGCTCATTTTTCGCGACAGACTTATATACATACGGTTGGCATTATTTTGTACTGACACCTCTGAACAACTAGTCGCACGGGACCAAAAAATTATTTGTTGTTGAAGAATCCGATTTAGGGATGTACTTTGGCCCAAAATATAGTCATGACACCAACAAATTGTTTGTTAAATCAGTCTGTCGGGAAAACAATGAGCCCTTCGTCGCATCAAAAATCGCATAGCTGCCGACAATTTTTCTTTATTTTCTTGTTGCCGTTTGAATAGTTGCGGCAAGGTTTTTGCGCTGCGTTGCAGTGCAGACATGTCAATACTTTTCAGCTCACCTAGTACAGAGTTCTGTGCATAATTTATGCCAGCTATGAATAATCCCGCATCGCATAAGTAGTTGTATTGTCTAGCGCTGCATTTTTTGTTTTTTTTTTATTTTTCTTCGAAAAGCAAATAATAATCATGCAAATTGGTGACGTTCCCATTTTCCTCGAAAGACATGGTTATCCGTAATATGAAAAGGTAGTGCTCGTTGGTTCACCAACGACGTGGACAAAGCTTAAACGCCTAAAAAATGACGATTTTCGGTATTTTTCGTAAACCTTTCCTAGCACTCTGTCGGAAAAATAATGGCGGGTCATCGCAGCAGAACGTTGTGGCTCGTTTAAAAAATGGTCCAGTGGTGCATTAAACTTCCAGCTGCGGCTTGCCAACGCAAACATTCCAAGGCGCTCCCGTTATTATATTATTTTCCCGACAGCCTGATATAGTAGTCAAAGTCGTTTGGCGGCACGTTGCGACAGATGATGTGCGCCACATCAAAAAATTCGGGTTGTTTTCTTTTTCTTTTTGATAAAACGAAACATCAAAAAAACATTTTTTGATGTTTTCATCAAAATCTAAAAGACTGATGAAAATCATCAAAGATATATGATGTGTTTTTCTTGCAGTGTACACCGTGCAGGAGGCGTTTTGGACTGTCGCTTGTACCCTGACTTTTTTGCACAGTGCAAACGACACGTACCGATCTGTCGGGAAAATAATGGCGGATCGTCGAAGCGAAAAGGGTGCAGTCAAAATTAAAAAAAAAAAAAAAAATGTGACAAATTTCCAGCTTTGGCTGCCATCGCAAAGCGATGATGGGCGAATACGCAGACTGATATTCTGGCGGCAAAATCAAGTTGTTTTTCCGTTCAACAATACGACTTTCGATGCGACGGCCCGCCACTATTTTCCCGACAGACTGAAGCCAAAATTTTGAAAGAATGCTGTGAGCCACTGAATTTTTCGGTGACTGAATTTTTATACCTCCTACGTACGTATAACTTGAAGATTTTGTTTTACGTGTATGTATATAGTAAATTGAAATTTTTGTTTTAAAGTGCGTGTTCAACGACTTTCAAAATTCGCTGGACACACTTCTGAAAAACTACCGTCTTTTTTTGAACCCGCATGCCCTTATGCGCTATCAAGTGCGTCGAAGAGGAGTTTGTTATGTCAAGGGCCCACTTGAAATTTAATTTTCTGTCCCATGATTAGAAATAAGTTTGTTTTGGCCACAAGATACAAGAGTAATTTGATTTTCGCCGTCGGAAATTGGGTTTTTACATTGAACATGTGATTTTTGCGGCATGCACTGTGTGAAAACAAAAGTTGAGTTTGCACCGTGCAAAGCATTTTTTTGGTCTGTGGCTAGCAATAAATTAAGATTTCTTTTTGAAAACATTATTTTGCTTATATCAGTCTGTCGGAAAAATAATGAGCACAGTGTCGTTGCGCCGATCGCGTCGCTGAAGTGAAAAGAAATTTGATTTTCCCGCGACACAATTCATTTTCTCGGCGGCGATGCGATTTTGAAATGCGACAGAGTGCTCGTTATTTTCCCGACAGCCTGATAGCACATTTTTCGATTTCTGTCATGAAAAGTTGTACATATTTTTAGTTTATGTTAGAGAGTAATCTTTCCCAAAAACGCAATCTTTTTTCCGCACAAAGTTAACAGTCTGTCGGGAAAATAATGAGCGCTGCGCGTCGCTGAAGTAAAAATCAATTTGATTTTGCCGAGACACAATTCATTTGCTCGGCGGCGATGCGACTTTCGATGCGGCGGAGTGCTCATTATTTTCCCGACAGACTAATATCTTGTCGCAAAGCATATAAAAAATTGACAAATTTTTTAATAATACTTCTGATCATGCTAAAGGAGATCTTAAGTGTGACGTCCTTTAAGCCTACTATTAGTTTTTTATAATGTTATACAACTATAATAGAATAAGAAACTTTCAGAGCATCAAATACTGTATTTGTTAGTCTGCAATACCTGCTGCGGTTAGCCGACAACACAAAAAGAAATGGACCCCGTTCTCAATCTTTTAGTGATTTTTGTCGACGCCAATTCACGGCGGACAAGCTTTGGAGCGCTATGAGTCGCTGGAGCTAATTTTATCAGTCTGTCGGGAAAATAACGGCGGGTCGTCGCAGCAAAATCTCTCCCCGCGCCGCTATCGCGCACCAAATCTCCAGCCGCGGCTTGCCGTCGCAAAGCGATGATGAGTGATTCCGAGGCGCGACGACCCGCCATTATTTTCCCGACAGATAAGTCACACATGCAAAAAAAATCAGGATGCGAGCGACAGCCCAAAAAAGCCTATTGCACAGTGCAAAAAGCAAGAAACTGCATAGTGGAAATTGAATTTTTTTTTGTGTTTTTTTTTCATAAATAGTTCCTGCCGCCCAAGTCACTCCAGCGACTTTACGAACGGACTGGTAATTCATCGCTAATCTCTCCCACATTTCCCCATCCAAAGTTATGATTTATGCGTCTATTTTTGTCTCAAACTTCAGAAACCGCTCGTCCCCGGTTGACATAATTTTCAAATTGCCCACATGTTAAATCTATTCGGGATTCCTCCCTCGCCGAGGGGCATTCGAGTTGATTACGGGCGGCGGCGGGGGTGCGGCCCTCGCGGGGATTCCATGTTTTCCCCCCAAATTCTCCACGGCCGAATCCAATTTGGAGCCCGACCGCGGCCGCATCCGAGGTGTTCCCCGGTGGTGTTCGCGGGGAGGGGAAAGTACAGTAAAAAGGAATTTGTAATTACTGTCTGGAAGATTGGGCGATTTTTTGGACTTTTTCAATGGAATCACAGCACGACGCTCGGATTTCAATAACACACCACGTAGGCTTACGACCCGAGGTGCTCCAAATTTAATATCCGGTCGCACTTTGTGAAAAAAATGATTGGTCGCGGACACATCCTCGGTTTTTAACTCGTGTTTTGCAAAAAAATCATCGGGATTTTTAGACCGAAAGTTGGTGAAAATTTGACATTTTTTTGAGTTGTGTACAAAAAATTTTAGCGATGGGAGAAAAAATCTGGACACGTTTTTTTGCAACAAATATGCTAGAAACATGGAGAAAAAACGTTTTTCTCTCCGAACTCTTTTCTGATTTTTACTTTTCTCAATTGTCAGCGGAGCTTTGGCTCACAAGGGAAGTGCCCCAAGTGCGACGCTTAGATTTTCTTTAAATTTTATACACACGTTGGGAATAGGCCAGATATCAATTCCTCAAAGTTTTAGTTCGCGCTTTGAAGGCGAAACCGAGATATTGAATGGTTTTTGCGGCCGAGAGACCACGCTAAACGCGGAGAGCGTTCAAAGAGAAAAAAACATTTTTTGGCCATAACTTTGCTAGTTTAGCGCGGAAAAAATTGATTTTTTGTGGAAACATTACCCTTTGCGGTAGAAATAGGTATGAAGCTTTTCGTGCCAAAATTCGGCAAAAAAATTCAAATTTTCGTCAACTTTCGAGGTAAAAATCTCGGCTATTTCTGCAAAGCGCGAGCTAGAATTCTCGCATATATTTATTTTAGAAAACATTATTCTAAATCTGTGCCAAGTTTCATCAAAATCTGAGCGCCGCACTTGAGGTACTTCCCTTGTCAGTAACAATATGTTCTACTTAGATCAGCCATGCTTGGAGAAGTACTGCGTTTTGGACCTAGAAAGTTTCTTTTACAATATACTGTTTATACTAGTCGCGCCATAAAGTCCTGACACATTTGCGAGGTGCGTTTTATCTTTTCTTATGGCAATTTTCCTCGTTTGCACTAGCGACATGCACTTTCGCGCGAACTCGCTCCAATTTTCTCGCGCGACGCCCTCGACAAATGTGTCAGGACTTTATGGCGCGGCTAGTGTTGTTCTCGTCGGTAAGTTTTTTCGATCGACGATGCACTCTCAAGAGTCATTTTTACTATTTTTTTACTTTTTTCGTCCTTACGGCCTCCTTTTGTGATGGTATGACTATATTATTGAAGCGTGAAAGAATTTGTTTTGAACTCCTCCTCCAAAATTATTGCTCTTTTATCTTACGTATACTAAAACATGTTTGCTTATTCTAAGCAATGATCGTTGAACTTTTCAAACGAGATTACTTTCTTCGAAAGGGCTTTCCGGTCCGTGTTGTTCGCACATTTTCTTAGACACAGTGAAAAAATGAAAGGAAGTGGTTTTCAGGAACACTTTTTATTTATTTATTTTTAGACACTCAGTGTTTGTTTATAGACACTCTATTTGTTCTGGTAGACAACTTCTTTCTACCGTAGAGGCATGGCTCTGAAGCCGGGGCCGGCGTTTTCCGCCCGGCCCAAAATTTTGCGGAACTTTGTAACCAATAAAGAGGATAGCATTTCTGTAAATGTACCAAATTATTGTAGCAGAGGGAAGGAGAGTATGGGCGGTTTTGTGTCCAAAAGAATTATTTTTCCGCCCGCAAGACTTTTGATCGCTTTTTTGCCTATCACACTAATTTTAAACGTTTTATTACAAATTTTGACGGTTGAAACAAGGGTATATGCATATTTTTTAGTTTACCAAGTGTTCGGCAAAAGTATGGCGGACGCTTGCCATATCGGCGGAGGCTATAACTCAGCTGCGGACAAAGAATGGCCTCCTGTGGTCTGGCTAGCATACCCCACTGGTTTCGTAAGCCTTCCAAATTTTCGTCGTCAAGCTTTGGCAGAAGTTAAGTCATCGGCGAACCACTCAGTGACCAGCAAACAACAAAATATTTTTCGTTCAAATTTCTTTTTGTCTTGCTGTTTCAAACCTCCGCATGATGCACTCGGACGTTATCGGTGTTGCAACGACAGGCTGCACCTTGCAATGCTAGATGGTGTCGCATAGCGATGTCGCTGTCTGTCTGATTTATCGTGTCAAAGATTTGAAGAATTTCGGGAGTTTCAACATCGTAATGAACCGTTCACGATTGGTGTTATGACCAAAAAAGCGATCAAACGTCTCCGCCAAATACACTGCCTTCCGCGCTGGCGGAGAAAATGCTTCCTTTGGACAAAAAATCGCCCGTATTCTCCTTTATCCTGCAAAAAGAATTTTTCGGATATCTCGATTGAGCACCAAGAAATCGACAAAAACTTTCCGGCACATTTCTCGCAACACCCTGTAGAGCTTCAAGAACATCTTTATCATTTTTTTTTCGATTTTATCACAAAAATTTTTTTAATTACGTCAGCAAAATTTCGAACAGAAACGAACAGCAGGTTTACTGGGACTGAAATTTTGAGTGGAAAATTTCCGGTTGATTTGCTTTTTGCCGGTAAGTTGTTTTTTACTTACCTAAAACTTGTTCAAGTCTGGGAATTTCCATAGGTCACGTTGAGTTGGGTCGGGAAAGGAACGGGGGAATCTAAATTCAATTTTGGATGTAAATTTATAGCGGGAGGGCCACAAGATTTTCTTGAATTTTGCACACATTTGGTTCATAGGTCACATATCAATGCCTGAAAATTTTAACTCGGGTTTTTCAGGGAGAGCCGAGATATTCAACGATCTTTGCGGCCGAGAGAGTACGCAAAATGCGGAGAGCGCGGGCCACGGAGAAAAACGGTTTTTTTGACTATAAATTAGCTCTTTTGATGCGAATAAAAATTCATTTTTTTTTGTGGAAACACTGTCCTCTACGATAGAAATAGACACGAAATTTTTCAGGCCTAAATTTACAAAAAAAAAATTTTAAAAACTTGGTAGTTCCTGCAATGTGCGAGCTTGGATTTTTTAGGAAATACGTGTCTTTTAAATCAAATTTTTTAACCGTATCTTAGGAACCTTCAAGGAAATTTTTTGCGACGCACAATTTTTTTACTCAAGGCAAGATTCCTAGCTTGCGCATTGCAGAAACTGCCAAGATTTTGATTTTTTGTAAATTTTGGCGTGGTTCAAAACTGGGTAAAAATATGAAATTTTTTGCGAGTTTTGGCATGAAAATTTTTGCGACTGTTTCTACTACAGAGCATAATATTTCCATACTTTCCTTTTTTTCTTTTTTTTCAGTCGCATCTGAAAGCAGGAGCTAAAATTATCGGAATTGGCTAAACGGTTCGGGAACGCGTTGGATTTACGCGTTCTATTCCGTTTCGTAAAGTCACTGGAATGATTTTTGATGTTTGAACTGTGCAGAAAAAGTCATGGTGCGAGCGACAGCCGAGAAAACCTATTGCACGGTGCAAAAACAAACAAATTTCTCAGTTTAAAGCCACCTTTTATTTTCGCACAGTGCATGTCGCCGAAATCACTCTAGCGACTTTGTGGCCTGTCTTTCAAGTGACCTATGTCCAACATTGGCTCTTCCTTTGTTAATTTAAATTTATGCCTAGTTTCCTTCACTCTGAAGACTCCAACAAAGCGTGAAATAGTGTTTCCAGACCAAACTTCAACCTGTTCTCGACCTTTCCTATTTGTTTCACATCTCTCTTTCTGCATGCACTGAAAACGTGCCACACCTTGAATGTCCCATTTTAAATCTCCATTCCGACAATAAAGTATTTATTTCTTCATCGCGAAAATGGGTCCCATCACTGTGCCGTGAGGTGTAATCGAGTCTCATCGTGTTTACGCGCGTACGCTCCATTTGACGAGCGGTGCCACACGGCGCTTTGTAATCTGAATATTCGGAAAACATCGTTTTTCGGGCATAAAATATATCCGGAGATGGCGTGCGTTTCGCCTACGGTAATGTGTTTATGGAGGTGGATGCAGAAACTATGTAAGTATGAAGATGTAGAGATAGTCTTGCAAAGATGTAGAGATATCCTTGCAGAAATGTGGAGACGGCATTAGACATGCAGAGAAAGCGTTCGAAATTAATCCGATTGGGGAATAGTATATGTTGTCACGCTTTATTGGGGTGTTTGGAATGGGTTCCACGAACTTTGCGACAAGCCGGTCTTTGGACGTAAATGTTGCGAGTGAATTATGACCATGCTGGTTGTGGAGCCTTGTGTTCCTTTCGGCGTGGTTTTACGGTAATATACAACCCCGAAAATCGAATAGACATATGTTTTACATTCTCTAGTCGAAAAAAATTTTATTTTATTTTTCTCTATTTTTAACTTGTTGTGACATGTGTCGCAACGCACAAGGCTTCCAAAACGTATCCAACCGCATCTTAGATGCAATATCAGTCTGCCGGGAAGATAATGAGAGTTCTGTCGCATCGTCTTTTACACGGTGAACCCTCAAGCGACCTCCTCCCTAAAATTTTTGGTCAGCTATGCCTCTTCGGCGCAATTGCCGCCCACACATCTCGGCAACTTATTTTTCCGATAGACTGATATGACTACCGCATGTGCGTGAAAAAAAAAACCCGATCCTCCGGCTCTGATCACCCCCCATTTTCTTGATGTCCTTGCACTTACCAACTTACCCCTACATATATAGATTTCAACGATTTTTATCGTGCCGACAATCCGACTAAAAGTCGTTTTTTTTTGCTAATGTCAACATCGGATAACTGTAGAGTGCATTGGTCTTCACAATTCCTGCTAATCCCTCTCTAAAACTGTTTTCGGGACGGGAAAACTCATAAACGGCCTGCAAAAGATGTCTGCAATGTTTTTTAGGAAATACTGGAAGTGCGACACTCAGATATTAATGAAATTTGACGCAAATTTTGAATAATTCTTTTGAGGGTATACTGGATACTTCGAGCTCGCGCTTTGCAGAAACAACGAAGATTTTTTGGTTGAACGTTAGGTGAAACTCGACACTTTACTACCTGCATGTATATTTAAAGCCATTCTTGCATGTGCTGAGTGGGTAGAATTGAGTTATATGGACTGATAATTAGATACCTGCAATTTAATCAGCTCTCTGGCATTTGGTGAGGGTGAGGCGTGAGGATGATGATTTTGCAAGGAGAGAGAATGATGTAACTTATTATGGCCATGTTATGGAGGTGACAAGAAAAGAAGAGCACATCATGCATTACTGAAAAATTATCGAAGGGATATTTAGCTCCTGTAGTCCTGCTCGTGCACTCAATTGATAGCCAAATTGTACCTGTATTATATTGCCGTCGCCGGCGTTTTTGTACTCAATATTTCACAGGTTGTTAATTGAGTATTCAGGAGCATAGCTAAGGAATTGGTCTGGTGGGAGCGATCTCTTTGACTACAGGTATTTCTGTCAAAAAATAAAATTTGCCTTGGTTTCCCTTCCACTTTTTTCGTCGACTTCTGCCTAGATGGGTGCTTACTCTGCTCGCTCCCTGCGGCCCTGTGAAAATTGTGAATGCTATCAATAATTGTTATGTTACAAATAGTATAGACCGTCATACCTAGGCGCGGCACCTGCGTATAGCGTCTTATTTTCAAATTTGCAACGGACTGGGGCAAAAAATTGAACGGCCTGCCTGGCCCAAAATTCATGCCTCGATATAGCGAATATCGACTCGATATAGCAAATGCTTCTGTGCAGTTCAAACGCCAAAAATCACTCCAGTGACTTTCCGAACTGACTGTTACAAGTCAAAATAATTTCAAAAACAGCTATAGAAATCATTCGTGGTTAGAGTCAATGAAAAGAATTTGTAAGGTGTTTTTTAATACCTTCTTTTTGTTTACATTAGCTGTTTTTCTCTGCCATTGACAATTTTTTTCGCTCTTCAGCTTTTTTTCAGAGTCACTGCATGGTTTTACGGTAAAAACGTTTCGAAACGTTTGTCGAAATAAGCTACCCATTGCTACTATCCTTTTTTTCTCACTCTATTTTCTATGCAACCCCTTGTTTCATCACCACCGGGCCGCAAATTCTTGAAGGGCTATTGAGAATAACAAAAAACACGCAACTTATCGTCCTCCGCTAGGAAGTTCTATTTCCGGACTTTCGAGTGCAACGTGAAAACGTTTATGGCTTACTATCAGTGGGTCGGGGAAATAGTGTCGTTACAGTAACTAACAGGGGAAGTACTCCAAGTGCGCCGCTCAGATTTTGATGAAACTTGACACAAATTTAGAATAATTTTTTCTAGATATATTCGCGAATCCTAGCTCGCGCTTTGCAGAAACAACCGAGATTTTTAGATCGAAAGTCTGCGAAAATTTAGGACTTTTTGCCGAATTTCGTCACGAAAAGTTTCATGCCTATTTCAACCGTAAAGGATAATGTTTCTACAAAAAATCTAATTTTTCCGCACGAAACTGCCTAAGTTATGGCCAAAAAGCGCTTTTGAGCGTCGCAGTTGGAGTACTTCCCCTGTAAGCTTCAGTTACATGAGCTATTCTGCTTTTCAATTAGGCTAATAAATCAAATTCGTGAGTGGCGGTTATAATTTTGCGACAAAGAAAAGTACTACGATTTGGATTTTTGCAGCTTTTTTTCAACATACGGAAACCTTTCAAAATAGTTTTCTGGCACATCATTTCTACAGTGGCAGACCTGATCCAGTGACAAAAAACATGCCATTTTGCACCCTGGAAGTATCAAAAATGTGGCAAAATGCTTCCATCTCCAAGTGAACTGTCCTCACAAAAAGAGCGGGCGCGCTTTTGAAATGGGAGTTTTTTTCACTTGGAGAAGGAAGCATTCTGCCACATTTTTGATACTTCCCGGA
Source organism: Bursaphelenchus xylophilus (assembly GCA_904066235.2). Taxonomy (NCBI): domain Eukaryota; kingdom Metazoa; phylum Nematoda; class Chromadorea; order Rhabditida; family Aphelenchoididae; genus Bursaphelenchus; species Bursaphelenchus xylophilus. The sequence goes on along the minus strand of CAJFCV020000004.1, from coordinate 10,739,166 downwards.
TGTAAAATTGTACGTTTTTTGCCACTCGATCAGGTCCCACTGTAGAGCCAAATATGAGATATTATTATTTATAACCATGAAAACTGCAATCATTTTTAAAGATTATAATTATGATTCGCGCTGTATACAGTGCAATAGTACAATAGTACTATTACACGGTGCAAAAAGCAACAAATTGCACAGTGCAGCGTGCACTTTTGTTTTCTCACCGTGCATGTCCTAAAATCACTTCGACGACTTTCCGAACGGACTAGTAATGACACTGTGTAACATCGTCATGCCCTCTTTGACGTTCTCTAATCCGCAGCGTCGGTTGGAACGGCCCGCTTCACGGGGATTTGCTCGTTCTGACCTTCACTTTATCCCCACTCCAGGTCTAAATGCGTCCGCTAATTCCCCGCACTTTACGCTTATTAAGCATGCAGCGGCCGATTTTAAACGGCCGAATCCTGGATTTGAGGGTTCTTTCCCGGGATTTGTTCAAAAAAGAAGTTCCTTTTTTCAGCTTAAACAGTAAGCGCTTCCCACAGTCTTTGCAGTATTTAAACCCGAGTTTTTTCGAAGAGTTTTGTAAAGTTACCGGCCGAAATGCCCTCAAGACTTTAGCCAGTAATTTGCCGGTTGTTTACTGTCAGAAAATTGCCCCTTTTGCGGGGAGTTTTACCAAGTGTTGGGAGAGAAATTGTAAATTCTCTCGTTCGGGAAGGAGATTATTACAGGGCCAAGGCGCCCACATTTTTGTTTGAGCTGTTTTCACAATGTTGTTTACGTTTGGATAATGGCAAGTGGGGGTTTGAAAAGGGCTGTAACAAGGCGGTTTCGCTATAAAGAAGCTTGTTGTCTAAGATGTCGGTTTATCTCTGACCGTTCTCCGCGTTGCTTGTACTGTCTCGGCCGCAAAGTTTGTTGAATATCTCGACTGTTCCTGCAAATTGCGAGCTAAAATTTTCAGCGATTGATATGTACTCTATGTCCGGTGTGTGTGCAAAATTTAAATGAGATCTGAGCATCGAACGTCTGGAATTTTCAAGTTATTTTTCAAGTTATTTTTCTACTCTCAGTTCTCGCATGCAAGAGAATTGTAAAATTTCCATGAGCGGGTTTCAAGAAAAAAATGTCATACCATTTCTGTCCACGCCATCGCTTACCCAAAAAACCTCCCGTCCAGATCCTACCGTGCCAAGAAATACATACCGAATTGTAAGCACAACTTTTTATTTTTTCGTTTTTTCGAAACCGATCGGCGGCGAAAAAAATGATCGAAACGCTATGCTGAGGTAAGAAAACCTCCTTTTTTGCGGACCGTTTTGCCAAGGGGACCTTTCCGGCTAGAATGGTAGAATGCCTCGATAATTTTTGCTTTTTTATTGGCAGTAGACTGTTGGGAAAATAATGATTAATGCCGCTGCGACTGTCGCGTCGCTGAAGTGAAAAGCAATTTTATTTTTGCGCGATACAATTTATTTCTTCAGCACCGATGTGATTTTCGATGCGACAGTGTCAAGACCTTGGTATAGGTCAAGTAATAAGGGTCCCTAGTCTAGTTCTACCTAAGATCCCAAGCCCTATGCGAATACAACGACAATACTACACAAACAAGCGACAATACAACTAACTATGCACTAGGCAACAACTTCACAAATGAACTCACAATACTTGAGGAACCAACTTCACAAGACCTGGGGCCTGTCCCACTAAGAAAGCGTAGCGAATCACGAATTGGAAGCGCGAAAAATCATGCAAAAGCGAGAGAGTCGAGAGAAAAAGCGGGCTCTCTCGGAAATCCGCGCTACGGTTTTTTTTTGTGCTAAATACCGAAATGTGTTTACTTTTTTGGCTGTAACTCCTTTCAACGACGTCCGGTTTACATGATTTTAAAAATCATGAACAGAGGAGACCAACAGCTTCCAGAAAATGTAAATTTTGTTTGCTTTAACGCAGATTAAAGCTTCCCGCCTGGACGAATTACATTTTCCTCCTCAAGAATCACGATTCCAAAATGTCGTATTTTCAAGTAAAACTTATCCTTAAACTACTCATCATAACCCACAACGTTCATATTGTCATTTATCAGCCCAAACTGCCCCTCCCAAGCCCAAACTGCCCCTTCCAAGGCCAATTTTGACCTCCTCTTGCCATAATTTGTTTGGATTAAAGATTAAAAAAAATTTAAGTTTGATTTTTTTTTTTAAAAAATACTCTATTCGTCATTCAGAGGGACTGGGTCGGTTTTATCAGCCCAAATTAGCCCTGCCAAGCCCAATTTGGATCTCCCCTTGTCATAATTTCTTTGAATCACAAAAACATTTACATTTAAAATTTTTTTTTAAAAAAAATTATTCCATTCATCTCCCAGAGGGACTGGGGCGGTTTTATCAGCCCAAATTAGCCCTGCCAAGCCCAATTTTGACCTCCTCTTCAACGAAAGTTTTCAAATAACAACGAAAGCGCGATTAATTATTCAATGGGACGTTCCAGGAGTGTCTCCGTGTGCAATCAAACAAATTATGACAAGGGGAGATCCAAATTGGGCTTGGCAGGGCTAATTTGGGCTGATAAAACCGACCCAGTCCCTCTGAATGACGAATAGAGTATTTTTTAAAAAAAAAATCAAACTTAAATTTTTTGCAATCCAAACAAATTATGGCAAGAGGAGGTCAAAATTGGCCTTGGAAGGGGCAGTTTGGGCTTGGGAGGGGCAGTTTGGGCTGATAAATGACAATATGAACGTTGGGGGTTATGATGAGTAGTTTAAGGATAAGTTTTACTTGAAAATACGACATTTTGGAATCGTGATTCTTGACAAGGGAATGGTCTGAACTTCCCCCAGCGTTCTGAAAAATGACTAGTACAGGTGGATAGAGCAGGTCGACTTTGGTAGAAAAAGGCATTTTCCAGCTGCAAAATAAGCACGGCCGACGAGAAAAATCGACCGAAAGTTCCGAAAAAATTTCCTCTTTCTCTTCCCTCGGAAAAGAAGAGAGACGCTCAGTGATTCGGTTGGCCGAGTGGATAAAGCGTCCGCTCGCTATTCTTTTGGGGATTGGTTCGATTACGGGGTGGCGCGAGTGCCTATGATAAGGCTTTGGCGACCAAGATGAAACACCTTGTGATCTAAAAAAATTATTTTGCGATTTTAAGACCTTCAAGAGATTATAAAACACATAATACTAAAAGATTTTCATGTAAATTCCGGTGATTTTTTTCTAGAAGATTCTAGAACGTTCCCAGTAATACTCCAATAATCTAGTCCTGGTTGGAGGGTGTTGAAGATTACGATAAAAGAAATCCAGATGCAACCGGCTTGCTGTACAGGGTGATTCAAAAAAAATGGACACCTTTCTTTCTTCGATTTCTCTTGGCTTTGAACGTTTCTCGGAAAAAGATACACATGGCATGAAACTACTACGTTATGTGTACATATTCATTGCAAAAATTGTTCCCTAGCTGCAAAAGTTGCCGACATATGGTTGCTTAAAAATTGCCGGGACAGCGCACCCATTCCCGCGGCGAAATTTGGAAACTTTTCGTTCCTAAATGTCTTAAGGGTTTAACAGAGACGTTCTGAGCGGCCTCAGCGAAACACAGACACCTATTCTCTAGGACATTCTGAGGATTTAATCCAGGTCTTTCAGACAATGAAAAATCAGAGGCCAAAAGTTAGACAACCAGCGAGAGAAAATCAACGCTCATTTGGGCGCTTTTTGAAAAACTTAGCTCTGCCGAACGTGGGAAAAGTTATAGAACCAATTCCATTTGTACCACGTTTACTGCTCTATTGTGAGTATATTAAACGCATTTTAAACAATAGTAACCTTCAGTTGGCAAAACTGCAAGCAAAATTTCGACTTTTTTGACGTTTTGATGGGTCATCGCAATGATACTTGGATTCTGATGGCTAGGTTTGTTCAAATTAACAGAGACCAATTTAAAATTGAAGAACGGGCTTATATCACAATCGTATAAATGCAACTTGTCATAGTTGTGCGGCTTGTTGAAGAAAGCCAACAAAAAAGTAAAATTTTTCTGGTCAAAAAATATCGGGGTCTCTGGGTATAGCCGGCTAAACTTTTATAAGCCCAGGGGGATGTTTCACGTACAAAAAGGGCACTAACTCGAGTTAGCGGCATCACAGAAAAAGCAGAGAGAGCAGAGAAAAAGAGTGGTGGTAACTCGAGTGACCTGACTTTTTATCGACTTTGGCCGCACATTTTGGGCCATAACTTTTGATACAGTGGACCAATTTGCGCCCTTCCAAAAAATATTAATGCTGGTGGTACACAGAATACATGGATATAAATTTGTAAATTTTTCTTCTAAATTATGCAAATTATATGCAAATTTTTTTCTTGGTATCTTAATGCTCGTCTTTTATTAAAATCTTTATATGGACACGTTTGTTACGCTCTCGGCATTAAAGGGTTTTTTGAAGGGTGTAAATTGGTGTACTGTATCAGGAGTAATGGCCGGCGCAACAGTGGGCGAGAATTTTTTGGTCATAACTTTTGTCACAGTAAACCAATTTGCAAATTTTTAAGAAAGTTTTAAAGCTGGGACCACGCTGCGTATGATGGTATCAAAATTTTTTCCGTATCTTGCATCTTAACTACCAAGAGAAAAATTTGCATATGATTTGCATAATTTAAAAGGAAAATTTATAAATTTATATGTGTGTATTCTGTGTACCGCCAGCATTAATATTTTTTTGGAAGGGCGTAAATTGGTCCACTGTGTCAAAAGTTATGGCCTAAAATGTCCGGCCAAGTCCATAAAAAGTCGCCCGATTCGCCAATCAAAAAGAAGAGGGATCACTCAAGTTACCCCTCCTCTTTTTCTCTGCTCTCTGCTCTTTTTGCGTGATGCCGCTAACTCAAGTTAGGGCCCTTTTGTACGTGAAACATCCCCCAGTGCATGGCTAATGCTAGCTAGAGTCAAATCAACTGCTGAACCATGTAAAGCAATGTTAAATGTCTTATAGAAATCAGTTTTTGCCGTTAATAGCACAAGCCAGGCCGCCCTGCTAAGTTTTGAAACCCGATGATCCCAAAAATCCAGAACTATCTGGATGGGTCTCTTGTGGATCACGTTGCGAACTGCTGGAGCGTTATTAATAGAAATAATGTCAGCGTTTTCGCTTCTCGAGATTCCCCTTAGTATCTTAATAAACAGTCAACACGCAGTTTTAAGCTGGCTGCAGGAATTCAGCCCGTTAAAGATTTTTGAACCTGCAAAATTTTTTGAAAATTTGGTCAGAATATGGGCTGACCTAGTATTTTGGCTCGTACAAGCCGTTCAGCAAAAATATTTTAAAAATTGAAATAGGTGTCATGAAGCAGGATCGTTGACGATTTTAAGACTATTTTTCTTTCCACCGACTACGGTATTCGTGGTGGGATACACCAACTTCAAAAGTTGTCCATTTTTTTGAATCACCCTGTATATTTTTCCTTGTTGTTAAAATTCCGGATTCATCGCGTAACTTGGTAGAAAAAATCACCGGAATTTACATGTAAATCCTTTGCTATTACGTGTTTTATGATCTCTTGAAGGTCCAAAAATCGCAAAATATTTTTTTTTGGATCACAAGGTGTTTCATCTTGGTCACCAAAGCCTTATCATAGGCACTCGCGCCACCCCGAAATCGAACCAACCCCCAAAAGAGTAACGATCGGACGCTTTATCCACTCGGCCAACCGAATCACTGAGCGTCTCTCTTCTTTTCCGAGGGAAGAAAAAGAGGAAATTTTTTCGGAACTTTCGGTCGATTTTTCTCGTCGGCCGTGCTTATTTTGCAGCTGGAAAATGCCTTTTTCTACCAAAGTCGACCTGCTCTATCCACCTGTACCAGTCATTTTTCCGAACGCCGGGGGAAGTTCAGACCATTCCCTTGTGAGGAGGAAAATGTAATTCGTCCAGGCGGGAAGCCTTAATCTGCGTTAAAGCAAACAAAATTTACATTTTCTGGAAGCTGTTGGTCTCCTCTGTTCATGATTTTTAAAATCATGTAAATCGGACGTCGTTGAAAGGAGTTACAGCCAAAAAAGTAAACACATTTCGGTATTTAGCACAAAAAAAACCGTAGCGCGGATTTCCGAGAGAGCCCGCTTTTTCTCTCGACTCTCTCGCTTTTGCATGATTTTTCGCGCTTCCAATTCGTGATTCGCGCTACGCTTTCTTAGTGGGACAGGCCCCTAACCATAGACCAAACAATAGACAAATAGTAAATATAGTAGACTTTATTGGACACAACCGCGCGAAAAGACAAAACACAGAATAATCATGATAATTGACGATTTCTCTTCCTTTTATACCACTTTGTCGGTCATTCCGTGGGAATATGCAAATTCGCACGCGGAGTCGTGACAACAGAGCGCTCATTATTTTCCCGACAACCTAGCACCACCAACTTTTCCCTCCACTCCCCTGCCTGGTCCTGTTTTCCCTGTCCTTCTTCAACCACCAAAACAAATAATTTAATCCGCGGAAATTCCAGACACTTCTGCGTGTAACTTTAATATTACACTGCGTTGCAGAGTAATCAAAATGTTTTTCTATGTTGTACGCGTAACCAACGGAATTAGGTTACGTAGCGCCGACTTGGATGAAAATTTTACACGAGAAATTAATAAAAGGGGATAAGCCGATGAGTTGGACAAGGGGGTCTAATCGCCGAATATTTGAGCTGACATTAGCGGATGTGAAAGAGGATTCAGAGGAGACGGCGTTGTAAAACGAGTAAGCTACTTGAATATTTAAAGCTCTAGGGTTCTCTGGGGATTGAGTGGCAAAGTGTTATGTTAGCGGCTTTTATGCGAGATTATGTGGGTTTTAAACATAATGAATTTGTAGAGCGGACTCGCGTTCTGTATATCAGACTTGTCTATACATAATGAAGAGTTTTTGAGGTTGAAAAACTTGACTTTGGGCAAAACCAAGCTTGTATGCAGGCTAGGAGAAGAGTTAAATAGTTATCAGAAATAATAAGACTTATCGGGTAATAGGTTAGCTTATCACCTAATTTGAGGTATTTTGCAAGTACTCACATCAACAATGTTTAGGTAAAAGTAACGAAATTTCGTTTTTCCCCGCAAATTTTGCTCTTTTATATGCTATAAAATAACTCTGGGTAAGGAAAATTATCGTTAGTAATAGCTAAAATTAAAAAAGGGGTTTAAAAACGTCTTCGCAAAGTCTCCGCCGAGCCTTCGCCGAGCCTTCGCCGAGCGTCCGCCGACCATCCAACGGCTTTGGCAGGCCTCGTAGGCACTCTCTATAATTTTTTTTGGCTCTCCACCAAAAAAAATGTTGTGCAGAGCCCCGATCGATCGATTTTTTGTTAACCCGAACTGTCGTGGACCCGAAAAGTCGTTTTTTGGGTGTCCCTCGTACCGCGTGTTTTCTTGCACAGTGCAAACGTCAAAAATCACTCCAGCGACTCTCCGGAAAGCATAGCATTGTTTTTTTCAAGTTCAATAATTTTGAAATTAGCTGTTATGGCATCCTGCCTATTATTACACCAAAATTTTTCAACACCCCAAATTTATCCCACTGGTACCGAGATCAGTTTACGGTTTTCAAAAATCCCTCTAATCCGAATTCACAAATAAACTAATCCTTAAAGTGGTGGGGTCCTTTTGTTTCGTAGCTCCTTTCCCTTCCATTCTCTGTTTGATTTGAAATTCAGCCAAATTGCCGTTTCAAGAGTGTAGCAAAAAAAGGCAGCGGCTCCTTGGGGTCCGAAAATCATTTTTTCCCAAGTTTTTTGTGTGCCATTTGGCTTATTGGCCTCGAGACGACGCTCGGAGCTGGAGTTTGTGACAATGATCAGTTTTACGTCATTCCGGAATTTATTTTTGGTATAAAGACTTGGTTTTTAAGGGATTTTGGGTAGAAATAACTCAAAGCAAGATGATTTTTAATACAATTAGCATTTTCATAAAGTGCATGGACTTTTTTATCGCCCGCACAGTGCACAAAAACTCTCGATTTTTAGAGGGTTTTTGCACCGTGCATTCATCTTTTTTTTTGTTTTGCACTGTGCATTTGAAGTGCCGCTGCAACATAAGCGTTTTCCAACTGCGTAGCTGCTATTTTTGCACAGTGTAAATGGCTTTTTTGCAAATTCAAAAAGTGCGCTGTGCGTTGGCGACAAGGGTAAGAAAAATTTCGAGATGCACTGTGCAAGAGCGATAAAATGTCCATGCACTTTGTGAAAATGCTAATGGTCCGTTCGCAAAGTCGCTGGAGTGATTTCGGCGACATGCAAAACAAAAGCTTATTTTGCACTGTGCAATTTTCTGTTTTTTGCACCGTGCAATAGGTTTTTTTTGCTATCGCACCCTGGCTTTTCCTGCACAGTTCAAAAGCCAAAAACTACTCTAGCGACTTTACGAACGGATTAGTAAAACTCGAGGCATAATCGCAAGGAAGGTGTTCCACGCCCGACGCTCAGATTTTCTTTAGATTTTGCACGTACTGGTCCGTTCTTAGAGTCGCCGAACTCATGTTTGGCGTTCGCACTGTACAAAAATCTGGCTTTTTCGCCAGGCTGCGAGCGACAGCCGAAAAAAGCCATTTGCACGGTGCAAAAAACAAAAAATTGCAGAGTGCAAGTTGCACTTTTGTTTTCGCACAATGTTTTTAAGCCCGGTGACTTTCCGGAAGGATTAGCAATTTGGGCCTGGGTCCCATCATTTCCTGAGTATCTGATCTCGCGCTTTGCATGGCAGCCGAAATATTCAACGAGCTATGCGCCCGAGACAGTGCGCCAAATGCGGAGAGCGGCCAGGGAGAATAAGCTTTTTGGCCGTAATTTTCTCTGTGCGATGGAAGTACGTATAAGCATAACGCTTCATAAAAAAGGACTCTTTCCAGCTTTCGGCCTAAAAATCCCGGTATGTTCTGGAAAACGCAAGCTGGGGATATGGCCTTAAAAAATAAACCTATATTCTCAAATGTCCTCAAAATCTGAGCGTCGCACATGTCGCATAGAGGCGAGCTAAAATTTTTTAAAAATGAAGGAGTCTTTAAAACTCTGACCAAACTTGGCCCATTGTTTGTCGCAAATTTAAACATGAACTCTCAAAATTTGATATATTTTTTTGTTTATTGAAACCCATAGTTTCATATGTCTTTTTGGAGCCCAGACCGGAAATCGAGCGACTTTCGAGGAAAACTTACGAACGCTCCGAAATTAATATTTTTCCGAGTTTCATGGCGCTTGAACCGTATTCAATTCTGTCTTTGTTGACCTCCTGTTCCATATTCTACCCGAATTTTAGAAGGAAAAAGCCGGCACTCCCGTTGGTACGTGGCTTTTAATTAGTCATAAAAGCATATTTCTTTTATAGTAACCTTATAAAAAGGGGTCCGTGCTTCAAAAAAGGCGCTGTATTTCACGCACTGCAACATTGTTCCGAACAGTTCATTAGATTTGCTTCGGGAAACTAGTTTTAGTATGTATTATTCAATAAGTTAAGGTTAAATTTTTTGGACCCCATAATGGCATGTTACAGCTTTCTTTGGACCAAAAATTGAGAGGAAAGTCCGCCTTCGCTTACGGGAGAGTTCGTATTTAGATTTGGAACAAAAATGCGGAGAGTTCAAAGGCCATATTTTTATAAATATCATGTGGGACTATACTAGTCGTACCATAAAGTCTGTTGGATTTTGCAAAGTGTTTCTCTTCGCTCCGCTGCGATTTCACGTTTTTCGGTGTTTCCGCAAAATTCCTAGAACTTTTTGCAGCGTCTACTACTCTTTATCAGTAGCGGGCAGTTTCAAAGCGTTTCGCCTCGTCAAAACAAGGTACCAAATTTCCAGCTGCGGCTAGCCGTCGCAAAGCGATAATGGGCGATTCCAAAGCCCGCCACTATTTTCCCGACACGCTGATATTCCTCAAAAATTTTAGCTCGCGCTTTGCAGGCTCAAACTCGATCTTTGCGCTACAGAAAAAGAGGAGAGGCGATTAGAGAAAAACCGTCCTTAAGAAAGTACCCAATTGATAAAACTTGTCGGAAACTTAGGCTAGCTACGTCTCAGAATAATTCGAGATTCTTAGCTCGCGCTTTCCAGAACACCCCAAAAATTTTTTCTGATCAAAAGGACGCCAAGCGCGTCGCTGAAATGAAACAAAATTTTACTTTGCCACGACTCATTTTCTCCGCGGCGATGCGATTTTCAATGCGACCGAGTGCTCATTATTTTCCCGACAGACTGTTATTATGTTTATTCAAATCTCCTCTTTGTATATATGGTTCCTTCTGCTGACGCACTCTTCAAAGATTATCCGTATTGATCAAAATAAGAATTGATGTCTGAACTCTGACACTCTAAAACAGCGAGCTAAAACTTTTTTAGACATTGATGTGCGATCTATCCTTAACTTATGTGCAGGATTTTCAGAAAATCTGAGCGTTGCATGTGAGGGCACTTCTGTTGTCGAATTTACTATTTCAAGTTCGCTTCAAGAGTTCCAAACCCCCGAAAACAATCCTAAATAGTATACGTCCGGCCTACTGTCGAGATTCTTGACATTCGAGAAGAGGATTCACCGGGCCTTCGAGTGCCACTCCAGGAACCGGCACATGATTATGTACAATGGGGCGGTGAAACCTTTAAAAAGTTTTGTTTGGGTTCGTTTGTGCGAGGGTATGAAAAGAGGGAGCTGCCAAGATTTCAGCCCTTGTATGGACTGAATAGTTTGAAGTTTGTGGCGTTCTTTGCGTGCAGAAGTGGGCGCTAGGCTGTTGGTCTATGTTGTAGAAAACAGTTTTACAAATTGAACCTGACTTTGATCTTGTTTGTTTTTTCTACGCCGCTAGTCTTACAGGAGAAGTGACCAAAGTTCAACGCTCAGATTTTGATGAAACTTGGCTGAAAATTAGACCGATTTTTTACACATGCGAGACTCCTAGGTTATGCTTTCCATACAAAACCGAGATTTTTAGATCGCAAGTTGGCAAAATGTGCCTTTTTTGATGAACATTGACATAAAATTTACAGTGAGGGACATGATCAAGTGGCAAAAAACGTATAATTCTCCATCCAGGAGGCATCACAAAATATAGCAAAATACCTCCCTTTCCAAGTGAAAAAACTCCGATTTCAAAAGCGCGCCCGCTCTTTTTGTAAGGGAAACTGCGCGCCCCTCAAAACGAAGTTTTTTCACTTGGAGAGGGAGGCATTTTGCTACATTTTTTTGATGCTTCCCGGATGCAAAATGGTACGTTTTTTGCCACTGGATCAAGTCCGTCACTTCACAGGGTACGGCAATTTTTCGGCCGGATTTGAACAGGCTATTACTTTTTTTAACTTTTGGCCAGATGTTAAAATTCCTTTTTTTTCTGAATCCTCAAACCCCCCTAATTTGTTTAATACAAAATATATATTCCTACCTTTGAAGCCACTGTTTTCAAAAAAAAAAACAATTTTTCAACGCAAAACAAGCAAAGATATGGCCAAAAAGTATTTTGTCTCTGACCACACCCCTTCCAAAGGGCTTCTCTTGTACTAGCCGGTTCGCAAAGCCGCTGGTGTGGTTTCAGTCAGGGTGCTAGCGACAGCCGAAAAAAAGGCTATTTTTTGAGGTTGTGGTTGATTTTTGGGGTCACATTTTTGGGGACTAATGACGTTTATAATATTGTTGGTATTATAATATAATACTATATCAGTCTGTCGGGAAAATAATGTGGAATTGCAAGACATGTCTCGTCTCTTCGCGCACTAAATCCCCAGTTTGCCGTCACCAAATCGATGACATTCGATTCCTAGACCCGAAAAATCCACATTATTTTCCCGACAGACTGGTAATATGGTAGTAGGCGAACAATACGGCAGAATATTCAAAATGGTAATCTCAGAGTGCTTTCTTCAATGCATTTTGTTATTTTTCGCTGCAGTTTTCCTCTCAGCCAGTTAGTCATTTCATTGTTCTTTGCTTTTGTTTGTAGTCAGCCAACTGTTTTTGCCAAATTCGATTAAATAAGGTAACTATAGGGCTTCGAAAAATATTGTGGATTATTTTTTCAATCTTCGTAGGGACAGAAAGAAGATTCTAGACATTTTTTAGATTAAACTTTTGGGGGTTTCCTTAATCGCTGACTCAAATTTGGATTTTGAAGACCCATTTCTTCCATTTTCATGTTATATTTCGTGCATAGCCGATGTAAACTTGATAATGTAGCTCAAAATTGCTTCCGATTCGCCTTTTCGGACCTTATTTTTACTATTTAAAATGCTATTCTGCATCCCATAACTTCTTAACGACCTGCACGTAGATTAAGCGGGGTTTTCGCACGGAAGAATGTAATCAAAAACTTTTTATGTTCATTTGGTACTCCTTCCTGAATATGCAATTTTCATCCGATTATTCGCTGAATGCATAGTTTCTCTTTTTTCTCTCGAATTAATCTTTATTCGCCCGTATGAAGTGATTCGCAAAGAGTGTGGGAAGCGGAGGCTGCAACGAGGAAATGGTAGAGCGCTTAGCGAACTGCTTGCGGTGGGATGCTGAGAAATATTTTTGGATTGGCAAAAGACGAACTTCATGGAAGCATTTTAATTTTGTCGGGAAAATAGTGTCGGGACGTCGCACCTTGGAATCGCCCATTATCGCATTGCGACGGCGGGCCGCAGCTGGAGATTTGGCGATAGCGGCGAGGCCAGACATTTTGTTGCGACTACCCGCCGTTATTTTCCCGACAAATTGATGGCCATATAGTTCGTAGAATTTTTTCGGCGAGGTCGTGGGGCTTGCATGAAAATACATGTCGCTGTTGCAAAAACAGGAAGTCGCAGACGTATGCGAAAAAAGAAGCAAACGCTCTGTGAAAAATTCTACGTACTTTATGGCGCAACTAGTATCAGTCTGTCGGGAAAATAACGGCGGATCGTCGCACCTTGGAATCGCCCATCATCGCTTTGCGACGGCGGCCGCCGCTGAAAATTTGGTGTGCGATAGCGGTGAGGCGAGACATTTTGCCGCGACGACCCGCCGTTATTTTCCCGACAGACTGAGAGTACTTTTTTTTGGGAATCCACCTGCCCTATCGATCGATCTATTCACAAATCTTCAAAAACACTGATGCTGATTTACTCTGCTTCTCTCTGACATCAGTAGGTCGGAAAAAATAAAACCGCTCTGTCGCTGCACCGAGCAGGTCGCTGAAGCGAAAAGAAATTTGATTTTGCCGCAACACAATTAATTTTCTTGGCGGAGATGCAATTTTCCATGCGACAGAGTGCTCATTATTTCCCCGACATACTGATAACATCTGGCTGTAGAGTAGATAGTGGCAAGTCATCGCGCCTAGAATCGCCCATCATCGCTTTGCGACGACTGGAAATTTGGCGAAACACTTCGCTGCGACGATTTTTCCCGACAGACTGATAAAATCAAAATAAGGTTCCAAAGGGTTCGAAGACGGTGCTCAAAAACTGTTGTTACTTTTTGCATTATTCAATTTGCAACATTTCCTGATTTAGTTTTTATAAAATTTTTGGCGTTCCAAAAAACCTTTGCGCCGGGAATTATGCAAATGTTCCATTTTTTGGAAATTTTTAGTATGGGGAAATAAAAAAACAAGACATGGTCGTGCAGGAGATAAGCTTCTTAAACACGCGGCCTTAGCTTATCCCGATGTTTTTTGCACGTCTTATTATAATTCCGACTTACAAAGTGCTAGGCGGGCCAAAAAGTCTTGCCATGTTTTCGCACGGCGCGGACGGCGTCGCGAACTGGCCTTGCGCGACAAACAAGGGTGCGAATGAAAAGTACGCTGTGCTTTGATTGCCCTTTTCAAAAACATTCGCTTTGCACTTGTCCGCAGTCTGTCGGGAAAATAACGGCGGGCCATCGCGCGTTGGAATCGCCCATCATCGCTTTGCGACGGCAAGCCGCGGCTGGGGATTTGGTGCGCGATAGCGACGAGGCGAGACATTTTGCTGCGACGACCCGCCGTTATTTTCCCGACAGACGGAAGATGGTTCGCCTCTGCGAAGAAAGAGTACATTCGCGCATCAAATCCCCAGCCCATCATCGCTTTGCTTGTCGTCGCAAAAGCAAATGATGGACAATTCCAAGGCGCAAGTAGCCGCCACTATTTTCCCGACAGACTGATACAGTGGCGGACAGGATCCAGAAATGTACCATTTAGCATCCGAGGAGTTTTGAAAACGCTACAAAATACCTCCCTCTCCAAGTAAAAAGACTCCAGTTTCAAAAGCGCCCACTCTTTTTGTGCGCCGCGCTCTCCAAAAAGAGGTTTCTTGGTTGGTAGAAGAATGTCTCGAAATTACAAGGGGCCTAATTTCACCATCATTTCTTATACAGTGAAGGACCTGATCCAGTGGCAAAAAACGTAACATTTTGCATCCGGGAAGTATCAAAAATGTGGCAAAATGCTTCCCTCTCCAAGTGAAAAAAACCCTTTCCCTCACAAAAAGAGCGGGCGCGCTTTTGAAATCGGAATTTTTTCTCTTGGATAAGGAAGCATTTTGCCACATTCTTGATACTTCCCGGATGCAAAATGGTGCGTTTTTTGCCACTGTATCAGGGCCCCCACTATATTTGTAAAATCAATAAAAGCAGCGTTTCGTTTGCCCGATTCTCCGCATTTTCCGTGCCCTCTCGCAAGGTAGATTTTTGTAGCACTTCGCTAGTTCTTCCGGAAAGTCGCCGGACTGAAATCGGCGACATGCACTGCGCAAAAACAAAGTTTTCTTTGCATTATGCAGTTTTTTGCTTTTTGCACCGTGCAATAGGCTTTTTTGGGCTGCCATCCGCACCCTAAATATTTCGCACAGTCTGCCTGCCAAAAGCCAGTCCAGCGATTTTCCGGAACGACTAGTATTATCATAAGCATCAAAAACAACTCATTTACCTCCAATAACACTTAAATTTCTACGACATAACCCAATATTTCCCACCACTTTTACGTTTTGATACAATTATCCGCTCGTGGGTCTCGACCCGCTTTCACAACCCACTCTCGGCAACACAATTATCGTTAAAATTGTATGTTCACTCGCTGACTCCTCCTCCATTTAATGAGCTGGTTCGTTAGTGGGGTTTTATGGGCAAAGTCTCGTGGCGTGTTTGTTTGTTTTAACCACCACCTTCAGCCTACAACGTGTTCGTTTGTAGGTTCTCGGAATTTTCACCTTACCTTACATTTAAAAAGGCCTATTTTTAGCCCATTTTGGCGGCTTAAAAGGGCTTTCGCAGGGAGTTCAAGTGTTGCAAAGCTGTTGGGATATTTTTTGAGATATTTTATCAGTTTGTCGGGGGAATAACGAGCACACTGTGGCTGTGCCGATCGCTGAACTGAAAGCAATTTGATTTTGCCGTGACACAATTCATTTTCTCGGCGGCGATGCGATTTTCGATGCGACAGAATACTCATTATTTTCCCGACAGACTGTATAATTTTTAACGAAAGCAGAAGTAAAAACCGATTTTTTCTGACGTACCCAAAGTGCAGAGAGAGGTTTTTTGTCACTTTTGTCCCAATGACATAGCACATCGCGCCCGGAAAGATTGTTGTTCAAAATGGCTTCACAAAATTCAAAGTTCAAGTTTGATAATTTTTAATGGGACAGAATGCTCATTATTTTCTCGACACACTGACTACATTATCGGACAGTATCGGTCCGTTGTGAAAATAATGAACATGCTGTAGCTGCACTAATCGTGTCGCTGAGGTAAAAAGCGATTTGATTTTGACAATTCATTTTCTCGGCGGTGTTCCAAGTTTCAACGCGACAGTGTGCTCTTATTTTCCCGACAGACTGACTTCCCAAGTCCAAACCCATGGCAAAACGTGCGGGTATTTTCTCGATTTTTGTAGTAAATATTTTCCCCTTTGTGTATACAAACTTTTGTCATCAGTACGTAGGAAGAAACTATAATTGTCTACGGGGAAAAGCAATTTTCTTTTAAAAGGTTTTGATGTCCGAAACCCACGAAATCTGCCGCCCAATTTTCTAGTTCAAATGAAAAATTGGCCAAGTTCGGGTGAACTTTCTCTGGCCGCTCTCGAATAGTGCTTTCCTGTTAAATGATTTTCCGTTTTTAAGGTCCTCTTAACATGTATAATATAATACATTTTGGTGTACATACATACCTTTATATGTATACCAAAAGAGCGCTCTGTCGCGTGTTGCTTTATACAATCCAACATTTTTGCCGCGTCTAGTAAGCCCAATATCTCAATCTTACCATGACCTGAAGCCGTTCTCTTTCAGAATGCCCCTTCCGATGACTGTGCACTGAAAGCCCACCGGTTCGCAAACCCTCACAGCCGTGATGTGCGAGCTCTCCGATCTGACGGCCGAAGGCCAGTTGCGTTCCGCCATCCGCTACGGCGTCATGGCCGTCTTCGGCGGCGCTGTCGCCATCTTCGGTTGCGGCGCCAACGCGATTTTGGCGTATCTATTTATTGGGAAGTTCAACTACCGCCACTCGCCATTCTTCTTCATGGGATTTGTGGCGTTCTTCGACACCCTCATCGATGTGATGTACCTCTTGGTTAATGTGAGTAAACAAGTTTAGAAAATTAATAAATGTAATATGAAAGTAGGGTAGTGTGAGAAGTAAATTTCTTCAACTACAACGCTCAGACTTTCATGAAACTTGGCACAAACTTACACTAATTCTTTCTGAGGATGATGCGAGATTCCTAGTTCGCGCTTTGCAGAAACTATCGAGATTTTAAGATTGAAAAAATTTTTCTGGCAAAATTTTTACACGCAATATCTAAATTTTTCTGGCAAAATTTTTACACGCAATATCTTCTACTTATTTCTACCGTAGAGTGCAGCAAAAAAATCATTTTTTTTCCGCACGAAACTGGCAAGACTGATACTTCAGATGTTGCCAAAAAGTGTTTTTATCTCTGACCGCTCTCCCTGTTTTGCCCACTCTCTCGACGACAAAGGTCGTTGAATCTTTCTGCTGTCCCAAGGTACAACTAAATTTTCTCTCCCCTAACCCAAAACGTTTGTTTTCTCCCTGACCGCCCTCCACGTTTTGAGTACTCTCTCAGTGGAAAAGATCGATGACTATCTCGGCTATGCCTGCAAATCGCAAGCCCAAATATTGAGGAATTGATATGCAGCCTCTACTAGGGTTGTGTGCAAAATTTAAAGCAAATCTGCGCGTCGCACTTCAAATATTAGTCGGTCGGGGAAATAATGAGCACTCTGACGCTTTGAAAATTGTATCGCAAATGAATTGTGTCGCTTTAAAATCACATTGCTTTTCAGTTCAGCGACGGGGTCGGCGTAGCGACATTGTGCTTATTACTTTCCCGACAGACTGATACATACTTCCCCTTTTCAGCTTCGTATTTTACAATGCTATTTTTTAATACCTAAAGGTATTACACTAACATAAATGCCCTTTAGACCCTTCCAATAAGCTCCCAACAATTTCTCTGGAAGTCCATCTACCTTTTATGGCTCCAACACGCCCAATGGTTGCTGGTGTTGGTCCAGATCTTCAAACTCGCCTCCACATTTTGCCTTGTCATTGCCAGCTACGAGCGCTACCATCTGACCAAACATTGGACCACCAGCGGCTTCGATTATCGGACTCGATGGATTTTGCTGGTGCTGATCGTGGGACTGGCAGTGTTTATCAAGGTGTTTCATCCAACTGTAAGATTTTTTGCGGGTTTCTATAGTGTCATGGCCGTAGAAATGCGAATCGCCAAGATTCAACAACCTTTGCAAGAGAGCTCAGAGAACTATTTTCATAGTTTCTTGGCGGCTGTAAACTTGCGGACAACGATTTTGCGGGAGCAGCTAGAAGAGCCGCGGAGATTCTATGTTTAGAAAGCAGCCAACGTTTGCTTACAGCAAGAAATTCTAACGATGGATTTGGCAGTTGGATGTTGCCAATTAAATTTCCAGGTGCATAGGTGACTTGAATTGTTACCACAAGGCGAACCAGGCATTTTTCAAAGTTCAAAAACCAAAAAGTCTTTTCATAAGGAGAGGGAGGTTTTTTGCCACATTTTTGATACGTACCGGATGCAAAATGGTACATTTTTTTGACACTGGAACCGGTCCCCTACTGTACGGTGGAAAAAGCCGTAATTGTAAAGGGTAAATGGCTGCCCGCAAGGCGGTTGTCCGCAAGAGTCGTGTCAGGGATCGCTGGACATCTCCATTCAAATTTCATCTCCATTTTCAGCTGTACGTAACGGTCCGCCGACCCGAATGCACCTCGCTCTTCAACCGCCTGAATGTCGAGCGAATGGCCGCCACGGACAGTCTGACCTCGTTGTTCGACGTGCTGGTCGTGGCGTTGCCCTTCTTCACCTTGATCTTCCTGAACGGCGGGATTGTCTACATGATTCGACGACAAAACGTCCAACAACTCCGATTTCTGATCACGGAATTGACGATGGGAAAGGACCTGACCGAGGTCCGAAAACAGAACCTACGCTCGGCGACGAACACGCTGTTGTTCATTATAACCACGTACCTCATCGCTAATACGCTGGGATTCTTCATGACCATCGTGGAGTATTTTTACCCGAGTAAGCGAGGAGTGGGGTTAATCTTTGCGGAGAGTAAATTTTAATGAAAATGGGGACGAATTGATCAGTCTGTCGGAAAAATAATGAGCTCCTTCGAAGCGAAAATTGCATCGCCGCCAAGAAAATGAATTGTGTCGCGGCAAAATCAAGTTGCTTTCCAATTCAGCGACACGATTAGCGCTACGACATTGCACTCATTATTTTTACGACAGACGGATACACGAGGCAAAAAATACTTGTAATTTCTGAAGCGCAGAAAACATTGCCGCAATTAAAAGGTTTCGTTGTTCAGAGGTTCCTTTGGCCCTTGTCAGTCCATCGGGAAAATGATTAGCACTCTGTCGCATCGAAAATTGCACCAGCCGCCGAGAAAATGAATTGTGTCGCAGCAAAATCAAATTGCTTCTCAATTCAGCGACGCGGTTGGCGCAGCGACCTTACGTTCATTATTTTCCCGATAGACTGCTTGGAAAATCAGGAGCGGTAGTACAAACCCCCAGTCCAGTTCAGACCCCCATGCTCCAGTACAAACCCCCTCATCCAATCTGAAAAAGTGTGTCGTCAGTAAGCTTTTTGAGGATGCTGTCGGAGCTCAAGACAACGGATCATCGTTGCTCTAAAACGTAGGGGGTTTGATCTAAACGTAGGGGATTGGATGTCCAACGTTGGGGGTTTGTTATACGACGACGGCCTGAATGTGAACGCCAACAACATGGAGGATATTCTGGGGCTCTAATTTTCATTTTTGAACTACCTTTCCCGGAGGGCTGAACTCGGAAAGCCCCGAAAATCAGTCTAATTTTTGTCCGACCTGCCTTCCTTATTTAACGTGTTCCCTTGTTGAGAAGGCCGTTCAAATTCCGCAGCTGCCGCTGACAAAGCACCAGGCTATAGTGATCAATTTTCGACTTAAAAATCTTGGTCGTTCCTACAAAGCCCGAGCCTTGTAGACTATTTAGCTTCGACTTTTAATAACATATTTTGTAACTTTCCAAACAAAGTCATCATTTCCTTTTCCAGACTACTACGAGACCTACTATCCGCACGGCTATCGGATGGCGTCGGATCTGTCGAGCCTGCTCACAGTCATCGGGAACGCCCTCCGATGTCCGGCGCATCTGATCGTGAACTCGGAGATCCGCGAGAAAATGTTCGACCTGTGCTGCGTGCGGTGGCGGCGGATGGAACTGAAGGTAAATCATCTGATCAGCCAGGTAGGGCGGACTCAAATTCAAAAAAGAAATTTTTTGTTTTTGTGAAGGTGGTTGGTTGCATTAACAGTTTGTCGGGAAAATAATGAGCACTCTGTCGCATCGAAAATCGCATCGCTGCCGAGAAAATGAATTTTGTCGCGGCAAAATCAATTTTCTTCACTTCAGCGACGCGGTCGGCACAGCGACTTTGCGCTCATTATTTTCCCGACAGACTGATACATTTTCTGTAAATTTACTTATAAAACTTTTGTTTTCTGTAATACAGTGGGGGACCTAATATAGTGGCAAAAAACGCCATTTTGACTCCGGGAAGTATCAAAAATGTGGCAAAGTGCTTCCATTTCCAAGTGAAAAAACTCCGATTTCAAAAGCGCGCCCTTCAAAACGAAGTTTTTTCACTTGGAGAGGGAAGCATTTTGCCACATTTTTGATGCTTCCCGGATGCAAAATGGTACATTTTTTGCCACTGGATCAGGTCCCCATTAGAAAAATGGATTATTGATAAAAAGCAAACCTAAACTTATCTTTTACAGACCTATGTTTGTTTCTTTCATAGCTTTTTTTTGTCATTACCTTACAAAAAAAATCGATTTTTTTCTAACTCCTGCCATTTTCAGCCCACCAAACTGCAAGGCCTCGAAAACCTGCATCAGAACCAGTGGGAGTCGCCCTGGTTCTCGGCGCTCCTCACCACCCGCGACACTCTACCTCCCATCGACGACGCGGCTTCGGACACGGACCAGTTCATTCGAAGGCGCTCGGCTCAAAGCCTGAACCCGATTTTCGATCGGGATATGATACGAAGGCTCTCGAATGTCGGTATTGTATGATTGGTCTCAAGTGCTGTGGTCTACAGAGAGAATTTAGGGCAGCGAACTGTGAATAGAGCGATTTTTTGTGGTGATTTTTGGGATTTTTCGAAAAAAACTCAAATTTTCCTTGTTTTTCGGCAAAAATCTTAAAAAATCTCGGTTTTTTCGCAAAAAACACATGTTGAAATTTTAAAAATAGATGACAAAAATTATCAACGCATCCCTAGGTTTAAGAATCAGCCAATTTTTTCGCAAAAATTTAATCGCAAAAATCGCAATTTTTTCGAAAATTTCCCCAACATTCTAGTGTAATATTTATGCGATTCGTTGTCTGAAATTCTCTCTGTTGCCTGCCTGATTCAAGAATAAGGTCTGCTTGACATCTCAAGCCCCAAATCCATGTGATCTCTTTACTTCAACTGCGTTTTACGGGTCCTTTTCCAAGACGTGTAAATACATCTCGTGACAAAGCAATCTACTCTAGCAAGGGCTCCAAGTGCGACGCTCAAATCTTGATGAAACTTGGGTCAAATTTAGACAATTTTTTTATAAGATCCATGCGAGATTTTTAGCTGGCGCTTTGCAGAAATGGTCGAGATTTTTAGATCGAAAATTCGAAAAAAATTCACTTTTTTTTGCGAATTTTCGCGTCAAAAATTTTATGTCTATTTCTACTGTAGACAGTGATGTTTCCACAAAAAATCAGATTTTTCGCCGCAAAACTGGCAAAAATATGGCCAAAAAAGTGTTTTTTCTCTGACCGCTCTCCACCTTTCGTGCACTCTCTCGGCGGATCGTTCAATATCTCGGCTGTTCCAGCAAAGGGCGAGCTAAAATTTTCAGGAATTGATATGTGGCCTATACTCAATGTTTCTGCAAATTTTGAGCTTCCCATATGGGGCACTTCCCTTGTAAAATACGATCTTTTTACTCTGTTCCATCTCAATTTGTAAATATTTTTCTGACACTAGGCGGGCCAAAAAGTCAATTTTTAGCTCGCCTAGCATTAGAAATCTTTTTTCAAGATCTCATTCTCATTTTTCTGGTCGATTTTCCGGTGATTTTTTTTTTGAAAAAAAAAATTTAATTTTTAAAATTTTTTAAATTAATTAGCAATAAATAAAAAAATTAAAATATTTTGAATGAAATAGATCAATTTCAGGCTTCTTCCGATATCAAGTCTTGTTTATTAACATAAAAACGCTGGGATATATGAGAAGAAATAACAA
Organism: Bursaphelenchus xylophilus; assembly: GCA_904066235.2. Lineage (NCBI taxonomy): Eukaryota > Metazoa > Nematoda > Chromadorea > Rhabditida > Aphelenchoididae > Bursaphelenchus > Bursaphelenchus xylophilus. The sequence goes on along the minus strand of CAJFCV020000004.1, from coordinate 10,717,366 downwards.
GAAGATCCAAAGTGAGCCGACGAGTGGTTGCTCGGTTGTGAAGAGGGTTGATTGGGTGTCCTAAAAGTTATTGTATTGATTAGACTACAATGCGAGAGACTCTGATCTATAGAATTGAAAAAATGTATAAAAAAATAAAAAAAAAACTTTTTTATTAATATTATTTTAGGTGTAGAGATCTAAAAAAAAGTCGAAATAAAGCTAAAAGTCTCGTTGAAAAATGACAAAACTCGTTTGTAAAATATAAATCATGATGTAATAGACAATAAAAAAAAATTCTTTTTATATTCGCGCCATAAAATTTCGATTTTTTTTTTAAATTTCGTAATTTTTTTATAAAAAAAAGATTAAAAATAAAACTTAAAAAAAAAATAATAAAAATCAAAAAAAATCCAGTTAAATTTTTTTATACCTAAAATTACCCAAAAAAATTTTTCATTCAAAAAGAAATTAATTTTTCAAAATTTTCATTCAAAAAATCAAAAAAATCCTTTTTCCGCAAAACCTCCAAAAAATTTTCTTCAAAACCCATTTAAATCTCCCAAAATTTTCACTTTGTATATTATACATGATAAACAATATGAATTTTTATCAATTCATAACAAAAAATCAACAATTTTCGAGGTTTTCACACTGTAATAACTTACAATATCCGTTAAATTTTACAATTACAGCGTACAAAAAAAAACAAAATTATCAAATAATTAAATCTAAAATAGTTTAAAAAACAATAAGTTAATACCCGGAGAGTGTTTTACAACTGCTTACATGCTGTTAAATTCAATTTACAACCAATTTGAGGGGTGAATTCGGATAAAATAATATAAAAACTGGTCAAAACGATATAAAAATTGATCAATAGTGAGAGTGAGGCGTGAGAAGTTCGAGACTGAGAGGATGGATAATATAATAGACTGTAAAATCGTTAAAACTGAGTAGTTACCTTCGAGTATGAGAAAGATTTAGAGCCGGTTTAGTAGCGTCTCGAGTGCCGAGGGCTGCGGCTTCGGCTGCGCGAACGGCGGCGATGTTTGGAGCGGCGTTCCGGCGAGCGGTGATGGCGTTTGCGGGACGAGGACTGCTTCTCCACGCCGTTCAGGGCTTCCTGAGGTAAAATTAGAGGGGTTAGGAAATAAATTTTTTAAAAAATTCGACCAAAAACGTCAAAAAATCAAAAAATTTTTTCAAAAAGTACCTAGTACAATATCCTATGAAAAAAACCGATCTCTAACTCTTAATCCTGACTACCAAGTATTTTTCTACCTTGAAAAACCAAAAAAACTGAAACTACCACCATTAAACTCTTCAAACAACACATTTTTATATTGTTATACCATCTAAACCCAAAATTTTCGAAAATTTGTGCCTAGTCCAAAATCTTCAAAAAAACTTGGCCAAAACTGCTTGCAATATCAACCATACATCCCAATCTAACTTCTAATTTCCAATTCAAATCCCAATCTAATCATTTCCTCTTCAAAACATCACGTCTTCTTCATCTACCTAAAAACCGAAGCAAAAACTCAAAACCTTACTTGTAATGTCTGTAAAAGCGCTTTGCAACCTTCATCCTGCGAGACTCTCGACTGTTTGATCAACGACATGGCTGTCATCAGCGTATCCATCGCGGAATCCACGTCTCCCGCTGCTGTGTCACTCATGGCGCGAGCAATCGCCGAAGAAGAGACGGTTCTGTTCCGATCCATAATTTCCTTGTATTCCGCTGGAGACATTTGATTGTGACCGCCCATATCGCGCGGCATTTGTTGTCCTTGAGCTGAAAATACAAAATTTGGAGAGATTTGCCTTTATTTTTGATACTTCCAACATTTTTTATATTACACATGACATCATATTTTCCACTGAAGAAATCTCTTCTTTCTTGCCTAAAATTCAACAAAAAATGTCAAAATACTTACAGAGGTATGGATAAACTTGTGGATTAACATGCGCACCAGGCGGAATATTCATATTCTGCTGCCCGGTGGAGCTCTGCCTAGTTCTATTCAAGACATTATTCATGGTGGCGGCAGTGTTCATATTGCTCTGTTGCATCTGCATCATCTGTTGTGGGAAGGAAGGAGGTGGCCGAGACATGATATTGTTCATGTTGCCCATCATATTCGGGATTTGTGGAGGCGGCGCGGCCAAATTGATTCGTTGCTGGACAAGCGGCTGAATCGGTGGTTGTTGGCGAATATTCATGACTGGAGGTGCTCCGAAATTCAGGATAGATGTTGGTTGCATCCCATTCATCGGCATGATTCGAGTCTGCATTGCGGGAATTTTGTTTTTCTCGTCCTTTTTCTCCTGCAAATATTGGTTTAGGTATCGAAGAAAACTTTCGAAAAAAAAGTATTAAATCCACTCCATGAATAGACAAACTAACCTCCGCTCGTTTCGCGGGCTCTTCTAGTTTGGCCAAGGACTGTTTATTGTACGGCAGGACCGTTAGAAGTTGGCCATTCAGCTGTCTTCCCGGCACTCGGTCCATTATAACTTTGACGGATGCTTCGGATTGAAGAGCGACGTCGGCATATCCTCTACTCTGTCCATTTTGCCGATTCTCACCGAACTTGACCTCAATCACATCGGTGACACCATAATCTTGAAGGGTCGACTAAAAAAATTTGGAATTTATATTGCTCATGGAATTGAGATGCCAAATCTGTCAAAGCAGATCTTAAAATAAAATCGTGGTGGACGGTTTTGTCCCCACCCCGGTTTTGTCCCCAGGACGTTTTTGTCCCCACTTTTTTCGAGCCTTTTTGTCCCCAGACCGGTTTTGTCCCCAGGACGGTTTTGTCCCCAAGACGTTTTTGTCCCCACTTTTTTTATTTTTTTGTCCCCACACCGGTTTTGTCCCCGGGACGTTTTTGTCCCCAAGCTGGATAGTACGATTAAAAATTATGCATTCAGATGTTAATGCTGTTGGTTTGGTGCACAGTACTGCTCAAACAACTTGTTCTTAGCGCTTGGTACTGTATAGTACGATGTGGTACTATATAGCACGAGGTAAAAATTAAGCCATAACACGTCAATGCTATGGGTTTGAAGCCCAGTACTTCTCAAAAATGTGTTTTAGCGTACTATATAGCACGAATTTGTTTTTGCACAAAATGAACGTCTGGTCAGTAGTGCATACCAAAACAACGTCATTCACGCGTTATAGCTTAATTTTTACCTCGTGCTATATAGTACCACCTTGTACTATATAGTACCAAGTGCTAAAAAGACATTTTTTTGAGAAGTCCGGGGCTTCAAACCAACAGCATTAACGCGTTATGGCTTAATTTTTACCTCGTGCTATATAGTACCACCTTGTACTATACAGTACCAAGTGCTAAGAACATGTTGCTTGATCAGTACTGTGCACCAAACTAAAAGCATTAACATCTGAATGCATAATTTTTAATCGTACTATCCAGCTTGGGGACAAAAACGTCCTGGGGACAAAACCGGTGTGGGGACAAAAAAATAAAAAAAGTGGGGACAAAAGCGTCTTGGGGACAAAACCGTCCTGGGGACAAAACCGGTCTGGGGACAAAAAGGCTCGAAAAAAGTGGGGACAAAAACGTCCTGGGGACAAAACCGTCTTGGGGACAAAACCGGGGTGGACAAAACCGGGCCCAATCCTTAAAATATTTTTTTTATGTCGCAAAACACCTAAACACCAAGACACAAGAAAAAAGAAACTAAACATACAATAACATCGTCGTCAGTTGTCCACCAAGTCATGTTACCGAGGTAAACATGCCATCTTCTCACAGTCGATCCATAATTATATTGAGAAGGTGTGGAGAGAGGCTTCGAAAGAGCAACCTTCTGCTCAATTGTTGATTTCGGCACCTCAACCTTGCTCTCAGCCGGTAGCGGGGATGAAGGAAGTTCTTCTTTGAGCAGCAAGTCCTCTTCGGCCTTGTCCATGGAGGGCTCCATTGCCGCTTCGTAAAGGTCGTCCCCATCCTCGAACTTGTCTTTTCTGCAACAAAACTCGTCGTAAAGACAGCTTACAAACCAGAGGACATAATTTAGCTAAACACACTCGAATTTTCTAGCAAAATTATTTTCACCATCAATAATATTTTTTTACCCTCCTAAAATAAAAAAAAAAATTAAATGACGGCTAAACTTACAATTCCAGGTCGTGCTCGCCGAGCAGAGCTTCTTCATCCAGCTCACTAACGTTCACTCCTTCTGCACCGCTCAAAATGTCCTCCTCGGCCGACATTATACTTGCCTGAAAAAGAAAGTCGTATCTAAACTAATATTTCAACCAAAATTTACATATAGCACTTCTACAACAGAGAAAATTGGAATCAACACGACAGAAAAGACAAGAAAAAACCAATTCGCGCAGCTGCCGCTTTGTTCTTTCCAGTTGATGCGGAATGCCAAAGCAAATTGGCATTGCACTTTTTCGTGGTGGGACTATATTAAGAGCCTCGTGAAGTCTTTAATTTCACTAAAACTTGCCGATTTTGAAAGAAACAGACAAATTTGCAAATATATTTATATATTTAAGTTATTTTTGAACAATTGAGAACTTCGCATTTGGCGGAGCCGTATATCTTCGAACCGGCAAAACTACAGTAACCACTGCTCCAGAATGTGCGGATTGCGAGTGCCGCGTGTTGCCAATGACATGTGTTCGGACAAATGAAGAAGTTAGCACCAGTAATGTCCCGGGCATTAGGCAGGAAAACGCCATAGAAGCCGGAATCATGTGGATCACCATGAACCAGCGGAGTGGAACGTTTTCTGTGGCCACGCCGTGTTGGTAAATGGCCTGAAAATTGCGTAAAAAGTCAGATTTTGCTCCACAAAGCCCTGTGGAGTCAAAAAAGAGAAAAATTTTTTCGCATTTTTGTCATTCTTTGCACCTACCGTATTCACCACCAGGCAAAAATGAGCGCTAAACATGATGATCGAAAACATTGCGAATTTGAATCTCCCATCCTGCGAGAGCTTTAGCTGCGCTCTGTAGTAGAAGATAAGGCAAATGTTCCCGATATTCAAGGCCAACGAGATACCCATTGTAATCGCACAATAGATAAAGGACCGAACGGCAAGATTGATCTGAAAATTTGGATGGTAAAGCAAATATTAGAGTTCTCCGGTCACAAATTTACTTTTAAAATTTACTTCAAAATTCTTGGAAAATTCTTGAAAGTTTTAGTTTAGACTTGGCAGGCGTGGGCGAGATCTTCAACAGCCTTTGCAACCGAGAGAGTAAGCAAAATTTGGAGGGCGGCAAGGAAAAATCTCGTTGAAATAAGGCTGAAATTTTTCATCGTGAAAGGATATCAAATTTTTTACTTATTTTTTCGACTTAGAATTTCGGTTGTTTCTGCATAGCGCGAGCTGGGACACTCCGAAAAATACGTCTAATAGTAAACGCGACCACTTTTTCATCATAACTTCGCTAGTTATACAACCCCTCCGGAGGATGGCAGAAGCTCAACCCGTGCCAGGACCTTAGTGAGGATTGGCGCACTGGAGAACCGACGTGACATCCCCATCTTGGCCCCGAATCATGGCCCGTTTCTCTACTTTTGATAGATGATCAGCGGAAATAAATTTAATTGAATTGAACTTCGCTAGTTTGGGGCGGAAAAAACCGATTTTTTTGGAAAAATTATATACCTCTATGGTAGAAATAGCCATGACATTTTTTATGCCAAAATTCGTAAAAAAATCACATTTGAGCTGACTTTCAATCTAAAAATCTCGGTTATTTCCGTGATTTTTTTATCCAATAGCGCAAACTAGCGGCCTCCTCGCATACGTCTTAAAAAAATCGTGCTAAGTTCCATCAAAATTGAGCGTCGCATTTTCAGCACTGTTGCTCTCAATTTTTTTATTTATATATAGTACATTGAACTTACTCCGAAGGCATATTTGAGCTCGTACTGGAAAGTGCGATAAGTTCCGTAAATCGTTTCCTGCTGGATTATGGAAGTTCTATTCAACAATAAGTGGGACGTACACATAAAAGGGATGATGATATAAGCCGCAAGCACGTAGCGAATGTATCTTTCCCATAGCTAAAGGTTTAGGTCGATTACTAATTCGCAAAGTCGCTGAAGTGATTTTGGCGACATGAACTGTGCAAGCGCATGTCGCCGAAATCACTCCAGCGACTTTGCGAACAGATTATCTGTCTGTCGGGAAAATAATGAGCCTCTGTCGCATCCAGAAAACCGCATCGCCGTCAAGAAAATGAATTGTGTCGCAAAAAAAAATTTTTCACTTCAGCGACGCAATCGGCGCAGCTCGCGCTCATTATTTTCCCGACAGATCCCAATAAAACTGAAAAAAATATATTTTTTTAAGACAGTTTTTAATCCTTGCAAGACTAAACTCACCTGATTGTAACTGAATTTAAACAGGAAACTTGTCAGTCGATTCAACGCCAAAATGAGGATGCCCAGTTGACTCGCATACAACAGAAAGTAGTTGGCGAAGAACACACCCGTATTCCAATAGCTGAAGGTTTCGAAGCGATAGAGGAAAAGGTCGTAAGCCGGCTCAATGTTCGGCAAATACCAAGTGTATTGAATGGTGAGGAAGTTGAGGAGGTCCTGAAAATGCTTACAAATTGGCATTCTTTAGGAGAGATTCTACTCTTGCGGAAAGAGCAACAGCAGAATTTTTGAGCAGTGTCAGAGGGGAAAACGTTTTTTTTTGGCTATATCTCTGCCAGTTTCGCGTGGAAAGTTGATTTTTTACGGAGGCATTACGTTTTACGGTAGAAATGGGCATGAAACTTTTGAAGCCAAAATTCGCAAAAAAGCGTCACCATTTTTTCCAATTTTCTACCCAAAAATCTCAATCGTTTCTGGAAATCGGAAGCTACAGTGGGAGACCTGGTCCACTGGCAAAAAACCGTACCATTTTGCTCCTAGGAGTTATCAAAAAATGTGGCAAAATACCTCCCTCTCCAAGTGAAAAAAGTCCGATTTCAAAACCACTCTTTTTGGGAATGAAAGGGGAAAAAACTTCAAATGAAGTTTTTTCACTTGAAGAGGGAAGCATTTTGCCACATTTTTGATACTTACTGGATGCAAAATGGTACGGTTTTGCCACTGGATCGGGTCCCCCACTGTATTAGTCTTGGATATATCTCAATTTTCCGCCCGGAATTCTTGTCAGAATTTAGCACACTCTGTCGCTGACAACGCTTTGTGAACCATTGGCTGCAAAGTGCCAGCTAAGATTTTCAAAAATTCTGTTCAAAAAAGTGTGTCTGGAAAATAATAAGCGCAATGTTGCGTCGAAAATCGCATCGCCGTTGAGAAAATTGATTGTGTCGCGGCAAAATCAATTGCTTTTTAATTCAACGACACCATTTTCGCAGTAACGTTGTGTTCATTATTTTCCCGACAAACTGATAAACCAAAAAAAAAAATAAAAAGAACGGGGAAGGGGGGTAGTTTGGGCAATTTCCGTTCGAAAAAACTCGTCAGTTTCTGGTCAGCGACAGCTTGGAATTTCGCCAAAATCTTGTCACTGCAAAGCACACTCACAATGAAGACGTTGATGCAAACAATCCTGTAAAAGCTCGAATTGAAGGTCTGCCATCGCGTCCGCAAAATATAGTAGAGTCGGATGTTCAGTACGAACATTGGCAAGTAGAAGGCGTTCAGAACTACGACCTCAAACAAGTTCATGCGACCGGAATTCGAGTTGTCTGCGCTTTTGAGCTTGCCGTTGCCATTTCACCACTCACATTTCATGGTTGACATTCATGAAGTGTGTATGCGAAACCGCTGAACTCCGCACATGTAATTAGCCGACATGGGATGCGGTGCTGTAATTGGGGGTTCGTGATACTAGCGGTGAGCAAAAAAAAGGGGGAGTCACGCTTTCTTGGTGGGCTACGAGGTCATCAGAATACAAGAGGTGGAACGGTAGGGATATATTTATTATTAGTATGTATAACACATACTAATAACAATAATAAAAATTATATGTTTAGTATATAATAATAACATCTTCTAATAATAGTCACAGATGATCTTGAATCAGTTAGTAATGTAAGATATTTTGTCTGTCGGGAAAATAATGGCAATGTCGCTGCGTCGATCATGTCGCTGAAGCAAAAAGCGATTTGGTATTGTCGTGGGACAATTCGTTTTCTCAGCGACAATGCGATTTTATAGATGCGACAAAGTGCTCATTATTTTCCACAGACTGGTAGCGTATGACCACGACAAACTGGTAGCGTATGACCATTCCTGGAATTGTCAGCAGAGAATGATAATTGAACCAAAGTAAAGAAAGTGGTCAAGGCTTGAAGAGACCGTGGCCCAGCAATCACCAAGTTCTCGCCATTTTCAGACCTTGCATTAGCTGGATCTTCGACGGACTGGAAGCCAAAGATCCGAATGAAATAAGGTCTGAGTACGGCAATCACTAAATGGAAGCATGGCCAAAGGTTCGTCAAATTTTGGCCCAGCCATAATAAAGCCTTGGTCTTGAGTTCATCAAGTTCTCGTCATTTTCTGACCTTACTTTAGCTGTAAAAAAATCAAAAAAGGTCCAAGTAAAATAAGATTAAATTCCGGCGAGGGCAGGATGAGATCATGGCCAAAGCTCCAGCAAACTTTGGCTGTGCCTTGATGAGGCTTTGGCCCAGCATTCATCAAGCTCTCACTTGATTTCATCTTACAAGGGAAGTACTTGAAGTGTGACGCTCAGATTTTGATGAAACTTGGCACAAATTTAGAATAATTTTTTCTAAGATATATGCGGGAATCCTAGCTCGCGCTTTGCAGAAACAACCGAGATTTTTAGATCGAAAGTCGGCGAAAATTTGGGACTTTTTGCCGAATTTCGGCACGAAAAGTTTCATGCCTATTTCAACCGTAAAGAATAATGTTTCTACAAAAAATCAAATTTTTCCGCACGAAACTGCCAAAGTTATGGCCAAAAAGCGGTTTTCTCTCTGACCGCTCTCCACGTTGAGCGTGCTCTCTCGGCGGCAAAAATCGTTCAATATCTCGGCGGCGCCCGCAAAGCGCGAGCTAAAACTTTCAGGAATTGATATTTAGTCCATACCCGATGTGTGTGCAAAATTTAAAGAAAATCTGAGCGTCACACTTGAAGTACTTCCCCTGTTAGCTGGACAAAGTTCCAGCTTTTATAAGATTTGATAAACGACGTAGTCCCATTTTTGTAGTGACTTACACTTACGTTGCCATAACTTTCCTACAAATATACGACCAAAATATGCTTTCCTTTTCCTTTATCGATGGGGGTCCTTGCCAAACTGAGGTCCTCAACGCCGGAGGTCGTTGCCGAAGGGCACTCTTAGCTTCGCAGACGTTTTAAAGGAGCAAGTACAATAGTCGCGGTCTTTGGCGCGGTCCGAGAGCATGTCTAGCCCGCACAGACCGCGCCACGTCAAACTGAGGAGTTCGGCGACCGGAACAGACCCTTCGCTATTGGTTTTTACACTTCGTCTTTATTTCGCAGAGAAGACAGAGAAAAGACGCGCAAAAACGTACTCTCTCGCCCCAAAAAGTCCCCATTTCTTCCTCGACAAAGCGTTTTTTCACCTCTTTTTTTGACAAATTGTCAATCGGACTGTTTCAGCTTATCTCAGTTTGACGTGCGGGTTTTATTTATCTCTTTGTCGGAAAAATAATGAGTAAAATTTCGTTGCGCCGGTCACGCCGATGAATTGAAAAGCGACTTGTTTTTGCCGCAACACAATTCATTTTCTCGGCGGCGATGCGTTTTTTAATGCGCCAGAATGGCCGTTATTTTGCCGACAGACTGGGACTCCTAGCTTTCTATAGCTTTCTATATTTAGCTGTCACACAAGTATAGTAGTTTGTGCCCGGAGGCCCGAGAATTAATAATTCGAAATATTTTTAACGAAACCCAGACGGAAATTACGATAGATGATGATACGTTACGTGAATAAACAGTAAAATCATGGCATGTTACGTGGATAAACAGTGAATTTCCAGTGAGCTTACTGTAACTACCGTACTGTTTCTTTCCAAACATCCTTTAAGCTAATTAAAATTCAGCCACGAAAATTGCAATTTTCAAAAACAATAGATACAATTAGACATTAAAGTTACAAATTAAAATCGCTTCCATGTGGAGCTGAAACCCAGTGATTATGTAATCTCCTACATATTCTGTAGGATGCACGCCTATTGCTGTCAATAACATGCTATTAAAAACAGTTGTTTTGTAGGTGGGGGATTTTCGTGGAATGGAAAATAAGACAGGGGAAGTCATCGTTTTGTTATGTATAATACTTCGAAAAAATTGAGCTTCATACAGAATAAATTGCTCTATAATGCCTTTGCTGGGAAGACCATGAACGCGTTGGAAAGACGACTTCAAGAACTTCTACAAGTTGAACATGGTGGGACAGACCTGGAGAACCGACGTGGCATCCCCATCTGGGCCCCGAGTCATGGCCCGTTTCTCTACTATTGATAGATGATTAGCGGAAATAAATTGATTGAAATTGAATAATGCCTCAGATGCAAGCAATCTGCCATGGCAAGACGAGGCATTTCCAGCATTTTCCCGACAGACAGATAAATAAAGCCGGGTATTTTTCGGGCCTAGACATGGCTGTAGGGCCGGGCCAAAGGTCGTGGCTATTGTACTTACGCCCTGAAAGCGTTAGTGAAGCTACGGTGCACGTCAAACTGAGGAGTCCGGTGACCAGAATAGACCCTTCGCTATCGGCGTTTTACACTTCGCGAAACTTCGTCTTGATTTTGCAGAGAAGGCAGAGAAAAGACGTGTAAAAACGTACTCTCTCGCCCCGAAAATTCCCCATTTCTTCCCCAACAAAAAGGTTTTTTCACGTTTTTTTTGGCGAAGTGCCAATCCATTCACCGCATCGTTTTAACATTTTTCTTTTGACGTGCGGTGCTCTTCGGGAAGGACCCCCGGCGTCGAGGACCACCGCTCATTAAGGACCCTATCGATACGTGAAAGGGAAAGCATGTTTTGGTCATATATTTGTAGGGAAGTCATAGGAATAGGGAAGTTATAGGAATGCGCTTTTCACTTCAGCGATTGGTGCAGCGACATTGTGCTCATTTTTTCCCGACAGACTGATACGGGCCAGAAATCGGAATGTACGATAATTGAGCAACTTTACCACGTTTCAAAAGGGAAATACAAATGCAACATTTATGAGAAAATAGATTGTAGAATGGTGCTTCTTACGCACTTTCACGCAAACTTTGAACAGAAAACTGTTTGCTGTTCGAAGAACTGTTTTCAAAACAACCAACATGAACATGCACGAAGATGAGAGCAGAGCTACGAGGCAAGCATGTAAACACGTGTATGGAAAGACTACATGTATTCATTTTGAGCATACACCTTCAGGGCAAATGCAGTTAAATTTTGATTAGATTTGGAGACCATCGAAAAAATAATCGAATTGCAATTGTTGAGGCCGGACAGTTCAGAAGATTATATGCGGAATGGTTCCTGTTATAACATTTTATAATAGTTACAACAAAAGGCAAAACGCGGCGGTATCCCGAAAATGATGTCAAGATTTACACAAATCAAGGCGTATATTCTTCAGAATTTGCTAATAGGAAAGAGGAGTGATCCGAGTGTGATGCGCAGATTGAAATAAAATTTATCGTAGATGGAGAATTTAATGGAAATCTGTCGGGAAAATAGTTGTGGGTCGTCCCAGCAAAATTGTTCGCCTCGTCAAAAAAGAGTGCGTGCAGTCACGCACCTCCAGCTGCGGCTAGCCGTCACAAAGCAATGATGAGCGATTCCTAGGCGCGACGAGCCAGCTCTATCTTCCCGACAGACTGATGAAGTACTCGGAGTGATTTTTTGGCGTTTGGACTGCGCGAAAAAAGTCAGGATACCTATTGCACGGTGCAAAAAGCAACAAATTTCACCGTGCAAAGTGGACGCTTGTTTTCTCACAGTGCATGTCGCGGAAAAAAATTGAATATGTTTTTGGACACATGGTCTAGTCCGCAACTGTACTGCCAGGAGCCTCAGATAATCACCCGTATTTTTCAAAAAACAAAAAAAAAACAAAAACACTCCCCTACAAGTCAAAATTGTTGCTTGCACTTGGCAAGCATACAAACAAAAACTTGTCGCTGTTGTTTTGCAAAAGTAAATGTTGAAGAGGTTGAGCTGTAGTTGAACGGCCAGTAAGTTCAAAGTAAAACAAAAGTTTGTCGTTTCCCTGTTTGTATTAGTCCGGCGGGAAAATAATGAGCACAACGTCGCTGCGCCGATCGAAAAATGAAAAGCAATTGGATTTTGCCGCGACACAAGTCCGTTTCCCGGCGACGATACGATTTTCGATACGAGAGAGTGCTCATTATTTTTCCGACAGACTTTTAAAACATTTTTGACGTTGGGATTTAGCAATGATATTGAAGTTTTTGTCATTTATCAGTAAAATCCCGCAAGAAAGTTGACGTTAATCATGATTCGCCAACCATGTTTGCCTTTATCTGCATTGTAACAATTTCTTTTCAAATCAAAACTCCGTTTACGCAACTTTATGCCATTCCCCCCACGGAATGTTTTTCCAGCCACATTGAGCGGGGAAATTAAAAAAAACGATTAGAAAAACGGAGGAAGAGGGGCAGTGGGTTGTGCGGATGATCCGTGCGGGGTTAAAAGACGCTTAAGGGTCAAGGCCGCGTGAATTCCGCCGAAATTGGTGGAATCAGACGGCGCGCGTTCGAGGAGTTTTCATCCGGCTTACTCCAATCGATGTCGCAACCGTGTTGTTGTGTGGGTTTTTGGGGGCATTGAAGTGTTGTGTTGAGAAGAGTGGGCCTTTGCTTTTGAATTAGCCGGCATTCGAGCTTCGGAAAATTATCAGATTGTCGGGAAAATAATGCTGCGCCAATCGCGTCGTGCCAAAGAATCTTTCTCGGTGAGCGGTCGGTTTTTCCTGTTACCTATTAATCTGTTGGGAAAATACTGAGCACAATGCTACTGCGCCAATCGCGCCGCTGGCTTAAAAAAGCAGTTTGATTTTGTCGTGATACAATTCGTTTTCTCGGCAGCGCACGTCAAACTGAGATAATCTAAAACAGTCCGGTGAATGGATTGGCAATTTGCCAAAAAAAGACGCGAAAAAACGTTTTGTCGGAGAAGAAATGGGGAGTTTTTGGGGCGAGAGAGTACGCTTTTGTGTGTCTTTTTTTTTTCTTTCTCTGCGAAATCAAGACGAAGTGTAGAAACCGATAGCGAAGAGTCTATTCCGGTCACCGGACTCCCCAGTTTGACGTGCGGCGATGCTATTTTTGTCGCGACAGAGTGGTCATTATTTCCCCGACATGATGATAAATCGAATAAAAAAATGCGCAAAAACACCTTCTGGGTGAGCGGTTTCTTTTTCCAGGTCGCCTATGGCGTTGTGGGCGCAAAGGTTGCGGCCTTGATAAATAGCCAACAACCTAGGGGATTTCAAGATACTAGCAATTATATATTAATAATATAATATCAATCCGTAGTGAGCGCCAAGTGGAGCAATTGGAAAAATCGCTGGAGTTGCGCTCATTATTTTCCCAACAGGCTGATACTTATGAGCATATTTTAATTTGAGTTGTTCTTAAAGAGATATGGCCATATATGTCTTATGATTTCGGCTACGTGCCCTGCCGGACCTTCTCCAACACGCTGTTGTTATTTTTACAAACAGTCTGCGCTTCATTCTAACTGTCACTTTCGCCCATTCCCCTTCCGACTCATTTGGAATCGAAATGCGCGATGCCCATTGCCCTCCGGGGCTTCGCCGCGCTTCCCATGACAACAACACTGTTCAGTAGCCGCGGGAGCGGAACACATAAATGGACTCGCGAACCGCAACTGGGTCAATGTTGTTGGGCGAGTTTCGGGAGGGCGTCGGGGAAAAAAAAAGTGAAAAGCGGCTAGATGGGGATAAAGGTCGAGTGCCGATACGTTTTGCTGTTCATCATGCTGCTCGTTGCATATAGCGTATAATAATTGTTTTAAGCGGGGGTTTCGAAGGCTCGGGAACGCCGTTGGTAATAAGGTCCGGTTCGGGGGGTGTTGGAAATGTTGTGGGCAGTCGTAGTCGAGTCTCTGAGTGACAACAACAACAACATGTTGTATGACATGATGAAGGGTCTGAAATGATTTTATATTAGAAGTTCTTGGCAAATCAGCGAGATTTTGTCCCAAGGGCTGTTGTAGAAAAGCCAATGATTTATAATGCTCGAAATGCCCTTTCCTCCTACTTTTGGTCTTGGATGAATCAATGTGTCAGTCTGTCAGGAAAATAGTGAGCACTCTGTCGCATCCAAAATCCGATCGCTTCGCTAAATGAGAAGCAATTTGATTTCGTCGCGACACCATTCATTTTCCCGGCGGCAGTGCGATTTTCGATTCGAAAAAGTTGTCATTATTTTCCCGACACACTGATAGGGTTCACGTCGACAAAATCTTAGCTTACGCAGTGCTGGGACATGCACGATTTCATGGAAATTTTGCCACCCGCGGTTGAAATGACGCTGAAATTTCATACGCACAATATTCGCAAGAAAGTCAAGCTCAGTGCTGACGACAATTTCAAAGTAGTTCAGTTTTGTCCAAATTCCAAGGAGTTGTCAACCAACCCTTATTAATTGTAAAATTTCACAAAAAAACTTGGAAAAATTTATTGTAGCTTGGCATACTGTAGTTGAGATCCGTTTTCAGTATCATAAAAAGTGCGCATCCTAGAGACAAGCGCTCTTTACCGTTATCTTTGTCGTGCTTTAAAACCTATTTTTTGTAATTTTTACCAAATTCCAAGAACATAAACGTCGCGCTTTGAGTAATTATTTTATATTATAGGTGCATAATACACTTGCTTTTCCCATAGATTTTCCTTTTCAATTTCAAAATTGCAAAAAATGCATTCAATTCTTGTCCAACGCGTTCGCCGTTTCCCAGCAAATTCAGTTCAGTCGGCTTGTTCCATTCAAGAATACGACCCCCAACTCCATTTCACAGCCTTCTTGACCCGTATCCATTCATGCGGCGGCTACAAGCTCAATTCGTCGTTTAAGATGCATGCAAAGAGGTGTTTGTCGAGAAAAAATAGTTGCGCGGATTAGGGTCGGCAAATATTTAGCGGGATCCACTCCTATTCGGCGGTGTGGGAATAATCTGCCTGAGGGCGTTTTGAGATTTGGGATCGGGAAGGGGTCTTGTTGAACAGTCATCGTTTTATGCAAGAGGTGACCTTAGGGGATTATGGAGGGGAGTAGAAAGAGTAGTTTGTAGCGGGCGTTGAGGAATGCTTGGCATTTCGCTCTATGACGAACTTCCGTAGAACAAAACTTATGTGTCTATATGTAGTCTTTCAAAGGTGTCAAGAGTCGATTTTAGTCCACAATGAATCTCCGTACACCGACGCTTTTTTTATGGCGAGAAAATTGACCTTTAAAATTTGTTGTACAGAGGCTTCTAGCGCCGTCTTTTGGCAATGGATGTTCATCAAATTTCTGATTATATTTTCCAAACTCGTTTGCTATACATAGGTAGAGTTCGTTGTATAAGAGGTTTTTCTAATGGGGCTCTGCTACAGTTAAATGGGTTTTCTGTCTCAATTTTTTCACTCTAACCGCCTATAACTTGTTGTCTTCTTGCCCATGCAGAACCATTTGCGCGCTACGGCATATCACTGTGTCGGGAAAATAATGAGCATTCTGCGCATGAATAATCGCGTCGCCGCCGAGGAAATAAAGTGTCTCGCGGCAAAATCAAATTGCTTTTAACCTTGCGATTGGCACTGCGACATTACGCTCATTATTTTGCCGACAGACTGATAGATTACCAGGAAAAACCGACCGCTCACCGGGAAAGATTTTTGAACTCTTTGGAGCTCTTTTTCATTCGTGGTCTACGTTACGAATTTCTTTTTGGCATTACACCGCACTACGAACTGTAATATTATTTTTCAGATCATGTATGTGATCTCGTTGATCGTCACAGTTCTCCTACAACTAATATCAATATCGGGTAAAAAAAAGTCTTCTCAATAAATCAAATTCCATTCGACATATTTTCAGCCGACCAACAATGTCAGCCAGTGTTTGTCCGATGGCCCAGAGTGAAGCTGAATCTGCCGCCCAAAGTGAAAGGGCCGTATTCGCTGCGGACCTGTCGCACCGCCTGCTCTCACGACGAGAATCCCACGCATGTGGGTGCTGAACAGCAATGCTCGGCCTTCAATCATCGTGTCGGACCAACCGACTACCACAACGAATGCCATGTTTACGAAGCGTCGGCGGTGAAACGAACCGACGGACTGATCGAAGCCGACGACCGGTTCTCGTTCTATTGGAAGTACTGCTTGAATAGTAAGTTGGTCATCAGAAATTACTTTGTTTTTTGATTCAAATTGTCCTGTTTGAACCAAACTTTTTTAGCCAATCGAAGCTGTGCCGGCGACTATGGCTTCACATTCTTATCGGATCGCTACATTTCTCAAGAATATGTGAGCTTGGTCAAGAAGGTGGGCTCTCTGGAAGACTGTCTGGCCGACTGTTTGAATCAAGGAGAATTCATGTGCCGAAGTTTGGCATACAATCGGACAAGCCATAGTAAGTACAATTCATTTCAAAGTGATACACAAGCCTATGAAATTTGCAAGAAATTTGCAACTGTGGTGTCGGCGTTTAGTTGAAGGATGTAAAACTTTTACAGATTGAAAGAGGAGGTTTCAAAGCCTACACCAAAAAACCAGTTTTTGTTATTGTCCAGTAATTGCACTTTACACTGAAGATTTTAAGTTTTGGATGTTTCAAAATGATAGATTTGCTATTTTTTGTTAAAAACTTGCGACTATGTACCCCATAGTGCCTGAAATTACTAGTATGACTGTATAAGACTCTATTACAACTGTCATGACATTGCCGAGCTCTAAATGCCCAAACCTTTTTTGCAATATTCCTGAGGGCAGCCTATCAGTCTGTTGGGAAAATAATGAGCATTCTGTAGCATAAAAAACCTCATCGCTGCCGGGCAAATGAATTGTGTCGCGGAAAAAAATCAAGTTACTCTTTCGCTACAGCGACGCGATCTGTGCAATAACAATTGCGCTCATTATTTCCCCGACAGACTGATACAATGAGGAACCTGATCCGGTGGCAAAAAACGTACCATTTTGCATCCAGGAAGTATGAAAAAATGTGGCAAAATACCTCCCTCTCCAAGCGAAAAAACTCAGATTTCAAAAGCGCGCCCGTTCTTTTTGTGAGGAAAAACGGCGCGCCCTTCAAAAAAAAGTCTTTTCAGTTGGAGAGGGAAGCATTTTGCCATATTTTTGATACTTTCCCGGATGCAAAATGGTACGTTTTTTGCCACTGGGTCAGGCCCGCCACTGTAGATTAATGGAGCGCTCCAATACAAGCTTAAATGTACAATGTTTCAGCCTGTTTCATCTCCCAGCACAATCAGCTGAGCAAGCCGTCCATGGTGAAGATCAATAACAATCCCAACTACCGGATTGATTATTATGAAAATAGTTGCTTTAACAGTAAGTTCAAAGTCATTTTTATTACCTCATCCTTGTATTATTACCCTAAAAATCCAAATTTCCTCCGTTTTTTCTCTCCCCAATTTCCCATGTTTTCAGCCTCCGACACCTTCTCCTTCTCCTACACCTGCGAAGAAGAGGGTATTCGAGTCAAAGTTGAGTCCAAATTCCCCTATACTGGAGCGCTCTACGGTCTCTACGACTTTTTCACTTGCCGTGTTGAGCCGAAAGAAGAGAAGAATTTCGATCTTCTCTTCCCATACCCGAATAAGGCGAGAAACTGCAGTGACAGCATTCGCTACAAAGGAGATGAGATGATTTTGGAAGTGGTCTTGTCGACCGACGGTGTGGAGCCGCTTTACTTTATAACGTCGGACGATTTGACGTATCAGGCGAGATGTCCGATTGATTCGAAGAAGAGGTGAGTGGATTTTTTTGCAGGGTGTTGTACTAAACATTATAAAAAATTTTGGCATATATCTTTGTTCTCCTCGCTGCTATTCAAGAAATTTAAGTGGTGTTTACAATTTGAAGTCATATGGTTTTAGAATATGCAAAAGATTTTTTTCTCGCCTCGGCGGAGAGATTTTTTTCGGTGGAGACATTTGATGTCTTTTTTTGAAAATTACACTTTGTGACAAAGCCCAGACTTCTTTAGTATGGATGAAACTAGGTTCGTCACAGAGATGTATCACATATTTAGTGCTATATAAGTCCGTCGGAAAAATAGTGTGAGTTCCTGACATCGCCGATTATCGCTTTGCGACTGGTAATTTGGTGCGCGGCAGCACACGGCAACCCAGGGAGTCTCCCGACTCCTTTCGGCCCTTCGCCCACCTAGTATCGGTTGAATTCAAACGAAATGTCAAAAATGAATTTTTCGTGTGGTTTTCCGACCGAAAAATATTTTTCTCGGAATTATTTTGTTTATTTGATGAATTTTGACACTTCGTTGGGACGAAATTCAAAAGTGGGCGGGAGACATTTTTGTTCTATTTTGGGTTGCCGTGCAGTACCCTGTTTTCGAAGTCCGGACCTTTTGAGCCGCTGTAATTTTACCGATAGACTTATAGTGTGTCTGCAAAGTGGCTGAAGTGATTTCGGCGACATGCAATATGCGAAAAATGTCAGGGTGAGAGCGACAGCCGAAAAAAGCCTGTTGCACAGTGCAAATGAACTTTAGTTTTCGCACAGTGCTTGTCGCAAAAATCACTCTAGCGACTTGACGGACTGGTATTCACAAAGCTTTTGGCAAAAATTCAAATTCGTTGGTCACTCATGAAAGACTTTCCTCGGATTTTTGCCGAATTCTCCCTCAAATTTACGGTTTTTAATTCTTCTTCTGTTGCCCCTTGGTTCTAACCTCACTTCGACTGTTTTGACGCCGCAACTGACTAACATTTTTGCAGCACGACCACAACGGCGGCCAGTAATGTCAACGACAGCGTGCACTCGATGCTCAGCGCTCTGGCCGATGCGGAGCGGCAAGGGACATTTTTGGCAAAGTCTCAGAAAGTTCGAGTCTCAAGCTCGAAGGAGAGAACTCACGGTCTGGAGGCTTTCAATCCGGCTAACGAGGAGCTGACAAGTCGTTTCGAAAGCACAACCAAGGACGTTTTTCCGTTGCCGTTGCTGACCGTTGAGCCTTCGAAGAAGCCGATGGAAATAGTGACTTATACTGAAGCGCCGAGCAGCACAACTGTCACAACACCAACAACAACAACAACGACGAGTACTTCAACGAGGACTTCAACAACTACTACGACGACTACAACTACATCTACGACCACTCCCACGACCACAACTTTAGCTCAATTGTCATCAATTGAAGTGGTGACAATTCAAGCAAATTCGCTGCAAGATGTCAGCGAGTTGAGGGATAATCGCGTGACCAAGTCGATGGAGAAAATCGAACCGAAAGAATTCGATGGCAAACAGGACTTTAAGTAATAATTTTTTTTTATTTTTTTATTTTTATTTTTTAGTTTTTTGATATTTTTTTAAAATTTTCATTTTTTTCCGATGTAAAAACCGATTTTTATTAGTATTTATTTTTCATAAAGTGCATGGACATCTTCTCTCTTCCGCACAGTGCATCTTTCTTTTTTCCCACGCTTGTCGCCAACGCACAGTGCATTTTTTCCTTTTCGCACCGTGCAAACCTCAAAAAAGCCGTTTGCACTGTGCAAAGTTCTGGATGAAGAATTTGCACAGTGCAGCGACTGAATTGAAAACTCCTTATGTCGCAGCGATTCGGGGAGTTTCGGAATGTCGCCGGACTGAAATCGGACTGAAATCGCACTGTGCGAAAACAAAATTTTTCATTGGACTGTGCAATTTGTCGCTTTTTGCACCGTAAAAGAAGCTTTTTTTCGGCTGTCGCTCGCACCTTGAGTTTTTCGCACAGTGCAAACGCCCAAAATTGGTCCGGCGACTTTCCAAAAGAACATTTCGCCGCACGGTGCAAACACAAAAAAAAAGAAGTGGAATGCACGGTGCAGAAATGGGAGTTTTTTGTGCACGGTGCGGGTCGCAAAAATGTCCATGCACTTTATGAAAAAGCTAAAAAAAACTTATAGGCACTGCGGCCTTGAAAATCACGGTCTTTAGGCCCTTTTTTATCAGTCTGTGGGAAAAATAACGGCGGATCGTCGCAGCAAGATGTCTCGCCTCGCCGCTATCGCGCACCAAATCCCAAGTCGCGGCTTGCAGTCGCAAAGCGATGATGAGCGACTCCGAGGCGCGACGATCGCCGTTTTTTTCCCGACAGACCGATAGTCACTTTTATTTGATTTTTTATAAATCTTCCGGAAAAATAAAAAGAAATTTATTTTTTTCCTGTAAAAATTACTTTATTTACCCTCGCTATCCTCGCCATAACTCACAATTCTTCAGGTTCTCCACCCACATCACATTCCCAGCCAGTAGCAAGATCTCTATCAGCACTGGGAGCTCCAAAGAACAAACCACAGCCTACAGTACTACCACATCTACAACAACAGCCAAGCCTACGACTTCGGTGAAGACAACCACCTCTTCGCCGGCCACTACCACTTCGACAACCACCGCGGCATCCTCTACAACATCGACGACTACAACCGCCTCGCCTGCGGTGTTGTCGACATCAACGGCGGCGCTGAAAACACAGCCCGCGCCGCCTAGCCCAACGGAGAAGGCGACCACTGATGAGACGGTGTAAGTTTGTTTTTTTCAAGCGATTGGCTTTGCAGAGTTGCTTTTTTTCTACTTGGGAGCAGTTGTTTCACTACTAGGCCTCTCATAAAGTCGCTGGAGTGATTTTTGCGACAAGAACTGTGCGAAAACAAAAGCTTTATTTGCATTGTGCAATTTTTTGCTTTTTGCCCGGTGCAAATGACTTTTTTGGGCTCTCACTCGCACCCTGACTTTTCTTGCACAGTGAAAACGCCAGAAATAATTCCTATGACTTTTCTGATGAACCGTTAGCATTTTTAGAATTTTCATAAAGTGCATGGTGTCGAAAGGCCCGACAACACAGTAACGAGACGAGACGCTCAAGAGTCAACTGATTTATTCAGTGGAAAGTTGGCCTTTTATAGGGAAGCCCCACGTGGGAAAGTACAATCAAATTTGAATAAATGTAGATCGTTCCTCGTGGGAAAATCCTCGAAGCTCGGTCGTTCCGCCTCACACATGGACATTTGTCGCTCTACACACCGCGCACCAAAAAAAACCATTTATGCACTGTGAATTTCACTTTTCTTTTAGTTTTTCACTTTGCATTTGAAATATCGCTGCAACGTAAACTTTTTTCAACTACTTACAGCCTAAAAAAATTTTAAGTAGAAAAAGAAATTTTTTTCGAAAAAACAACAAGTTTACAAAAAATTTCACAGTAGTAGCGAACGTATAATATTTTAAAAACCCCGTGTTTCAGCGTCGGTCCTCCCGGCTCAAACCGACCGAAGAAAGCGGAAGAAGCAGTGGCCTTTGACATTTACAACAACGGTCATCCAGTTGATGCGGTCGTTTCGGGCAGTCGAATCACCTTGTCGTTTACGCCGTATTACGCTATTCCTCGTAAGTTTTGACAGAAAAAAAGTTGTACTGTGGTATCTTCAAAATTCAAACTATGATTGCTAAACAGGACAAACAAACTATCAAAAACATTGAAATAAAAATTAAGAAAAATCGTCGTTTTTTCAGCCGCCTACATGACGGTGACTGGATGCCAAGTGGAGTCGATTGAGCCACTGAATGAATGGGAAAAGGAGCCGTTCCCGATTCTCAAGGACGGCTGCCAAGCGGATCATTTCAATCTGGTCTGCCCTCCAGTGCATACCGACTACGGCGTGAGAGTTACGATGGAATCTTTCCGACTGCAGACCACTGCGCAAGTGCAATACACCTGTTTGGTCAGGATTTGCCCGTTCGCCGCTTGTCCGCAGGTGAGAAATGACACATTTTGGCACATTTTTTCATGTGTTTTTGTCGACATTGGAGGTCGTAAACGATGGAGAATACCAAGATTGAGGCCTCGGTTTGTCTAAAACTTATTTTTAGGCCCAAATTTAGAAGAAAAAGATCTCAAATACGGCGCTTATCGCTGGATTTTTTAAATTTTTTTATGGATATTGACCGTATATTAATTCCCAAAAATTTTGGCATGCGCGTGTATGTGTTTTGTTTACGTTTACAGAGAAAATTGTTGGGAAATCAGGGGATATGCGGTTGAAACTTTAATAGGATTTTAGTAAGTCTTGAGCCGGGCGCGATGTTGTGGTTAAATGAATAAAAATAGCAGAGGTTTTATGGATTTCCTAATGAACGTGAGAGTGTTAGAAAGTTCTGGAGATGTCAGTTCAGTTTGTCGGGAAAATAATGAGCACCCGGTCGCATTAACGATCGCGTTGCCGCCGAAAAAATAAAATTATCAGATTGCTTTACTTCAGCGAAGCGATTTGCTCAGAGACATTGACCTCATTATTTTCCCGACAGACTGATACGAACTAGAGAGCGTATGCAAAATATCGACATCACAGATCTTTTATCAGTCTGTCGGAGAATTAATGAGCACTATGTCTCGTCGAAAATTGCATCGCCGCCGAGAAGGTGAATTGTGTCGTGGCAAAATCAAATTGGCTTTCACTCTTCTGCGAAGCGATCGGCAGGGGCATTGTGCTCATTATTTTCCCGACAGACTGATATCGCATATGTCTCGGAATAAATTAGACAAAAAATTTGCCAATCTCCATCAAAACCTGAGGGTCGCAGTTTGAATCCGGCTCCGGCAAGCTTTCTTTAACTTTTATCCACAGTATTATAGCTCTTCCTATCAGTCTGTCGGGAAAGTAACGGCGGATCATCGCAGCAAAATGTTTTGCCTTGTCGAAAAAAGTTGTCGAAAAAGCAACCCAATTTTTTCGCAAATCCCAGCCGCGGCTAGCCGTCGCAAAGCGATAACGGGCGATTCCAAGGCGCTTTCCAATTCCAAGGCTCACCTTGAATAGGCACTATTTATATCTTTGGATAGGTCTTTTTTTCACGCTATCTGGAAGCCAACTTTTTACTCTTTTTCATTTTTGGGCTAGCTAGTTATCAGCCGAGGCGCGCAGCCCTGTTGGAATTTTTAGCGAAAATCGGGATAGATCGACAGCGGCAAAAAACCTCTGGATGCTATGGGATGGATAGAAACAGATAAAATGTATACCAAACTTTCCGTCGTTTTATATACTCATATTCACGACGAGCCCACATTATTTTCCGGACAGACTGATACCATACTGTAGTTGGTTTTTGATGTCCTTTAATTTTACGACACCATAATATCTTCTTTTATCTATTATTGCCGCAAATCAGGCCTCTTCTGCTAGAATTGTATGATCAATCTTGTTGTTTCCCCTCAGAACATCCACAAATCCCCGAGTTCCACTGTGCTTCTCCACTTTAGCCGTATTATAACCTCGAAACTGGCCGCTTAACTCTATTCTTGAGGGGATTTTCGTCCAAAAAACTTGTACATTTTGTGGTTCATCAGCGCGAAAAAAGTTTCAATCCGCCATTTGCGTTATTGTCACGTGGAAAAGGGATTGCCGGACGCTTTACGGTCTAAAGCATCCGGCTTGATTAATCCTACAATGGGCAATCAAAATGAGTGTGTAGGATGGGTTAAGCAGATTGCTTCGATCGTCTTATCGTCGCGTTTTTTTCGAGGATACGTGCCGAGAAAGGAATGCGGCATAATCGAGCAGTTTCAAGAGGCTAGAGAGGATAAATGGACGATAAATGTGGTTGAGGAAGACAGGATTTTCAGCGGATATTGAGGTGAAAAGAAGATAAGGAGAGCTTAAAAACTGATTTGCAAGGAAAACGGCAAATTTACGGGGAAAGTTCTCTAAGTGCGACGCTCAAATTTTGGTGAAAATTGGCACAATTTTAGATAATTTTTTCGAAGACAAGACACTTGCACTTTGCAGAAATTACCAAGATTTTTAGGCCGCAGTTGAGCAAAATTCGGCAAAAATGTAACCATATTCTTGGCGAATTTTGACATGTAAAGTTTCGTACTTGGTTGTAGCCGAGTATAATGTCTCCACAAAGATATACATTTCTGAACGCAAAACAGTAAAAGGTGTAACCATAGCGTTGAATATAGCGGCTGCCCCTGCAAAGCGCGGGCTAAAACCTTCGGGAATTGATACGAGGCGCGGTAACGTCGGCTCAGCTAACAAAACCAGAAATTTACATGTTTAGCCTTCTTGTATGACATAACCGATATTTGCTGCTCGCGGTTTGCAAAGACAGCAGAGATTTTTTTGATCAAAATTTGACGAAAACACTATAGTTTTTTTTTTCGAAATATCACTCTGTCGGAAAAATAATGAGCACAATGTTGCTGCGCCGAATGCGTTGTTGGAGTGAAAAACAGTTTGATTTTCCATGATACAACTCATTTCGTCGTTGGCAATGTGATTTTCGATGCGACAGAGTGCTCATTATTTTCCGGACAGTTTGATATTAGGAGACAGTGTCATAGATTTGGACCGATTTTGCTGACTTTAGTTTACCACCGTACCAAATATTTTTTTCAGACAACCTGCAGCCCAGTTGAGGGATGTCCGAGAGAGGACATTCTCTCTCGATCGCTCGGCCTTCGTCGAAGAAAGCGGAACTTGACTCTGGAGCAGATCAGAGCAGCATTGGCCGCCAACCCACTGCTCCAACAACAATTGGCTTTGAGCAGTCAAAACACGGCAATGAGTAATAGTAAGTTGAGATTTCAGTTTTTGAAAAAAATCGTTTGTTTACAAGAGATGTATCTCCAAGAACGGCACTCAGATTTTCTTTAAATTTTGTGTACTTTTTATGCATATACCACATATCAAAGACTGAAAATTTTAGCCCTCACTTTGCAGTGGCAGCCGAGATATTCAAAAATCTTTGCGGCCGAGAGAGTAGGCGAAACGCGGAGAGTGGGGAAAAAACTTTTTGGCCATATCGTTGCCAGTTTCATGCGGAAAAAATCGATTTTTTGTGGATACACTACCCTCTACGGTAGAAATAAGCTTGAAGCTTTTATTTTTTAAAGGACGCATCCCATAGACGCCAAGTTTGCGCTTTGCATAAACCATCGAGATTTTTATGTGAGAAGTTCAGAAAAAATGGCACATTTTTGCTAATTTAACCTTAAATTCGGCTTGCAGTGGACTTTTAGCTCGCGTTTTAAAGAAAAACCCGAGATTTTTTGGCCGAAAGGTGATGAAAAACCGAAATTTTTTTAGCGGATTTTGGCATGACAAAGTCTTTTGTGTATTTCTACCGTAGAGAGTAATGTTTCCACAAAAAATCAATTTTTGCCGCAAAAAACTGGAAAAGATATAGCCAAAAAGTGTTTTTCTCTCTGACCGCTCTCCGCGTTTGGCGTACTCTTTCGACCGCAAAAAAATTTTTTTTCTTGAAATGTTGCAATGCACAAGTTACAGTGACGGACCTGATCCAGTGGCAAAAAATGTACCATTTTGCATCGGGGAATTATCTGAAAATGCAGCAAAACACCTCCTTCATGAGTGGAGAGGGAAGCATTTTGCCACATTTTTGATGCTTCCCGGATGCAAAATGGTACGTTTTTTTCCACTGAATCAGGTCCGTCACTGTAACTTGTGCCTTGCAACATTTCCAGAAAAAAAAATTTTTTTTGCGGCCAAGAGAGTACGAAAAACCCAAAGAGCGGTCAGAGAGAAAAACACTTTTTGGCTATGTCTTTTCCAGTTTTGTGCGGCAAAAATTGATTTTTTGTGGAAACATTACTCTCTACGGAATACACAAAAGACTTTGTCATGCCAAAATTCGCTAAAAAAATTTCGATTTTTCATCAACTTTCGGCCAAAAAATCTCGGTTTTTTCTTTAAAACGTGAGCTAAAAGTCTTGCATATGTCTTAGAAAAAAAAAATTCTAAATTTGTCCCAAATTTCATCAAAATCTGAGCGTCCCAATTCACGCACTTCCTTCTTCTTTTGACTTTTCATTAAAATTTCCGTGCCGATACTTGAACCCTTAATTTTTCTTCTGTTTATGACTTTGGTGATATGTTTTTGAACCTATTAGTCAGATGCTGAGCGGCTTGCCGTACGGTTTGTAAATTTAAGCCGGTTTGTATTGGAGATCGGAAAACCAATTTCCTAAAATTTTTCGGATGTTTTTCTTCTTTTCGAATTTACAACGGGCTCTAAGTGCGGCGCTCGGAATTCCGTCGGATTTTGCACACACGTCGGGCATGGCTCACATACCAATTCTCGGAAGCGAAAAACAAAATCTGGGAAAATGAAAATACCAAACAGATTTGTCGTAATTAGCATTTTCATAAAGTGCATGGACTTTAAGCGAATTACAGAATTTTTTCAAATTTTGAACACACTTTGGGCACAGGCTGCATATCAATTCCTGAAAGTTTTAGCTTTCTCTTTGCAGGCACAGCCGAGATATTGAATGATCTTTGCGGCCGAGAGAGTACGCGAAAAGAAGAGAGCGGTCAGAGAAAAGAACACCTTTTTGGCCGTACCTTTGCCAGTTTGTGGCGTAAAATTTTGATTTTTTGTGGAGATATTACTCTCAACGGTAGAAATTGATATGAAAATTCTCATGCTAAAAAATCGCAAAAAAACTTTCACATTTTTTCCAACTTTCGACCTAAAAATCACTGTCGTTTCCGCAAAACGCAAGCTAGAAATGTCACAAAAGTCTTGGAAAAAAATATTCATAATTTTTGCCAATTCTCATCAAAATATGAGCATCGCACTTGGAGCGTATGCCAGGAAAATAATGAGCACATTGGGTCGCTGAAGTGAAAAGAAATTTGATTTTGCCGCGACACAATTCATTTTCTCGGCGGCGATTTGATTTTGGATGCGACAGAGTGCTCATTATTTTCCCGACAGACTGAAATAGGCCAAAAGGAGCCTCTGAACAACGAAACTTTTCTATAACGAATATTTTTTTTTGTTCATTTGCCATGCGTTGTATAGAGTTTAGACTACAGTGGGGGACCTGATCCAATTTCAAAAAACGTACCATTTTGCATCCGGGAAGTATCAAAAATGTGGCAAAATGCTTCCATCTCCAAGTGAAAAAACTTCGTTTTGTAGGGTACGCCCTTTCCCTCACGCTTTTTAAACCGGAGTTTTTCAGTGCGAGAGGGAGGCATTTTGCCACATTTTTTGATATATGTACTTGCTGGATGCAAAATGGTACGTTTTTTGCCACTGGATCAGGTCGCTGTAGAAACTGTAGAAACCGTTAAAGCCAATATATTCATCCAAAAATTAAGTGTTATATTTGAATTGTATTACTTAATATCCATATTAAAAATGATTTTCAGCCCTTCATCAACAACTCCTTGCCATTGGCGGAGACCATATCGTGCGCAAAAAGCTGATCGTCCTCAACTCGGAGGAGGAGCTGGAGTACTACGTGAAGACCGGAGAGCTCCCGGAACACCACGGAAAGTAACGCGCACTAAGGAGATTTGGAATTACAGTTTCTGCGACACCAAAAGCAAATTTGCAAATCGGGTATTATCTAATAATATTATATGTTGAATTACTGTCACCTTTTTTTCTTGTCAGTTCCTTTGAATGTGGGCTGTACAGCTGCTTTTGAACCGCGTTTTTTGTTGCTTGAGAGGCAAAATGTCCAGAAAATTACTTTCTTTCTTCTATTCAGTCTGTCGGGAAAATAATGACCACTCTGTCGCATCGAAAACCGTATCACCGTCGAGAAAATGAATTGTATCGCGGCAGAATCAAATTGCTCTTCAGTTCAGCGTCGTGATTGGCGTAGCAAAATTGTGCTCATTATTTTTCCGACAGACTGATATCAATAACTAAGCGGTGGGTTATGGCACAGTCTTCTATATATTAGAGGTAAACAAACTTTTGATTTCGCTTCCCAAGCCTTAATAAAATAAACCGCAATTTTAAAAAATAGCTGTACTGGCCGTTTAAGTGGGGCTGTTTCGTACCTGCCGACGTATTGTATAAATTATTAATTAATAAAGATGTTTATTTCAAGATTTTTGTGTGATTATTTTCACGCTCAACAACGCAGGTCAAACTGAGGAGTCCGGTCACCGGAATAGACTCTTCGCTATCGGTTTTTTACACTTCGTCTTGATTTTACAGAGAAGACAGGGGAAAGAGGTGCGAAAACGTACGCCCTTGCCCCAAAAACTCCAAATTTCTTCCCCGACAAAAGGTTTTTTCGCGGTTTTTTTTGCGAAATGCTAATCCATCCGCCGGACCGTTTTATTAGGGTGTCCCATAAGTCTTGCAAATTTTTGGGTTTAAGAATTAACGTCTCATTTCGAGGCCTAAAGAATTGCACTCCTGAATGTTTGGTACTGTTAGAACCGCCATCTCTTACACTTGTTAACAGCATAAAAATTTGAACTAAACACATGCCCTCCGGGCAAATACTTGACGTTCTTTAATACCATCCAGTTTTTAGAAGGGTTAGGAAAACGATTCCGTTCTTTGGTAAGTGAAGCTTGTCGCAGTTTGACGTGCGGTGCACTTTACAGCTGATTTCAACCAGAGGTGTGGTATCAATCTGTCGGGAACAGAGTGAACGCACTTTTCACTAATACTAATAGGTATTGAATAGCTTATGGCAAGCGAAAAATACAGTAACTTGTGGCAAACTAGAAGTACTCTATATGGGATCAATTTACATGGGAAGTACCCCAAGTGCAACGCTCGGATTCTCATCAAACTCGGCACAAAATTAGAATAATTTTTCCTAAGGCATTTGCGAGAATCCTAGCTCTCGCTTTGCAGAAACGGCCAACAAATCCGGGCGTCACATTCGGGGTACCTTACGCCAAACTGGGACAAGCTAAAAGGGACCGGTGAATGGATTGACAATTACAGTGAGAGGGACCTGATCCAGTGGCAAAAAATGTATCATTCTGCATCCGGGAAGTACCAAAAATGTGGCAAAATGTCTCTCTCTCTCCAAATGAAAAAAAAACTCCATTTTGAACTGCGCGCCCTTTCTCCCACAGAAAGAGTGGGCGCGCTTTTGAAATCTGATTGTGAGTTTCTTCACTTGGAGAGGGAGGTATTTTGCCACATTTTTTGATACTTCCTGGATGCAAAATGGTAGTTTTTTGACCAATGGATCAGGTCCGCCACGGTAACCAAAAAGAGACGTGAAAAAGCTTTTTGTCGGGAAAGAAATGGGGAACTTTTGGGGCGAGAGAGTACGTTTTTGCACGTCTTTTCTCTGTCTTCTCTGTGAAATCAAGACGAAGTGTAAAAAACCGTTAGCAAAGGGCTATTCCGGTCACCGGACTCCTACGACCATCCTTGTCAGCCAAAATGATGAAAATGACGCCAATTTGGCGTCAGATTGGAAAAAAATCGATCGAATTATCTACCCTAATTTGAGATTGTATCATGACGTAAATCATGTGCGCTTTTGCCTGCTGCTTTAATAAAGATTATTGTTGCGTAGGACTGCTTGAAAATTGTCCCCGCTGGTCAACGGCCCCTTCAAAATCTGAATTTTTTAATTTTTTATTCGCTATATTTCTTCACCTAATAGTTCATTCAATTCGTTGTAACCCCTGCTCCTTTTCGGGTATATCCGTGAAGATTGTCAAAAGAATTTACACTCTCGTCACTCACAAAGTTTTAATCCACTAAAATGATATATTCCACAGCCCGTCTTCATTAATATTAGCAACTCTGTGCGGGCGTCAAATGTATATACGAAGCAACACGACACGATACATCCAAATGTTTTTTGGCGTGGCATAAGTGATGAGAAAGTTCATTTCTTCGCGTCATTGTAACTAAAAATTTATTTGAATGTTTCATCCGATGATTCTTTTGTTAATTCCCTTCAGGGGTTTGCTTAAAGTGCGTTTTGTTGAATTAAAAATTCACAATGAAAGCGGATTTTGGATACTGTAGGTAGGGCTTAGATTTGGCCACTAAAAAGCGACGTTGACAAAGGAAAGTGCTCGAAGCGCGACGATCAGATTTTGACAAAAAAGTTGGCATAAATTTATAAGAATTCTTTATTAGATATATCTGGTACTCCTAGGATGCGCTAGAAACTAGCGAGGTTTTCAGATTGAAAGTTGGTAAAAATATGGCGTTTTTTTGCAAATTTCGAAAAAAAAATTGTCATTGGTGGATTCTGTAGCATCAGCGTAGAGTCAACAAAACTAAGTTTAGCTGGGGAGTATCCCAAGTGTGCGACGCGCAAATTTTGAAGAATAGGCCCGTAGGTAGAGTCCAGACTTGTGGGAAAAAACGTTACGGACAACTACAATGACCTGATCCAGTGTCAAAAAACGTACCATTTTGCGTTCGGGAAGCATCAAAAATGTGGCAAAATGCTTCCCTCTCCAAGCGGAAAAATTTAGTTTTGGAGGGAGCGCCCTTTCCCTCACAGACAGAGCAGGCACGCTTTTGAAATCGGGGTTTTTTCGCTTGGAGAGGGAAGCATTTTGCCACATTTTTGATACTTCCCGGATTCTAAACGGTACGTTTTTTGTCACTGGATCAGGTCCCCCACTGTAGAAGAACCACTGAGATTCTGCCAGTTGAGAACAAACTCCCATAGCTTTGAAAGCGGTGATGAATTCAAATGATTCGTCTAGTTATCTGTACCAGGGAGCTTTCATTGCATAATTTTTGTCATACTACGCAGATTACAGGAGGAAAATCGTAATTCTAATCGGAAAATGTCGTTGCTCGCAAGTGTCGCGACACCAGACCTCAGCTCGCGCTTAGAAAAAAATGTTGTTGCTTCAATAGCAAGCTAATGGAAATGGCAAAAAATGAAGCCAAAAAATCTAAGCCGGTCTTAAAGCTTCCTGAACGCGTTCGATAAACAGAACGGTTTTGAAACCCATAGTGCATTGAAAGGGAACCGAAACATATGCGTTTGTAATCAACGATCTTTCAAAACCCTTATCATTTCAAAGGCTTGTCGTCGAAAAACGAAAAAAATCACTCATTTATTGATAAAACCGCTTTTTATTCGTCCTTGTTTATTCACAAGGGAGGTGCTCAAAGTGCGACTCTCAGATTTTTTTGATTTTTTTTATAAATTTCACACACATTTTGCTGAAAAGTTTAGCTTTTGCTTTGCAGCGGCAGCTGAGATATCCAGCAAAGGCCGAGAGAGTATGCGAAACGCGGAGAGCGGTCATAGAAAAAACTTCTTTTGGCAATATCTTTGCCATTTTCGCATGGTAAAAAATGATTTTTTGTGGAGACATTACTGTTTACGGAAGAAATAGGTATGAAACTTTTTGTGGCAAAATTAGCAAAAAAAAAAACTTTCACATTTTTCCAACTTTCGACCAAAAAATCTCGGTTGTTTCTGCAAAGCGCGAGCTGGGAGTCTGGTAAATGTCTATAAAGTATTATTATAAATTTGTGACAAGTTTTATCGACATCTCAGCGTCGGACTTTGAAAACTTATCTCGTTTTTCCTCGGTCAATTTTTCCGTTGATCTTTCGCTAAACTTTTCTGTTTGATCTCTGAGTTTTCAAGGTGCTGTAAAGAGATGCCAGATGACATTGAAAACGGCGAGAAAAGGCCGTTGCTGCGCAAGTCGACGTCAGAGCCTGCAACGGACTCCGAGGATCCTCGGATTCGACTTGCCAATCCACAGAAGTTGGGGTATTTCGAGAAGAAGCGAAGGATCAAAGAGCTGAAGAATGTGAGTCTCGGTTTTGATTCGAGGTTTTCGAGTTTAGGGTAATACTATCAGTCTGTCGGGAAAATAACGGCGGATCGTCGCATCAAAATGTCTCGCCTCGCCGCTATCGCGCACCAAATCCCCAGCCGCGGCTTGAAGTCGCAAAGCGATGGTGGGCGATTCCGAGGCGCGACGATCCGCCGTTATTTTTCCGACAGACTGATAGTCCGTTTGCGGAGTGGTTGAAGTGTTTTTTTTGGTGTTTGCACTGTGTAGAAAGTCAGGGTGCGAGCGACAACTCAAAAAAGCCTTTTGCACAGTGGAAAAAGCAAGAAGTTGCAAACAATGATTCAAGCGACTTTGTGAACGGACTGTGTGTTTCCTCCAACGTCTCTGGATTAACTCCGACCGCTTTTTAACAGTTTCTTACGAGGATTTTATTTCAATTTTACACACGTTTCGGTTTCGGGTGTCGGAAAAATAATGAGCTCAATGCCGCTGCGCCGCTTGCGCCACTGCAGCCAAAAGCGACTTGATTTTGCCACGACACAATTCAATTCCTCGGCGGCGATACTATTTTCGATGCGACAGGTTGCTCATTATTTTCCCGCGAGACTGTTAACGAAGGAACTTTTTCGCATAGTGGGTATTGCCGAATTTCAGCGCGGCTCTACAGTATTCGTCCAAAAAACTCATTTCTAATTTTGGGGTACTCAAGCTAAAGACATGACGTGAGAATTTCAATGTCTTTCCAGTAAAACTCTCACATTTGTCCATCAAAATTATTGCGGCGGTTTTCGAACCTTTTAATCCGATGTCTCGCCTATTTTGGTGAGCTAGTTTTTAATGCCTCAAGGTCAAAATTTTTCGCTAATGGCGGGACATCCGGTAAATCCGCGACCCACTCTCGATACAGCCATCAACTCGGAATAATTTACGACCGCTGGACTGGAGAGTTGTAAAGTGGCGGGCGGAAGCGGCCATCTCAGCCGATTACACGACGACCCGAAAAGTCATTGTTTTAACGCACTTCTGTTTATTAAAATACAACACGTGTGGGGCTATTTTTGTGGGACTGACGATACTAGTCCTCCCGGAAAGTCGCCAGACTGATTTTTGGCGTTTGCACTGTGCGAAAAAGTAAGGGTTCGAGCGACAACAGGAAAACCCTTATTGCACGGTGCAAAGAAAACTTTTTTTTATATTTTACGGTGCGCGTCGCCGATAGCAACGGGGCGACTTTTCGGAACGACTATTAGAAGTGATGATACAGTCAAAACTTTGTGCAAGAGATGATAAAATTTGTTGTTTTCGGAGGTTCATTTTGGCACAAAAACACTTGGGCTACACCCTCTGTAAACGGCTGTTTCTAAAGGCCACGCTTACAGTATCAGCCTGTCAGGAAAATAGAAAGCACTCGTTGCATAAAAAATGGCAGTCTCGCCGAGGAAATGAATTGTGTCGCGGCAAGACCAATTTCACTTCAGCGACGCGATACATGTGGCTAATTGTTATACTAGTCCGTTCGTAAAGTCGCTGGAATGATTTCGGCGACGCGCACTGTGCAAGAAAACTCAGGGTGCGGGCGACGGCCCAAAAAAGCCTAATGCACTGTGCAAAAGGCCAAAAATTGCACAGTGCAAAGTGAACCTTCGGTTTCGCGGAGTGCATGTCGCCGAAAACATTCCAGCGACTTTACGAACGGACTAGTACTCCTTGGGCTTTAGAAATTGCTTGCTACAAGCAGGTTTCGCTGTACCGGGGTTTGTTGTGGTAGATTGCACTGTCTTTAACTGGGTTCTGCTTTACAGGGGAAGTACTCCAAGTGCTACGCTCAGATTTTGATGAAACTTGGCACAACTTTAGAATAATTTTTTCTAAAATATATGCGAGAATCCTAGCTCGCGCTTTGCAGAAACAACCGAGATTTTTAGATCAAAAGTCGGCCAAAATTTAGGACTTTTTGTCGAATTTCGGCACGAAAAGTTTCATAAAAAAAGGATGATGTTTCTACAAAAAAGGATAATGTTTCTACAACAAATCAAATTTTTCCGCACGAAACTGCCAAAGTTATGGCCAAAAAGCGCTTTTCTCTCTGACCGCTCTCCACGTTGAGCGTGCTCTCTCGGCGGCAAAAATCGTTCGATATCTCGGCGGCGCCCGCAAAGCGCGAGCTAAAACTTTCAGGAATTGATATTTAGTCCATTCCCGAAGTGTGTGAAAAATTTAAAGAAAATCTGAGCGTCGCACTGAAGTACTTCCCCTGTTGTTACAACGCCCACAAAGGAAGTGCCCCAAATGCAATGGTCAGATTTTCTTTAAATTTTACACGCTTCGGGAATAGACTAGATATCAATTCCTGAAAATTTTAGCTCACGCTTTGGTGATATTCAACCATCTTTGCGGCCGAGACAGTACATGAACTGCGGAGAGCGATCAGAGAAAAAATATTTTTTTACCGTACCTTTGCTGGTTTCGCGTGCCAAACATTGTTTTGCCTGTAAAAATGTTCATAAATAATCTGTCGGAAGCTAAAATCATAACATCAACAATAACAGAAACGGCGTCTGGCGTGCCATTTAGATGATTGCAACGCTCGTGGCGTCTAAAAAAGCCGGGATTAGAGGGTGCTCTCACTAAAATTAATACCAATGTGGCGTCATAGACGTTGGTTATTTTTCAACGACTTTCGTTGTGTTTTCAACTGTCTGAGAATGCATAATTACAGTTTACTGTACTTCCACGCTTTATTTTTAACTTGTTTGAGGCTTAGCAAGTTGTTTCAAGGATCAACGGAAATAAAAAAATCTTTGTTTGGAGCCGACAAGCCCTTCCGGATCCGCAAACGACAAAGTTTCCGGCTTATCGTTAGCGTCTTATCCTTTTTTGCACATTCCTTCAGAGCATAATCCGTTGTTTGCGGGCTCAACGGAAACGCGTAGCAAGCGAGAGCTACCAGTTGAACTCAAGGATTTATTAGGGAAAATGAGACAAGATTGTAATCTGCGATTATCACTCAGTCGGGAAAATAATGAGCATTGTGTCGCATGGGAAATCGCATCAACGCTGAGAAAGTGGATTGTATCGCGACAAGTGGAAAGAAATGAATCAGATTTCTTTCCATTTTAGCGAAGAGGTTAGCGCGGACTAGAATAAGATCCAAAGCTCTCATGCGTCCTATTTTCACGTTTGGTGGGCCAACAGATCTATTTTTACAAAGCATATGTCCATCTTAAAATCAGCAGGCTTTTTCTTACAGGGGAAGTACTCCAAGTGCGACGCTCAGATCTTTAAATTTTGTACATACGTCGGGTATGGATTAGATATCTATTCCTGAAAGCTTTAGCTCGCGCTTTGCGGGCGCCGCCGAGGGAGCAAGCGAAACGTGGAGAGGGGCCAGAGAAAATTTTTGATTTTTAGTAGAAACATTGTCCTACAGCAGGAATAGGCATAAAACTTTTCGTGCCGAAATTCGGCAAAAAGTCCTAAATTTTCGCCGACTTTCAATCTAAAAATCTCGGTTATTTCTGCAAAGCGCGAGCTAGAATTCACACACATATCTTAGAAAAAAATGTTCTAAATTTGTGCCAAGTTTCATCAAAATCTGAGCGTCGCACTTGGAGTACTTCCCCTGTTAATGTCAAGTACAATATCGGGGCAGTGTGGGTAGCAGGTGGACCTTATGTGGCCTTCTCATATACGATTTAGAAGCGCTTTATTTGCGCTTCAAACCATTATATCCAACATACTCCGTAAGGCGTTTCAAAGCTTACAAGAATTCGCACAAATTGACGACTTAAAAATTTGCAAGACTTATGGGACACCTTAATATTTCGAGGCATTTTGCCAACCTGAGCGGTAAACACCGATCCAGAAAATCTCACTAAAATTTTTGGTCAGGAGCCTGCCCATTTTGCGCGGAAATTTTTCGATTTCGGCCTGGTTAACAAACAAGCTTCACAAAAAAATTTTGAAAAAAGCGTTGCGTTTTTTAATTAAAAGAGCTTGATTTCGGTCTGCAAAACAGCAAGCGCCATGTCGCTGCCTCGATTGCTTCACTGAAGTTATAAAGAAATCTGATTTTGTTGCCACACAATTCATTTTTTCGACGACGATGCGATTTTCGATGTGACAGAGTGCTCATTATTTTCCCGACAGACTTATATTTTGTTTCAAAAGGATACGACCACAAAATTTCATTTTAAAAGTTTTTTTTCAGTTCTACGAGCGACAAGACAGGCTTAGCCAGCTGGTCGAAGAAGACATCAAAAATTTGCATCCAGACAATGCGGAAAGGCGATGCGAAGAGGCTCACGAAGAATACAGCAACAATTTGGTGTGGGATCGACGGTTTGCTTCGGCGATTTTCGTTATGAATTTGCTGATTTTGGGTGGAAATTTGGCGGCCGCCTTTTTGTCCGGATCCTATTCGGTGATCAGGTAGGAAAGCGGACTTACTATTGCAGAAAAACGAAGGGAAATTTTTTGATTTTCCCGGAAGTACGGGGCTTATTCATTCGTAAATTTTTCATAATGCAAATTGACCAGTTGGACTTGTTTTTGAGGAAGAAAACAAGGCAATTATAATATGTACACAGCTGTTTCTGACATTTTTTATATAAAAAAATGTTTTATACACGTGTAGTTTATATATATTTTCGTATACGAAAAAAAACATCGTAATAGCATCAATTTTGCACATAATATCCTTATTTGTAATCAAAACTCCTTTTTTTCAGTGCCTTTGTCGACTCGAGTATGGACATTGTCAGCAGTGTCATCGTGTACATCACTGTCTATCTGATCACTCACACCAACAAATTCAACTATCCGCGCGGCCGACAGCGCTTGGAGCTGATGGCCGTGATCAGTTGCTCCATTTTTATGGGAGTCGCAAATATCATGATGATTATTCAGTCAGTCGAGGCGATTGTTATGGGCTCGGTAAGGAAGCGACTGTGGATTAAGGTTTTTGCTAAGAGCTAGGGGCTAAGAAATGTTGGCTAAAGTGAATGTTGTTGGATTAAAATCCAAATTTTATACGTGGATTTTGGATACTGGATGTTTCAAGAAATTTTGTAAAAGTTTTTTGCTTATATCTTTCTGCTCCTTGCAGATATTCAAAAAGTTTAAGTGGTATTTGAAATTCGAATTCGTGCGTTTTTAGAATATGCAAAAGAATTTTTACTTGTCTCGGCGGAGGGACCATTTTTCGGCAGAGACATTTGATGTCTTTTTTGAAAATTATACCGCGTTACAGAGCCCGGACTTTTCGACTACGGATGAAATTAGGTTTTCCACATCTGATAGGACATAATCTGTTAGTCTCGGGAGCTTGGCGGATGTTTCACGCATCGGCGAAGGCTCGGCGGAGGCAGTTTTGGGGACATGGCTTTTGCAAATCGAATTGAAAAATTTTCTCTGGTCAGATAAACTTCCTTATAGGGGAGTACCCCAAGCGCGACGCTCAGATTTTGATGAAACTTGGCACAAATTTAGAATAATTTTTTCTATAATATTATATGCGAGGATCTTAGCTTACGCTTTGCAGAAACAACCAAGATTTTTTAACTGAAAGCTGGCGAAAATTTGACACTTTTTGCCAAATTTCGACACAAAGGGTTTCATGCCTATTTCTACCACAGAGGGCAATGTTTCCACAAAAAATCGATTTTTTTCGCAAGAAACTGTTAAAGTTATGGCCAAAAAGCGCTTTTCTCTCTGACCGCTCTCCACGTTGAGGGTGCTCTCTCGGCGGCAAAAATCGTTCGATATTTCAGCGGCGCCCGCAAAGCCGCAAAGCGCGAGCTAAAACTTTCAGGAATTGATATTTAGTCCATACGTGTGTGCAAAATTTAAAGAAAATCTGAGCGTCGCACTTGAAGTAATTCCCCTGTTAGTTCTTGGCCGAGGTGTGTGCAAAGTTTCAAGAAAATCTGAGCGTTGCACTTGGGGCACTTCCCTAGTTAGTTTACCTTGCACTGCTTACTCCATTCGGAGGAAGAGAAGTCCATCGGAACAAAAAAAATCGATGATTTTTGATGAAAGATTGGCCCTCATTTCGCCACATTTCCGTGTCTTTGAGCCTTCCTAATCTCGCATTTTTCTGGAACAACTACCACTAATACAAGCCTACAATTGAATACAACGCCGCAAACATAGTTTTCTTCAATCTTTGCTCAACAAATCTCAGCGGTTTCTGAACCGTATGAGCTTTGAGTCACTCGCTACGAACTCGCCTATATAGCGTACTGTAGCCTACGAAAACAAATGTAAATACATTTATCCGTAAATTTAATATGCGGAGCGGATGTACGCAGTGCACATACTACAGTTTGTGCGTGAACAAAAACACAGGCAATATTATGGCCATTTATCTCGAAATTTTATGAGAATTGATACAAAACAGCAACTTTATTGGGTATTTCATCCCCAAATTTCACCTAAACTTTAACGCGCTCTTATTTTTATCCGTTGCATTCAACACTTGTAGGGGACGAAAAATATTTTTTTGTTTTTGAAACCAGTGACATTTGGTAAAAATATGCCCCTACAATTGCAAACGGAGATGTTTGAAATAGCGCGGGGACTAAAGAATGATCCGGAGAAACGTCGAAAAGCCCAGCATTAATACAGAAAATACCCCCCGGCGAACATGTGAACCCATTTCGTTGAATTTTGTTTTGACAAAGAATTTCCAGAATTAACGTCAAAAGCCTTAAGCGGATTCGCGGGAGTGTACAAGATCGCTGAATCACGTGTCTGCATTTTTTTTGGTGGATACGGAGACGTCAGCGGATTGGGAGAATTTGGAGACAGATACGAAAGCTGATACTATTATCAGTCTGTCCGGAAAAGACAGACTGATAGTATAGTATTAGCAAGATGGCACGTCAAACTGAGACAAGCTAAAACGATCCGGTGAATCGGTTGGCAATTCGCTAAAAAAGACGAGAAAAAACGTTTTGTCAGCGAAGAAATGGGGATTTTTTCGGACGAGAGAGTACGTTTTTGCGCGTCTTTTTTCTGTCTTCTCTGCGAAATCAAGACGAAGTGTAAAAAACCGATAGCGAAGAGTCTATTCCGGGGCGGGCGCAGACTTGCGGGCAACCAGTTCGCGGGCAAATTTTTTGCGGGCAGCTACTTTGCGGGCAGCCGACATTTGCGGCCAGCACCGGCATTTGCGGGCAGCCTGGAAGATTTGCGGGCAGCCGAAATTTGCGGGCAACCGGAAAAATTACTTCGATATTTTTGAAGTTTTCCGACATTTGCGGGCAGGCAATACTTGCGGGAAACCGACATTTGCGGGCAACAGTTCCAAAAGTTTCTATACAGTCTGTGTGATTGTTTTTTCCTGTTCCCGCAAATGTCGGCTGCCCGCAAATGTCGTCAAATTTCAAAAATATCGCAGTAATATTTCCACCTCCACCCTGTTACCCTCAGGTGCCGGTTGCCCGCAAATGTCGGTTGCCCGCAAGTGTCCCAGGCTGCCCGCAAGTGTCTCAGCTGCCCGCAAATGTTTCAGCTGCCCGCAAATGTGACCCCCCAAATTTTGCCGCAAAGTGGTTCCCCGCAAAAAAATTGCCCGCAAACAGGTTGCCCGCAAGTGTCGCGACGCCTATTCCGGTGACCGGACTGCTCAGTTTGAGGTGCATTGCGCGGAAAAGACTGATTTTTAATGAAAATATTGTGCGTCACATGCAAACCAAAACGTTTTCAGACTTATCAATCCTCAAAAATGTCTCGTACTTTCTCCTTGTTTTGAGCCAAGAATGTAGGAAGTTTTGGCACATATCTACAGTGGGGGACCTGATCCAGTGGCAAAAAACGTAGCAATTTGCATCCGGGAAGTATCAAAAATGTGGCAAAATTCTTCCCTCTCCAAGTGAAAAAACTCCGACTTCAAAAGCGCGCCCGCTCTTTTTGTGAGGGAAAGGACCCTTAAAAACGAGGTTTTTTCACTTGTAGAGGGAAGCATTTTGCCACATTCGTGATCCTTCCCGGATGCAAAATGGTACGTTTTTTGCCACTGGATCGGGTTCGTCACTGTAAGTGCCAAAATTCCACGGACTTTAGGTAAGTACCTTGCCATATACGCGATTAGTATATGGCGAGGTACTTTTCAGTCTGTCGGGAAAATAATGGGCACTGCTTTGCTGTCGCTGCCTCGATACATACGCCACTGAATTGAGAAGCAATTTGATTTTGCCGCGAAACAGTGCATTTTCTCGGCGGCGATGCGATTTTCGCCGCTACAGAGTGCTCATTATTTTCTCCGCGGCACAATTCAGTTTATTCAAGTTTTTAATAACCAAATTTTAATAAAAGCTGATAGTTTTTATGCAAATTTTCGCAAATTATTCAAATTTTTTTCTTCAAATTTCAGGTCGATCCGGACGCAAATCTCCCGACGCTTGCGATCATGGGCAGTGCAATCCTGATCAAGTCCATCGTCATGGTGCTGTGCTACAGTCACGGCACAACGAACTCAAAAATTTTGGCATTGGACCAACGCAACGACATCATAACCAGCATCGTTGCGGTGTGCGGCGCCGTCCTCGGCGACTACTATTGGCCGTATGCGGACCCAATCGGCGCTATTCTCGTATGGTAGGTGACAGAGGGCACTCGAAATTATCCGCTATATCACATTTTTTAATTTATCACATGGAAGACCGCTCCGTTTGACCTATTTGTTTGTCAACAGTCCACCCTCTGGTTGCACTTGGTTGTCATCGGCGTTGACATGCGATGATTATACCATTTTTAATGCCCAAAAATAGAAAGAAAGTGCGCAATATTCTAATGAATGGGATATTTGGTCGAAAAAAACTATGAAAAAGTTTGAAAGGAGGGGAGGAATTTTTGAGAGTGTTTTGAAATTATGACTTTCCAAATTACAGTGGGGGACCTGATCCATTACTATGTACACAGGCATGGGTGAGAGGGGAATGAAAGAGATGGTGGCAGGGGTACATGATGTGATCAAGTGATTTGATCAAAGGATAGGATTTTTTGGGAGAAAAAATGACGAATTTTGAGGGGAAATGATGAAATTTTCTAAAATGATGACTTTAGTTTTCAAAAAATAATTTTTTCAGAGGAAAAGTAGAGATTTTCCCTCAAAACCACCAAAGTTAGAAGTAAGAGACTACAGTGGCGGACCTGATCCAGTGGCAAAAAACGTGCTATTTTGCATCCAGGAAGTATCAAAAATGTGGCAAAGTGCTTCCCTCTCCAAGTGAAAAAACTTCGTTTTGAAGGGCGCGCCCTTTGTCCTCACAGAAAGAGCGGGCGCGCTTTTGAAGCCTGAGTTTTTTACTTGGAGAGGGAGGTATTTTGCCACATTTTTGACACTTCCTGGATGCAAAATAGTACGTTTTTTTGCCACTGGATCATGTTTCCCTCTGTACTAGTCTCCCCGCAAAGTCGCTGTAGTGATTTTTGCAACATGCACTGTGAAGAAAAAGTCAGAGTGCAAGCGACAGCCCAGAAAAGCCTATTGCACGGTGCAAAGTGCAGACATTTGTAGACATTTGTTTTCTCACAGTCAGAGATTGATGTGAGTACATGCAAACTATCTCAAAATAGGTGATAGGCTATCTGAGAAGCCGATCAATCTTATTATTTCTACAACTAAGCCTTCTCCTACCCTTCCCCATGCATTCAACGAAAAACCAACGCGACCCAGAGTATCATTGACCCGAAAAGTCGTAGCCCCTGCACTCTATATTGGCTGAAAATTTTCGTTTCAGCACCTTCATCGCGATTAGTTGGTTCTCCAACGCGTTCGAGCAGATCCCCATGGTGGTGGGGAAGCGGGCCGAGCAAGAGCACGTCAGCCGCATCCTCGCCATCTCCATTTCGCACGACCCGCGCATCAAATGCCTCGACCACATCATGTGCTATCATGTCGGGGAGAAGGCGTTGGTGGAGCTGCACGTTGTGCTGGACGAGGACCTGCCGTTGAAGGAGACGCATGACATTTGCGAGTCATTGCAGGACAAACTGAACGGCCTGGACTTTGTGGAGCGGACTTTTATTCATGTTGATTACTTCTGTGATGGATGCCATGATGGGAATTAAAGGTGCCTTCAATTGTAAGCAGATTTTTGCTTGAGATTGTAATAAAACTGGTCGTCTTTTGCAAATTTTTGAAATTTTTTGGTAACAGCTTGGACGAAACATATAAGCTTCAAAAATACATTTTTTTGACTCCTATTTTATGTTTACGTTTGTTAAAGACCATGTTAAAAGGTTCTATTTACATAAAGAGTCTGATCTTTCGCTGTTTCACAGCCTTTACGCAAGTCGGAAATAACCTTTAGGCCCGCATTTAGTACCCATTCAGAATTTGTTTACCCAACAAATACTTTTACCGTATATGGCGGCGGTATTAATAGAGATTTGAGACATGCCTCCGGCATAAATTCGGGGGAAAAATCTCCTGATTTTCTACGTTATTTTGAGACAGCACGTCAAAAATTCTACGGGCTTTATGGCGCGACTGGTACGTTAAAAATAGCGCCAGTTTTCAACACTGTGGCCAATCAAATTTGTTGAACTTTTGGTAAATTTTTTGGGGGTTTTTTGCGGGTCTTGGCACGAAAAATATCTGTTTGATTTTTACAGGAGAGGGCAATATTTTTATCCAAAAAAAACGTACAGTGAGGGACCTGATCCAATGGCAAAAAACGTGTCATTTTGCATCCCGGAGAAGGCCAAAATGACTCCAAACCCTTCCCTTCTCTAGGCTAAAAGACTCCGCTTTGAAAAGCGCGCCCTCTCCTTCAAGGCGGGCTCTTCAAAGCGGGGTTTTTTTAGCTTAGAGAAGGGAAGGGTTTGGAGACATTTTGGTCCCTTCCGGGATGCAAAATGACACGTTTTTTGCCATTGGATCCGGTCCCTCACTGTATGTAATAATGAGCGCTCTGCCGGGTCAAACATCGCATCGCCAACGAGGAAATGAATTGTGTCACGGCGAAATCAAATTATTTTTCATTTCCACGACATTGTCCTCATCACTTTCCCGACAGACAGATAAGTCAGTAACCATTTTAACTAGTGTAAGGACAATAAACTTTAACCGCCGAGTTTAACCCAATTTTGGCTAACCTTTAACGCAATGTCATCATTTTGTGCTTTCAACTCAATGGTGTGTAGTCTGAGCGGGGTTTGTAGTCCAGGAAGGAAGTTTCGTTCAGACAGAAATGTTCTGGCCCTTTTGTAACAGTCTGTCTGTCGGGAAAATAATGAGCACTTTTTGTATTGAAAACCCGCCGAAAAAAATGACTTGTCTCGCGGCAAACTCAAATTGCTTTTGACCTCAGCAACCCGATTGGCGCAGCGAAACTTTGCCCATTATTTTCCCGACAGACTATTTTTGTTGTTTGTCCTTTGGCCTCGAGGCTTCCCCCACCTACTCTCGGATTAGCGACAGAAAGGTTTCCAAAAGTTTTCAACCAAAAGTTCAACGGCCCTTTAATCCTCCGCATGGTGGCCAAGCCTTGGGGATAAACAGAAGACCTTCTAGGGATATGATTAGAAATTTCTGTCTAATTAGCAGATAGATAAGCTGTTCATAATAGGATAACAGAGTGATGTCTGTGGGGGTGAGGAAGAAAAAACAAATCAAAGATTTTAAGCGGCTTTAAGGGTTAAAACTTGCGAAAAATCCGGAGGGATTGGATTTTGATGAAATTTTACAAAGGTTGTAAATTTTTTGATAAGTTTACAATCCTAAATTTTGTGATAAGTTTACAATCCTTCGTCCCTGGGATAGTGCAAGAGTCGAGATCTTTTTGTGATCCTGAACGATCTTGAAAGGCCAATTCCGCAGCAAGTTTTTTAGGTTGCACATAAGCGATAGCATGGATACCGGAATGGTGCCTAAGGGCCCTCGGGTAGTCAGTCGAGTAGTACGCGTTTTAAATAGTGGGTCGAAGTTTTTGTAAACGCCGTTTCAAGAAATGTATTAAATGAGCTAATTTTTCGAGCATTGTGTTATGAGTCTGCCGGAAAAATAGTCGCTGGCGCCTTGGAATTGCCCATCACCGCCTTGCGGTAATCGAAACTTTCGGAGTAATTTATCCGAAAGTTTTCGTTCAGAACTTCAAGATTCTATGGGGGACCTGATCCAGTGGCAGAAAACGTACCATTTTGCATCCGGGAAGTATCAAAAATGTGGCAAAATGCTTCCCTCTCCAAGTGAAAAAACTCAGATTTCAAAAGCGCGCCCGCTCTTTTTGTGAGGAAAAAAGCACACCCTTCAAAACATGGTTTTTTCACTT
Source organism: Bursaphelenchus xylophilus (assembly GCA_904066235.2). Taxonomy (NCBI): domain Eukaryota; kingdom Metazoa; phylum Nematoda; class Chromadorea; order Rhabditida; family Aphelenchoididae; genus Bursaphelenchus; species Bursaphelenchus xylophilus. Next base: position 10,673,345 of record CAJFCV020000004.1, on the reverse strand, counting down.
GGAAAGAGAGGCATTTTGCCACATTTTTGATACCTCCCGGATACAAATTTGCCACTGGATCAGGTCCCCCACTGTAGGCCTCCAAGATTCAAAGAATGTTGGCAACCAGTGTACAGTAACCTTCTCTCTTGTACAAAAATCACTCTCCCACGCCCTTATGACTTTCTCCGATCTTTGTTAAAAATCTCTGGATTCGAACATCATTAGCCGGCAAAGCCGGTTACATGGTTAAGTCGGTGCAAAATTTATCCGTCGGCTTTTAGAATTCCACGTCAAAAGCAAAGATCATAAAATACTTTGGGAAATTGGTTTTTGTATTCACTCATGTAGCGGAGAATGTGAATAAGACGACAAAAATATTTTGTGACACTTGCCTACAAACCGGTCTAGAATTCCATTCTGTTTGGGAGGCTGTAAAAGGGGATTATGGGATATGAAAACAAAAAATTTTGGTCTGTCGGGAAAATAATGAGCACTCTGTCGCAGCGGAAATCACATCACCGCCGAGAAAATGAATTGTGTCAAGTTTCTAAAATCAAGTTTCTTTTCATTTCAGCGACGCGAAACAATGACCACAGCGATCTTGTGGTCATTATTTTCCCGACAGCCTGATATCAGAGAAACGCAGAGTGAATCACTATCAGTGTTTTTGAAAATTTGTGAATATATAGATCGATACGACGCGTAGGGCAAGTGGACACCCAAAAAAAGTTTGTGGGAAGTGCGTACGAGGCCTGGCAAAGCCGTTGGGTGGTCGGTAGACGCTCGGCAAAGGCTCGGCGGAGACTTGGCAAAGACTTGGAAAGTGCTCACTTTTTCTAGTTTTAGCTATCATTACTAACGTTAGATTTCTTTACCCTGAGTTACTGTAGCATATAAGAGACCAAAATTTGCGGCAAAAGAACAAAGATCCGTAAACTTTATGTTAAAATTATCGATGTGAGTACATGTAAATCACCTCAAAATGGTGTTAAGATATCATTGTACCCACATAATCTTATTATTTCTACTAACCAAGGCCTTGCTAAGCTTACCCCATGCATAAAATGACAAACCGACGGCACCCATAGTATCGTTGCCCTAAACTATCGTGACCCGAAAATTCGTAGCGCCATTTTTTTCTACAACGTCATGCAATAAATTCTCATGATTTCCTGCGCCGAACTACAAATGAAAAACTATCTTCAACGTATACATGTTTGTCTGGGGTTCAAAAAAATTCTGCATAGGGGCCTTAATGAAGAGAGCATCCAGATTTGGACTAGTGTGCTTTGGATCCGACCTCTCTGTAGTTCGAATCCGATTTTACGTCGTAATCGTCTCGGGGTGTAAATTGAGACAATCGTAGGTGTTGTTCATGGACCTCGTGGTCTTTTGCACCCCTTTCCCCCCGATTTCCGGAAAGTGAGAAGATGTAATTACAGTACGTTGACATTTGTTGTACAACCAATTACAAGAACTCGGCGTGTACCGAAAGTAAACACGAGGCAAATTACATCTTTCCAGTGGACAGTTGGCATTTAAACTTTGCCGCGGGGGATGTTCTAGGAACCAGAAGCAAACTTTTTTTTACACTGCGAACGCCCAAATGGGGATTGCGAAGGAAATGGGTTTAGTGGTCAAAGATCACCAAATACTGTATTGTTTGTTGTGTTGGGTGTCAGTGCAGTCGGACGCAATTTGACCCTAAAGCCATTAATAAGGCAGAAGGTTTGAGAAAAGGCGGCTTCTGGAAGCGAACATAGCTTTAAATTAATAGACGCAAACCATATGAGCTACGTCGACAAAGGGTTTGAAGCCCAATTTAGGAAGTACCAGTCTGTCGGGAAAATAGTGGCGGGTCTTTTTCCCGACACACTGATCTATTAAGAGTCTAATTTAAATATCATAAATCAGACTCTCAATTTTTATTAGCCTCGTCCAGAATGGAATTGTCATCTTTTTGACAGCATCTTTACCGCTTAATTATATTGTCTTGGATTCTTGAAGCGGCCCTTCTTCTACAGACTAGACTACGATAAGCATCTACACAAAGTGCGCGTAAACTCGCACTGCATTTTCACCGGAAATTTGCACAGATGATTTTTGGCGTTTACACTATGCAGGAAAAGTCATGGTGCGGGCGACAGCCCAAAAAAGCGGTACGATGCAAAGAACCGAAAATTGCACAGTGCACATTGCAAATGGACTGACAGTCTGTCGGGAAAATAATAAGCACGATATCGCTGGGCCAATCTCGTCGCTGAAGTGAGCAATTTGATTTTGCCTTGTCACCATTGATTTGCTCGGTGGCGATGCGATTTTCAATGCGACATATTGCGCATTATTTTACCGACAGACTGGTATAGTATTGTACATACTTTAACGTTACATTACTGTTTTTTTTCTCCGAAATAAATCCCGATCTGAGTATATAATTAAATTAATTTATTTAGTATAATATTATGGTTTCAGTTTACCCGTATACAGCCAACCTCAAAACACTGATGATTACAATTGCTGCAGAAGCAAAAAAAGATCGTTACAACACATAGGCATCGCGACTGGGCAGTGAGATCGAATAAATAATATATAAGCTTCTAACGATTTTCAATTAGAAGTAATGGACTCGTATTCTTGGGCTTCCGCCGGAAATTTTTGCAAATTATTTTCAAACAAAAAAAAGATGCATAAGCTGCATGGAGATTGAGACCAACATAGATTACAACGCAAGGCCGCAGGGCATGCGGAGAGAGGGGGGATAAGGGAAATGCGACAGGAAATTGATATTTGCAGGGGGACGTTGCAAAGGGTTAAGGCAAGTGTTGATGATGTAGAATTATGTACACAGGCATGGATGAGAGGGGCATGAAAGTGATGGTGGTAGGGATATATGACATGATCAAGTGATTTGATCAAAGGGTAGTATTTTTGGGAAGAAAGACGACGGATTTTGAGGGAAATGATGAAATTTTTGAAAATGATGACTTTAGCTTTCAAAAAATAATTTTTTCAGATGAAACGTAAAGATTTGCCCTCAAAACCACCAAAATTAGAAGTAAGAGACAACAAAGAAGAAATAAATATTACAGCGTGTTCAGCTTCTGACTGTGAGATCCTCAAACTCTGCCATGAACTTCCACAAGTCCATCAAGTTCAATATTAGCGCAGATGAGATCAAAGTCTACCCGATCTTCTTTCTTTACTGCATATGCCTCCAGCGATTCCTCAGGTTTCTCCGGCGCTTCCGGTTGCCTTCGGTGCGCTCGCCGAGCGGGAAGTTGCCGTGTTTGGCGATGTCGCCGCCCGTCGTGTCGTCCTTGAAGTAGACGACGCAATTCACGGGCGTAAAGAAGCAGCGGCGGTCGTAGCGCGTCGCTCGTTGGAACTGTTCGTTGAGTTTGTCATCATTTTCGAGGACATAGGTCATTTCGAGCTCCGCCTCGGGCCGACTGATGTGTCGGGTGTGTCGCGCGTGGATGGCGGCGTTTGTGAGGGTGGCGAGAAGGAGGAGCAGTACGGTACTGTGCATTTCGAACATTGTGAAGGGTGTAGGGCTGAAAAATTTTTTGATTAGTATGGATGCGGTAAATAGAAGGTGAAATTTCGAGACAAAGCGAGTAGTTTTTTTTTGGAAAAAGTTGTTAAACGAGTAAATGTACGGTAAATGGTGATGGTAAAGTCTGCCAGTCCTATTCGAATCAAGTAAAAAATGGTAATAAAAGTCATGCTCGTCAGCAATAGAGACGGATAACAATAAAATGCGCATTAAAAATCCATTAAAATCCCCTCAGGCTACTAAAAATTCGTATAGCAAAAAAAATCAGGCATTTTATTTAAATTGAGCCTTCATGGAGCGGCCGCAAGTAAAAGTTTTGGCTTCCAAATGGTCGCTGTTTCTTCGCAAATCTCTCGGTTCGCTATTAATGTGCTACCAGGGATAATATCATCACTGCAAGGGGTCCTAAGATGTAAATATTTAAAGTCATTTCCGATAAAAAAGGCCAAATTACAGGCCATAAAATTTTTTGAAATTAGAGGGATATTTTTCTAATTTTTACAGTACAAAAAGTTTGCTAAAACCTCTCAATTTTACCGGTCTGTCGGGAAAATAATGAGCACGATGTCGCTGTGCCTATCGCTGAAGTGAAAAGCAACTTGATTTTGTCGCGACACAATTCATTTTCCCTCCGGCAATGCGATTTTTAATGCGACAGATTTCCCGTTATTTTCCCGACAGCCTGCTATGTAAAAAACTACTTTAACAAACCCCAAGACAGTAAAATTCCGCCTACAGCTTGTCAGCTCAAGTCATCGCCGAAGTTCGGCCGCCACTTACAACCGCCCCAACGCCGAGTCGAAACTAAACAAAATGTTGACTTGTCGCAAAAATTTGTGGAATCCCTCGGCCCCGCCTCTTTTATAGAGCGCCGCGGGCGGATTATCGAGCGAGGAGAAACGGGTGGTTTCTCCGCTTTGCTGGCGGCAGGTAGAAAAACACGAAAAGGGGGCGGCGCCTCGGCGGCCGTAAAAACAACAAGCACCGTATGCCGGTGGTGGGGGGTTTCGTAAATAATACGGCTAAACGCTGGGAATGACGAATTCGTGGCGGCGGTATTTTTAGAGAATCCGAGAATTTTTGGGACGTCTTCAAAACCGCTAAAAGATTGGCTGAATAACAGTGCAAGTACTTCACACTCACCGACAAAACGACGCTGAGTTTGGTCGGTGAAATTGGGCACAAATTTCCCTCAGTCTGTCGGGAAAATAGTGAGCACTCTCTCGCGATGAAAAGCCGAAAATATAATGAGGTGTCGCGACAAAATCAAGCTGCTTTTCAATTCAGCGACACGAATGTCGCAGCGACATTGTGCCCACTATTTTCCCGACAGACTGAGAGGTTTTTTTTGGAAAACAAATTGGAGATTTTTAGCGTGAACTTTGTAGAAACGATTAAGATTTTTAGGCGGAAATACGGAAAAAATGGAACCATTTTTTGCGAACTTTGAGATGAAAAGTTCCATCCAGTTTCGAGTGTTGTTGAATACTAGACGGGTCAAAAAAGCCGTCGTAAAATTCAAGGGGCACTGCGACGCATGATGAAAAAATTTTTTTTGAAAAGGGCAATCAAAATCACAGTGGTCCCTTTTTCGCGCGACACAAGGCGAACGCATGCGCTCGCACAGTGCCAAAACATGTTAAGGGTTCTTGACCAGCCTAGTGTGGTGCTTGATGGCACAAATCGAGAATGATTTTTCCAAGACATATGCGAGAAGCCTGGCTTACAATTTGCAGAAACGATTGAGATTTTAAGGCCTAAATTTGGGACAAATAAGCCACCTTTTTGGGAATTTTGGCTTGAAATATTTCATACCTGTTTATACCAAAGAGGATAATGTTTCCACGAAAAATCAATTTTTTCTGCACGAAGCTGTCAAAGATATGGCCAAAAAGTGTCTTTCTCTCTGGCCGCAATCCGCTCTTCTCGCATTGTTTTGGTCTCAAAAGCGCTGAAAATCTACATTATCACTGCAAAGCGCAAGCTAAAATTTTCAGAAATTGATATGTGGCTTATGCCAACTTGTTCGTAAAATTTAATGAAAATCTGAGCGTCGTTTTAATGAGAACCTTGAACAATTGCCCTGTAATTTCCCGAACACATGTTGTAGAATGGAGGAGGAAAACACCATGATAAGAAAGTTGCGAATGGAATGTAAACATGATGTGGGAAACAAAGAAGCTTATTTTTTACATTCATGCCAGAAGGGAAGCACTCAGGGTTTGATTGCTCGTATTTCGTTGACAACGAAATATGTGGTCTAGCAAAACAATACAACCAAATGTACAACAAGTTGCAAGAAACAAGAAAAATAAAATTCGTTTTAGAAGGGCTTTGTTGCCCAAAGGCTGGTATGTATTTTTGGCTTAAAATTGACAAAAGAACCCTCAAAAAATGTTTGTTGTAGACAGTTTTTACCTTTTTATTTTACAGGAATTTGTTGTAAAAACCTCGACATTAAGTCAATTTTCAGTCTGTCGGGAAAATGATTAGCACACTGTCGCATCGAAACTCGCATCGTCGCCGAGAAAATCGAATGGCTTTTCGCTTCAGCGAAGAAATTGGGGCAGCGAAATTGTGCTCATTATTTTCCCGACAGACTGGAGAACCAAAAAAAAAGTGAAATGCATGGTGAGGTGCGGGCTGCAAACATGTCCATGCACTTTATGAAAATGCTAATAGTGGTGGCTAATACTCGATATTGTCTGTAGAAGAAAGGCCGCTTCAGCAATCCGAGACAAGGATATTGAGCTGCCAAGATGTCGCCAAAAGGACCGTTATATCCGACACTTCCATTCTGACTGAGGCCAACAAAAATTGACGTTGTAATTTATGATATATCACAGCAACATTATCCACATTATTTTTCCGACAGACTGGTAGTGAAGCTCATCTTTTGCATTATCCCCGCTCCTCCATGCCAAGCCCCGATACTCAACGCGTTTTTGCAGACAAGATACTGTGAAAAAATTAGGGAGACAAGTATTATTTTGACTGTAAGTTTGCGAACTCTTCGCGAGAAAGTGAACCCATCGCTCTCTTTTGCAGAAATGAGGATAAACTTGCGGAGTTTGCACTAAGGGCCTCATCCGAGCATTTTACGTCAAACAAGGCTCAGATTTTGATAAAACCTTGCCTAAGTTTAGAACATCTTTTCCGAGACATATGAGAGGATTTTTGCATGCGCTTTGCAGAAACGACCGAGATTTTGAGACCAAAATTTTCCAAAAATGTAAAATTTTTTGTAATTTTTTAAAGTTCCATGCCATGTCACGACTTCGCGTGCGAATTAGCATATTCCCACGGAATGACCGACAAATTGGTATAAAAGGGATGGAAATCGTCCAATCATTTATTATTTCGTTTCTGTCTTTTCCCGGTTGTATGTTGTTTGGAGCAATAAACCGTCGTAGTTCTACTGTTGCCTATTATTGACTTGTCTATGGTCAACTCTTGTGTCGTGGAGTCAATTATTGTGAGTTAATTAGTGAAGTTGTTTCCTGAGTTTAGTTAGTCGTTTGTCTAAGTTTGTGTAGTCGTTTGTATGGTATTGTTCGAGCTTGGGATCAGAAATAGCAACTAGAACAGGGGTCCTTTATACACGCGCTCTCACTGAACTCGTGACAGCCAAAAACCCCCGTTTTTTTTGCACCGTGCGTTCACCTTGTTTTTGTCTTGCGCGGTGCATGAGACTTGTCGCTGCGACATATGCTTTTTTTCAACTTCGTGGTCGTGGTTTTTGCACAGTGCAATCGGCCTTTTGTGAGGTTTGCACGGTGCGAAAAGGGAAACTGCACTGTGCGTTGGCGACAAGCGTGAAAAAAATTGATGCACTGTGCGAGGGTGAAAAATGTCAATGGCGTTCGCACTGTGCGAAAAAAAATTTGCGACAGCCAAAAAAATCCATGCACTTTATAAAAACGCTAGCATAGCCGATTTCGGTCCAGCGACTTTTCGAAAGGACCAGAATTTGATGTTATCGGACACGTCATCGGAAAAAAATCCTTTGAATTATCCTCCGTATTTCACAACAAACCCAAAACCTCGCTATTTTTAGTCCACAAGGGATCTCCGAAACTCTCGCCCTTTTTCTGTTGCAAAAAAAATTCCGATTTTATGATCTCCGCTCGCCCGAATTTTAAACCGCTCAAGGGCGCGTTTGCATCAAACTTTTGTCACCGACGTATTCGTTGGACTCTTGCTTATGCGAAATCCGATTATCGGTCAAAGGTATAGTATTAATTTGCGGCGATAAGTGGGCACAGATCACGGCTGTGCCATGAGATGCCACTTGTGCTTAAGCACAATTACAGCCAACCTTTTACGTGATAAACTGCAAAATGTCAAAAATATTTTTTTTCTCACAGTTAGTTATGTTTTGTTGTATGCAAATGTTTTGTTGTATGGTATGTAGGTTCATTGTGGCCTAAATTTGACTTGTGGACCTTAAAAATCGTTCATTACGGAAATTTTTTGTTGTATGGAGGTTCATTTCGGCTTAAAGTTGAGTTTTGAGATTTTAAAATTTTTTTGTTATAGAGAGGTTTTGTTGTATGGAGGTTTATTTTTCCAGAAACTTTTCTTATCATACCATGTTGGTTGCACAAAGGATTTGAAGATTAATTTAGCACTGATATCGAGTCTCACAATGCCTTGCATTGTAAGCAACCACGTGGTTTTTTAATCCTATTCTTTATAAGACCTTCGAATCAGCGGTTTTCTTGATAAATATTGTAGTAGATATGGCGGAACCTCTGAAACGACAAACCCCCTTTTAACGACATCTACCTATAACGAACAGTCTCTCAAAACAGCCTTTCTACAACAAATAGATTACTTTTTTCCATAGCGATTCGTTGCACAAAAGCTTATATGCGAAACTTGCGCCAACTTATGACATGACTATTTTTGCATCGCATAAGCCGTTATATCGGCTTAGAGGTAGGCGTGCGCGCATTCCGGAGCCACTCCTGTTTTTCTTCGAAAAGAAAATAATAATTATGCAAATTGGTAATCTCCCCCATTTCCATGAAAAAACATCATTATCAGGAGGTGTTGGTCTTTCACCCCTCAACCACGAGGTTGATAAAGCCTCAACATTTTCAAAGGAACGAAGCGAGGATGATAAAATTAGTCATGATTTAGACGATTTTTTTACTAATAGTCGCCGCAAAAAGTTGTTGGAATTCTTCGCAGACCGAAAATTCTGTCGAACCAGCGACAAATCCAAAAAAAAATGATTTGTCGCCGTGAAAATGGGGATTCCAGATGACGTAAGGCAAAAAAAGCAAAACTGCACTGTGCAAACCACAGCTTGGCCCCATGCACGGTGCAAAATGCTTTTTCGGGTTCATGCATGGTGCAAAGCCGGAGAAAATTTCAAGGACTTTATGCAGAAGTCTGTTTGCAAGTCGCTGGAGTGATTTTGGCGACATGCACTGTGCGAAAACAAATGTCCACGTTGCACCGTGCAATTTCTTGCTTTTGGCACCGTGCAATGGGCTTTTTTGAGTTGTCACATGCACGCTGACTTTTTCTGCACAGTGCAAGTCGCTGGTGATTTTTGCGACCTGCACTGTGCGAAACAAAAGTCCACCTTGCACTGTGCAATTTCTTGCTTTTTGCACTGTGCAACGGGCTTTTTTGAGCTGTCGCCCTGACTTTTTCTGCACCGTGCAATTTGCTTTTTTGGGCTGTCGCTTGCACCCTGATTTTGTTTGCACAGTGCAAGTCGCTGGAGTGACATGCACTGTGCGAAAACGAAAGTTCACTGCGCACTGTGCAATCTCTTGCTATTTGCACCGTGCAATCCGTTTTTTTTTGCTTTTTTGAACTGTCGCCTGCACCCTAACTTTTTACGCACAGTGCAATCGGCTTTTTTGGGCTGTCGCTTGCACACTGACTCTTTTTGCACAGTGGAAACGCTGCTGAGGTGATTTCCGCGACATGCACTGTGCGAAAACCAAAGCCCGCCTTGCACTGTGCAATAGGCTTTTTTAGGCTGTCGCTTGCACCCTGATTTTTTCTGCAAAGTGCAAACACCAAAAGTCACTCCAGCGACTTTGTAAACAGCATTAGAAAATCAAAAATCAAGCAGTTCAACTGCAAAAGCGAGTGCAATTTCTACCTACACTTCTACTCCCACACGGAAGTTCAAAATTTACGCGAGTATATTGCTATAACAGTTCATAGTGCAATATTTTCGGCTTTCACACACTAAACAACACAAGTAAATACTTATATGGAAGGAGGGGGAACTTTCGGTGGGAAATTCTAAAAGAACGAAGATTTTGATGACACTTGTCAAAAATCGAGAAGGCACTCTAGCATTGTAAACGGTTCAAATTTACTTTCCACTCTGCCCATGTGCTTTGGATTAACCACAAATAATTCTCGGGAAATCGCTGCTGACAATGGGCTTATTTTTTCGATTAAACATGAGTAAATCTCGGCTGCATCTGCAAGCCACGGACTAAAATTTTCTGGCCGGTGATGTCAGAAATTAGCCACAATAAAATATACTGAAAATCTGCCAGTCTGTCGGGAAAATAATGGGCGCAATGTTGCTGTGGGGTCTCGTTGCTGAATGGAAAAACAACTTGATTTTTTCGCGACACAATTCATTTTCTCGATACGCGATTTTCGACCAACATTGTGCTCATTATTTTCCCGACAGACTGAAAGATTTTTTAAAAAAATTTGTCATGATAAATTTGGATGAAAAGCCAACTTAAATAGTTACTTTCTACAGTGGGTGACTTTGCGACGGAAACCGAGGCTGGAGGTTCGGCACGAACAAGGCTATCTCTTCGCTGCGATAAATCCACATTGAAAGTTAGGAAATCTCAAAAGTCAAGATTCAAGCCTTATTATCGGTCTGTTGGGAAAATAGTGGGTTGTTCAGAAAGTCCTGTCGTTTTCTTATTCTTTCGTTTTACAAGAATTGGTTTATTGTTTGACAAATTGAATATACATTGTATATTTATTAGATACAGCTTTTTCTCCTCTACAAAACTGTGGTTTTAGTTTTTTTTGAAAATCTAATTTTTTTATTTTTTAGGTTCAAAAGTGAACCATTCATGAGGCAAAAATTTGCGTTTACGGCACCTGCTTCTTTCGCCGAGCAGAAAAAAGTGTATTCACTTTGGCAAACAATAAACAAATTTTTGTAAAACGAAATAATAAAGAAACGGCGGAACGTTCTGAGGTCATCGAAAAAATTTAGTCGCGCAGCAAATTTCTAGCTTTGGCAGCGCAATGATGGGCGATTCCAAGGCGCCACACGTCGAAGAAAAAGTGAAAAAAACAAGGAATTTCGGATCATTGTTTTTTGACGAAATGTCGCTGAATTATCTCACAAAAGAAAACTTTGCCAGAGAAAAAGTTTTTTGTTCGAGAAAAGTGTTTTTTCGAAGAGAAAAATAACTTTTATATCCCGATAATTCTGTGGCACTTCGCAAAAAATCAATGATCCGAGATTCCTTGTTTTTTCAATTTTCTGAGAGAATTTTTTTGACGTGCGCCACGACCCCACACTATTTTCCCGACGGACTGGTACAGACCCATATATTACGTCACTAAGCCACTGTGCCAAACAACATCTGTCTGGTCCTTCATTCGCCAATTCTCACGCTCTTTGAAACGTATCACATGTATACATGTTATCCGTTGAACGACCGGAAAAAAACTACATACAAACTGGTTGACGCGTGAAAAAAACGGTGTTCTCTGGCCTCGCAAGGCACCTATAAAATCTCCCAAACAATTTTTTCTTTTTGTCGTATCTCTTGCTCTCGGAAAAACATGGTCAGAAATGTGCGTCTGCTCCTTGCAACAATTCCCGTAAGCGGAAATTCGGCGAGCCTACAAAATCCGATGTCTGCCGTATGCAGAAATAGCTGACGCTGCAAGGATAGGATAATAGGAATCGTTTTGATGAGATGTTTTGTGAGTCTTGCAGACGCGTTTATGACCATATTTCATGCTTCCGATGTTTCAACTTCCGGCGCAATAGTTGTAGTATCACACATACAAGAAAAATACTCCATGTTCGATAAGTTCGATGCTCAGATTTTGATGAAACTTGGCACAAATTTGGAATGCTTTCTTCAAAGACGTATTCGAGATTCGTAGCTCGCGCTTTGCAAAACAAACGAGATTTTAAAAGCAAAAATTTGCAAAAACGTGACAATTTTTTTCGCGAATTTTGGCATGAAAATTTTTATGCCTGTTTATACCAAAGAGGGTATGTTTCCACTAGAAAAAATTTCCGCATAAAACAGGCAGAGATGTGGCCAAAATGTGTTTTTCATTATGCCCGCTCTCCGCGTTTCACGTACTCAGCAAAGATCACTGAATATCTCGGCCGTCCCTAAAAAGCGAGGATGATGTTTCCACAAACAAAAAATTCTTTCAGTTTTTTCGTTATGGCCAAAAAGTGTTTTTTCTTTCTGAACTCAAACTGGAGTTCCCTGCAAACCTCAGGGAACGCCTTGTACCGCTACGATATAAGATCAACAACTTCAAAAAACCGGCGATAATCTTAAGGAACTCCCCTCAAAATTGATCTCTCAATAGTATGCATGTAAACAGCTTCCCCAACCCGAAAAAGTACCGAGGAAAAGTCGCATGGAACCATGCGATTCCGAACCACAATCCTCTACAAATTGCCCTTGATAAAGGGAAGGAACACCTTGGAATTCCCGATGACTATTATGTGCTTATTGAACACTTATCGCTCTTTCCTCCGAGGATGCGGTAAGTCATCATACGAGAAAGTCGTTGATAAAAAAATGGGAAAACATCAACAATGATAGTTACGATGACCGAAGCATGTACGCAAAAAACAACGTGACTCCGGAAGTGCAACATGCCAAACAGATGGCTATAGTAGCCGGATTGACTTGCTGAAGTATGATTTTTCAGCCTGTCGGGAAATTAATGAGCATTTTCGTTCATTAAAAACAGCATTGCCGCGGAAAAAAACGAATTTTGTTGCGACAAAATCAAATTGTTTTTCACTGCAGCGATGCGATTGACGAAGCGACATTGTGCCTCTATTATTTTCCCGACGGACTGATAGCATTTTCATAAAATTCATGGGATTTTTCTCTTCTGCACAGTGCATTTTGAAGCTTTTCCTGCGTGTGTCGCTAACGCACAGTGCATTTTTTTCTTCTTGCACAGTGCAAACCCAAAAATGGTTTTTTGTGAAAAATTATCTTCTACAGTAGAAATAAAACTCCGCAAAGAGTACCGCATTTTAGCCAACTTTAGACTAAAAAACCTCGGTCGTTTCTGCAACGCGTGGGTTGGGAGTCTCAAAAATTTCTCAGAAAAGTTCAATCCAAATTTTTGTCAAGTTCCATCGAAATCTGAGCGTCGCACTTCGAGCACTTTCCCCGTTAAATGATGTCTGTCACAGCTACACAAACACAACAAATATAATACAATATTTGACAATTCTTTTGTGGGTCAAAAACAAAGCCAGCAGGTCTAAATGCGCAAAAGTCAATGCGGTTTAGATAACGAACTAACAATGCAGTTTTTTAAGCGATCCGTTCGTCTGTTATCTTTCGTTTTTTTGGGCGTCATCGCTTGTGGCAATGAGTGAGTTAGGAAATTGTTGGAATCTAAAGCTCAAATTTAAAAAATTGTTTCCATGCAGGCTCTTTATTTTTTAGTCGCTGAAAAGGTTGAGAATTGGATGAGAAAACCCCAGTATACACACTTGGAAAATGAGGTTATTTTAAACATTATACTATACCCTATTCTGTCAGGAAGATAGTGGCGTATTATCGCGCCTTGGAATCGCCCATCATCATTTTGCGACGGCTAGCCGCGGCTGGGGATTTGACTGCAACGTTTTTTCGACGAGGCGAAACATTTTGTGGCAACTACCCGCCGTTATTTTTATGGCCTTTCTATGCCAAAATTGGAGGTTCTAGGCCCAGCGGTTCCCGAGATACGAGGTGGAAAGAAAATTTTGTCGACCAGTATGGATTGAGTTTGAAGGATAATGCTTACGAGGAGATGGCAATCGGGCCGCCTTGAGCAGATTAACAAATGAGAGATGATCAAAAAAGGCCCGGCCCGATAGCTAAGCGGTACCACTAAGCGTGACAGACATCTGGAAGTACCGGAAGATGCCATGGAGCTGGCCGGGCTTTGAAAATTTTCGTACGAACAGACCTTATTTTTTGGGGCCGGGCACTATCTGACATTTCTGTAAAAGACTTTATGGCACGAGTGTTGATAATACAGTACCCGACAAAAGCGAAAACATCAACCAATTGCATTAAATTTCATGCCGTCGCGCTGTAAAGATTGTGTTCCACGTTAAAGACAATCAACAAAAATATCAAGGGTCATCAAAAACCGGCTTCGATTTCTCAAAAACGTACAATCCGTTCTTACCGTAATGTCTGCAACGCAAAAACAAAGGAAAACGCTGTGAACAGACAATAGAAGGTATTGTACAACTACTCAAAGTTATGCACTGAATGGGATTGTAGTTGTTATAGCTTCGGAATAGAAACAAAAGTTTAAAGAACTTTCGATACATATATCAAATTACAGGTCATGTGGTAACGGAAACTCGTCATCTAATTGACGATAATGCAAATGCAATTACAGTTCAACCTCCGAATAAGAAATCATAAGGATATAAAAAATTTATTTGTTATAGAGAGATCTTGTTGTATAAAGGTCTTGTTTTGAAAAGAAAAGGCTTCGAGTAAATCAACAGGTAAATATTAGCAAAAAAACAAAACAGATTTTATGGTCGTAACGACCTCAAATATAATACCCGATGACTAAAACGAATACTTTGAGTCCTTTTCACGATTGTCTTGTCATAAAAAGTTTGTGTTTTTGACTCTATTAGCAAAAAAATAGGTAATTCCAAGCCTCTGTACAAGGTGTTCCGAGGAATGTGCCAAAAAGTTTTTGTCGTTTTCTCGGCGCTCAGCCGACGCATTCAAAAAATTCTTTTTGCAGGAGAAAGAAGACGATACGCGGTTTTTTGCCCAAAAGAATCATTTTCAACACCAGCGCGGGAAGTAGTTTTTTCGGCGGAGGATTTGACCGCCTTTTTTTGTCATCAAGCCTCTATTCGTTAAGGTAGGGCTTTGCTGAGTGCAGGTTTATCAGTCTGTCGGGAAAATAATGCCCTTTCTGTCGCATCGAAAATCAAATCATCGCCGAGAAAGTAAATTGTGTAGCGAAAAAATCAATTTGCTTTTCACTTCAGCGACGTAATTGGCGCAACGACAAAGTGTTCATTATTTTCCCGACAGACTGAAAGTTTGACTATTTGAACCTCAAAAGTGTTGGTTATGAGCAGATTTTGTCGCAATTATGTTCGTGTTTAGTGGTTTCACTGTAAAAGTTGTGATTTTTTTTGTATTTTCAGATAAAAAAACGTAATATTTTTATCCCACGCCCACTACGCGTTGCAATTGAACTTTAATGGAGTCATTAATTTCCAAGAAAACCACATTGAGTGCAAAACAATTACACATGTACAACAATGTATGTATGTAACCCCAAAGACCCTCAAGAAACCAAACTTTTGTACGATTATTTTTAGGTCACTTTCAACCTACATATTACAGCAGGCACTACAAAATTCTCAGTATTTTGACGATGGAATAGTTGTTACAAAAATTCAAAACACATGGTGAACATTTTTCACCTGTACATCTTTCCATGAATGCCCATTCACAATGAAAAATTTAAAGAAAATCCTCCAACTCCCTTGAGGATTCATGAAACACCATAAAATTTCATGTATATATTACGTAATGTCATCAAATCCGCTTCGAGTTCGCGATGCAGACCAAATAAATATCGTAAGAGGGCAATTCTTATCCGCTTCATTAGTCATTATTAAATCCCATTGTCTCCAAAAACCCGCAGTTCAAACTCTCTCCGCTAATTCCCATTGTCTGCAATCTTCTCCACAGCACGGCTATTTTTAAGCCACAAACATTTTCTGGTCTTTTAATTAGAGTTTTTTGGCACCATCGTCACTAATTATACACAGTCTTGGAGTCGTGTGACAATGATCATGAGATCTCTGAACGACTTTTGGCACGCCAATTTATTTTCTTCTACAAAAAATCAAAAAAATAATTCGTGTCAAGTGTCTCCCTGGCCCGTTTGGTCAACTGTTTCCCTCCGCTTAAAAACTACCGTATCATGGCTGAAAAAGAGGCTTTTGGCCAAGTCTCAAAGGTTGAAAAAATTTTGCAGTTGACATCGCAAGGGCCAATTAATCTTTTGTTGAAGGGCCACAACAACTTCATTTGAATCGAATTTTTACGGCTTGGAGGTGCGCTTCGCCAAAAGCTGCAAAATTTTTTCACTGCAAATTTTGCTCGTCGCCGCGCGACAAATTGTTTGCGCGACGGCGCACTGCACGTCAAACTGAGATAAGCTAAAACAGTCCGGTGAATGGATTGACAATTTGCCAAAAAAAGACGCGAAAAAACGTTTTGTCGGGGAAGAAATGGGGATTTTTTCGGGCGAGAGAGTACGTTTTTGCGCGACTTTTCTCTGTCTTCTCTGCGAAATCAAGACGAAGTGTAAAAAACGGATAGCAAAGGGTCTATTCCGGTCACCGGACTCCTCAGTTTGACGTGCACCGTGCTGACACGTCAACAAGAGAATTTTTCGCTACAGTCTTTGTTGTATAGGAGTTTGTTATTCAGACCCCCGCTATATTAAAATAACATTTTTTTAGTTTTTCAACCATCTATTAACTCAAAATTACATACTAGTAGACCATCCGTTAAGCTGGATTGATCTTTGGCGTTTTCACGGGGCAGCAAAAGTCAGGGTGCGAGCGACAGTCCAAAAAAGCTGATTGCACGGTGCAATCTTCGGCTCGGTGAACTCTTCTTTACGCACAGTTCATGCCGCAGAAATCACTCGCGGACGGACTAGTACATATATAATTTTGAGTTAATAGATGGGAAAATTTCAAAACAAATGGTATTTGAATATAGTTAAGCTCGGGACAACAAACTCCGGTACAACAAAGACGAGAGAGTGCTCATTATTTTCCCGACAGACTGATAAACTGCGAACAAATTAAAATGTCGACAAAGATTCGGAAAAGGTCTAGTTGGTCACTGTACACTTTAAATAATAAATTTCAGTAAATTTTCAAGTAACGTGGGCACTTTTAAGTATGTACAATTTTGAACTGTAGACTGAGCCCACAGTGGAACGGAAATTCGAAGTGCGACACTCAGATACTGGGCCAAATTTAGGTTGTTTTGTTCCCAAACATATACGAGTTTTATAGTAAAGTGCAGGCAAAAAGATGCATAAATTTTGAGCAATTTATGCCGGTTCCCAGTTTTGCGGCGCTACGACTTTTCGAGTCAGCGACAGTTCGCGTCAACGATACTATGGATTGTTCGTCGTTGTATGCATAAGGAAGGCTAGGAGAAGGCTTGGCTAGCTGAAATAAAAATGCTATCAGGTCCTAGGATAGCTTATTAACCACTGAAGACTAACTTTAGTAATCGTTAAAATTAGGAAAAGTGAACTCATCGCTAACAATAAGCGTTTCAAATCTAGGAAAAGTGAAAGTCATCGCTAGCAATAAGCCTCCGCCAAGTCTTCGCCGAGCGTCCGCCGACCATCCAACGGCTTCTAAAGGCTTCGTCGGAATTCCTACAACCGTTGCTTTGGCATGCCCTATGCCCCGTATCGGTCGATTTTGTGTTGTCGAAAAGCCGGCAAAACGCTAATTAAAAATGTTTTGCGGCCTAGGCAGGTGTTTCCGGTAAAGTGAATATGAAATGTTCGGATTAGATGTATTGTTGACAATTCAAATTTATTGAACCCAAAAATTTGACCCGACCTATAAATTACGCACCGAATTCCAGATAACCTCCAAAAAAGTAGGTGTGGTCTCACCTACCGGAATAACACACGTTTCTGGGTGATACTTTTGATCTCATGAAAAACGATACAAATTGTTGGAGGGCGGTAAAACAGCTGATATACAGAGTAAACGCACTGTCGGATGTGGAAACTTTTTATATTCGGAAATTTTGAACTTGCATACATAAAAAAATATTGTGGTCTGCATGAGAAATGACTTTGTAAATAATTGAAAAATTAACGTAAATTAATGCCTTAATGTTAGTGCATTAATAGTGTTAGTACATTGTAAAGGGCTATTATGATCGCATTTTGTCGCATGGCATCTTGGTTATTTTTTAATTGGCGAAAATTTTAGCTGGTGATTTGCAGGCGAGGCCAAGAAATTAAACGGTCTTGGCTGATGACAAAAAAGGAGAATTGCGGAGAGCCGCCACACATACAGTGGGGGACCGGATCCAATGGTAAAAAACGTACCATTTTGCTTCCGGGAGGTATCAAAAATGTGGCAAAATGCTTCCCTCTCCAAGTGAAAAAACTTCGTTTTGAAGTGCGAGCCTTTTCCCTCACAAAAAGCTTTTGAAATGGGCCGAAAATCGCGGAAGATGTCGGCCTTGTACGTTTCAATTTTGCCTCTGCTCATCCCGGGACCCGGGCCTAGAACTGCTCCAGCCTGGCCCGGGCCAGCCCGTGTAAATTCATTTTTGTAATTCCGTTTCAATCCAACCAATACTACAGTGACGGACTTGATCCAGTGACGAAAAACGTACCATTTGGCATCCGGGAAGCATCAAAATTGTGGCAAACTGCTTCCCTCTCCAAGTGAAAAAAACTTCGTTTTGAAGGGCGCGCCCTTTTTCCTCACAATAAGGACGGGCGCGCTTTTGAAATCGGAGTTTTTTCACTCGGAGAGGGAGGTATTTTGCCACATTTTTGATACTTCCTGGATGCAAAATAGTACGTTTCTTGCCACTGGATCAGGTCCCCCACTGCAGGTGGGTGAAGTGCCAAAAGGAGGCTGTGGACTCCCTGGATTGCCGTGCACATTTTCCTACTTCATGCGGAAGTAGGGAAATGTCGGTATTGTATTAGAACGCGTGACTTCCAGCAAAAATAACGCTAAAATTTAAAGAAATATGAAATCTTAATTTGTGCCAATTTTTATTAATATTAAAATTTGAGCGCAACAGTTTAGGTTTCGTCACATATTTTAAAGTAGTGCATGAATAACAGCTTGCTTGAAAAACTGCTGAAATTTATTATTTAAAAGCGGTTTTTTGGGGACCCTCAATCTAAAAATCTCGATCGTTTCTGCAAAGCGCGAGCTAGGAGTCTCGGATATATCTCAAAGGGTAATTACCCCAAGTGTGACGCTCAGATTTTGATGACACAAATTTAGAATCCTTTTTGTAAAATCTATGTGCGAATACTAGCCCACTCTTTGCAGAAACCGCCGTGATTTTTAAATCGAAAGACGGTGAAAATTCAAGACTTTTTTCCGAATTTCGGCACGAAAAGCTTCATGCCTATTTCTGCCATAGAGAGTAATGTCTCTACAAAAAAATAATTTTTTCCGCACGAAACTAGCAAATTAATGGCCAAAAAGTGTTTTTCTCTCTGACCGCTCTCCATGTTTAGCGTACTCTCTCGGCGGCAAAGATTGTTCAATATCTCGGTGGCGCATGCAAAGCGCGAGCAAACACTTTTAAGAATTGATATGTGGCCCGACATATGTGCAAAATATAAAGAAAATCTGGCTTACATTAGCAGTTGGGTTACTTCCACTGTTAGTCAAAGACTATTGAGGGTTGTAAATCGGTAAATTTGCCATGATTTGTCAAAATCACTGCCGATATTTCCCAGTAAAGCCACTTACAACCGAAGAGATTTATCAAAACTTGAACCCTCTTTCCCCACCGGTGCTTCGCTCACCATCAGCATCTGCTCAACTCTGTAATTAAATAAACTAATAACCTCCGAAAGGTCAATCCCTCATTTCTCTTCGAGTAATCCTCGCCGGCTCCAGGGGCACAAATATCCGGGCATTGTTTGCGGTAATCTTAGGGCCCAACTGGAAGAAATCCGATGTTTGCGACATCGGATGGGGATGAATAGACCAGACGGATCTACGGTCTGCGTAATCGTGTCGTCGAAAATTTACCCAGGGCGAGAATAATTGAGATAGAAAACGGATAACTAGAGAGTCATAAGTGCGTCATAAATTGGATATATAGTATGAATAGAGAAAGCTCCCTCCGGGCCCTAAAATTGCCGAGATTTATGGAACACATGCGAAATGACACTAGCCGGAAGCAAAATGTGTATTCCGAGATTAAAACAATAAAAAGTGTAATTTTGGAGGGCCATATTCTGGAAATGAAGAAGCGCTCTGTACTATCAGCGGCGGGCGCACACTTGCGGGCAACCACTTTGCGGGCAACCAGTTTGCGGGCAAATTTTTTGCGGGCAGCCACTTTGCGGGCAGCCGACATTTGCGGCCAGCACCGGCATTTGCGGGCAGCCTGGGACATTTGCGGGCAGGGTCGACAGTTGCGGGCAGCCTGGAAGATTTGCGGGCAGCCGTCATTTGCGGGCAACCGAGACCTGATTGTGAGGGTAACAGGGTGGAGGTGGAAAAATTACTTGATAATTTGGAAATTTGCCGACATTTGCGGGCAGCCGACATTTGCGGGCAGCCGGCGCTTGAGGATAACAAGGTGGAGGTGGAAAAATTACTTCGATATTTTGGAAGTTTTCCGACATTTGCGGGCAGGCAATACTTGCGAGAAGCCGACATTTGCGGGCAACAGTTCCAAAAGTTCCAATACAGCCTGTGTGATTGTTTTTTCCTGTTGCCCGCAAATGTCGGCTGCCCGCAAGTGTCGGCTGCCCGCAAATGTCGGCAAATTTCCAAAATATCGAAGTAATATTTCCACCTCCACCTTGTTACCCTCAGGTGCCGGTTGCCCGCAAATGTCGGCTGCCCGCAAGTGTCGGTTGCCCGCAAATGTCCCAGGCTGCCCGCAAATGTCTCAGCTGCCCGCAAATGTTTCAGCTGCCCGCAAATGTGACCCCCCAAATTTTGCCCGCAAAGTGGTTGCCCGCAAACTGGTTGCCCGCAAAGTGGTTGCCCGCAAGTGTCGCGACGCCAAGTTCTCTGGCCTTTCAGCCTGTCAGGAAAATAATTTGGACTTGCCGCGCCTTGGAATCGGCCATCGCCTCGTTGCGACGACTAGCCGCGGCTGGGGATTTGGTGCGCGACTGGACCTCTTCTTCGACGAGGCGAAACATTTTGCTGCGGCAGCCCGCCATTATTTTCCCGACAGACTGAAATTGTAAAAAGCACTGTGATCATAAAGGATATACACCCCCAACAAAACCGGCGATAATCTTAAGGAACTCCCTTCAAAATTGCTCCCTCAATAGTATGAAGCAGCTTCCCCACCCCGAAAAGAAACTGAGGAAAAGTCGCATGGCATAATGTGATAACAAAGCACAATCCTCTACAAATTGCCCTTGATAAAGAGAAAGAACACCTTGGAATTCCCGGTGCTGTTATGTACAGTAGGGGACCTCATTCAATTGCAAAAAAAAACATACCATTTTGCATCCGGGAAGTATCAAAAATGTGGCAAAATGCTTCCCTCTCCAAGTGAAAAAATTTCGTTTTGAAGGGCGCGTCCTTTCTCCTCACAAAAAGAGCTTTTGAAATCTGAATTTTTTCACTTGGAGAAGGAGGTATTTTGCCACATTTTTTGATACTTCCTGGATGCAAAATGGTACGTTTTTTGCCACTGGCTCAAGTCCCCCACTGTACTTATTGAACACGTATCTTCGCGCGACAAACGATAAGAAAAACGCGAATAAAAAGTTGAATGTGCCGTCTCAGCCCATTTCAAAAGAATTTTATTTCGCACTGTGCGTGGTCGTCGAAGTTTCTCGCACGATGGCGCACCGTGCAAAGATGCCAAGATTTTTTGGTTTGCCTTTCAGTCTGTCGGGAAAAAAATGAGCATCGGGTCGCTGTGCCAAGCAAAAAGCAAGAAATTGCACAGTGCAAACAAAACTTTTGTTTTCGCACGGTGCGTGTCGCCGATTTTAGTCCGGCGACTTTTTTGAAGCTTGCACGGTGCAAAAAAAAGAAAAGCAAATGCACTGTGCGTTAGCGACATGGGTATGAAAAAGTTCAAAATGCACTGCGCGTTGGCGAAAAACCCTTTATGAAAACACTATAAAGCTGTCGGGAAAATAATGAGCATCGTGTCACTGCGCCAATCGCGTCGCTGAAATGAAAAGAAATTAGATTTTCGACACAATCGTTTTCTAGGAGGCAATGCGATTTTCGCTGCGACACTGTGGTCATTATTTTCCCGACAGGCTGAGAGTTTTGTTCTTGTTGCCTACAGAATCCAGAGAGAAGGAGCGAGATAAATCGAAGATCCAAAAATTGTCCTTTTCGTCTTATTGTCATGTGAGAGCCGTGATTTGCAAAAACGAGCGGTATTTGGTATTTGTCTCACTTTTTTGTACAAAATTCGGTGCCAAGAATTGAACGGATTCTTATTGTTCCGAAAAATGTAAATATACTTTTTTGTTTTACTCTAATCCAAAAAGTTACTTGGAAAACAGCCTCTAACTAAATGTAATAATGACCGTTTCTGAAGCCACAAATTTTCTGAAATACAAAACTTTTTTTTTAAAATGTGAAGCCATAAAAATCAAATTTTTCGCCAAACTTCTTTATCAAAAATGCTAGTGTTTGGAGCCTGGAAAGTCGCAAACGTCGTGTGGAGAGAGTGCAAACCGCTGATTTCCAAAGAATTTTCAATTTGTTAGACACCGTTTTAGCATACAAATTTTCATGTAGACCGACGAAGTTGCATGGAACAAATCGCAAAGACATTTGTATGTCATCTGACTTAATCGGGTTCACCAGGTGGTGTAGGGAATTTCAGGATGTTGGGTGCGTCTGTACTGGTTGCAGAAAAAGCGAATGAAAAATTCAACCTTTCGAAATTCGAAATGTCAAATTTTTAATGTAATTTAGTCGGGTAAACATGTACGTAAATAAAATTTTTTTCTCAAAATTTTCGGACACTCACTGAAATGGGTTAAAATTCGATTTACAATCAGTTTTACCCTAATTTCCCACTCAAACTTACCTCAACTTCATTTATGACACTTCGCCCACCTCAACGCCACTATCGATTGAAAATATTCTTTTTTTCCGAAAAAAATAAAAATTTTTCCTACGAAAAGTGAGTGGAGCAATTTAGGCGGGTGTTCGACCTTGATTCCGTTGCGTTCTAGCACAGTTTTCAGCGTGATTCCCAGTTTTTGATAGCATTATTATCTATTTGGTCTATTTTTGAGTATTTGGTCAATGAATTCGATGGAAAACACAATTTCTCAGAAGGATTTCGATTCGATTGTGAGGTAGGTGCACTGGTTTTTTTTGTTTTGATTCCGATTTAGTTTATTCAACTATAAAGAAGCGCGATTGTCGGCAATTGGAGATCAGTTCTTACAGGTAATGGTGCAGATGTGGTTTTTGATTTTTCGGAGGGATTGATGTGATGAAGTATGAAGATTTACCAATCATTTGATAGATTAAGCTCTTTTCGTTCTGTTGAGTGTAAAATGGAGATTTTGGCTTTCGTATTTTACTCGGCAAACCCATTTTTTTGAAGGACTTCAGATGTGATGCAGATTTTTTAAAATGTGTAATTTTCCACAATTTTTCGAATTTATGGTTTCTCAAATCTTTGAATAGTTTTTTCACGTACTGAATCCACTTTGTATTGATGTTTTCGAACAATTCATCTTATACTGGACGTTTAGTCGGGGTCTTTTCTCCAGCATTGGGCCTCTAAAATTAGATAAAAAACAGGTGCTAAATCACGTTTAGACTAGTGCTTTCGACTCATAATTTATTTAGAAGCCGTGAGCATTTAATTTATTCATAATTTTCAGCATTTCCGGCAGAAAAATGCGACTATGTTATGCATGTGTTTGGTAGCCCTATACGAGGAACATAGTTTTGTGTCGAATGTAACGCAACGGCTAACAATAAGCTACCTGATATATAGGTGAGATTTTTTGATTTATTTTTTTTGTTGTTTTAGGAGAAAATCGGAATTTGTAATATTATCCATGAAACAGCTGATGTCAGACTTGAAAACGAGATGTCTTTTCCGACTGAAAATCGTGTGAAAAAGTCTTATTTTATCTTTTTTAAGGTTAAAAGATCTCTGGAAGCCGCAAATAACCGAGAAATCCGGGATTTTTTCTCATCCATACCTAGTTGTTCTTCTAAAGATATTCTGGAATTATGTCTCACCGACCGGCCTAAACTCGAACGATCGGAGTTTAATCCATTTGCTGGGGCAATTTCCCAAAATTACCGCTCAAGAATGTCATTTTGTTGGGCGAATGTTAACCGAGAACCCAAATGGTTTAGCGGAGCTCTTCGAACAAAGTCCGATCGCCATAGCGGATAACCCGGTAACTGAGCAGGTGAGATTTTGCTATTTTTTGTTTGTTTTTAGATCCTTGTTGACTATGGATAAAGTTCAAATTTCCAGACATTCAATGTGATCCCGATAAAGACGTTTGTCGAGGAGCAACTCCATCAATTCCGATGTTTTAGTGGGACACCAAGATCGGCGGATGCGGATCCTCGAGTGATTTCGTCTTTTTCAATCCTAAACAACCCAATACTGTTTGCGGAACTGGAGAAGATCTTATACACACTGGTACCGCCGAACCGAGTCTCCCAGTCGACCTACAGCCCTCCCAGATTCAATGGGTATCAGAAGCCGGGAGTTAGTGCTCCCGTTGGAAGCCGTGCGGACTCCGGACTAGGACAAAGTGTGGGGCAATTGCAACGATCGGACAGCTCAATAACTCAGAACCTTCCTCAGCAACCAGTCTCCGCCGAAAGAGTCAATGGAATCCAGCCGATCGGCAGCAATAATGGACTTGCTCAAATCACCCCAATAGGTCAGCCAATAAATGGAAATGGACAAAATCAGGAGCCCGACAACAAAACACAGGCGTTGCAATGGCTTCGCAAGATCACATCGGGTCAAGCCTTGCATAAGGGAGAACTCCAACGGCTCATGTCGATCCTAGAAGACGACCCGAGCATCTGGACACTAACCGAGTTTGATGTACCACAATTCGCAAAAATGATCGAATTGCATCCGGAATTGGCGTCGGAATGTTTGCTTCAGGAACACATGAGCCAGTCACCATTGTTGACAAAGTGAGTGCATTTTTGTGGGTGATTTGGATAAGGGTGACATTTTATACGAAGATTTTGGAAATTTGGGATAATTTGAAATTTTGGTATTTTAATGGGTCAGAAGCTGGGTAATGGATGGAAACAAGGTTTGATTGGAAAAATGGGAGTTTTATAGACTAATAAAGTTGCCTTTGAAGCATGAATTGGTAGATTTTAGAAAGATTTTTGGATTTTTTAGGATTTTTTGATTTTGTATGTCTAATAAGTGATGCATCTGGCGAAAATGAAGCTTTGCTTGAAGAACCAGATGCCTGTCAGCTGATAAAATAATTTTTGAACTGAAAAATTACAAGGCCTTTCAATGTTTAGCCCTTTTCGCCATAGAACGCCTAATTTTCGATGGTTTTATCATTTTTCGTTTTTCAGGCATATAAATGTAGTGCTTACGATGGAAATATCGGTGCAGACGATGGTGTCGGTCAGCAGGTTTATGTGCCAATGTGAGAAACTGAAGTTGGCCATCCCCGGAGACTTCCTAAACGCCTACATCACATATTGTATCGACACGTGCCAAAGAGCCTCGCAAAACAACCCGTCGGCCGCACATCGGATGGTCCGCATGGTCTGTGTCTTCTTCTTGGCACTGTTGAGACTCGGCAACTTCAATATTAAGGTAGGAATTGGAATTTTTTAAAGTGGTTATATTGGGTTAGAAGGGAACTGGGACGATTGGGGAAACCGAAAAGTTTTTCTTCGTTGTCAAAAAAAGGCGAAAAAATCAACTTTTCAGCCAAAAAATCGGTGTTGCAGTTGATGAAATGATGTTGCAAGTAATTGTACTGCCTTCTGGATGAAATGAAAAACATTTCGTCTACTTGATTTGAAAATATTTAGCCGAAAAATTAAAAAAAATCCAAAAAATATACTTATTGGAATCGAGCTGGGACGATTGGGGAGACCGAAAAGTATTATTTTTCTTCGATGCAAGTTCGAGTTAGGATAATCGAGGATGCTGATTTCGAAAATGACATTTATTTTTTTGATCTTTACTTTTTTCCTCAAGTAGTACTGTAAAGTATAATAGTAACTTTTTGAATTTTTTTATACTCGATTTGGAGGGTTTCGATGGTGCTGATTTCAAATCAGAGAAAATGAATAAGATTTTCGAAATCCGCAACATCGAAACCCCACAAATCGAGTATTTATGAACAAAATTCGAAAAATTACTACTTTACGGTACTACTTGAGGAAAAAAGTAAAGATCAAAAAAAATTAATGTCATTTTCGAAATCCGCACCCTCGATTATCCTAATTCGACACTTGAATCGAAGAAAAATAGTACTTTTCGGTTTCCCCAATCGTCCAACTCCGGGTTGGACTTGATGTCTAAAATAAGGGGAAATTGATGGATAGGAGCCTTTTTTAAAAGATTTGAACGTTATTTTTGACGAATTAATGCATTTCAGCCCCGAATCGCCGAAATATTCAACTTTGCAACGTTGTTCTCGTCAGTCAAGGAGACGTCGCAGCTCTACCAAGCCATCACACAACTCAAAAATTCGACGTCATCGTGAATCTCAGCGCGACCATTGTTGCCGAAAACCCCTCCGAAATTGTTGTTAGGTTCCCTGTTGAATTTCTCTTGTTGTTGGTGGAGCCTCCTACTCCGGATTTTTTAAGCTCAAGGCCCGTTCTTTTAAACCCCACGCGGTCTTTTTTCTAAACGAGTTTATTTATTTTATAAAGGATTAGATAATAAAGATATACGTGCTGAATTCCTTGCAATGTCAATGAGGGAAATTTTGACAGCTTTTGTATTGAAAAAACAAAGTTTTCGGAGATTTTTCGGTATTATCCATGATGGTCAAAAAGATTGGAGGCTAAAATTTGGGGGCATTATATGCCTATGATTAGTTAAGCGTTCTAGTTGGGCTATCTTGGCGTCGTACTCTTCAAACAATCTAAAATAACCGTAATAGTGCTCGTTCCTAATACTTGAGTCAAGTGGTTCCCCGGTGGGTGAAATACTTGACACGTTTCGAAAAATGTTTCTAATTTTTCAGATTTCTTTGTTTGAGAAGGTTCGTTTTACAATTTTAGTTTATGAAACTATGTGATAAGTTTGTTTTTTTATGATTTTATAGGTTTTTGTTCTGTTAAATCAGGTCTGATATTAACCATGCCAATTTTTTTGATTTCAAAGTATTTTGGAACTTTTTGACCAAAAAAATTGAAGAGTTGCTTGTAAAAAACGTTTTCTATGACCTATCCTTTATGTTTTGACGGTTTGATCCCAAATTTTACTTTTGCCTATTATTTTCAACATTATTTTAGCTTCTTCCACATGGAGGCCTTAGAAAACCGTCCATTTCTCGCCTTTCTCTCCCAACTTGAAGCAGAGACAGTACGAAGACTCTACGAGTCGAAACCGGCATGTCTCGCGATTCTTCGGATGTTGCCGCCATTGGCGCAGAAATGTGTGTTGATCATGGTCTTTCGATCGGAAGGGTAAGACAATTTTATATTATTTTTGCAGTTTTAGGAACTTACTGGAAGAATGTAACAAGAATTATAAGGACGCGGTTGAAGAGAACATCAGACTGTTGCGGCAATTGCATATTCTGAGTGCAGACGAACCTCCAATTCTGAATGTAGGTGCACATACAGAATTTTTCAAAATTTTAGATATCAAGCTTAATGAAGTCTGATATTTTGATGTCTATTGTGTTTTTAATTGCTTGTACTTTGTTTGCAGATCGATTTCCGGATGAATTACCTTCAGTCCTTGATGAGGCCGCTTGCTCAAGTTGTTGGACTAGACCCCGTGACAAGAATTGATGAAAAGGTTCAGAAAGCGGCTAGCCGTGACTTGTACAAGAAGGCACTGGAACGATGGGAGTGTGTGTTGAGTTATCTGGCTCTTCCGGACAGTGCCGCAAGTGTTTCGATGCTCACAGTCGAACTGTTTGAACACATTGGGTTTATCAAGAGGAAAGGAAATGGTTCAGGTAAAAATTGATGTTTCAGACTGTTTATTAATATTTAAAAGGCGTTTATTCTCTATTTTAGCTCGAGACATCACTTCATTGGGTTTCCAATTCCTTCTTCTTGGTCGTGCCGAGCAGATCTGGTCCTACCTAATGTATTACCTAAAATATATTGAAGTGACCACCGAAGACGTCTTTCCTTTTGTGGAATTCTTCTTAAGACTCTGCTTATGTGTTGATCCAAGCGACTGTATGTTTTTTCTACGATTTTTGTCTTTCGGTTTTTAGGTTTTGAAAAATATCTTCGTAAAAGCGGTCATGGATTATATTTTCGATGTTTCGATGCTAATAATCGCGTGTTTTAGTGTCTGAAACGGCGCAAAACTCGGATACCGAACGACTTCCCGCTACGCCCTATCTAATAGACGATAAATGGCCGGAAATTATCAAAACTGGCTTCTTGAAACACCTCCGAGAGCTGGGGCTGGTGTTTATTCGAAAAAGTAAAGACGGATTCTTCTTTATCACCCCTCTGATGGCACTTTTACTTGCCGGCGATGGCGAGCGAGATGTGGGGTTGGAAAACACAAGGCAAAAAGGATTCCTAATCGCCGAAACCAACTATCGGCTAGCCGTTTATTCCAATTCCCATCTCCATTTGTCAATTCTGAATCAGTTTGCCGAAATCGTAGCTAGATTCAACAATATGGCTGTGGGTTTGATGAGTCGGGATACTGTCCGACAAGCGTTGCAGCGAGGAATTACTGCGAAACAAATTACTCAGTATTTGAGGGCAAATTCTCATCCCAGAGCGGTCGATACGCATGGTCAATATCATTGTGTTCCTCCAACGGTGGTTGATCAGGTAAGAAGATTTGGCTTTTAATCGATTACTAGCCATTTTTTGAGGTTTAGGAGAGATTTTGTTGAAATAAATTGAATTTTTTATATTACACTTGCCTTCAGATTCACCTCTGGGAAGAGGAGCGAGAACGCCTGCAATGTCAAGATTGTGCCGTGTACAGTCTGTTCGACTCGGACGAGCAATATGTGCAGCTCAAGAATTTCGCAACGGAACGCGGCTTCCTTCTTTACGGCGATGATATTCAACGGGTTGTTGTGGTGACCAACGAAGGAAATGAAATGGTCCGGGAATGGTATCACGCCCTAAACGAAAGCCGAATTCATGCATAGGGAGGTCAAAAACGACGGAAAGATAAGATTTAGAATATACAGAGCCGGGTGGAATTGTTTTTTTGAACAATTTTATATTGTTTTAGGCAAATTTAAGAGCTAATAATGAAAATTTTGATCTTAAATCTTAAGGGTAATGCAGAAAGAGTTCGTTTTTTGGCCAGTTATTATGTAATTTGTTCATAGATCTCATTGTTGAAACTAACTTTTAATAAATATGGGTAATTTTTTTATTAAAGCTTGTAATTATCCTATGCGAAGATTTTTTGTCAAAATTTCCTAATTTATAGATAGTGGAGCGGACTGGCGATTATTACATTCTTGCTGTGTTAACGTTAACACAGCGTTATACGACGCAAAAACGGGGGTTGGAAGGCAAAAATTGGAACTATTTTTCTGTAAAATACAGTAATTGTGGGCAAAAATTGTGATCATTATTGCTGTCGTTATCAACCGCTACAACTATTGCTACTTTTTTCCAAAACTCCCAGCTCTTCTGGGAAGCGGTTTTGGCGAGTGGATGCCGTTGGGTATGAAAAGGTCCGCAAAAAAAGATGTTTCAAAGCTCATTGGGACCCGGAGGGGTAATCGACCATGCTGATCGACCAATCCAATCCATTTTTGCTGATTTTTACTTGTTTTTCTGAAGCAGTACTGTAAATTAGTAATGCTTTGTCTTTTTTCGACAGGTAAAAGTGCTGTCTTACAGTGCTATTTAAGAAAAACAAGTAAAAACAGAAAAAATGGACTGGATTTTCGAAATCAGCATGGTCGATTACCCTACACCCCGTCCGGATCCCACTGAGCTTTGAAAAGTCTTTTTTGCGGACCTTTTCACACCCAACGGCATCCAGTGGCCAAAACCGCTTCCCAGAAGGGCTGGGAGTTTTGGAAAAAAGTCGCAGTAGTTATCGCCGTTGATAACGCCAACGATAATGGTCACAATTTTTGCCCAAAATTACTGTAGTTGACAAAAAAATAGTTCCAATTTTTGGCAATCCAACCCCCGTTTGGCGTCGTTTAACGCTGTGTTGACGTTAACGCGGCAAGAATCTACTAATTACCAGCCCACTCCACTATCTAGAAATTAGGAAATTTTGACAAAAAATCACCCGTTTTGGCGTCGTATAACGCTGTGTTAGCGTTAACGCAGCAAGAATCTACTAATTGCCAGTGCACTCCACTGCCTAGAAAATTTGTGCCCAAAGTTACTGTACGGCCTTTTCAGCACTTACAGGCTGAACCAAATGTCTTTTTAAAAAGTATTAGTGGTTGATGAATTCCATGTTGTATTTTAAAGATACAATTACATGTTTGCCATACGCGGAAAACATATCTTGAGAACGCTGGAACCGACCTTTTTTCGAAGTGGTTAGCGATAAGTGCTTGCGTTTACAGTACTCTGCTACAATTCTCAGGCCTGGAATTCATTTCGTTCAAGGCTTTCCATCTAATTTCTTCATTACTAATGCGCATTTTGTACGAAATTTAGTCGACTTCATTAATGAATTATAGTTTTTCCATACATATCAGAACATGTCGCCCAACGAAGTGACTATAAAAAGACGTGTGAAATTAAGTGGTTCCTGAATGTTTAAAGATTCGATATAATACGAAAAAAAACGCTGAATCCAGAGGTCCAATGAACCTTTTTTGTAGGAGAAAAAGGATGAGTTTGACAAGAGAAGTACCCCAAGTGCGACGCTGGGATTTTCTTCAAATTTTGCGCACACATCAGGCATAGTCCACGTATGAATTACTGAAAACTTAAGCTCGTGCTTTACAGCCGCTGCTGAGATATTGAACGATCTTTGGGGCCGAGAGAGTACGCGGAGGGTGGTCACAGAAAAACATTTTCGGCCGTATCTTTGCCAGGTTTGCGCGGAAAAAATTGATTTTTGTGAAGGCATTATTCTACAGTGAGGGACCGGATCCAGTGGCAAAAAACGTCTCCAAACCCTTCCCTTCTCTAAGCTAGAAAACTCCGCTTTAAAAAGCCCGCCTTGAAGGAAAGGGCGCGCTTTTCAAAGCGGAGTTTTTTAGCTTAGAGAAGGGAAGGGTTTGGAGACGTTTTGGTCCCTTCCGGGATGCAAAGTGGGACATTTTTTGCCACTAGATCCGGGTATTACAGTAGAAATATTATACTTTGCCAAAGTCTGCAAAAAAAGTGTAGCGTTAAAAGATGTGGGTGCACTTAAGAAGTTATTTTAGACGACCGTGATATCACTGTCAAAGTTGAACGTTGAATTTTCATATTATACTTCAACCTTCGCTCCTTTTACATACGCTACAATAAGTGCATGTGGGTGCTTGAATTTGTCGCTTCGAGTCATCCTTTTAAAGGACCTCACCAACTACATTTGAATCGCATTTTTACGGCTTGGAGGTGCGCTTCGCCAAAAGTTGCGAAGATCCCGCGAAAAAAACAAATACAAAAAATAATCGAGAATTTTTCTCGAAAATACAAAATTGAAGAAAGTTTGAGCTAGTTCATGTTCCAAAGTTGCTGAAAACGCTTCTTGTTCACGTGGATCCTGCCGACACTCATTCGGATGCTCTTGGGGAAGGCTGATGTAAGTTTTCTTTGGTTTTTGCTGGGTTTTTTCGCGTTTAGGTATGAGTGAAGTATCTTGCACAATATTTCGGCGATTCCTTTGAAAAAAAGCCCGAACGAAGTGTTGAGGAGCAAGTTTTGGACTCAAGGCTTGTGTGGATTCCATTTTCTTGCCTTTTTAGGACTGTGTTTGCCCATTTAGAGATATTTTATATTATTTTAGTCAAGTGCTTCAATTTCAGAGTTGTGCAATCGCCTGGAACGACCCATGAAGATGAAGAAACCGGCGTGTCCACACGGACCTGTCGTTTACATAAAGCATCCTGGTCAAAATAAAAGAATGTAACTTATATACCTTTTATTATCTAATACATCAATAAAAACATAATAATCATGCAGTTTTTGTTCAATTTGCTGGTCTACGAACCGCTTTCGTTTCCATAGTTGATCCATTGATTCACGAAGACAAGTGCCCATCTAAAACTAAATGCATAGAGGCCGAGAAATTACGTAACGAAATTTTAAGCAAAAAAGTAAATAACACATTACCTCACATGAATATCCCATAGACAACGTCCCTGTCTCGAATCGTGATGCAAAGGAATTTGTATGAAGAGAATTCTTCTTCATGCATCGCGTTCTCGGCGATTGAACAACTCTGAAATTGAAAGACTTGACTAAAATAATATAAAATATCTCTAAATGGGCAAATACAGCCCTAACAAGGCAAGTAAATGGAATACACACAAGCCTTGAGTCCAAAACTTGCTCCTCAACACTTCGTTCGGGTTTTTTTTCAAAGGAATCGCCGAAATATTGTGCAAGATACTTCACTCATACCTAAACGCGAAAAAACCCAGCAAAAACCAAAGAAAACTTACATCAGCCTTCCCCAAGAGCATCCGAATGAGTGTCGGCAGGATCCACGTGAACAAGAAGCGTTTTCAGCAACTTTGGAACATGAACTAGCTCAAACTTTCTTCAATTTTGTATTTTCGAGAAAAATTCTCGATTATTTTTTGTATTTGTTTTTTTCGCGGGATTTTCGCAACTTTTGGCGAGGCGCACCTCCAAGCCGTAAAAACTCGATTCAAATGTAGTTGGTGAGGTCCTTTAAAGCTCTCTCTGAGTTTGAAAACTCCAAAAAATTCCAATTGTAGCGAAGAAATCAAGGCCAATATAGTTTAGTTTTGAAATTTTTGGAAACTACATGATACGAAAATCTTCATCCATCCTTGTTTTCTCTCCGAACGCCTTTTTTGTACCGCCTAGTTTATTTTTTTTGTAGGCTAACTGTTCAGTAATATATGCATGGGGATAGTAATTAATTTATGTCCGCAGTGTCTTCCGGCTTCTATATACTACTTGGACTGAAATTGTATTAACGACGTTTACTTCTAATATGGGGGTAATTAAGGCAGATGATGAGGAACTATGCAAGAACTGTTATAAGTGCTAGTTACGGGTCTAACATGGGACTTACAAAGTTTGGTTTTGACATGGGAAGCGTCTCAAGTGCAACGCTCGTATTTTCTTTAAATTTTGCACGCATGTTGGGTCTGTGTTGTAGTTCATTTGTTCTAAATTTTAGCTGGCGCTTCGCAAGCGCAGCCGTCTGTCAGGAAAATAATGAGCATTCTGTCGCACCGAAAGTCGCATCGCCGCTGAAAAAATGAATTTTGTCGCTGCAAAATCAAATTGCTTTTCACTTCAGTGACGCGGTCAGCGCAACCGACATTGTGCTCATTATTTTCCCGACATACTAATAAAACTTTGAGACATTCCCAAAAAAACTCGTGGTTTTACAGACCAATGGCCGAGAAACAGTTTGACGTCTTTGCGGTTCACTGTCTACGTACGTAATTGCCCTTTTGTGTTAGTTTTTGCCAACAAGAAACTCGATTATTGTCTGTTCCGAAAAGCGGGGAAAGCCCATAATTGAAATATGGCATTTTATATTTATATTGATATATATAGATTTTGTTTCGAGGGCACTTCGTCGCGCAGTGCAAAAACATAAAAAATGTGAAATGAACGATGCAAGATGGGGGGGGGGGGGGGGGGGTGTATTTCCCCTGTAAGCCACACACTTTTACTTTCACAACACGAATTATATATTATAATTAGTTTTTTTAACGCTGTCTGGCTTGGATCTTAATTTTTTTACCATTGAATTCTCTACTCTTATTTTTATCGTAACTCTTAATTTTAGAGAGTTCCATCTGGGTTCGAAATGAACCGACTTTGCGAGGAATCGGAGACATATCGGAATCATATTCCTTTACTGATCACTGAAGCGATTTGCGCTGTTGCTTGCATGCCTGCCTTTGCAATGCTGATGTATATTTTCTTCACGAGGAAGCAAAGACCTATTACCAGCTCGATGCATTTCAATTTTAGAGTACGTTTTGGAGAGAAAATTTCTTTTTCTTTGGCTCGTGGTTGCGATATTAAACAAATATAAGGGGCAACACACGGCAATTTGTTTTTGAAAAAAATAAATATATTTTTGTCAAAAGCTGGAGCTGCGCCCTAGACTTTTGCAAATGTTGGGGCCTTTTTATAAGGAGGCAGCTTTAAACCGATTTTTGCCGTAAAAAACCGGTTTGTGTGTAATTATTTTCTGCCGTTATATTACGATATTTCTGCGGAGGGGAACAGTTGACCAAAATGGCCGGGAAGAGACTTGACTCGATCATTTTTTTCCATTTTTTATGTTTAGACAAATTGGCGTGGGCAACAGCTACATACTATACATACAATGCCTTTGAATCACGCTTTTATAGTTTGGGCGGCAAAATGCCAAACATGTTTTTTCTCGAAAACAAAGCCTGTGCACTTGAAGACGGGAAAATGTCACCATAATTTCTTATGGTGACATTCTATAATACACGTTTTTGCCGATACAATAGGCTAAGTGTTTTTTGAAAACTTTGTTTTGCAAGCTGCAAAAGCGCAATGAAAGAGATACTGTAGTTTTTACAGTGTCTTTGAGCAAAAGAACAGAAAAAGTTATCGCTGATGATGGATTATCGGTAGTCTGAAATGTGCCCGTTTTTCTCAATTTTCGCAATTCACGAGGAAAGTACCCCAAGTGCGATGCGGAATCAGTTTTTCTGTAAATTTTTCCCTCACTCTGGGCATAGACCACATAGCCGAGATATTGAACGAGCTTGTGGCCGAGAGAGTACGCGAAAAACGGAGAGCGGTTAGTGTGAAAAAGACTTTCGCCAATTTTCTGGAGAAAAAATTGATTTTTTGTGGAAACACTGCCTTATACGGTAGAAATCGATACAAAAGTTTCCAAAATATATAAAAAAGTGTCACATTTTTTTCTAATTTTTGCCCTAAAAAATCTCGGTCTTTTCTGAAAAAAACCTTTTCCAGCTGCTCCTCTCCAACATTTGGGTGGTCTTGATGCTCCAATTGGGATTTACAATCTTCTCGAACGCCTATTTGCTGTATTTTCAAATCTTTGACACTGAATATTGCTCCAACGTCTTCTACACATGGCAATGCTCGGTGTTGCGATGGCCTTTGCTGTGGACCGTTCCGGCCATGATTTTCATTCACGGCGCCGCATTTGTGGAGAGACTTATGGCGACGCGGAAGTCGCGGAATTACGAGCATCGAGGGAAACGAGTGGCACTTGTCGCCATGATAGTTTTGGTGAGCTTTATCAAAAAAAAATTAAAATTTTCAAAATGAAAGGAGACTGTTATACGTTAAAAAAGTTTTTTTGAAGGTGAAAAAATTATACAATAAAAAAAATTTTTAAAAAAAATTTAGGGGTGACATGTTATGCGATGAAAATATTGCGCTGTTTTTCAAAATGAGATTTTACTAAATATTTGTCTAATGGCTAATAATAGCGGCAGTAAGACTCGGAAAATAATTTTCATCGTATAACATGTCACCTGTCATTTTTGAAACCTTGAATAAAATTTTCAAATTTCAATTTTCTTCACCATTAAAAAACACAAATTTATGAAAATCTTTTCATCGTATAAAATGTCACACCCCATTCTTTTCTTTTTTTAATAATTTTTTTTGTCGTATAACATTTCACCTGTCATTTTCAAACCATGACTAAAATTTTAAAATTTCATTTTTTTTCACCATTAAAAAATCAAATTTAAGAAAAGCTTTTCATCGTATAAGATGTCACACCCCATTCTTTTCTTTTTTCAACATTTTTTTGTCGTATAACATGTCACACTTTATTTTGAGCCAAAAATATACATAATATACATTTGAATTCTCTTCTCTGGCCCAAAAGCATGACTTGAATGAAACCCCCTAAATTCCGATTTCAGTGGCTCATCACAATAACCATCAACAGTTATGTGTTCAGTGTGCCGGACATGTTCGAAAAGCTGCCATATTGTCTTGCGACTTTCCAGAAAAATCAATTGAAAATCAAAAAATTCCTCCACCTTCTACTACCGCTGGAGCTCTTGATCACTTTCGGCGACATTTGTCTGTGGTGGGTGAATCGGCAAACCCAAAAGAAGACGTAGGTCATTTCCATCGCTTTGACCGGTTATTTTTAGGGTCTGTTTTAGTGTCTACAGTGATTACTCGTTGTCGAAGTCGTTCCAACAGTCCGAGAATACGATCACAAGCAAATTGGTGCTGCAGATTTCGCTATTGCACTCTGGATTTTATATTATTTACTTGGTTTCGACGTCGGCGTATCGGGCGGTCAGCAGCTACGATGAGCATCCGATGACTTTCATTGTGGTGGTTATGAATATTCACAACGTAAGTGATAGTTGGTATCAGTGGCGTGCTTTACGAGTTTGTTTGCAAAGTCGTTGGAGTAATTTTTGCGACATTCACTGTGCAAGAAAAGTCAGGACGCGATTTTTGATTCAATCTTTAGCGCGTGACAGCCCAAAAAAACCAATTCAAGAAGCACCGAATAGCACAGTGCAAATTGAAATATCATTCTGTCGGGAAAATAATGAGCGCAACGTCGCTGCGCTGAACGTCTCGCCGAAGTGAAAATCAATTTGACTTTGCAGCGACACAATTCATTTTATCGGCGACGAGGCGATTTTCGATGAGACAGAGTGCTCACAATTTTCGCGACAGACGGAAAACTCCGATTCACTTCGAAAACGCGGAAGTTTGCTTTTGAGACTAGTCCCTTTGCAAAGTCGCTGGAGTGATTTTTGGCGTTTGCACTATACAGAGAAAGTCAAAAAAAAGCCTGTTGCACAGTGCACAGTGAACTTTTGTTTTCTCACAGTGCATGTTGCCGAAAAAACACCAGCGACTCCATGGGCGGATTACTACTCGCGACATAAAGTCCGTGAAATTTTCACAGTGCATTTCTGTTTGATTTTTTCATAGCCGCCGCGACGCACGGCAACCCAGGGAGTCTCCCGCCTCGTTTCGGCGCTTCGCCCCCCTAGTATCGGTTGAATTCAAACGAAATGTCAAAAATGAATTTTTCGTGCGGGTTTCCGACCGAAAAACATTTTTCTCGGAATTATTTTATTTCTCTTGTGAATTTTGACACTTCGTTTGGACGAAATTCAAAAGTGGGCGGGAGACATTTTTGTTCTATTCTGGGTTGCCGTGCGACGTTTCGTTTTTACGCAAGCGACATGCACTTTTTCGCGAGGCGACTTCCAGTTTTTCGAGCGATGTCGGCGAAAAAATCCTACTACTTTATCGGTTAGGACTGTTAAGACATATCAGTCTGTCGGGAAAATAATGAGCCCTCTGTCCCATCCAAAGTCTCATTTCCGCCGAGAAAATTGTGTCGCGACAAAAGCAAATTGATTTTCACTTCAGCGACGCAATTGGAACAACGACATTGTGCTCATTATTTTCCCGACTAAGCGAAATCATTTCCCACTTTTCAGATTGTTGTCCTTGGCCTGACCGTCTGTATTATTGTCTATTTATGGAGCCTTCGTGTCATGGATGATAAGCGAAAAATACGGGAGATGAATCAGGGATCAAAGAAGAATACGGAGATGTACTTTATGCTGCTGTACACCCAGTTGAAATGAAATGGAAAGTGATCAATTTGCCATGCTGTTTGTTTCTAGAAATACCATAGAGACTGGTGAAGATACGACAGTCTAAATAATCAGCGGAAACTTCAACAGTTAGCTGCTGCAAAGCTTTCCGTCGGACGAAACTTAATCCTTTGTTAATGTTGAAATAAATTCAGGGAAAAATAAATTTGTTACAGGCAATTAAAATTTCGACAAATAGCATTCAGATAACTGCCATTTACACTGCAGGAAGTTCCCAGTAAGTAGCAATTGTCATGACAAACAGACGGAATTTGGTTCCATTTAGTTTCACTCCACACTAAACATGAGGTTATGGTAGTCCCTCAATCTTAATGCCGAAGATTGAGCATATTTCAACAAATTTGTTTATAGAGAGAAGGCATGCCTATAGGATAGCTGTCTGTCAAGAAAATGGCTGCCTTGGAGTCGCCCATCATCGCTTTCCGACGGTTAGCTGTAACTGGAGATTTGGTGGGCGACTGCACCCTTTCTTCCAGGCGAAACATTTTGCTGCGATGATCCGTGTCGACAGGCCCGGGGAGACAACCACACGACAAGACGAGAAGCTCGAGTTCAAGTGATTTATTGAGTGAAAAGCGGCCCTTATATAGGGAAATCCCACGTATGAAAGTACAATCAAATTTAAATAAAAAATGATGATTTTCGTGGGAATTCGGGCTCGAAGTTCGGTCGTTCCGCCTCACAACCCGCAATTTTTGGCGTATGCAGTGTGCAAAAAATGATGCGAACGATAGCTGAAAAAAGCCTATTGCAAGGTGCAGAAAACAATAAGTTGAACAGTGCGAAGAGAAATTTCGTTATCGCGCAATGCATGTCGCCAAAATCACTTCAACCACTTTGCCAACCGACTGATTGAAGTTCCTGACTTCACCTACGCATCAGATTGCTTTTATTCCTCCAAAAATAAAGTTCTTGTTGCAATTGCTGCAAAAAACAATGAGCATTTTTCAACTCCTGTCCTAAACCACACTTGACAGCCAGCCAGAGTAATCAGATTACCAAAGCGCGAGCAAAAATCGAGACAACTTTCACAATAGTCAAGTACCGAGTATCAACTGCATAACATGATTACACCGTGACTAAGTTTTCCAATGCGAAATATCTTGTGTTGACCGGTTAATGAAATATGTCTTGTAATTATCGTGATATATGTCGGGGTTTTTAGAGGGATATAATTAAAACGTTTTAGAAGACCTATTATATGGTAAAAATTTGTCTAACAATAAGTGCAGTTGAACAGTTTTTTTATACACTTTTAGTTGAGCGTTACGTTAAATTTGACCTTTTTCGGAGTAAGAGTTCACTGACATAAACTATAATAGAATAGAATGAAACGTACTATGATACTACAAAATAATTAAAACCGTTCTATTTATGGGAACGCAGAGGGTACCGTAAAGGCGGTGATGATTGCAAAATTTACAGTCTATATTTGGTGAAAAAAACCTGGGAAAGCCTAGTAGAAGAGCGAAGATTTAAGCGTGATACGTGCCTTTTTGGTGTATGCTTTCAACAGTTTAGAGTACTCAAAAATCGAATTACGAGTGATTCCTACGATAGCACACTTTTTTGTTGCAACCTTTAGCCTCTTCCTGGGTTTTTAAAGCAGCCTTCATATGGCCAATCGGCCAGTTATTATCAGCTTCACAAACATTTCTTTTTGAAAGGCAAGCATAGGGAATGCTATTTTGGAATACATGCGATCAGTCCGTCGGGAAAATAATGAGCGTAATCCCGCTGCGCCAATTGTGTCGCTGAATTGAAAAGCAATTTGATTTTGCCGTAATACAATTCATATTTTGCGGCGATACGATTTTCGATGCGACTGGGCGCTCACAATTTTCCCGTCGGACTAATATGTATTTACATCATCGCGAATAGCCTACTTTTTAATACGTCGATGTAAAGACCGTGCCGGTCGACTTCTGGTCTCTAATTTTTTTGGGTCCATTTTCACTTGAAGACGGACAAATTACAACCCTGCAGGGGCGAACGTCCTGTTTTTGTCTCCTTCCGAACGCATAACTGTAATTATGCCCTACGGCCCACCTTGTTTCAACTAACATACGCCTCCATTTCACAGCCTCACCTGCCGATGTAATGAATCGTACGTTAATATGCGCCGAATCCGAGGCGTATCGGAACTATGTGCCGCTGAAGATCGCTGAAGCTTGTTCTGCGTTGATTTGCACGCCGACATTTTTGGTGTTGAGTTACATTGCAATTACGAGAAAAAAACGAGTGATAACCAGTTCGTTGCATTTCAATTTCAAGGTAGGACATCTGCTGAGTCTGTGTGGTGCTATGGAATATTATTATAGTACTATGCCTTTTCAAAAGTGCGCAGATATTTTTTGCGGTTCATTTTTCCACTTTTTGCACTGTGCAATGTCTGAAGTGCAAAAACCGAAAAAATGCGCGTTTTTTGAACACGGTGCGGGCGCGAAAATTGTCCATGCACTTTATGGAAATGCTATCAGTCTGTCGAGAAAATAGTGAGCCTCTGTCACTGCGCCAATCCCGTCTTTGAAGTGCAAGGCAGTATGATTTTGCCACAACACAATTCATTTTCGACAATGCGGCTTTCGATGCGACAGAGCGCTCATTATTTTCCCGACAGACTGATACCGACATAGCCACTGCTTTACGGCAACCTTCAGTTCAAAATTTCCGCAATTTCAGCTTCTCCTTTACAATATTTGGTTCGTTTTGATGTGCCAAATGCTGTCAGACATTCTCTCGTGCGTCTACATGGTCTATCGCATGGCATTCGTCTCCGATTATTGTGCCAACACATTCTACGTATGGCAAGGGTTTCTGTTGCGGGGGCCAGTGTTGTGGGCGATTCCAGCACTAACACTTGTACATGCGGCCGCGTTGCTCGAACGGACAATGGCAACAAGGTACGCGGAAACCTACGAGCGACGCGGGAAAGGCCTCGGGATCGCGACCATGGCTTTTATGGTACGAATATTTTTGTTTCAGCTGGATGTGGCTTACAAGGGAAATACCCCAAGTGCGACGCTCAGATTTTGATGAAACTTGGCAAAATTTAGAATAACTTTTTATAAAATATATGCGAGAATTCTCGATCCCGCTTTGCAGAAACAACCGAGATTTTTAGATCAAAACTATGCAAAAATTTGAGACTTTTTGCCAAATTTTGGCACAAAAAGTTTCGTTCCTATTTCTACCGTAAAGGGTAATATTTCCACAAAAAATCAATTTTTTCTGCACGAAACTAGGAAACTTATGGCCAAAAAGTGTCTCTCTCTCTGACCGGTAGTTTAGTGTACTCTCTTGGCGGCAAGGACCATTCAACATCCCGGCATGCAAAGCACAAGCTAAAACTTTCAGGAATGGATACTTAGTCTATGCCCGACGTGTGTGCATAACTTAAAAAAATCTTAACGTCGCACTTGGGGTACTTCCCCTGTTCGTATGGCTTTGCCATATAGGGAAGGGGAACTTATAAACTAACAAAAAAAGGCAAATAATTTTCAGTGGATTCTCGGTACCGCAATCAATTACATCGTCTTCGCGGTGGACGATGTGTTCGAAGAGCTGCCGTATTGCTTTGTGACAGTCCCCAAGAACCAAGAACGAATCAGACTAATGCTGACCGCACTACTTCCAGTGGAACTTCTCATCACAGTCGGCGACATTGGACTGTGGTGGGTGAATCGGCGCGACCTGAAAACAACGTATGTGACGGCGTCAGGGTGAAGAACTGCAATGCAGTGTGTCTTTCAGAGTCTACAAGGCCTATTCCTTGTCCAAGTCGTTTCAACAGTCGGAGAATTACTTGACCAGCCGGCTGGTGATGCCAATTTCTTTGGCGCACTCCTCGTTTTATTGGGTGTTTCTCACTGTGACTTCAGTTTATCGATCATCGCATGGCTATGATGGTGAGCCGAAGGCGTTCGTGGCGGGAGTCATCTACGTGAACAATGTGAGAGTTTACATAGCGGTAAAAGGTTGTGGGAACTTCTCACGGTGAAAATTCCCAGGATTTTTTGCCACAAGGCATCTTTGAGATTTTTGGAGGGTTAGAAATGCCTCTTTTTCAAGTTACGCTGTTCCAGATTCTCCTCATCGGCCTCAATGTATGCGTAATCGTTTATCTTTGCTGCCTTCGAAAAATGGACAATGAACGGCGGGTCCGTGAGATTGAGCAAGGGCCGAGGAAGAATACTGAGATATACTTCAAGATGCTGAATACTCAAATAAAGTAAATACGAGCAGAATCTAATTGGGGCTCACTCGTGGCCGGGGCTGGGCTGGGAAAATGCGTGAAAAGGAGCATGTAAACTATGTGGATTTTGCAGCCAGCTGACTGTGGCTGTCCGGTAGGGGCCACAGGGATACATAGTTTGCTTCCTCTACGTTGATTGTTGGGATCAGCAGATTTAGCGCGATGATGTTCTCGGCCCTGTGGATGAGTTGGATTATGTTAAAGTACTTGCGTGGCGGGGCTTCTTGACTGGCAGAGATTCTCCAATGTAGCCTCCACAAACGCAATAACACTTACATTGTTAGGGAAAAGATAGTACCTACAGTGACGGACCCGATCCAGTAGCAAAAAACGTACTATTTCGCATCTGGGAAGCATCAAAAATGCGGCAGAATGCTTCCCTCACCTTATTCTTTGTTTTGAAGGGCGCGCCCTTTCCCTCACAAAAGGAGTGGGCGCGCTTTTGAAATCGGGGTTTTTTTCACTTGGAGAGGGAAACATTTTGCCACATTTTTGATACTTCCCGGATTCAAAATGGTACGTTTTTTGACACTGGATCAGGTCCCGTCACTGTTGGTTGTTGACGGCGATATCACCCTTGGATTTTCATTCTCCGGAAGGCCGCGGTGAGGACTTCTTCGCCCTCAACTTTTGTCCTATCTTCATAGAGCCTGGACTCGTGCCTCATGCCTTATGAAGTGTTTTTTAAACCTTTCCTAACGTCTTGCTCTAAAAAATGAAACACAACCTGGATAACTTCTAGCATCAGTTTTTTCTAAGTTTGTGGCGTACAAATGTCAAAACAGAACCGAGTGTTAAACAACATTGTGGACAACTCGTACAATTATATAGATAATCAAATGAACCAGTTTCTTCGGCAGAGTGCGTAATTGCGTTATGCGAACATTGGAAATGAAATTGAAAGCCCGGTAGTTTTGTAGGGCAACATGTCGTTAATTGTTCTGTAGAAAAACGTATAACTTCTTTTTGAAAAACTGTTTTGCGGTGTGCGGCGCAGAGGTTCCTACTATTTTTTTATCTGACTTTTGCAAGGGCCAAAAATCACCCCGGCGACTTTCGCAAGGACCGGAATCTATCATTTTCTATCTTTTGGTGCCGAAAAATCATATTTAAAAGCTCTTACAGTTCCGACCTTCTTCAACGTTTGTTTAGCACGTCCCACAAAATTGACTTCCAAAAATTTGGAATGAATGCGACAGTTTTATGCGGGGAATCTGAAGAATATCGCGTGTACTTGCCCCTCAGAGCCAGTGAAGCCGTGTCGGCGGGCCTGTGCATTCCGGCGTTTGTCATGTTGGTCTACACGGCCGTGACAAGGAAAGAACGGGTAATTACGTCGTCATTGCATTTCAATTTCAAGGTAGGCTGATCAATGTTTGCAATGCCCTTGAAATAGTCATTAATTTTTTTGATAGCATATCTGTCTGTCGGGAAAATAATGAGCACAATTTCTCTGCTCCGATCGTGTCGCTGAAGCAAAAAGCAATTTTCTCGCGGAAAACTTCCCGTGTTTCGCAGCGACAAATCAACTTCTTGGAGCGCGACGAAATTTGAGGGTCACGAGAAATTCCCAGGACTCTTTTCCGCGACTATTTTGCAGCGACAATATTCATTTGCTCAACTGCGATGCGATTTCCGATACAACAGAGTGCCCATTATTTTCCGACAGAATGATTTTTTACCCTTGCATTCTTTAGTTGCTCCTCTACAATATCTGGCTGATTGTCGCATGCCAAGTGCTGTCTGGTGTACTCTCTAGCTGTTACATGCTCGTCCACTCCACCTTCTCGTCGCAACATTGCTCTAATCTATTATTCACGGTGTGGCAATGCTTTTTAATCCGTGGTCCCGTGCTCTGGGCTATTCCTGCGATAACTCTGGCGCATGCCGCTGCGCTGCTGGAGAGGACGTTGGCCACACGATACTCCGGCGACTACGAAAAGCGCGGAAAGAGTGTGGGGATCATGACGATGATTTCAATGGTAAGAACAAGGTTCGAACTTATTGTATGTAAATTGT
The DNA here is from genome assembly GCA_904066235.2 of Bursaphelenchus xylophilus. Lineage (NCBI taxonomy): Eukaryota > Metazoa > Nematoda > Chromadorea > Rhabditida > Aphelenchoididae > Bursaphelenchus > Bursaphelenchus xylophilus. The sequence goes on along the minus strand of CAJFCV020000004.1, from coordinate 10,629,597 downwards.
TGATATGGAAACAATATTGCGAAGGGACCAGTAATTACTTGTATTTTTAGTGGATTCTCGGCGCAGTCATCGACTACAATATCTTTGCTGTGGACAACGTGTTCGGCAAGTTGGCGTACTGCAACGCGACCGTTCCCGAGAACCAAGGACGCGTCAGGAAAATGCTGACTTGTCTACTTCCAATCGAGCTTCTCATCACAGCCGGCGACATTGGCTTGTGGTGGATAAATCGCCGCGACCAAAAACAAACGCAAGCTCTGTTTGTATCGATACATTGTGATTTAGGATTTGTTATACGGATTATACGTTGTCAAAGTCGTTTCAACAGTCGGAAAATTACTTGACCAGTCGATTGGTGCTGCCAATTTCTCTAGTCCACTCTTCCTTCTACATGGTTTACTTGGCGGTGACTTCTTCATTCCGATCGTCGTTTGGCTACGACAGCGATCCGAAGGCTTTTATGGTCGGAATCAGTTTGGTGAACGGGGTAGGAAAACCGTTTCAAAGAGGCGTGGCTTTCGAGCGTAGGAACTTTACACGATCCATAAAAAGATCGTGTCTATTTACTATCGGTCTGTCGGGAAAATAACGGCGGGTTGTCGCGCTTTGGAATCGCCCATCATCGCTTTGCGACTGTAAGCCGCGGCTTGGGATTTGGTGCGCGATAGCGGCGAGGCGAAACATTTTGCTGCGACGACTAGTCTAGACCCGCCGTTGTTTTCCCGACAGACTGTTGGAGAGGGCAGCATTTTGCCACATTTTTGATACTTCCCGGATGCATAAATGGGAAGTTTTTTCCACTGCATCATCTCTCATTGTAGTATCAGGATTATTTAGAGCTGATTGGACAGTTTTTCTCCTCAGGCACTCAGTTTCGCTAGCCCTGAGTTTGAAGATCTTGCCTGTTTTTAGCTCTTGAATGTAACTTTTTTCAAATGAGATGACCGTCGTTCAGATTCTAACAATTGGCCTGGCGATATGCATCATCACTTATCTTTGGTGCCTCCGAAAAATGGAAAACGATCGTCGACTACGTGAACTCGAACATGGATCAAAGAAGAACACCGAGATCTACTTCAAGATGTTGAATTCTCAAATAAAATAATTGCAAAGAAAATGGCGACATTTATAGTATTGCGGTTAATGGTTCCTATCTACGTGTGCTGTAAAATGAATATCATTTATTGCGCAAACAACATTAACTACAGGTACGTTTTGCGGGTTCTGAACCCACCGATTCGATGACATTAGCACCTGTAACGTAGCACGTTTTCAAAGATTGTACCTACAATGACGGACCCGATCCTTCAGTCTTCCCGTGTAAATAACCATACAGCGACGAATCCGATCCGGTATACAGCGACGGAGCCGATCCAGTGGCAAAAAATGTACCATTTTGGATCCGGGAAGCAAAAAAATGTGGCAAAATGCTTCCCTCTCCAAGTGAAAAAACTTCGTTTTGAAGGACGCGCCCTTTTTCCTCACAAAACGAAAGCGGAGTTTTTTCACTTGGAGGAGGAGGTATTTTGCCACATTTTTTGATGTTTCCTGGATGCAAAATGGTACTTTTTGCCTCTGGATCTCTGTAGTTGTGGGTCTTTTACTTTCTCTGCGTTGATTGTTGGGATCAGCCGATTTGGCGCGATGATGTTCTCGGCTCTGTAGATGAGTTGGTTTGAGTTAAAGCACTTGCGTGGCGTTGCGTCTTGACTGGCAGAGAGTCGCCACTGTAGCCTCCACTAACGCAATGACGTCAATAGCAGTTAGCGTGAAGGTATCAGCTTGGTTATTGACGGCAATATCACCCTTGGGTTCTGATTCTCCGGAAGGCCAAGCAGAGGCCGAAACGAGGCCCTCATCGCCCTTTAATTTTGTCGTAATTTCAGAGAGCTTGAACTCATGCCTTATGCCTTATGAAGTGTTGTTTTAGACCTCTCCTAACGTCTTGCTTTCGCAAAAACAGAGACAAAACTTCGCATGGGGGACAACTCTTGGCATCTGTTTTTTCTTTTATATTTTATGGCGTACAAATGTCAAAACACCACCGAGTGTCAAGCAACATTGTGGACAACTCATCCAATTATATAGATAATCGAATGAACCTGTTCCTTCGGCAGCGTATGTAATTGCGTTATGCGAACATTGAAAAAGAAATTGAAAGCCCGGTAGTTTTTTAGCGATAACATGCTGTTTCTTAGTCTATAGACAAACGTATAACTTCATTCTAAAAAACCATTTTGCAGTGTGCGGCGCAGAGGTTTACGGTATTTTTGTTTGGGGCGATTTGAAGTTTACACTGTGAAATTTCTTCCACTTTGCATCGTGCAAGAGGCTTTTTTGGCCCTGACTCGCACCCTGACTTTATTCGCACAGTGCAAAAGGCCAATAATTACTCCGACGACTTTTGGAAGGACTGGTATACATTATTTTCTATCTTTTGATGCTCCAAAAAGTATATTTATAAGCTCTTGTAGTTTTGACCTTCTCCAACGTTCGCTTAGAACGTACCACAAAACCGCACATTGACTTGCAAAAATTTTAGTATGCCTGAAATGAATGCGACAGTTTTATGCGAGGAATCTGAAGAATATCGCATGTACTTGCCCCTCAGAGCCAGTGAAGCCGTTTGTTTACTTTTGGCCGTTCCGGCGTTTGTCCTGCTAGTGTACACGGCTGCGTCAAGAAAGGAACGGGTAGTGACGTCATCATTGCATTTCAATTTTAAAGTAAGCTGATCAATGTTTACAATGCCATCAAATTAGTCATAATTTTTTTTGATAGGATATCTGTCTGTCGGGAAAATATTGAGCACAATTTCGCTCATCCAATCGTGTCGCTGAAGTGAAAAGCAACTTGATTTTTGCAGCGACAATATTCATTTTCCCATGCGGCTTTCGTTTGCTCATTATTTTCCCGACGGACTGATTTCTTTCTTTTGCGCTCTTTAGTTGCTCCTCTACAACATCTGGCTGATTGTCGCATACCAAGTGTTGTTTGTTATATTCTCTTGCTGTTACATGCTCGTCCACTCCACCTTCTGGTCGTATCGTTGTTCCAATCTATTCACGGTGTGGCAATGCTTTTTAATTCGTGGTCCCGTCCTCTGGGCCATTCCCGCGATGACTCTGGCGCATGCCGCTGCGCTGCTGGAGAGGACGTTGGCCACACGATACTCCGGCGACTACGAAAAGCGCGGAAAGAGTGTAGGGATCACGACGATGATTGCAATGGTAAGAACAAGGTTCAAACTTATTGTATGTAAATTGTTGATATGGAAGCGAAATTTTTAGTGGGTTGTCGGCGCAGTCATCGATTACAATATCTTTGCTGTGGACAATATGTTTGGCAAGTTGGCGTACTGTGACGCGACCGTTTCCGAGAACCAAGAACGCGTCAAGAAAATGCTGACTTGCCTGCTTCCAATCGAGCTTCTCATCACAGCTGGCGACATTGGCCTGTGGTGGATCAATCGCCGCGACCAAAAACAAACGTAAGCCCTGCTCGAATTAGGATATATTGTGATTTAGGATTTGCTATACGGATTATACGTTGTCAAAGTCGTTTCAACAGTCGGAAAATTACCTGACCAGTCGATTGGTGCTGCCAATTTCTCTAGTCCACTCTTCCTTCTACATGTTTTACTTGGCGGTGACTTCTTCCTTTCGATCGTCGTTTGGCTACGACAGCGATCCGAAGGCTTTTATGGTCGGACTCAGTTTGGTGAACGGGGTAGGAAAACTGTTTCAAAGAGGCGTAATCTCCGAGCATGCCAAGTTTACACGATCCGTAAAAGGATCTTGTTTTTTTTACTATGTAGTACTGGCCCTTCCGGAAAGTCGGTGGACAGAAATCGGCGACACGCACTGCAAAGGCAAAAGTTTTCTTCGCGCTTCGCAATTTTTTGCTTTTTGCAGCGTGCAATAGGCGTCTTTCGGCTCTCGCCCGCGCCCTCAACTTTGACGCCAAAAATCAGTCCAGCGGATTTCTGGAAGAACTACAGTGGGGAACCTAATCCAGTGGCAAAAAACGTGCCATTTTGCATCCAGAAAGTATCAAAAAGTGTGGCAAAATAGCTCCCTCTTGAAGTGAAAAAACTCATTGTCAGATTTCAAAACCGCGTCTACTCTTTTTGTGAGGAAAGTGGGCGCGCCCTTCAAAACGAAGTTTTTTCACTTATCGAGGGAGACATTTTGCCACATTTTTGATAATTTCCTGATGCAAAAATGGTAAGTTTTTTGCCACTGGATCAGGTTCCCACTGCAGTTCAGGATTATTTCTAGCATATTGGAAAGATTTCCTCTTCAGGCACTCAGTTTCACTAGCCCAAACTTCGAAGATCTGTGACCTGTTTCACGAACGCGAAATAAAGAAAATAGAAATATGAGTGAGCGAGAGAACAAAAGAAATGCATGCAAAACAGCAGAGACGGCAGAAAAATGAGGATTTTAGCCACTCCTCAATCGGGGTGACTTTTTACGTCCAAAATCTGGGTTGGTGGCAGTGTTTCGGTCATAACTTTCTCCTCCATGGGCCTAGAATCACCCTTCAAAATTTCGAATTCAATGAGATGACCGTCGTTTAGATACTGACAATCGGCCTGGCGGTATGCATCATCACGTATCTTTGGTGCCTCCGAAAAATGGAAAACGATCGGCGACTACGTGAACTCGAACATGGATCAAAGAAGAACACCGAGATCTACTTCAAGATGTTGAATTGTCAAATAAAATAATTGCAAAGAAACTGGCGACATTTATAATATTACGGTTGATGGTTCCTGACTACGTGTGCTGTAAAATGAATACCATTTCTAGCGCAAACGACATGAACAACAGGTACGTTTTGCGGGTTCTGAACCCACCAATTCAACGACGTTAGCACCTGTAACGTAGCACGTTTTCATCATTCTTTTTGAATTTATGCCCACAGCACAGTGACAAAACCTGGTGGGCGCGCCAAAACTCGACATATAAGACTAATCCAATATCGATAATCGACTTATTCAGTTAAACCTGAAGTACGAAATGCTGTCATCTCTCGTTGCTATGTTTGAGAACGTTTGAGAACATAGCAGGACTCCGTGTTTGAGAGTTTGAGAAGAAACGTGCGCGCAACTAGAATAATTATAAGTTCCATAGTGCAAGGTGTATGAATTTATTATTAATTAAACGTTTCGCAGGTTTGTCGCGAGTTCCAGTGCATTCCCTACGAAAACGAATATGCAGTGGTTTTCGAAATGGGCAGCACTGAAGGCAAGGTTTCAAGGGCTGTTTACTAGGATTTACGTATTAGTCTGCCGGGAAAATAATGAGCAAAATGTCGCTGTGTCGTGTCGCTATACTTAAATCGAAATTTATTTTGTCACGACACAGTTCATTTTCTCGGTGGCGATGCGATTGCTGATGCGACAGAATGCTCATTATTTTCCCGACAGACTGATAGTAAACACTTTCATAAAATGCGTAGACTTTTTTGCCTTTTATCGCGAACGCACAGTGCATTTTCCTTGCTTCCCTTGTTTGTCGCTTATGCACTGTGCGTAAGCCACAAATGCTAACAGTTGGACAACGCTCTCGGCGGTATTTTGATGTTTAAAAACCATCAGCTTGTCGGGAAAATAATGAGTACTTCAGCGGCAAAACCGCATCGCATGGCCCAATTGTCCCGCGGCAAAATCAGATTGCTTTTCAATTTTGCGACGCGACCGGCGCAGCGAAATTGCGCTCATTTTTTTTCCCGACAGACTGGAAAAAGTGCACATGCAAACTGAGACTTGCACAATGCACTTGCTCTCCCGACGAAAAGTCTACGCGCTTTATGAAAATACTATTTAATATTCGGGGCCACAGACGCTGACTTTGTTTTCGGCGTTGACATTATTTTTGTAAATAATGCTGCCTTTATTAATATTTTTTTCATTTTGTCTGACAAGGGAACTCTCGGGGTGCTGAACATTGCGTTCTTCCAAATTTGGTCCAGTTCTTTTATAGGGCCAGTGCCCGAAAATTTCTCCGTCTACAGTACCATTAATAACGCGGAAAAAATATAGTGAAATTCATGTTTGAACAATCACTTTACTGTTTGCAATTTTTGTCTTTGCATCCGGTTATATGTACAGTCTCCGGTTACGTGCATATTAGTATTTTCATAAAGTGCACGGACATTTTTTTGTTTTGCACAGTGCATTTGGACCTTCTCTCTTCTTGCTTGTCGCCAAAGCACAGTGCATTTTTCCCTTTGCGCACCGTGCAAACGACGAAAAACCCGTTTGTACTGTCCAAACGTCTTAGAAATCCTTCTATTTATTTTTTTGTGATTACACAATTTGTGAGATTTTCGTTTCCAGCTTCAACCCCTGAAGAATGTATTCTACAGTTTTATGCAAAGAATCTGAGGAATATCGGGTTTACCTGCCATTGAGAGCCAGTGAAGCCGCGTCGGCGGGCCTGTGCATTCCGGCGTTCGTCATGTTGGTCTATACGGCCGTGACGCGGAAAGAACGGGTAATTACGTCGTCATTGCATTTTAATTTCAAGGTATGCACTTGTTATTCAGCGTTCTTTGTGTTAAGGCTTGCCGGGGGAAAGATTAAACCTTCCTTTTCAGTGTTAGCTCTATGATTTTGGGTCAACGACAGTTCCAACGGCTTTTATAGGCTTCGTAGGTACCTCCTTGAGCCGGGAAAATAGTGAGAGCAATGCCGCTGGGCCAATCGCGTCGCTGAAGTGAAAAGCAGTGTGATTTTGTCGCGAAACAATTCATTTTCTCGGCGGCGATGCGAAATGCGAAGCGAAAGAGCAGTCATTATTTTGCCGACAGCCTGGTACAGTTTTTTTTTGGTTTTCCGCCTGCCCTACGCCTAGTATCCATCAATTTTACGTTTGTCGAACTGTCGTCGACCCGAAGATTTGGTATGATTGCTTACTCCACTCTTTCACTTCTAGCTTCTCCTCTACAACATCTGGTTTATCGTCGCATCCCAACTGCTGTTCGATATCGGTTCTTGTTTCTACATGATCTGGCGACTGACCTTTTTGTCCGATTACTGCTCCAATATTTTTACCGTTTGGGAATGCTTTTTGATTCGGGGTCCGATTCTATGGGCGATTCCAGCCATGACGTTAGCTCACGCCGCGGCGTTGCTCGAGAGAACGCTAGCCACTAGGTGCTCGGAGGATTACGAACGAAGGGGAAAGTGCATGGGGATGATGACAATGATCGGGCTGGTATGTGAGCAGATCTATGAGCTTTGCCGTTTTATGTGTTTTTCTATAGTATCAGTCTGTCGGGAAAATGATGATCGCAATGTCGCATCAAATAGCGCTTTGCACCCAAGGAAAATGAATTGTGCCGCGGCAAAATCAAATTGCTTTTCACTTCGCGATCGGCGCAGCCCAAATGTGCTCATTGTTTTCCCGACAAACGAATACTACGTACCGGATCTGATTTAGCGGCAAAAGAGACGTACTGTTTTGCATCCGGTAGGTATCAAAAACGCAGCAAAATCGGCGCACTTCGAAAAGGTACCATTTTACATCCGGAAGCATGAAAAATGTAGCAGAATACCTCCTTATTCAAGTGAAAGACTCCAGCGTCAAAAGCGCACGCTCTGTTTATGAAGAAAAGGGCTTCATAAAAAGCTTTTCAAAACAGATGCTTTAGTTGGAGAGGGAGGGATTTTCCTGCGTTTTTGATACTTCCCGGATGCACAATTGTGCTAGTCCTTCCGGAAAGTCGCCGGACGGAAATCGGCGACATGCACTGTGCGAAAAAACTCAGGGTGCGAGCGACAACCGAAAAAAGCTTATTGCACTGTGCAAAAGGCAAGAAATTGCACAGTGCAAAGTGAACTTTCGTTTTCGCGGAGTGCATGTCGCCGATTTCCGTCCGGCGACTTTCCGGACGGACTAGTACGTTTTTTGCCACTACCCAGGTCCGCCATTGCAGCCCGTCCACAAAGTCGCTGATGTGATGTTTGCGATATGCACTCTGCGAAAACAAAAACTTACTTTGCGCTGTGCAAATTGTTGCTTATTGCACCGTGCAATTGGCTTTTTTTGGCTGTCGCCCACACCCCGACTTCCCTGAACAGTGCAAAAGCAAAGACTCACTCTAGTTCACTCTAGTGACATTGCGGACGGTCTAGTAACTACTTTTATCTTCAGTGGGTTGTGGGCGCAGTCATCGACTACAATATCTTTGCTGTGGACAATATGTTCGGCAAGTTGGCGTACTGCAACGCGACCGTTCCCGAGAACCAAGGACGCGTCAGGAAAATGCTGACTTGCCTACTTCCACTCGAGCTTCTCATCACAGCCGGCGACATTGGCCTGTGGTGGATAAATCGCCGCGACCAAAAACAAACGTAAGCCCTGCTTGTGTCAACATATCGTGATTTAGGAGCTGCTTCAGAATATATACGGACTATTCGTTGTCAAAGTCGTTTCAAAAGTCTGAAAATTACTTGACGAGTCGACTGGTTCTGCCGATTTCACTGATTCACTCTGCTTTTTATTTGGTTTACTTGACGCTGAGCTCTTCTTTTCGGTCGGCGTATGGCTACGACAGCGATCCGAAGGCTTTTATGGTCGGAATCATGTTGGTGAACGGGGTAAGAAGGTACCTGTGGTCTTATATACGTAAAACGGAAGATGAGCTTTATATTCTATAGGGCAATATGGGACAATATCTCAATCCCTCACATCTCAGTCATGCTCTGATGTTCCCACTGAACTGGAAGATCAAACGTAGATATAAGGCGCGTGCGTTCTACATCTCTTCGGACTTCCTCGCAGAAAACCCGCATTTCTTGTCTGTGGGCCCGCTAGACAAGAAATGCGCAATTCTTGGCTGAGCAGAGAAAAAAAGAAAAAAATCTTCACGGGGAGAGAGCAGAAAATTGCGCAATATTGCGCAATGTTACGCAATTTTAGACAAGAATTGCGCGTTTCTTGTCTAGCGGGACCACAGACAAGAAATGCGGGTTTTCTGCGAGGAAGTCCGAAGAGAAGTACAGGGTGTTTCAAGAAATTCCCCGGAAAGCAATCGTCGATTTCTCGGCGCTCAGCCACGATATCCAAAAAATTTTTTTTGCAGTAGAAAGAAGGTTATGGGCGGTTTTTTGCCTAAAAAAATTTTTTTCTACGCCAACGCGGAATGCAGTGTATTCGGCGAAGACTTTTGATCGCTTTTTTGGTCATCACACACATCTTAAACGCTTTACTGTGACACTGCAGCATCCGGAAAGTCTTCAGATTTTTTGCACAATGGATCAGGAGGCAGGGTATAACGCTATGCGATCCCATTTAGCGACTGCACAGTGCAGTGCAGTCGCTGCAATATCGATAAAGTGGGAGCACACCGCGCGGATGTTTGAAGCAGCAGGACAAAGAGAAATTTAAACAAATTTTTTTTTGTTGTTTTCTGGTGCCCCAAGTGGTTCCGTGATGGCTAGACATCTGCCAAGGCTTGACCACAAAATTTTGGAGGGTATACGATACCCGCAGAAAATAGTTGCCAGACAATAAAAATTGCGTTGGGCCATTTCTGATCCGTATCTGAGTTAAGATATGGCTAGCGGCTGCCATACCTTTGCCGAACGCTTGATAAGCACAAAAATCAGTAAATTATCCGCATTTCAGCCATCAGAAACCACAAAAAATCGTTTAAGATGTGTGTGATGACCAAAAAAGCGATCAAAAGTCTTCGCCGAATACACTGCATTCCGCGTCGGCGTAGAAAAAAAATCTTTTTAGGCAAAAAACCGCCCATAACCTTCTTTCAACTGCATAAAAAATTTTTTGGATATCGTGGCTGAGCGCCGAGAAATTGACGATTGCTTTCCGGGGAATTTCTTGAAACACCCTGTAGAACGCACGCGCCTTATATGTAGGTATTGAGAATCGGCACAGGTTTAGTTTTTTGTAGAATAGGGTTTATTGAGACCGCAAACAAAGAAAAGGAAAATGAGACAATGTTCTAAGAATTGGTGACGAGACGTTGCTTTTATATGAGTTGGTTTATGCTAATTTCTGTGGGAATTGTGGAGACGTTCGACGCTCCACAACACCCACAATCTTTTTGAATCGCTTCTAATTCACTGTCAGCTGAAGCTATTTTCAGGTTCTCACAATCGGCATAACAACATGCATCATCACGTATCTTTGGTGCATCCGCAAAATGGAAAACGATCGTCGACTACGTGAACTCGAACACGGATCGAAAAAGAACACCGAAATCTACTTCAAGATGCTAAATTCTCAAATAAAATAATTGCGTGTAGAAGTTAGTGGTATTCATTACCGTAGACGATCATGTTTTTATCTGCTAAAAGAGCGTGTCTTTAGCTTCTTTCAGCGATCTGTTGGCAGAGCTTCGGCAAGTGTATTAAAAAGGAATGTTGAGGCAAACAAAATTCGATGCAAGGTGGGTCAAGCTTAGGCATGATGCTGCAAAGTGCATGCAGAAAAAAGAAATTTTATCAGTCTGTCGGGAACATAATACGCACAATGTCGCTGCGCCGCACGGCAACCCAGGGAGTCTCCCGCTTCCTTTTGGGACTTCGCTCACCCAGTAAAAATTTTTTTTTTGTTTTTCCGCCCAAAAACATACTTTTTTTTGGAATTATTTTATTTTTTTTGCCAAATGCAACATTTCGTTTGGACAAAACTCAACTCAGAAGTGGGCGGGGGACATTTTTGTTCTATGTATCAGTGTGTCGGGAAAATAACGGCGGATCGTCGCGCCTCGCGCCCATCATCGCTTTGCGACGGCGGCCGCAGCTGGAGATTTGGTGCGCGATAGCGGTGAGGCGAGACGTTCCGATGCGACGATCCGCGTTATTTTCCCGACAGACTGATATATTGGGTTGCGGTGTAAAAAACTCTGTACTTTGAGTTGTATTTTGCAAAACATAATGGTCATCACAAACATGGACAGGTCCGGAAAAACCCGCTCCACTTTACAGTATCAAAATCAATGTCTGATAACCTTCGTTGGGCGTTGGCCGAAAAACTTTTGGCGTGGCTCTCAACGAACAATTCTTTTTTCATTTGGAGAACTGATAAGCGGTTTAAAAATTGTGGAATTTGGGTGTAGAGTGAATGCTAATTGTATTTGTTTATCAAACCGCTCTGAATCATGTGTCATTTGACCAGTGCTTGACCGTAATATTAATATTATTTTCATAAAGTGCATGGACATTTTTTTCGCTTCCTTACTGTGCAGAGATGAAAGTTGAAGCTTTCTTCACGTTTCTCGCTAACGCACCGTGCATTTTTTCTTTTTCGCACAGCGCAAAACGCAAAGACCGTTTGCACTGTGCAAATTTTTCAGCAAAACCGCGACAACGCTGTTGGAAAGAGCTTGTGTCGCGGCGATGCTTCCCATGCACGGTGCAAACACCAAAAAAGCGAAATGCACTGTGCACGAAGGGGTTTTTTGTGCACGGTGCGGGACGCGACAAGAAAACCTCGCTTTTCGCACCGCACATTTCACCTTTTGTTTGTTTTTTTGCTCCGTGCATCTCCCCTTTTGCTTGTTTTTTTGCACCGTGCATGGGAAATATCGCCGCGACATAAACTCTTTCCAACTGCGTTGTCGCAGTTTCGCCCAAACATTTGCACAGTGCAAACTGTTTTTCGAGATTTGCAAGGTGTGAAAAGAGAAGTGTGCGTTAGCGACAGACTTGGGAAAAGGTTCAAAATGCACTGTGCGAAAGGGGAAAATGTCCATGCGTAAAGTCCTTGAAATTTTTTGTGCCTCTGCATTGTGCATGAACTTGAAGAAACATTTTGCACCGTGCATCCGGCCCGAAAAGTGCGTTCGAGCGGTCTATCAGTCTGTCGGAAAAATAACGGCGGATCGTCGCGCCTCGGAATCGCCCATCATCGCTTTGCGACTGTAAGCCGCGGCTTGGGATTTGGTGCGCGATAGCGGCGAGGCGAGGCATTTTGCTGCAACGACCCGCCGTTATTTTCCCGACAGACCGATAGTTTGTTTTTTTGGCTTACGTCGCGCGCGATTTCCAATTTTCGCAGTGACAAATCATTTCTTCGGAGTGCGACAGACTCCTCTGGACTTTTCCACTGTGATTCCACACTGTTTGTAGGGTAATATTGTTATGCCTGCCAATCTTTTTTTTAACTTGTGTGTTTTCCCGCAGGGCAGCTTTGGCACACCGGTGCCTCGCTGTTTATCTCGTACGATATCTGACCCGATTAAGCACACCAACAAATGGGTCGGGTAAGGGGTTTTGGCGATCAGTCGGCACATTCCGCTTTCTTAAACAAAGATCAACGGGAGTAATCTGCGAATTGAATCTTGTGCTCACAAATCGAGATGATCTTTGAACATCTGACGAGGGAAGTGCTGTTGTGACGGACGGATTGTCTGAAAAATTTTAGAGAAACTCTGCACTTCAAGCATTCACAATTTAGCGCGTTTGACATCTGATATCAAACGTAAGAAGGTCTGAGCATCGACACAAAGCTTGTGGAAATTCAGTGAAAATTCAGTGTGGACACGGAAGTTCACACTACCGATTAACCAATAGTGAGCTTCTGTGGCTGCGCCAATCCCGTCGCTGAATTGAAAAGCAATTTGATTTTGTCGCGGACTGTTCCTTTTCTCGGCCAGCCAAGAAAATAACAGCCAAAGATTTTCCCCAAAATGCTATTTGTAACGGAATGCCACTTTGATTAACCTTGACCAGGAATTAGCTTCAACCACGCTGAATTGATGTGCTTTGGCTGTTTTTTTGAACCGCTGTTGATGTCACGACTTCGCGTGCGAATTTGCATATTTCCACGGAATGACCGACAAAGTGGTATAAAAGGAATGGAAATCGTCCAATCAAGAAGTGTAACTTATTCTTGTGTGTCTTTTGCCCGCTGAGGCGGTTGTATGTTTGGAAGCAATAAATCGTCTATTATTGATTTGTCTATCGTATTTCTGATCAACTATTGTGTTGGTGGAGTCAACCATTGTGGGTTTATTAGTCTGTCGGGAAAATAACGGCGGATCGTCGCATCAAAATGTCTCGCCTCGCCGCTATCGCGCACCAAATCAAAAGCCGCGGCTTGCAGTCGCAAAGCGATGATGGGCGATTCCGAGGCGCGCCATCCGCCGTTATTTTCCCGACAGACTGATATTGTAAAATCTGTTGCCTTGGTTTAGTTAGTCGTTTGTCATCGTTTGTTTGCATAGTATTCTTTGGGCTTGGGATCTTAGATCGCAACTAAATTAGGGACCTTCACTCCTTGACCTAGATAAGGTCTTGACATGGCGACCACGGCAGGATTGGAACCTACAATCTTCGGTTCCACGGTAGGATTCGAACCTACCATTTACATTGCTTGACATTGACCAAATGACTGTTTTTGTCATACCTGTCATCAAGTCGCGGGCGTGGGAGGTTTTCAGATTCACACGGGACAACCGACAAGTTGGTATAAAAGGAATGGAAGTCTTCCAATCAAGTATGGATTATTCTGTCTGTATTTTTTGCGCTGCGGCGATTGTGATTGTGGTTTGGTCCATAAATATACTTCTGTTTGTTTACTGCGATTTTATTGTCTGGTCAAGTTCAGCATCCCGTTGAATCCGGAGTTTAACAAAAAATCGTTATTCGTTTGTCATTATTTTTGTAGTCGTATTTAGGATTGGACTCTTAGACAGAACCCAGAATAGGGATCCTGAATCCACGTGGAACCCGTGACACAGCTAATCAAAATTTACGGTAGTCTTTATCAAACGCCCCTAGAGCTGACTCATGCTTCAACATCTCATATGACAGTATCACAAGAATCCGGAACAAATACAGTACTTATTGCCCAACAAGATTGTAAACAACTTCCATTGCAATCTAAAAATGAATGCTTTTTGCCTTATCAGCATTCACTCCCTTTCATTTCCGTAAATAGCTGCTTTTACAGCCATGAAATTCGAACTGTAGGCGCGGATGCGCTGAGGAATTCGAAGCAGCTCCAACGGCACCCGGACTCATCATGAATTTGGTGGTGATGACGCACAAAAATTTCGATAATCGCCCCGTTCCGAGGGCTGCATCCCCGGCGAAAATGCTTATCAGTGACGTCGGCCGTTAAACCTCCACCTCGCTTTTAATTGAGGCCTCGTAATTGTTCGCGAACAGGGTGTGGCCGGGATTGCAGTTTTATCGGGTGTGGCTCGGTTCGGAAAAGTGTAGGCGAACGAGTTGTCCTTGTGTCAGCTATAGCTGCTGACTCAGGGACTTTGTTGAGGGGCAAAATATTTGTTGCGGGTTGCTGATAAACAGAGAATTGATGGCCATGAGCAAGACAAAGGTAGGACAAAGCAGTTAGTGTTCTGTCTTGGATGCAGAGTGAATTAAACTTCCTGCAGGTGACAAAGCTGGCATATCTTCATTTGAAGCTTCAGACTGTTGGGGAAAAAGTGAGCGCATGTCGTTGCGCCAGTCGGTCGCTGAAGGAAAATACAATTTGATTTTGCAGCGACCCAATGCATTTTCTCGGCATGCGACAGAGCGCTGACTATTTTCCCGACAGACTGATAACAGGAAATTGCTCTCTTTGAACCTGCAAACAGAGCCTTATACATACATTGTACGTAGCTGAAGAACTGGAAACAGTACGGCAGAAATATCAGCATCGAAAATCGCATTGTCGTCAAGAAAATGAACAGTGCCGCGAAAAAATCAGATTGAAAATCTGAGCGTCGCACTTCGAGTATTTTATCTGCCATTAGCTTATGCAAGGCACGGAATAAAGAGACCACAGTTACGTAAATCTTATTGTTTGCATAGCAAAATTTCAGTTCCTGCTGACCTTTTTCAAGATCATTTCATCATATTTTACTTTTTCCCTGTTAATTCTTCTTTTATATTCTTGTTACACTCGCTTACCGTATGCTCTTGGTAGATTACGTACGCAGTAAACACGTAATCGTAAAAGTAACGTTCTTTGAGTTGGGTAAATTTTTTAACGATGCCACCCACTACTACGTTGCTTTAGGTTCAAATATTCCTCCAGGGAGCATGCAATAATAGCCAGTCGTAGGATCATTTCGTATGAAATGTGCCATGTTTCACTTCTGTCTTGGTTATCTTTATCACAAGTTCAACCCGACGGATACATGTTGAGCTAATTGTAAGCATAATTACTGTCAGCACAAAACGGGACTTGCGCTCCGTTTAGGTTTGCGGTAAAACCTCTCTATAACGTATAATTTTTGAAGAACCGAAACCAAATTTTAGGTCGACATAAGCCTCTGTACAACAAACCCCTCTATAACATATTTTTTTAGTCATGTGCGGTTCACTGCACAAAGGTTTGATTATATTTAAACCTAGCAAATAATCGCGGTAAAAAGCCGTTTTATACATAGCGAATATCAAAAACATTTTTTCTAATGTACGGACATGGCAAGCTTTCGGAAGTTTTAAAACAGACCGGCTTACTTTTTACCAGCAGGGGCTTCGGACTTGAGGTTTGGATTTCTTTTGGCGGTTTGCACTGTGCAAGACCAACGCGCTGGCGGCAAGCATGTGAAAAAGTTCAAAAAAAGCACTGTGCGGAAGAAAACAAATGTCCATGCACTTTTTGAACATATACTATCAGTCTGTCGGGAAGATAATCAGCATCCTTTCACATCCAGAATCGTATCGACTATCTGGATCATATCGCTCTATCTGGAAATACAATTTTTACTCTTTTTGATTTTTGGGATAGCTAGTTATCAGCCGAGGCGCGCAGCCCTGTTGTCAGTTTGAGGGGAAATTGGGACCGATCGGTGGCGAAAAAAAGGTCGGAATGCTGTGCGAGGCAGAGGAAACGAGTTGTCTCGCAGCAAAATCAAATTTCTGGCTTCGCCGACAGCGACTGTGCCGATTATTTTCCCGACGGAGAGGTAATAAACCTTGGGAAGGAAAGTCAACTTGAGGGGATTATCCTTTTTCGATTTGATTCGAAAAAGGCACTTAGGGCACTCCTTTGCCACCTTTTTCAAGTTTAATTGAAATCTTTTCATTGCCTTTTGCCCGTTTTTCTAACGATTCCTTCGAAAGCTTTTCTCTGCACTTTCTGAAGCATTAGAATCCTGTAACTTCGGATCCCGACCTCTAAATCCGCTGACAGTAATCCGTCTCATAAAAGATTTCTTTCATGAAATTTCTCTCCACTTATCGTAAGTTGACAAACATTGGTCATGGTCTTCCTCATTCCGTGATTGTAGTTTGGTAAGGGCTATTACGAACTATCAATCCAGGTTAAAGTTTGGCGCCACAACCGTTATCATCACGCAAACTAGAAAATATTTTTTTTGGATTACAAACTTTATGGCTTTGTTGTGTTGATTGGAAACGAAGAAACGTAGAAACGTATATATAATATTTAAATATTGCATATGAAAAGTTATTAAATTAGCTATTGAAAAATTTAATTTTGAAAAGTATCGAACCGGGCTGAGTTTTTCTGTGGCCGGACTTGGAGCTCGATCTAAATAATTAGGGGAAGGCTTGAAGGACAATCTAAATCTTCAGGGCCAGGCTTTGCTCTCTACCCAAAAGAGAGCTGGGCGTTGGGCCCTGGCTTAATCTTTGGGGTCGTCTTTTAGGCTCGACATTGAAAATGTTAGGCTCAGCCATTCTTAGATTGGTTTACAAGCAAAAAAAAGTGCAATGCCATTTTTGGGTGTTTGCTGCTGTGCAACCAGCTAGGTTTGAAGCTCTAAGGATGACAAAAAATTTTCGTGCGGAGTTGTCAAAGATATGGCCAAACTTTTCTTTGCCATGGTTGTTCTGAGGACGACTGAGAAGAATGCACTTTATTGCCCAAACACGTGATATCTTGATAGTTTTTTGAGACGTTAACCATTGAGTCTAATTCCTCGATCAATTTTCTTGTAGGGAAAGTTAACGTTCAAAAGTTTTAACGACTTTAATTGCCGCCGGCGGTCTTATTTGTTGTACTTTAAGTTTATCCGACGCTTTTTAATTTCTTCAACGTGTCATTCTTTATCAGTTTCTTCTTGTGAACTTTTCACAGACTTCATGGCAAATAATAAGTTTAATGGCTTGTAGGGAAAGCCGAGTTCAACCATATTTGGGGCCGAAGGAGAATGCGAAACGCGGAGAGCGGGCAGGGAGAAAAACGCTTTGTGGCCGTATCTTTGACAGTTTCGTGAGGAAAAATTTGATTTTTTGTGGACACATCGTCCTTTACGGTAGAAAATAGGCACGAAAATTTTCAGGCAAAAAATTGCCGAAAATTGCCAAAAATTTTTCCAACTTTCGCCCTAAAAACCTAGATTTTTGCGCCATATCCGAAGCGAGCAACCGGACGCATGGTTGAGAAAAGCGTTTAATATCAGTCTGTCGGGAAAATAACGAGTACAATGTCGCTGCGCCGATCCCGTCGTTGAATTGAAAAGCAATATGATTTTGCCGCGACACAATTCATTTTCCCAGCGATAACGCGATTTTCGATGCGACAGAGTGCTCATTATTTTCCCGACAGGCTGATAACACGTCTCAAGTTTCATTTAAATCTTGTATCTCTTCATAAAACTCATGAGAATTTTCTGTTTTCTAGATACTTTGAAAATCTACGATAACCTTCAAAATCTAGAGCCCAGACTCCCGAGTCAGCTTGCAAGTAATCTTGTCCTGCATCTTAAGCCCGCTGTTACACGGAGTGCGACAAATCGGAGCAGGATCAGATACAGCCGCCGAGTTTCGATTCTTTGTAGGGTCCAAATTGAGATCATGGAAATTATAGAGAAGAAATTTTTTGGGTATAGCGAAAAGGCAATGCCAAATTTTTTCAAATTTTGTAGGTACGTCGGGCCGCATACCATTCCTGAAATCTTTGGCTGGAATTTTGCAGGACTAGCCGAGATATTTTATGTTTTTTGTTGACGAGAAAGTACGTGAAGTCCGAAGAGCCGAGAAAAACGCCTTCTGCCCAAGTCTTTGCCAATTGTGATGAGAAAAAATGGATTTTTTGTGGAAACATTACACTCTACGGTAGAAAGTGATATGAAACATTTCAATTCAAAATTCACACAAAATTGTCATGTTTTTTCCAAGGTTTGACCTAAAAATCCCAGTTATTTCTGCAAAGCGCGAGATAAAAATCTCATATTTGTCTCACAAGGATATATTCTGGAAGTCTAGGCCCAGTTTCGCCAAAATCTGATAACAATAACCTCATTTATAATAAGATTTTTTTTGGCTGTTTGCTTTGGACAAGCTCTAGTTTGGGTTAAAATAGGGAAGAATTGATAACGGGAACGGCGAATGAATCGTGTAGGCGTTCCGATGAGAGGAAAAGGGATAGTATAGTAGGGTTTGGCAGCCTTTAGGGGTTTTTTATGTTTTCAATTGGATTTTTTACGGATCAAACTCACAGGAGAAGTACCCCAAGTGCGACGCTCAGATTTTCTTAAAATTTTACACACACGTCGGGTATGGAAATATCAATTCCTGAAAGTTTTAGCTCGCGCTTTGCGGGCGCCGCCGAGATATCGAACGATTTTTGCCGCCGAGAGAGCACGCTAAACGTGGAGAGCGGTCAGAGAGAAAAGCGCTTTTTGGCCATAAATTTGGCAGTTTCGTGCGGAAAAAAGTCGATTTTTTGTAGAAATATTGTACTTTACGGTTGAACTTTTTCGTGCCGAAATTCGGCAAAAAGTCCTAAATTTTGGCCGACTTTCGATCTAAAAACCTCGGTTGTTTCTGCAAAGCGCGAGCTAGGATTCTCGCATATATCTTAGAAAAAATGGTTCTAAATTTGTGCCAAGTTTTATCAAAATCTGAGCGTCGCACTTGGGGTACTTCCCTTGTCAATTTCAATTTGCCCGGGGTCTACCCCAAGTGTGACGCTCAGATTTTAATAAAACTTGGCACAAATTTAGAGTATTTTTTTCTAACAATAAGAGATATGAGAGAATCTAAGCTAGCGATTTATAGAAACAACCGAGATTTCCAGGTCGAAATTTGAAATAAAACGTGACACCTTTTTTTGCGAATTTTGGCCTGAAAAGTTTCATGCCTATAATAGAGCCTTTTATACCATCAATGGGGCAAAGGTCTCTAGGAAAGGAGTATATTACGGGAACTGGACCCGAGATACTCAAATAAAGGGCCGACAGATGTTTCACTGAGGTATTTATCGTCTGACAATAACGCCAACAAAGGGGCAAATCACACAATAGGAAGAGGTGAGGACGGCGAGCAATAATCGACCGTCCGCCTCAGAAACAACCGAACAACTGATATGAATATTCCAATTGAGACGTCCAAATGACCGGTCGGTGCGAAATGCCAATTAGCAGTTGAGTTATTCGTGGCGGGATGCAGATGAAGTCTGGCTGTTCTGACTGAATTGCGGGGAATTGCACGGTGAATCGGCTGGTGGTGCTGCTGGGGTGTGTCTGGTCCTACTCTATTTCTACCACAAAGTGAAATTTTCCCATAGAAAATTGATTTTTGTCGCCCATCGTTGATTGAGATATAGCCAAAAAAGTGTTTTACTATGTGACCGCTCTCCGCGTTTCGTGTGCTTTTTCGGCGGCAAAGATGGTTAAATATATCGGCTGTACCTGCAAAGCGCGAGCTAAAATTTTCAGAAATTGATATGCAGCCTGTGTCACATATCAAATATCAAGGTGTGGGCGAAATTAAGAATATTTTAGCAATTTGAAGAAAATGCACGTGTACTTTGATCGTAAACTTGATGAAAATCCGAGGGCGGCTTATCAAGCACCTTCCTGATGAATTAATCAGAAAGCTTAGAATGCGTTGGCGTAGTCGTAAGTTTTCAAAGATAAGGGATTATCAAAAGTTGCGACTCAAAAAAGACTGTATGCCTTGTACACGCAAGCTTGGACTTTCGGTCGGTCCCAGCTGACTTTCTACGGCAAGTTCTTGCCTTCAATTCCATGAATAATCTTTATCACATTGCTATAATGAAATCCAATTTTGCAACTAGGAAAACAGTCGGTCGGTACGGTAGAATTGGTGGAAAAAAAGCAAAATGTGACCGAAATTACTCATTGAAGAATTTGTTACATACTTTCTAAAGTATACCATGAACCTTAACGTCTTCATAGAGCGAAAACTTTCTTTCGCGGACAAAACCGGATATCCAAATTTTTGTTTTCGGATAGCAAAGGAGGTCTTGCTCCAAGTGTAACGCTTAAATTCTCTCTACTAGTCGCGCCATAAAGTCCGTAGAATTTTTCCGGCGCGGGGTGCCGAAAAGTGCATGTCTCTAGTGCAAAAACGGGAAGTCGCAGCCGCGGGGGCGAAAAAAAAACGCAATTGCAAGATTCTATGTACTTTGTGGGGCGCCTAGTACACTCACCTCAGCGGTAGAAACAAGCATGAAACTTTAGATGCAAAATTTCCCAAAAAAGCTTTAATTCTTGCCAACTTTCGATCAAAATATCTCGGTCGTTTGTGCAATACGAGAGCCAGGAATATCGCATATGGTCTAGAAAAATATAATCTAAATTTTGGCCCAGGTTCATCGAAATCCGAGCATCGCACTTGGAACATTTCGCCTGTACGAACGATGACAAAAGCCCTAACATTTCTTTCTCTCTCGAATCAAAACCAACCTGATAAACCGTTCCGCAACGCCTTCGGTATACCGTAGCCGCCTCGTAAACACTATAAATACCTTATCTTTTCATTTACAACCAGCCCTCGGTCCGGAAATATTATTAAATTTTATTATTAATTATTCACATGTTGTTCAAGTTAAACACCAAATTGTTCGGTACCATAATCGGCACAATCACGGGGAAATTTAACAGCGAGACGGGGGTTAGCGCGGCGTTATCGCTGACAAAGATGTTGTCCGACTTCCGGCACTTGAGCAGCCCTGAATCGTGTTGATAAGCCGCCGCGACTGACTCATACAGCTGGGTCATGGGGATGGTTTGTTTTGCGTTGAAACTGGCTTGGGGTTGCGTTGAATAGTTGGGAAAGTAGTTGAGGAGTTGAGGCAAGACTTGGGGTTGAAATCGAACCGGCGTGGGCTTGGCTAGCTCCGTTGTGGCGGGCGCAACAAGCTGATTGTTGAGTTGGTTGCAGCTGAAGGAGCTTTGGTTCTGTTGAAGGAAAATTGAAGTGCTTGGAAGCGCCGTTGGCGTCGCTAAGACGCTCGTTGAAAGCCCTGTTGACAGTCCGTTCACCGAAACACTCGGAAGACTCGTTACAGCGTTCGTTGACATGCCAGCGTTGGCGAACATCTGCGGAAACGCTTGTTTTAGCGCAACGAATCTTGAGGACATGTTCTGAACGTTGTTAAGCCCGTTCACCCGCAGAATTGGACTTGGAGTCTCCCCCAGGACAATGATTTCGTCCGTGTCGGGGGTTGACTGGTGGTTGGTCTCAACGTCGATGAACTCTTCGTCCTTTACGGACGACGCTCCGCTGGTGGTGGGGCTGTCCAGACATAGGCGTGCTTTCTTCTGCAGTTTGAGGCGGCGAATGGTCTCGCGGATCCGTTTTCGGTATTTCTCCACTTTGATGCACTGAAAGATTAGAAATTAGAAAAAATATACATATTTAAAAAAAATTCGAAATTAAAATTTTTTTAAATTTTTGAAAAAAAAAATTCTGTCAAAAAAATTGTAGTCCTTACAATATTATAAATGGTTTGTTGAGCAGACGCTCCCTTTGGCCTAGGGCTTGAAATGCTCGCGGAATTTCTTCGTTATATCAGTCTGTCGGCAAAATAACGAGCACAATGTCGCTGCGCCGATAGCATCGCTAAGCGAAAAGCAATTTGATTTTGTCGCCGCACACTTCATTTTCTCGACGGCAAGAATGAATGCGATTTTCGACAGAGCGCTCATTATTTTCCCGACAGACTGGTATATCCCCCCAAAAAGCATTTCTCAACTTTTCGACTCAAAACACAAAACGCACTGTTTAACCAGGTTAAACTTTGGCGTCCGTAAACAGGGCTGTCAGGCGAATCAGATGCGTTCTAGTTTGGACCTAATTCTTCAACGTGCCTCCAAATGTAGGCTAGTGGTCGGACGAATCGGGGAAAACGAAACGCACAACTTGAAACCGTGGCCTTTCGAAGGTTATTATAAGAGCATTAGTTGGTGGCGAGAGAAGAAAGGTTACGATAAAAAATATGGCAGGACAGGTTAGTTCTCCTTTCTGGAAGTCGCTGGAGTGATTTTTTGGCGTTTGACAGTGCAAAGAAAAACTTTTTTCGTACAGTGCATGTCGCCGATTTCGGTCCAGCGACTTCCAAAAGGCCCAGCAGGCTAATACTTTCGATGCATAAAGTCACAAAAAAAAATCAAATTTTTACCAACTTTTGTACTAAAAATTTCGGTTGTTTCTGCAAAGCATGACCTACAAAAATATAATTTTAGTGTGTGACATGTTCAAAGACATCAAGAATATCAGAATTGTAAAAAAATCAACTTTTTCCGCGCGAATTTGGCAGAGATATCGGTTTGTCGGGAAAATAATATGGAATGTCTCGCCTCCTCGCTTGTCGCGTACCAAAGCTAC
Source organism: Bursaphelenchus xylophilus (assembly GCA_904066235.2). NCBI lineage: Eukaryota > Metazoa > Nematoda > Chromadorea > Rhabditida > Aphelenchoididae > Bursaphelenchus > Bursaphelenchus xylophilus. Next base: position 10,607,054 of record CAJFCV020000004.1, on the reverse strand, counting down.
AGCTGCGGCTAGCCGTGGCAAAGCGATAATGGGCGATTCCAAGGCGCGTCCAATCCACATTATTTTCCAGACAGACTGATATGGCCAAAGAGTGTTTTTCTCTCACCAATCTCTGCATTTCGCCTGCTCTCTCTTCGGCAAAGAATCATTTCGGCTGCAAAATTTTTTACGGACTGAAATGTGACCCAGGCTGTACCATGTTTTTGTAAAATTTATAAAAATTTGTTCGTCGAACTTTGACCTTTTCCCCTGAGGGCCCAATCGTTTATTCACTTCTCAAACTCCCCTCAAAAAAACAGAAGAATCAGGGTAATTCCGAGTCAATAAAACCAAAACTATGAACCCGGCCAGGCACAGAATAGACTTGTGTTTTGCGACGGGGACGTGAGGGTTTGATTGCAGGCGGAATTATGATTTTGCGGAATTTGATAAACCCCCAACACAGTTATCGCGACGAGAGATGAAACTTGTGCCCTTCGTCAAACGTATTAAACGTTATAACCGCTCCTTTTTCGTTGAAGTTTTATCATGGTCCAACAGAGCACGCACAGAACACAACTTCAATAATTTTTGTGGGCACTTTTTAAAAATTAATTTTTAGAGGGGAAGAAGGAAGGTTTGTTGCAAAAAAATGTTTGTTATAGAAAGGTCTGAGTTAGTTCTCAGAATTTGCTCAAAATTTGTGTAAAAATGAAGCCTAGGCCACATAGCAAGCCCTAAAATTTCCAGCCCGGGCTTGGCAAGGGCAGCCGAGATATTCAACAGCCTTTGCGGCCGAAAGAGTCAGCGAAATCGCGACTTTCAAGTTGCTTTTCCCCCAGATTATTAGCGGACTACTGAAGCGTGGTAATAAGCAGCTGGATTTTCATAGTAAAAATCTCGTTTTCCGAGAACTAAATATTTTTTTTAACAGGAGAAGAACTCCAAGTGCAACGCTCAGATTTGCATGAAACTTGGCACAAATTTAGAATAATTTTTTCTATGATATATGCGAGAATCCTTGCTTGCGCTTTGCAGAAACAACCGAGATTTTTAGATCGAAACTCGGCCAAAATTAAGGACTTTTTACCGAATTTCGGCACGACAAGTTTCATGTCTATTTCAACAGTAAGGGACAATCTTTCTACAAAAAATCAAATTTTTCCGCACGAAACTGTCAAAGTTATGGCCAAAAATCGTTTTTCTCTCTGACCGCTCTCCACGTTTAGCGTGCTCTCTCGGCGGCAAAAATCGTTCGATATCTCGGCGGCGTCCGCAAAGCGCTAACTAAAACTTTCAGAAATTTGATATTTAGTCCATACCCGACGTGTGTGCAAATTTTCAGAAAATCTGAGCGTCGCACTTGGAGTACCTCCCCTGTAAGTTGAAGAAAGAAAAGTAGAAGCGATCTTCAGATCCTAATGAAAAACGTTGGCTTCAAAGCGAGCATAAAACATTCTTCTTGTTTCGTGACTTTGTTTGGGTTCTAAATAATTTTCTTTGGATTTTCGAAAAGTTCAGAGCTCCCTCGTGGCTTGCCCCAAAAACTACGTAAAACAAACTGTCAATAGCAGGGTTGGTCAGCGGACCCTATTTTTCCGATTTTCGGCCCGCGGCCCGGCCCGTCTAATTACCGGCCCGGCCCGGCCCGTCTGGTCTTTTTCCAGGCCCGGCCCGTGCAGGCCCGTTTATAGAGGGTTCTGCGAACTGCGCCCAAGCTTGGGATCTAAACATAGGCAAAAAAAGGCGTTGATCTAGCTAGTAAAGGATCAATGTGATAGTTTTGTGGTTCTGAAATGGAACTGTAGACTTGTAAACGTTTTAGAACTTGAGAAACAGCAACTATAACAACATCAATTAATTTTTCCCGGCGCGAAAACAATGAATGCCAACGGTTTGGCATTGTAATTTAGACGGGCCGGGCCGGGCCGGAAAAAACCCCAGGCCCGCGGCCCGGCCCGGCCCGTGACGGGCCCGGCCCGTTTGTCAATTTCCATTTTTGAGGCCGGCCGGCTCGTTTGTGCCGGGCCGGGCCAGCCCGGCCCACTGAGCACCCCTGGTCAATAGTAACACAAGCTTTCAAAAAAAAGTTTTAGGTCCTAAAGCAACGCCACCAAAAGATGTCAACTTTGACGAAAAAGACCAAGTTTTTTTGTAATTTTCTACTTGGCCCAAAACGCCGTAAATTATAGTACATAGGTCCTAAAGCAACTGGGTAGAATTTTTTGCTAAAGAAAGATTCTTTTGTATTATAAAAATAATTTTTAAAACATTGTGTTACAGTAATTTCCGCCACTACAACTTAGTCATCAAAATTTCTCAAGCTCTCCAAAACAAAACTCACGCACGCCAAACACAGAGTGCTCCATTGTATTCTGTGGTTTGTAGGGAGAAACAATTTTAGGTTTACTGAGAAGACAAAACTATGAAGGGAAGAAAGTTCGCCAAAAAACAAAGATTAAAAATTTCAAAGCTTTTTGGGTGACCAAAACACTATCAGTTTGTCAGGAAAATAATGAGCACACTGTCGCATTGAAAATCGCATTGCTGAAGGGGAAATGAATTTTGTTGCGGGAAAAATCAAATTTTTGTTGAATTCAGCGGCGCGATTTTGACTGCGACATTGTGCTCATTATTTTCCCGACAAACTGGGAGTGTTTTTCATAAAGTGCGTAGAGTTTTCGTCGCGGGGCAAAATCGGTTTTGCACAGTGCGAAAAACGAAAAAATGGATGGTTTGCTCTTAGTTGTTCATTATTTTCCCGACATACTGAAAAAATGAAAAAAACACCTCAAAAAAGTTTCAAAAATCGAATTCTACGATGTTTTCTACATCATTCAGAAAAAATATTTTTTCGATTTTTTGTAAAAAAAAATGTTTTTTTTCTATTTTTTTTTATTTACAAGGGAAGTACTTGAAGTGTGACGCTCAGATTTCCTTTAAATTTTGCACACACATCGGGTATGGACTATATATCAATTCCTAAAAGTTTTAGCTCGCGCTTTGCGGGCGCCGCCGAGATATTCAACCATCTTTGTGGCCGAGAGAGCACGCTCAACGTGGAGAGCGGTCAGAGAGAAAACCGTTTTTTGGCCATAACTTTGGCAGTTTCGTGCGGAAAAATTTGATTTTTTGTGGAAACATTACACTTTACAGTTGAAATAGGCATGAAACTTTTCGTGCTGAAATTCGGCAAAAAGTCCTAAATTTTCGCCCACTTTCGATCTAAAAATCTCGGTTGTTTCTGCAAAGCGCGAGATAGGATTCTCGCATATATCTTAGAAAAAAATATTCTAAATTTATGCCAAGTTTCATCAAAATCTGAGCGTCACACTTGGAGTACTTCCCCTGTTAGAAAAAATCGAAGAAATTCCAAATTTCATTTTCCTGGTCCCCCCCCCCCTTACCTTAGCGCATCCACACTCCATGAAAGGACACAATTTCTGATGATTCTTATAGCGCACCTCAATCCCATGTTGTCGACATTTCCCACACAACTTCTTGTTGGTGGTGTCCTCCGCCTCCGCCTCCGCATGCGGCGCTCCTTGGAAGATCATGGTCGGCGCGCTAGAGCAAACTAATCGTCAAAAAGTGGGGAATAATCAGCAAACGAGTGGAGAGCAAATTCGCCCACCGGGACCTCCTCTCTACTGTATTTAAACGCGCCCTCCGTGGGGGAACTCCTTCTTCGGCGGGGCGGAGCCACGGGGCCGGCTGATAACACGTCGCCTCAAAATTACAAATATTTTGGTGCGGCCCGCGTTAAAATACAAACCCCGAAGCGTTTAGCAAACAAGAGGAACAGTGGATTAAAAAGACGCAAAAGTGAGTCGAATGGAACAAAGATTTTTTTTGGTTGTTGGGGGAGGAACGATGAGTTTACAAGGGTATTGCTCCAAGTGCGACGCTCAGATTTTTTTTGAATTTTGCACTCACTTAGGGCACAGACTAGATATCAATTCGTGAAAGTTTCAGCTCGCTCTATGCAAACGCCGCTGAGATATTCAACCATCTTGGTGGCCAAGAGAGTACGCGAAGGCCGGAGTGCGCTCAGCGAGAAAAAAAAAGACTTTTTGGCGGTATCTTTGCCAGTACAAAATCGATTTTTTGACAAAAAAATCTCCTCTACGGCAAAAATAAGTAACAAACTTTTCACGATAAAATTCGCAAAAGATTGACGCATTCCTTTTGATGAAACTTGACACAGGCTTAACATAATTTTTTTAAAGCCATATACGTATATCAATTCCATAAACTTTTAGCTCGCTTTTTTCTTAATAATAATCGAGATTTTTAGCCCAAAGGTTGGTAAAAAATTGTTTTTTTTGCGAATTTTGCCATGAAAAATTTCATAGCTATTTCTGCCGTACTGGGTAATCTTCCCACAAAAAATAAATTTTTTCCATGCGAAACTGGCAAAGAAAAGGCCAAAAGGTTTCCTTTGTCTCTGACCACTCTCCACGTTTCGCGTACTCTCTCGATTTTGAATATCTCGGCTGTGCCTGCAAACGGGCGAGCTAAAATTTTCAGAAACATGCTTGGCGTGCGTGCAAAATTAAAAAAAAACCTGAGCCGTGCAATTGAAAGGCTTGCGTTGTGAGTGCCATTAGTCTGTCGGGAAAATAATGAGTTCGTCAAAAAATTAAAAGTTATAAACGCTCCCATTCCGCTGGCGTTTCATCATCGGCTAACAGAGCACGCACGGAACACAGCTTCAATAATTTTTGTGGGCAACTTTTTACCAGTAAAAAAGAGAGGAAGAAAGATCTTTTGTTATGAAAAAATGTTTGCTATGCAAAGGTTTCATTGAATTTTCAAATTCTGCTTTGAATTTGAGTAGATGTTGAGCCTAGGCCACACCGCAAGTCCTGCAAATTTTAGCCAAGCGCTTTGCAAGGGCTGCTTAGATATTGCAGGATCTTTGAGGCCGAGAGAGCATGCGAAATGAGGAGAGCGGTCAGAGAATAATTCTTTTTGCCATGTCTCGGCCATTTTCCGAGGGAAAGATATATAGATTCATTGTTGAAATCTTGCTTTTCCCTTTCGAAGTAATATATAAACCAGTCATGATATAAAAAAGTCACAAAAAATCTCAAATTTTTGACAAAAAATCAGCTTTTTTCGTATAACAGCAAGCTAGAGGTCCCAAAAAAGCCTCAGGAAGTGTCATTCTAATCTTATTCTAAATTTGTCAATATCCGAGCGTGGCACATTGAGCACGCCTACTATTTTTATAAGTATGTCGGGAAAATAATGAGCAGTCGCATCGAGGCTCGCATCGCCGCTGAGAAAACGAATTGTCATCGCGCAAAATCAAATTGCTTTCCACGTCAGTGACGCGGTCGGCGCAGCGACAGAATGCTCACTATTTTCCCGACAGACTGATAAAAAAAGCGAAATTTATGTAACTTCCCTTGAGCCTTGAATAAAAACTTTAACGCGACTCGCTCGAACTTCCACCATCTATGTGATCGCAAAGAGCTACGCGGAATTTGCAAAGCGGGGGATAAATTCGAAGAATTTGCAGGGTTTTTAAGCGGGTTCAATCCGAATTTTCCGAGAAATTTTTATAGCTTCAGGGACGTTCCAGCAAAGCCATTGCTGGAATAAGAGGAAGGACACGGAAAAGGGAGATAAAAATACAAAAAATGTGTGCTTCTGAGAGATCGAAAAGGTTATCAAACGGGTCCAGAATCACTTATGGACAACGTTTGTTGTGTTAGATATTCTATGAATGAAAAGTTTGTAGCAAGGGAGATGCTCAAAGCGCGGACTTTTAATGGATTTTATCGGTCTGTCGGGAAAATAATAAGCACTATGTAGCGGCGAAAATCGCATCGCGGCCGAGAAAATTAATTGTGCCGCGGAAAAGTCAAATTGCTTCCCATCTCAGCGACGTGGTCGGCTCAGCAACCGAGACACGGCCAAAATTTTTTTTGTCAAAAATTTGAGATTTTTTGTGACTTTTATCGTACTGGTTTATACATTACTTCAAAAGGAAAAGGCAAGATTTTCAACAATTTTCAACAATCTATTTTTCCCTCGCAAAAATGGCCAAGACATGGCCAAAAAGAACTTTTTTCTGACCGCTCTCCTCATTCCGCATGCGCTCTCGCCCTCAAAGGTCCCTATCTAAGCTGCCCTTGCAAAGCGCCGGCTAAAATTTTTAGGACTTGCTGTATGGCCTAGGCTCCACATCTACTCAAATTTAGAGCAAAATCTGAGAATTCAATGAAACCTTTTCATAGCAAACATTTTTTCATAACAAAAAATCTTTTTCTTAATAAAAAATCTTAAAAATCCATTTTAACTATTAAAAAATTGCGCACAAAAATTATTGAAGTTGTGTTCTGTGCGTGCTATGTGAGGAGATGATAAAACCTCCGCTCATTATTTTCCCGACCGACTGATAATGGAGCTCCACGTAGCTTTAAACTGGAGTAATCGATATTTTTTATTCATTTTTTTCAATTCCTGCCATAAAAAACTGCAACTTGACTGCTACTAGAGAGGGAAATACTTTTATTGAGAAAGGCAATTTTTCCAGTTACAAAAATAAATAAAATAAAAATAAAATTTTTCCGTGGCGTCGAGGGGTGCGCTCGCAGAGAAGTGCATGTCGCGAGTTCAAAAACTGGAGGCAAAAAACGCGCTGTGCAAATCTGGCGTTTGCACGGTGCAGAAAAAGTCATTGTGCGAGCAACAACCCTAAAAAGACCATTGCTACGTGCAAAAAACAAAAAATTGCACAGTGCAAAGCAAACTTAGTTTTCGCACAGCGCACGTCGCAAAAATCACCCCAGCGACTTTGTGAACGGCCTGCGTCGCGCGACGAAATTGCACAGTGCGTTTCTCTTCCGCACTGTGCCGATTTTTCTGTCATGAAGAGCCACTTTGCGACGCCGACTGCACCGCGCGAAAAAATGCCAAGACTTTTCTGAAATTCTCCAATTAATTTCTGCTCTAACTTGTGACACCCCGTTGTTTTCGCGCGAAAAGATTACGCAGCCGATAGAGCGTTTTGCATTCTATCTTCTTGGCGGATCGGTATTGCGATTTCCTTCATTTGAAGGTAGATTTTTCGTGAATATATTTTGCTTCACGTGTATATCAGTCTGTCGGGAAAATGAAGGCCATTGTCATTTAGTTTTGCTTGCTAAGACCTGGCGTATTTTTTGAAGCGTATACCGGGATATTTGTCGAAATATTACGAAGACATTCGGAGACCTATGAGTGAAAAAACGCGCATTTGGTCATACGACCATAACGGTTGCACGGGCGCAGCTCAGAATTTTTTTTTGGGAAAATTACTACCAACCCGCTTCACAGCTGGGCGCAGCTCGAACACAGCCCGGAAAAAATGAAACGTAGCTTTGGCGAACTCCCCTAACCGCCTTTGCGAGCTGCGCCCGAACTTTTTCAGTGCGCTCCCAATGAACGTATAGCAGTTCAGTGGGGGTATATGGTCCCTTGCATTTGTGGATATATAAAAGCGCAGTGAACTCCGTTTAATTCGAAAATGCGCCGACAATAGAACAAAACATATAGGATGACAGCTGGCGTAACATTCCGCTAACCAAGCGTTTCAAAAGAGCAAACAAATCGGCACACCATATACGCGTACGATTAAACAAATAGTTTGACCGAAAAAGGTCATTGGTTTATGGCCTAAAAAGGGAAGTTCAAGTGTGCTTTCGGAACGTACAGCCAAAGCGTATTGACTCTTATCTGCAGGGGAGTACGCCCAAATGCAACGCTCAGATTTGGATGAAACTTGGAGTAAATTTAGATCGTTTTTTATGCATATGCGAGACTCCTAGCTCGAGCTTTGCAGAGTTACCACTCTCCGTTACTTGCGTGCTCTCTCGGCCACAAAGATGGTTGATAATATCGGCCGTCTCAGAAAAGCGCTTGCCAAAAAAAAATAGTTTTCTCTCTGACTGCTCTCGGTATTTTTCATACTCTCTCGGCGGCAAAGATCGCTCAATATCTCGGCTCTATCTGTAGAGGGCTGGCTAAGACTTTCAGCGATTGATATATGGCCTATGCGTGACATGTGCTCGAAATTTATAGAAAATCTGAGCACCGCTGTTGTAGCACCGCCATCGTAAATAATAGAAAATAGACCATTTCATCCTAGTTTACCGTACGCTGAAACCATTGTGCTCTGTGGAATTTAAACGTCAAATCTTTCGACCCCGCAGTCTTATGATTATGCGGCCCGTGGGCTTTAATGGGTTTGCCTCCGACTCCCCCGCCGCCTTTAATATTAGTTGCCTGTCGTTAAGGGATAGGCTGGAAAAGGAAGAACCTTATCTTAGGCGACGGTAAGATGAATTTAGGAATGACTAATATCAGTTCATCGGGAAAATAACGGCGGATTGTCGCGCCTTTGAATTGCCCATCATCGCTTTGCGACGGCTGCCGTACTCCATAGAGCAGGTTAAAAAATTAAAAAAAAACTAGTATACGCCTTTCAAAAGTGCATAGACTATGCTTGACATATGTACATATGTATATGTAATATCTACCTCAATCTTCTTCATAAATCCCACCACATGCACTGCACAGGCACTCACAACTCCAAGCTATTTTTGGGCAAAATACATGAGAGAATACATATGCTACCGTACGCGGAATCTTGTTTTTTCTCGGCTACGTGACTTTCACTCATCTCCACCTTTTCCAATATTTAATATTCTGAGAATGTAGACTCAGTGCAATTGCGGAAATTACCGTAGTCGGCCGACTACAATTTTACGCAATTAGCCGAAACGCGTGCTACTGTTTTTTTCAATCTTATGGGGTTTACTTCTCCTTTATTTTTAGTAAAATAAAAGTAGATTTATAGAAGGTTATTTGCAGAGCAAGCCGAGAGATGCAGAGATCTTTATGCTCTAGAGAACATGTAAAATGAAGAGTGCGGTCAGAGAGAAATAAACTTTTTTGCCATTTCTTTGCCGGTTTTGTGTGGAAAAAAACTGATTTTTTGCGATAACATTACCCGTTATGGTAGAAATTTTTATGGGACTTTTCGTGCTAAAAATTGTTATAGCTGTGGTATCTTTGCCACTGTTTGAGATCAGAGTCCCAATCAATTCCTAGGCTACTTTTGAATCTCTTTTTTGACTGCCACCTCTATTAGCATTTTCAAAAAGTCTACGGACATTTGCAGCCCGCAGCGACGCCGTTGAAAAACTTGCGTCGCATCAATTTTGCAATTGCACCGTGCAAAGGGCTAAATTAACAAGGTGGCACATAGCAAAAAGTCCATGCACTTTATGAAAGTAAAAAAAAGTAAAATATATGTCTGTAATCATGTATAATATAATGTCGCTCTGATTTTTCCCGTGGTGTAGACAAAGATATTTATTGGACATTTTGTTTCTCATGTTGTAGAAAGCGTGATTCAAAAGCATTTTTACTGGCATTTAAAATGTTAGTAACGCGCTCTAAGAACTAGTTCGTTTTTTCTTCTAAAAAAAGCAAACTTTTGCACAAGACGCCATAGATAACTCCCCGAAAACATACATCTCTCCTTTGTACACAATATGTTTCAAAAAAAGTCAAAATCTATTATTTCAAGGTCATTCTTAGTAACGTATAGCCCAAAAATGTGTTCAAAAACCCCCGTTAAACCTTGCCACACCCGATACATTCATCCTTCGCCAATTGCGAAGGTCTACCATACGCCGGCGGTTAACTGTTTAAACTTGTGACGGGGAAGTTTAATTACTTTTTTCCTCTCCGCGAAACCACAGAAATGTAGTCTAGGGTCGGGGTGGATAATAACCCTGTTATTACGGCTCTTTTCCGTAGTAATTTGGGCCGAAAGGACGGCGGAATACAGCAGAGTTCGGCGATTTTTTGCAGCGCAAATTGAGGCCGTTCAGCGGGAAAACGGCCATAGATCTTTTGTTAGATTTTGTGCCAAGTTAGAATATGGTCGCGTTACGGGCAACCAGTTTGCGGGCAACCGACGTTTACCGGTTTGAATCCCGATTTTTCTACCGTAACCTATGCAGTATGATAGAAATTTTGCAGTGACAACTCCCTCGTACTGGTAAGCACATGGATCTATTGAATTTACCCACCGCTTTCAAAGCCATGAGAGCTTGAAAAAATGATTTCTGAACCTTTAAAAATGCCTGGTTAACCTCACGGAAACTATTCAAACCACTGATACATCTGGAAACTTAATTCGCAACATCCGACTGCCAAATTCATGTTAAAATTGCTTGTTGTAAGCAAATGTTGGCTGGTTTTCAAACATGCCTCCGCAATCTCCGTGGTTCTTCTAGCGGCCACCAAATGGTAGACCGCATTCAATTCCCACAAAGTTTTAGCCCCTCGCTTTTCAGGGGCCGCTGACTGTGAGATCTTCAACAATCTACGGCAAAACACTGATTTTTTTGCATCGGAAAACTCGATCTTCAAATAAAAAATATATCTTGCACTTTTCAGGAAGAGCTGAGATTTTCAGCAAGCTGTGACGGCCGAGAAAGCACGGGAAAGGCGGAGAGACGTCCTAGAAAGAGAACTTTTTTGGCCGTGTCTTTTCCATTATTTGACCATTTTTTCCATTAAAATCGAGTTTATGCGGAGACAGTACCCTCTACAGACAAAATAGGAATGCCAAAATTTGAATTTCATCAAAATCTGAGCGTCGCACGCAAGTAAAAATATTTTCCCTGTAAGCGTTGCACCACTAACATTTCAAATTTAAACTCCCCATGTACCATGTCACAAAAGTGTCTCCTGTCCCCGCAATGTTTTGCACACAGCTTCCGCTACAATCTAAAAAAGATTCGGCCCGCTTTCCGGGCCAGCTCTTCATTTACCGGGTAATTACGAAAGCCCAAACTTTTCAGACGGCTACAGATTGTATGCGGCGACTACTGTAAAGTCCCCTGAAGCATCAAACGTTTTACGTGCCGTTTCGCGTGCCCATCTTCTCGGAGGCATGCCCTACAATTCGACGGTAATAAAGAGCGGATAAATTGTGAAAAGGAGGGAAAACAACCAGAGACAAGTGTTGTTGCAAGGCGTCGGAGTACGGTGGGAAGGCGGGATGGCGGTTACAAGTCAGATCTAGCGTTAAAGAGCTATAGAATTGTAGCTGAAGAGCTGCACGTACGACAACAACATTGTGTTTCTGAGGACGAAAAAAGTTTCGAAAATTTTGTTCGAATTTTTGAGAAAATATGGAAATTAAAAATACAAGAACTTTTTAGAAAACATGAGGCCATGGTTCAAAACATAGGAAGAGAGATTAAAATAGAAGTGGATATTAGTCTGTCAGGGAAATAATAAGTATTTTGTCGTATCAGAAATCGCATCGCCGCAGAGAAAATGATTTGTGTCGCGTCAAAATCAAAGTGTTTTTTACCTCAGCGACACGATTGGCGTGGCGATATTGTGCTCATTATTTTTCCGGCAGGCTGATAGAAGGAATGCTTGTTTTCTGCGAGCCCACAGCCCACCCGTGACATCGCCAAAACAAAGTTTTACGAATTTTGTGGCAACACTAGTACCAGTCTGTCGGCAAAATACTGAACTCCTTGTCGCTTCGCCATTTGCGTCGTTGAAGTAAAAAGAATCTTACTTTTTTCGCCACATATTTTATGTTTGTCGATGTGATTTTCGATACGGCAAAACGCTCATTATTTTCCCGACAGACAAGTATTTTGTAGACCAGGGGCCTGTGTTCTATCGCAGCTCGCGTCTTGGGCGCAGCTAAACCAAGCTGAGACTTAGCTCCGACGAGCTGCGAAACGTTTTTTTCCGAGCTGCGCCCTACCATTTTCAGCTAACTTTCAGCAAACTTTCAGATAGCGCATTGGCCCCAGCCGCTCTGAGAATTTCATGTCGTCTTTTCGCCACAAATCTTGCTGAATATCTGGGATGTGTCTGCAAAGCGCGAGCCAAAACTTTCAGGAATTTATACACGGCGTATCATTGCGGCTAGCCGTCGCAAAGCGATAATGGGCGATTCCAAGGCGCGACTAGTTCACATTATTTTCCCGACAGACGTCCAACGTACGTGCAAAATCTAAAGAAACTCGCCGGGGGCATTTCACTTGGTAGACACAACACATATTCAAACCCAGGAAAACTTCTGTGTCATTTTTTTTACATTGTCACAGCAGTGTATGTATTATAAAACAACAAATATTCGAAAAATTCGTCGTCACGACGCTGTGCCCTAACTGTCATCATAAAAGGGATCATAAAAATGCATTGCGTCATCATTTTCTGGGGAGTTCATAGTTTTAACAGTAGGAGTTTCTTGGAAAGGGGTCGTTTAAACGGAAACTTCATGACTGATTTGTCGCCTTGCTTCGTTACAAGAGAAAGCTGACTGTTAAACATTGTTCGTTGAATGTTCTTTGAGAAGTATTTGTAATTTAGCAGAGTTCATACTACAAAGCTACAGATAGGGGTGATTTTGGATAAGTGTGTATTGGGTATCAGTCTGTCCGGAAAATAATGGGAATTTTTCATTGAAATCTTTTGTTCGTCAAAGGCGAGGCATTTTGCACATCGAATCCCCAGCCGCGGCTAGTCAGCGAAGAGACATGATAGGTGATTCTCATGCTCTAAAAACACACATTATTTTCCCGACACAAAGATGATAAACTGGTCAGTGAATAGGCCGAGTGATAGGTGTCAAAAATCACTGTTTCTGTTCCATTTTAATAACATAAATTCCTCGCTCCTGCACTTTGCAGAAACAACGTTTTACACCCGACAATTGGCGAAAATTTGGTAATTTTTTATGAGTTTATCCATCAAAGGCTTTTCAACGTTCCTCCATGAAAAATTTTACAAAAACGACGACAGAAATATGGCAAAAAGTGTGCTTCTTTTTTCTGCTCTCCGTGTTTTGTGAGCGCTCTCGGCCGCTACGATCGTTGAGTATCTCGGATGTTCCCGCAAAGTTGGAGCTAAAATTCTTAGAAATTGATAAGTGGCCTGTGAAAAAATGGCTTATTCTTTCCTTTCAGTGCTACTGGTATATCGTTAGTCCGTTTGCAAAGCCACTAGAGCCACTTTTGCGACATGCACTGTGAGCAAACAAAGAAGTGGCCTAGCACTGTGCAATAAGTTTTTCGGGCTGTAGCTCGTCCTGACTTTTCTTCCATAGTGTAAACGCCAAAAATACTCCAGCGACTTTGCCAACAGCCTGTGTAAGTAATATTATTAGCAGAAATAAGGTTTTAATTTCCACCAAAATTTTTGTCGCAAATAAATACTGAAGCCAAAATATCGCTGTCATTAAGACCACGTTGATCCTTGCCATCATTTTTGTATGCTTATCACACAGCGCAGTGCCAATTGCCTTCCACCCGAAAAAGCCTTTTAAATGGTCACAAAACCGCTGAAGCAACGAGCCTACAGACGTTGTAAATGGTTGAACTTTTAGCCCAAAAACTGTAGGCTTCTTGTGCTCTTTGTCTGGGCGAGTTTAACAACCGTCTAATTGAATAGTGTTTTCGACGGTAATTGGGAATTTTTTCGTTTTTTAGAGAATTGTAGTTTATGGGAAGAGTTAGATTGTTATGCTTATAAAGCCTCAGGCCAAAATATTGTAATCTAGTGATTGAGGCATCAGAATTTGCATCGTTTCAGCGCTACAAAATATTCGTTTCTGCTCCAAAAACATAACTGAATTACGGTAGATTAGGTATAGATTAGGTCGCAGGGCTTCGGTTAATTTACACTTTGCTTATAACAAGGTTTGAAGAGGGCAGTACGGTAGCTAATAGTGCGAGAAAAGTGTTTACATTCTGTCAGCTGAGAGTGTAAAGTCGATTACAGAGTTTCGAAAATTGAATAAAAGTTTGTAGTGAGTTTAATACGCAATGCGGTTTTGCTATTAAATATATAAGAAAAGTCATCGACACAAACAGAGGTAACAGTTGAGACTGAGATGTAACACTCTTTATTAGAAATAAATAAAAGCGGGTTGGATTTGTTTAAACTACCGTAATACAGTGGGAACCTGATCCAGTGGCAAAAAACGTACCATTTTGCATCCGAGAAGTATCAGAAATGTGGCATAATGCTGCCCTCTCCAAGTAAAAAAACTCCGATTTCAAAAGCGCGCCCGCTGTTTTTGTGAGGCTGATGGCGCGCCCTTCAAAACGATTTTTTTTCACTTGGAGTGGGAAGCATTTTGTCACATTTTCGATTCTTTCTGGATTCAAAATGGTACGTTTTTTGCCACCGGATCAGGTCCACCATTGTAACTGCTTTTGAATTGCCCATTTAACGGACTGGAATACGAAGTATCGAGGAGTTTTTGCTGTCCTCGTCGTAAATAACAACGACTTTTCAATACCCCAAAATATTATGGGGTGTCTGTCATAAGTCTTGCAAATTCTTGGGTTTGAGACACTTCCCTCCTTCATGTTTGGAACCCAACCTGCGCCCTGACACGAAGAGGTCCTGAGCTTTGGCATTGTGTCACAAAATAGAAGAAGGGTGGATTCAGAAGGAGGAGGAAGATCCGTGGAAGAGTAAGAAGCCTGAGCGTGGAACAGGATTTGATACTATAGTTTGATATCTGCGGCCATTGCTTTGGCCATTACATATTGTGATTGGAGGAGAGTTTTGAGGATAAACGGATTTGTGGTTTATTCGGTGATCGTTTGTGTTGATCTTTGGGCGTTTGTCCCCTAGATATCTTTCGGGTAAATACACTGGAATTGGTCGAGTAAGCGGCTAAATTTTCAATTAACCTCTACGGTAGAAATAGGCAATTTTGAAGGCCAAAATTCGCCAAAAAATGACACATTTTTGCCAACCTTACAGTACTCCAAGTGCGACGCTCAGATTTTGATGAAACTTGGCACAAATTTAGAATAATTTTTTCTAAGATATATCCGAGAATCCTAGCTCGCGCTTTGCAGAAACAACCGAGATTTTTAGATCGAAAGTCGGCAAAAGTTTACGACCTTTTGCCGAATTTCGGAACGAAAAGTTTCATGCCTGTTTCTACCGTAAAGGATAATGTTTCTACAAGAAATCAAATTTTTCCGCACGAAACTGCCAAAGTTATGGCCAAAAAGCGTTCTTCTCTCTGACCGCTCTCCACGTTTAGCGTGCTCTGTCGGCGGCAAAAATCGTTCGATATCTCGGCGGCGCCCGCAAAGCGCGAGATAAAACTTTCAGGAATTGATATTTAGTCCATACCCGACATGTGTGCAAAATTTAAAGGAAATCTGAGCGTCGCACTTGGAGTACTTCCCCTGTTAATGTAAAAATATCGGTCGTTTCTGCAGCGGCAAGTATTACAAACTCCTCTTAAAAAAATCGTCTTAAATCTGTGCCAAGACTGATCAAAACCCGAGCGTCGCACTTGGTACCCTTGTCACCGGAACCGCCGCTCCGTAACCCCACCATCCCACGCCAACACAACCTCCTTCTCTACCCGGCAAATGATACCCTCAGAGTGGGAAAGTAAGTGGAGCATCAAGATGCGCGGATTGCGGAGGGGTTCTAAAAATGTCGAGCTTTATCTGGCGCAACTACTTTATTTTATCGGGAAATGACGGGAATTTGCCCTGATTTTTTGGTGGGTTTTGAGAGAGGAATCGGCAAAAGTTCGGGAAATGCCCAGGGCTTTGATTGAGTTGACTTTGCAATAATGATTTCAGATCCAGAAAGTCTCTAAAAATGAAATATCCAATGAAAAATAAGCAAGTTCACAACGAGTAGCACAACTTTTCGATCTCAAGATCCGTCATGTCGACAAGATAAAAGAATTTCTGAGTTGTCTCCCGGAATGCTTGAGATTATACTTTCCGATACGGTGAGTTTTGTCCTTGACACAACGCAGAAGTCAACGTCATCAGAGCTTTTTGAGGGTGTTCGTCGTTTGCAAGGAAAGGATGTTTAATGGCCGCGACAATTTTCTCATCAACAAGATCAACTACAACTGGGCTTGGCCACAACTTTTCGTAGTAGTCCTTCCGGAAAGTCGCCGGACTGATTTTTGGCGCTTTCACCGTGTAAAAATTTCTATTTTACAGGTGCGAGCGACGCCCGAAAAAAACCTGTTGCACCGTGCAAAAAGCAAGAACTTCGGCAGCGCAAAGAAAATTTTTGTTTTTGCACATTGCGTGTCGCCGATTTCAGTCCGATGATTTTCCGGAGGAGCTAGTGTCTTCTCGAATATTTGAGTTTACAGAAAACTGAATAAAATGGTCCCAAAGAAGAGAAACCGGAGCCCCAAAATGTCTTCCAAATTTGCTGAATGGCCAGCAGTTTGGATCGTTTTGACTCCATCACATATTTTAAAATTTCCAAAAAATTTTTGCAATTTTTGTAACTTCAAAAGCTTTTTTGTTGACTTTGGGTTACTACGCTTGCAGCTGAGAGACGAAAACAGCCTACCAATCTGTCGGGGAAATAATGAGCGTAATGTCGCTGCTCCGATCGCCTCGCTGAAGTAAAAAGTTATTTTGCCGCAACACAATTCATTTTCTCGGCAGCGATGCGATTTCCGATGCGACAGAGTGCTCATTATTTTCCCGACAGACTGCTTACAAAGCCTTTTTTTTCATCAGCCGGCAGAGGCCAGAGCAGAGATTGAAAGCTCCGGATAGTCTGGCCCGGCCAGTCTGACCACTTTGTTGCCTTCAGCATGCGTTCAAATGGGATCAATTAGCCTTGCCGGTCCGGTTCTCAGAAATGGGCGCCCTATAGTGGCCCGGACAACCACTGATAATCCAAAGCTTTCATTCCGTCCAACAACTTGGGCGGAAGTCCTCTTGATTAAAGCCTTTTGTCATACCCGATCCAACCGCGCCTCCCTTTAATCTCCCGTTGTCCGCTATGCGGAGGCTTAACCCGAGATGTTGTCGGGGGTACCACTCTTTTCCCAACTGATCCGCCCTGTCGGCGAGATAAGGTTCCCGAATCTCGCCACCGAAGGAGGGGCTTGAGATTATGCTTCCAGATAGTCCCCTCCCTTCCTTCCACCCACTCCCCTCGATCCATGTTCCGCGCTATAAAGCCGATGAAGTTTCCGAAAGCACCCTCCATTCATCGCCTTTCGTTTGCCACCGGTTACAATGCCAGCGGCGGTGCAGAAGATGTGCGGCAAGTGTCGGCAACACGGTGTGATCCAGGCCTACAAACGGCATCAGAACCGATGTCCGTTCATTGAATGCGATTGTGAAAAGGTAAGGAGGAGCGGATTGTAATTGATTTTTGAGCGATTTTTTTTTGAGGAATTTTGAGACATTTTGAAAAAAAAAAATTATTTTTTCCTCGAAAAATTTGAAAAAATCAAAAAAATCTCAAAATTATTTTTTCAACTTTTAACTCATAATTTCCCCATTTCCAGTGCCATCAAGTCGACGACTACCGAAAACGGATCCGCGAGACCGTCAAGCGGCTGAAACGACGAAAAAGCGAGGAGAAGAAAATGGCCCAAGACCAGCTTCAGAACACTCCCTCTACCTCATCACTGCATCCCTCTTCAAACTCGGCTTCATCATCGCCTTCGAGCGCCGTTTCCACCTGCCCCAGTCCCAGCGACGAGGGTTTGTTCTTCAGCGACGGCTTGGTGAATATTGCCTCAACCCAAGAGCCCATAAAATTCATCGCTTGCAAGCCGATCCCGCTGGCCCTGCTGAGCGGCGCAGACGTTGGAATGGTGCAGCCATGCCTGTTGAATGAATGTCTAATTAGTCCGTCGACCATGTTGGAGATGCTACTGCAAAACGCGTTGACGAATCAGTCTTAAAATCGGGTCAATTTTTATTTTTTATTCTGTACATAGCTTTTTAAGAATTGTTGGCAAATAAACTGCAAATTGAGCAAGTGAATCTGCTACTACTCATATTCAACTGCATGCGTGAAATGCTGGGCTTGCAACATTTGCGGGCGATCGATATTTTAAATTTTGACAACTATTCCAGCCATTTATACACCAGGAAACTTAATTCGCAACATCTAACCGACAAATTTATCGTTATATTGTAATTTAATGTTGTAAGCAGAACATACCCGCAGAATCTCCGTGGCTCTCCTAAAGTGAGGGACGGGATCCTGTCGAAAGGCCCTTTTGCATCCCGGAAGGGAACAAAATGTCTCCCAACCCTTCCCTTCTCTAAGCTAAAGAACCCCGATTTGAAGAGCCCGCCTTGAAGGAAAGGGCGCGCTTTTCAAAACGGAGTTTTTTAGCTTAGAGACGGGAAGGGTTTGGAGTCATTTTGGCCCCTTCCGGGATGCAAAAGGAGACGTTTTTTGCCATTGGATCAGGTCCCTTACTGTAGCTGCCCGCTAACTGTTTGCCCGCAAGTGTGGGCCCGCTAACTGCTCTTGAACTCATGATTCAGAAGAAACTTGGTAAATCAAAAGCTGACGTTTGTGTTGCACCTGATATCACACCTCGCGCCGCGATTCGGCAAAAAGTGTCAAATTTGCGCCGATTTTCGATTTAAAATCTCGGTCTTTCCTGCAAAGCGCAAGCTAGGATTCTCACATACATTTTAGAAAAAAAATTTTCAAATTTGCGCCAAGTTTCATCAAAAACTGAGCGTCTCACTTGCAATAATTTGCTTGTTAAAAAGATTGTTGTAACCTCCCTGTTACAACGAATCAAACTTTTTCTTAAGTTTTGGCAACAACCACATAGTGCAATATAAACTTTGTCGATCTGTCTAGTCAACTGTCAATTTTAAGCACTGCTTTAGGTTCTACATCAAAGTTAAAATTTCGATACCAAGTCTCGTTCGAGGCAAATGGATTTGTGAGTCTTATCGAAAGTGTAATCGCAGAGCTTTCAATCTCTCGCATAACTGCATCTAAAGGAAATCGGGGTGAAATTACGTGGAATGCCAGCTTTCCATGTTACTTAATTATTTTCGACGTCGCAGAAACATTTTCCGCACTTTATGAAAAATTTGGTTGACATGGAGGTTTAATTTCATGATATCGTTGATCATTTTTGAAAGAATTTTTCGTTGGGAAAACTCGGCTTGAAGATCCTGGTACACAATTGAGTACTAGTCCTCTATTTGTACCTGCATCCTGAAGCTCCTCCAAAGGTTTGTCCCACTTACGGTGGCCGCCCTGTTCCAATAGCAAAAAACGTATCGCTTTTCATCCGGGAAGCTTCAAGAATGTTGCAAAATACCTCCATCTATTTACAACTAAAAAAAATCCGTTTTGAAGGGCGCCCCTTCCCTCACAAAAAGATCGGGCGCGCTTTTGAAATCGGAGTTTTTTCACTTGCAGATTAGGTATTTTGCTACATTTTTTAATACCTCCTGGATGCAAAATGGTACGTTTCTTGCCACTGTATCAGGTGTATGTATAGACCATTCAAATCCGGCCGAAAAATTGCCGCACCCTGTAATAAAAGGGATCTTTTCCAAAGTCAAATGAGCTTCCTGATTTCAACGGCTGTCCATCCATTATGGAAAAAATAGAAAATTTAGCAAGAGCTAACGGTGACCTTGATCCGAAATGTAAGCAAAAGTAATTTTATGAAACGTGAGGTATCATAAAAGCGTCGCGCTTCGAGCACATACCACGCGAGGCTAGGCTCTTCGACACACGTCAAGAAAGGTACAGTGGGGGACCTGATCCAGTGGCAAAAAGCGTACCATTTTGCATCCGGTAAGCGTCAAGCGCGCCCGCTCTTTTTGTGAGGGAAAGGGCGCGCCCTTCAAACCGATGTTTTTTCACTTGGAGAGGGAAGTATTTTGCCGCATTTTTGATGCTTTCCGAATGCAAAATGGTCCGTTTTTTCACACTGTATCAGGTCTCCCGCTGTATTTTCCCTCAGTGTGTTCAAGTTTGCGGTTCGGCACGAAAATTTTCGATCAACCTTTTCTTTTCCTACCGAAACTTGACTACATCCGATACTAGTCCGAAATTCGTGTCCTTGTTAGAGTGGTTTTCGTGGCATGCACTGTCCGAAAACAAACGTTTTTTACCTGCAATTTGTCGCTTTTTGCACCGTGCAATAGGCTTTTTTGGGCTGCTGCACCCTCATTTTTTCTGCACAGTACAAATGCCAAAAATTACTCCGGCGACTTCACAAACGGGCCGGTATTAATTCCTGAATAAATTCCTGAATAATTGTTTCGTACACAAAGTCACAAACTTTTCATGAATTACCGAAGATCTTGCGACCTCGAAAAAATTTCCACATCATTTCACCCAGATTTTCTTTGTGAGAATGATTGAAAGCTCTTAGATTACAGTTTCGATAAGACTCACAAATCCAAAATTTACTTGCCTCGAGCTGGGCAACGGTGCTTGAAATTTGATTTAGCACCTAAAACAGTCCATAAAAATGACAGCGGATCGGCAAATTTTATATTGCACTTGAAGTTTGTTGCTATGAGTTATGCGAAAGATTGGAACCGCACGAATTGCACTCTGTGCGATATAATCTCGCCTCCGCCGGCTTCTCTGTTGCTTCCTGCTCACAAAAATCGAGGGCATGACGAGGGTAGTCGACACCTTGTAGCCTTAATGTTGAATTTATCAAGACGGCACCAGTTCCTAACGGGGTCGCTACGACTTCTCGGGCCAGCAACAGTTCGGGGCAACCATTTTATCGATCGATGGAACTGGTTGACGAGCAGGCGGAAACTGCACTCAAAGGCAGTAATAAAGCCCAATTTAAAGAGGGATTTACTGATGAGGTACAATTGGCAGTTTCATAAAGTTCCTGGGGCCTGTCCCACAAAGAAAGCGCAGTGCGATTCACGAATTGTAAAATCATGAAAAAGAGAGAGGGAGAGAGAGAGAGGTGAGATAAGAAAGTGGTCCCTCTCGGAAATCCGCTGTACGGTTTTTTTGTGCTAAATACCGGCAAATTTTTTACTTTATTTGCCGTAACTTCTTGAAATGACATCCGATTTACATGACTTTAAAAACCCATGAACAGAAAGGTAACTTTTTGAAAGACACACAGCCTCAAGAAAGTGTAAATTTTGTTACCGAAAAAACAGCATAAATGGAGGCATCATCGGCGTCAAAAATAGGTCTTGCACAGTGCTGGCGGCTTTTTTGTACTGTGTAATGAACAAAATTTTCGGCAATTTCCCCAGTCGCCGCATCGCGCAAACATTCGGTGCCGCTTATTTCCGGGGTTGCGATTTTGATGCGGCGGGGAGGGCGGTTCGCTTTCGGCCAGACGGATTCTAGTCACACAAAACGGAAAAAAAATCTACGCACTGAAACGGCGTACAGCTATTATAGTAGCGCCATAAAGTCTATACAATTTATTAGGCGGCGTCGCGGGGTGCGTACGCAAGTAAGTGAATGTCGCTAGTGCAAAAAAGGAAGTCGCAGCGGCGAGGGTGCAAAAACGCACTGTGGAAGTCCTGCGGACTTTATGACGTGACTAGTAGTCCCAAAGTAAATGAGGGTGGTAAAATTTCCGCCTTGCCTCTACCAAAGAGCACAGCATTGCCATAAAGGCGTCAATTTTGTTGCGCGGAAGAGGCAGAAGCCTCCAACTCTAACGTGTTTTTTGTTGACAATTCTCAGCGCGACCTAGTTCTTGGCCCTCCCGAAGAAAACCGTTTGGAGGCCAGTATGCTTTGTGCCAGATAAGAATCGCAGAAAACAAAATGCTTTTCACGTGTTTAGCCCCGCGGGGAAGGTTGGGAGCAACGTTGCAGCAAACCGTATACCCCTTGACCTCGTGCATTCCATCCGAACCGCTGATTAAATCAGCCGCAGCAGCGTTCACAGGCATAACTTGCGCAGCTGGGACCGTTCGAGAAATGGCCTTGGGAATGGCGAAAAGTCAAAAGTTGTTGCGATTTTCGGAAAAAAAGGTTGTTTGTATTACAAGGGAAATACCCCGCGTACTATTTCCCTATAATTTTGCACAAATTTCAAGCATAAGCCATGTGAAAATTCCTGCAAAGTTCGAAATCGCGCTTGGCAGGCACCGCCGATATATTCAATGATTTTTGCGGCCGAGAGAGCACGCGAAACGCGGAGAGCGGAGGAGGAAAGAAACACTTTTTGGCTCTATACCCCTTCCAGTTTTCTACGAAAAAAGTCTATTTTGAGCTAGGATTCTCGCATATATTTTAGGAAAAATTATTCTCGATCTACCCGCAGGCTATTGCCATCGACACCTTCACAGGTGGCCATAACCGACCCAAGCGGTTCCAAACTTCTTGTGGCCCAGGGTACAACGCCTATGCGCCCTCCGACCTTGATAAATATTGCTTACTGACGAAGGTTATGCTAGCTGGGAATGCTATGCATGACGAAGCGCACCGTTTGATTGTATCTTATCGGGTTTTGACAGGTATTTGCAGGGATTTGACGCTTCAGTCGGGTAACGGACTAAAGCTCAACGTTCAGCTTGCCACCACCTTTCGCCTTGAAGAAATCGGACTCTTTGGTCCGATTCCTTTGGTCTCCTTGCTCTTTGATGGGTTTTTTTCGGCAGATGAATATCATGTTGTTGCACTTTGCTTTTTGACTCCTGCCATCAAAGAGAAAGTAGGTGAGCAACGAAGAAAATGGCACAAATTCTTGAAATTCTGGTGGATGCAGAAGCCAGCTGCCGCACACATCAATCCAGCTGACTTTCTGAACCGTTTTCGTCCATACACCATCGATTCAGTTGAATTTATTTTACTAATCACATGTAAAAATCATGGAGTGAATACTTTGTATTGTCCAATCAATGAAACATCCTTCCGTCGCTGGTTATCGTGCTTTGGTCCTTCTTATACTGGGGCATTCTGTGTGTAGGAGGTGTCCATTACAACAGAATCACTACCAGAACAGTGCATATCCCAAGACTAGCTCCACCTTTTCCTTTTTCCAACCATTTCTCAAACTGCTCCAATTTCCCCTCACTTCGAATTGATCAACATTGACTTTACAAAAATACAATTGATGGCTACTGTCCCAGGCAGGCCCTTTGTGCCCGCAACTGCATATATGGACAGGAAAAACCGACCGCTCTCCGAGGAGAAAAAATTGGAATCCACGCACCATCGGTTGACCAAAAGATTTTACAGTAGGTGACGTGATCCAGTGACAAAAAAAATACCATTTTGCATGGGGAAGTATCAAAAATGTGGCAAAATGCTTCCCTCTTCATTGTGAAGGGCGCGTCCTTTCCCTCACAAAAAGAGCGGACGCGCTTTTGAAATCTGAGTTTTTTTACTTGGAGAGGGAGGTATCTTGCAATATTTTTTCATGCTTCCTGGATGCAAAATGGTACTTTTGTGCCACTGGATCAGGTCACCCACTGCACGCCAAATTGGAAATAGAGATTTCGAGCTGCGCCCAATATTTCTTGATTTTTTTGATGGAATGAATATACATAGTGTTAGATAGTATTGTAACTCTGAGATTTGGAACAATTTCGGGATGTATATTATCTTTAAAATTACGTTGCACAATTTGCCATTTTCAGCGACTTTTATTCATCCTTGGACAGGATTTATGAATGGGCAACAGTTGATGTCCATGGTCAAGATGATTTCACGAAGGCTTGTATTGAACGGGACATTCTTCTGCTGTAAAACGCGTGGAGACACAGTGGTCTTCGTGCGATAACGAAGTTGCACCTCCTTGAAGCCCACGTTGCCGACTTCGTCACATCCCATGGTTTGTGGGGGCTCTACGGAGAACAAGGCCTGGAAAGCTTGCACAACGTTGGCAACGCCGCCTCAGCTCGATGTTTCGGAAAGAGTTCCGACGTGAAGGCCAAGTTCTTCTTCAAATCCCAATTTTTTTCGATGCTTTCCCGGCGTTTTCAAACATAAATTGTTTTTTATTCGAATTTTGGAATCATTTTTCGTTTTTATTTGTAGAGTTTCATTTCCTGACCAGAAAGCAAGGTTTTGTCCCTGCTAGCCAAGCAAAGACAGCCAAACTCTTTGCTTGGCTTTTCTCCATAATTATTGGTGACAAAACGCCACATTGATTAAATTTTAGGAAGGAAACAGCCTACAAATACGCTGGATTTACGGGCGAGGTTGAAAAACCCCTTTGGGTATTTTCCCAAATGTTTATCGCAAGACAACAATCTTTTGTAGGAAAATCATACTCGTTGCTTCGGGAAAACAAACTTCGCATTTGGGGCTCCCAAAAGAGGATAAGAGAGAGAGAGAGAGAGTTTAATTAAATTAAGAGTCAACCTCGAAACATGAACGCTGTCACTGCATAAACGACAGGATGTAACGGATGTTCTAACTCAACAAGCCATGTTTGCCTCCAGGGTTGCTATCAACTTTGAGATCTCGCGATTATATTTTAACGCGCCCTTCCACATCTCGTTCGGAGATTTACGGGCCCATCCTCCAGGTGATTCCGGGGTCCGCTTGCTCCACAGTGGAGCCGGGACCCCACCGCACCTCGGGCTGGGTCCCGTCACGACACCGAGTCCATCGTTGGAAAGCCAAGGAACGTGGGAGAAAGGAGTTCAGTGCCTGAACCTGGGGAGCCGCGGAGCGGTTGGTGGAATTTGAACATAGGCGGATTGACAGTCGGCTGGCAGGATAATTTCCGCCAGTTGAAGGTCTTATCGTTCATACATACATATTATTACATTGTATTTAGATACTTGAATGGATAAACTTGTATCGACGGACTTCGTTGAATTATTGGTTTCTATTGGGTAGTTTCCGTGGGATATCTGAATGGTTTTTGGCCTCGATTGAAGTTCTATCAGAGAATATTGATGGTTTTTCGAACAATTGTGAACTCATAACGTCCCAACAGAATGTCTTTCTTGATTCAGGGCGAAAATCTCGGCTGCCTGCAAGTGGGCGCCCGTCATTTGTCGGCTGAGTTCGTGAGGTCCGTTTTTTGACGGGCCCGAAGCCATGTCTAGTCACCTTCAAAACGTTGCTGAAACTGCGCAGGATCACAGCTCAAGCCGGTTGCCAACACAGCGATTGTTTATTACTGTGATGACAGAGTCTTTGGTTAAAAAACTTGTGAAGATAGAGCCAGAAAAACAGCCACTAATCGCACAGACTTCTACGTTTCGCCGCCTCACGACGCCTTCGATTTCCAATGTTTGCCTCAAGTCTTCCCATTTGCGAATTCAACTTGAATCAAAATTAAGATGAAAAGCCGGTTCCGCATGCAGTTTTCCCCGGCGCTTTCATGAGTTTCAGGAAAGTCATGTTGATATCTGCGAATAGAGATTTAATCGAGAATAATTCAGCAGCCATTTCTTTGGGAAAAGCCTTAAAGTTATTTAGTTTGTCAGTTATGTCGTACACATCTAAGCTTGCCCGACATTATGCGAGGTTATGTAAGTATAGTAATTATTCGGCTTATTTTCACGAATTTGGAATTTTTTTCAGTCTGTCGGAAAAATAATGAGCACAATGTCGCTGCGCCCATCGCTAGGAGGACAGCAATTTGATTTTGCTGCGACAAAATTAATTTTCTCGGTGGCAACGCCATTTTTGATGCGACAAAGTGCTCACTATTTTCCCGACAGGCCAATAACACCAGCAAGTCAAGGCTTCCAAGAGCGACGCTCAGATTTTTCTACAATTTAGCGCACATCTTGGGCATAGACCACATCTTAATTCCTGAGATTTTTAGCTGGCGCTTTGCAGCCGCAGCTAAGATATTGAACGATTTTTGCGGCCGAGAGAGTACGGGAAATGTGGAGAGCGGAGAGCTGAGAGAGAAAAACACTTTTAGGCTATATCCTTGCTAGTTTTGTGCGGAAAAAATTGAGTTTTTGTGGAAACATTACCTTCCAGGGAAGAAATAAGCTTGGAACTTTTTATGCTAAAATTCGCAAAAAAATCACATTTTTTCAACCTTTCGACCTAATGTAAAAATCTCGGTCGTTTCAGTAAGGCATAAGCTAGGAGCCTCGCATATATCCTTTAAAAAATTATTCTAAATTTGTATCAAGTTTCATCAAAATCTGTGCGTCGCACTTGGTGTACTTCCTCTGTAAACCTGCCGTTTCAGCCTTGAAAAAGTTTGGATTTATAAGCCTGACTTTCTTGCTGCCAGCGTCTTTCTTCTTCTACGCATTTCTGACAGGCGATGGCTACAATTACACTTACATTCAACTGCCCAGAATCGATTATAACAACAGTTTTGAGCTGCCGATTGACCGCCGATACAGCAGTCGACAGATAATCTTGGTTACTCCAACGTTTGCGCGGAGCGATCGACCAGCGGACATTTTGGCGTGGGTTTTGAGCAATTTTACTCTTTTGAGTTCATGTAGAGATTGCTGATGATGAAAGGAAGGTGTCTTTTAGGGAAAGTACTTCAAGTGTGACGCTCAGATTTTGCTGTAATTTGACGCAAATTTCCACTGGTTTTTTCTTGAGACATATACGAAGTAGACTCCCAACTCGCACCTTGCAGAAACTAGCGAGATTTTTACATCAAGCGTCGGCAAAAAACATGACAATGTTTTTAGAATTTTGGCTCGAAAAGTTTTATGACTATTTCTACTATAGATATTGTGTCCAATTACTTGCCCGGAACTGAAAAGACACCAAAAAGTGTTTTTCTCTCCCAACGCTCTCAATATTTTTCACATTCTCTCAGCTGCAAAGATCCTTGAATATCTCGGCTGCCCTTGCAAAGCGGAAGCTAGGACTCTTTTAGTGAATAGAGTACAGTGGAGTACCTGATCCAGTGGCAAAAAACGTACCATTTTGCATCCAGGAAGTATCAAAAAATGTGGCAATGTACCCCCTTCTCCAGTGAAAAAAACTCAGATTTCAAAAACGCGTCCGCTCTTTCTGTGAGGAAAAAGGGCGCCCTTTAAAACGAAGTTTTTTCACTTGGAGATGGAAGCATTTTGCCACGTTTTTCGAGGCAAAATAGTACGTTTTTTGTCACTGGATCAAGTCGCCCACTGTATACATGAGAAATGTATTGCGTTAAGAAATGAGCGTCACTCTCGTCAGTCCGCCCTTTGCTAACGAGGTCATTCAGATTGCAAATCCGACCGGTATATTCTCAGTCTCCATAGTCGAAAACGGTTAAGTTTAATACAATTTTGATGTCCAAGCCCTGGTTTGATTTCGAGAAAACCGACTTTAATCTTCGCCCTCAAAAATCACAATAGTCCTACTATTTATTTTTATCCGCAAGAAGCCTCAATCATTTGTTTTTAGTACCGCGTATGCACTGATGAGTGTGCCCAACCATTTCTGGCTTCTCATCGAGGACAACAACACAACCGCTGCGGTCGTGCGCAAAGCCCTCGAGGACAAGCCCATCAAGTACGCGTATATTGCGCATCCCAACGACGGACTGCCGTGTAAGCCTTGTTGTTAGACAATCAAGTTTTTTACGTGTTTAGGCAATGGTTGGTCGCAATACAACCGCGCCTTCGACTACATCCGACAAAACAGAGACCGCTTTGACCCGAATGCCGTAGTGTATTTGGGCAACGACAATGACGCATATGGGCTTGACCTCTTCGAGCAGTACGTTCGGCCGGTGAAGAGAATCGGTGTGTGGCCTGTGGGTGAGCAATTCGACTCTCTTTTTCTTCTTTTATTGAATGAATCTGGAGGGCGGGCGCACACTTGCGGGCAACCACTTTGCGGGCAACCAGTTTGCGGGCAAATTTTTTGCGGGCAGCCACTTTGCGGGCAGCCGACATTTGCGGCCAGCACCGGCATTTGCGGGCAGCCTCGAACATTTGCGGGCAGGGTCGACAGTTGCGGGCAGCCTGGAAGATTTGCGGGCAGCCGACATTTGCGGGCAACCGAGACCTGATTGTGAGGGTAACAGGGTGGACGTGGAAAAATTACTATGATATTTTGGAAATTTGCCGACATTTGCGGGCAGCCGACATTTGCGGGCAACCGGCACTTGATGATAACAAGGTAGAGGTGAAAAAATTTCTTCGATATTTTGGAAGTTTTCCGACATTTGCGGGCAGGCAATACTTGCGGGAAGCCGACATTTGCGGGCAACGGTTCCAAAAGTTCCTATACAGCATGTGTGATTGTTTTTTCCTGTTGCCCGCAAATGTCGGCTGCCCGCAAGTGTCGGCTGCCCGCAAATGTCGGCAAATTTCCAAAATATCGCAGTAATATTTCCACCTCCACCCTGTTACCCTCAGGTGCCGGTTGCCCGCAAATGTCGGCTGCCCGCAAGTGTCGGTTGCCCGCAAGTGTCCCAGGCTGCCCGCAAGTGTCTCAGCTGCCCGCAAATGTTTCAGCTGCCCGCAAATGTGACCCCCAAATTTTGCCCGCAAAGTGGTTGCCCGCAAAAAATTTGCCCGCAAACTGGTTGCCCGCAAAGTGGTTGCCCGCAAGTGTCGCGACGCCATCTGGAGGATTAATGAAAAGATATTCTTTTTTTAGGGATAACCAATTATCTCCTGCAATTACCCAGAGTTAGCAACGGAAATGTGGTGGGATTTGCGAAGACGTTGAAGGCTGCCAACCATCTTGGCGTCTATTTTGGGGGATTCGCTTTCCACATCAGCTATTTGCTGTATAACAAGTAAGTCGTGGGTGCATATATTGCTGATGACAGCATTATATCTGATGATATATGCAAGATACTTTGACGGGGACCTTGAAAAATGATTCAGATTGGGTTTTTGAATAAAGAAAGGGTCAAAATGTAGAGGCTTATTTTCTAGGCCGTCCGTAAACCCTCTGAGACAATTTCTCGGCTTTTCAAGATTTCACTATGCAAAAAAAAGTCATGGTTTGAGTGACAACCCAAAGAAGCCTATTCCACGGTGTAAAAAGCGAGAATTGCACAGTGCACAGCGGACTTCTGTTTTCTCACAGCGTATGTCGCCGAAATCACTCCGGCGACTTTGCGAGCCGACTATGTACAGTGCGGGACCTGATCCAGTGGCAAAAAACGTACCATTTTGCATCCGGGAAGGATCAAAAATGTCGCAAAATGCTTCCTTCTCCATATGAAAAATACTTCGTTTTGAAGGGCGCGCCTTTTCCCTCACAAAAAGAGCGGGCGCGCTTTTAAAATCGGAGTTTCTTTCACTTGTAGAAGGAAGCATTTTGCCACATTTTTGATACTTCCCGGATGCAAAATGGTACGTTTTTTGCCACTGGATCAGGCCTCCCACTGTAAATATTGTCAAAGCGCGGCCCCAAGGTTCCACTGAACGAGGAAATGTGCCGTTTATGAAGACCCAGGCTTTATGTCCCCGGATTGCACCTAATCTTCAATTTTGAGTTCCTTAAGCCGTAACATTTACGTTAATGAATCACTTTCTGAATGAAATTTGCTAAAAATAGTATGGATAAGGGGAATCCCAAATTTAGGAAATTAAAGAGCAAGTATAATATAGCGTTGTGATGTTGTGAGCTTAGAAATCTTATTTTTTCTTGGAAGAAATGAGATGATATTAGTCTGTCGGGAAAATAATGAACGCAAGCAACGGCGACGTTCAAAAACCAGCCCGAACTTTCGATCGATTTTTCTCATCGGCCGGGCTTACTCCGCAGCTGAAAAATGGTTCTTTTTACTAAAATTGGCCTGCTCTGTCCACCTGAACTAGTCATTTTCCCCAACGCTGGGAGAATTTCAGACCATTCCTCTTTACGCCAAAAAGCTTTGAGGACCTTCCACATCCGCTATCACAAAGAATAGGTCATCTAAAACACCCCCACTTTCAGTGTAAAGCTCACAACGGACTGCGCGGGCCTCTATGGGGAAGAATGCTTACTAAAGCAGCTAAAAATCTCAATGGAGGATTACGAACCGTACGGCATAAGCGCCACCAAGCAAAACGTCCAAATGTGGAGAAGAACAACGCCGACCATGTTCAACCGAAACTTTCCCAAATTCGGATACCTCACCGACACCGTACCGGCGTACGAACCGATTCGACATGAGATGTGCGAAAGGTTCCGGAGCATCTACAAGATGACCAAAAGCGAAGCCAAGGAGGCAGCAGCAATGATAAACCAAACCTGGGACCCGGCGGTGCGAATCCCGCCGCCTGAGCCGGTTTGGGATATTTATTATATCTCGGGGATGCGTTGAGGTTGTAATATATTTGTTAGTTGAAAAAATAAAAAAATCTGAATATTAAAGTTGCATAACAACAAAATTTTAAAAAATGTGATAAGATTGAGTTGGGATGACGAAAAACCAACTTGAAGGGGAAGTATCCCAAGTGCGACGCTCAAGTTTTGATAAAACATGGCACAAATTTAGAATGACCTTTTGTATGGCATATGCGAAAATCCTAGTGCGCGCTGCGCAGAAACAACCAAGATTTTCAGGTGGAAATGGGGAAAATATAAAGTTTTTTTTTGCAAATTTTGTCATGAAAAGTTTCATGCCTATTTCTACTGTAGATGGTAGTGTTTCCGCAAAAAATCAAGCTTTTCCGCACGAAACCGACAGAGATATGGCCTAACAGTGTTTTGTCCTCTCTGACCGTTCTCCGACTTCCGCGTACTCTCTCGGCCGCAAATATTGTTCCATATCCCAGCGATGCCTATAGGGCGCGAGCTAAAACTTTCAGGAATTCATGTTTGGTCTATGCCGGACATGTGTGCAAAATTATTCATAACTTGCAACAATTTACCAACAAATTTGTATAGTAATATGAATTTTGCATAAATCATTTTCACACAAAAATTTGCGTATTTCAAAAACCCCCAAAATGAATAAATATCCAATTTATTAACAGTTCAACAATCAACATGGCGTTTAAATTATTGCGTGGTATGGTATTTGCCCGTATAAAAAATTTTGAGATCTTGGTACTTACAAGTGATATGTGAGATCAGCAAGAGATACAGAGACACGGAGAGATCGTTGCAAAATTATGGCGGGATATTCGTATATACAGAGTTGATACATATACAATTTGAGAGTATTTGGAACAAGATGACTCAAAAAAAGATGCCCTGAGGGCATGTTGTAAATGTGGGTTGAAACCTAAAGTTTCTTAGACCAAAACCCGGTCCGGAATGAGTTCGTTGAGCGCGTTGCAGCTGGAGTTACGTGCCAGCGTTGGGATGGGGGTTGTGGCGCGATACGAAATGGTACTGGAGCGTTCGCGGATCAGATGCTGCGATTCTTCGAGACGTTGTCGGAAGCTGATACTGAGCTGTCTGGAGCTGTTGGTCTTCGAGAGAACGGAGCGATCGTAGACGAATGTGGTCAGGTAGAAGGACTTGAATGCGAACTGAAAATTAGGGGAGATTAAAATATGCAAATTTAAAGTTGGTATGCAAATTTGAATATGCAAATTTTTTGAAATAAAATTTGAATGAAATTAGGCATTTCGACAAAAAATTATTTGAAAATTTGAATATGCAAATTTAAAATTTTCATAATTTGAATATGCATATATATGCAAATTTTTTTGACGTAAAATTTGGCCGGGATTATTTATTTTCAATAAAAAATTATTTCGAAATTTAGAAATGCAAATTAAAAATTAAAAAATTTTTAATATGCAAATTATTTTAATTATCGTGATTATCCAAATGCAAGTCAAAATTTCATAAAAAACCCCGACAAGGGATCCGAGACCGTTTCCGACCCCCAAAAGCATATTTTAACACAGGATTAACGGGCCCGTTAACAAGATTAGACGCCGAATTCGACATGCTAATCGAGACTAGACGGCTTTCAAAATTCTTCCGAAAATTTTAATTGCCCAATGACACATTCAGCTCATCTTGGCTCGTAAATCTCACCTGTGCAAAGTACAGGGCCTTGGTGAGGACGGCAAGGGCGGCGGGGAAGACGGCGGGCTGAACGAACGGAAGGCCGGCCGCAATCCCGAAGCGGAGGAAGTTTTCGGGGAAGTTGAGTAGGATACAGGAGCCGGTGATGACCAAGAATCGGTGTAGCGACTTCCTCTGAAAACACAGACAATTAGTTTTGGCGAAAAAACTGGGGGTAATCGGAAAGTGGACGGGACAAATTGGCCAAAAGCCAAAGACTTTTGGGCGAAAAATCTCGAATATTTTGGGTGAAAAATCCCGAATTTTTGTAAACGGCATGCTATGTGGAAGGCATAACACTTACACTCATTTCACGTACCTTCTCCGCCGCCGGCCGATTGATGACGATCTGCAGCATGGGGTCGGCCAATCGCGACTGAATCCGACAGCACAACACGCTCAGGTCCATGTACAACACCAGAATGGTGGGTGTGAAGAAGCTCAGGAACACATCGGCCATTCGATGGGTTCTGGCGGTCGCCGTGTAGTCCTGGTAGCACATCTGCGACTTGGGGTCGTAATGGACGGTGGCCATCAGAAAGGAGTTGAAAAACGAGACCAGCATGAACGTCACGCCCATCACCATGCATGGCAATCGCCATAATGTAGTATATTGCAAAGGACGACGAGTGGCGAGGAATCTGAGCGCCGACATCAGCCACCAACACCACATGGACTGCGTGTAGGCGGTGTGCGCCACAAACGAAATCAGCGGACAGAGAATCTTCATCATGCTGGTGGGAATGATGGCCGACATGTTGGCGGTGGTAAAGTGGGCCATCAGAGAGCCCAAAGAGATGAGATCCGCCACGGACATGACGAACAGACAGATGCCGATCCCATTCCGATACTGTAACGGAAATTATTACATTATATTTTCTATAAAAAGAAATGATTTTACATTTTTCTTTTATTTTTTTGCCATTGTCTTATATTTAGCCTCATTTATTATGCCAATTGCATTAATAGCCCTTTTCGGCGATCCCACCAACTTTTCTGCATAACAAGTATCTTACACCAGGAAGTTTTTCGCACCCAAAATCCACTCGAACATCATCCCATGGCCCCGAAAAGACTCTCAATCCACATTTTTCTCGGCTAATCCGCGCGTATCCACGGTAATACTTTTATTTTGCGGCACACGTGCTGCGGAGATGGTAGGGGATTTGGTGTGGATTTGGGGATGTAAACAAGTCGTACACAAAGAAACTCGGAGAGTTTTTTTGGATTTTTTGTTGATGTAAATATATTTTTGAGAGAAATAAAAAAAAATGAAAAAAATTTGGCATTGTCAAAAAGTAAAAAATAAAAAAAATTTTTTTTTTGAATTTTAGTATGCAAAATAATAAAATTAATAAAAATTATACAAATTTTTATTAATTTTATGCAAAAATTCTTAATTCCCTTTGTAAACCAAAAAAATCAAAAAAAATTTTTTTTTGATATCTTATAATTTTTTCAATTTTAGCCAAACTTTCAAGCCCTAAAATACCGTCTGACGTCCGAAAATCTCTTTGAACTTGCCCCCTAAATTTAGATGAGATCTCCTCCGGACCATAAGCCAATTAATCCGTAGAGGTTAACGCACACCAAACAATTAACGTTTCCAAATTCGACTCCTTTCTTCCATTAATCTTGCAAAAGTTTGTGGCATTTTCCTAATGTGCAGAAAAACGAGAGATTTATTTTGAATTTATGGATTCCAGTATCAATAGCCTAAGGCATCAGAGGTCAAAATTTGGGAGAATAAAAAAATTTTTTTTTTTGATTTTTTTTATTTGTAGTGTGAAAAAATTTGTGTAATTTTTTGAATTATTCAAAAAAATTCTTATTAAAAGTATCGCTAATATAATTTAAGGGTTATAAAAAGAACTGCTTTGTATCTCATTAGTAATTATAAGTCCAATTCTTGCACAAAATGATGACATGAAGTAAAGTGCAAAGAATTTTCGCAACTTGTGTTTTGAAGAAAAAAAGTCCTGAAATTTGTTTACGAAAAGTTTTGAAACCCCCTATAATTTTATTTTTTTTATTTCCCTACAATTTTTAATTGTATTTTTGACGTAGTAGAAGCCTTTACGTGAAGATTATTGTTTTTTTCAAGCAGTTGGAAGGGGCGATTTTCTCAAAATTTATGACAAATGTAATGGCAAAAAAAATTTGTTTTGGCAAAAAATTTTTGATGACTAAAAAAATTTTATGACCTCTAAAAAACTTACTTGTTCCGGATTCCGATTATACAGTCTGCGCATTCTGTAGATGACGAACACATTCATTGCGGTCCCAACTAGTGTGATCATGAACGCATGTATAAGGTAGATGCCTTGCAAAGACGCCGTCGTGTCCGACGTCGACCAACCGGCCTGCATCATGCTCTACGGGAATTGTGGAAGAGTTTTGGAGGCTTAGAAGGCGAACTAAAATACAATTTTCAGTAATTTTTTTTGGAGGGTTGCAAACACGCGCTCGTCGGAGAGTAACGGTCAAAGTGTAATAGATATGGTACAATGAGGGCAAGATTTGGGTTGTATAGAATACAAATTATAGAAAATTAATTTTCAAACTCTTTTTGAAGCTCTAAAAATTACAAAAGATCAAAAAAATGAGCAAAATTTTTTTTCTCCAAAAAAGTATCAAAATCCTTTAAAAAAACGCCAAAATGTCCGGCGCTGCCAAGCCAAGCCCAGTGCCATTTAACGAATGTAACGTACACCGCGAAAAATGTAATTTAGCAGCGGAGGATTTACTCCAAAGATTAATACCTACCTCAAGACCCGCAGGCACGGCGAATGATTCCATTACCCGCCTCAAAGAATGAAAAATATGGAGAAAGAATTATAATTGAAAGCAATTTGGAAATCTCCGGAAAAAAGGGGAGGTTTCGAAAAAATATATTTCCCAAAAAATCCCGAAAATTTTTGCCGCCAGACCGCTTGTAAACCGCCATTTAGCAGGTGTACAAGTCGACCGGAGACCATCCCAAATCGCACGTTGGCTTATACGATAAGAGGAATCGAAATTTCAGACCGGATTTCCCTCAAGATTACGTCAAAAACTTGTTCGAACTTTCCTGAACCCATATATAAAACAGGGGGCCAACTGTTTACAGCGCATAAAACCTTCGAAAAGTCCCGTCTCCTCGGGATAAATTTGCGGGGAAAAACCGGTCGACGTAACCGAGTTTTTGCACCGCCCTTTGGGTATTCGGTACAGAGGAGCGGAAAGCCGGCGGCTAAGTTAATTTAGCTCCCACTCGACGCTCCCCGCAGCAACATGAAATGTAAAATTGGGGGCCGCCGGTTGAAAGTACAGTGCAAAGTTTGAGGGTGGAAGCGAATGCGGAAATTCTGCGGGGGTAATTCGCGGCTCAAAAAGATGAGAAGAATTCGGTTACGGTGCTGGAACGTCTGCAAAGTACCCGCGATTTCGTTAAAAATTTAGTCTATCAGTCTGTCGGGAAGATAATGAGGGCAATGTCGCTCAGCCGATCGCGGTCTGAAGTGAAAAGCAATTTGATTTTTCCGCGACACAATTTATTTTTTCGATGCGATTTTCCATGCGACAGAGTGCTCATTATTTTCCCGACAGACTGAGAGCAATAAACCTGAAAGATTTCTGCCACAAAATACAATTTTCCATGCGACAGAGTGCTCATTATTTTCCCGACAGACTGAGAGCAATAAATTTCTACCACTGATTTCAGTGTAGCGAAAAGCTCCAAAAAATCGCGAGAACCCCGTTTCCCACCAACTGTATACGCCAATGTACGAAAAAATTGTACAAAAGACATTAAGAAGTTTGTGGAAGGAGCCTCAACTCACATACAACCATCCCTTTCACACGTTTTTCTCCCGATTCAATTTGCCTTTTTCTTTGCATATCCAATTAGAACATATGCAAAACAAAGTGTTGGGAAATCCACTACATTGCGCTACAGGTGCGGGGAAAAACAGTTGGAGAATGCGGGCTAATTAAGACCGAGTTTGGAGAGGGTCGAAAACAATGGCTCCAAAGGCAATGCAATTCCGGGAAACAGGTCATTATGTGGACCAGGAAGAGGAGGGCAGTTAAGCATGCCCATGAATTATATTAGTGCTACTTTTTGGGTCTGTGAAACGTCAAATTATGAATGTTATGAATCCAAAGAATGTTGGAGTATGAACCATATATAATATCTTGCAAAAAGTATCCGAAATACCCTCGAAAAAGGTTAAAAAAATCTTCAAAAAATCCTACCAGTCTGTCGGGAAAATAGTGAGGAATGTCACTTCGCCGATCTTATTGCTAAAAATGAAAAGCAAATTGATTTTGCCGCGACACAATTCATTTCCCCGACGGCGATGCGACATTTCGGCCATTACTTCCTCAACAGACTGATATCTTGGATGAAAGACACACCCGCTAGCCCCACCTTTCACAACGAAAAATACAACACACATGCTCGAGAGGCCGGCGGAATCATCCAAGTCATCCAATCCATTAATCCGAAATAATCCCTTCGTGAAAGGGGCGGCCCCATTCGGCCGCTCAATGTAAATATATGTAAATCGCACACGGGGAGGAATGTAAACATGGATAATACGGTATTACGACACATGGCTTACGGCGTACCGACTTTTTTGGAAGGCGGTGTTGCCGGGAACCGCGGGCCCTTTTCATTTTTCGCACGACGTGTTTTGTATGGTAAACATGTTGTCAGGATGCAGCTTCCGGCGAACAAGTTCTCCGCTCTGTCAAAGAATGCCGAGAATTGGGAAGGAAAAGGCATGATAGGGCAAAGCGTTTTGCTTCAGTGGGCGCTCGTTTCCAGACAATCTGACTATTAATACATTCAGAAAGTGCAGGCCCATTTTGGTCGCGTCTGCACCGTGCAGAACGGAAAAACCATTTCGCACTGTGCATTCCAAGTTTTTTTGGGTTTCGCACTGTGCATTCCACTTTTTTTGGTTTTCGCACTGTGCAAAATATCGCTGCGACAAAAAGCAAGTTTCAAGTCGCAGCGTCGGCACGAGAAGTTTGCACAGTGCAAAGGGCTTTGTTTTTGACGTCTGCACTGTGCGAAAAGACAAAGTGCACTGTGCGTTCGCGACATTTCCTCAAAAAAAGAGCGGGCGCGCCCTTCAAAACAAAGTTTTTTCACTTGGAGAGGGAAGCATTTTGCCACATTTTTGATACTTCTCGGATACAAAATGGTACGTTCTTTGCCACTGGATCAGGTCCGCCATCCAGTGGCTGTATTCTCCCGACAGACTGATATTAGAGTGTTCGGTCAGCTACGCCCCTGCATTAAAGCTCAAAAACCTCACTTAACCGTGATCATCACTGCACGATAAATATACCGTCACTCATCAGGGCCCTCCACAAGCGTGGGAAAAATTCAAAATGCACTGTGCAAATGTAAAATAATGCCATCTACTTTATGAAAAGAACACCTTTTTTTCAAAATCATTGGGTGTCAAAAATTTCTTGGTTTTTTGTGACATAGGCCTTCTGGAAAGTCGCCTGACTGAAATCGGCGACACTTACCGTTATAAAACAATGTTTTTCTTTGCTCTGAGCAATTTCTTGCTGTTTGCACCGTGCAAAAGGCCTTGTCGGCTGTCGCTCACACCCTGACTTTTTTGGCACAGTACAAGCGTCAAAAATCAGTCCGGCGACTTTCCGGAAGGACCAGTCTGCAACAAATTAAAATTGAAAAAAATTGGAGTATCTCTTGTGAATTTCCCCGGAAAACACCCACATTTCTTTTCTTGCTGTCCGATGCTGCCTACAGTTATTCACCTCAACCGGCAAATCAACAGATTTTTAGACCGTTCCAGTTTTCTTGCTTTCCTGAAAATTTATTGAGCAGCCTCAACACCTGGAGAACCCGATTTGACAAAAAAGTTAAATCGGCCCTTAGACAGGACTAGAAAAAAAAAACAGCCATCCACCTTCCCGACTAACCCTCTTCAGACTATTTTTCTCTGAGCGAAGGTTCCATAATCCCGCGAATCCATTTCCATTTCCACACGAACAACAGTATCCTAATAAGACGCTCGGAAAACATTCCGAAACTTTCAGTTCTTGATCCGCTTACTTGCAACCCATTCCCGGTTTATGACAAACCAAAGGCGCTCATCAGCCCCGTAGACGGCTCAAAAATAAACTAATCTGTTGATGGAAGCTCCCGAGCCGGTCAGGTCCCCTACTTTAGAACATTGTTGTCGCTCCAAAACTAAGTCTACATTTTTCGCATACGCAGAGGAAGGCGTCACAGCCATAAATAAAAAATGAAAGCGGATCCAGACGGAATAAATCGTAACAGTAACAGTAACGGTGTTGTCATGTTGAGATTGTTTTTGGCAATGCGTGTAAGTGTCACTGAAAGATCTCCGAAATACCTTGGAATATGGATTGGAACAGTCTTTTTTCACCGTTGTAAAAAAGGGCCGTATTTAGGGGGAGAGGATAAGGATGTGCACGTCAAAAAAAGTCTCTCAGAAA
Source organism: Bursaphelenchus xylophilus (assembly GCA_904066235.2). Lineage (NCBI taxonomy): Eukaryota > Metazoa > Nematoda > Chromadorea > Rhabditida > Aphelenchoididae > Bursaphelenchus > Bursaphelenchus xylophilus. Next base: position 10,568,892 of record CAJFCV020000004.1, on the reverse strand, counting down.
AGTGAAAAAACAAGGAATCACGGATCATCGATTTTTTGCGAAGTGCCACGAAACTATCGAGTTCGAAAGTGAAGTGCCAATATTATCAAGTTCGAAAGAATTTTTCTCTTCGAAAAACATTTTTCTCGAGAAAAAATTTTTCTCTCGGAAAGTTTGTCACTCGATAATTCGGCGACATTTCGTCAAAAATCAATGATCCGAGATTCCTTGTTTTTCCCTTTTTTTTAACGTGGGATGCCTTCTGGGTAGGAAAACATGGTAAGAGGGTACCAAGATATATCTTATATATCTCGGCCGTCCCTGCAAAGGGCATTATGAGACTTTGACAAATTGATATGCGGTCTATGCGTTGCGTGTGTGGAAAATTAAAGGAAATCTGAGCGTCGCATTTCCTCCGTATCAGTCTGCTAGGAAAATAACGGCGGATCGTCAAGCCCTGGAATCGCCCATTGGCGGCTAGCCCTCTTTGCAAAGGGCTAGCCGCAGCTGGAAATTTAGGTGCATGACTGAGCCACTTTTGCAACGAGACGAGACATTATGCTGCGACGACCCGCCACTATTTTCCCGACAGACTGATATTAGAATGTTTGGTCAGCTACGCCCCTGCAGTAAAGCTCAAAAACCTCACTTAACCGCGATCATCACTGCATGACAAATATAGCATCACTCATCATGGTCCTCCGCTTTTATTAACAACCAAAAAAAAGACTAATTCATCAAAAAATACTGCCAAATCCTCCACGAAAAACTTGGCGCGGCAACCATAAGCGCAGCATTTCTGCAGACGAAAAACACGACAAACGATAAATAAAATATAGGCATCAAAAAGTTCGGCCTGGAGACAAGTGCAAGGAATTTTAATCTCAAAAACAGATTAGTCATCATCCCACATGCATAACAAGGAAATATTTGGCGGAAGAATGGCCGGTTATGGGGTAAATCTGTTAGTCAGACAAAGAAGCGACGCTTCGAACGCAAAAATCCCTGGCTATAGTGTCTTTGAGCCGGTATTTAATAATGACCAGGGATTTGGACGTCATCAAGAGATTGAGAATGTGAAAAAAGTCAGGTAAACGGGTGGGTAGGTCATAAATTTTGAATAGAGCTAAACCAAGGTTCAGCAATGGCTCAAGAAACTCTAGAGCCTTCAGCGACGCGATAGGAGCAACCATATTATGCTCGTCACTTTCCCGACAGACCTATACATGCAGTTTATAAGCAAAACCGCATGAAATTCGAAAATCCAGAGAACAGGCCGCGTCTTCAAGCAAAATACGTACATACCGTTTTTGAAGAAAGGAATCTATTGAAGGAACCTTGAAGACATCTGGGCCAAGTCCGCTACTGAAAAAGTTAACTCCAAAAACCGGCTTCAAGCGAGGACAAAGCCCATTTCCAGCGATTTTGTATTCAACCTCGCCCATTATCGCTTTGTACATCTCTACTCCCACCTCTTACCCTTTCCTCTAATCTTTTGTATTCCAACTCCCTCATAAAATATTTCGCACTCGCCTGCACGTGCACGAGGTCATTGGACAAGGTTGGGTAAATACCCAAAGGCCGGTCAAGTCATTTGGAGAGTGGCATTGTTTACAAGACGGCCTGCTCGGTCGATGATTGTACCATATCTTTGTGTACTTGCAAAACAGATGGCAAGCGCTCGGCTTTAATTACTCAGGAGGCTGTGAGCCGGCTTAGATTAGAGTGAGTGTGTTAAAAAATGCGCTTAATGCGATTGATATGGTGGCATTTGGGAATGGTAGATCATAGAACACAAACTGCATAGCAAAAAAGACATAATGAGCCAGTGTGCTCTGCGAATCTAGTCGAATCAAAACAATTGCGGACCTGATCCAATGGCAAAAAATTATGCCATTTTGCATCCGGGAAGTATCAAAAACGCAGCAAAATACCTCCTTCTTCAAGTTGGAAAGGGAGTTATTTTGCTGCGTTTTTGATACTTCCCGAATGAAAAATAGACATTTTTTGCTACTGCATCTGATCCGTCACTCTACAAAAGTTATAATATTATATTATATTTATATAACCTCAAAAGTGTTCCATCTCCAACAAAGCACAGTGGTGGACCTGATCCAGCGGCAAAAAACGTACCATTTTGCATCCGGGAAGCATCAAAAATGTGTCAAAATGCTTTAAGTGAAAAAGCTCCGATTTCAAAAGCGCGCTTTTTTTGTGAGGGAGCCTTTCAAAACGAGGTTTTTTCGCTTGGAGAGGGATGCATTTTGCCACATTTTTGATGCCTCCCGGGTGAAAAATGGTACATCTTTTGTCACTGGATCGAGTCCATCACTGTATAAGAAAAACCTCCTCGACCACCACATTGATTAAATCTTGGTCAAGAATTGGCTTCAACTTGACTGAAGTGACGTGCAAGATACGGTTTGAGCCGAAGAAAAACAGCATTTTTTCCAGGCATTTATTGACAAAAACATGCCGTCATGACGGCTGATCTTAAAGAATCTGCGCTTTTCCGTGAGATCATCCGCTTCTCAACTGCATGTATAATACAATACTCAGTGAAACCGCGTTCTAGAAACATTTGCAGATGAGAAAAACAAGCTGCCCGCTTCTCTTATCCCCTAATTCAGCGAAAAGCCACCGGCCGCCTATGGCAACACTGTGTTGACGTAACCAAAACAAGTCATTAGATGACTTCTGTGGGCCCCCGGATGATAAATAAATTTAAACATAGCAGATCGAGAATGCTCCGCAACATACGAACACCTCTCATTAAAATGTCATCATAATTTTGGGGAAGTTAGGGCCAGACATGGACGGGAAATCGAATTAAGATCCAGATATAACCATAATCTCTGAGCCGTTTTGGAAGAGCATTGCAATTAAGGAAATTAAGCAGGTCTTCGACCAGTAACAATTAACCGGTTAAGACAATATTCCTGCTGGGGAGACGTTTTTAATTGGACATTTGTCACAAAATCCACGGATAATCGAGTCATTTCCTAGAGAAGGCCCCTAAGACAGCGGCAACGAAGACTTTGAGACTTCGTCTGGGGGTTTGTATTAGCAGAGAATCTAATACAAAATGCCAAAATAGGCTGTCTGATGTGTCAAGTCACGAAATAACAAGCTTCAAGATGAACAACAATAATGAAATTCTTGGGTAACAACAAGTTTGTGGTTCAGCTGTCAAAGGAGCAATGGATGGAAGTAAACTTCATTGGCTAAGGGGAAATCTACAGCCAGTATTACGATTAATTATTATATTGGCTGTAATGTGCAGGATATTCAACCGTTTGAGAAGCCATTCAAGCCGTTTTTTGTGATGAAATAACACTCTTTTACCGCGTAATAGTGGAAAGAACCAACCACAATCACGGTGTGAAGAGGAATTGAATGATCATGTAGCAATCGGAGGGCAAAGGCAGTACTTTTATGTACAGTGGCGGACCTGATCCATTGGCAAAAACGTACCATTTTGCACCCGGGAAGTCTCAAAAATGCGGCAAAATACTCCCCTCTCCAAGCGAAAAAACTTCGTTTTGAAGGGCGCGCTCTTTATTCCTCACAAAAAGAGCGGCCGCGCTTTTGAAATCTGAGTTATTTCACTTGGATTGGGAGGTATTTTGGCACATTTTTTGATGCTTCCTGGATGCAGAATGGTGCGTTTTTTGCCACTGTATCAGGTCCCCCACTCTATTTTCTATAAAAAATTACGAATCGCTCACAGACCTACACTGTGACGCTCAGATTCTGAGAAAGCTTGGCATAGCTTTCGAGAAATTTTTTTAAAGAAATATGCGAGATGCCAAGCTCACAGGTTACAGAAACGACCAAGATTTTTAGGTCGAAATTTGAAAACAACGTGCCACATCTTTTGCTGCTTATTTCTACCGTAGAGCATAATGTTTCCACAAAAAAAAAACATTTTTTCCCATGAGAAACTCGCAAAGATACGGTCAAAAACTGTTTTTCTCACTGACCGATCCCCGCTTTCCGTGTTCTCTCTCGGCCGCAAAGATCGTTGAATATCTTGGCTTCATTCCACCTATGCCATTAAATTTGATCAGAATTTATTCCATTTTGAAAACGAGCCGAACAAAATTACAGTATTTTAGAATTTAAACGTCCTTCGGATTAGCAAGATATAAGTACACATCCACTTCCTACAAAGAAATCCCGTCTTCCGGTCACTGTGAATCACACGCCGTTACGGTGCTCCCTTTTACCCCATAATCCTGGCAATTCTTCCCCTTCAAAATCCGCGGGGATCCTTCTTTGAGCGCTGATTAGGGATTGTAAAATTAGAAAAATTAGCCGTAATATTCGATTAATGGCTTCCGGGGATTTCCACGAAATTATTTCTTTTCCAACCTCGAGTTGGATTAACATGGCAAAAGCGTATGAAAAGTTATTAATTGGACGAATAACTTGGCAGTTTTGTACGCATTCGAAACTAATTGCAGATTAACTCGATATAGCCGGGATTTGCGGTTTAAAAAATAGTAATAATATTGTAAGATTAGCCAGGGGTGAGGTAAACACATGTGGTTAACGGTTGAGAAAAAATAGGGCCAAAAAGTTACTGTGTTTTCCGGAGTCATAAAAGGTTTTTTTCTGGCTTGCGCAGTACAGAAAAGGGCCAGGACACTTGTATCTTTTACAGAACACAAATTTTTTGCAACATTTTCACTCTGTCGGGAGAATAATGAGCACTCTGCCGCATTGAAAATCGTATCGCCGCCGAGAAAATCAATTGTGTCGCGGCAAAATCAAATTGTTTTTCACTTCAACGAAGCTACCGGCTCAGCGACATGGTGCTCATTATTTTCCAGACAGACTGTTAAAACGACTTTCCGGTGTCTATGAATAAGTTCTACGAATATCGCAATGTATTGGTCATGTCAGAAAACTGCTCGTTACAAATATTCAGGCCTTAATTAAAACATCGCCTAAGTTGATCTAATGCAAAACAATGAGGGAAAATTTTACCCCGTTCAGAAACGTTCCTAGCAAATTTCATCATAAGCCGGAAGTTCTTGGAAGATGATCCAGTTTTCAGCTATAATCTACCACAGCGGAATCAAAACATTGCTGTTTCTTTCTCCCTTAGTTAGGATCCTTCTTTGTCTCCGTGGTCTAAACCGCCATAAGCCTACATTTTGATAAACACCGGTACCATATTCGTGGCCCGTATCCTACCCACATTCATTGTGACGACTTGTTTGGACTTCGGAGAGTGTCAATATTTTTCATTATGTCATTTTTACGCACCGTCCGGTGTCATGACGGGAGAAAAAGCTAAAGATTACACGGTTGAATGTAAATCTCTGATGTTGATGTAAATCCAGTTTTGCTCTGGTCCTCCATGTAATTTCATTTTGGCTTTTTAGACCCGTAAATCTGATGTAAACATTATCCCCGAGAGAAGGATGATGATGAAGAAGGTCCTCAAGTGCAATATCTTTGCACCTAATCCGACAAATAAGGCAGATTCTACGAAGATTTATGCCGTTTTGTTTGGAAGTGGAGAACAAAGACTTGCCTACGTTGTTGAAGAAAAACCCACTTCTAACGAAAGTTTGTGGCTCTACGCTAGAGCAAGGCATGAAGGATAAAGACAAGCCTACTGTACCGGGAGATAATCGGTATTCACATGTGCCGAAGATAAGCTATGTTTGTCAATAGTTCAGGAATTGGTAAGACCAAAGAAGGACGACTTAACGCGTCCCAAAGCCGATGAGGTAACAATGTGTGTGGTTGGAGGAACTATTCAAGGATAATCTGAAGGGACCTGTTTACAGTATTATTGCGTCGAACGCACGGATTCCGCGGAACGCCGAAAAGGATATAAGACAAAGGATGAATGTTGTTTCCGGAACCGAATAATCGGAATTGAAAACAGGAACACAGAAAACACACTTCTTATCTCGATAATTCCAAAACAAGCCTCTTACAGTCGGATTTCTACAACAGCGGATGATCCTGTGGGAGGATCAAGTGCCTCGCTGGCAAAGCGCGGGTTGCGAAACTCATGTTTAATGGAGAATCTTATTAATTTTGCCGCAAGAAGCGTTCGCCAAAAACAAGTACAGTGAGGGACCTGATCCAGTGGCAAACACCTACCATTTTGCATCCAGGAAGTATAAAAAATGGGGCAAAATGCTTCCCTCTCCAAGTGAAAAAACTTCGTTTCGAAGGGCGCGCCCTTTCCATCACAAAACGAGTGGGCACGCCATTGAAATCAGAGTTTTTTTGCCTGGAGAGGGAAGCATTTTGCCACATTTTTGATACTTCCCGGATGTAAAATGGTACGTTTCTTGCCACTGGATCAAGACCCGACTGTATCGATACATGGAAGTAGCTCGAGTTTCTGCGCTAATTTTAAGGTGTCACGAATTGAGGCTGTCCGATTTTTCTCATCGTTTTTGAGCAAATCAAAAATGACTCCCCAAAGGTTTCATCTCGAGCTTTTCCAGAAAGCATGTGAAGACAGGAGACCCGACAAAAGATGCTATTCTTCAATAACCTTTCGGTTCTCCTCTACTGAATGCGTTCGAGATGGAATACCGTAGCCAGGAGCGTTTCCCAAGTACCCGGAATACCGCCAAATACCTCCCACTCTGACCGAAAATAGCGTGCGTTTGATGGCTCCGAGAAGAAGGGAGGGAAGCATAGACGTTTTTTCGCACAGTGCAAACGCCAAAAAACAGTCCGGCGACCATCCGGAAGGACTAGAAGCCTTTTGTCTTCCTTCTTGACTCGATTAACTAAATATTTCGTTCTTTTATCATATGTACCTGCCAAATTTAACGTATGTAAGCCCTTCTTCATTTCCTGTTTGTTCCCTACGGCGTGTCTTCCAGATCTCGGAACACAGCTTAACCTTTTCATCCATTTATTTTAGTCCGTTTCTACCGTAGTCCACAAGGCATTCACGTCAAGGTCGGTGGACCAAAGTTCGACACCTAACCTACCGTGAATACGTCAGCCAATCCCACCCCATCTTTATTCGTTTTTACAAACATCGGGATTTGAGCGTACGCAAACCACTAATTAAAAAACGCTTTTAGTCTCAAAGGTGGAAGCCTCTAAATCCTATTAGCAAAAATTTTACATCCCGCTAACTTGCAAATTAAGTCCTCTATAAATGTATATCGTGGGGAGATGATATACATTTGAGCCGTCTGTTCATAATTGATACACCGAAAACAACGGGGGATAAACGGAAGGGTCTTAAATTGTAAATTATTACAAATGCAAGGTTATGGAGGACAAAGAGGATAATTAGATTCCGAGAATTTTTATGGACTACGAAATTTTGGGGTATTATGCAAATCCGTTTCGGCAAGGGCTTAATGAAAGAAATTTTACAATCTAATTCGCTAACGGGTATTGAAACACCTCTCTTAAAAATTTCGACACTTTTTGAAGACAAAGAAATCGCTAAAAAATGTTGGTACATCCAACTGTAAGACAGCTAGAGCAGTTGTTTAAACATACGGTTCAACGCAGCTTTAAAAGAGGAAGTGCATGGGGTCAGACGGTTTGATGACCTTCAAGCTTTGAGACTTTTTGGCCGGCCTTGTGTATATTTACAGGGTCTTTCAAGAAACGTGAAAGAAAGTCGGCGCCTATAACTTCTGGCAGCGGTGGCGTAGAGACTTCGTTCTTGGAATATGTATTTTTAAACGACATTAATTTTTTTCTATGAAATAAAAAGTTTTTAAAGTGCAAACTGAGGTCGTCACGACCTTTTGAAGCAGGTCTCTATTGCCTCCAGTGTACGTTCGATAATCATTGCACGCGGTGCGACAGGAACTAAAGATTTTTTTTATAAAATCTTCGCGTCGCATTTTGTCAGCTTTCCCGTAAACAATCTCTTTACAAAGCTCCGCTAAAACCGTAAGTGATCTTTCATAAATTATCCACAACACTGAGTCATCATGTTTTTGTAAAACTACAAGGAGGAACAAAACGTGCGATCTCTTAGCCCTGATGATACGGCGATAAGCCGCAGTGAGCCACACATTTGAGTGAGATTAATCCGGGTAAGAACCACAAAGAAACATTTTCGCGGCTTACTGAGAATGTCAGCGATTGAACACCTAACGGGTTCAAAATGCAATCCATAAAAGAAATACGTATATGAGGGAGCAAAAAGAGGATAAAAAAGTTGTACACAGCTTAAAAATTGCTTTACATAGATTTTCATCTACCTTCGAATCTTGAACAACGTGAAAAAATCGAATAACTGCTGGATAAACCACCTAAATTAGTTAGTAGTGCAATCCCCTTCACCTAATTTAATAGTACAATCCCCTCCCGTCCCCGCCGATAAGGAACAATTGACCTTATTAACACTCATTTTATATGCACAGTATGTATCGAAAACCATCCTATGAAAATCCCATAATAGTACGACTTTATACAATCTTCCCACATAACGAGCCAATAATTATATAGAGGCAAAAGCAAGTAAATGACGAGGGCTAAAAGTGCGAAAATTGGAAAGAACCAAGCTAAACGTATGATGAAGACCAGATTGTGCACCTTTACCGTAGCACATATACTACTTATCTCAACGTTTTGGTATCCTTCATAGAGGTAACAATCGATCCAGGGCGATTTTTGCAGCCCGGCCTTTAAATAATGTAAGCCAAAAAATTTGGATTACCTTTGTGCTACAAAGTTTCTTATCCGCGAGGAAGTTAGCCGTGGTACTATTAAGACTCAATCCCATACACTGCATACCCGAATTACAGTGATCTTTTTAAGCTGACCACCATAAGTGCAAAGACTCTTGCCCGACTATAGCAGCCACAAACTTTAATAATTGTTCAAAGCTGTCATTAAAAGCTCAAAAAAATTACTAACATAGGTGTGTAAGTCATTATACAACTTTCCTATGACACTTGAATACTGCCCCAGTCAAGATATACAAAAACTATTTTCAGGCCCTTCCGACCTTGTAAAACCACATACCTCTAATGAAAGGCTGATAGTATCAACACATTCAGCATAACCTGATTACAGAAAAATATTACATTACACCATGAAACAGGTAAACAAACCCTTTCAAGGAACCAAGGAAAAAGGACGTCTCCACCTTCATCCACCCTTCCATTCTGAGAATGGCCACTGTTTTTATACCGTTGATCGGATTTACACTCAAATTTTTCCTGATATTTCCAGAACACCAGAGTTTTCGACATAGCGCCATTTCATCGGCCATTTGACCCGAGATGACATAAACCAAATCCTCTTATGTTTCAAAGATCACTGTGCCCTTGCAATTTTAGAAAACTGTGTAAAATGAAAAAAGGTGAGGGGATTCTCCGGAGTTGGGAGGTTTATAAATATCGTAATCACATGAATGTGAAAAAATGAAGCGTCGGGAATTATCGATATTGGTATTTTCTTACGTAAGGTCCCCAAGCCAACTAAAACGTCGTATGTCGTTGAAAACACAAAAGCTCCGTTATACATGGCATATATTTCTACGGTACTCTCGGGCTTCTAAAGCTCGTTTGCACCGTTGGAAAAGTCCAAACTTTTTCGCTTTATTAATGTTCCATTGCTCTCGTACGGAGACTCAAACTTTTCAACCCCCAAATTACTCAACTTATCGGCAACATAAGTCCAATTTAATTGAGTTTCGTCTAATGCCCTATTAACACATCGACAGTCCAAACTATGAATTTATTTATGTAACTCTTTTCTGCATGTGCAATATAAAATCGTAGTCGTAGTCTTGGAGATCCGACAGTATGGTTGGCATCAAATTATCTTGGCCAAAATCCAAAGCTCGGAGCATTTTAAATATTATATTAAGCTGTGTCACATGTTTGACATACACTTTTAGTAATTTTTAAGGCGAATTCGTATCAAACTCATGTGTCAAAAGCGGTTAACATAACCGATTGATCATTTTTTACGGGGACGTTCGTATGAAATATGTTTTGATAAACAAGTCGTAGGTAGAAACACTCTACCTGCTGTTAAAATAACGACACCGCACTTTAAAATTCCCTTTTCATGTTATAACTTATTCTCGGTTTGACCTGACACTTACTGATTGCATCATCGTTAAAATGATTGATGAATCGAACAAAACTTGTCACTGTCAAAAACACCAAAAGAGCAGCGCATCACGCTATTCCCAGAATCGTAAGATTTCGAAAACTCGAATTTCAGTTGAAAACTCGAGTTGACTATATGTGTATTAGCGAAATTAAAAAAGCGCAAACAACAACACACTTGTCAAAGATCACATTATGCCAACGCCGGCTTTCACAATTGTTATTTTTTCAATCATCCTTCCACTCAGAGCAGAATGAAGGGACCCGTTTCTTAAGCTACTAATGATAAATTTACAGCCAATATCTTTTATTAAAAAATGCAACCTGTCATTGTTATGCTATTGTCTCCCGGCACGGCACTGATCTCTGTCTCACGAGCAATGCCGTAGAGACTTTGGAGAAATTAGACAATACCGGTCGTTTGAGTTCCCTAACAAGTTTACTTGTCCGCAAAAGCCTCATAAACGAGTGCTCCTTTAATCTGTGGCCTATATAACCCACATCTCAACTTGCATTGAAAGCTCAAGTTTCAAACTACAAATCAACGCCATAAGTTATCAACAGTGAATCAGAAACCCGTCTCAAGTTCATCATTTATTCTTTGTGGTCTCAACTGTTTCGCTTTCGACAGCCTCGAACTCTGTCGTTCGGCGAAAACCCACCGGCCCACGTTCCCCGCTGGGGGGTAGGTAGCGGGTCTTCTCCGCGAACCTTGTCATCTATCAGGCAACGATGAGAAAAAAAAGTGATGCCACGTCAAACGCGGAAACCGGCCGTCAACAAATCGTCTATATAAAGACTGTCGGAGTCGAAGCGAAAATTCAGATGGAGTAACGATGGTTAACGGGGGGTTAGTGCGTGGGCTGGGCATTTTCGAACCAGTTTGGAATTTAGACACGGTTCTTAATAGCGTGTATCTGATCGAGTTTCAGTACGGGTAATGGACTTCAATCATTTTAAAGTCTGCAATGATATCATTGAGACCAATGACACTTCAAAAAATGCATTTCGCGTTATCTCTTTCCTTACACATTCTTCATTTCATCCTATCAATTTCAGCAATGAACCGGTATATCATTCTCGCCGCCTTAGTCCTGGCTGTGGCCTTCGCCGCCCCCGCACCAAAGGAGGAGGACAAGAAGGAAGCTCCAGCCGCCGCAAAGACTGAGGAAAAGAAAGCCGACACCGAAGATCTCCCCAAATACGTCGGAGGACCAATCGCCAAGATCTACAGAGACCTGAATGCCGAGCAAAAGAAGGAAGTCGATGTGATCCTGAAGGACTCGGAGAAGGACACCAAGAAGGTGTTCTACGCCAAGATCAAGGCCTTCAACGACAAATTGGACGCCAAATTGAAGAAGGTCTTGGATGATGACAAGAACAACTTCGAGGAGTTCAAGAAGCAGATCCGCGAGAAGTCCAAGAAACTGGACAAGGAAGGAAAAGCCTTGTACGAGGACCTGAAGAAGAACTTCGAGAACGAGGACCAGACTTTCGAGGAGGAGCACAACAACTTGGTCAAGATCATCAAGGGCGCCCCCAAGCCGGCCGTCGAGCAGTTCCAGAAGGCCGAGATTCCATTGCCCAAGATTGAATAGATTATTTAGTTTGTAAACATGTCGACAAATTTTTTCGGAGAGTGTAAATTAATAAACTGGTAGTTTCATCATTCTTGTATTGTTGTTTCTGGGAAATTTTTTCTTGTGATTTTTTTTGTAAAATGGAAGTAAAAGTCGATCCGACTTTACTAGCAATGTAACGAAAAATCAAAACGTTACTTGTCAATAGTAAAATAAGTCGTATTGTACCGAAATCAAAATTTTTTACCATGAACCGCGATGACCTTCAAAACATTTCAATTTTTATTCGTTTTTCTTTCAAACCGTTCAAAAACAGAGAACAAATTGAACGATCAAGGCTAAAAACCGATGCGGGCATCGAAGAAAGTTGTGAAAATCAAAACCATCTCTCCGCAAACATCAAGCGAGAGGACTTCTGAAGGACGAATGATGAAAGTTATTGGTGATAGACTGGTTAACAAACTTCAAGCAGTTTCTTTTTGGGGGTTAGAACTTGAAACTAACAGAATAAACATCAATAATTTTGCAAAAACATCAAAAATTTCACAAGGAAAGTACTTCTATGGGGTATGGAGTTACCGGTCGAGATATATACCAAAAAATCGCAATTTTTTTCCGATTCAGAATACGTAAAAATTAGCTGCCGAATTTTGGTTTGTAAGGGTGAAAAAATCCACAGAACCTGTCTCAAAACACCACGCAACTGCCCCTTTTTTACATTGCAACTACTAATTAACGCTCAAAAACAAGCGTCTGATTTGGTAAAAACTTGGTTAAAAAGGCATTTGCGTGGTGTTGCGGGAAAAGTTCAGTGGATTTTTTCACCCTTACAAACCAAAACTAGGCAGCTAATTTTTACATATTCTGAATCAGAAAATTTTTGCGAATTTTTTGATATATATCTCGACCGGTACCCGATAAAAGCACATTCCTTGCGAGAAAAAATCAAAAATTTTTTAAAAAATTTGACTACCTACCCCCATGATATTTTGACATATTATACTTGATAATGCATCAAAAAATCAAGCAAGTTAAAAAAAATTTTGGCTTTATTTAGCCGTAAACAAAGCGAATATCCCTAAACGCAGACATTCGCAAAACAAAAGACAGACTTTACTTGGTTCTACTTCTGTTGGCGTTGCTCTTTGATCATCTGGACCAACTTCTTATACCGGACCATGCACTGTTTCTTGGTTTTTCCGTCCACTTGCTCTGCAATCTTCTCCCATCTTTGTGGGTCTTTCGAATCTATGGTTTTCAGAGAAGTTTCGAGTTGTTTTTGCTGTTCGGCCGACCATTTATCTTCCTCCTTCTCCGCGGGAACAGCTACGGTTGGTTCGGCGCTAATTTTTGGGACATTGGCTTGAGCATTCAGCCCCGGGACCGTTGACGGGCCTGCTTCAACATTGGCGAAAGCGGCACTAGCCTCCATGGACTTCATTATTTTGGCCTAAAATTGAAAAAAAAAATCACAAAAAAAAAACAAAAAAACGCATAAAATAATATAAACAGACGGTCCAAAAAGCCCTTACCTGTCGGATAATATCTTTTTCCGTTTTGGGCTTAGCTGATGGAGTTGTGACATGCTCATTAATGTATCTAGTGACCTGAGTCCATCGTTCCACACTACCAGCTGGATGAAGATTACAGGCCTTGATCAGAAGTTGTGCTTCCTCATGAGTCCACTTTGCAGGTTGATTTGAAGGTGCCGCTGGCTTATCTTCCTTTGGTTTTTGCGCTTGTGGCTTTTCTTCTCTCTAAAATTCCATGTGTAATACAATTTTAGGGCCATTTCAGAATTTCCAGCCTAAAAACGAAGAAAACAAAATAAAAAACTACTTACTTTAGATCCCAAAGCATCTAACGCCGAATCATAGCTGTCTATAACTTCCAACTTCTTCAAAACATCCTCCAACTCCTCGAAAGAATAGTTCAAACAAACTCTTTCCATACTCTCCATGATCTTCAGCTTAAGCTCCGGCTCGTCCGTCCAGAAGTCCTTGTCCTTGCACAAGTCTCGGACCTTCTTTCGTTGGCCTTGCATTAACTTTTTGGATTTCTGTCGCTCTTGTTGTTGTCTTTTTTCTTCCGCAACCTTCTCAAGACGTTCTTGCTCAAGTTTGTCGGCTTCTTCTTGTTCCTTCGCCCTCTTCTCTTGTTCCACACGTTCACGTTCGGCCCTCCTTCGTGCCTTCTCATCTTCCTTGGCCTTTTTGTCTTGTTCTTTGAAGGCTTTTACTCGAGGATCTTTGGAATACGCGGCTTCGACCAAACTCGATAAATTTTTGAGGTATTCCTTCCGCAATTTCTCTCTTTCTATCTAAAAACAGAAACACAATAAGATAAAACGTTTTCCTACCCGGTTTTGTTTCTCAATCTCTCGTCTTTCCCATCGATCTTCTCCTTTACTCTTGTCCTCTTCATCCTTATATGAGAACTCTCTCCAAGAGTTGAAATGCAGCCAGAAGTCATAAAAATCTTCAACCTCATCCCTCGTTGCATCTGGATCTCCGAGAAGTGGGACTGGCTGTTTAACGGAGAACCTAAAATCAAAAGGTAAACATCTTGACGTATCATGGATAAGGTAACGCAAGGAGAATATTATTTTGCGAAAAATTGCCACAAACCCGCTCAAGCAAGCCTTAAAAAACCTCAAGATTCAAAAGGAAACAGTAATGAGCATTATTTTCAATCCAAACATCAATCCTCATAAATAACATCCTTACCTGGCATGTCTTTCGAAGAATGGACCCAAAACCTTGAAGAAATTGTCTTTCTTGATCGACTTCTCCTCTGGATAGGTGTCATCAAACTTTGGATCAACAGAATCATAAGAACGGCGAAGACTTTCTTCCATTCCAAGCTGCTCATAAGCCTTTTGGATACAAGCGAAAATCGTCTCGTTCCTAGTTCCATTTTTACTCGCTTTTCCTTTATCCGGATGCCAGACCAATACTTTCTGCCGATCTGAAAGATACACTTGATTATATTCGGCTTGCCTACAGAAAATCACATATTTCGTAGACCTGCTACCTAAAAATCAAAAACAATATAAATCAAAAAAACTCACAAGCAGTCTTAATCTGAGCTGCAGTAGCCTTGTATCTCAGCTTATTCAGGCCCAAAACTCTGTAATGGTCCTGGTCTTTCCAGTCATTGGGGTCCAATTTACTCATATAACGATGATATTTCTCGTCGTCTTTATCCATAAAGTCGCTAGCCTGCAGGTTCTCATCGTTCAGCTCTGGAGAGCTGGACTGACTTCGACTAGCGGCGGCTCCCTTCACAACGGGATGCGGATTCAATCCCAGTGCCAGGAGATCACGGACCAAATCACATTCATAGGCATGCCCAGCAGCTTCTACTTTTCGAACTCTAAGCTGTCTAAAGCCGTACACAGCAACGGCTTGATGATGAACGGTTGGTGAGGTCATTATTGGACGTTACAGACCGAGATTATGATAGAGTGTTGGTCAGGAGACCAAAATTGAGCGTGAACCCAAGTTGAGCCCTAAAATGAGGGGGAGGAAGATGAAAACGGCAGAAAAATACAATTTCACGCCATTAAACACATCGCGCAAGAATTATAAAGCATTTAGATAGAAGATGAGGTCACGTTTCAATCAATTCTGTCGAAACTAAAGCATAAAAAATAAGGTAAATTTAGTCACTTGAAAGTTTCAATAAATTGAACAAGGATTCAATGAATTATTCAATTTAGAAATAACTGTGAATAAAAAGCAAGGCTAATAGGACTAACGCGTTATAACTTCTTCACCACAAAGAAAAAACAGCCACCTAAAATCCGTTTCCCAGCTTTTTTTGATCGCACGCTGCGCCCTAGCTTAGGTTGCTGACTGAATAAAATTTTTATACGATGAAAGCTTTCCAAAGATGCCGGAAGTTTGTTGTAAAATTCCAAAATAATAAAAGGAGTGGTGTTTATAGGACACTTTAAGACCACTTTGGAGCTTTTTATTTACATCTAGCAGTTCCATTGCGCATTTTTTAAACTTGAAGATAACTGTCAAGTACAATATCAAAAAGACGCCCTTGTCAGCAAGTATGACACAGATGCCTTGCAACGTTATTACTGGTCACTTCTGCAGATCAAATTACAACCTTGGTAATTAATACTTCCCCAAAAAACAAGCAAGTAAAAATAGTATAATAAAATTTACGACAAACAGCTGTTCGGCCAGTTTTTCAGCGCTCGGAGCGGATCGAACAAAAGACGAAAAACATTGAATTTCACATTAAATAGTTCTTATGGCTCTGTGAAGTAAGTGGTCGAGTGATAAGGTGGCTGCGGAGCTTGGAAATTGGTTTGCGACCTTATTTTAGTCATTCTTGGTGCCTGATTATATTATACTTGATAAAGTGACCAAAAAATCGTTGTTTTTTGACGTTTAAAGCTCTGTTATATCAAGCCCAACTCTTCTACGTTGCCGTCGATCCATTTTTGATATAAAAAACTGCTGACAATTGTATTTTCCACCCAATTTTTACACTTCCCCCTCTTTTCTCATCTAAAACAATTTTTACTGCAAATAAAACTTGGTTTATGATTTATTTCCCAATAACCCAGCCAAAGGTATCTATTTTTGATCAGAGTTTTCGATTTGAACTCGCAAATACAACTACCGCGCGAGTAATTCCTCTTTTCGGGCTTTGTTTTTGCGGGTGTTTGTGTAAAATTAGGTGAAATTGGGGTGAGTAATACCGTTGGCTGCTGCTTCAAAGTGCATGCGGAATGTGAGGAGAGCTGGTTGATGAGCTATGGGGTTCTGGAAATTCAACTTTATAACATTTTTTACATTTTTTTTGATTACTTTCAAAAAAAATTTTTAAAAAAACTTTAAATTTTAGGGGAAATATAACTCCAGCTTGTTGCTAAAGCCTTTAATTTGCCACATTCTTAATTTTAAAATCCCATCTTCCCTGTTACACAGCAAAAAATGCAAAAAAATCCAACTTTTTTACCTACTATAATATTTGTCGCATCAAAATACCCCCTTTATCCGCTTCCTGATCTCCCCTCATTCTCTCCGAATAAACTGTAATCAAATCCAGATGGATCCACCGAAAGTTCGTTTTGATCCCGAAGATTTTCTCGCGCCCACCTACTGGGATCGGCTCAAACGCGGCTCGCCGGCGTACGCAAAGCAGCGCGGGACGTTCGCGGGATTCAGCGCGGAGATGCGCGGGACCAGGATTGATGCCAATGGTGAGCAATTAAAAAAAAATTTGGGCTATCGATGATTATCAGTCTGTCGGGAAAATAATGAGCATTCTGTCGCATCGAAAATCGCATCGCTCGCGGCAAAATCAAATTTTTTTCTCTTCAGCGACGCGACTGGCTCATTATTTTCCCGACAGACGGATATCTCATTAAATATTATTTGGTGTGAATTTTATGAACTTCTCTTTTTTAGAATGGATAAAAGCCCCTGAATTCGTCCCTAGAAGGAGTAATTATCCCCAGCAAGAATTCGACTTTGATCAATACAACTTTGCACAGCCTGCGGAATCTTATTACCCTGGAAATGGTAAGCAAATAGTCAAATACAAGGAGTTTCAATCTGTCGGGAAAATAATGAGCTCTTTCGCACTGAAAATCGCATCGCCGCAAAGAAAATGAATTGTGGCGCAGCAAAAGCAAATTGCTTTTTTCTTCAGCGACGCGATCGACATTGGGCTTATTATTTTCCCGACAGTCTGATAAAAGAGGTCATATTTATACTACAAGTCCGCAGGGGCCAAAAAATACTCATATGTTTTCACATGGTGCGAGCGCATGCTTTTTTGCATGGTCGACTCCCCTTGTTTTGCGTACTCTCTCACAACAAAATTGGTGGATATCTCGGCAACGGTTGCAAAATGCGAGCCAAAAGTATAGGGAATTGATATGAGGCAGTTTGCTTAGGGTCTGCGACATAGAATTACTTCTAGGTCTGCCAAGTGATTCATAAAACTTTATTTTTTTACCAGTATGTCGGGAAAATAGTAACCGGAATCTAGCTCCGCCAATCGTGTCACTGAAGTGAAAAGAAATTTGATTTTGTCGCAACACAATTCATTTTCCCCGTGGCGATGCGATTTTCAATGCGACAGATTGCTCATTATTTTCCCGACAGACTGATATCCACTACAATATTTTCAAGTTCCAAAAACAGAAAAAAAATCGAATTGACTGTTACAGCATCACAACCAATTTTTTTCTTCCAGCGATCCCTCCACTACCTCATCAATTCCCCTTGCAACACCCTATGCTAACAACTTCCATGTCCATTCCGGTCCAGCCGGGCCAATTTCCGTTCGTGCAGCAGGTTGGAAATGGGTATTCGGCCTATGTTACCGCCCTCAATGGTAATCTTGTTTTACCATTTTCATCTTCAAAAAAGATGTATCCCTCTTTTTGACCCCATGAAATCTCAAAACATGATATTTCGGAGGTCGTTTTGACACTTTTTATCGGATTCCTCTTTTCTTTCATGGGAAATTCTTTGAAAAAGCGGCCGGAAAAGTTCCCAAGAGATTGATGAAGGCGTTTTGTTTCGAAGAGAGATAATAATCACAGACGGATCGAACACGCCGTGAAAGTCCCAATGTTTCGGGTTGAAAAACGTTCCAAACTTTTTGCGAACAACCAAAAGATAATGGGATTTTCAAGTGGATTCTTTATTTTTAAAGCTGTCGGGAAAATAATGAGCACTCTGTCGTGTCGGAAATCGCCAGGAAAATGAATTGTCTCGCGGCAAAATCAAATTGCTTTTCTCTTCAGCCACGCGACTGTCGCAGCGACATTGTGCTCATTATTTTCCCGACAGACTGATAAAAGGTTATATTGGAGTTTATGAATAGTAGAGAGATCCATTTGAATCTCAATAGAAATAGCTGTAAAGTTTTTTTTTGAATCCCACATTTCCAGGCGATCCCAATTCAACCGCGATTATTTTGAAGAAAAGGAGGAGAAGAAGAAAGAAGAATAAAAATAACGGTGATAATCAGCACGAGGACACGGTGGATGTAAGCCTTAATCTTTCATTTTATCCAACAAAGGGGTGTTTCAAGTCCGCCGCTGAGATTTTCCTTAAGCGTTGCAACGGAATTATAAGTCTGCTATATTTTAGCTCGCGCTTTGCAGTGACAGCAGAGGTATTCAGTGCTCAATGTCATCGGGAGTGCGCAAAACACGCTGAACAGTCAGATCGAAAAATGCGTTTTTGCCTTATAAGGCCCCGGCTTCAACCATTTTTTGAACCTCCTCGGAGAAACCCCGGATTTCTTGTTTTACAGAAAGTGTTTTCTTTCTGATTGCTTTCAATTTCTGGACTGGGGACTTTTTCCACATGTACAGCTACATGCGAAAATTTTGCCTTGTTTCAACCTTACCGACTTTTTTAATTCAACTCTATCTCAGCGCGGCACTGAGTTATACTACAGTAGGGTACCTGATCCAGTGACAAAAAATGTTCAATTTTGCTTCCGGGAAGGAAAAAAATGTGGCAAAATGCTTCCTTCTCCAAGTGAAAAAACTTAGTTAGCGGGCGCGCTTTTGAAATCGGAGATCTTTCATTGGAGAGGGAAGCATTTTTCCACATTTTTGATACTTCCCGAATGCAAAATGGTACGTTTTTGCCACTGGATCAGGTCCCGCACTGTATTCCAAGAGTAAAGGTCTATTTGTAATTTCCAGATCCCCACTGATCCAGCAGCATCTTCAGTCAGTCCTGACAAGGAAATTTCGCCAAATTCAACTGATTCTCAGCGTCAACAAACGGAGAGCTCAGAAAAGCCAAGTTTGACGCGAACCGCTTCCGTGCCGGATATCAATTCCAAGGCTGCACAGGTCGGCTTAATTCTTTTATTTCAAAAATAAGCATCTTGAAATGCTAACAAGTATTTCAAAAAAGTGCATAGAAAATCAATTGATCATGAAGATATTTATTGCTTCATACTGTAAAAGAACTAGTTATATATAAGTTGTAAGCTGACTGTGAGATGTATTTTCCTGATGATATGTAGATAGATAGATGATAGATGAGATACTAAAAGTTCGCATTTATCACTCCTCCTTGCTTTTGCTCAATTTTTGCGAGAGCTTGTGGGCAAGTAGCCTGAGGGCAATTAGAATCATAAAAACTGCAATGATAGGTAGAACAATGAGAAGAGCGATCACATCGATGTTATAAAACTCAATAACGCCGAGGGTCCGGCCGGGGAGATCAAGGTGTTCGTGCAGTTCGTATTTAGCCGCGAATTCACAAGCCTTGACGATCCGCTCTTCCGGGCTTTGAGGCTTGTCTCTGATGATTTTCGAGAGCTTCTGGGACTTTTCTTTGTAGCTGAAATGGGAAATACTTGTATTATCCAGAGGAAAACCATATTTTCAAACTATTTAGCATAAGTGCGACGCTGATGTTGATAAAACCTGGTTAAAATTAAGGATAATTTTTTCGAAATTGTCAGTTTTTTTACGAATTGTGGCATAAAAATGACATGCTTAGTTATACTGTAGAGACCAATGTTTCCACAAAAAATCAATTTTTCCATCCGAAACTGACAACGATACGGAAAAAAAACTTTTTCTCTAACCGCACTCCGCCTTTTGCGTACTCTCTCGGCCGCAAAAGTCGTGGAATATCTCGGCTGCGCCAGCAAAGCGCGAGCTAAAATTTTCAGGAAATGATATATGGCCTGTGCGCGAAACGTATGCAAAATTTAAAGAAAATCTGAGCGTCCCACTAGGGGTTACATTCCTTGTGAATTTTCAACCATTTAGTAAATAATTCAACTAAAAAATCTCTGGCCTTTGTCAAATCAATCAATTTCTTACCTTTTGTTCTCAATAATTTCCTTCAAAGCCTTCTGAATCGCCTCTTTGGTCAGCTTGGATTTTTCCAACTGGACCGCAATCCCTTTTCTGACAACCATGTCCGCATTCCTGGGCTGTTCAGCAAAAACCGGCAAGCAGACCATAGGGACTCCCGAATACGTGGCCTCAGTCACCGAGTTCATTCCCGCGTGAGTCAGGAATGCCAGTGTTTTGGGATGTGCCAAAATTTCACGTTGAGGGAGCCATGTGCCGGTCACAATGTTCTCGATTCCCGCCGCTACATTATGCGAGGCGTTTTCGTATTTCCAAATGAACTGAACTTCGGGGAAAGAGGCGAACGCCTCAATGAAGGCTTGTTTGAAGGCGTCTGGCATCAATGAGGACTGCATCATTGATCCGAATGAGACGTAGATTACGCCTTTTTGGGCTTTTTCAAACACTTTCTTGAACTCCCCGTCCAACTCTCCAGTCTTCGCCATCGCTCTCCTCATCCCGTAGCCGGCAACGTTGATGTATTTGTGGGAGATTGGGCGCGGATAATCGACAAATTCGTCTGCGTTGACCAGAAAAAACGAGGATCTGGCAATGAGCTCCTAAACAAATTTTCTGATTTTTTAAAACTATAGCTTACTCTGTAATCTGGACGTCCAGGCACCAAACTAAACGCCTTCCCGATTTCCCCAGTAAACGCCGGCATGATAAACTGTTTTCCCATAAAATACGTAAAGAAATTCTTTAATCTTCCGCTGAATCCGTCGATCCCTCGCCCGAAAAGGTCGGGCACAAAGCTGGTTGGGGTCGGAATCCCAAGACCACTTGACTCCGGCAAAAACATTGAGGAGCCGATGATGGCAACCGTCTTGTTCAAGCCGATTTTTTCGAAAATCCCGTAGCCACAAACGTCGAACGTCTCGGAAAGTCCAACGTCAAATTTTTCGTTGCGCAATTCTTCCATTAGGCCTTCGTCTTTCAGCTGATATTCGCAGGTCCCTCGGAATTTACTTCCGATCAGTTTCATCATCTGTAAAGCGAATCCATTGAGTAAGAGAGTGGGGAAAAGATTGTATTAATTGTAATATAGCAGCTGAAACCTTGACCTTTTTTCTGTCGGGAAAATAATGGGCACAATGTCGCTGCGCCGGTCGTGTCGCTGAAGTGAAAAAGCGATTTGATTTTGCCGCGACACAATTCATTTTCTCGGCGATTTTTTATGCGACAGAATGCACATTATTTTCCCGACAGACTGATATTTATCGGCGGCCCTCAGGAAGCGACGACCCGCCGTTATTTTCCCGACAAACTGATAGACAAGAAATTTTACCCGGGTCGACCGGGCCGCTTCCAAAATTTTCATGGCCTTCGAAATTTTGGCCCGGGCTTGCGGCCATGCTTTCTTCAGACGGGTTGAGCTCTCGATACTATAAATATCAGTCTGTCGGGAAAATAATACAGGGTGGGGCATCTTTGTGGCCCGATTTGAATTGGATATAACTTCTTTAGTTCTCAAATCTTAAAATTCTTTTTTTCCCTGAATCCTCATCCAACCCCATTTTGTTTCATACCAAATATGTCATACATAGTAAGTGTCATCTACAGTTATTGGATTTATTCTTCGAGTTCATTTTTTCGATCGTTTTTCGGTTGTTTTTTTGGTCTTTCCCGGTGTGTCCAAAAATGGAGTACGGTGTGGAAGCAAAAGCTTGGTCTATGGTTTGGTATGGCAAGTACGGTTTGGCGATAAATGTTCAAGGAAATACGGACGTAATGCCTAACCTCCAGATCGCAAGACAATTCGACGTTGGTGGAACAAGTTCCTTGAGACTGGCAGCGTTAACAGTAAACAAAAAAAGCAGGAAAGATGGGTACGAACGGAGCTGAAAAATTTAGAAGCTTTGTCAAAATTCCGAGAAAATCCGCATATGAGTACACGAAGTTTGGTCAAAACCGAGCGAATGCCTTCACCAAGGACCATTCGACGAATTCTGGAGGTTGATTTTCTTTTTTTCTTCTTATTCTCATCGTCGATTTTCGGGAGGTGAAATTCCACCGTATTTTTCTTCCGCACCGTACTCCATTTCCGGACACACCGGGAAAGACCGAAAGAACAACCAAAAAACGACCGAAAAAATGAACTCCAAGAATAACTCCAATAACTTTGGATGACACTTACTATGTATAACATATTTGGTATCAAACAAAATGGGGTTGTCTGAGGATTCAGGTAAAAAAAGAATTTTAAGACTTGGGCTAGAACTAAAGAAGTTATAGCCAATTCAAATCGGACCACAAAGATGCCCCAACCCTGACTCATCGAAAATTAGCTTGCAGCCATGCTTACACAGTCCCTCCTTCCTGTCTCAAGCACTCCCCTGACTAAACTTTGACAACCCACATCAAACTTACGTCTAAAGTATTGAAAAAGCCCGTGAACTCCTCCACCCAGAAGTTTTTTGTCGGGTTTTCGAACTTGTAGTCCAAGTCTCTGGTGATCAGTCGAATGCTTTTGTGGGTATGGCCCGGTTTTAACTCAGGGCTGATATTCAGCTGCAGGACTACCTAAAACAACAAAAATTACTCCATTTTCTGGCCAAAAAACGGGTTTTTCTTCCAAGGAACAGATTTCTCACCACTTCATGCCCAGCATAGGCTAGTTCGTCAGCGATTTTGCCCACCAACATGGCATGACTGGCTCCGAATTTGGGGTTGTACACCAAGTACTTGAAGGCCTCAGAACATGTTACATACAAGAATAGTAGAGCTAGAAATCTCATTATGGCACTGAGCGATCCACATAGGAGTTAGTGGACGTACGACACAGGCAAAACGGCCGTCTGCCCGTTGCTCGGCGCTAGATAACCTAAATTAACGTAGAAATTAGTCCAAAATGTGCTTTGTAATACAAAAAATACACCGAAAACAAGGTTTAAGTGGTAAAACAATGTCGACATGAGGGCACAAAACGAGAATGTTGTACTACAAGCCCTTCACGCGCCTTCAAAACAAGTACAAGGGGTATGGATTCAATCTTGACACAACAAGTTGGTAAAAAACCTTGCCGTCTCGCAAAGACTGGCCTCCTATATATAGTAAGGTGCGAAAGGGGCAAAAAACTTCTCGTTTATCAATTAAGATTGTGCTCCGCATGCACAGAACACGAGTGTGCGCGAGTTGAAGTTTTGATCGGAGCGGGAAATTTCCAAAAAGAAACGTTTTCGATCTTCGGCTAGCAAAGCAACCAAGATCAGTGAACTCTAAACCGTCCGATATCACCGAGGGATGTTTGATTCGCTGTGGTTACATATAATCAGGGCATGTGTAGGGTCAGGCCAAGGGGGAGGTTTTTTGAGCACAGAAAAAAATTGTTTAAGCTCTGTAACTAGGATTTTTTATCAGGAGATTTCCAAATTGGCTTTGTTGCGGCACAATGCATTGTCTTGGTGGCGATGCGATTTTCAATGCGATAGTATGCTCATTTATTTTGCTGACAGGCCGATAAGGCATCACCAGAAGTTTCTTGTACTCTCCACACAGTTTTTTTCGACACCTTAATTGGTCGTGATATTTGAGGGCCATTTTAGAGTAATCAATCGCAAAATAGCTGGATTGCAAAGGCTCCAGGTGCAGTAAAAAATTTGAATGGCATCATAGACTCTCTAAGCCCCTAAGTAGGCCTAATCTAAGCCTAAACTTCGTTGCATTAATCAGCGTCCAAAGCTTTTGCGATTCAGTCTCAATGGCCAAAATTGTGTTTATTACTACTAAATTTTAAAACTGAATTATTTACAATTAATAGTTATTGGAGCATAAGTTTGTCGGAAAAACTGCTTTAAACCCTTTATTCTTTGTTTCAACGTTGATCTCCAACTTTTAACCGTTGGATTTGTTGTAGTTCAGCCGAGGAATGAACTGTGTTTGAACCCTTCAATGTCTATTTTATGAGATTTTCTTACTGCTTCAGAGCGGCGTATGATTTCCGTTTACTCTAACGGAATTCTCTCCAGCCGATTTCCAAGATGAACTTGTCTTTTTCCAAGTTGTAGTTTCTGATTGCTGTCTGAAAAGTCTTGTAGTGAGCACAAGACACTGGTGGCGTTAAGCGGGACGGAATGGAAAGCAAGTGTTAAATGGAAGGCAGTAATGTCATTAGGAACATAAGACATATCACAAAGACAGAAATGACAAGAAGGTTTTGATTGAATGGTAAGAACCCAAAGCATGTCAACCCACGGCCAATCAAAAAAGAGGAAAAGTGGGCATGTTGGCCACTTCACTGAGGCCGCCAATTATTTCCCACGAATTTGCATAGAATCAAAGGACAAAGTCTTTATCAGATCAATTTCCGCTATCCTCATATGTCGGTTTCTCGGTTCTCTCGTGCGGTTGTGTGTATTTCTCGTGTGTTGCCAATAAACCCTATTTCTTATTGTGTCTGCCTTCGCGTAGAGCATGGCTTGATCGTCCAAAAATTGTTTTTTCTTCGTTAAGGGCCAATCACAGTTTGTTTTTCGAAAAGGATTTGATTTTTCAGTTCCTTCCGTCTTTCTCACGACAGTTACTTCCATTTGCAGACCCTGCTGTAAACACTTCCATCCAACTTTTTTGATTGTTTGAATCCTGTGACGCTTTAGGCGTACAAAACAAGTCAAGTGGCCGCAAACACTGTTTAGCGTATCTTTTGGAACCCACGAACATAGCACCTAAACAAACTGAATCCAAATCCAAATTCACAAGCATTCAATTGCGTGGATTGAGCGGACACGAGAAATGTTGAGGATGTAGCTGTTCTGTTTGGATCTTTTTCCGGACATTTGAGTTATTCGAAGCCTGGGAAACGTTCCGTCATGCACCTGCGAATGCGGGCCGCCCTTTGTGGCGCAATTTTGATGACATTTATGGCAAGTCTTACAGTCTACTGCTTGGACAATTGTATCGACGAAGAGGGTGACAAGTGCCAAGAAAGCAAGTTGATGGCGGTCTGCGGTAAGCCCGAATACAAGCGTCTGATGACCAGTAAGTGCCGAAAAGCGTGCGGGTTCTGTCAGCCGGGCACCTGCACCGACACTACAACGGAATGCGGAAAGCCTTCGATCTCGGACATCTGCAATCATCCAACCTATCTCCGAATGATGAGGATGCGATGCCCGGCGACTTGTGGACATTGCGATGGAGATGAGAAGCCGAACGGTGGCGGTAATCCGGATGACAACAAACCGGACGACAATAAGCCTGACGACAACAAGCCGGATGATGGCGATGATGAGTGCATTGAAGGGGCGGAATAGACGATATTTATCGGTCTGCTTATGTTTTTGCAACAGTATGAGAATAAAAAGAAACACCGTTGTAAATGAAATTGTAAAAGACGTAATAATTGTATCAGTTTGTTGGTAAATTGGGAAGTAGAATTTCTAGTTATTGACATAATTTACGTATAATATGTGGGTGTTGTAGTTTATAAATAACCATTCGTCGAATTTGAAATACGTACGCCACAGAGAGGCAATGTTTGTAGATCGGTCTGGATTTGTGGACAAACTGAAAGACCCAGGTTAAAAATATAAGGAATGACGTATCGCGATATATCGTACAAAAACGTTACATTTGACAGAACTTTGCGAGCAAGGAAACAAAGTGAAGTGTAGATAGTGGGCCGTCTTTGAATTTGGCATACAGTAGAACCTCCATACAATAGCTGGGTTCATGGCCTGTAGAACCGGCTGTATCCGAAGGCTAGACTAGTTGTATCTGCAATAAATTTCTGTTATGGCCACCGATTCTAATCCATTTTTCCTCCGTCCACATCGTCTCCAAAAAACAATTTGTCATAAAATTTATGAGCGTCGGATTATGCCATAAAGCCGGTGCGAAAACATTTCCCTTCAACGTATCACTCCTCACGCCGGCCCACTTTGAAAACACTTGGAGCAAAAGAGGCCAGGAAGAAGTGGGTACTGAAACGGAGCGGCTGACCAGTATTCCCTGCCCATTTCAAGGAGCGGTGGAATGTTTTCAAAATTTTCTTTTCCTTTTTCAAATTTTTGTGGCCAGAAACAGACCGAAGAAAAGTGGCGTTTGGAGGCTAAATTGGGTTAGTTTTGGGAAGGAATGGGAGATTTTTGGGTCTTATAAAGATGAGGATTGGCTGGTTTTATACTCACAAGGAAGGTACTCCACGTGCGACGCTCAGATTTTGATCAAATTGGCTCAGATTTGGAATATTTTTTTCTGAAACATATCTGAGACTCCTAGCTCTTTGCAGAAACGACCGAGACGCTTTAGCTAAAAATTGGCAAAACTGTGGCACTTTTTTTTGAAAATTTCAAAAGCTTCATACCTATTTGTACCCTAGAGTGTGGTGATTCCACAAAGAAGATTTTTTCCGCAAGAAACTGACTAAAATATGGCCAAAAGTAATTGCTTTCTATGACTTCCCTCCGCGTTTTTCCGTACATCTCGGCCGCAAAGATTGCTGACCATTCCCTCGTGAATATTGCGACCGTTGCTGGAAAAAGTGAGATTGCATTTTCAAAACTTGTTATGTCATCTCTCACAAAAATACGTGCAAAATTTAAAGAAAGTCTGAGCGTCGCACATGGGGCACTTCCCTTGCCAGTATCAGCCTGTCGGGAAAATAATGAGCACTCTGTAACTCGCATCGTCGCCAAGAAAATGAATTGTGTCGCGGCAAAATCAAACTCCTCTTCACTTCAGCGACGCGATTGGCGCTTCATTGCGCTCATTATTTTCCCGACAGAATGAAAAATATTTTTTCTCAGTTTTGCAGCTCTATTTACATGCCAGCCTCGTCTCCTGCAAAACATATGCTAGGATCTATTTTTGACCCAGCCTCCCCCTCATTACCATCTCATCGTTGTACCCGTTACCATCTTTTCAAATGCCATGAATATTCATACTGACGTATGGATTCCCCGAACGGCGCTAAAGAGTTCGCGGCTGCTCGCAAAGCCGCCCAACGTCGTTTACTTTTCATTGGCCTCCGGGGAAATTACGCTGCTTTTCGTTTTTTGTTTATACGAAACTGTACGCGGGAACGGGGCTCCGTTTCGTTTCGTTGTTTTTGACGATTACTCATGCTGTCTTTGCTCCTCCGAAGACTTCGTAGATTTGTTTCTTTTGAGGAATGTGTATGAGTGGAGGTGGGAAGAAAATATTGTATCATTCTGTCGGGAAAATAAGGGGTAAAATTTCGCTGCGTCGACCGCATCGCTGAACTAAAAAGCAACTTCATTTTTTTGCGACACAGTTCATTTTCTCGACGATGATGCGATTTTCGCTGCGAGAGAGTGCTCATTATTTTCCCGACAGACTGATATCACTTTTGAAGAGGCTTCATCTCTATAAAATGGAGCGTTAACCCAAAGTAACCGCCTCTAATTAACTCCAAACCGTCGTTTATAGCTTTCAAATGGAAGTGATGACCTCAAATGGTCTAGACCAAAGTTTCTAGACCAATCTCCGCGCCTTCCATTCCATTCCGAGTCCATTTGGTTTTCCCGATTCCGGTTGCTTGGGCCGAAAATCCAATTAGGATCGGGAAAGCGTCTTGCGGTTTGTGGCCATGCCATTGCCAAGTGACCAGTGCGTTTGGGTGTAAATATGGACATGAGGAAAGAAGAGGGGAGAGCTATGACATCTGCCGGTCTTACGGAAGATCTGTTGGGATTATGGCAAAATTCTAAAAGAGGTTTTAGTATCATTTTGCCGGGAAAATAATGAGGCAATCTCGCTGTCGTGTCGCTGATGTAAAAAGATCATTTTCTCGACGGCGATGCGATTTTTGATGCGACAGAATGCTCATTATTTTCCCGACAGGTTCATAATAGTCTGTCGGGAAAATAATGTGGATTAGTGGTCAGTCGGGAAAATAATGTGGATTTGTCGTTTGTCGGGAAAATTATGCGGATTTTTCGTATGTCGGGAAAAAATGTGCATTTCTCGTCTGTCGGGAAAATAATGTGGTCGCGAATCAAATTTCCGGCTAGCCGTGGCAAAACGGTTGATGCAATTTCAGACGCCACAAAGTGCCCTTTATTTTCCCGACAGACTGATATATCACATATTTTGGGTGATTGCTTACGACATCACCTTAAAAATGCGAATCGCATGATATAGTTGTACTGTCCTTGTCGCACAAAGCCTTATTGTTAGAATCAGCCCTCTGTACTCACCCTACACTTGGTGGCAGGTCCATCCTGTTCGCTTCACTGACAATGTCATATATATATATTATAGTATAGCGCTCAAAAATTCCTCAGTATTCTATATAAAGCCGCTTTCTTCCATTTTTTATGATTAAATTTCCATTTTTACGACGTCTTCATAAAATCGCCGGCCATTGCCCATGTTTTGTTGGCCACAGAGATTTTTTAACGGCCCCCCAATTTTTCGGACAGATCTCTCTGGGCAATTGATGAGTAAAGGGCGTTCTCTGTTCTTTTCCGGCTTGAATTCGAAACCTATAGTTCGTGGAGGGTTTTGAGTGATAAATATGGCCGATTAGCAGAAGCGACGGACACTTTTCGGAGAGGTAATTGAGTTTGTGACTCTTGAACTTGAGATTGGTTGGGTGGGAGGAAGTGTTAGTGTTTTTTTGGCTCGAAATTAATGTTTATACGTTTGATAGGGAGGTTATGGCGTTATAAAGGAAATTTGGGATTAAGCACGTTTTTAAAGGCCTTAGAAAATCATATGTACAATTTTTTTCTGAATTTTTAAAACCGTTTATGTCGGATCTCTGTATTTTCAGAATCGTTTATGCCCGATATAACCTCAATTGCCGGTTCACCTTGCCTTTCCTGCCGTTGCGCAGGCTTATTTGCATATTAGTCTGGGATGAGTAGACATCGAGGTTCGCATTAGCATTAGGTCGGTCTGACTCGATCTATCGGTGTTTTGGGTTGATAAAAATGGAGTTTTTCGGTGTCAACAAGCTTTTTCGGCAAAAATATTTCCTTTTTTTTATTTTTAGGGCTTTTCAGAGGTGATGTAAAGTATCATATTAAATATTTAGGAAATTTTCCCTTTTCTGTAACAAATCCCGGCAATCATTCTGTCGGGAAAATAATGAGCGCTCAGTCGCATCAAAAATCGAATTGCCGCTGAGAAAATGAATTGTGTCGCGATAAAGTCAATTTTTTTTACTTCAGCGACGCGATTGGCGACATTGTGCTCATTATTTTCCCGACAGACTGATATCTCAAGCCTTTCACTTCGTTTCTGACCGTTTTTTGGTCATCAAAGTGCAGTAACCCGAGTCGGCGGCTCATTTTCCTTTATTCTCTTACTGTTTTCTCATAAAATCCCATCTTCGGCACGCACTCCGAGTTTCGAAACTCCGCTGACCCTTAGTTCCGCAAATAGGCCATCGGACAAAAACAACCCGCTCTTCCGTGCAAACCCGGCTCCCAATTTGGCCCCCCTAACTCATTCATTCCCTAATGCCTCACGCGAATAATGGAGAAACTCGCGTTGGGGCTGCACTTTCTTTCGGTGGCCAATTAGCCACGGGATTTCGCCGGAAAAACATGGGAAAAGCGCGTCGTTGTGAAGTGGGGGGCATTGTTTTCGCGCGCTTTGTCCCAGAGCAGCTTGTTCGGCGGATGAGACGCGTGGCTCTCGCGAGGCTCTCCTCTCATTTCCTTGCGGATTCTCATAACTTGCGAAAGAACCGAGGCTTGTCTAGCCTTTTGTTGGGAAGCGTCAAAACGCGATCGGGAGAGGTAAAGGGGAGAATTTTAATTTTTGGGATTTCCATATATAGGATTTGAAGCTTTTGGGGATAAAATATCAGTCTGTCGGGAAAATAATGAACATGTCGCATAAAAAATCGCATCGCCGTCGAGAAAATGAATTATGTCGCGGCAAATCATTTTTTTCATTTCAGCGATGCCAAATGGAGCAGCGAAATTATGCTCATTATCTTTCCGACAAACTGATTTCTCTTTTTTTAAACATTTTTTTGTCCGTAAATAACCGTTAGAGCATCGTTTTTGCTGATAATGATGAGTTATGTGTAAAATAGACCAAATTTTTTTAAAATTAGCCCCACAAAGTCAGTGAAAAAGTTATTCCAAGCCATGCGAAAGCAAAAAATCCCTTGCTGACCACCCATGCTCCACAATTTTTCGCCGAAATTTTCAGGCAATAAACATTTTTTGTGCGCGTCGGAACGTTCTCATCTTTTTTTTTCTGGTTTAATGTTCGGAATTTTACTCTTCTCCAAGAGTCGATAGGGTTTTTTTTGGGAAAGTAGTCATAGTCAGGAAGGATAGCGGTTTTTTGTAAACAATTTCCTGTTGGTTTTATGAAAAAATTTGATGAAACTGGGTTCAAATTTAGATTAATTTTACTTACGACATAAGTCGCAAATTTTTCAACCTATCTGGCACAAGTGCGACGCTGAGATTTTGATGAAACTTACAGGGGAAGTACTCCAAGTGCGACGCTCAGATTTTCTTTAAACTTTGCACACACGTCGGGTATGGACTGAATACCAATTCTTGAAAGTTTTAGCTCGCGCTTTGCGGGCGCCGCCGAGATTTCGAACGATTTTTGCCGCCGAGAGAGCACGCTAAACGTGGAGAGCGGTCAGGGAGAAACGCGCTTTTTGGCCATAAAGTTAGCAGTTTCGTGCGGAAAAAAGTCGATTTTTTGTAGAGACATTGTACTTTACGGTTGAAATAGGCATGAAACTTTTCGTGCCGAAATTCGGCAAAAAGTCGTAAACTATGGCCGACTTTTGATCTAAAAATCTCGGTTGTTTCAGCAAAGCGCGAGCTAGCATTCTCGCATATATCTTAGAAAAAATTATTCTAAATTTGTGCCAAGTTTCGTCAAAATCTGAGCGTCGCACTTGGAGTACTTCCCCTGTTAATACAAACTTCGAATAATTTTTTGAAAATATCTGCAAGTCTCCTATCCCGCCCTTTGCGGAAACGACCGAGATTTTTAGGTCGAAAATTTGAAAAAAATTGAGTCTTTCTTTTCAAATTTTGGCTGGAAAGTATTGATCTATTTCTACCGTAGACAGTAAAGTTTCCACAAAAAATAAATTTTTTTTGCGCGGAACTGATATAAAAATACGGCCAAAAAGTGCTTTTCTCTCTGACCGCTCTCCACATTTCGTACACTCTCTGGGATACAAAGATCGCTGAATGCAATTCTCTATTATTTTTCTTTTGATATTTTTTTCATGATTTTTGAACCCATCTTTTTCTCTCATTTGAACACAGTAAACTGCAAAAAAAACTTTAATTTTAATACGAAGATGTTCCTTCAGATGGAGCAATCGGTGGACGCCCGCCTCTTGCCCAACCACTCCTCCAATCTGCCCGAGCCGAATGGAAACGGAAACATGCGCGGCTCATGCCCCGATTTGTCGGATGATCAGCTGCGAATGTGGGATGACATCCTCTACAAGGCGATTCAGAACGAACGTGAAGCGCTGCAGAACAAAGAAGAGCATCTGAACAAGTTTCGGCGGAAAACCTTTGATCCGTCGATAACGCAGAGGGCCAGAAGTAACACACCGATGAATACGTCGAGTAAGTTAAAAATATATTTTTTTTTTGAATATAATTTTTATTTTTTATACTGATTACTTAAAAATTTATTGGTTGCGGTTTGCAGAAACAGTCGAAATAAAAAAAATTATCTTGAGAGAAAATTTATATTTTTTCTTTTGAAATCACGGGCTAAAAATTCTAGGAGTTGTTACATGTCAGGAGCACAATATTTTTATGAAAAATCAGTTTTTTTTCCCGAAACTGGCTTACGATTAGATGTCGCCAAAAGGCGTTTATTCTCTGCCCGCTCTCCGCATTTTTCGTACTCTCTCGGAAAATGATCGCTTTCTTGGCTGCGTCCGCAAAGTTGGACCTAAAATCGCGGGACATCAATCGATAAGAACTGTCTAGACAACATATGGGAAAATAAAAAAAAAATTTGACGATGAGACTTGCGCTTGGGGTACCATAAAAAATTTTAAAAAATATGATTTTTTTTGAAAGATCGGTCTGTCCTGAAAAAGATGAGCATCAAAAATCGCCTACAAGAAAATGAATTTTCGCGGAAAAATCAAATTGCTTTTCACCTCGCGATCGGCACAGCGACATTATGCTCATTATTTTCCCGACGGACTGATAAATACGCTCTTTTGAAGTTTTCTTTTCAATTGCTTTCACCAATTTTTTCAAAAAACTAATTGGAACACATAATTAATCTCATTTCTTCTTTTCAGTTTACGAGATTTGCGCCCCAGTTGATGTGGAGGGCAATGAAAACAACGATAATGTCCTGACAGGTGGCGAAGACGACTGCGATGAAAATGGCAATCTCTCAAATCCAAGTGAGTTTTAATACCCAATTTATTGCTTTTGAAGGTTTAGAAAATTTCCTTTTGCAAATCCCGAAAAATGATTGTTCTCGTGGTGAGACCGAAATCTTTAGTAATCATGACAAAATTACCATAGTCATACGATCAGACTGTTAATAAGATTTTTGATTTCAATAAAAAATAACAAAATTTCAACATAAAATTGGCAGTGGTATGGCCTAAAGTTTTTTCCTTGGCAGATCTCCGCTTTTGCGTACTCTCTCACAATGGAGGTCATTTTTTTTGCAGAACGACCCTTATTGGTGATCTAGTGGATGTTAAAGCCCCCGGGTGATGTAAAAAGACTTCCAAAAGCGTGTATGGGCCTAGTCGTGGTACTGGTCGCGCCATAAAATCCGTCGAATTTGCACAGAGCGTTTTCCGCCCGCCCTGCTTCCCATTTTTTGCACTAGTGACATGCACCTTATGCGAGCTCACCTAGCGACGCCGCCGAAAAAATTCAATGGACTTTATGTCCAGAGAATTTTTCGCGACTAATATTCAAAGGGTTTACGCGAAATTGAAAGAAATCCGAGCTGCGCCACTATTCAATTTGCTTGCTAATCTTAACAAATCTTCTTTTCAGCAACCTCCCTTGACGAAGCCTTCGATCTCCGTTCCAACTCCTCTTCAACAAAGGAAAACCAAGTCAACCCTCCCGCCAGAAACTCGGAAGACCTTGCCAAACGACTCCGCAAAGAGCTGGAGGACCTGCAATTCCGCAACACCTGCGAATGGCAAACCTCCAACGGCGAGGTGATGAAGATCAACACGAATCCACTGTTCGACGTGGGCGCCGAATTCCCGCAGAATCGGCGGAAATCGGTCGATTTCTCCGCTCGCCGCACCTCCACCCACTTCGACGCCGACAACTTCAACCCCACGCACATCACCAACTACGACGCGCACAAGCATCCGTTCGGCACGACCAGTCTGTACATGCCGAACGGCGAGAAGCCGAGCAAGTGCTCGTTCGAGGAGGACTACTTTGAAGGCATGAACATCCGTGTGAACCCGTTCGAGGAGAGCGACGACATCGCGTTGGAGGAGGCGGATTGCCCGCCAGCAACGCGTTTCCAACAACTTCAATGGGCGATTCAACGACAGAAGGACAAGTACAATGATCAGTTGCAAATGCCCGAGAGGGTGTGCTGCAATTTGATGTGACTGCCGATCATTACTTATAAGGGAGGTGCGTGAAGGGCGACACTCAAGTTTTGATGACATTTTGTGCGATATTCGGCCATACTAGTGGGCGCAAAAGTCCTTGGGATTTTTTGCGACTCTGCACGAAATCCCCAGAACTTTTTTGGCCTACTAGTATTTTTGGGGGGATATCAACCGTACCTTGAAAGCCAAGACATAACAGCCTGTCGGGAAAATAATGGGTACAGTGTCGGTGCGCCAATCGCATCGCTGAAGTGAAAAAAATTAATCGACACAATTCATTTTCTGCAATGCGATTTTCGATGCGACACAATGCTCATTATTTTCCCGACAGGCTCATATGTCTAAAGTTGACAAAAAAAAATGATTTTTCCCGCTTGGAAATGGAAGAAACGGAAAAAAAACCTTCTCTCTCTGAACACTCTCCACATTTTGCACCCCTTTTTTATTCGCAAGGTGATTGGTATACTAATCTATGGCCCGATTGCTTTATGGTCGAAATTTTTGCAAATACGGATGTCGCGCTTCAGGCACCTCTTCTGTTGGTTTTTTTATGAGCTCTCCAATTTTTACGAATATTTACTATAGATTTTGCATTTGTGGATCTTTCATCTCTGCAGTTTCTACTTTACTTTTCTCTGAGATTGTATCAGTCTGTCGGGAAAATAATGAACACAATGTCGCATTGAAAATCTCATCGCCGCTGAAAAAATGGATTTTTTTCGCGACAAAATCAAATTGCTTTTCAATAGTGAAATTGCTCATTATTTTCCCGACAGACTGGTAATGTCAAAAAATGGGTATCCGGCCACAATGGCCACAAAGATTATTCAGATAATAAACATTGAAAACAAAATTTGATTCATTATAACATTCAAAACATATACTCGTATTTGAAGGTTGAAGTAGAATAGAAGGCAATTTGGATGGTAGATTGGTTAGAGATGCAAGTTTTGATATAAAACCACCAATTATAGCTTCTATCCCCACTGACTTTGGAATTGCTTGAAGTACACAGACCCCTCGTCCGCTAGGGCCGGGCGGTTTTTGAAGATTTGGGCTTCAGTCGGCTCCTTGAAGCAACAGCTGAAATCACGTTTCAGGATTTCACGAAGTGGCGGCAACGATTGCAAAAAGATCAGCTCGTATCCGGTTGGCGATAGGTCCACGACGAAGACGTTGATCTGCAAAGGAATCATAAGGTTGGGAGGTTGGAAATTAGGTTACAAAAAATTTTATGTTTCAAGCTTGCGCAGTTATGGGATTCAAATTCATGAAAAATTAACTTTTTGATTGACGCTTTGCAGGGCTTTGAGTTTCTAGCCCAGCCTGCCGGTTTTGTAAAGAAAATTCCGATTTTTCGAGACTTCTCAAAAGAATAGCGAAATTCGAAAAAAAATCGCCGGAAAATATTGTATGATTACATTCAGAAGACCACACAAATGTGTGGTCTCTTCCACCAGAAAAAGAAAAATGGCTACTACACGTCAACATAAAAAGGGGATTTCGTCAACGGCGTAGCGATCCGCGAAATAAAGATTTCGCCTCTTTCTGTGCTTTGATTTCGAAAGGAAATCGGGCTTTCTTCCTTTTTTGTTCTATTAGGTTGTCCAACAAATAATGACCCTCTTCGAGAGGGGTAAAGTCTAAAGTCTCTAAACAAGGTAATCGATGATGGAATTTCGAAATATTACACCATTTTGTAGCTGAGATCTCAGGCTTTCGTTTGATGTATCGCTTGCCATATTTGGACCAAATTACAGTAATTTAGCTCTAATCCAAAATTATCGAAAAAAAGTCGGTTCGCGCTGTCATCTTGTACGAGCAAAAACAGGATGCGAAAGTTTCAGAAGCTACGTAAAGTATCAACGTCACGTTCGGCTAGTGCGTTCTGTGTCGGAATATGGTGAAACGGTGCTTTAAAAATTTTCGATCTGACGGCGAGGGACCCAAAGATAAAATACGGCATCCAGACTTTATGAATTTAGCCTGAGGTCATTGATTGACGCCCATCCTAGAATCAACATCCGACGCATCTGTGACATCGTCTGGGTGTTGAAATAATCGGGGGCTAACTATTCGACGTTGATTGAATTCAAAAAAATGCTGGGCAACTTGCTCCCACATTATTGGATCAAAGCAAAGAATGGAGGCGCGACATTTCCCATTTTTGCGAGCCGGAAAACAATTTTCCTGGATCAGATCGTGGCCTATGATGAAAAGCGGGTCTTCTACGACAATCAGACGAGATATGCCTAATGGAATTCTCCGAGGGCGTCACCGTGGCACTTGTCAAAGCCCGACTCCCCCAAAACAAGGTGATGACTACTTCTTGATGGTGCAGCGCAGGAATAGTAAAGTATAGCTTCTTGAAAGCTGGCCAAAATGTAAATACCATCCCCTATTGTATCCAGGTAGACAGTTTGTGGCAGCATCTGCCTTCAACGATGCGCCGCAGAAGTCCAAAAATTTTTCGCGGCAACAGGAACCTCACCGTTAAAAAATGACCTTCCAGAAGCCGATTTAATAGAGATACGAGACTGTCCCTCGTCCAGCGTATTTCTCAAAGCTGGCCTATACATACCACCATCTGTTCAAGAATCTAGCACGTTTCATCAGTGGTAGGGAATTCGACAATCAAGACGCCCTTGAAAAGGCCTTCAAAAGTTTCATTGGCTCCAGAAGCCGGGGTTTCTAAGCTACAGACATAAAAAGTTTTTTGGCACATTGTAATAAGCGTGTTAAAGCAAATGATAACTTTTTTGATTATACAGATCGCTGTTATTACGATAAATTTTGCCGAAAAGTAAATTTTTCAAAGAGGGTCATTATATTTGTTGGACAACCTAATATTTTCGCAGAGTGACGAGAGGAAGAGGGCGCGTGCACAAAGATAGAGAGAGCTGTCAGAGAAAGAAGGAAAAAATCAAAGTTGCTTTTTTGCTCCGCCGACGAAATTTCTTTTTTCTTTTATTTTCGTTCTTACGTGTACTAGTCCGTTCGCAAAGTCGCTGGAGCGATTTTGGCGACATGCCCTTGAGAAGACATGACACTGTGCAATGCTTGGCTTTTTGCACCGTGAAATAGGCTTTTTTGAGCTGTCGCTTGCATTTTGACTTTTTCTGCACAATGCATGCCGCAGCGATCACACCAGCAATTTCTAACGAACTATTATTCCTCCCCAGTCCCTAATCTCTTACCTCCAACAAGAGCAGAATCCGAGATGTGATCTGCTGGCTCACATACCAATCCCAAAACAGCAACAAACAAGTGAATACTCCGCTGTTCCCAATAATCATTACTCCCCACGTAATTGCGGGCACCAATCCCTTCAGCGCCATCACATTCTCCTGCAGCTGGTAGCGGCTGGACAGCCCCGTGTTCATTTGTCGCTGGAGCTTCTTGTTGATCTTGTAGATTCGTCGCATGATCGGGAGACCGATCAGCGTTACCGTTCCCATCGAGAACCAGCACCACAGCCGAATCTCGATGTATTTGTATTGCTTGACGCAGGTGAAGGTGTTGGTCACTAAAACTGTAAGTGGTTTGGCTACAGGTTGTCCGGAAAAGAGGCAGTTGACACACGACAAAAAGTTTACTGTACAAAGAATCACAATGGAAAAAATCATGCCGAAATTTGGTAAAAAGAGTCTCATTTTTTCCGACTTTTGATCTAAAAATCTCGGTGATTTCAGCGAAACGCGCGCTAGGACTCTCGCAGATATCTTGCAACGGAAGTACCCCAAGTGCGAAGCTCAGATTTTCCTTAAATTTTGCACACACTTCGGGCATAGACTAAGTATCAATTCCTCAAAGTTTTAGCTCGCACTTTGAAGGCAAAGCCGAGATATTCAACGATATTTGCGGCCGAGTTAGTACACTAAACGCGGAGAGCGGTCCGAGAGAAAAACACTTTTCAGCCGTAACCTCGCTAGTTTCGTGCGGAAAAAGTTCATTTTTTGTGGAAACATTAACCTTTACGGTAGAAACAGGGATGCAAATTTTCGTGCCGAAATTCGAAAAACAATCTCAAATTTTTGTCGCCTTTCGACTAAAAAGTCCAGGTGGTTGTTGCAAAGCGCGAGCTAGGATATATTTTGAAAGAATTATTCCACATTTGTGCCAAGTTTCATCGCAATCTGAGCGTGAGCCTAAAATAGACTCTTGGCTCCTTCAAATTTGTATATATTATTATAATAATAGAAAAGTTTTGTAAGGTCTTTGTGCTTTACTGCATTAGGTATTGCAAAAATCTTGAGGACAAGGAACGAGAAAACCTCTGCCTAATGTTGTTTTCCATTTGTGCAAAATATAATAACAAATCAAACTCTACAGTATAATTTAATATGTTTTCACTCTAAACCCCAGTTTGTGCTAAACGAAAGAAAAGTAATATATGTAGAAGTAAACTGAAAACCCGGTAAAACAAAGCATCTCTTACCTTGAAACCACGGGCTTTGATCGTAGAAAAACACGACCGCAGCGAAGGCCACCGAATAAGCAAAAGCAAAAATCATGTAGCCGATTGCGAACCCAACCCCCTGCCTCTCATAACTTGTGTGATTTCGCGTTGCAATTAGTCGCTCCACGACCAGCGACATCATTGTCCAATCCGCGAGGCCAGTGCAAATACAGTTGAGAAATGAGAATAGGGCACAAAAATAGTCGAGGAATTCGGATTGAGGCGCCATCTTCTGCAGGAGCTCCGGAAACATCCGAGTGATCCCGATCAGACGGATCACTGCCATGGTGTAGCACTGAAAATTTTTATGTAACACAGTAAAGTAACTTTCTGGACAATTTGTTGAAGGTAAAGATGTCTGTCGGGAAAATAATCGGCTCTCTTTTGCAGCAAAAATCGCATCGCTGTCGAGAAAATGAATTGTGTCGCGGCAAAATCAAATGGCTCACTTCAGCGACACGATTGGCGCAGCGGCATAGCGCTTATTATTTTCTCAACAGACTGTTACAAATATTTTTCGGAGGCGATACAAAATTGTCAAGTCAATGCAAAAACATTTGAAACTTAAGGACACAAAACAAAGTTTCACTGCCTAGGGCTTCTCAAGCGCATCCGAGATATTCAACGATATTTGCGGCCGAGAGAGTACGCTAAACGCGGACAGCGGTTAGAGAGAAAACCACATTTTTTGGCCGTATCCTTACCGGAAAAGATTGATTTTTTATGGGAACATTACCCTCTATGGTAGAAATGGGTACGAAAATTTTCATACCAAAAAAACTTCCGACTAAAAAAACATTAATCTCTTTCTGAAAAAGCGACTTTTCTATAATAAATAGCGTCGCACTTGTGGTAATTCCCCTGTAAATTTGTCCCAGACTTGACGAAAACTTGAGCTTCACTAACAACTATACCGTAACTTGTAGATATTTACTCACCAAGAAGAAGCGGAAATTTTTGTGCATCGTCTTTGCCCTCACTACAGTACTAATAAAGTAGACTGTGTTGATGGACGCAAAGACAAGAAAAACATAATTGACGTATTGCAGTATCAACAGTGCACGTTCATACGACATCCTGAAATTGCAAGTCATATAAGTAAATGGTGAAATACGTCGAAACGCGAAAATTTGTGACAGGGCAACGAATTAAAGGTACGAACAAACGAACGAGCAATTTGCTTGTAACAAAAACAATTGCAATAAATACCTGATAGGGCTACAAATAGAAAATAATAACACTACAAAATGGATTCAAAAACTAAGATTTTGAAGAGCAAGGAAGCAAAAAAGAACAGAAACAAAACGCCTGAGAAATTAGAAGGTCGAATAAGGAAGGTGCTAGCAAAACGGCTTGGCAAAGACTGTTCAATATTTCAGCTGCGACTGCAAAGCACAAGTTAAATCTTTCAGGAATGGATGTAATTGATATGTGGACTATGCCTGAGGTGTGTACAATGTTTAGAGAAGATCTGAGCGTTGCTTGAAAGCCTTCTTTTGATATAATGTTGACCTGATCCAATGGCAAAACGCGTACCATTTGGCATCCGGGAAGCATCAAAAACGCAATAGAATACCTCCTTCAAAAAAAACACCGGTTTGAAGAGCGTGCTCTTATCCTTCACAAAAAAAGCGCGCGTTTGAAATTTCAGTCTTTTCAATTGGAGGCATTTTGCTGCGTTTTTGAAGCCTCCCTGTTCAAGTGGTACGTTCTTTGCCACTGGATCAGGTTCGCCGCTTTATCAATGTGGCTTGGTAAAGATTGTTTAATATCTCGGCGTTGTTTGCAAAGGGCGAGCTAAAACTTTCAGCAATTGATATGTTGACTGCGCCCGAGGAGTGTGTAACGGTTAAAGAAAATCTGAGCGTCGCACTTGGGGCGTTTCCCTTGTCAATATTATCCATAAAGAAGATATTGATACGGTTAAATTTCAAGGGAAAATGCGGGTCTATCAGACATTCACGAGCCAAAAATCTTTTAAAAAAATCTCCTATAACTTTACAGAGTACGGTTACTTTCGAAAGTCGAAGTAACTTTCTGGACATTTGGTCTCCGAAACCCCTAAAACCGCAATTCAAAAGTACTTCTCCTGGCCCTTATAAACGCCAATAAAATCGAAGGAAAGTAGCGTACAATAAATTAATAAAAAATGCCCGATTCATTAGCTCGCATGCGGTTCAAATTAGATTCGGTGCAAAACAAACGTGACATTAAACATATTAACTCGGAACCGATTGTAATGTACCACTGCGTGTTTCCAAATTTGGCCGAAATGCCGGGAGCAGAAAAATAAGTTGTAGTAATAACTGCATTTGGTCCAATATGATGGCAAGTTCAATGAAATTGAACGCTTCAACATTCAAAGTTCGTTTTGGTCGGAGTGTAAATTTTGCTGTGTAAGGGCAAAAAAGTGCAACGAAAAGTGGGTAAAATTCAATAAGAGGTTTTCCAGAAAAGGCGCTAGATACGGGCAAAGTTTGCAAAGTGGGCAAGCACTCTGTCGCTTCGAAAATCGCACCGGCGTAGCGAGAATGAGGTTTGTCGCAGCAAAATTAAAAGCCTGTCGGGAAAGTAGTGGCGGGTCGTCGAACTTTGGAATCGCCCGTCCTCGCTTTGCAGCGCCTAGCCGCGGCTGGTAATTTGGTGCTGAGTGCATTTTTTTCGACGAGAAACGTCTTGCTGCGACGACCTGCCACTGTTTTCCCGACAGACTGATAAACTAACACGGAAAGCACCCCAAGTGCGACGCTCAGATTTTCGTCAAATTTTACACATAGGGCACAGATAGACTAAGTATCAAATTCTGAAAGTTTTAGCTCGCGCTTTGAAGCACCAGCCGAGATAATCAACGATCTTTGCGGCCAAGGGAGAACGCGAAACCCGGACAGCGGTCACAGAGAAAAACACTTCTGCATAACTTTGCCAGCTTCGAGGAAAAGAAATTGACTTTTTGAGTAAACATTCCAACCCTATATTGTATACCCTATATGGTCGAGAAGAGCATGAAACTTTGCATGAGAAAATTTGGGAAAAAATAATTTTTTTTCCAATCGTGGCCTAAAAAATCTCAGTAGTTTCTGCAAAGCGTGAGCTAAGAATCTCGAATAAAATCTTTGCTATCTTAGAGAAATTGCTCTAAATTTGCGCCAAGTGTCATCAAAATCTGAGCGTCGCGCGGAATCACCAGACTTTGCAGGACAATTTTTATCCACTGACTTCTTGGCATAGACACCAAGAAGTTCGATTTCATCATAGATAAAAAAGGGTTGTCCTTCGCATAATTACGGTAGCACGCCACCGCGTCCTCCAAAAAAACTAATCAGTAATTGAATATGCAAACAAAACCTCGTGGAATCGGCGTGTGACATGAACCCTCCTTGTTAATTTATGGTAGTTCCAAAAACAAAACATTCATTAGTTTGTTTTGTCGGAAGCCGAACCTTTGACTTCCCATACGCCACAAAAATGATGACAAGGGCATACGATGAAGAACTTTGCTGAAAGGGGAAGTGCGACTCTCAGATTTTGATGAGACTTGGGAAAAAGTTTAATTTTTTCTAAAGCACAGGCTCCCAGCGCTTTGCAGAAACCGTCGAGATTTTTTAGGAAAAAATGTGATTTAGACAAAACATAATTTTATCCGCGGTACAGTGGGGGACTAGTGGCAAAAAACGTACCATTTTGCACCGGGAAGTAACAAAAATGTGGAAAAATGCTTCCCTCTCCAAATAAAAAAACTTCGTTTTGAAGGGCGTCATTCAACAAGAAAGCTAGACCTCTTTACTTGACTCTCATTTCTTGTCTACGCCGCTTTTGTAATATTATAGGTTACAAACGACCGTTACCATACCGTGTGTACGATATGGAACGGTCATGTGCTGTTTGTGGCACAAGAAACTCCTTTTAACCACTAATTAACGTCAAATTGGCAGGTTTGCAAGGCGTGAAACAAGTGGTTTGTTATCAAGAATCAATAATTTTACGTGGGAAGCCATCGAGAAATGTGTGGGTTCAGTTTGCCCTAAAATTTTGCATATATCTTCTAAACAGGTTGCATACCAATAAGTCAAGGATTATAGCCTGCGCCTTCAAACGGAAGTCGAGATATTCAGCGGTATTTGAAGCCGAGAGAGTATGCGAAACGCGGAGAGCGGACAGAGAAAAAACGCTTTTTGACTGTGCGAAAAATTTTGATCTTTTGTGGAAAAATTACTCTCTACGGCCAGAATAGATACGAGACATTCCCATGCCAAAATTCGCAAAAAAATTGAGCGGTAATTGAAGATAAACTATGTGAAACGCGGGAAATCCCAATTTCCATGTGCTCGACACGTTTACGGCGACATAAAACTACACTTGTTGTAAGATAGGTCCTAGAACAGGCGGTCTTATAAATCGTTGTAGTACTTTAAACCAAGAAGTACGCAAAACACTTACATTTCGAATACAAAAGATCTGTTTGTGCTCGGAACAATACGGTCTAAAGGTATTAGAAAGTGTCAAAAAGGACTGGTAATTACGGGCTGCACGTTGGGAAGGACAATACTGTCGCGTAGGAGGAGGGAAACGATTAAATTTCGACAAAAATACTACTCATAAATTCTAAATTCACGGTCAAGTTCAGCTGTGCCGCACTTGAACATGTGTAAATAGGTTTCATAATTACAAACGAGGTCGAAAATACCTTTATACTTGTTTTGCTGCAATAATATGTATCTAACAAAGGAAGTACCCCAACACCTTAAGTGCGACGCTCAGATTTTCTTTAAAATTTGCACACATGTTGGACATAGGACACATATCAATTGTTGAAAGTTTTAGCTTGCGCTTTGCAGGCGCAACCGAGATATTCAACGATCTTTGAATATATTGCAATAGCTCACATCAGAGCCGGGAAAAGAAAGTTTTTTTATGAATTTTTTCGTATAAAATTTATAGAAAAAACGTTCATATTGTAAATCTTCGCCAATTCTCTGCGGAGTTTTCGCCGAGAATCCGCCTGGCACCCGACGGCATGACCAGGCCGCGTTGGCACCTCGGCCAACTTTTTTTTCGAGCTGCGCCTGACCTACGCTTCATATTGATCGATATGGTTCCGACGCGAGCTGTCGCCGACTAGTCATGGCTACGGGCCTGGCTTTCCAAAATCTTTGGGCCCGGTTTAAAGAAAATTCGGGGTATTCGAGAACGCTCAGATTTTGATAAAATTTGGCAAATATTATAATAGTTTTCTATAACATGTGACAATCTTGGCTCTCGCTTTGCAGAAACAACAGAGATTTTTAGCTTGAAAGTCGACAAAAATTTGAGATTTTTTGCCGAATTTTAGCACAAAAAAGTTTCATACCTATTGCTACCGTAAGGATCAGTGTCTCCTCAAAAAATCAAAATTTTCCGTAAGACACTAGAAAAGTTATGTCCAAAAATGTGTGAGGCGGAACGACCGAACTACGAGCCCGAATTCCCACGGATATCATGACTTATTATTCAAATTTGATTGTACTTTCCTACGTGGGATTTCCCTATATAAGGGCCGCTTTTCACTCAACAAAATGTTTTCCTTTCAGACCGCTCTCCGCGTTTAGCGTACTCACTTGGCGGTGAGGGCAAAGCGCGAGCTAAAACTTTTAGGAATTGATACGTATATGGTCCATAACGAGGTGTGCGCGCGCAAAAACTAAAGAAAGTCTGAACGTCGCACTTGGGGTACTTTTCTTGTCAATGAATTACACAAGAAATTTTACACGGTCAAACCGGGCCGGCTTTTAAAAATTTTCCGGTTTGGCCTAAAAAAAGCCGCACAGTTCCAAACTCTTTCCGACGCCAGAACACTGTGGCCGGTTAGACATTGGAAGGTTCATTGGAACTTTCCCAGCTCTTGAAGGCCCCGTCATCAAGCTCTTTATGAGCGTGAGAGCCTAGAATGAGCCATAAAGGGTATTCCTTACAAAAGGAACGTCGTTCTCACAAACTTTCCGTAGAACAATGGCTAGTTCTCGGGAGAAACAATTATCGTAGACAATATTTTCCCTCTACACCGTTTCAAAATGTCTATAAAGAGGGAAAATGAAGTTTTATGCTCCCAGAAACGTAGTAAAAGAGCCGCCTTTCAAGCGATACGCCCATGTGCAAAAAATTCTGAAGGGTCATTGCA
Organism: Bursaphelenchus xylophilus; assembly: GCA_904066235.2. Classification (NCBI taxonomy): domain Eukaryota; kingdom Metazoa; phylum Nematoda; class Chromadorea; order Rhabditida; family Aphelenchoididae; genus Bursaphelenchus; species Bursaphelenchus xylophilus. Next base: position 10,524,235 of record CAJFCV020000004.1, on the reverse strand, counting down.
TGCAAAAAAACAAACAAAAACGGGCGCAATTTGGCAAAAGTATGTAATTTCCCCCGTCATTTGCACTGAAAAAAATTTTAGTTGTAGTCAAAAAAACTATCGTTTTTGAATGAATGAATAATGAACTTTTAAAAGCGGTTGTTTACTATTTATGGGAGCAATCTTCTATGCAAAAAGCTATTAAAAATAGCCTTTCAAAATAGTGAGCAAAATGTCGCTTCGCTGACCGCGTCGCTGAAATAAAAAAGCAATTTGATTGTGCTGCGACACAATTCATTTTCTCGGCGGCGATGCGATTTTCGATGCGATAGAGTGCTCATTATTTTTCCGACAGCCTGATAGTCAGTTCGAAAAGTTGCTGGAATCATTTCAGCGACGCGCACTGTGCGAAAAAAAATTCAATGTGCACTGTGCAATTTTCAGCTTTTTCCATAGTGCAATAGTCACATTAAAACCAATTTTCTGGCGGACTGGAGGGTCAGAAAGTAAGAATTTTTAAATGTAACGTAAAATATTTCCAATAAAAATAAATTCTTTACCCACATAACCCTCAAGGCAACTACAGCTGGGGAACCTGATCCAGTGGCAAAGTACGTACAATTTTGGATCCGGGAAGCATCAAAAATGTGGCAAAATGCTTCCCTCTCCAAGTGAAAAAAACTTTGTTTTGAGGGCCCTTTCCCTCACAAAAAAAGCGGATGCGTTTTTGAAATCTGAGTTTTTCACTTGAAGAAGGAGGTATTTTGCCATATTTTTTGATACTTCCTGAGTGCAAAGTGGTACGTTTTTTTGGCACTGGATCAGGTCCCCCCTGTAGTCCAATGCTTGCACACTGTGCGAAAACAAAAGTTCACTTTGCACTATGCAATCACTGGCTTTTTGCACCGTTCCATAGCCTTTTTTGGGCTGTGGCTTGCACACTGACTTTTCTTGCACAGAGCGTGCCGCAGAAATCACTCAAGCGACCCTGTGAGCCCGAAAAACTCTAAATAGCTTCCGTGAAACGCTAAAATAAATAATTATGGACGTTTATTGAACATTAATTTCCGAAACAATTTCCCATGCACTTTTTGGAGCCCCACAGTATTCGAAATAAAAGTGCCAAGTGAAGCGATTCGAGTAACAAAATGATGTCTCGAGGCGGTTTCTGAATAACAGTAATTTGAAATACGAATAACAAGATTTGTGGCCCTTGGGAAAAGTTCGGGCCACATGGACGGAAAAGGCTCAGAGGGCAAACGGGGATCCCGAATTTTTGTTGAGGTCAGAAAGTTCATTTTTTACGTTATTTTTTGGATGGACCTGAAAGATTTAAGGGTTGCAAAATAAATGAGGAATGTTTGCGGAGAAAGTGCGTAAAATGCAACGCTCAGATTTTGATGAAACTGGGCAAAAACTTTTAAAAAAATTTCTATGAGAGATGCGAGACTTTGGGTTTGCGCTTTGCAGAAATGACCGAGATTTTTATACCGAAAGTAAGCGAAAATGTGAGACTTTTCTTCAAATATTAGTCGAAAAAATTTCATGGCTATTTCTACAGTAGAGTGTAATGTTACCGCAAAAAATCTTTTTTCTTTCTAAGCGACACTGGCGAAGATATGGCCGGAAACTGTTTTTCTCTATGGCCGCTCTTCGCGTTCCGCGTTTCACCCGCTCTCTTGACCGAAAAGATCGCTGAGGACCTCGGAAAATTTTCATACCTATTTTTACAGTACAATATAATGTTACCACAGCAAATCAATTTTTCGCGAAACTGGTGAAGATACACATGGCCAAAAGGCACTTTTCTCTTGGAGCTCTTTCGTACTCTCTTGTCGTCAGATGTTTATTGTTGATTATCTCCGCAGGGCCTGGAAAGGGCAAGCTAAAAATAAGTCATAATTCAAGACAATATTTTGTAATATGTTAGGTTGGCTTTCCGCCCATGCCGTCGAGAATAGAAACCTCTCCGGGACTGTAGCCATAATTACAATGAATTCTAGGACCTCGGCGTCAACGTAAGATCGATTCGAGGCGTGGAAATGACAATAGAACTACATACATGACGAAGATGGAACTAACAAAAAAAGATCAGAGAAAACGGGAAAAAACAGCGATTTTTGGTATGGACATCTCTGTATACACGGCAGTTTTTCCGCCCAAGAATGATATGGACCGGTGACTTTCACAAACACCATGACCCGCTATGGAATAATGGCGCACCTTGAAAAACAAAAAAATGCAGTTATACGAAATTACGGAATCCTCACGTCGTCTAGACGTAAAAAGTTGAGGACAAACTCAATTCACATGTTCGTGATAAGGGTAGGGGATATCTTCGGAGCAGTTGTTTACTTCCCTCTCCCGTTTACTACACCCTGGGGAAGGCTAAATTCGTTTGCTCCATTTGAAAGTTTGGACATTAATGAAAGACAAATTTTAAGGAGTTCCAATCGTGGCAGAGATAGCAAAAGAAGACGAAGTTGTGGTTAGTAAATGGCCTTTTATATATGCAATTTTTGACGAAGCAATCCTTGAAGATCAAAGAGCTCAGAATACGTAAACGCCTGCAGGACTTCTAACAAATGAAGTCCTTAACGTGGGGCCGGATGAGAATGAGTTCAATTTTCCAAACTTGGCATCAATTTGGGTTCATTTTTTCAGATACTGTATATGCAAGACTTCTTCGAGCTTGAATTTTGGACCAATTTCGAAAGAATGCGACACTTTTTTGCAAATTTTGACATGAAAAATTTTCTACCGTGTAGAGTAACGTGTCCACAAGAAATCGATTTTTTCAAGCCGAGGTTCGCAAAGATACGGCGAAAAAGTATTTTTTCTATGACCTCTCTCCGCGTTTTGCGTACTCTCTCGTTCAGTACAAACAGTAGACAAAATATGACATTTTGGGCTTCATTTAGATATAAATTTACTTTATCGAACCCAATGTCTCGGTTTGCATACCACACATAAAACTGAGGAGCCCGGTGACCGGAACAGACACTTCGCTATCGGTTTTTTACACTTCGTTTGGATTTCACAAAGAAGACAGAAAAAAGAAGCGCAAAACCTACTCTCTCGCCCCAAAAATTCCTCATTTCTTTCCTACAAAAGGTTTTTAGTGTCTTTTTTGGCGAATTGCCAACGTATTCACCGGACTGTTTTAGCTACCCTCAGTTTGACGTTGAGTTCAACTGCACCCGCAAAACGGTCTATCCCCGCTATTCTGCGTGAGTTCAAAGAAATGTGGAAAGAATCTGGGAGTCCCGCTTTCAGAAACTCTCATATTAGTCCTACCCCACAAGCGTTGATGCCTAATTTGTGACCTAGGATTGCTTTTTGTACAGAAGGTCTTAAGAACATACTTTTAATTCCAGTCCACTGTAGACAAAAAAACTATATATCAATAAACTTTTCAAGGATGTTGCGTGAATACATAAATAGTATATTCTCCAAAAAAACGAGGGTAATTTTGTCGGGTTCAGATCAAACGCAGATGTTGGGAACATGTTAACCTGAACATTTGGACACGCCGTTAACGAATTCATTATTTTCTTGCAGCGGCCACATGTGTTCCGAGAAACGTGCATAAAACATTTAGTGTTTCAATTCGATAATGTTATTACTCCCTAGTGTAGTGGGGTTTTTTTATTACTCATATTCACATAAAAATAATTGTGTTAAAACAAAATTTGTACTTTGACAACACAACATGACCTTTGATGACTTGAAAGGCGTTGCTAAATGGCTTGAAGTTTAATCCTTCGAAACTCTAAATACTCGGGTTGTAGAGGTTCATCCACAACGCCCAATGCCGTTGTTGCTCGTCCTTCTGCCAACTGATGACTCGTTCACGGACCTCGAGCAGATATTCATATTGTTCGTGGGTGAAGAAGCGGCGATAAAAAACTCTAGCGACATTCCACGCATCCGAATCATGAAGACGGTCATCGATGAGGATGTCATTGTAAACTGAGAGAGGTAGGGTCTTCAGAAAGCTGGTGCTGTGCGAATTAAAGGCTTGCGAGTTGAGACGGTGGATGTTCTTGTGGTCAAGGACGTCGACAAGGTAGGAAGCGCTGAAAAAGGCGCATTGAGGCATCGGGTTACTAGTCGTCCGCAAAGTCCCTCGGTTGATTTTCTTAACATGCACTAAGCGAAAATAAAAGTTTACTTTGCACTGTGCAATTTCGCCTTTTTGCACCGTGCTATAGGCTTCTTCGGGCTGTTGCTCCCACTCTGACTTTTTTGCACAGTGCAAGCGCCAAAAACCCCTATCAACTTTAAAAAAAGACCAGTAAAAATTCGAATTTCCGAAAAAATTGCCATACGACTTACCCTTTGACCTTATTTTTCCACTGTTCAAATTTGACGGCAAATGCCAACTCCTTGGCGTAAAAAGCTTGACTCTGTGCTCCAAGAACAATGAAATCCCCAAAGTTTTGAGTAATTTGGTTCTCAATGGCGTCTACTGACATTTGGCGGTCTAGCGCTGCAAATTAAATAATAAACATTGACTTTGTGCAGAGGAGAAGATTAAAGTTTATGAAGTCAACGACCGCTGAAGGCTAGCTATATTCGACAGGTTGATACTAATTTTACAACAATACTAGTCCTTCCGGAAAGACTAGTAACGCTAGTAACGCATTTGTGTGACAGCTTGTCCCCCAAACAATTCAAAAATTACTGTAATACGTCAATCCAGCTTGGTTGAAGCTCGGAGCCATTTGCTGACCAATAGTCAATCAATGTGGTGTTTCGGCACAAATAGAATTTTGGAGAAGATCATTGGCTATTTTTCTTAGCTACCCAGGTCAAAACATTGCTTTCCGGTCGGAAAATTACGCGTAAAAAACTCATTTCTTTGATTTTTTAAGGCGAATTTTGTCCTCCAAAAAATCCTATGAAAGACTTTTGATATCTAAAAACTCCTGGTCAATCGATAGCGTGTGCTCGAACGGTATAAAAAGCCCAGGATATGCGCTGGATATACGTTTTTACAAGCATAAAACAGTGTCAGTACAGCGACTGGCACTGTCATCTCCTCAATTCAAGATGACGGACTTTCAGTCCCTTGAACTTACCAAAAACCTCTTGCCATCTTTTCAGCGTCATTGCCACAGTGTTCATACTGTACTTATGCAGTTGCAAATCCCCGAGATTCAGAACATCACAACATTTTGCATCGTAAATCTTGACCTCGATCGCTTTTTCGGTCTGCGGTAAATGGCTAGCCAGGTCCAGCGGGATATAGTCCGTGTTGGCCAGGATAATCACCGTATCTTCGTAGAGGTCTTGGCTAACATTAGTTGCTGTCACATAGAATGGCATCAACTTTGCCATATTGTCCTCATGAACGTTGGCGTTCTCAACATAGACTAATTCCGCCTCCATTTGCCTGAGGACATTTACCAGCATCTTGTTCGGGCCCTCTTGATAGAGTTCCGGCTCGCCGATCAACGCAACTATTGAACGGACTCCCAGATTGCGCCAGATTTGAGCTGCAAACAGGACTTTGAGAAGCTCGGCGGGCTCCGACGTCGTCCCGAACGCGACGAAGGTGTTGTCGACGGCCGGGATATTGCGCAGCGAGGCGCCAGAGCCATGCAGATCGGTCGAGATGAGTTGGTAGAATCCAACGGACAGAATAAAGGAGACCATGAGGAAGAGGCCGTAAATGTACAGCAACGAACATAGCGAGTATTTCGGATAGGCGCTGAAAATTAATGTTTTTTTAAATAATAGTGAAAAAAGGAGTATTTGCGGTTGTAATGGCATGTATTATACATGTAAATTGAAGGTTCTTCAAGTCTTTCAAAAAAACGCGTAAATTTAGAAATCATAATCAAGCTTTTTGAGATTAGTGTGATGACCAAAAGGTACCACAAAAGTCTCCGCCGAAAACACCCTTCCGCGTCGGCGTGGAAAAAAATCTCTTTCGTAGTGTTGCGATTCCGCCTAACCATTCAAATCACAAAATAACAGCTGAAGTGTCAGTCTGTCGGGAAAATAATGAGCACAATGTCGCTGCGCCAGTCACGTCGCTGAAATGAAAAGAAATTTGATTTTACCGCGACAAAGTTCATGTTCTCAGCGACGATATATATTTTCAGAGTGTTCATTATTTTCCCGACAGATTTTTGCAGAAATTGCTGCAAAAACAAAACCTCAAATTACCTCTGACTCTCATCCTCACTGTCCTCATTCACTAGCTCGATTTTGTCCTCCTTGACCTCTTGTTTTGACACAATCGCCGTGATCGGCAACCCGAACGCCGGAGACAGCAACACCTTCGAGTTGTTCAACATTTTTTTGCCCAACGTTGCGTCCCGAGAGCCCTTTTATCCCCCATTTCACGGTTGTTTAGTCATGTTCTCGTTCCAGTGTCATGGATGACACTCTTACCTGTCCTCTGCCCGCGGAAAAGCATTGTTTTTTCGGGGGCCGAAAGTCATCTTCGTCTTATCGCCGTTGTCGATCTGGTCTCGGTCTTTCGCTGATCCGACTTCGATAAGAAAGAATCTTGTTAGAACTTTGGGGAGTGGGCTCGGGAAATGTCAGAATTTGCTGGGAAACAAGGGTGAAAGAGCTAAAGCATAGTTGACATGCTTTCGTGAACATAATTGATAGTTTACATGAATGCAAATTGAGTGGGTTAGAGTAATTTTTGCGTGTTAAAACGCAGCTTCCGTTTTCACTAATAAAATAAACAGAGCACTGAAAATGTCAGTCTGTCGGGAAAATAGTGAGCACTCTGTCGCATCAAAAATCGCATCGACGCCGAGACAATGAATCGTGCCGCGGCAAAATCACATTTCTTTTCTGTCGAAAGGCCCGACAACCCAGCAACGAGACAAGACGAGAGCTCAAGAGTAAAGTGATTTATTCAGTGGAAAGGAGGCCTTTTATAGAGAAGCCCCACGTAGGAAAGTACAATCAAATTTGAATAAATGCAGATCATTCCTCGTGGGAAAATCCTCGAAGCTCGGTCGTTCCGCCTCACATTTTCACTTCAGCAATAAGATTGGCTGGGAAAAAGAGCACATTGCACTCATTACTTTGCCGGCAGACTGATACAAAACATCGGCTGTCCTGCATTCGAACCTCATCACTAGCAATTGGATTAGATTTATAATATTTATAAGTCTGTCGGGAAAATAATGAGCACAATGTCGACGATCGTGTCGCTGGAGTGAAAAAAAGGAACTAATTTTTCTGTGACACAATTCATTTTTTCAACGGCGATACAACTTTCGATGCCGACAGAGCGCTTATTATTTTCCCGACAGACCGATAGAAAGGTATCAGCTAGTTCTGAATTTGAACCTTGGCACAGAGATTGGATTTATGTATTCCCCATCAGTCTGTTGGGAAAATAGTGAGCGCAATGTCGCTGATCGCGCCGTTGAAGCGAAATCAATTCTACAGGGTGGTTCAGCCGAAGCTTCTATCTTTATATCAGTATTTCTCCGCCAATAAGGCACCAATTTCCATAAAATTTATATCAAATTGAAGCTGCGATGCCCCAAAAGTTTCACCGATTTCGGGCTCCTAAATTTGGAATGAAAATGTCAAGAGTCCTCGGTCAACTTGAGCCTGGCATATTTGGCGGACAGAAAATGGGGTACCTCAGCTTCAGTTTCACATAAATTTTATAGAAATTGGTGCCTTATTGGCGGGGAAATACTTGAAATAAGGATGGAAGCTTCCGGCTGAATCACCCTGTATTTGGCCGCGACACAATTAATTTTCTGGCGTGCATGCGACCCTCGATACGACAGAATGCTCTTTTGGCGTAATAATCAACAAACTTGAACTTTAAGGGACTAAAAGCAACTTGTACTTTAAGAGACCCTTGTTTCACAAAAAAAAATCATCCGCACTTTGCTATCTCCGCTAATTTTAGCAACAATAAATTTTTGGATCGTAATAATCTTTGATCCCCTACACAAACCTTCGAAACGTTGCAACCAAGCGTCACCTCTTTCACATGAGACCCATTTTTGCTTTTTAAAGATCGCAAAAGCATGATTGATAAGATTGCACAGTGCCTTCTGAACAATATGTAATATTCTCTTCGTATCTTATCGCTCATCGATCTAATCAAGGGTTTGTTTGTCGGAAGAAATTCTAGAACTCTCGATTGGTTATTTTTGAGTGATCAATGACAATGTTTGTTGTGGTGTCAACAAAATTTCTCTTAAATTTTCGCCGCTCATTTATATTTCTGCGCAGTGGGTGATTGCAATGTGTTTTCTGGGTGTTAACGGTTGTTTATCGGTAGTTTTGGGCTTCATACTAGTGGTTACAGAAAGTGCGTAGACTTTTTGTGGCAAAGCTTTATGCACTGTGCATTTTAACTTGCGCTGTGCAGTTCGAAAGTCGCTGCGACGTAGGCTTTTTTTTTGAGCTATATACAGTGGTTAAACAACAACTCTATGAACAGCCAGAAGTACTCCATAGAGCAGGCAAAAACTATTTTTTGATATTTCAATGTTTCTCGTTGCACAAAGAAGCGATCCTAGCCATATATGGCTGTTGTTTATGCCACCGTAACTTATTAAATGAGTGTCAAAGTGGCAAATTTCCTGGAAACTCAGAGATTCGTCAGCACCGAACCATACACATGTACAGTGACGGACCTGATATAGTGGCAAAAACGTACCATTTTGCATCTGGGAAGTATCAAAAAACGTGGTAAAATGGCTCCATCTCCAACGAAAAAAACTCCATTTTGAAGAGCGCGCCCTTTCCTTTACAAAAAGATCGGGCGCGCTTTTGAAAGCGGAGTTTTTTTTCACTTGGAGAGGGAGGCATTTTGCCCACATTTTTGATGCTTCCCGGATGCAAAATTGTAGGTTTTTTGCCACTGGATCAGGTTCCCCCCGCTGTAGTTGCCTTGAGGGTTATGTGGATAACGGCTTTATTTTTATTGGAAATGCTTTATTTCTCTTGCAAAAATTATGAAACTTCCCGGGTGAAACTTCCCGGGTGTTATGAAACTCCCCGGTGTAAATGGTGCGCTTTCTGCCACCGGATCATATCTGCCACTGTATACGCACATACATATGTGTCAAGCCATATTGCAAAACGCCGTCTAAAAATTTTATATGGGTCTAGATATGTTTTCGATGTGATAAATTACCTGGAAACACATAGTTTTATAAGTCCCGAGTTAAAAGTATTGCAGGCAGTTGATGTGCTTCCTGCTGGCTTTTTGATCAATAAAACCGCGTTTTAATAACAACGACATTTCCAACTACGACCTTATTTCCTCACTTTTCAGTACCGCTATGACCGAAGAGCTTCGCTGGGGCCAGGAACTTCGCTGGGGACTGATCGGATGTGGCAAGATCTCCCACGATTTCGGGAAATCCCTCGACAAAGCCGAAAAGCCGCATAAAGTCGTCGCTTGTGCTGCCTCTTCGCTGGAGCGGGCGCAGAAATTCGCCAAGGAGCACTTCCCCCACGCCACGCCGTACGGAAGCTACGAGGAATTGCTGAAAGACCCGCACATAGGTACGGTCCATCCCGAAAAATGAATTCAGACAACTTTTAGACGCAGTTTACGTCGGAGTGCACAATGAGGCACATTGTCCATGGGCTGCGAAGGCGGTTGAAGCCGGGAAACATGTGCTGTGTGAGAAGCCGTTTGGAACCTGCGCTGGTGAAGTGAGACAGACTATTAAGCGGCTCAAGAACAGGAAAACTTTCCTCATGGAGGTAAGAAGACGAGATGGTCAATAATCTTGACCAACAGGTCTTGAAAAATGGCTAAATTGCGGGCAATACTTATTGAATCGGACGTTATAAATTTTGCCCATTTGGGGGTATTTTTATTCTAGGGTGAGGCACGGAATTTTGTACTTTTGGGACACAACCGGTCTCCCCAAATTTTTTCTTTTCAAAATCGACCTTCTTCTTTAATTGGATGCTCGCTAGCCGTTGAAGCTAGAGATGTGAAAATCGGCATGAATATAGAGTAAAGGCTCGGCTTTCAGAATATATAAATATTATAATGAAAAATTTTTCCCGATTTTCGCAGCGACATGCAAAAACCATACTGCAGATTTTCAGGACTTTTTTCGTACAGATGGCTTTGATTTCATATGGCTCTTTATAGGCATTCTGGAGCCGATTCTTCCCGGCATGGCGATACATTCGCAATATCGTGGACACCAAGGAATGGGGAGAGCCTCGAGTTGTCCAAGCCAATTTCGGATACCCACATGTATGTATCTCCTTACCATTACAAGTCTATAAGGAAAATAATGAGCTCTCTGTCGTTTCAAAAATCGCATGGCGGCCGAGAAAATTAATTGTGCCGCTGCAAAATCAAACTGCTTCTCACTTCAGCGACGCGATTGGCGCAGCGACACCGTAGTCATTATTTTCCCGACAGACTGCTATAATATAATACTATTACCAATATTACTGTGTAATTCTTTTTCTAGGAAGACAATTGGCGCTGCAACGAGCGTGCGGAAGGAGCGCTGACCCTATACGGTCTCTATGTTATCATGCTGTCTCATTACATCTACAAACGGAAGCCAGAGAAAGTCTCAGTTATTGGAGCCAAAGATAAAGTGCATGGTAAGAGAATTAACATTTTTTTGTCATCTAAAACGCTTTTAGACTCCGATGAATGGGCTACAATCGTCTTGGAGTACGGCCCTCAGCAACGCGCCGTTCTTTACTACGACTCTCGCACGTGGCTTCCGCAAAACGCCTTCGTCTCTTTCGACAAGGGCCACATCACACTCCCTGAATACTTTTGGTGCCCGGAGAAGTTGATTCGTTGGGAGGGCGAGACTTGGTACAACAACGAACACAACAAGAAGACAATTGAGTTCCCGCTAAACGATGACAGATTCTTCAATTACAACCATTCGAGTGGGCTGAGATACGAGGCGGATCATCTTTACGAGCAGGTTCAAAAAGGTAAGTACTAGAGTGGGGGGAATGATCCAGTGGCAAAAAACGTACAATTTTGCATCCGGGAAGCATCAAAAATGTGGCAAAATGCTTCCCTCTCCAAGTGAAAAAAAACTTTGTCGTGAAGGGTGCGATCTTTCCCTCACAAAAAGTGCGGGCGCGCTTCTGAAATGAGAGTTTTATCACTTGGAGAAGGAGGTATTTTGCTACATTTTTTATACTTCCTGGATCCAAAATGGTAGGTATTTTGCCACTGGATCAGGTCCCCCACTGTAATAGTAACCGCTCGCAAGTCGCTGGAGTAATTTTGGCTTCATGAAATCTCAAAAATTGTTTTTTATACACAAGACTCGTTGTGCAAGAACTAATTGTATAGACGGTGCTAGCTCGTTTGCACAGTCGCTAGGATGATTTCCGCGACATGCAGGGTACAAGAAAAGCCAGGGACAGCCCAAAAAACCTCATTATTTCCTGACAGACGGATCGTAACTCGTAAAAAAGTTTAGAGCCTTGCGAAAGTTTCTACATAGATACATTTTTTCAGGCCGAATTGAGAGCGATTTCCATCCACTGAGCGCCACACTTGAGATCGTGGAGACCATGGACGAAGTGCGTCGTCAACTCGGCGTCCACTTCCCTCACGACGACAGATTCAAGTAGACGACTTAACCAATAAAGCCTTCCCAACATACCACCAGTAGAACCAATACCACATATCACTCAATAAAATTCCCACAAAAAATCTCGAATGCTCCTCCGTTTATTTACAACTGTCAAGGCCAAAAAATATTCATCTGATATCAACAAATAATGATCACCAGTTTGCTAAAAAAAGGCTACGGTTATGCGAGAAATGAACAAACCGGTTAAAGCGTTAGTATTTCACGAAAAAGTCAAGTATCAGTACTTATGGGCGCTTTTGTAAATAGAGACGGGCTTGATATGCGAATTCGGCGGCTAGGCGACGATGTTTTGTGGGTCAATGGGGCTGAAACGCTGAAGGCGGAAAAAGTTCTGAAATGAAAACAGTGTCAGTTTGTGGTTGGTGGGCGACCGGGAAGGGCAACACATTCTGAAAGTTTTGTGGAAAACGTTTTAACGCATAAAAAGTAACTGAAAAAACAGAGTTTGATCATTTTCATCGAGCTCAATACAAAAGATGACAGTGCGAAAAAGGGTGTTATGGGCTTTTGAGAAGAAAAATTAAGTTTTGTTTTTCAATGCCATGACATTAAAAATTCAATGCCAAAATACGGAATGCTCATTTTTAACTGACAAGGCAAGTGCCCAAAGTGTGACGTTCATATATTTTTTTTAAAATTGACAGACTTTTCGGACATAGGCCACTTATCAACTCATCAAAATTTTAGCTCACGCTTTGCAGGCGCAGCAACTTTTCTGAAAGCACACAAAATGTGGAGAGCGGTCAGAGGGAAAAAAAGTTTTTTGGCAGTAAATTTGCCGGTATCGTGCGGAAAAAAATTGATTTTTTTGCGGAAACATCACTCTACAGTAGAAATACGCATGATTTTCATGACAAAGTTTGTAAAAAAATATCCCATTCTTGCCACCTTTCGACCTAAAATTCCCAGTTGTTTCTGCAAAGCGCGAGCTAGTATTCGCTTTACCACCTGCGAAAATATATCGAATTTTGATCAACAAGAAATCTCGGGGGCTTAGAGCTAAAAATCTCTCATTTTTCTACGAGAATTAGGCTGACTGTAAGTTATGCCATGCAAAAAATCTGAGCGTCACACCTAGAGCACTTCCCTGGTCAGAAACTCTCAAGAAACGGTAGAATTTGGATAACCTTTTGACTTGATAACCTGTACGTGTGCAGTATAGTGCGGCTCTTCGACTATCTTCTGTTCCAGTTTAACCCATCGCACGTTCTGAATGTCAACTCTTAACCCTGAAAAGCGCAAAAAATGTGTTGAGTTTAGCCCTTCGCCTAACAGTGAGCCAAATTTCGTGACAAAAAAGGCCTTAGGACCAATGTTATGTATCATAATTTGCGCCAACTTCCACAAAAATCAGTGCGTCGCACTTCGAACGCCACGGCCTTTTGGGCCAGCCCTTACCGTCGGGGTGGTGGTGTAGCGGTGGAGCATGTTCTTCGGCACGACCACCAAGTCGCCCTTCTCCAGATGCAGGCGCAGCCACTCCTCGTCCTCGTACTCCACGTCCATGTACATCTCGCCGTCCACCACCATGCACACGGTGGGCGCGGCGACCTCCTGCTCCTCGTACAGGTCGTCCATGACCTTCGCGAGGTCCGCCACGTTCTCGTCGATGGTGAGGATGTCGCCGGTGTTCACGCTGTTCTCTTTCTTCACCGCCGACAGCCGCTTCTTCATGGCCTGCGTGTCCGCCAGGTTGACCTGCAAACGAGGTGTTGTTCGTTTGGGGAAATCTTAATGAATTAACGGAATTCTTGCTGCTGCACTATCACTAACATATACGGAGACAAGCAAGAGAGGAAGAGTTAGAGGGAAATTGAAGACCGTGAGTAACGGCTGCTAAGTCTAAGGGTTATTGGAACTGTAAATAGAAGGTTGTAGGTCCCTGCGGGGGTCGGTTTTGAATATTTCCCGAGAGTTATCGTGAATTGGAAGGGCAAGTTGCTGAACGTGCGGTTTTTGATTGAATTTTTTCTAACATGTAAGGCATATGATGCAAAAAAGACCGAGGTTTCTTGGTTGAAGTGTAGTTGAAAATTCAACATTTTGTTGCTACTTCTCAAAAAAAATTTTTTTTCTTGACACAGGCACTAGTCCGTTCGCAAAGTTGATGAGGTGATCTTTGGGGTTGTGCAAGAAAAATTCAGGATGCAAGCGACAGATCAAAAGCCTCAAAAACCACGGTGCAAAAAAACCAATTACACAGTGCAAAATAAAATTTTGTTTTTCGCACAGTGCATGTCGCAAAAATTACAAAAATTCAAAAATTCGCAGGCATTGCAACAAATTGAAGTTGGACCGCCTATGTGTTGCTCAGAGGAAAACTGAACGCCGCAAAGCGGAGTTCAAATCCGCAATATGTTTCCAGTGGGACTAGTCCTCTAGCGCTTGCCTGACGCTACAAGATAAAGCCAACAAAACAAGTGCAAGTTATACAGAATGCCTACCTTGTAGTAGGTGACTCCAGCCTTCTTCCTGAGGTCGTCGACGGTCAGGTGCTTGGGTGGGAACACGTGATGCGGCAGACGACGGTCCCCGACCGGATACGACTCCATCTTCCAGATTTGCATGTTTGAAGCGGGTTTGGACTGAAAAAAAGTCAAATTTAGCGTTGTGGTAACTAGTGCGCAAATAAATCACGGCAGAAATCATAAAATCAACGAGAAAATAAAATTCCGAAACATGAGTCGTATACCAATTATTACGATAAAACCGTTGAACCGGCGCTTTTATTGTTGTCGGAAAGCCCCGAGAATAGCCTCGCCACCCCATGCTGTTAGCCCCTCTCACCTTTTCACCTCATAAACTCGCGTTCGAGATCCTTTTAAAAAGCACATATTTCTCCGTTTCCCCGCAGGAAGTGTATTATTTCGTGACAAAACAGGTGTAGCTAATCCCCCGCCGGACCGTAAGTTGGAATCTTTGAAGGTTTTTCAACAAGTACAATATTTGAGGAAGAAAATGGATGATCTAAAAGTTCCAGCAAGTGCATAGACTTTTTTTTCGCGGCGCATAGTCCAGTAAGAAAGTCTACGCACTTTCTGGAACGACTAGTAGGGCCAGCCCGTTCGTAAAGTCACTGCCGCGATCTTGGCGTTTGCACGGTGCAGAATATTTCAGGGTGCAAGCGAAAGCCCAAAAAAAACCTATTGCACGGTGCGGAAAAACTCAGGGTGCGAGCGACAGCGCAAAAAGCCTACTGCACGGTGCAGTAAAAGTCAAGGTGCGAGCGATAACCAAAAAGTCTACTGCACGGTGCAGAAAAAATTAGGGTACGAGCGACAGTCCATAAAGCCTACTGCACGGTGCAGCAGGAGTCAGGGTGTGAGCAAAAGCCTAAAAGTCTATTGAAAGTTGCAGAAAATTCAAGGCGAGAGCAAAATCCCAAAATAGTTTATTGTATTATACGGTGCAGAATAGTCAGGGTGCCCAAAAAATCCAATTGCACGGTGCCAAAAAAATCAGGGTCCAAGCGACAACTCAAAAAAAGCCTAATGCACGGTACTGTAAAAGTTAGGGTGTGAACATGGTGCAGAAATTCTAGGTGCGAGCAAAAGTCCAAGAAGCCAATTGCACGGTGCAGTAAGCAACAAATTGCACAGTGCAAAGCGAACTCTTGTATTCGCACAATGCATGCCGCAAAAATCACCACAGCGACTTTGCGGACGGACCAGTGGAAAACGTGTTCGCAAATGGAGGGATATCGAATATTTTTGACTTTCCATTCTTACAAAATAAATCCATAAGCCGAGCCGAAAATCCCTCGCCGACCTCCCCAACCCCAACTCCCCTACCCACCGGCTGATTTTTTGAGGTGAACCGAGGCGCGAGGAAGTAAAATGGAGCAGCCTCAAGGTGAGGAAGCGCATTCGCGCGTATGCCAAGGGTTTGCTGTGAGATCTGAGGATGATTAGAGCTGACAATCTTGGGGGTATCGGGGTAAGGAGTAGGTCGCAGGTGGGTCAGCGACTCAAGAAGATCTTAATCGACCACCGTGAATTCTTTTTCTCGCCTTCAGAGGTGCTAAGTCGGGATTAGAGAGGAAGAAGGGGGAAATATGGATTTGAATTGGAACAACGGTTATCCTATGAGACATAATCGGTAAGGAGATACGCAAATAACATGTAGAATCCGTAAGCCACGTTAAAATTTAAAACTACGCTTGCAAAAAACCATACAATTACCTTATATTTATTTCCTTTGGGCTATCAGTTTGTCGGGAAAATAATGAGCAAAATGTCGCTGCACTGATGGCGTCGCTGAAAACAAGAGCAACTTGATCTTGCCGCGACACAATTCATTTTCATTTTTCCGTTCATTACTTTCCCGACAGACTGATATCGTAGTCTTCGGAGCGGCAGATAAAAAAGAAGGAAGTGAATTTTCTCCCCAACCTTTGCACATGAGCCAAGGTTTGCCTTGAAAACGGAAAAAATGGTAGTTTATCTAATCAGAAAATCAGGATTCGGCAATAGCAGGAGAAAGAAAAACTGCCTACAAAGCGACGTAATGAT
Organism: Bursaphelenchus xylophilus; assembly: GCA_904066235.2. NCBI lineage: Eukaryota > Metazoa > Nematoda > Chromadorea > Rhabditida > Aphelenchoididae > Bursaphelenchus > Bursaphelenchus xylophilus. The sequence goes on along the minus strand of CAJFCV020000004.1, from coordinate 10,508,127 downwards.
TTTGCCTCCGATTTTTTTTCAGCGAGGCCAACTTACAAGGGAAGTCACTAAAGTCACGGATCGATTTTTAAAAACGACTGTTACAGCGATGTGGAGGGTACGACGGAGATGTCAAATCTGAAAACCGCTACCTCCACCGGCCTCTGCGATCCGAGATAATCGACCAAAAAGGTTTGACCAAAAAAAACTTGCTCCGAATAGTCCTCTCTTCCGAAAGAAGGAGGGAAGAGAACCGAATGGTCCGGTGGTCTGGAAGCGCGCTTCCGGGCCTGCACCTTTTCAGGTTCGAATCCGCATGGGTCGAATAATTTTTTAAACTTTTCTTGTAATCCAATAAATTTACCGGTAAGATAAAATTTTTGATTTTTTTGCATATTTTACGATAAAATTTCAGAGTAATAATTTGAATGCGAGTTCCAAACGGTTTGAATTTTCAAGGTTGAAAATTTACCGTAAAATAGGCATAAAATCTAAAAATAAATTGATAGTAAATTTACTGGATCACAGCAACTTTTTTATAAATTTTTCACAAGTTCGAGATCCGCGCGGATTCGAACCTGAAAAGGTGAAGGCCCGGAAGCGCGCTTCCAGACCACCGGACCATTCGGTTCGCTGGATTTCATTCTTTCGGAGGGAAGAAATGTTTGGAGGAATTTGGTCAAACTTTTTGGTCGATTATCTCGGCTCCCAGAGGCCGGTGGAGGTAGCGGTTTTCAGATTCGATATCCAGATTCCCCCCTCTCCATTTCAGTAACAGTCGTTTTTAAAAATCGATCCGTGATTTAAGTGACTTCCCTTGTTAAGGATTTGTTCCTTGTTTTAGTGAGGGCACCGTGAGGAAAAAATGTTATGGTATGATAAGGGGGGAGTAAGCGGAAAAAAAGGGAACATCAACGTTCGGTATTTAACAAAAAAAACCTTTGCTATACATAGCTTAAAAAATATAGGCTAAAGATAATTTTCAACGTTTTCTTCTAGGCTAGTTTTTGTTCAAAATCCGCCTGGTTCTCTTATTATCACCCCATTTTCTTGCAAGCCAAAAAATCGTCCTTAAAAATTTTGCCTTGGTCCCCCCTTACCACTTTTTCTGATCCTTAAAATGCCCTCTTCGCCCAGGTAACACTCATCTTTCCCAACCCAAAATAAGATCAAATTTTGCGGCAAAAGTTTATCTCCAACACAGAGCTTCCTATGCCCCAAAAATAAGACTGAAGCCGAAAAGTGCCCCAAGAACTTCGCCAGGCATTTTATAGACATCAAATCTTACCGCCTCTCCCACAACTGATGTGCGGTTTGTGTCCAAACTACGTTACTGCGAACAAGAACCTTCCCGGACCAAGATTACGAAACGGGAGCTTGAAGAAAGTCCCAGGCAATAAGGACACAAATTCAACGGGAAGACGCTGTAAAATCGTTCTTTGTTTAAAGGAAGAAACGACTGCGATGCGGATTTGTAATCAAAAGCATTTTTTTCGTTCTTTTGGTCATCGGGATAACATTTTTTGGAGTTTTACGATAAAGTCTAACAGGGCGATTGCTAAAGTGCTAAAATTTGAAAATGAAAAATTGAGGTCGCGCTTGTGCTATAGAAGCCTTGCGGCAGTTTTTGGTTGGTTTAATAGAGGAGTTCAGGAGATGCAGCGCTGAGATTTGGTTGAAAATTGGAGCAAATTTAGATGAATCCTTGATGGGAAGATAAGAAATCCCGTAAATTAAAATCTCGGAATGGGGCAAACATTTGAGTTTTCAGGTTAGTCTAAAAGCAGCATTCAAAATTTGAGACAAATTTACAGCCTGTTTGAACCAGGTCCCTCATATCATATATCCTCTCTGATCCCTCTCTCAAAGCTGCAAGCCTATTTATCTCAGAGAAACGATGACTAAAAGCACGTAGACACAAGAACGTATCCTCCAAATCCCTTATACAGCAACCCAGACAAAGAGGAAGACGATTAAAAAGCGTCCGCGACCAGACGTCTCCACAATGACACTGACTTGTCTTTGTCACCGCGACTTTATCAGATTCTGATGCCTCATGATGCGAATGCAGTAGGAAACGTACCGTCACGGTCACAAACTACCGTGCAAAAACGTCTGACATAAAGCACAAAACAGGCCGACATCTTGGTGATGTTTATCAGGCGGTGGGCCGGAAGAAAAAGGGCCGCGGATGGATCTTGGAGTCAAGATTTGGGAAAGAAATTTGGCCTAGTGGAAGACAGAAGATCATAGCTGCAAGATTAACGGTTTTGGAGACTGGAGGACACTTTGAAATACTGCAATTCGCGCGGAAATTTGGCGGAGGTAAAGATCAGCACTCTCAAGAGCACATTAGCCGTCTGTCGGGAAAATAATGAGCACTATGTTGCAGCAAAAAATCGTATAAAAATCAATTGTGTCGCAGTCAAATAAAGGTCCTTAGACTCTAGCAACGCGACTGGCGCAGCGACAAGGCTTTCACCATTTTTCCGGCAGATTGATAGCCAGTTTTAACTTGCGCTGTGCAGAAGCCGCCGAGATTTTTAGTGGGAAGTTGGCTCAAGAACGACTTTGTTTACAATTTTTTTTTCCGGTGGACAAAAGTCCAGAGCATACGATCTCCATAAAGAATTATCTTTGCCTGATCAAAACAAGCAGAAATGGGACCGTAATACGCTTTTATCTACCGTATCTTCTTGTTTTGCGTACTTGTCCGTCATCACAGTCGCTGGAGCGATTTTTGCACTCTGCAAAAAAGGGCAATGTGCGCTCGTCGTGCCTGTGAATCACCCATCATTGTTTTTGCGACGGCTAGAAGCATTTTTTTCTACGAGACGAAGCATTTTTCTGCGACGAACGGCCATTATTCTCCCGGTAGACTGATGGAACCCTTCAATTTTGCTGAAAACATTTCTACACTCTCTAAAGCTTAACATAACTTTATTTCAGCTAGTCATTTACGCTAAAATTCTCGGAAAAAATTTTCTCTCTTGGCCTACGTGCCATTCGGCCAAAGTCTGTCGGGAAAATCTGTGGTGGCGAGTCATCGCAGCAAAGTCTTTCGCCTCATCGAAAAAAGAGGTGCTGTCGCCATCAAATCTCCAGCTGCGGCTAGCCGTCAAAGACCGGTGATGAGCGATTCCAAGGCCACGTTTAGTCCACATTATTTTCCCGACACACCGATAGACAGCTGGCGCTAACGCTTCCACAAATCGCGTCATTCTCGCTCACCTCACACAACCTACAATAATGCCGCTCCAGTTGCTCGAATTTCCCAAAAACAGGCAGCTGAAAACAAGCCAACCTCCAAAAAACAACTTATGGAATTCTTGTTGACTCCACCGACCCTAAATATTAGCCCTCGTCGCTGATACGGATCTTCAGCTGCCCCTGTCGCGGCATTGTAAAACCATGTTATCTTGGCGCATAAGTTTTCCTGTAAAAATTTCGGCGGAATTTTTTGGCGATTGCATCGGCATTTTTGCAAGGAATTTCGGTCAACAGAAGATGGATACGCAAGTTTTGAGCAGGAATTTGGAGAAGGAAGTTCCGCAACAAGAATACCGTAGGAGTGGAAGCATAAGACATAGGGAAACAAGACTGAGCGGTAAATATCTTGGCAGTGCTTTGAAGGGCAGGCAAGTTGCTAGTCCTTCCGGAAGGTAGCCGGACTGATTTGTGGTATTTGCACTTGTGAAAATGCAGGGAAGGCCAAGAAAATGCAATGTTAACTTTTTTCCTCACAGTACGTGTCGCCCATTTTAGTCCGGCGACTTTCCGGTAGGGCTACTAAAAACGCCGGGAAAAGCTAGGAAATTTTGAGTGCTCAAACGATATTGACTAATAATAGACTTAACTAAGAAGATAGTAGATAAGATGATGATAATAGTCTGTCGGGAAAATAATGAGCACTTCGATGACAGTGCTCATTACGAAAATCGTAATGAGCACTGTCATCGAAAGTCGTATGGCCGCCAAGAAGATGAATTGGGCCGCTGCAAAATCAACCTGCTTTTTACTTCAGTCGTATGGCCATGTGTATATTTACAAATCTCGGACAAAGATCTTCGTTGTTTCTAGAAAAATGGTCTTGCTCAAAATGAATTCCAAGGCCTTCAAAAATTCAAATCTCAAAACAAAGCCCGAATTACGTGCAATTTCCGACCCAAAAAATCAATGTTATAAAAAAATTCACTTCCTTGTTTTATCTGCCGTTCCGAAGACTACTGTATCAGTTTGTCGGAAAAATAATGAGCGCTCTGTCGCATCAGAAATCACATCGCCCCGGGGAAATTATTTGTCCCGCAAAAAAGTTCTTTTCATTTCAGCGATACGATTGGTGCAGCAACGTTTCGCTACAGACTGATAGCCAGTGTGATCTACCGTAAACTTGTACCAGACGTCATAGAAACTTCAGTTTTCCCTCCAAAGAACACAGTAGAGATGTGACTTTTAATGATCGTTTCAAACTCACAAAAACACGAGGGAAATTATGCTTCGAAACTCCAACATAACCGCCCCTCATCATGGCAAATCAGATCACAAAACTCAAAAACAAACTTGAAGTTTTTCTGCCCTGAACTTTCCATAATTTATTTACCGCGAAAAATTATTAACAAGGAAAGTACTTCTATGGGGTGTGGAATTACCGGTCGAGATATATATCAAAAAATTCGCAAAAATTTTCTGATTCAGAATATATATAAATTAGCTGCCTAATTTTGGTCTGATGACATGTTTTTGTCCTCAGAAGTTTTCTCGCGACACAATGCAAGTGTCTTTTTGACCGTCTTTTTACCAATAAAAAAATTTTGTTTTGTGCTAAAATAAATTTTGAGGCCTTGACAAGCCTTAAAATATCAAATTGGATTACAACTACACCTTAAAAGTAGGGCCAATGTAAAAAATGGGTTCTAGTGTGGCAAAAAGATTCGAACCCGTTCCCCTCGGATTTCCAATCTAGCGCTCTAACCACTCGGCCACACCGCTCTCTTCCGAAGGAAGAGACCGAGCGCGCTTTTGTTGCCGCAGATTTTTTCCTCGAGAAATACATTTATTGATAAAACTCGTTGATAGACCAAAATTAGGCAGCTAATTTTTATATATTCTGAATCAGAAAATTTTTGCGAATTTTTTGATATATATCTCGACCGGTAATTCCACACCCCATAGAAGTACTTTCCTTGTAAAGAGGAGCGCAAAATAAGGCCTTCTTCCAGCACAACAAACACCCCAATTACGCACTCGAACAACGAACGTTTCCTCGAGAAGCGGGTAATTGGTTTTCTGGACAATTTCCGGAGGAACAGGCTCCAAGAGGGCGCATAACCTTTTGCTGAATCAGATAGCAATGGCGACGAACTTTTGATCCCTTCCTGAAGCTGCGAACAGAAACAGGTAAACGTCGGAGGAGGTGGGGAATTGGATTGGAAAATTTGAATTCAAATAGAAAACCGGATTCAAGCGAGAATTCAAATTTGCGACAATGAGTGGTGACAGGGCACCGGAGCAGGAAAGATTTGGTTGAATGGAGGCAAAATTAAAAATTCTTAACTAATTAGTTGGAGAATTGCCCAAAAAGTTTTATCCTAACCCCGATTTTGGCGAATATCCGTCTGTCGGGAAAATAATGAGCAATCTGCCGCATTGAAAATCGTATTGCCGCCGAGAAAATTAATTGTGTCGTGGAAAAGTAAAATTGCTGCTTAACGGCCGGCGCAGCGACATTATGCTCAATATTTTCTCGACAGACAGATATACGAGCTGGAAATCGACCACTGAATTCCCAGCTATCCAGTGGCTGTAAATGCAGACAACCCGGGAAGTGTTCGAAATGCGACGCTCACAAATTCTCGTTAAGTTTGGCACAGACATTGACCTAGGTCCAAAACCAATTCCTGAAAGTTCTAGGTGTTGCTTTGCAGAGCCAGTCGAGATATTTGACAACCTTGCCAGCAAGTGAATACAAGAATTGCGGAGAGCGGTCAGAGAGGTAAATGGTTTTGGTCGTATCTTTGACAGTTTCGAATGGAAAAAGTTGATTTCTTGAAGAAATTATGCTCTCTCCCGAGGGGCAACGAAGCTAAAAGCTGGTGCGTATAAAATCACAAAATGTTGGGCCAACATTGAGAGTAAGACTAGAAGCCCTGTTGCTCTGTAGACCACGATCGACGATAGATAATATCATCAAGAAAAATACTCTAAACCTGCAGCATTTTTCATACTAAAGAGAGAGCGCTCCAAGACGGGCAAAAAACCTGATCATAGGAAGCTTTTAGCAAAGGAATTCCTTATATATGTATGTTTATATAATAATATGCAATCTGCACTTTAGTTGATCCTTTTGACTCCCACTTACACCCGCCCATCATTAGACTTTACGACTTCACCGTGAACAACAAAGTACAAAGCGAGTTTACGAGCGGCACCTCGTCTGACACCCTCTCCCTCCTGTTTCCCAAGAAGATGGTAGCCCTTTTGGAGGGTCGGAAGAACACAATATCAACAATAAACATAAGGGAAGATCGCTTCTGCTGATCGGCTTCCTGGACTCGCGAGGAAAAGTCAGGAAGTTCAGGTAGGGCTGCAGCTAACTGGTTATTGGAACGGCCAATTTGAAGCAACGCGTGTGAAAATGAAGCTGATGTTGATGCATGATAACGATCAATCCATATGACCCGTTTAGTTGAATATTTCGAAAACGTTTGCAGCGAGGTGACAGCGCATTGTTTATGGATTGAATACGTATTCACTGCTCTGCAAGAAAATATTCTGAAAAATAATTGGATCAGTTATAAATTGGATCAGTTAAAAAAAAGTTAAATAAATTAATTAACAGGGGAAGTACTCCAAGTGCGACGCTCAGATTTTGATGAAACTTGGCACAAATTTAGATTAATTTCTTCTAAGATATATCCGAGAATCCTAGCTCGCGCTTTGCAGAAACAGCCGAGATTTTTAGACCGAAAGTCGGCCAAAATTTAGGACCTTTTGCCAAATTTCGGGACGAAAAGTTTCATGCTTATTTCTACCGCAAAGGATAATGTTTCAACAAAAAATCAAAATTTTCCGCACGAAGCTGCCAAAGTTATGGCCAAAAAAGCGTTTTTCTCCCTGACCGCTCTCCACGTTTAGCGTGTTCTTTCGGCGGCAAAAATCGTTCGATATCTCGGTGGCGCCCGCAAAGCGCGAGCTAAGACTTTTAGGAATTGATATTTATTCCATACCCGACGCGTGTGCAAAATTTTAAAAAAATCTGAGCGTCGCACTTGGAGACTTCCCCTGGATTACTTCAAACACAAATTGGAACAGTTTAAAAAAAGTTAAATAAATTTATTAAGGATCAAATTTTTAAGGTTGCATGGTCAATAAACGGCAGCTGTAGCATTCCGTGCTTGTTGTTAGCCAGTGCCAGTTGGATATCACAAATGATCTCCAAAGCATGAAGAAAAGTTTTAAGAAGCTTATATCAATCTGTCGGGAAAATAATGACAACAATGTCGCAGCGCCAATCGCGTAGCTGAAGTGAAAACAACTTGATTTGTCGCGACCCAATTCATTTTCCCGATGGCGATGCGATTTTTTATGTAACAGATTGTTCGTTATTTTCCCGACAGACTGATACTACTATATAATAGAATGTCCATTTTCTACAAGTTTAGCAGCAAATATTCAAATCGGTTAAATTTTGCAAATTCCCCTCTTCTACGTCATTCCCCATTTCCTCAGGTAATCAGCCATGTGATTCAACGAAATCTGCCTCAACGTGTCAGAGACCTTTTCCCACCTGCGATCCCCGACATTCGAAACGATTGCACGACGTTTGCGCAACTGCACAAACACCGCCGGCCATCAGCAAAATGCGTTGTCAGCAGAATTGGGCCGGTAAGGTTGCCTGGACGTTATGTTAGTCTTGTCGATGATTTGTTTGAACTGATGTGTTCCCAGCTTGCTTGAACGGAAACTGTTCAACATCCATTGTTCTATAGTTTTCGGTTAGAGGGCTCTGGAAAGAAAGTCCGGAATTTGGGAGTTGCGAGATGAGGTTTAGGAGGCAACATAGTAATGAGAGCGTAGGACTGGGGCTAGCCGTCCTCGGCTTTCGCTAGAGGAAGATAATTTTACGCCCTGTATGTCAAGCCAGCGTTGGAGTACCCCAAGTGCGACGCACATCAAACTGAGCAGTCCGGTGACCGGAATAGACACTTCGCTATCGGTTTTTTACACTTCGTCTTGATTTCGCAGAGAAGACAGAGAAAAGACGCGCAAAAACGTACTCTCTCGCCCCAAAAATTCCCCATTTCTTCTCCGATAAAACTTTTTTTTGCGTCTTTTTTTGGGAAGTTGCAAACCCACTCACCGGACTGTTTCAGCCTATCTCAGTTTAACGTGCGACACTCAAATTTTCTTTAAATTTTGCGCACATATCGCGTATGGCCTGCATTTCAATTCCCAAAAGTTGTAGCTCGCGTTTTTCAGGTGCCGCCGAGAAATTCAACGTTCTGTGCTGCCGAGGAAGTAGGCGAAACGCGGAGAGCGGTCAGAAAGAACAACAACTTTTGGTCATAACTTTGGTCGTAGTTTCGCGCGGTACAAAGTAATTTTTTTTGTGTGGACATTACTCCCTACGGTAGAAATAGGTACAAAACGTCTCGTACCGAAATTCGCCAAAAAGTGTCAAAATCACTCCAGCTTCTTTACCAACGGACTAAACGAGAGCTTGCAAAATTCGGAGAGTTGGAGAGGCCAGAAAAGATTTTTTGCCCGTTACTTTTTTTGTTTCTGAATGACATTTCTTTTTGTTATAAATCATTGGCCATAATTGCAAATAAGCCTTCCATTTTTAGGCTTAAACCTGCCCAAGTAGCCTTTGATAAAACTGTGTTTAAGGAATAGATATAATATGCACATTTCAGAGCCTCAAAAAAGAATGCTGAAGCGCTTTTCCCGAAAAACGCTGCTCTCACGTTTGTAGCTTATGTCATGGACTGACCTCAAATCGTTCTCTCGATGTCTCACACTTCAAATTCACTTCCTTGTAGCTGGCTTTTAATTGACACATAGGCCAGACTCATTCGATTCGAATGTTTCAAGACATTCAAGGTTACGATACAGAAATTTGTTTTTAAAATGGGGAGTATCGTAAGTGTGACGCTCAGACTTTCTTTAAATTTTGCACACACCTTGTAAATAGACAGTGTATTAATTTCTGAAAACTTTAGCTCGCGTTTTTCGGTGGCAGCCAAGATATTCAGCAAAATTTGGCGCCGATGAAGCACGCGCAACTCGGAGAGCGGTCCGAGAGAAGAGTTTTGACCGTACCTTCGTCAGTTTCGTGCGAAAAATTGATCTTTTCATGGAAACATTACTCTCTACGGTAAAAATAGATATGAAACTTTCCATGCCAAAGGTCGCAAAAAAGTGTGACATTTTTTCTAACTTTTGTTCTAAAAACCTCGGTCGTTTCTGCAAAGCGCGAGCTAGGAGTCTCTCATATGTCTTACGTTAGACAATGGGGGTTCATGCCTAGTTTCATCAAAATACGAGCGATGCACTTGAGGGATTTTGCGTGAAGCCAATGTATTTGTTTACAGCAATATCTTGTCCGCTAGGCCCACAAAATCACATTTCTTGACCCATCCAGAATAATATACCTTCTCTGCCTCACAGCCGTTTCTCCGCGTTTTCTAAACATCGCTTTTGTCAAAAAATTATAATCCGACAATTTGCAGATGCCTCAATTTATGCTGGTCTTCTACCGAGCGGTGGTGGTACTCGGCGTCACCAGCATATTAGCTCTTTTGTTGTTCAACCGAAGCTTCGTTGATGACTATGTGTATCAAGGAAGTGTTCGTCGGCCAAAAGAGCTCAAAGTAGACCATGGCTCTGGAAAAGTTTTGGTCACAATAAATCCCAACGACGTTATTAACGACCATTTCAAAACGATTGGGGGCAAAACGAAGAGGCCGGATAATGAGCTGCGCCTTGAAGACTTCAAAGGCCATGAGGGTCTTGTTCATCGCAATTTGAGCAAGGTCGAGGCAATGGAGTGCAGACTGCCGGATTTGGATCCGTGGAATGAGAAGGCGCTGTATTACATCAACAAGGGCCGAGATCGAATGTACGGCTGTGTTGGGACATATACGCAAGGGACGTTCATGAAGAACGGAAAAGTGATGTTGACTGCGGAGGAGATTGGTAATTCAACGCAATGTCTGTTTAGGTAAGGTCTTTGTCAGCCTGTCGGGAAAATATTGAGCACTTTGTCTCAGCGAAAATTGCATTGCCGTTGAGAAAATGAACTTTGCCGCGGCAAAATCAAGTTTCTTTTCACTTTAGCACAATCAGTGCTGCAATATTGCCGTTATTATTTTCCGGACAGACTGACAAAAGGTTTTTTCATCTGTTGAAAAACGTTGGCATTACCATCGTATGTTCCAAAGACGATCAAAAATTGCTTCAGATGCTACTACCCCAAAGACGACTACACCTTCACCTACGGTCATTGGCAAGAGATTTCCGTTGAGCCGGATTGTGATATCCTGGAGGTAAATTGCACAAGAAAACATGATCCTCTCTACAATTACAACACCTTGCACACTCAGATCTATCGGCAATAGTAAGATTTGTACCTCTTGGTTTATATAGTCTGTCTGGAAAATAATGAGCGCTCTGTAGCATCGAAAATCGCATCGTCACTGATAAAATGAATTTTGTCGCGAGAAAATCAAATTCTGTGCTCATTATTTTCCCGACAGACTGACATTGATCTATCTCTAATCGTATCTCTAGTCACTATTTCCAAACCAAACCAACCGCCAAGCCACCAACTTCAACAACTCCGCCGGATCTTCTCGACGTCAAGAAGCCGCATTCGGACACACCGCCAAACCCCAAGCCCGATGTACACATGATAATTTTTGATTCGGTCTCCACCACTCAATTTATGCGCTCCATGCCCGCGACAGTTCATGTGCTTCGCGAAGAGATGGAGGCGGTTGTGATGCCGAATGTGAATAAAGTCGGGATTAACAGCAGACCAAACGGGTACGCTCTGCTGATGGGCCGACAGGCCTATGAGATGGAGAAATCGCCCATAAATGATGAGCGAAAGCCCAAGATCAACATGTACGACATGTGCGGATACTATTTGGAGCAGGACCAGTTCATTGGCTACGAATTCAAGAAAAAGGGCTATACCACGTTGTTTTCGGAGGACTGGGAATTGGGTGTGTTCAATTGGCCGAATTGCTTTGGGTTCGGGAAAACGCCGGTCGATCATTACATGAGGTGAGCAGATGCAACGTAAAAAAGAAGGTTTCAAGTGCAACGTTCAGATTTCCTTCAAACTTCGCAGAGACGTCAGACATAGGCCACCTATTAAATGGTGAAAATTGTAGCTCGCGCTTCGCAAGCGCAGCGGAGATATTGAACCATATTTGCCGCTGAGAGACTACAGAAAACACGGAGAGCGGTCAGACATAAAGAACATTCTCTTGGCCATATCTCTGTCAGTTTTGCGAGGAAAAAAATGAGTTTTTATGAGGAAATTACTTTTTACAGTAGAAATAAGTATGCGCCGTTTTTCGCAATTTTTTTCGTATTTTTGTAACACGTCAAAGAAAAAAATAATTCTAAATTTGCACCAAGTTCCATCAAAACCTTAGCGTTGCAACTTGGAGTGCATCCCCTGTAAAATGCATGTCACTGTGCCCGCAGGAACATACTATCTTGTCGCATTTTTCAGACCCTTCCAACTCCGTCTAGAATCCAAAAAGTATCGGGATGAGAATGCGACGATGAAAAATCATCTTTATTGGGAGATGTGCAGAGAGGCCCACGAATACCAGATGGACTACCTGAAAGACTTTATCGACGTGTATCCGGACATTCCCAAGTTCTCCATTACGTGGTTCACATATCTTGCTCATGACGACGCCAACGGACTGTTCCACGTGGACCTGTATTTTAAGCGGTTTTTCAGAAATTACAAGAAAAAAGTGAGGGTTTTACGGAGTAAAAATATTGGCTGTCATCAGTCGGTCGGGAAAATCGCCGTTGAGAAAATGGATTTTCCGCGAAAAAATCAAATGGCTTTTCACTTCAGCGACACAATCGAGGCGGCGAAATTGCCCTCAATAGTTTACCGACAGGCTGAAATTGCATTCGAGCTTTTGTCATCGCTTTGAATTACGATACAAATACTTTCAGCTGAGCAACTCGTTCCTCTTTGTCATGGGCGACCACGGCTACCGTTTCGGAGGCATTCGAAGGACCAAGACGGGCGAAGCCGAAGACAAGAACCCTCTGCTCATGGTAGTAGTCCCCGAACACCTTCGCGGCAACGACAACTTGATAAAGAACATGCGAGAGAATGGCAAGCACCTGACCACCCACTACGACACATTTGCCACAATGGTCGACATCGCATATGTGAGTGATTGCAGATCTATTCATCACCCGTTACACTTCAGAACGCACCCAACTGGAACAAAGAGACCGTCTTCAACGGCATGAACAAGACGAACATCCCGGTTCGCCTAGAAGGAGAGAGCTACTTGCATCCGTTCAAGCTGGACAAACCGAGAAACTGCAATAATCAGCGGGTCCCGTTCGACTTTTGCAACTGTCAGCTGAAGCAGGTGGATCGAAGCAATGAGACCGAATTCGGCTACAGGATCGCTCAGTTCATGGTGGACAAGATGAATCAGGCGTTGACTTTCCACAATCACACGCATTTGTGCTCAACCCTCGAGTTGAATAAGAAACTCCCGATCGAAGTCGAAGAGTTCGAACCGGAGCTTCGATTCAACGCTTTTAAAGTCACGTTCAAGGTGGGTGTCCGACTCGACCGCAAAGATGGTTCAATATCTGATCTATCCCACGGTTAAAACGGCAATATATGAGTAGGGTTACAGTCGAAAAAGGGGCGTAGTTGCGTACCAAATTTTCAGCTACGGCGTGCCGTGGCAAAGCGATGGGCGATTCCGGGCGCGACAACTCGCCGTTTTTTTCGACAGACTGATATATGAGCACTGTCAAAAGGCCTGAGAACCCAGTAACGAGACAAGACGAGAGCTCAAGAGTCAAGTGATTTATTCAGTGGAAAGGAGGCCTTTTATAGAGAAGTCCCACGTAGGAAAGTACAAGCAAATTTGAATAAATACATAGTTCGCGGTGGGAAAATCCTCGAAGCAGTCGTTCCGCCTCACAGGCGCCATATAAGGGCCGATAAACACTTGCAAAAAATTTTCAACAGTTTACAGGTGTCCTAGATACGTCGTATGCTACAAAAATTTGGCAAAAACCCTGCAGATCGCACTGTCAACCCTCGCTTACTGAAACTGCCAATTTTTCAGGTGCTTCCCGGAGAAGGCCATCTCTGGGGATTCGTCCAAATGCACGGTGAAAACAGAGACGACAAAAACGCCAAATTCTCGCTGATCTCGGAACGACTGGCGCGTTTGGACGAATACGAGCCAACGGCATTCTGCAGTAGCAGCCCTTATGTGAAACCTTACTGCTATTGCAAAGAAATCTTCTCAATGACGTCATCAACGACGACAACGTCGAAACCGCCAAAGTCATAGTTACAGAGCAATGGTTTACAATTTTTATTGGGTATTTCTTATTGTTATATCACAAATCTTGTTGTTAATGCGTTGAGATTTTTTGTCAAGTGGATAAATTAAAAGTTGATGTAAAAACCATCGATTTCTTGGACCAAAATACGGCAATTGCGTCTACCATCGTCTGCCAAACCTCGGCAGAGCGCAGGGTATCAAACAGCAACAGCATTGCTCATCGCAAAGCGCCTCACCTAAAAGATAACTCATTTCATTAACTGTTACGACCGGTCGCGACCATTCTCTACCCCGTAACACCCACCATTACTTACCCAGTAAGCAACCGCAACATAACGTCAATAGCGACAGAAGCCAGCAAGTGTTTGGGTCGTCGAATCGGCTGCTTTGTCGTTCTTGATACACAACCTGCGGCTGCGGCGGAGGATAGTACTGGCCTTGTGGGTAGTACGCCCCTTGAGCGGGGTAAGCTTGGCCGTTGGGGTATTGTGGGTATGGCTGTTGCATCTGGAAGGTAGGGCTATATATGACTGTTCAATGAAACTTGGAGAATAAGATCAAGATATGGAATTCCTAACAGGGAAATTGCTCCAAGTTGGACGGTCATATTTTGCTGAAACTTGGCACAAATTTAGAATAATGCTTCCTTAGGCCTATGAATGACTTCTAGCTCACGATTTGCAGAAACAACTAAGATTTTCTACACCGAAAGTGGCCAAAAATGTGTTGCTTTTTTCGAATTTTGTCATGAAAAGTTTCATACCTGGTTCTGCCTTACAATTGGAGAATAATGATATTTAAACAAAAAAACAATTTTCTCCACACTATACGGACATACATTTACACCGTATCTAAAAACTTTTAGATACGGTCTAAAATTACTTTGGTCCGACGCACTCCACTTTTCGCCCGCTCTCTCGGCCACAAGAGATGTTTGAACAGAATTGCGGGGTAAATCTATAAAGACTGCCAAAACACAAAGTAGAACGAATCCTCATAGCCAAAATATTAATTCTAGCGGGCCGTAGAAGTCGTATATGGACGTTGACGGCCCGGAAGTGACACTTAGCACGCTACATAACAAATTAGCAAATCTAACAAGGAAAGTACTTTTATGGGGGCTCCTACTTTTTGACGGGACATATCTCAAAAAATCAGAAAAAATGTGCTGATCAAGGATGTATAAATCCTAGCTGCCCATTTTGGGTTTTTTGGCATGTTTTGGCCGTCGAAAGTTTTGAAATTCGCAAGAGGAAAGAATAAAAGACGATTTGAAAGGCAGGGAAACCAATGAGTGAGTGGCGCAGTTGGTTGCGCAGAAGACTGGGGTTTGTGCGGAGGGGGGTTCGAGTTCCCTTTTGTGATTTTTTTTTATTTTTTGTATTTTTGCTGTAAAATACAAGTAAGGATGTTCAAAGATAATTTAAGAGGCTTTTCGAAATAAAAAATGTTTTTTCTGGCTGTTCAGTTCATCTCCTACGGAGATTTAAGCCGAAGCAGTAAACTGACAATATCGGTCAACCATCTTCTCACCTTTCAAGGGTTCGGTTAGAGTGCATCTCCTTGTATATTGGGGTCTGGTCGCAATTTAGCACACAATCGAATGGAAATTTTTGCATTTCGGCCTTGACTTCATTCACAAACTTTTTTTTTCCTCGGCCGTGAGGGCATTTTTGCGTTTTTTGGAGGCGACCCATCGGGTCACTTGTCTTGAACATATTTTTGTTTGTTTTTTTAAGTTTTGAATAAAATTATGACTAGCTTTAAAATTTTTTAATCCCAGATCATTAGCTATTTGAAGTGCTTCACTGCGGATCCAGGAATCATGTAGGATCTTTTTTGAGTTAATTTGGTCCAAAACACGTTTTTTGAGGGAAAATCCGAGGGTTCGAAAATTGGACCTCAGTCTACCTTTTAACCCCCCAGTTTGTTCAAATTCTCGAAGTTTGTCCAACTCTTTCTCTTTTTTATATAGCGAAAATGATGGTTTACCAATTTTAACGGGCGACAACGTTGTGTCTTTGAACCTCGGTAAAAGTTTAAAGCTTTACTTGCCTGTTCCAATCATGCGATGCCTCCGTCACTGAGTTGAACTTGATCTTCTGGTGGCAAGCAATCAGGTTCGTCTTCTTCCAAGTCTTCATAATCCGGATCACTGTCATAGTTGTCAGTTTCAACTTCGGCCTCTTCATTCTCCTCTTCTAACGTCATCCCATTCTTACATTGTTCAATACAATACGCAAACCGATCCGCCATCTTCTGTTCTTCTCTGGTAGCGGCTTTAGCATCCCCAACACCATATTTGTCCAACAATATGGACACAACATTTTGCGGCGAAAATTCGGACATTTTATGACTGCACGTCACAGGGAAATGAGTGTTTCTTGACACCCTTCCGTGATTTTTTGGCTTCGTTTATGTTTTTAAGTCGCGTTTTTGACTTCTAATTAATAGCCAACGGGAAATGAAAAGCCTCAATCAATGTTTTCTAACTTTATTTTGTATTTTACAGCAAAAATACAAAAAATAAAAAAAAATCACAAAAGGGAACTCGAACCCCCCTCCGCACAAACCCCAGCCTTCTGCGCAACCAACTGCGCCACTCACTCATTGGTTTCCCTGCCTTTCAAATCGTCTTTTATTCTTTCCTCTTGCGAATTTCAAAACTTTCGACGGCCAAAACATGCCAAAAAACCCAAAATGGGCAGCTAGGATTTATATATCCTTGATCAGCACATTTTTTCTGATTTTTTGAGGTATGTCCCGTCAAAAAGTAGGAGCCCCCATAAAAGTACTTTCCTTTGTAATGGTCGACTTTAGATAATATAGAAAGGTTTATTAGAGAATGATTACAAGAGAATTACAAGAGCATTAAGAGAGTGGAAGCGCTTCCTCGAATGATTTCGAGGGCGGCTTATATAGTAGATTGGGTTGTTGTAGTTTGGGTTGCACACATTCCAAACTTGGTTTTTATGAACTCAGTTTCTGCTGAGTCACTTTGTGTCCTCATCCGGTTTCGTAATCCGGAAGCCATCGATCATTATTTCTTCATTGTTTGACGCACGTAATGCGCGTGGTCATTAATCTTGAACTCCTTGGGTGTGGTTGAACTCCTTTGACCACTCCATTCGTAGTGTAGCGGAGGTGTTCACGTGGTTTCCGCACGGCTTCCATTATTTGATCATTACAATATCACGGCCAAGAGATGAACGCGTCTCTGCGTTCCGACTTTATCCGTAGGATATTCTTCAATGTTGTCTTCTGGGGTCTGGTTCGTTCTTGTTGTGTTGGTTCCAGTAATGGGGCCAAATGCTGTCGATGGAGTTAGTGCTGGTGCGTTGTATGTTTACTGGGGGCGTGTCCAGCCGGTCAGGGAGCCACGGAGATCAGAAGAACTGATTGATCGGAGTTTGGAAGTGAGCAACCTTTAGATGTTTTTGGACAAGATTTTGTTTTGAGAATACAATAAGATTTTTGGCAAGGCGTTTTCTTAGGGGGGAAATTTTGGAGAAAGATGATTTCATTGTGATATGGGATGGGGAGAAAGTTTTAAAGGTGGGAAAGAATGGAAGGCAGAGGAGAAAAAATTCGGTTTGTGAATAATATGGTAAGTGTGACACACAATCAAATTCTTAAAT
This sequence comes from Bursaphelenchus xylophilus, assembly GCA_904066235.2. Classification (NCBI taxonomy): domain Eukaryota; kingdom Metazoa; phylum Nematoda; class Chromadorea; order Rhabditida; family Aphelenchoididae; genus Bursaphelenchus; species Bursaphelenchus xylophilus. Next base: position 10,490,927 of record CAJFCV020000004.1, on the reverse strand, counting down.
TTATGAAAAAGAATTATAATGAAAAAAGAAAAATTTGGAAACGATGGTTAAATTAAGTAGTAAGACGTTGTTTTAGAAAAGGTGGGGGTTTATTTCTATATCGTGCTGTTGTACGAAGAGTATTTTAGCTATTTAGAATTTTTTTCTGGGGTCTCTTTTTTTTGTAATATTATTTTGATAATTTTGCCTTCTTATTTTGCATATTTCGCATATTCCCTCTTTTATTTTTTTTTTATCATTTTTCTTTTTTGAATTATATCTCTGATAAATGAGGCATATAGAATTTGGTACTAGGATTGTAATGTTTTGGTAAGGACAAGGAATTTTAATAATATTTTTGTTACGATTATATTTTTTATATTTTCTATTTCTTTTCTTAACTATGTAGCTATATATAAAAAAAATTTTTGCATATAGGCATAGTGCTTAAATGTTGCTTTCTTGCTCTAGGATGGGGCTCGAATCTCGAGTAAAATATAGCTTACATTTGTTCACGTGAGTAGTTGTGATTTTTCTTGGGTCACTTAGGAGTCGCGCTTTTATGATTGATCGGCCACTTTCCAGAACACGGAAGGGTCCGATCCATGTGGGTTGGAACTTCGATTTCTTGGCGGGGTCGATGATCAAAATTAGATCATTTTTTGTGATTGTTTTCTGCGAGGAAGGGGCTGATGGTATTGGGGCGGAGTCGTCATTCGGATCGTCGGTTCGGTGAGTTTGTAGCGCGGCTTGCTCATAGGCGTTGTTCATGGCCATAATATGTTGCATGGCCACGTCTGTTTCACCATAAGTTGTGCGGCGTTGCGAAAAGGTGCGAAGAAGTAAGTCACTTGGGAGTAATGGGTCAAATCCGTGCATTAGGAAGAACGGGGTCTCCTTGGTGGTAGCATGCGGAGATGTGTTGTATACAAAGACCATTTTTGATAAGTGTAGGTCCCAATGGGTACTGTAGTCCTCGGCTGCCGTTTTGAGCATGACGGCTAGTGTTCTATTGACTCTTTCCGCTTGACCATTCAGATGCGGGGTGTTTACCGGGGAATATTGATGTTTAAATCCATAGTGTTTTCCTAGTTGCACGAAACGTTGGTCGGTAAACTGGCTGCCATTATCGGAATATAAGAGTTCCATAATTCCGAATTTTGTGATTACGCTTTCCATGAATGCGTTGATGACAGTCTTAGTTTCTTGGTTTGGCATCGGGGAGACCATGACGTATTTGGTGTGCGCGTCAATAGAAACCAAAATGTAGCGGTTCCCATTTTCAGTTTGCGGAAGTGGTCCTTTGATGTCGATATGAACGCGGTGAAAGGGGAATAGTGCTGGTTGAAAGGGGATGGTTTTAGCCAAGGTCTTGTCTCCGGGGTTCACTTTGTTGATTTGGCATTGGGGACAAGAGCTGATGTACTGTTTCATGTCGCGAACCATTCCGTCCCAGAATACGCGTTTTTTGAGGTTTGCAATACTTTTCTGTAGACCTTGATGAGCTCCTTGAAGGTGGTCATCGTGGAAATCAGTTAATATTTTTGTCCTTAATTCTTTGGGGATGTAAATGCGGGAAATCCCTTTTTTGTAATGATGCAAAACATCATCAATGAATCGAAAATTTTTGAGTTTTAGTTTGAATAATTTAAGACGTCCTTTAGTAAGTTCCGGAAAAATTTTGTTGTTAATTGCGTTCGCAATTTCTATGCAGGTGGGATCGGTTTGTTGAGCGTTTTTAACCGTATTTTGGTCTAAGTAAAATATATTTACAAAAGAGACAGGTTGGTAACGGCTAACGTAGTCAGCAAAAGAATTTGATTTTCCGGATCTATGTTCTATTAGAATATTATATTGTTGTATGGCTAGTTGATATTTAGCTAATCTTCCCTGTAAATCTTTGCGTTTTAAAAGTGATGTTAGTGCGCTGTTATTTGTTCGGATAAGGGTGGGAATATGACCTTCAATGTAAGGCCTAAATTCTTTTAGTCCGAATACTATTGCTAATGCTTCGGTTTCTACGGCGGGATATTTGGCTTCAAATTTGTTTAGTTTCCGGCTAGCGTAAGCTATGGGTCTTGGAAAACCAAGGTCATTTTTCTGTAGTAATGTTGCTGCTAAACCCCATGCCGAGGCATCTGTTTCTATTATGTAGGGCCTATCTTGGCGTGGTGGGGCTAGCGTTGGAGCTTTCTTAAGGGCTTCTATTACAGCTTTAAATGCTTTGTCTTGAGATTCGGTCCAACGACTGGGAATAGAGTCTCCTTGTTTTGTTAATTCGTAAAGGGGTGCCATTATAGTGGCGAAACCTTCGATAAAACGGCGAAAATAGCTAACGGCTCCGATAAAGCTTCTTAGTTCTGTTAGTGTTTTTGGAATTTGAAACTTTGCAACGGTTTCTACATTTTTGGGGTCCGGTCGTATCCCTTTTTCGCTAAGTAAAAATCCTAAATATTTTACTTCGTTTTTCCCGAAGAAGCATTTTTTAAGTGATAGTTTGAGTCCTTTTGATCTTAGTGCGCTAAAAACTTCCTCGAGGTCCCTAATATGGTCATTTTCGTCTGTACTAGAGACGCATAGGTCATCAAGATAAATAAAAATCTTAGCTGTGAGTTCTCCTTTTAGGTGATCCATGATTCTTTGCATTGTTGCGGGCGCGGCTGTTAATCCAAAAGGCATTCGTAGGTATTGAAATAATCCCATATGCGTGATGAATGCGGTCTTCTCAATGCTTCCCGGAGCTAGCGTAACTTGGTGGAAGGCTTGAGAGCAATCCAAGGTTGAGAAATACTTGTGGCCGGCTGTAAGATCAAGGATCTCTTGGATGTTGGGTAGGAGTTGAACACGTTTAACGGTGTTTTGGTTAAGTTGGCGGTAATCGACGCAAAGACGGTAGGTGCCATCTTTCTTCTTTACCATTACGATTGGTGATGCGAAGGGGGATGATGATTTTTCGATGATTTTTTGGTCCAATAATTGTTTGAGTTGTCGTTCAATTTCGGATCGGAGTGGCAGAGGGACGCGATAGGGTCTTTTGCGAGGGATGTCCTTCGGGTTGATGAGCTCGATTTCGTGTTGAATAGGTCCGGTATATTGGCCAATTTTTCCATCAGTTCCAACGAAGACATCAGAGTAACGATGAATCAACCGGGTTAAGTACTTCTTTGCATTTTCGGATAATATCGAATCTTCCAAATCCGGGTTCAATTGTTGCTTGGGCTGTTTTTCGGCCGGGGGAAGAGTTTCAATGTAGTCCAGTTCCGGTGGTACGTGGATTTGCTGAGGGGATTGTACGAACATTATTGGAAAGGATTGTTGTTGTGGCACTTCGGATAATGTTGCAATTGTTTGATTCTTCCGTAGGGTTACTGGGGCGTAACCAGCGTTTATAATTGTTACGGGGACGTAGTTGGGAGTAGCCAAACGACATAATACTGCTGCTGTTTTGACCATTTCGTTAGTTGTGATGGCGTCTTCAATCAGCACTGTCCTTCCTGGAGGTGTCGTGAGTGTTTTTGCCACGATAAAGTTGTCTGAGCGTGGTGGAAGGTGTTCGTCCTGATTAAGTACAATTTTGCATGGTTCCGTAGTGAGGTCTGTGTCCAGGTTGAATACGAATGGAAATATTTCGTCTCCAATGTTGATGGTGTTTTGGTTTAGATCGAAATTCACGGAGTGTCCTTTGGCACAAACTTTTCGAAGTGTATCTGTGCCTATCAATAATTCTGACGGGCAGTGGTTGTCTTCAGATACCAACATGTGTATTTGTAGGTTTAGCTGTCGGAATGAAACGTCCGCTTGTACTTGACCAAGAAATTTGAAGGTCGTGTCATTCACGGCACGTGCAGTAGCCATCGCTTGGAGGGGAGATATGGGAAGTTGTAGCTTCCTGGCAAGCGATTGTCGACAGTACGTAATGGCTGAGCCGCTATCCACTAATGCGGCGACGGGTTTGCCTTTGATGTGTACGATAATCTTGGGTTGAGTTCCTGTTTGGATCGAGTAGACTGGAGGTACGTAAACATGGTCGATGCATGGTGCTGAAGGTGATACATCTTGCATTTCTACAGCGTTGACTGGGTCGTATTTTTGGTGTCGTTTAACATGTCTGAGAAAAGTGCTGATGTAAGGACCGTAGAGGAATAGTGCTACTCCAAGAGCTAATACTGATAGAACAGCGACTGTGATTTCTTCCCAAGTATCCAAATTTGGAAAGAAAAAGTCTATCACGGCGTCTTTCCATCCTTTTACTACTTCCATGGTTAATAGAGATGAAGTTGCTCCTTCACTACTTCCGTCGGATACAAGTTTGAGTTCTGGGATATCACTTTCTTGAGTAGCTTGTAGTGTAGTTTCCAGTCGGTTAATTTTGTGTGCGTAGGAGTTTAGAATGGAGGTAGAAACGACTAATCTGGTCCATTGTGGTTGGTAGATTGATGCGGATGAAAAGGTAGGTAAGGTATCGAAGTTTAGTTGAGTTAGTGCTCGGTCGATTTGCATCACATTGGCGTGTCCGATGGGAGAAGTCCAGGTGCCATCGGCTTGTCGGTACACATTGACAGGAATTTGATCACAGGGTATTTTTGTAGAGTTGTATTGTAGTTCGTAGGTTCCGAGAGGTGCGAAATATGTTTTGTTTTTATATTCCACTGGGACATCGGTCCAGCACGAATCTCCGTATTTGTGATTCCAATGAACAATGTCAGGTTTGATTGGTTCGCAAGTAGAGACAGCGAATGCTTCGCCGGAATGGTAAGCGATAACGTCATCTCTGTTAAGCCAAGATCTGACGGCTAAAGTTGGGTTAAGTTTTGACAAAGCTGTGATGATGGCCACATTTTGATTGTGAATGGAACAGATGTGAGCAAATAAGTTTGCGTACTCGTCGCGGATAAGCTTAGTTACCGTGAGGCTGAGGTATTCCAATTTTACATTAGTGGGGTCATGTGCTTCGTAAGGAGGTGCCGGTGAGGGAAAGGTTTGGGCTTCAATCGGAGAATTTTGTTTCCGAGTAGTATGCGGAAGGGAGGTAGGTGTCATTGGTGCCATTGTAGTTTTTCCCGTAATGGAAATAGGTGTAGTTACGGTTGGGGTAGCTACTTTCGGGTTTCCGTCACTTCTTTGCGGATTTTTGGTGGTTTTTGACGTATTATTTGTTGATGATCGCGTTTGGACGTTGATGGGGTAGTAAGGTCCCTGGGTGTGGTGTAGGATCAAAATGGTGGATAGGTAGATGGAATGGTAGACACAAGTTTAAGATTAGGTTTATTGCAACCGCACACAAGAAAGAGAAATGGGATTAATTATGATAATTGGTGACGAGACATTGCTTTTATATGACTTGGTTTATGCTAATTTCTGTGGGAATTGTGGAGACGTTTGACGCTCCACAACATGTCCGGCTCTTCCTTCTGGGTCGGGTTGGCATGGGGCAGGTACCAGTTGAACTTCGCAGGGCACTTCCAGGGAACTTTGGGGCTCTTGGTTGGTTCATAATCGAGGGAAAGTTCGTGTTCCTTTGGTTTGTACTTGCATTTGATTCGCCGATTCATAGGCAAATCACTTCGTGGCAGGTTACGAGGGATCATCGTAGACGGGCTGGGGAGGGAAATCGAGATGAATTCGAGGTTTGGATCTCGAGTAGGCTGCTGTAATAGATTATTGCCACACGGCAATACATGCCCAACCTCCATGGCGGGTTCAAAATGAGCGGAAAACGGCAGGGAGTTCACAATAGGACCCGATGACCTGTCGAACTGAAGACTATCCGGCTTCACACAAGGATTGACCGCAACCTTTCCCGTCGAAGAAATAATTTTTGGAGCAACAGATTTCTTCTTCTTTCTATTCGCAAAAAATGTGGATTTTCGAATCCGGCAAAAATCGAGTGGGGAGTCTGAACACAAATCGTCCGAGTTTTCCGAGACAAGAAAATCACCAAAGCGACAAGTCATGACCCGAAGTCCATCTGGAGTAACGTGGTTCGAACACTGTATGTCCAATTTTGCGAGGCAATCTTGCCCGAGAACAACACGAATCTGCACTTGACCAGAATCAGCCGGTTGGCCCATGAAAAACTCGTGGAGATTTTCAATTGCGAGAACACGGAATGCAACAGGTGGACCAGATTTTGGAACAATAGACACCGATGTCTTGAATGTTTGGATCGATTGGACATTTCCACCAACAGGAATCACTGTGCGGATAATCGGAGAATCGAGAGGCAATTGGAGAGAACGACAGAATCCAAGGTCAACAAAGGAAACCTGAGAGCCCGTATCGATAAAGGCTTTCACGGGATCATGAAATCCGCTCACTGTCACCATTGGGGACATAACCTCGTCATTTTGGGGCAAGGAAACCGTTCTCATCTGAACTGATGGTCCATAAGTTGGCTGAAGCGCCGGAGGATCGGATGGGGGACAACTGGAAACCCGAGGAATCTCAAGATTTTCCGGGAATGTCGAGGATAACAGAGGAGACGAGTGGTTCGACTGACCAAAGAAAGACCGCTGGAGTTGATTAAAGTTCGAAGAGGGAGAAGTCTGAGAACAAATCGAAATATGATGATCACCTTGGCACTGATTACACATTGGAGAATGACAATGAGAGGACACATGACCTCGACAAAGACAACGAGCACATAAATTCTTCTCACGAATCACCTGTTGCCTCCTGGAATTATCTGATACTGTCCGGCAATCCTTTGAACGATGGCTTCGATCACAAAATGCACAAATCTCTCGATGAAAATTCGAAGTATTGGAGAACGGTGGCGAGCGAAAGTGAGAATCCTTGTCCCGACTCAATGAGAACCTTTCACGCGAACGGATAATACTGTCGAGGTAGGATAGGATGTCATCTACAGTAGGCACAATAGCCGAATGCTCAAAATGCAGCTCAATAGATCGATGTATGTCTTCAGGGAGTGACTCCAGGATATGGGAAATGAACAACTCATTCTCTGACAAGAGACCTGGAGAGTGGACATTCGAGAGAGAAGGCGAGGAAACGAGAGAATCACGCATGATCATGAGTCGATAGTACCAGTCCTTCAATTCAGCTTGAGTACGAGGAACAGAGTACTTCTTGTCTTTCAATTCCTTTAGGAGACGTTGATAATGAGCTCGTTTGTCTCCATAGCGTCTCTGAAGAGCGTTCAGAATAAGGCGCAGACTTCCTTCAACGATCGGAATCGCCTGAATCATCTCAAGAGGCTCGCCGGCCAGAAGGGAGAGAACGAAGGTTATCTTGCTCATTTCCGAGTAGTGAGGATTACTATCCAAGGCATTCGTCAAAACGCCGAAAAACTGGGAAAATTCCTCCGGTTTACCAGAAAATTTGTTAATCCGAATCTTATGGAGATCGAGGAAAGTGGATCGAGGGGACACTGGAGACGAGGATACCGGATTCAAGTTACCTAATTGAGGAGAAGCGAGAACACTAGATCTGGACTGACTATTCTGCAATTCAACCCGAGCACATGCTTCTTGACATCGTTGGATAGCGTCCATGGAACTCTCAATCCAATAACCGAGCATCTCACTAACCAAAGAACACGACAAAGAATTCACATAAAGTTGAGCAGTGGCGGAGGGGACCTGGTGAGAAAGTTCTAGATCCTCTAGATCGTACAATGCAGTCCGGAAGTCGCTTTCAACAGTCTTTAGGGACTCCAATATCTCACTGAACAGCTTCAGGGTAAACGATGGAATATCCGAGAGGTCGGTCAGGCGAATCAACGGATTTTCTAAACGACTGAGTATACGAGCGAAGTCGAAGGTGATCAAGGTGTAGATAGTGCGGCACACGGCTTTAATCTCTCGATAGGTACTTGGATTGTTGACAAATGCTGCGAATAAGGTCGCAATCTGCCGGTTGTTCTCGGGGGATGGACGGAAACCGGAGATGATGGCGCGATGCCGAGCGTGCTCTTCTAAAGAACATCGAGGTGCTGCTGCGATATCGGCCGGGTTCAAAAGGGTAACGGTGGAAGCCGAAGAGAGGTGAGGTTGATCGTGAGACGTGTCCGGGGGATCAGTCATGACGAAAACGAATCCAATTCAAGACCAAGAGGAACACTGATAAAGGTGGGGGTCTAACCCAATAAAAGGCGGGGATCTAACCCGAATGGAGGGGATTTAACCCAGAGAAATGGGGATCTAACCCAATAAAAGGCGGGGATCTAACCCAGAAAAGGCGGGGATCTAACCCGAACGGAGGGGATTTAACCCAATAAATGCGGGAATCTAACCCGAATGAAGGGGATTTAACCCAGAGAAATGGGGATCTAACCCAATAAAAGGCGGGGATCTAACCCAGAAAAGGCGGGGATCTAACCCGAAAATGCAGACAACACCGAGGGACTACTGCCCTAACATAAAGAGAACACACAATTTGTACGATAATGATCGTACCGAGCCACTAAGGAGAACTCTAAAGACAGACACTGGTGTGGCTAGTACCAGTGGTAAAAACAAAAAAAATGCGATTGAACAATACCTGTAGTTGTTCCGATCCAAAACGGTTCTCCGGGATCTTCCTACACCAGCGCAGCCCCCATGTGGTGTAGGATCAAAATGGTGGATAGGTAGATGGAATGGTAGACACAAGTTTAAGATTAGGTTTATTGCAACCGCACACAAGAAAGAGAAATGGGATTAATTATGATAATTGGTGACGAGACATTGCTTTTATATGACTTGGTTTATGCTAATTTCTGTGGGAATTGTGGAGACGTTTGACGCTCCACAACACTGGGCTTTTTGTACTGGGGGAATTATGTAACGATTCCGATCCTGAACTCGGGTTTCGATCGCTGATGAGGGTGATGTTGGGGCAGTTCCTTGGGTAGTCCTTGAAGTGGTTGATGCTGGTTTTGTGTCTCCGATTCGAGGTTGTTCCTTGAATTCGAATCGTTTTGTTCTGGGCTTCGAAGCGGTTGGGTATTCTGGGTGAAAGGAGATGAATACGTCATTTTCCATTCGGTAGGTGTTAATAGGGTAGCAAAACGAGTCGTGGACGTCTGGGTCTGTTTTGTTGAATACGAAGGCAGCTTGGAGTCTTTGGATTATCACATAAGTGTCGGAAGCTAAAGCCAGAAAATGTCCAGCTGAAGTATGTGAGCAGAAATCTTTTGTGTCCGTCACATTCCAAACTGTTGTACCTTGGTTCGTAACACAGAGAGCATCGTTGTAATGGCAGTTATGTAGATTGTCGATTTCGGATGATACAGTTATCCCGTTTCTGGAATGTATTAGTCCTTTTGTTACCGTAAATTGAAGTTTTTCGCGGCAACGACTTCCAAAAACTGCGTATTGGGCGTTGATGAATCCTGAGGATTGCCAAACATTTTCGTCAAGTCGATAAAGTGTTTGGTTGTATAGCGTCATTCGTTGGATCAAGGTCCAACATTCGTTGGCTGTTAGACTGTGATGTTGACTTGGTGTCAGTCTTTCAAATGCAGCGATACCAATTGAAAAGGTACATCGTGTTACTTTCTTAGCCTGGCAGTGATAAGCTTCTTGGTAATGGGGTCCCAGTTGCGGTACAAAAATTTCGACGTTTGTTTTTCGTACTGGGGTGTCATCGGCTACTGTGCAATCTTCTTTCCTCGGAGGAGCGAGATATAAAGCTCCTTTGCGTAACGGGCAGAATTGAAATTGGGCCATAGTCAGCGGTAGTACGGATAGAGCGGCCAGGGCAACGATTGTCAGCGAGGGCAACAAGGCGTTAATGCCATAACGGGTTGGTCGTGGGTGATTGGGCCGGTTCCTGATATTGGAGTTTTGATTATTGGATTGTGGACGGTAGTTGGCACGGGGTTGATAATTGGAACGGCTTGTGTTGTTGTTGAAGAAGAAGGGCTTGGATGGTCGGTTGTTGTTGTTGAATTTTGAGAAGAAGCGGTTAAATGGGCGGCGTGGCTGCCAATTTTTGTTGAAACGGTTCATTTGGGCATGAGGTGGTTGGACGGGTTGTAACTGGTTAATGGAGATATTTTCTCCTGCGTTGATGAGTCCATCACGTTTCAATTCTTCTTGAAGTTCAATTTCGGATATGGCCATGTCCAGAGCTTTCTGGAGGGTTTTTGGGCGTTCCTTGCGTAATAGTTTGGCTTTGACGACTGGTAATAGGCCAGAGAGGAAGATATCTACCATAATTTCTTCCTTGAACGCGTCGGTATAAGATGTGCTTTCTGGATATCCTAATTCGACAAGGTCCCTAATGGCTTGAGCGAATTCGGAGGGGGATTCGTTTGCGCGTTGTTTGCGGGCTAGCGCGCGGCGTCGGAAGTTTGAAGTTAGTTGGGTATTTGCAAATTTTTTGGCTAGGAGATTTAAAATGGGTTTTAATCCTAATTCTTTTTTCCGTTCAGCAGGTGGTATGCTTTCGTAAATAATAGCTGCTTCACCCCGGAGAAGAGCAGGTAAAGTGGTTAAGTATGCCTCATCGGTCCATTTGAGGGCCGTGGCTACTCTATTTAATTCTCGTATGAATTCTTGGAAAGTTCTGGGATCAGTTCTTCCAGTATACGTAGGTGGTGCTATATGCGCAGCTAAAGACATGGCGCCTAATTGATTAGCTAATGCGGATAAATCTGGTGGTGAATTATTTGACATATCCGAATCTGTTTGGAAAATTTGGGTTATTCGCCTAGGAGTAGGGATATAAAATCGGTGAGGGGTTTTTTCTTTAGGATTTTCTAAATTGTTTTCTGGAGAATTTGAAAGGGAAGAGTAATCTGTAGCGGAAGTTTTAGTAGAGCCGCTATCGGGAGTTTTTGATTTTTTGGATTTTGTAAATGTAGCTGCTAATGAGTTATATAATCGCGATAGAGAAAATGGGTTGTTAGTTTGGGTACCTGGGGATCTGTTTGGTTTTGCCGGCTGTCGCCCTTCGTCACTATTTCTGGGATTTTCTTGGTTTGAACTTACTGGTTCCGCGGGAGTATTCTTCTGTAGATTTGGCGCGTGGGAAGTTGATGGCGCGTCTGCGTTTCTTTCAACGTAATGTTTTGACTTTTCAGGTTCTACGACGTCTGCTTTCTCAAGGTAGCTATTTAAATCTTCAGGATCTGCAAGATCTTCTGGGGATGAATCGGCTCCGTCTGATAAAATATGGGTTCCTTCGGCTGCTTGTTTAAATGCAGAGGTAGATTTGGTTCTTCTGGGGACAACGGTTTTGGGAGGGGTTGTCTTCTTTATTCGTCGTGCTACTGGCTTGGTTACGGTTTTTGCGGGTGGTTGATTATCGAGGTCTGAACGGCGTCTTGAACTTGCTGTTTGGCGTAGGTAGCTGGGGACGGCCTTAGCCTGTGTTTGGCTCCTGGTTTGGACCACGGTGAATTATGTAGCGGAAGGGCGGCGACAGTGACTTTCTTTTTGGCCAAATTTTGGGTTGTACAACACTTTTGCCAAGGAATTAATTAAGCCAGCGACCCCCACAAGTGGGAATTAATTAAGGTGCTGACCCTTGGGCTTTTAGACAATGAATACTACGGTGGAGTTCGAGGTGCGGACCTCCACTTTTTGTAATGGTCGACTTTAGATAATATAGAAAGGTTTATTAGAGAATGATTACAAGAGAATTACAAGAGCATTAAGAGAGTGGAAGCGCTTCCTCGAATGATTTCGAGGGCGGCTTATATAGTAGATTGGGTTGTTGTAGTTTGGGTTGCACACATTCCAAACTTGGTTTTTATGAACTCAGTTTCTGCTGAGTCACTTTGTGTCCTCATCCGGTTTCGTAATCCGGAAGCCATCGATCATTATTTCTTCATTGTTTGACGCACGTAATGCGCGTGGTCATTAATCTTGAACTCCTTGGGTGTGGTTGAACTCCTTTGACCACTCCATTCGTAGTGTAGCGGAGGTGTTCACGTGGTTTCCGCACGGCTTCCATTATTTGATCATTACACCTTGTAAAAAGGATACTTTGCAAAATCGGATCCAAGTAAACAACATACACGGGAAGTACTCCAAAGTGTCATGGGACGCTCATATCTTTATACCATACATAAAAATTGGCACTTTAAACTTTTTTTGAGACATGTGTACCTAGCTGAGCGAAAACAAAAGCTTTCTTTGCCAAAATACGCTAAAAAATTTCGCATTTTTGCCATCTTTCGACCAAAAAATCTCGGTCGTTTCTGTTTTTTTTTCATTTAAAATTTTGCGCATAGCACTACTTAGTAATTGCTGAAAGTTTTAGCTCGCGCTTTCCAGGCGCAGCGGAGATATTTATATTTGCTGGCGAGAGAGTACGCGACATGCGGAGAGCATCAGAGAGAAAAACAGTTTTAAGCCGCTTCCTTGATAGTTCCGTGCGGAAAAAATTAATTTTTTGTAGAAACATTACCCTGTACTGCAGAAATAAGCATGTGACTTTTGATACTAAAATTCGCTAAAAAATTTGCGAATTTTCGCCAACTTTAGACAAAAAATCTCAGTCAATCCTGCAAAAAGTGAGCTTGGCGTCTCGCATATGCCTTGCAAAAAAATTATTCTAAATTTTTCCCGAGTTTCCTCAAAATCTGAGCGTCGCTCTTATAGACAGAAGCATTTTCCCCTCAAGAAAAACTAAAAAAAGTAAAATATTTGTGAAAAAAACTATACCTGTGGTTGATATGCCATGTTAAAGCGAAAAATTTATAGCCACAACAATTTTAGTTGACGGTTAAACCTTTTACAAGCAATTTCAACCGTCTAGAGAGCAAAATAACAGACAAAAAATCGCGCACACAATTCTGTTTCTTCCTTGTGAAACACTCTTTTTTCGCTTTTTTGTGTTTTTCTCGAGCAGCCGAGAGAAAACAAGAAGCTTTTACCATAGAAACACCCTTCTCACGTGAATACACGCACCTCTCGCTTTTTGAAAAAGTGATATTTTTCAAATATTTGTGTTTACAGGTAAAATACAGGGTGCGCCAATAAAATCTGGACTAAACTAAATTCCATGTAGCCTTTTTCGGACGGCCTAAGAATGGAAACTTTTAGCACTTTTAGAAAGGGTAACAACCGTGCTGTACAGCAACGGTAATGCCCAGGTCGGTGCCTATTGCAAGAGCGAAAAAATAGTAAAAAGTTTTTGGAGGTGCAGAAATTTTTTTTTTCAGATGATGACTGGGATATTAATTCTTCCATTATTTCTGCTAAGCGGGACTGACGTTCTTCAAATTTATTGTATATAAAGTACGTGCTGTTGACTTCGTAACAGCCAACGGAATCATGGTTGGCGGCCGATCTGGCGGCGCTGGTAGCGCAAACAAAAAAAGGCCCAAAAATTTGGATTTTTATGTTTTTAAGGATCTCAACGCCAGATTATAGCCCGTCTTGCTCCAAAATTCCGTGATTACAGAGCGTATACATAGACAATTGTTATAGTGTAAAAGAAAATCCACACATACAAGGGGACAGTTTCTGCTTAAATAAGAGTTCATGGGAGGAATTCAAGGCACGGTCATTCGGGACTTGAAACGTTTTGGCAGTTTGTAACAAGTTGGAAAGGCCTTAAGTGTAAAAATCAACGTAGAGTTGTGTACTGGATACATGCTAATGTAGCCAAATCACTTTTAGAAATATCTAGTCCAAGGTCACTCGAATAGTGAGCATATATTAAATTATACCACTGCAATCACTATTTCATCCCCAAAGGCAGCAGATAGAAAAATCCTCTTTGAAAGGCGACTAGGCAGGCTCTGGTTATCCTTGCAAATGCAATGCTGGTGCTTAACATGTTTGGAATCACACAGGGAAACTTCTACATAAAAATCTTTGATTTAACGGAAGTTTTCGGGAAAAAGGGCCCGTTTTTAAGCCAACTTTGGCGAGCTGTAAAAAGCCTAATTGTCATAATGAAGCAAAATCAATTTCAGTGTATAAAAACCGACCAGAGCTCTATCAGAAAAAGTAAATTTCAGCCCATGGCATAAAACGGTAAAGATAGCGCAACCATTTTTTGACCAATTTGGGGTCCGTGTTTCAGGCGCCTTAGTTGTATGCACTTATGATGGCAAAACAAGTGTCGTAGACGATTATTTTGTCTGAAACTTTAAAGATATCTTCTTGGACGTATTACACGTGTCCACAATCGCCCACTTTGTTCTCGTACTGTTACAGCCCGCAGGGCAAGCAAAAATATTAGTCCAGATTTTATTGGCGCACCCTGTAGAAAGGGATGAAGCATGCCTTTCCCATTGGCATGGATTAAAATTTTATTAGATTCAATTTTTAAATGTTTTTCTCACAAGAAAAGTATTAGTCCTTCCGGAAAGTCGTCTGATTGACTTTTAGCATTTGCGCTGTGCGAAAAAAGACAATTTGAGAGCGACAGCCAAAAAAACCTATTGCACAGTGCAAAGAAAAATTTTGTTTTTTCACAGTGCATGTTGCCGAAATAACAGCAGCGACTTTCCGGAAGGACTACTAGTCGTTCCAGAAAGCGCGTCGACTTTTTTCGGCCGTTTCTGGCAACACACGGTGCAAGTTGTTGAGCTTACAGGGGAAGTACCCCAAGTGCGACGCAATGACTTTGATGGAACTTGGCACAAATTTAGAATAACTTTTTCTACGATATATGCGAGAATCCTAGCTCGCGCTTTGCAGAACCAACCGGGATTTTTAGATCGAAAGTCGGCAAAAATTGAGACTTTTTGCCGAATTTTGGAACAAGAGGTTTCGTACCTAATCCAATTTCTGGCAATGAGAGTAATGTTTCCAGAAAAAATAAAACTTTGTTCATTACTTTCCCGTCAGATAAGATTAGAGTCGCGCATGCGGAAATCACTGACTTCATGGACAAGATGTCAAAATGTCTACTCTTTTTTACAAGCTTGTGAGATACTAGCTGTGCCATAAAGTCCTGACACATTTTGTGTCACGCAAGAAAAGTGGCAAGCTCGCGCGAAAGTGCATGTCGCTAGTGCAAAAACGGGGAATTGCCGCGACGGGTCCGACAGAAAAACAAAAATGCACTATGCAAATTTCTCAGGACTTTATGTCGCGACTAGTATGTGGTCCACAGAATTCAGGCTCAACTGTAATAAATACGATTGCGTGCGATTTTTCTCCAAAGAACTCGGTCTTTCCAGGCGGAAAGAAAGTAATTTCCAGACACCTTTCCTTTCTCTCTGCCTCTCCTCATTCCATATGCTATCTCGAAGATATCGAAACAGCATGCAAAAAGAGAAAATTTAAATGACGCACCTAAAAAAAGGGGAGGGTGTTTAAAGTTATCAAACTTGTTACAGATACAGACAAAGCTTCATAGTTTGTGTTTTGAAAAAACGGAGATTACCATTTGAAATGAGCAAGATTATCGCTAAACCGCGTTTTTCTTTTTTGATGGTTTCCCACATGTTTAAATCTAGTGAATATCTCGATTTACCTTGGAAACGCGAGCTAAAGGATTTTACGAGCCAATAACTGGTATATAATACATATAAGCATGTGTGCAAACGTAGAGAGAATGGGGTCAGCGACAGTTTGGGTCAACAATACTATGGATCGCGTCCGTTTGCCATTGTATGAATGGGGAGGCTAGGAGAAGGCTTAATCACTAGGAATAATAAGATTGGCCTGGTCTTAGGATTGCGTATCACCTTTTTAGAGGTATTTTACATGTACTCACATCAATAATATCTAGATAAAAGCTACGGATCTTTGTTTTTTTGCCACAAATTTTTGTTTTTTATATGTTACAGTAACTCAGGGTAAATAAAACTAACGTTAGTAATAGCTAAAATTGGTAACACTGCAATTGCAGGTCTTGACCAAGTCTCCGCCGAGCCTTCGCCGAGCGTCCGCCGACCTTCCTATGGATTTGCCAGATCCCGTAAGCACTTAGTAAAACCTTTTTTTAGGGGTATCCATGTGCTCTACGCCCAGTATGGACCGATTTTGTGTTGACCCGAACTGTCGGTCAGAGAGAAAAAAATTTTTTGGTCCTAACTTTAGCAGTTCCATGCGGAAACATTTGATTTTTTGTGGAAACATTACCCTTTACGGTAGAAATAGGTATGAAACTTTTTGCGCCGAAATTCGGCAAAAAGTCCTAAAATTTCGCCGACTTTCGATCTAAAAATCTCGGTTGTTCCTGCAAATTGCGAGCTAGGATTCTCGTATATATTTTAGAAAAAAATATTATTCGAAATTTGTGCCAAGCCTCATCGAAATCTGAGCGCCGCACTTGGGGGTACCTCCCTGGCGAGCGTCACTCTTGAGACACTAGCCTAGAAAAACACCTTCAAGGAATGCCTCTTTTATCTCGCAGACAAGTTAATCAAAGTGTGTGTCAAGTCTGACCGTAGCCGGTGCATGTGATGGAGAGCAAATGCACTTTTAGGGAAATGTAAACAGCTGCTTATAATTAAAAATTATAAGCCGTTGTTTGCATTTTCATAAAAGTCCAGACTCCCAGATCTCACGTTCACCGCTTTTTTTGTTCGTGACGTATGCTCCGCGAAACAGCAGATAAAATTAGAATTGAACATGAAATGAAGGAAACAACGGTGCGTACAGCGTCCTCAACAAAGCCCTCAACAACCTTTGAAGGCTTACAGACATTCGGCGAGAGCGTATTTTGCCCCAAAGTGGCTATAAAGCAGGGTTAACCCGGTACAGAGTGTTGCACTCAACAGAGTGAGCGACAAGACATTTCGCGGTGGAAATAAGTTGGTTCGGAGAAAGCTCTTACCGTTTTGCACGCACCAGGCTATATAAGTGTTGCCTAGACAAGCCGTACAACGTCCGCTTGTGCCAGAAAACGTTTGAGATGTCGGGGAAGAGAGGACGAATTTGTTCAACTCGGGAGCCTTTCGGAGTTTGTGCTCCATGAAGAATGAGGACGATTCTGCAGCTGAGTTTCGGTCTTTTTCTGTTATTTTTGTGATCCTTTGGTTTGAGTTACTTTATTTTTTGTATATGTAACTATTAGTTTCTGGGGAAAATCATGTGAATTGGTGGGGCCTTAGAATCGCTCATTATCGCCTTGCCACAGCTAGCCGCGGCTACCGATTTGGTGTGCCGCTGCAACAAGAAGGGGTAATTTTGATGCGCCAGTCATGAAAATTTCTCCGACCAATCCACAGAATTTTCCAGACAGAATGATAGTAGAAATCTATCGGGAAAATAATGTGGACTCGATGAAGTCGTATATCATGGCTTGCGACGGCGATACGATTTGGCGATTGCGACGAGGAGAGGAACCTTGCAGCGACAAACCCACATTATTTTTCCGACAGATTGACAATATCAATCTGTCGGAAAAACAATGAGTATATTTTTGGCTGCGCCAACTGCGACACGGAAGTGAAAAAGCGATGTGATTTTGCCGCGACACAATTCATCTTCTCGGAGGCGATGCGATTTTCAATGCGACAGAGTGCTCATTATTTTCCCGACAGACTGGTTATAAAATTCGTATATTTGTGTTAGATGAAAGCTCATAAAGTGCATACAGAAATAGCAAAACGGTGGTAAGTGTAGTATTATTGCTCAAATTTAATCATGATATAATACGTTTAAAGGGCTACTTCATTTTTTTCGCCTTTCCCTTGCTATCACTTTGTCGGGAACATGGTGAGTGCAATGTCATTCGCTGACATGCAAAAAAATTTGATTTTGCCGCGGCAGAATTCGTCTTCTCGGCGACGAATTTTCGATGCGACGAAGTGGTCATTATTTTACCGACAGAATGATAAAATTTATTAGGGTTACAAAACTCTACGGTAATCCTTCGAAGAAAAAAAAGCTCGTTAAAAGTGAAGCTCGTTTAAAGCTTGCTTTGGCCGGGCCGGTATTATAAGCCAAGCCCGACCCGTGAGTCAGGGGTGTAATTGCAAAAATGACCTTGGTCCCCCCTTACCATTTTTTAAAATTCTTTTGACCTATTCTGGGATTAGCCCTCCTCCCTCCCACCCTCTCGCTACACCTCCACCGAGAGCCATGTTTGTGTCGCGCTATGCGAAAACCCGCCAAAATCCTACAGTAAGTCGCGAATTGGTTACTCAACAGACCATTCGGGCTAAAAGGGCAAGTCAATATGTTTTCCCTGTGGAGTATATATAATAGTGCATCTCCGCACAAACTTATCTTTTTCCGTGCGAAGTTCGGAGGAGAGATACGACCGAAAATCGGTTCTTTTTTGTCTTCACGCCCGCCTCTCTTTCGTTTTTGTCGACGCCCATCGTCAGGATCGTTTAATAGTGCACACTCGGTTACGGTCGTCAAGGATCGAAGCGCGGTCTTGGTGGATCATGAGCATAATTTTGGGGAGGTTTACAACTGCTACTACATATATTCTATGTAACGTTTTCTTTTTATATTGCCCCAAAAACATCCCGCGAGCTGCTCAGCTGTTCATTTGGATCCGATTTTGCAACCGAGCCCTCTTAGATTTGTTACATAGCCTGCCACGTAGATTACAAGTATTATTTCCGCCAACGTCCGTATACGATCCCTACTACTACAAATTGTGTCTTGGCCGCTGAAATTCGTTCTATTTTGTGCTTTGACTCCGCTCTTCGGTCTGCTCTATGCATACATCGCTGCGGACGCTCTATGAACCGGGCCTGGTGGCATGATACATACTACATGTTTCCATGGCATTCATTATTTTCGGGGGGTTCATTTTTGGTTAGTGTACCCCTTTTTTAGCGCGAATTGGAGTGCAGCGTAATTGTAGGTTCGTAGCGGGTTGCAATAGTACGATCTGAAAACAAGCGCGGGACTTCAAGTTGCTATCGCGTGAACCCTTTTTTGTACGTATCACAGGCAGTATATAAGCGAAATTTTGGGTTGGGATCCGCTTGTGAGCCGATTCTGGCAAGAAATTTGCGTTTTAATTGTAGTCCTTGATAAACACGCTTTCCTTATGTGACGCGCGCATCGCGCGTTGCCATAATGTGGAAACGTAAGCAAACCAAATCGTTAATTTCGCTAACAGGGGAAGTACCCCAAGTGCGACGCTCAGAACTTTGGCACAACTTCAGATAAATTTTTTCCAAAAAATATGCAGTTTTTTACGAATTTTTGACACAAAAGTTTCCGTCCCTATTTCTACCGTAGTTCTCATCAAAAATTAATCTTTTTACACGGCCTGACAAGGTATGGCCGGCGTCGCGACACTTGCTGGCAACCCTTAGCGGGCAGCCCACATTTTTTTGATTAGAACTGCGATTTCCCTCCCGTAATCTGCGCAGTGTGTTAGAAAATTTACATTGACACCTCCCCAGTACTGATAAGTACACGAGTCTATTGAATCCATCCACCGCTTTTAAAGTTATGGTAGTTTGTTCAGAAAAACGGTTGTTAAACCTGTAAGAATGCCTGGTTAACATTATGGTGACTATTCAAGCCACTTATATACATACACCTGCAATTTAAAAGACGATTTTTGGCTCGCTGCGTCAGCGGTGGACATAGGAAAAAATCGATTTTGAGTTTTTTGCATAAAAATGACCGTCGACATGTGCGAAGGAAAAGCGAACAACAGTTTTTCTTAGTTCTGCCCGGAAGGCATAAATTTGCTTAAATTTGTCTTTTTTGGAATTTTCGACCTGGCGACGTCATAGAAAGAGCAAATCACCCAAAATTTTGCTTGTATACGTTTTCGACCTTTGGGAATTCATTTTTTTGAAAATTAAGTCTCTCAGATTACTGTAACATAGGGATATTGTAATCTGTATAACTCCTTCGTATCAAAAATCCCACAGGATTTTATTTCAGATTCGGAATCAGCATAAAATTCTGCATATTATACACATAATGTGCGGTCATAACTCCAGGGGGGAGATCGCGTAGTATATTGGATTTTGGCAAAAATTACGTTTGAAAGGTCGCGGGTTCGATCCCCGCTTGGTGCAAATATTGAAAACACGGCGGAAATCGCGTTTAATGGACACCTAAGGGTTATATGAGACACACTAAGCAATTTTAAACATTAATGCATTTCTAATTGTGATTAAAACTGATTTTATATAATTTTTGGAGACTGAATATGCAAAAAATAAAACTGCTTCAAACCGCGGGTCCATTACGGGCTGACGCAGCGAGCCAAAAATCGTCTTTTAAATCGGCAACATCGAAGGATAAATCGCTAGAATTTCCCAAATTTTTTGCTAGGTGACCACTCTCCACTTTTCGCGTATTTTCTTGGCCACAAAGATTGTTGAATATCTGGGATGCGACTGCAAAGCGCCAGCTAAAATTTTCAGTGATTGATAAGTGGTCCATGCCTGATGTTTTTGCATGCGAAAAAATTTTTAAAAAATCTGAGCGTCGCACTTATAGTACTTCTCTCATGAGTCCAAATTCTCGATTTCTTTGCGAGTACGAAATTAAAGGGCTCCGGTTTTGTGCCTTGGCGGAAGAGCTTCGGGTTTGTGCCTCGGCGGATATGGCAAACACTTTATTATCAAATCATTGTATACAGTGGCGGTCAAAAAAAACGGCCACCCCAAGATGATGCGCTCTAACGCAGAAGAGAGTGGTCGTAGGAAGATAAATATGGTATCATTGTAAAGCTTATGGAATACTAAGACGTGCGACTATACGCTTGTGGTACTGTAGTGCTGGCCTAGCAGGTACTGGGGCAATATGTTCTTTTGGCCTGGTCAAAAAAAATGGCCACCCATAATTATTTTGCTTTAAACGCGGTGTATGTTAGAAATTGCCGCCATATGGGACTGAACTAGGATAGCTATATCAATACACACCAATTCCAGTATTTTTTACTTTGTACATATGCCCTCAGGCATCAGTCAAGGTTGATGACCTTGTTCATGGTTAAGGCCCGGCCAAATTTTTTTTTGGGTTTGTGCCGTTGTTTTGATAACCCGAAGCAATACTGTAGACGGTATTGATCGTATTCGTGTGTAAGACTGCCCACTTTTGCCAAAATTGCGCTTCTTTTGATAAGAAAACTCAAAAAATGAAATATTTTGACCTAATTTTCTCCAAAAATCCGTTTTGGTGGTCGCTAAACAATGAATGTAGAACCTTAAACAGGTTTTATTTGTACAAGAACATCATGGACATTTGTTTTAACACGGCACCGATTAAAGGAACGACCGCCCGAAACGACAGATACCGTTTTGTTACAGTTTTCGACTTCAGGAAATAGTATCTTCCTACGACCACTCTCTTCTGCGTTAGAGCGCATCATCTTGGGGTGGCCGTTTTTTTTGACCGCCACTGTAACATTTTAGTCTTCTGAAACAACGGAAAAATAAAACCGCATAAATTTGTAAAGTCTGAACATTTCTTGCGGAGTTGAATTTGCCGAAAATCTGACGTCAAGGTCAAAAAGACACCATTAATTAGGCGCTCGCACTTTGACATTCGGCAATTTTACTAAAGAGTCAATTTTAGGCCAACACTTGCGTCAAAAAACCCCGATTGCAACAGGCAGATTTGCTTGTTTCTTGTGATCTTTTGCAGAAAAGTTCAGCTGAATGTCTTAGCAAAGGGCGTGGTTTAAATTTGCCTCAAATTTGGTCAAAAACTGGCGGACTTTGCACGCGAAGGAAAGTTTTTCCTCAATTTTGTCGCGTCTGCCACGTAAATTTAGCTGTCCACCCACATGTCTCTCTCACAGACGGAACGAAAACCACACTTTTTCGAACACACCACTCGAATGAACCCTTCCTTACCTGTGTTTCCGAACTCCAATTCCATTTTTCGACAA
This sequence comes from Bursaphelenchus xylophilus, assembly GCA_904066235.2. Lineage (NCBI taxonomy): Eukaryota > Metazoa > Nematoda > Chromadorea > Rhabditida > Aphelenchoididae > Bursaphelenchus > Bursaphelenchus xylophilus. Next base: position 10,469,261 of record CAJFCV020000004.1, on the reverse strand, counting down.
ACACTCGAGGAATTTCCCCAGTTTTCGTCGTTTTCGCGTTTTTATCAAATCTTAATCATTGACCAAGCTGTCTCTTGCAGTGTTGCGGTTTAAATATGCGGGAAGAGGTGAGTATTATAATCAAGGATTATGTTCATGATGGCTTCAACACGAATTGTTGTTGTATCTGTGGAGCCGAAGCGTTTGGGCTGCATTTCGGCGTTATGGCGTGTAGAGCCTGTAAGTCAAAATTTTTTTTAGTTTTCAGCTTTTTGGGACTTAAGAAAGGAATCTCGGTGTTTACCTCAAAAATAAAGGCGTATATTCCGCATGCTTAGTGCTCATTATTTTTGCTAGATTAAGACCTACCCTATTTTAAACCTGTCTACAATAATTTCATACCCCACAATAGCCAATTTTAGACCAAAATGGTGATTTTTGCACAACAGGGGCCTCCGAGAGTGACGGACCTGATCCAGTACCAAAAACGTACCATTTTGCATCCGGGAAGTATCAAAAAATATAGCAAAATGTCTTCTCCAACAAAAAAACTCCGCTTTGAAGATGCAAAGGGTAAAATTCACAGTGCTGAAAGCTTTCGAAAAAAGTCTACGCACGCTTGAAAAAATCTTGAAAAACAATACAACAAAATTTTTTGGTCCTTTGCAAAGCTGTAAAGTCGTAGTACACTTGCCGTCCCCTAAATATATGCTAGACTTTTCAGGCGCCGCATTTTTTCGCAGGTCTGTTGCGATGGGAAAGACCTACAAGTGCAAACAGAAGCAAAACTGCCCAATTCACAAAGGTAGGGTCATTTATATGCATGCTGTGTAAAAACCATAACCAACATCTTTATCAACCGAGCCTCATTGCATAACTGTCGCTTTGTTTCAGACTCTCGGAACATGTGTCGGGCGTGTCGTTACAGGAAGTGTGAGAAGCTTGGAATGAAAAAAGACAGTAGGTTGCCAACACCACTTTTTCCGGATTTAGATGCCGATTGTAATACACGAATAATAGATATAGAGCTCAAAATTTGGGGCCCATATTTTAATGAAAGCACAAATTTAGACGAGATATTTTAATTTTTTGTCTGTAGACACGATATATAAAAAGTTCACAAAATACGTTGGGTTGATGTGTATTGTGATTTTTTCCGAGCGAAATTAACCGAGATCTATAAAAAATTTTCACATTTTTTGTCCAAGTGCTTTCTGAATTTTGACCGTTTCCCTTGTCAATCCCTCCCTTCAGATATCCAATTCTACCGCGAGCCCTTTGGCCAACGTCGACTCAAACCGAGGCCGACTCAAGACACGGAGCAAACCGCTCTTATGTCAATGGAAATGCTGATTGAAGAACCCCGTCCTACCACTTCGAACCAGAGTCTGCTCAGCAAAATGGCGGAGGGATATCGGACGTTTCACGCGAATCAGAAGTCGCTCTTCTTCGCCCTGTACCCAGAGACAATGTTCGAGGATCCGAACACCGTGTGGAGGGAGGTCCCAATCGTTGAGCATGTGAGATTCGAGAGATCGAGTATTCCGTTGCTGCTGACCATGCTGAAAGAGTATTTCCCGCCGTTCTCGGAATTCTCCAAACCTCAAATGGTAAGGGGAAATTTTCATGATGATTTATGCTAATTACAACAAGGACTAGATGGATTCTGGATGCAATAAAGTGCATCGTTCAGCGGCCGTTAGATCAGTAGAAAAACCACTGTCAGTCTGTCGGAAACATAATGAGCACTCTGTCGCAACGAAAATCGCATCGCCGCCGAGAAAATGAGTTGTTTCGCGGCTGAATCAAATGGCTTTTCAAGTATGCAACGCCATTGGCGCAGCGAAATTACGCTCATTTTCCCGACATAGTGGTCAAAAAAAAAGTGTGCAAAAAAGCTGAAATTTCCTCTAAAGGTTTACTTCTTGTGACTGTCACATTGCAGAAGGCTATTTTTGGCTAGAGATGAAAAATGATGCATTTTGCACCATTCAGGATGTAGTTGGATACCTTTTTTCGTCATCTGGTCAAAAGTAATTTCATTTTGCCGCGACACAATTTATTTTCTCGGCGATGCGATTTTCGATGCGACAGAACCCTCATTATTTTCCTGAGAGACGTATATTCAAGCTATTCAATCGACCTTTTCAGGCCGACACCCTGCGACACTTTAGTTTCTTTTTTGGCCGAGTAGACCAAGCCTACTGGACTTCACAATACTTCCCGGACCTCGCCGACAAACGGATTGTTCTTCATTTTGGTCAGTACGTGAACGTTGAGAATATGGAGAGGTTCTACAAGGACGACAAGAACCCGAAACAATCTGAGCGGTGAGTTTAGTGAGACTTCTTCCTGAAATTTTCTGTTTTTTTTTGAGTCAGTCTGTCGGGAAAATAATGAGCACTCTGTTGCATCGACGATCGCACCGAGGCCGAGAAAATGAATTGTGTCGCGACCAAATCAAATTGATTTTCACTTCAGCGACGCAATTCTTAAACAGATCACACATTATTTTCCCGACAGGCTGACTGTCCAGAGGCCCGGGGGACAACCACACGATAAGACGAGAAGCTCGAGTTCAAGTGATTTATCGAGTGAAAAGCGGCCCTTATATAGAGAAATCCCACGTAGGAAAGTACAATCAAATTTGAATAATAAATGATGATTTCCGTGGGAATTCGGGCTCGAAGTTCGGTCGTTCCGCCTCACACTGATAATCTTATTTTTTCAGTTTCTTCATGCCAATCACGAAACGCTGCGTTGCCTACACCCAGAAATACAAAGCCCTCCAGGTGGATCTTGTTGAAACCGCCGGAATTGTGGGCGCCGCGTTGTGGCGGGAGGCCATGCTTCATGCCGATTTCGAGATTTCGCTCGCGCCGCTGCAACAACTTCTTCGCGAACTGCATGAATATTGCCGGAAGACCTATCCGAACAACGAGTCGCGGTTTGGCATTCTAATGCTCATGCTGAGGGATGTTGAGGTAAGGGATTTAACATGGCGTGCTTGAAGTGCATTTTGCTGATATCTTTCCTGCACATGGGCATTTAGTTCCCGGAAATTTTAGCACGCCCTTCGCAAAGAAGCTGGGAATTTGTCGACTACTTTACCCTCAGCGACTTTGCGGACGGGCTGATATCATTGCACATCAACCTGAGATAAGCTAGAACGGTCCCATGAATGGATGGGCCAATTCGCCAACAAAAGAAAAACTTTAGTTGGGGAAGAAATGGGGAATTTTAAGGGGCGAGAGAGCAGGTTTTTGCGCGTCTTTTCTCTGTCTTCTCTGTGAAATGAAGAAGAAGTGTAAGAAACCGATACCGAAGAGTCTATTCTGGGCACCGGACTCCGCAATTTGACGTGCATTTCGCGGAAAAGACTGATTTTTAATGACAATGTTGTGCGTCACATGCAAACCAAAACGTTTTCAGACTTACCAATCCTCAAAAATGTGCCGAACGTTCTCCTTTTTTTGTGCGCATTATTTTCCCGACAGATTGATAGTACTCTCTGTGCTATCAAAAGATCTAAACTCACGGAAGACAAAGTGTCGCACATTGAACGTTCTTCTGTTATGCACAACAAACGATTGAAATTTCCAAGTTTCAGGAGCTCATTCTCACCCTGCAAGAAGCCGTAACGATCGGACGCCTCTCCAACGACCATTATCGTCATGCGTTGGAGGACATACAAATGGTACGTAGTGTCAAGTCGTAATACATTTTATTTTACAGATCTTTAAGTAGGACATACAACGCCATAATCAACCCGACCAAAACCCTCCTCCCGCCCGCATGGTTGGCGACGGCGAAGCCGAGCCGCTCCTTCTCCATGTCGTATACTTGACAGTACTGTCGTATCATCGGGACGCCGAAGATTATGTCCGGCATGCCGGGCGCAATGTTGTTGTTCATCTTGGCGATGGTGATGTAGCAGCTGCTGCGGATTCGGAGCACCGTGTTTTCGAAGTCGATCTCAAATCTTTCGCCGTTGGATTCGAAGCCGTAGGAAAAGCGTTTGTGACATCCCACGTAATACATGTCTCGGTCCGAATCCTAAAGTTGATTTTGATGACAATTTTGTATTAAAGAGATAAGAAACAGTGGATATGTTGTAAGTCTTCGCCGAGCCTTCGCCGAGCGTCCAACACGTCTATAAACCATCCCACGGCCTTGCCAGGCCTCGTAGGCACTTCCTACAACCTTTTTTTGGGTATCCACCTGCTCTACGCCTCGTATCAATCGATTTTGTGTTGACCCGGACAGTCGTCAAGCCGAAAATTTGGGACGCGAAAATTCGGTTTAAAATCTTGTTTTCAAAAACAATTATTCTTGACAATTTAAGAAATCACTTTTGGGGCTTGTCGTCTGACTGTCGGAAAAATAATGAGAGCAATGTCGCTGCGCCAGGCGCGTCGCAGAAAGAAAAGGCAATTTAAAGGCAATATTTTGCAGCGACACGATTCATTTTCACGGCGGCGATGCGACTTTTGATGCGAAAGAGCGCTCACTATTTTTCCGACGGAGTAATAAAAGCTACCGATTATTTTCCGCTCAAAATCACAAAATATTTTTTCCTAACATAAGATTCTGCCCAGACGCAGCGACTCAAAATCGAACCTACATATTTTGCTCCTATCTCGCTGAGAATAAGATTGTAAATCTTTTCGGGGAAGTGATTTAGAGAGGTGCCGGTGTCCGAGATCGCCTTCCAGGATCCGGAAATCTCCTTGTTGTCAACAAAGAATTTGGTTGTCCTGAAGATCCAATAAGTCAGATCAAGCATGGGGATATAGCGGATCGTATCATTGCAATTCGTCTCATCAATCCCTCCGTATGTGATTTGACCGCCAATCCTGCCCTAAAACTGTCACGGTTACCTTTCATATGTACAGTAGGGACCTGATCCAGTGGCAAAAAACGTACAATTTTGCATCCAGGAAGCATCAAAAAATGTGGCAAGATACTTCCTTCTCCAATTGAAAAAACTCAGATTTCATAAGCGCGCCCGCTTTTTTTTTGAGGAAACAGGGCGCCCTTCAAAACGCAGTTTTTTCACTTATAGAGGGAAGCATTTTACCACATTTTTGATACTTCCCGAATGCAAAATTGTACGTTTTTTGCCACTGGATCTGGTCCTCCACTGCATACTCGCGCCAAGAGAGTCCCCAGTCCTTTTTTCCGCGAGTAAGTAAAAGTCTGTCGGGAAAATAATCAGCCCTCTGTCGCATCGAAAATCGCATCGCCGCCGAAAAAAATTAATTTTTTCGCGGCAAAATCAAACCGCTTTTCACTTCGGCGAAGCGATTGGCGCAGCAACAGTGCGCTCATTATTTTCCCGACAGACTGACATAAGCCGTAGAAGTGAAACCTACGTTAGATCTGACCGAAACCGCATGCATCCATACGGTGAAAATCTTCTTGTCAATCAACTTTTGCTGATATGCGGACAAAAAGACGGGCGTTCCGTGCTTGTTCAGCCGCGGAAACGCCAACCCCAAGATGCCATCAAGCGGTTTGTTTTTGAAAAAATCGGAAATTCGGGTCGCCAGTCCAACATCAGCCTTTAAAACCGAGAAATTCCCGCCGAATCCCACAGTTTCCTTGGCTCCAAAGCCGTTCGCGTCCCCGGTGCCGTATTTAATATCCCATCTCTTGTTGGTGGACTGGTAGGTTGAGGAGGCGAGGCTGTTGAAGCGGCGCTTCTTCTTGCACGCGTCGCCGGTGCAGGAGGTGTCGGGAACCCAGAAGTTGGACGAGCCCGTGTCGAGGACCACCGAGAATCGTTGAGGCGGTGTTCCCACGTACACAGTGCCTGTAACGGAAGGTCTAGCGCTTCGAAAAAGAGGTCATAAGCAATGGCTTACCGGTGTAAATGGTGTCTTGGTAGGAGAACAGAAATTGCGTTGGATTATACAGTTGGAGGTATCGGAAGCGCGTGTTGTTGATGGAGCGTTGATAAAACAGCCCCAGGTTCTGCAGTCTGTCTGAAGAACGATATATAATTTCAGCAGTCCGTCGGGAAAATAATGAGCAGCCGCATAGAAAATGGCATTGCCGAGAAAATGAACTTTGTCGCGGCAAAATCAAGTTGCCCCCCGTGTCAGCGACGCGATCGGCGCAGTGACACTGTTTTCATTCTTTTCCCGACAAACTGATATTATTTTACAAAGCTAGGAATTCAATGATTTCGCTACATCACATTTCTGCCCTCACTGAGACCTCATTAGTCGCTTTTTGTCGACTAGTCCGTTCGCAAGGTTGCTGAAGTGATTTTGGCGACGCACTGTGCGAAAAAGTCATTGTGCCAGCGGTAGCCGCACGAAGAAAAAAGTTGTTTCTGCTGTGCAAAAAACACACGCTTTTTTCCGAAAAAAATATGTTTTTTCCTCACAAAACTGTCAAAGACGGTCAGAAAAATTTTCCCCAGGCATAGAAAAAAAACGACCCTATGACAAAACCCACCTTCCTCTGAGTCCATCGCTGGGCCATTGTCCACCACATCGACGGGTATCTGAATCACATTGCCCAGCACGCAAGAAATCAGGACACAAAAAGCTGGAACAATCATACTGCCTTATACAATAGCTCTGCAAATTTTGGGGCGAAAGTTTTATGGCTCATAATTTCCGCTCCCAGTTTGGTGATAAAAAGCGTCTCCATAAAGCCGCAGGGCAAATAGCGGAACTGCAAGAGGTTCGCGAATTAGTCATTGCATTTATGTGACATTTGATAAGGAAAAATTTGTTTTTTTAATGTTGTTATGTTTCTCTTTGTCACCGGTTAAACTTCAGGATGAAAAATGAACGAAGAGACCTCTATGTAACCATATCTTGCCAAATTTTCGGTGATTTTTTGTACAGATTTCCAACTGTCTTACAAAAAAAACTATTCAAATAAAAAACGAAGATACTGTAAACTTCAAAAAACAATATTTTTTTAGTTTCAAGCAGACAATCCGGCTCACCGAAATTTTATGGACAATGGCCGTAGATGAAAGTGAATTCGTCTTTGATGTAGTAGCATTTGAAGCAATTTTTAGCCATCTTTGGAACATACGATGATAATGCAAACCCTTTTCAACATATGAGAAAACTTTTTTATTAGTCTGTCGGGAAAATAATGAGCACTTTGTCGCTGCAGCAATCGTGTCGCTAAAGTGAAAATAAATTCGATTTTGCCACGGCACAATTCATTTTTTCCGCAACCATGCAATTTTCAATGCGACAGGGTGCTTAGTACTTTTCCGACAGACTGATACGTTTTATTCTTCGTAGTTTAAGATTGACTTTTCTTATGAATAATTTGAAGGCCAAGGCCACACCTTTCTCAATCAAAAGTAAAATTTCTTTTTTACGATTCGTCATTTTTATAACACAAGGTTGTTTGAAGCGGGATTGAAGGAAAAAAGTAAAAGAAAATGCTGACAAAAATCATTACAATCACGGCGATACCACAGTCGTTTATTAGTGCCCTCCGGCTGACGAGTTATCAGTCTGTTGGGAAAATAGTGAACACAATGTCGCAACGCCATCTGCGTCGCTGAAGTGAAAAGCAATTTGATTTTTCGACACAATTCACTTTCTCGGCGGCGGTGCGATTTTCGACCAACAGAGTGCTCATTATTTTTTAGACAAACCAATATCCAAGCTATCCAATAATTCTTTCAGGACGGTTCTCTGCGACACTTTAGTTTCTTGTTTTGTCCGAGTGAACCAAGCTACTGAACTTCTCAATATTTCCCGGACATTGCCTAAATCTTTCCCGGCTGGCTGATACAAACGTTTTTCTTCAAAAACAATTTTTCAGCCCATTTTTGGGCAAATGAACTGGACGTAGATAGGTAGAGGTCAACATAGATGGGTAGAGAGGGCGCTTGGACCACCGCTCTTGGAATAGACACAGGTTTTGGAATAAGGTTTATTAAGAAGACCACACCGAGAAGGAGAAAATGAGATTATGTTCTGTAATTGGTGACGAGACGTTGCTTTTATATGAGTCGATTTATGCTAATTTGCTTGGGAATTGTGGAGAACTTTGAGGCTCCACAACAAAGTAGTTCGTGCGAAAAACTAACAAAGAATTACTTACAATCCTTTCGCTCTTCCTCGCCACCGACGGCAATCTCCAAGCCAGTTTAACGGCAGTCGGCAGGACTTCCAAGAGTTTGACTTGTGTTGGAGTAAATGCCGTTGCCATTGAACTGCCTCCGTAAGACTCCAGTTCAGCACTAAAAACAGACTTTAGGCATGGTGTTAGATTGTTCCTGGATGTTTTCATGCCGAGCTTCACTTCTGTCGACAAGTATAAAAATCAGAGGCGTCGCATGGGCAGTTAAGGAGACCTGCCCTCAGCCATTCGATGTTTCGGAGTGTTATCAAGCTATATACATAACATTTTTATGCTATGTGTATTAACATTTCGGCATGAAATATGGTGTTTACATCCGTCGTATCCCAGCTTCTAATCTTGACAGTCGTCAACAGATTAACCTTCGCTCTTACCTTGTACATATCTCTTTCTCCCAGCCGTAGAAATGTTTTCAAGTTTCAGCCGATGCTATATATTATTTCAGAAGTTGGAGTGTCTGGGATTAATCTGAAATCATAATCCAGGATGTCCTGAAAAACAAGAGACATGGTGAAAGCGCCGCATGATGCGACATCACAAATTAATGCGTATGCGTCTGTAAACTATATATGTATTTAAATTTTAACCTAATCTTACTACTATTTAACAACTTTCCAGCTCGCTGAACGGATTATCCGCGAGTTAATCACCAAAAACAGAATGACGATGCCTTTGACCACCATGAATAGGTAACCTTTTCAAGTAATCGAGGACTTATTTTGTGAGTCGAATAAATCTTGTTTGCAAGCAGAATCTGCTAAAGGCAACCTTTGGCCCGGCTTTGAAAGCGGACCGGAGCGATTTTAAGGATTTAGTCCGAAGATGGTATCTAACAAAAACAGCAGTTGACGAAGAGCCAAGACGGATTTTTAAGAATGATTTTACGCCAAAAAAATTGCGCGTCCCGGCTAGTTCTGGTAAACACGAAATGGACTGATACGGAGTGTATTGCAGGTGTTCCCCAAGTAGCCCAAAAAACATTGTGGGAAGTGCCTACGAGGCCGGTCAAAGCCGTTGGATGGTCGGCGGACGCTCGGCGGAGACTCGGCGAGACTTGCAAATACATTAAATTTTTCTAATTTTAGCTATTACTTACGCTAGATTTCTTTACTCTCAGTTATTGTAACATATAAAAGGCCAAAATTTGTGGCAAAAAAGGAAGATTCGTAAATTTTTTTAGACTTCATTTTTGTGAGTAGATGTAAAATACCTCAAAATATGTGATAAGCTGTGCTAGGGCTCTTATTATTTCTACTAATTTTGCCTTCACCCTCTCGAGTACAACAAACAACCGACGCGATCCATAGTATCGTTGAGCCGAACTGCCGCTGACCCCCGAAAATTGGGGGCGCCACAAACAGTGGCGGACCTGATCCATTGGCCAAAAACGTTCCATTCTGCCTCCGAGAGGTATCAAAAATGCAGCAAAATACCTCCCTCTCCAAGCGAAAAACTCCGATTTCAAAAGCGCGCCCACTCTTTTTGTGAGGGAAAGGGCACGCAGTTTAAAACGGAGTTTTTTTAGTTAGGAAGGCATTTTGCCACATTTTTGATACACAAAATGGTACGTTTTTTGCCACTGTATCAGGTCCCCCAGTGTATACGGTAAGAAGTTTCTTTTTGTCCGCCGCTCTTGTGACGCAAAAGGGTCTTTATTTATCACTTATTTAGAGTTACCGCGAAAGTGCATCCCGCTACCCTCTTTTTCGCCCTACAACTCCTTTTCAGGGCCACTTAAGCGCGACGGCGTCATCCACCAACTTCATCACCAAATTACTCATCTGTGTAATTGGACGAACCGGAACGGCACCGAACGCAACAATTGGATTCCGAGGTTTCAGGCCAATTAGTCTCGAACGGGAGCAAATTTTGTGCGGAGCCATTGTTTTTATGGCCTAACGGTATGCACGCTTTGCGACGTTTGAAGAGTCCAAAGTTTGACTACAAAAAAAGCTAATTTTAAGCGCAAAGATCGGAATTTACGTGGATTCTTGGGGAAAAAGTTTTTGTTGGGAGTACCCGAAGTGTGGCGCACGGATTTTCTTTAAATTTTGTGCACATTTCGGACGTGGGTCAGATATCAATTCCTGAGAGTTTTAGCTCGCGCTCTGCTCTCGTAACTGATATATTCAACGATTTTTGCAACCTTGAGAGGGCACAAAATGCAGAGAGATAATAAAACCATATTTGGCCCACATTTTTGCAAGTTTCGTGTAGAAAAAATCATTTTACGTGGAAACTTTACACTACGGTGGAAAGGTATGAAACTTTTCGTACCAAAATTGGCTAAAAAGTTTTATATTTTTTTCCAATTTTCGACCTAAAAATATTGGTTATTTCGGCAAAGCGCAAGCTAGTAACCTCGCGAATGACTTAGGAAGAACTATTCTAAATCTGTGCCATTTTATCGTCCAAATTTGGGTCCTTCTACTGTTAGAAAAGCTTGCAAAAAAGGGCACAATACTAATCCGTTGTGCATGTCGCGAAGATCACTCCAGCAACTTTGTGAAAGGACTAGAATTTCTTGATTTTTCTTCCTATTACAAACAGTAACTTACTGCAAGCCAGCGTTCTCTCTTGTTTGTTACATCAGATCCAAAACTTATTCTTTTCGGGACGAAGATACGTGCAAAAAGTTGGACTTTCAAAACTTTTTAAGCTGTTTTTTAAGGGATTATATGTTTCCTATCAGACATCTTGACATTTGCGAAGAGATTGAAAAAAATTTTCAGCCATGTCGTTATCCACCGCTTGCGCAAACCGACCCTAAGATAGTTCATCTTTTACTATTAAAACGGGGAAGACTTACATGGGGGTTGAAACGTAGATGTACTACAATAAAAGTGCAGTCTTTTAGGTCACATTCACGTCACAGGCAAAACTTACATGAAAATTGGCACGGATTTTGACTAATTTTTTTCTGACAACATGTAAGCGCGCGCTTGATAGAAATGATCGAGATTTCAGGCCAAAGTTGACAAAAATCTCGCAATTTTTCTGAATATTACCATGAAAATTTTATTAATAATATTCCGATTTTTGCCGTGGAGCACGGTGTTGTCTCACAAAATCGTTCTTTTCAACGCAAAACTGGTAACACCATAGTAAAAAAGTTGTTTTCTTTGACCACACTCCTCGTTTTGCGTACTCCCTCGGCTGCAAAGATTGTTGAATATCGCCAGCTGAAAAAATGGGCTCGTTGAAACTTTCAGTAATCGATATCCTGTCAATCTATCGGGAAAATAATGAGCACAATGTCGCATTGAAAATCGCATCGCTGAAATGAAAAGCAATTTGATTTTGTCGCAACACAACTCACTTTCTCGACCGGCGATGCGATTTTCGTTGCAAACGTGTGTTGGTGATTTTCCCGACAGACAGGAATTGAAGATTGGTTATTGTTCTTTACAGAATTGACAATTTCTGCAAATTCGATGGTTTTCCTTTTATCCAGAATTTCATTTTGCAAAATCCTGTTTACTCTCGCTCATGCAAGGGTCCAAATGTGTAAATTTATTAATTTTGTGGTACAGAGATCAAGCTATACATCTTCTTTCAGGCTTCCCATTCAGTCCTCTTTCCGTTTCAATTACGAAAAGTTGTTTCCGCTTTATTATTCATTTCACTCTCCATGACATCGGCGATGACCTAACCGACACTGTTGCTGGAATGCGGAGGTATGATACACTTTTTTTCGTTTCCGAAATAACCGCGTAATCCTCGCGTGGCCGCCGAAATACAAAAGCGTGGGGGACAAAACAAGAAACGGTGACGAGTTTCGGGCGAAACCCTGCGGCTATAATTACAACCCACGAGCCTCGCGTTACCCGTAATCGAGCATCGGTTACTGGTCGACGTAACGTGTCGCATGTCCGAAGCACGTGAGTGTGTTGTAGGATAGAAACGCCAAAAAAATGTTTAGCATTCGTGACATTGTATGTTTACCATCGGCTGTTTACCACGGTGTGCTTAGCATGCTTCTCTCTGTCAGCTGTTGGCGTCCATGCGCTGTAACATTCATGCTCACACGTCCACGGACCTGCTGCTGCAACATAGACAGGACTATGAATTGTCGAGCATGATAACCAATTCAATGTTTATTCTGCAATGTTTTTGCATAAATTCAACAATTTTTTGTTCCTGTGTGCAACGTTGAAACGTAGGCCGCTCAACAACAACTTTGCGATTCTGATGACGAATCGGCGAGATGTTTTGGATTGTTTCCAAATGTCCCCGCTCCCACGAGGAATTGGCAACGAGTGATAGCGCAAAAACAAGATGAAATCGAATACGTTTGGGGATATATTTATTTGGTCGTAAGGGTAAACTCGGAAACTTACCGAAGGCTCGAGAAAAAATGAGGAAGTTTACCAGTCTGTTGGGAAAGTAATTAGCATTGTTGCATTGAAAATCCTTCGTAACACCTAAGATTTACTTGCCTCTAATCTGGCTGCCAAAGAAAGCAGGCCAAATTAGAAGCAAGCGCGACTTCCTACCCGTCTGTCGGGAAAATGATGAGCACTCTGTCGCACCGAAAATCACATCGCGGCCGGAAAAAATGAATTTTGTCGCGGTAAAATCAAATTGCTTTTACTTCAACGACGCAATCGGTGAAGCGCTTTTGTGCTCACTATTTTCCCGACAGACTGGTAGATAGAGTTTTCCTTCGGCCTGGAAGGAGTCTCAACGAATGGGCTTCGAATACAGAGGTGCTGAAATCCCAGTCCTATTGTCTGTTTCGTTTGCCCGGGCCAAGCCTTTTGGATGCCTTGAAAGGTCGCTTTATAACTTCTACCTACTATTTCTGAAATGAGGACTCTTGCCGACCATACTGGCTTAGAAGACAAATAATGAGCACTCTGTCGCATTGAAAATGTCATAGCCGCCGAGAAAATGAATTGTGTCGCGGCAAAGTCAAATTGCTTTTCATTTCAGAGACGCGATTGGCGCAGGCGACACTGTGCTCATTATTTTCCCGACATATTGATAATTTGGGCACGGATTGTCAGCAGAAAAGTCAAACAGACTTTTTATTCGAAACTTACGGTATCCCATCTCTTTTTATCTTTCTCCGGAAGAAGACATTGAAACCGTCTTTCACATGACAAGTTCGGAACGCTATTTACTGTTTACATAGGCTCAGTGTGTGACGGCAAGTGCAAAACCATTCATTAGGATTCCACAAAAACCCTACATTTGTCCACAATTTCGGCGCTAAACAGTTTCGCCGAAGGGTTTCCAGTTTCAGCAAACGGAAACGGAATAGCTAATCAAAGATCCGTGAAGCCGGTCGGATGTTACGCCGCGGCCGTTTAAATTAAGACTTTTGTAGACCATTTCCCAATGTAAGCTGTTTACTGCGACATGCGGCACTAATCCGGCCGTGTCGTACGGCCAAGCCGGCTTAAGAAAACATCTGCGAATTCCTGAATCGTAAAATGTTGTTGCTAAAGGGCAAAAAAAGCTGGCTAATCCCGGGACCGCCGCGTTAAAGGCCAACTGGATGAACTTAGGACTGTTGCCGTGGGCTTGCCCGGTCGATGGTCACGTAAACAGAACTGTTACTATTTTTAAATTACTCTTGGAGTACAAATGATGGAGTTCTTGGTAAATTTTACAGCTGAGATATTCAACGAATGTTATGGCGAATGACTTTACAGAACTATAGGATAGTAAGGGGAGCGGTCAGAGAGAAAAACCCCTGTCTCTTCTTTTGTGAATTTTGTCAGCGAGAGGTCTAAAAAAAATTTTTGTGGGCTAAAGATCTCAATCTTGTTCTTGTGGAATCGATTGTAAATTTGTAGATTTTAGTTTCATTGAAGTCTGCGCCGCAGTGCCTAGAAAAAATTCAGCGTATTTTTTTGTAAAATCATGCGTGCCATTATAGATATTTATATATGTCGCTCCATTTTTCGTTTGTTTTGTATGTATGTAGCACTTCGCACGTCAAACTGAGACATTTAGTCGAAAAAAATGTGCGAACCATTAGTCCTTGAACTTTTACCCACCTCCATTTTTTGCATGTTGAACCCGTTCATGTAATCCTTACATCCAAGCGTATGTATTCCAAATGGGCAAGAAATTTAGCTTGACTAACTGTCTGTCGGGAAAATAATGGGCATTCTGTCGCTTCGAAGGCCGCAGCGGCGCCGAGAAAATTAATTGTGCCGCGGAAAGATCAAATTGCTTTCATTTCAACGACGCGATAGGCGCAGCGACATTGCGCTCTTTATTTTCCTAACAGACTGATAGTTGCTACGTATTCAAGTCAGCCAAATAACAGGAGCCTCGGCGAAGGTTTACACTCTCCAATTAGACCCAAGACATAGTGCGTTAGGAGTGCAGTGCGCTGCAGCGTAGCACAGTGGCTTCAACTTCGGGTCTATACATATATATTCTGATCTATTATTACCTGTAATTAAAAGTCCCCTTTTCACTGGCAAAGGACACTTTTTTGATCGCTATTTTAAGTCTTATGTGCTGGTTCAATATAGGCTTTAATTAATGTTAATTGTGAGATGAAATGGCTGGTTCAAGACTGCAAAGTCTGTGTTGAAAATATATCCTCTATCTTTAGACACGAACCTAGCGTATTTTCAGTATGAAAAATCGGAAAAAAGTGACTTTTTGTTGATTTTTTATATTAATCATAAGTTTCGTATGTCGACCGTAACGCTAATTGGACCTAGGTTCTCGTGGAAAGCCACTGTATAATTTTAATTGCTTTTATTATATATTTAAGACCAATTTCGTTGACCGTAACCTAGCCGGCACAAAAGCCATTGCTAAAATTAGACTGTAATCAAAAACAAACCGAAGCCAAGACACCCTTAATAGGCAGTTCCTGTTAAAAAAGCAAGAACCGTAATTTTGGCATTGCAACTCCAATTACGGTTGGCTATTTCGAACACCGTTGAGCTTTTGGCCTCCGCTTGCTTTTGCTTTTGCACCGGCAGCCAGATTACTCTTTCATCCTTCACGTTGCGCTCGATAATCTTCTTCGCATTCA
This sequence comes from Bursaphelenchus xylophilus, assembly GCA_904066235.2. Classification (NCBI taxonomy): domain Eukaryota; kingdom Metazoa; phylum Nematoda; class Chromadorea; order Rhabditida; family Aphelenchoididae; genus Bursaphelenchus; species Bursaphelenchus xylophilus. Next base: position 10,454,143 of record CAJFCV020000004.1, on the reverse strand, counting down.
TCCGACACAACACGAAACAAATGCATCAAAAACGGAGGGCGAAAAAACATCATGCGCTAAAAATAGGGCGGCCGTTAATAATTACGCAAACCCGCAAGTGAAACAACACACACGGATGGCGTGCGGCTCGCGGAAATGCCGCCGACGCCGCCGGCGGTGGGCGCGTCGCGAAACGCCGGTTGTTTTGGCGTTGGAATTATTAGTTTCCAAATTGAATGTCGTGATTTTGGCGTGGCGAGTGCGACACGCATGGAATTTGTTACGTAACGGACGGCGGGTCTTGTGCTCGCCCGCAGCCGGCAATTAGAGGACGACGGGTTGGGGAATTGTTGAAAACGCTGGCAAACGTGCCGACACAAACGTTTTGACTAAATAAGCATTAAGCAATAGCGTAGTAATATGTGGACTTTGTGCTTGAGGCGACCTGTGGAGCTGCCCGAAGGACAGGAGCATTTTTAAGAAATCTGCAAGTATCACTCAGGGGATGCAGATCATTTTATAATCGTAGAAACTTCCTGGACTCACAGAGAATTCGAATGCACTGCAATTGAAAAGCCATGGCGTTAGAATCCACTTGAAACATTTGCAGATATTTTTTCAACAAACCACATAAAAATTCAAAATGCCTTAGAGGTTTTCAACCTTTCCAAGGGCATCCGAGCAACTGGATTTTTTACCAGAAAGTTCGTAGAATGAGGAGAGCGGGATTATCTCTGTACTCTACTTTACAAAGGTTTCCGGTCGGTCTGGCCCTCATTTCCCAGCAAGGCCTGGGAAATGAGGCCTCTGGTTTTGATCTTCAGGCCAGGCCCGGATTGCTGCTATGCGCCGGCCAAACGGAAAACAAGTTTGCCAATAGTTCTTCCGCCTCTTCATAGGAAAATTTTTGTTCTAGAAGAGATTGTATGACAAAAAAAAACTAAACCTGACGTTTTCAAAGCTGACAGACAAAGCACGGTTTTGCGGCAAGACTTCCGTTCAGTCTCGAAAGAGCGAGCGCAACGTGTTTTTTCCACGTCTTATACGACAACATTTACTTTTTCTTGGACCTTTAGGCCAGAAAAGTTGCGCAGCAAGCTGAATTTACAGGGGACGTACCCCAAGTGCGACGCTCAGATTTTGATGAAACTTGGCGTAAATGTTGAATAATCTTTTTTTGGGACATACTATATGGAGCTCCAACCTTAAAGAAACGACCGAGATTTTTTCGTCGAAAATTGGGAAAAATTTGACCTTGTTTTGCGAATTTTGACATGAAAGGTTTTGCGCCCTTTTCTAGAGTAGTGGATAGTGTAAAAAAAATATTTCTTGCTGCACAAAGCTGGCAAAGACATGGCCAAAAAAAGTTTTTCGCTGTGACCGCTCTCCGCTTTTCGAGTTCTCTCCGGCCACAAAGATCGTTGATTATCTCGGCTGTCTCTGCAAAACGCAAACTAAAATTTCCAAGAATTGATATGTGATCTATGCCCTGTGAGTGTGCAAAGTCCACAGAAAATCTGAGTGTCACACTTGGAGTACTTCACTTAAAAATACTTTGTCCCTTCTTCGATACATTTCCCTTCCGTGCGCCCACAATTTTTTCAACCTCCCTCACCAACTACAAAGACGAGAAAACAATAACAAACTTTGGTGTATCCGCGGCAAAACTTGAATATTGACAGGTCTTGTTTTCTCTCTGTTTTCAGCGAGATTTCCGACGAAAACCCATCGCGGATAAACAAATGTGCACATCTTTATCATACAAAAAACAATCGCCATCTTCCGTCTAGCCGACATACGTATCCCACTGTCTACCGATTTTTGGTTTAGTACCGCCAACGTATTTCATGTACCAAAAGCCAAGAGTTGAAAAAATTCGATGACGTTCACGTATAAAATTACATATTTTTGAGTTTTTCCGTGTCCGGTTCGATAATAGAGCCCGAGCTGGGAAGTAATCACAGGGTCAGACGCCATGACGCAGGTCTTATATTCCGTATACGGTAAAAGGGCGTCTCCGGTCGATTTTTGAGAGAAAAAAGATTTGATGACTTTTGAATTGGTCACCAGATTTTAAGCCTATAAAATAAGTTAGCTAAAGGGCTGGGAAATTCATCATTTCGAGGGTCCATTATCTAGTTAATAAAAATTAGAAATGTCGCCTTTCCTCGCCAAAACAAACAGAATAACGGCCAATGCCACGTCAGATTGGAGCTTATGATGACACGGGGATGTTCAATATTGAATATCACGAAATGAACAGTTAGCCTTATTGGCCAACTTTTCGATATTCGCATATCAGTTTGTCGGGAAAATAATGAGCACTCTGTCGCATCGAAAATCGCATCGCTGCCGAGAAAATGGATTTTATCGCGGCAAAATCCTTTTTTTTCACTCCAGCGATACGATTGGCGCAGCGAAATTATGCTCATTATTTTCCCGACATACCGTTTTCCGCTTTTTCAAAAGTCCGTACGCTTTTTTCACAAGCTTTCCTCACTGTGCATTGACCCTTTTTTGCACTGCAAAGCTCAGAAGTCGCCGCGACGCGAGATTTTTTCAACTTCGTCGCGAATTTTGCGGCATCGCGGAGTTCAGTGCGGCATCGCGGAGTTCAAAACAGAGCAAAGTGCACTTTACGCCGCGAAAAAAGTCGACAAACTTTTGAGGAAGCGTGGTCGTAGAGGGTGATGTCTTGGCATTATGCGGAGGACGTTTATGGAAATGACAGGATGAAACGGGCTGAAAAAAGGTGCACTCATTTAGCATTTATTTTAAAAACCGGACAATTTGAAAGAACCAGGATGTATGTGGATCAAAGAACGATTCACAGCGATTTTTTTTGTCTGCCGGGAAAATAATGAGCACAATGTCAAACTTCAATAATATTGCTGAAGTGAAAAGCAATTTGATTTTTCAACACAATTCATTTTCTCGGAGGCGATGGCAGTTTCCGATGCGACAGAGTGCTCATTATTTTCCCGACAGACTGAACAGACGTCGCCAGACGTTTCTAGCATTCTCTCATTCCTTATGAAATTCATAAAACCCCGGCATTGTTTGCCTATCTTACCACATCTCCTCTTCGAATATCACACGTTCTCAAGACTTACTCTAATCCTATTAAAGTTTCAATTATTACATATCCCCTAATTTCCCAACCATTTTCCCCGTAAACATCAACAAACCGCATACGTACATGCGGGCTGATATGTGTTTGTTTCATTAAGCCGCTGTAAGCCGAGCCATTGCGGCCTGTCGTTTATCCCCTTAATTTTGTTTAGAAAATCTTTTGATGACATTCTCGGCCGATGGGATTTACAAACACCGGGAAGGTCGAATATTTATACTAAACCGACAACAGGATTGCGAAATCCGTACATGCGGTTGGTATTTAGATGTTGGCAGAAGAATGTAATGTGCGAAAACAGACCTGAGTAAACAAGATCCTGGGGGGATTTTGAAAAAAAAGTTTCCAGAAAAAGTAATAACAAGGAAATGGCATGTTGCGGCATGTGTAATGCATGGAACTGTAGACTGTACAGTGAGTTTTGACGCAATTTGAGTGGGTTGGGTTTGAGGTGTTGCCAGAGGGGTTGCTGTAAAGTGTTTGGCACGAAAAGCCACATCTACTGTACACAAAGTATTTGATTCGATCATGTCTACAGTAATATCCGTCTGTCGGGACAATAATGGGCACAATGTCGCTGCGCCAAGCTCAAATGTAAAGCAATTTGATTTTGCCACTACACAATTCATTCTCTCAGCGGCGATGTGATTTTCTCTGCGACAGATCGCTCATTATTTTCCTGACAGACTGATAGATGCTCTACCACAACGTCACCGGATGAAACCTTCGTTTTATTAGGAATCAGGTAAAAAACAACGTGACTAAGCATTAATGGTCTCCCACTCCACACCATAGGTCAGACTGCTCCAGAAATGTAACCTTACGGGACGAAAAGTAGCCTATAACCTTTTCAACACAGACCACATATGATCTTATGTTTATACCCTTAGTGTCTCAAGAATAACTAAAACGGGTGCAAGTTGTCGATGTAATTTGAGCTGCGAATGGCATCATTGTTGAATTGTTGAGCTATTCCTGTCCCATCGCTATATGGCTGATGGCGGATTCGTAGAGCAAAGCATATGTAACCAGCCGCCGGCAAAATCCTTGTATGTTGTGTTTTGAATCTGTCGTAGTATTTTGTGTATAGAGTATGTCATTGCCGTATGAATGAAAAAAAAATTTCGCAAACTGTGAGCTCAAAAAAGAGGAGGAGGAAGTCGTGAACTAGATAATGCATAATGCATTTCTCAACTTAACCGTTCAATCCGAGGACAAACCCAATTTCTCGCCGTCCCTGAACCCGTTCATCTTGTCGTGGCGGCTTCGCGGGCCCACGAAACGGCCGCTGGCCCCGCCCCCTTTCCTCCCTTGGAGGCCGCGAGTTCGGTGGGAGGCCCAAAAACGCGAGATATTTGGACAGTCGGCGCCGCATTTGGTGTGATCCGGATTTACAAAACCTGTGCGCGCTCCAACTACCTTCACCGCCTCGCCGCTACGCTACGCTAATTTATTCGGCCTTTGCGCGGTTGCCAAGTTGTTGTTGACCTTGTTGTTGTTGATCCATTTCTTCGTTGTGTACCCCCGACCATGTTTTCACTACCAGTCTTTTTCGGCATGCCGCAGAGGATATCGCAGATCAGGTACGGTCCATTCCCGGGAAAATTTGGGGCTCGTCGCGCATCCGTAGTCCTCATGTTTTGTTGTTTTTTCGGGCACTGTTGTTGTTGTTGACGGGGGGAAGAGTGCGTTTTGCTCCCAAAAGTGCTACACGACTGCTCGAATTGGGCGTTCTCGGCCGGTTGTTGACTGCGGATGCAGACGTGCAAAACACTTCGGACGGGTGTGCTTTTGGTCTATAGATCTTTGGGTTCGAAGGGAGGGTCAACGTGACCGGTTTGCGCATCAACTATATCTTCAATTCTTCAGTATTTTTAAAAATTACAGTGAAAACTGAGTTTCGTATGATGTCAAAATTTGGAATAAGGTCATATAAGTTAATAGGTCCAGTAGAATCTCTCTTTTCGGTCGCATTTGTTCCTCATTAGTCTTTTTTTTGATAACGTGTCCTTGGGCATTGTTTTGGTGGGATAATGGTCCGAGTCTGGGAAAGTTGGGCGCCACCTAGTTATGAAACATGGGCATGTGCTCTGACGTCCCGCAATTAGTCGCTATTTATAGTGCGTTTGTCTCAAGTTGGTGATAAAGTGTGTGTTCGGGGTACAGTAGCGTCACCGGCGGAGACTATTGTGAGCGCGTCGCAAAATATTGGGATTAGCAAGGTGTGGGGCTGAAAGGACACGGGTGGGTGATGTTTACGGTTGTGCGGAAGTGCCAAGTGAACCATCGACGGGTAAACAGCGTCGATGTTGACTGAATCGAAGAGTTCGACGCCACTCCCCGGGGGATTCGCATAATCCAACATTTTTCGAAGTCGTGACGCCATCTGCGCCCTGCAGAATTTCGACCTCCCATTTCACGCAGATTTTGGCATTTTTGGGTGTCGGCTTTTCGGACGACACTCTTAATTTCGATGTTTTTTAAGGAGCGCTCTTTAAGCTTATTGTCCATAATCGAATTAAGCCGGCGTGGTCTCTGACCCACGCGTATCGGAAAGACCTCCGTCTGGGGAAGACAATTTAGTCGGGCCGGGAAAGGATTTGTCTTCATTAGACAATTAGGCCAGTTTAAAGGTCAGAGACAATATCTTCGAATGTTTCCGAGAAAGTTTGAAGTGCAAAACCTTCATGGTAAATTTGGCGATTGTATTGGGTAGATGCACAATTATCCGGCGTTTTTCAACAATTTCGATTCGATACTTGTATCAATACAAATTTATCAATACTTGTCCGTTCGTAAGGTCGCTGGACGAGGTTTTTGACCGCACTGTACAGAAAAAGTCAGTATGCGAGCGACAGCCCAAAAAGTCGATTGCACAGTGCAAAGCAAACTTTTATTTCCGCGGAATACAGTCGTTAAAATCTCCCCAGCAATTCTGCGAACGGAGTAGTGATTAAAAAGCCCAACTAAAATGTATAAACTAGAAGTATCCGTTCGTACGTACAAAATTTAACAATGTTTTTTTACACTTACTGACGAAACTTGGCCTACGAGAGGTGAGGAAACCAATTCCTTTTTCTGGAATGTGCTTTCAGCTTCTACATGAATAGCTGTGTGATTTGCAAACTTGTCATTACACAAATGACAAACTTAGTAACGCCCGCAATTCTTGTCATTACAGCCTTGGCCTGCAAAACGATCTCTGATCGTAGAAGCTGCAGTTTTAAATTGCCGAATTTGTCACTGAATTCCTCGCTATGACGAGGGTTGAGCATTAGGAACATCTTGTTAAAATGGGGGTCTCCCGAACCCAAATTCACGTCTAATTTTCTTCGCTTTCAGGAAAATCTCGAGCAGGCAAGTGTTCGCAGTGATATTGGCCACAGTCCTCCTCGCACAGTGTCCCGAGAGCGCGGACGCGTCGGTCAGGTTATGCGGCAACAAACTCACGTCGGCGCTGGAGCTCATCTGCAAACACAAAATCTGCGGCGGCATCTCGAAACGTAAGCTCATTGAATTAGCGACCAAAAACAAGTTTATAAGCCAAATTGGCGCTTGTACGTAGTGTTTACATTCAATTACTGTGTCATGACATGTGTAGGCAAAACTATGGAGTTCCGATTACCCGGCAGTTCCGCGTAACCCACCAGAATCGTTGTTATTGCTGGGAGTTGTGGGGTTGTTTTCTTGAAAATCTTTTTTCGGTTGTTATTGGAGCGAGTTTTCGAATTATTGCCAAATCGAGACGAACATACTATCACCTAATTGTTTATGAAAACAGCGCAAACTGGGAGGATGGTGTTTGCACCGCGAAGCTTGACCTATAACTCGGTTTGGTGGCGTGACAAAAAATGCAATTATTCCGCATCTCGCGAATTTTCAGCGCATCCACCAATAGTATCTTTCGAATATTTATTAATGTGCAATAATTAGTAATTGTTAATGAAATGAGTGGCAGTCTCGCGCCCCCGAAATAGGATGCGGGATGATGAATTGTAATTGCCTTAACCTCTTGGAATTCGTACATTTCGGGCTCTAGACGGAGGGCGTGGGCCTGCGGGTAATGAAAAAAGAATGGTATTTGTTTTCTCGGCCAAGTATCGGAAATGTAGCAAGGAAACTGAAAAGGTCAAGCGGTCTTGAGACGGAAGCTCGTGGGTTCGAGAAAAGGCTACATGAAAATTTTATAGGACAACATAAACGTAAAAAAATCGAATGTCTCGACGCTTATCTCACCCAAAATTTCAGGCGGTGTAAATCCCTTCTACTTGGACGAACTACTCGAGCGCAACTACGACCCCTTCACCTACTACAGTAATCGAGTGCGACGATCGCGAATCGTGACGGAGTGTTGCGCGAAGCGGTGTACGCTCGACTTCCTGAAGACCTTTTGTTGCGCCGAAACCGACGACTCCGTGAACCTGGACGGCGTCTAGAGGGGCGCCGAGTGTACACGTCTAGGCGTCCGCATCTCACCGAGAACTCTTTCAAACCAAAAATCTCTGTATATTCCGAAGCAAAGATTTAGTGATCTCTAAAGTATTCCGCACGTGTCTCATGTAAATTATTCGCCCTTACCTTGTTGTGTATACGATTTTTTAACTTATTACATATTTTTTGCCCTGCGTTTTGTTGAGAATACATATTTGGAACATTGGAATCCCGTTTAGTCCCTGATACTCGTCTCTTTCATGTTGACTTAGGAAAGCGTTTTAGAATTGTTTTAATCGTTTCATTATTGACACACTATCATGCAAAATAAAGAAAACAAACGTTGCGTTCGCGGAACGGCTTCGATTTCAGGATACATGAGGATGGGCACTCTCGGAGAGTTGAAATGAACGGCGGCGATAAAAGAAAGTCTGTGTGGTATAAATAGATGCGCTTTTCGGGGATTGTCAGTACAATGATATATTTAGCAAGTTTCGAGGAGGGTACTTCGGCGAAAAGGGCACCTTGGCAATAAAGGCACCTGAGCGAAAAGGTCGCTTCGGCGAAGAGGACACCTCGGCGAAGAAAGCAACTTGGCGAAGAGGGCACCTGTGAGACGAAGACACCTTGGGGAAAAATTACATGGTACAGGGATCAAGGCTGCTGTTGAACAAGGCCATACGCCCTGGAAGAAACGTTGAGATATATCATCATTGTCCATTTCTTGAGGTAAAATTCTTTGTGAAAAAACGCAACTTGATGCAGCCCTTTTATTTATGATCGTAAAAATCCGCCTTGATCCCCCCTTACCACACTATTTTTCCCCGTTGTCCTCTTCAACCAGATGTGCTATTCGCCATGGTGCTTTCTTTGCCGACGTTTCCTCTTCGCCGAGGTGTCCTCTTTTCCAAGGTGCTCTGTTCGCTCAGACGTCTTATCCGCCAAGGTGTTTTCTTTGCCAAGGTGCCCTCTTCGCCAAGTACCCCCTCTTCCAACCTATTCAACATATTTAATCCACCCGTTCAGAAGACATAACTTGAAAGACATAAAATTGAGGATGAGTTTGACCGGAAACAAGTAATTTCCACACGGTATGCAACGTTTGGAAATCTTTCGAAACGGGTTTATTGTTGTCTACGTCTTGCATTAATCGCATTTACACAAACCAATGATTTCTCAGACCTGTCGTATTTATTGGATTACATAATCTGTTATTGTATACGAAAGCTGTGTATAGGGTTGAAAACATCAACAAAGTTGACTTTTGAATTGACGCACAGCGTAAGACAAGTTGTGTATTATGTTAGTATCCCAAACGGGTAATTATGTAGGAAAGATCTGCCAAAAATATATGATTATCAATAAAATTCGAAGCGAGACGCGCCGGAAAGACTGACGTTTGAGGGCTAGCTTGTTGCCCGATGTGATTGGGCCTAAATAAAAAAATCAGTGAGCCCAGGATTGCCATGTAAAAATAAATTTACCTTGGTCCCCCCTCACCATTTTTTTCGACTTCGGTCTGGGGGGTACCAAGAAGAAACTCGGCCTGCACTTGAGAGATTCTTACAACAAGCAATGAACTAGCCAAATGTCTCAACATGTACAGTAGACCCACGGAACTACAACTTACCTATTTTATCAAAATTCCGGGTCTCCCGGAACACCAAACAACAGTTGATGTACGCGAGAGCCTTTTATTGCGGCCATTCCGTTGGTAAGCCTTTTCCGGGCCAAATTCAAGGTTACCCTAGCGGTTTGAAACTTTTGGGATTCGCCGAGCCTGACGAAGTTATAATGGTCCCATCTTGCCAAAGTTCCCATAAAAACATTTGGTTTTTTTTTGATTAAACTCTTGAATATTCTGACATATGCTGCGATGCCCATCCATATTATTAAATTACCGTCTGCTCAGATGACGGTAGTCGTCATTTGACCCCACCATGTCGTGCCACTGCAAAAAAGGAACGCCTTTGCAATTGGGTTCAAATATGGAACCATTCCTGTTCCGAAATGCCGTATACGTTTATTAAACCATGTACACATACGTGCAGAAAAATATAGCAATGTCAGTCACACTTTTAGTTGCGTAGCAAAGGCCTGTCTGGAAACATATATACGATATTTGGAGTCATATGTCATCTTTTTTATACATATGTAATAAAACCGAGGGCACGCTAAGTACGTTGTGATCAAAATTGATGCTTAATGTGGCCTACGGAGTCTGATTTGTTGCGGCGCTGTTGCCGTATTATGTTGGCATGGAATTGCACAATCTCGGCACTGCACCTAAACTTTGAGAAGGTAAAAATGTCTGATATCAGCCTGTGGGGAAAATATTGAGCAATCTATCGCATCAAAAAATTGAAACGCCCCAGAAAAAATGAATTGTGTCGCGAAAAAGTGAGGCTGCTTGTCACGTAAACGACGACGCCATTGGTTGGCGCAACGATATTGGGTAGTCCTTCCAGAAACTTTCCTAGCTGAAGTCGACGACATGCACTGTGGGAAAAAAATCTTTATTTGAATCGTGCAATTTCTTGCTCCTTGCACCGTGAAAATGGTTTTTTCGGCTGTCGTTGGCACCCCGACTATTTCCGAACAATGCAAACGCCAAAAAATCACTCTGAGTTGTTCTCTTAAAGTTTGGAGTGCTAAGTAACGGCCAACTCTGCTTGCCCGCATCAAGCACCTCCGTGATCAGCACCTTCGCTAAACTAGACATGGCTGGGGGGCCGGGCCGGGCCGAAAATCGCGGCCCGGCCCGGGGGCCGGAAGAGGTCGGCCCGGCCCCGGCCCCCTTCAAATTTTCTCGGCCCGGCCCGGCCCGGCCCCCTGGGGGCCGGGCCGGGCCGGGGGCCGACCGGGGGCCGACCTGTAAATATGAACAATGCATTCATTACGAGATATAACACATTTTTTTGGGGCTTTGGTAGTTCAGCCCCCCAGGAAAGGTAGTTCAAACCCCCACTGTTTTGTCCATTTTACACCCCCATAATGAAAAATTTAGAATAATACAAAAAATGCAAATTAGGGTAAAACGACCCCCGGCGTTTTAGCTCAAACCCCCAGTTACCGTCCAAATTCGTTCTTGTAGTTCAGGCAACGCTGACCGTAGCTGAGAGAACCCCGCTTCAGATTGGATGAGGGGGTTTATGCTGGGTCCAGGGGGGCTGAACTGGACTGGCGGGTTGTACTACCTTAGCCCCCATTTTTTTGTTATAACAATCGACAATAAATTTAAAAAAAAAAATTACCAACCATTGCCTATAGTACAAAAAACCCAATCGGTTCTTGGCTCTGCCTTTCTATTTTTGTTGGCAACCCTAATTTTCGCTTTGGCTTTTAGTCATTGGGGGCCGATTGGGGGCCTGGCGGGGGCCCCCGGTCGGCCCGGCCCGGGGGCCGGAAGAGGTCGGCCCGGCCCCGGGGCCTTTAAAACTCGTTCGGCCCGGCCCACTAGCCATGTCTACGCTAAACTCTTGGAACCCCGAACCAACTCGACCCGTGCTCCACGACGCCCACGGATGTCGTATTTTCTCTGGATTCCACGTGATGTAAACAACAGAATAACACCATTGGGCAGGTTGTATACGTCAAAACAATCAATAGCAGGTGTGCGTTTTTGGCGGCGGCATAGCGTCTGAAATGCGGCTTAATTACGGATGTACTGGATTCATACCACACAGCCCCACTGAAAAGTTATATTTACTTTCAGCTCATATCTCTGAAGACCACAATTAGGCGGCAAGATATGTTGGACCCAAAGTGCAACACACGGTATGAATAATAGATGTCGCACACATACGGGGGAGTTCCGCGAACTACTACGATTGAAAAGCGTCAAAGGTCATCTAGATTCAAGGCCAGTAATCTTCAAGGTTTTTTATCATACAAAAAACCAATGCGGATACAAACTATAGAGGTCTAAGTTAGTTGCTGATTTCAAGTCTTCAGTTAAGGTGCATACACCATCTACCGTAGTACAAAATGGAAACGAAAATAATCAAGATTAGGGGTGTGGGAAGAGGGGGTGGGGCACCCCTCCCCCAGTGCGTGCGGGAGAGAGGTTTTTTTTGCTTTGGACTTTCATCCAGCTTGGTTAAACCTATATCCTCTGCAATATTTAATCAATGTGGCGTTTCGTCGCGATAGCTTCCGTAGAAAAATCTTTGGTTTTTTTTTCTTTGGCTAGCCGGAACGAAACCTTGCTTTCAGGCCAGAAAATAAGTTTTTTAACATTCTCTTGAATTTTTACCTCCAAAAATTCTTCCAAAAGACGTTTGATATCCAAACCCATTTGATCGACCGACAGAGCACTGACGAAACGTCTAAATGGCTCATGAAGTGCGTTCGATTCACATGCTATACTTTTTTCACCCTGTATACTCGTCTTCACGTCAACTTACCAAAGACCCTAAGACACTCGATCCGAATATTGCATAGAACGGTGTTGATGGGCGCTTTGTCTTTGACCTTTATGATCAGATGTATCACAACAATGCACATACAACAGGACGTCGAAAAGAGACTAAAGACTGTTGCCGCGGATGTCGCAACAATTAATATCGTATAGATAGCCAACTTAGACCTAAATATAGATAAAACAAAATATACACCCACCTTAGCCTACACAAGAACTGCGACAAAAAATTTAACACTCCGAGCTTTATTTCCGACTACAATATCCCAATTTCGGCGTTGCGACAAAACAGATTTAACAAAAGCTTCAAAATCCCGTAACCAGTAACCTTGTCGAATTAAGCGTGGTATTGCAATAACAACATCAAGGATAGCTGTAGACTACTCTGAATACCGGTAGTCTTGTTCAATTTGAATCTTGCAGGCGTAGGTGGACAAAAATAGAAAAAGTTCGGTTGTTTTTGTTTCAGCACACGCTTAGCAGGAGCATGCAAGACCATCGGCTGCCGGGAAAATAACGTCCGCTCTGTCGCTCCGCCAGTCGCGTCGCACGTCAAACTGAGGAGTCCGGTGACCGGAATAGACCCTTTGCTATCGGTTTTTACACTTCGTCTTGATTTCGCAGAGAAAGAGAGAAAAAAGACACGCAAAAGCGCACTCTCTCGCCCCAAAAATTCCCCATTTCTTCCCCGACAAAACGTTTTTTCGCGTCTTTTTTTGGCAAGTTGCCAATCCATTCACCGGACTGTTTTAGCTTCCTCAGTTTGACATGCGTCGCTGAAGTGAAAAGCAATTTGACTTATTTTCCCTACAGACTCATAATAATGCCCGCTATTGCAAAGCGAGCTGAAACAAAAACGGGCAAACTTCCACTATCTTTGTCCATTATTCCATTTTGTATACAAGTTTATTTTTTGACTTTAAAATTTCAACTGTCGAAGGCAAAACATTCATGAAAATTGGCCAGATGTGAAGTCAGCTCCCAATGCGCTACTCCTTGTCTTTACAGGGATAGCAAACGAGTTCCCTGGTGTTCGGATGTTTCGCAACTTTCGTCTGATCTCGGTGGATGTTAGAAACAGGATTAGACCGCTTGACAAGTCGTAGATGTCGGACACCACGAACAGTATATACTCGTACAAGTGTGAGTTTGCTTCGGACAGGTAGCCCCTGAATCGTATTTTCCGCTTACAAAGTTGTTACATACCTGACGAAGAAGACGGCACAGAAACAGACGTTCAAGACGAACAACATTGCTCCTTGCTTCAGCATCTTCAGCTCCAGCCTGTTTTTTGTCGCTTGTGAACCCGCTTTATACAACACCCTTGCTTTGACATACATGATGGTATATAACAACACTCCTCCGAACATTAACGCGTAGACATGTATTGCCCAAATGCGGAAGAAATATTGACCAACCGAAGAAGTTATGGTTGTCGGACCCCCGTGTAGTTTCCGAAACGTCCCTTCGAAGAAAATCTCGTATTCTGATACTGCATAGTCGGCGTGAACGCATGGATAAAGAAGCGCCAACACAAGGACGATTGGAACTCCAATCAGAAATCGATTATTTGTGGGGGTCCAGTACTGAAACGGAATACATTTATGTTACATATTATCTGTCTGTCGGGAGTATCATCTGAACAACGTCGCATCGAAACTCGCATCGCCGCCGAGAGAACGAATTGTTTCACGACAAAATCAAATTGCGTTTTACTTCGGCGACGCGATTGGCGCAGCGACGTTGCGCTCCTATTGCCCCGACATGTTGTGGAGCCTCAAAAGTCTCCACAATTCCCAGAGAAATTAGCATAAACCAACTCATGTAAAAAGGAACGTCTTGTCACCAATTATCCGAAAATATCTCATTTTCTCTCTCGGTGTGTGCTGACAATAAATCTTCATTCTAAAATTATGCCTGTTCGTTAGGTGCACTATTCGTCAGATGCACCGTTCGGACCGAATCGCTGCCGAGGCTCCAGACAACGGATAATCGTTGCCTGAAGCACAAGAAAGAATTTGGACCGTAACTCGGGGTTTGATCTAAAACGTAGGGGTTTGGATGTACAACGTTGGGGGTTTGATGTGCTAAAAATGATGCATTTTTAATAGTATTGACCACGACGGCCTGAATGTGAACACCAACACCATGAAGGGATACTGGAGCTCGAAAACCCGGTGTATGCTGACATTAAATCTTCGTTCGAAAATTGTGCCTCAAAGGTCTCCACAATTCCTAGAGAAATTAGCATAAACCAACTCATATAAAAGGAACGTCTTGTCACCAATTATCCGAAAATATCTCATTTTCTCTCTCGGTGTGTGCTGACAATAAATCTTCATTCTAAAATTCTGCCTGTCTCTGGAGGAGCGGTTGTCCAAACACCCCTTTCCCCATCTACGATTGTTGTTCCATCGTACGATAGATTCGTATATACATTGCCCCCACAGGGAAACGTTAAATCTTACTTTGAAGTAGAAGTCCGGAAGGCATATACCGACAAAGCGATTGAGCGTGAGAAGGCACATGTACTCGTATTGCAGGAGTGCTAAAGCCTGATTAACGAAAAGCTAACCCTACCGAAGAGCCATATTGTGAGTAACGAAAGTTTGGCAGCAAGGTTGGGCTTGTCGAATCCGTCGTACGGAGGGTAAATTATGCCCCAGAAGATTGGTTTCTTGATTAAGGCGTAGAGCAAATAACATCTAAGAACGCTATCGATTTTTTACGAGACTTACATGAGATCGACCACTCCTGAAGCGAGAAAAATCGAGTAAAAGGAGGAGTTGAATGGCGGTTTTCGCCGGTATTTGATTATAATTACCATCACCGCAATGTACAGAGGGGCGCTGAAGAGGACGCTGAACACCGTTATCGCTACTGTCGCCGCGACGAAGAGTTCAAATATCATCGCGATGGTGCTGTAGAGATTAGATTTCAATTGAAAAGTATAAGTAAAGTCGCGACCCGACCCAGTCGCCAAGAACCAAGACAAGCAGATTTGGTTCCGGAAATTTTTAAAATTCTGCGAAAAGGGTTCTTCTTCGGCCACGAAAGATATTCTACATACTTGTGTATAAAGTCACGGTTCTTAATATTAAGAAGGTAATCTTTTGAGGTAAAACTGAGGTTTCAGTGAGGTCTGGCACAAGTTACTGTAGGTAACACTAGCTATAAGTCTGAAAGGAAAATAATGAGCGGAATTTCGCGTCGCTGAAGTTAAAATCAATGTAATTGCTCTACGGCACAATTCATTTTCTCGGCGGCGATGCGACTTTCGATGCGACAAAGTGCTCATTATTTACCCGACAGGCTGATAAAGAGATTTCTGACGCGGTCTTTCAATCGCAGGGCCAAGTAATCGCACAGAGGCGGATCAAAAAAGTCATGAGATTTTTATACGGCGCGCCGTCGTGCGAAAAAATGTTGCACGCCCACAAGCAGAACTGACGGTGCACACCGAGCGCGCGCAGTGTGAAATCATCTGTATCGAAAAAGATACATCGCGGGTGTCAGACACTTTGCGGACATATTTTATACATATATCTTTGCAAATAGGCAAAGATTTTGCTTCCTTTCGGAAATGTTTATGCAGATAATCAGAGCCCGCCCTTATTTTGAAATTATAAACTACGATGCTGGGGCAAAAGGCGTTTTGAAAATTACAAGTTTCTAACAACCCGAACACGACTGATTGGCCGTTTCCACGGAATGACAATTATCCAAACTCGAGAGCTCAATACAATTTATTCTCCAAAAGTTTCCCATCTATCTACCGTATAGGGCAATGATTACGCAAAAGATCGATTTTTTTCCGCAAAGGTATGATCCAAAGTCCCTCTGCGCTCTCAGCCTTTTGCGTATCTTTTGGCGACAAAGACCGCTCAATATCCCGGCGAGCAAATCGCGAACCAAAACTTCCAGGAATCGATATTCTCTTATGCCCGACGTGTGTGCAAGCTCTTTCAAAAAGTCCGTGCGTCGCACTTGGGATACTACCCTTGCAAAACTTAAACATGTGCTACCCTACATAAACATCGAAACCAAAACAAATAAAACAGCAAAATAGTACCTTGCTATCTAGTAAACACCATGTTCTACTGCTCCCTCTCTCTGTCATTATTTATTTTCAAAGAAAAGAACTGACGGTACGATGTGAAGACGTTCCTGTCTACACAAAAATACCACTTGAGTGTCATGATACAAAACCTCGGAAAAAACAAGTGTCACAAAGACAATTCAGTAATGTCGACCCTTTAAATAAAGTGATGTTAAAACTATAATCTCTAAAAGAAGACACTACCGACCGCGGGAAATAAATAACAGTACCTAACAATTAAGTTCCGAACAGAAGGGTTATTTTTGGAGGCGCGTGGTGATATGCGTCGCCCAACACAGGGCCTTAATTAATCAGTTGGCTGGATTTTTAAAAGAAAAACGACAAGGATGCTTAAATGTACATATACATGATCAGTCTGTCGGGAAAATATTGACCTGAATGTGGCTGCGCCGATCGCGTCGCTGAAGTGAGAAGCAATTCGATCTTGTCGCGATACAATTTATACTTTTAGCGGCGATGCGATTTTGGGTGCGATATAGTATTGTGTTCATTATTTCCCCGGCGGACTGATAGTGCATATTTTCATAAAGTGCACGGACATTTTCTTTGCTATCGCACAGTGTATTTTGAACTGTTTTCCACGCTTGTCGCTGACGTACAGTGGATTTTATATTTTTGCACAAAACCAAAAAAACCGTCTGCATTATGCAAATTTAATCACCGACGCAGCAACGCAGTTGGAAAAATGGCGCACGTGCGGACCGCGACAAATGCTCATGCACTTAATAAAAATATAATACTAAAAGGATGATATGTCAATACCATCAGCCTGTAAGGGAAGTATTAGGTTGATGCAAAAGGAATTGCGGATTTTTTAATTTATTCGTATTTTTTTATAGGATAGCTCAATTCAAAAATGGAAAAAGGTATATAGTAGTAAATTTTAAGAGAATTTTTTCTGTATATGTGCTATTCTTATAAAAGTTATCAAACGTTACCATAAGTTACCACGAAAGTACCCTAAACGTGTTAGTATATTTTAAACCAATTTTCTTACATATTGCTTTGCGGCTTTATCCATTTTTGAAAATATTTTGATAAAATACGTTATATTCTATCAAAAAACAAAAAACCCCCATTTTTGGCAAAGCGTTAAAACGCTATCCCAAAAATTCAAATTTCAGCAAATTTTACAAATCGTGTCATATCTTTTTTTAATAAGTCCAAAATAAAAAATTCTTTTTGCTTTCGATTAGTAACAAAATTTTTAAGGCTTTCGTGAAAAAAAGACATCAAAATCTTGAATTTTATTTTTTGGTCAAAAAATGTCAAAAAAATAAATTTTTTGATTTTGATGTTTTTTGTCACAAAAATCTTAAAAATGTTGTTACTAATCGAAAGCAAAAAGAATTTTTTATTTTGGACTTATTTAAAAAAAGATATGACACGATTTGTAAAATTTGCTGAAATTTGAATTTTTGGGATAGCGTTTTAACGCTTTGCCAAAAATGGGGTTTTTTTGTTTTTTGATAGAATATAACGTATTTTATCAAAATATTTTCAAAAATGGATAAAGCCGCAAAGCAATATGTAAAAAAATTGGTTTAAAATATACTAACATGTTTAGGGTACTTTCGTGGTAACTTATGGTAACGTTTGATAACTTTTATAAGAATAGCACATATACAGAAAAATCCTCTTAAAATTTACTACTATATACCTTTTTCCATTTTTGAATTGAGCTATCCTATAAAAAAATACGAATAAATAAAAAAATCCGCAATTCCTTTTGCATCAACCATATAGTTTGAGCCTGCCGCTGCTCCAATCGCGTTGCTGAAGTGTAGAGGAATTTGATTTTGCTGCGACACAATTCATTGTCTCGGCAGCGAGGATGTTTGACGCGACTGAGTGCTCACTAGTTTCCTTACAGACTCATAGTATTGACCGCTATTGCATAGCGAGCTGAAACAAAAACAACCGAGCTTCAACTATTTTTGTCCATTATTTATTTGTACACATAGTTTATTTTCTGACTTTAAATTTCAACTGTCAAAGGCAAAACGTTCATGAAGAGTGGCCAGATGTTAAATCAGCTCCCAATGCGCTACTCCGTGTCTTTAAAGGGACAGCAAACGAGATCCCTGCTGTTCGGATCCTTCGCATCCGTCGTCTGATATCGGTGGAAGTTAGAAACAGAATTATACCGCTTGACAAGTCGTAGATGTCGGCCAAAATGAACAGTACATACTCGTACAAATGTGTGTTTGCTTCGGATAGGTAGCCCCTGAATCGTATTTTCCGCTTACAAAGTTGTTACGTACCTGATGAAGAAGACGGCACAGAAACAGACGTTCAAAACGAACAACATTGCTCCTTGCTTCAGCATCCTCAGCTCCAGCCGGTGTTTCGTCGCTTGCGGACCCGCTTTGTACCACTCCCTTGCTTTGACGTACATCATAGTATATAACAACACTCCTCCGAACATTAACGTGTAGACATGCATGGCCCAAATACGGAAGAAATATTGACTAACCGAAGAAGTTATGGTTGTCGGACCCCCGTGTAATGTTCGGAACGTCCCTTCGAAGAAAATCTCGTATTCTGTTACAGCAAAGTCGGCGTGAATGCATGGGTAAAGGAGCGTCAACACAAGGACGATTGGAACTCCAATCAGAAATCGATTATTTGTGGGGGTCCAGTACTGAAACGGAATATATTTACGTTATAAATTATTAGTCTGTCGGAAATATCATAAGCACAATGTCGTATCGGAAGTCGTATCGTCGCCGAGAGGATGAATTGTGTCGCGACAAAATCTGCCGTTATTTTCCCGACTTGTTGTGAAACCTCAAAAGTCTCCACAATTCCCAGAGAAATTAGCATAAACCAACTCATATAAAAGGAACGCCTTGTCACTAATTATTTGAAAATATCGCATTTTCTCTCTCGGTGTGTGGTGACAATAAATCTTCAGGGATCTGTCCGACTAACAGAGCGTACGTTTTTTACGTACGCTTTTGGTCAGAGAAGCGAAAAGATCTCGCATTAGCGAGAGAGTCCGAGAGAAACCGCTCTTGTTGATTCAAAACCTAGAGTAGCTCTCAAAGTTGGAGCCATAACTTTCGAGCCGGTGGTCCTAAGTCGATGAAACTTACAGAGCATATAGAGCACACAACTAGTTTTTTGTGAATATAAAAATCGTCATTAAATGTTACAGTATACCCAAATCCGCCTAGATTTTACTCCAAAAACACAAAAAATCCGTATTGTTTCAAAGTTGGGCTCATAAGTCGGCTAGACGTTTAGCTAGAAGGCTAAAATTAAATACGGCAAGTCTTGACACAATTGTCGTCATTATTTTGGAAAGAGGGCAAAGAAATTTGGCCAATAACAGGCACAGTAAACCCAAAAACTTTATTGTGCACCTCATTTCCGATCATTTTCCGCGCTTTTCTTCTCGACTTTTTTGGTGAAAACGGTAGCTCGGTCATCCGCGACATGGCTTCATAATTGGGCTTGTAACTTTGTAGCCGTTGCCTTCAAATTGATGAAATTTAAGCAACTTATAGAGTGGCCATTTAGCTTTGCAGAAATATAAAAATTGTTATTTAATGTTACAGTATAGCCAAATCCGCCTTGATTTTCCTGAAAAAACACAAAAAATCCAAAATTTCTTAAAGTTGGGCTTATAAGTCAGCCGAAAATTGAGCTAGAATTCTGAAATTAACGCAACGTGTTCTATGCAGTAGCGCCTTTGATATTTTGAAAAGACGGCATAATATTTTGACGTGTACCGGATACTGTAAGCCCGGAAATCTTTTTGGGGGCGCCTTTTCTCGACCTTTTTCCACAAAAGCGAAGGAAGAAGAGAGAGAGAGATACGGTAGAAAATGCGTGCATAAAAAGATTTCCGAGGTTACAGTATCCGCTACGTGTCGAAATGTTATACCCTCTTTTTAAATTATGAAAGGTGGTACTTCATAGGACACCCAGCTTTAATTTGAGCATTCTAGCATACGGTTCAGCTGATCTATGAGCCCAACTTTAAAAACTGCGGATTTTTTTGTGTTTTCAAGCGGATTTCTTACTTTTTTGAAGTAAAATGAAGGCTCCTGTGGGTATACTGTAATGTTTAATAACAATTTTCATATTCATAGAAAGCTAATTGTGTACTCCATAAGCCCTGTAAGTTTCATCAACTTGCGACCACCGGCTCAAAAGTTATAGCTCCAACTTTGAGACCTACTCTAGGTTTTGGATCAACAAGAGCGGTTTCTCTCGGACTCTCTCGCTAATTCGAGATCTTTTCGCTTCTCTGACCAAAAGCGTACGGAAAAAACGTACGCTCTGTTAGTCGGACAGCTCCCAGGGGCTAGGGTAGTACGAACCCCCCCCCCCCGTCCAGTTCAGACCCCCATGACCCAGTACAAACCCCCAAAAGAGTGTGTCATCAGTAAGCGTTTTTTTGAGGATGCTGTCGGTGTTGAGTCCGAACAGTGCACCTGAATCTAACAGTACACCCGGGCGAATTGTGCACCTGGGCAAACCGTGCACCGGACATTTTTGAACAGTGCACGTCAAACTGAGATAGGCTAAAACGGTCTGGTGAATAGGTTGGCAATTCGCCAAAAAACGCGAAAAAACTTTTAGTCGCGGAAGAAATGGGGATTTTTTTCGGGCGAGAGGGTACGTTTTTTGCGCGTCTTTTCTCTGACTTCGCTGTGAAATCAAGACGAAGTGTATAAAACCGATAGCGAAGAGTCTATTCCGGTCACCGGACGCCTCAGTTGAACGTGCAGTGCACCTGGGCCAACTATGCACCTGGGCGAACATTGCACCTTGAAAAAAAGATGTTTTGTAAACGATTCAACAAAATTTGAGATGTTTTCGCTTCGGGACTGGGAAAGTAGAACCTTTTTGGAGGATTTTTGCATTGATCTCCTTTGTCATATTTGGTTTTTCACAAACAAAAAATTTTCTTTTCTCTGTTTTCGTCAACTATTCATAAAAAATTCTGTTTTCCCTGTCAAAATCATTTCAAATTTTGTTCAGGTGTACACAAAGAAACTTTTTTTAACGTGCACTGTTCACCTAGGTGCTCTGTTAAAAAAAGAAAATGTCAGGTGCACAATTCGCCCAGGTGCAATGTTCAGCCATGTGCATAATTCACCCAGGTGCACTGTGCGGACCGAGTCGCTGCCGGAGCTCCAGCCAACGGATCATCGTTGTCTGAAGCACAAGAAAGAATTTGGACGGTAACTGGGGGTTTGATCTAAAACGCAGGGGTTCGGCGAAGCGATTGGCGCAGCGACATTGTGGTCACTATTGTCCCACAATGTCGCTGAGTTGCGGAGTCTCAAAAGTCTCTGCAATTCCCAGAGAAATTAGCATAAACCAACTCATATAAAAGGAACGTCTTGTTCCTAATTATCTGAAAATATCCCATTTTCTCTCTCGGTGTGTGCTGACAATAAATCTTCATTCTAAAATTGCGCCTATCTCTGGGGGAGCGGTTGTCCAAACGCCCCTTTCCCCATCTACGATTGTTGTTCTATCATACGACAGATTGATGCATTGTCAGGGAAAAGTTAAATCTTACTTTGAAGTAGAATTCCGGAAGGCATATACCGGCAAAGCGATTGAGCGTGAGAAGGCACGTGTACTCGTATTGCAGGAGTGCTAAAGCCTGATTAACGAAAAGCTAACCCTACCGAAGATCCACACAGCGAGTGCCGAAAGCTTGGCGGCAAAATTGGGCTTGTCGAATCCGTCGTACGGAGGGTAAATTATACCCCAGAAGATTGGCTTCTTGATTAAAGCGTAGAGCGAATAACATCTAAGAGGGCCGTCAATTTTTTATCAAGACTTACACCAGATCGACCACTCCTGAAGCGATAAAAATCGAGTAAAAGGAGGAGTTGAACGGCGGTTTTCGCCGGTATTTGATTATGATAACCATCACTGCAATGTAGAGAGGGGCGCTGAAGAAGACGCTGAACACCGTTATCGCTACTGTCGCCGCGACGAAGAGCTCAAATATCATCGCGGAAGTGCTGTAGAGATGAAATTTTAATTTGCAGACAGAGGTAAATCCGCGGCCTAATTCAGTTTTCAAGAACAAGGGGATTCGGTTCTGAAAAAAATGAAAATTCTGCGAAAAGGTTCCTTCTTGGCCACGAAAGAAGTCCTACGTGAAAGTCACGGTTCTAGGGTTATCCTTGGAGGGAAAGTAGATCACATTGGCTATAACGCTGTAGGGAAAATAATGAGCGCAATGTCGCTGCGCTTGCCACGTCGCTGGAGTTAAAATCAATTTGATTTTGACACGACACAATTCATTTCCTCGGCGGCGATGTGATTTTCATTATTTTCCCGACAGGCTAAAGAGATTTTTTGGCGGGCTGTTTCAATTGTACGGCCAAGTAATCGTACTAGATCCTGAATTTTTTTGTATTCGCCCGCCCAGTTGCAAATTAACAGAACTTTGCTTTCTTTCGGAAATGTTCATGCGGATAATCAGAGCCCGCCTTTCTTGTGAAACTATAAACTACGATGCTGGGGCAAAAAAACGTTTTAAAAATTACAAGTGTTGAAATTGGGCGTTTCCATGGAATGGTAATTGCCCAAAGTCGAGAGGTTAATACAGTAAAATTTGTTTTCCAAAAAACTTTACCTACCTACCGTAGAGGGTAATGTTACCGCCAAAAAATCGATTAATACCGCTCAATATCCCACAGCGCGAGCTAACTCTCTCTCATTATTTATTTTCAAAGAACGAACTGACAGTACAATGTGAAGAAGTTCATGTTTACACAACAATATCATTTTAATGTCATGATACAAAATCTTGGAAAAAAGTGTAAAAAGGGGATTCAGTAATGCCGATCCCTCAAACAAAGTGATGTTAGAACGATAACCTGTAAGAGAAGACACTACCGACAGCGGCGAAAATAAATAACAGTACCTAACAATTACGTTCCCACCCGAAAAGAAGGGGTATTCTTGGAGGCGCACGGTGATATGCTTGCCCAACGCAGGGCCTTAATTCATCAGTTGGCTGGGTTTTTGAAAAAAACAACAACAAGGATGCTTATACTACATATTAGGCTGTCGGGAAAATATTGACCTTAATGTCTCTGCGATGGTTGTGCCCCAACAGTGCACCTGGCATTTTTGAACAGTGCACCTGGGCGATTCTCTAGAAAATTTTGACGAAATTTGAAAGGCTTTCGCTTCGGGACTGGGAAAAAGGAATTTTTTGGGATGTGAAAAGATAAAGGGGGTGACGGCGGCAAACGAAATTCTCTTTTACTGGAGGTTTCTGGCAAAAAAAACACCATCAGAAATGCAAAACATATCAACTTGTAGAAAAATGTTTGCCGATGAAGGGCAATAACCGATATTTTTCAACTTCTTAAGCGTAAATGAGACAGCATCTGCCAATGATAACATGGTTGAAGCCTCAGAAACACACACTTTTTTCACAACCCAAAAAAATCCTCTTTCCCTGTCCCGAAGCGAAAACCTTCAATTTTTTTTCGATTGTACACAAAGAAACTTTTTCAAATTGTACTGTTCGCCTAGGTGTTCAGCCAGGTGCACAGTTCGTCAGGTGCACTGTTCGGACCGAATCCTTTGCGCCGATCGCGCCGCTGAACTGCCACACAATGCACTGTCTCGGTGGCGATGCGATTTTGGACGCGTTGTGCTCATTATTTCCGCGACAGACTGATAATACATATTTTCATAAAGTGCATGGACATTCTTTTCTATCACACAGTGTATTTTAAACCTTTTTTCCATGGTTGTCGCTGACGCATATTTCATATTTTTTGCACAGTGCGGACCTACAAAAATAGCCGTCTGTACTGCGCAAATTCATTACATTGACGTAGTTATAACTTAATTATGTAGCAGCGGTACTTCAAATGCATAGTGCAAGGACCAAAAAAAATATGAAATGAATGCACGATGCTAGAGCGGTGTTTTTTGTCCACGGTACAGACCGCAACAAATGTCCATGCACTTTATGAAAATTCTAATATTAAAATGATATGTCACAAAATGTGCCGTTGATTGTTGATGTTGTCCTTCAAATTTGTTGCCATTCCTACGACGTGGAGCTGAAATTATTGAACGCGGACACGGGGGTGACGGTGGTAATGTTGCTGGACTGCTTCCGGCAGTTGTTTGGACGCCAAATTACCCGTCGTATGTCACGGCACGTAAACCATAGGATGATGCCGTTGGGGAGGTCGTAGATATCCGACATGACCAACAATATCCACTCGTGCCAGTGGTTGTCGGGACTACTGTAGGAACTGAAATTATGGCGTTCAAAGGTTTCACAACCCTGTACGTATATGCGAAAACGTCAGGGAAGAGTTGTTTCCAGCCAACAGTTTAACCGGTCATAATTGTTATGTTTACAATATGTCTATTCCGTGTATGTAATCAGTCAAACCGTAACTTTTCAGGAAATACCGCACTGTTTCCCGTTCTTCTCATACTAAATTAGAAAATAACGCAGGAATGTCTTAGTAAATGTAAAGTTCACTTGAACCGGTGTGACAAGAATCCTAAATTAACAGAATCCTAAATTAACAGGGCAGGTACTCTATGTACGGCGCTCAGATTTTGACAAAAAATTTTCACAATTTGAGAAAGATCTTTGAGAAAGTTCCGTGTTTTCTGTGACATATACGACACTCCTAGCTCGCACTTTGCAGAAATTAACAAAATTTTCAGTAACACGCGTTGGGCTAGAACATTTAGATTGAGTGTCACTAGTCTAGGTTCTATCTAAGATCCCAAGCCCAATACGACAATACAAACAATAACAAACGAAAAAATTGGCCGTGGCTGAAAGGAACTGAGGACGACAAGTTCAGTGGTCAACTCTCCATTGCCATATGGTACAGTACAACAAGTAGACAATTAGAATACACCTTATTGACCCAAAAGTGTATATTTAATGACCAAAAGCACAACCACCGCATTGGGAAAAGACGCAGACAGAATAAGTCACACATTGATTTATTGGAAGATTTTCATTCCTTTTATAGCATTTTGTCGGTCATTCGATCGGAATATGCAAAATCCCTCTCTCTAAACGCTCTCCGCCTGGCCGCAGGATCTTTGAATATATGGGCTGTCGTCCAGTGAGAGCTCAAACATTCAGAAATCTATGCGTGCCATATGCCAGAAGTTTTTGCAAAATTTTGAGAAAATCTGATCGTCGCACTTGGAGTACTTATAAGCAGAATTTAATGTTGACAATGTTTCTTCACCAGGAACTATTCATATGTTTACGATGACTTTTTTCAAATCTCTGTTATTAACCGTGAATTCTGACACCTCTAACGGTCCATTTACCCCAACGACACATCCCTAATTAACTCGCAATTGATCTAACCTGCACTTAGCAGACACTGCAAATTGACACCTACCTCAGCCAAAAATAGACCGCGAACCCGGAGTTGACGGTGAAAAGGCCCAGTGCCATGTAGAACAGCCGCATTTCCGGCCGTCGTTTCTGCTTGTAGCTCTTCATGCTGCTCATCGACGCCTGCCGCGTCACAAGGAACATCCAGCCGTACAAGACGGTTCCGATCACCATCAAGCTATACACATGCACCTTCCATATCATACTTAAATATTGCGCGATTGGGCCGGTCATCACTGGCCCATAATGCATTGTCCTTGTGACCCCACCCAATTCCACCGTATACTCACTCATCATGGCGGTCACAGAGAAGCCCGGGAATGCCAGGAAGAATGATAAAATTGCGCAGAGAGCTATGCATGTTTTGGTTGTTTTGTGCTGGCAAAACTGAAATAAACACTCAAAGAAGTTCTCGAAGCTGCGGCTAGGTCTTTAGTTTAGGCCAATCCTTTATACCATCATTCTGTCCGGAAAATAACAAGCACAATGCCGCGTTGCCTATAGTGTTTCTGAAGTGAAAAGCAATTTGATTTTGCCGCGGCACAATTGATTTTCTCAGCCACGATGCGATTTTCTTTTTCTATGCGACAGAATGCTCATTATTTTCCCGACAGACTGATACTGTCACCTCACGTGTCTTTGTAGCAATTTCATAAAGTGCATGGACATTTGAAGCGGTCCAAACGTAGAAAAAAAACCATTTTTTTCACCTGTGCATCAAAACATCGCTGCAACAAAAACAATTTTCAACTACGTGCAAACGACGATTTTTTGACCGTGCCCCAGCGACAAGCATGAGAAAATGTTCAAAATGCACTGTGCCAAAGCGAAAAAAATGTCCATGCACTTTATGTAAACGCTAAAAACCCCGTTTAAAATTCCCCTCGCACTTACTTTTCGATAAAATTTTGGTGTAACCAAGCATGTAAAGCGGTTCAGGTTCAGCAAAAAAACTAATTGGTATTGGAAGTAGGCTGAAACAAATTTGATTACCAAAAGTTTTTCAATTGTTTTTTGATTAACCGTAGTCGCCTACCAAACACGTAGAACCAAACGTAGACGGCACGAACATAGACGTTTGGGGTGTTGTAGGGTCTGAAGATGGATGGTACCAGGTTGAAGAATGTCGGTTTTTTGACGAAAAGGTAGAGAGCGTAACAGCTGAAAATTGGAATTTTTTTTGGAAAAAGTTAAAGCTTGAGCCAAGTTGAATATGATAATTGAACGAAATATGATAACTGCTAGAACCACATATCTCCGATTCAAGCTTTTTTACGGGCGTCTTCGAGCTTTCCCAACCTTCAAGCCTCTAGTTTGTTAGAGAAATACTTAACCCTAAAAGCCCTCCGTCCAAAAAAAATTTTTATATTTTCTGTCGGGAAAATAATGGGCACATTGTCGCTGCGCCAATCGCGTCGCTGTAGTGAAAAGCAATTGGATTTTCCCGCGGCATGTTTCATTTCCTCTTCGGCGATGCGATTTTCGATGCGACATTATTTTCCCGACAGACTTAAAGCATAATCAGAAAAACAGATTTTGTATCCGCAAATGAATTTATGGCTGCAAACCTACATCAAATCCACAACGCCCAACGCAACGAATATTGTGAAAAACGGCGAGTTGAACGGACGACGGGTTCGATGTACCACAATCGCCCTAAGCACCAAGATATACAGCGGGACATTGAAGAAGACGCTGAACACTGTTATGAACAAAACGCAGCCATACAACAGTTCGTAACACATGTCTGCGATAAGCTAGTCCAACGCTTTGGACTTGACGGCAAAGTGCATCCGAACAAATTGAGTGTTCCTCCGCTGGAAATTATAGCGCTCTTCGGCGTGGCCTTAAATTCCAAAGACGAGATGGTATAATAATTATGCACAAGCCCTGCTAAACATACAAGTTTATGTCCGCGTAACGAAATACATGAATAATTTTGGAAAAACGGTGTTTTTTATAGAAGAACGGTTAGTTTGTGGGGTACTGTGGAAACTGTCGCTTTAAATTTGTACAAAGCTTCGGTGAAACGTTGTCGCACTTTGAGCACTTCTCCGAGTAAACAGATTGTGGTCAAATATAGTAGAAAAGCTTGAACAACAATGGGTGCTTTGCTCTCCAGATATTAAAGTACATACATTTTCAACATCATGCTGTAAGCCCAAAAAGCTACGTTTGTGGACTAGCCTAAACAACTTGCAGAAGGCAAAGAACTTTTAGGTAAAATTAAATACGCTACACGGTGGCGGCTTTTTGCTTGAAGTCTTGCGAAAATTTAGCATAACTATCGCCCAAGTCGTGTAAATTTTTGGAAGCAAAATGGCCGTTCAGACATTGGCCAGCCAGGAAATCGGGGCTGTTCTACAGGGTGTACCAATTTTGTGGCCCGATTTGAATTGGCTATAAATTCTTTAATTTTGGGCCAAATTTTAAAATTCTTTTTTATCCCTGAATACTCAGACATCCTGCTAAAGCAAGGCTATTCTGATCGGGCTTGCCAAGCGCATAGAGGATTGCTGAGCCGGGCATTAAAAACATATAAACAAGGCGCGGTTCATGGCCCGGTTATTGAAAGAAAAAATTAAACCGCTTGTCTGGTCCACGAACAATTGAATAACAACAACAACCTCAGAATTCGAACTTGCGGGAATGAATATAGACAGCTTGTACTGTACAAAAAAAAAGTCCCAAGGCTTCATGCTTCCTTTCACTGTATTGGAACAGACTAAGCACAGTAAAACAATATTATATAACACTGGAACATGTAAACACATCTTGCCATAGATCACATTATTTTTCAGACCATTTTTTCGATTATTGACACAGTGTCTGTCCTTTACGATATCTAATTCGCATCTACATTGCACCAACAGCCATTTACTTGAATACGTATTTTTCAAACGCTCTAATTTCGACCGTTTCGAATCGGGGGCAATTACAGAGAGACCAGCACACCGTAGTGATACTATTGTGTTTTTTATTGTTAGATTCTAATTACAGACACGCACTTAATTTTACATTCCCTTTGGTGACATAAGTAAGACCACATTTATGATCTGCAAAATATTTTGAAAATGCGGTTTCGAACGTCATGAAATGTTTTTAAAGCAAGAATTAAAGATTTTCAAAGCGTATAATTAGCGGCTCAAACGGTGCAATAGAACATGTGGCCCGAATACTGAGAAGCACTGTAATGAAATAAAAAGTGATGCTCTGAAAGATTTTTGATATTAAGACTTGCTACGGGAGTTCTTCGAGAGCTCACATGATAAAATCCGCAAATTTATAATACAAGTAAATCGGCCGAAGAAACAGAAAAAAAAATAAAAAGATAGGCACAGAAGTTCCCGACTTCTAGTCTTTCTGTGGCGTCAAATCTCAGTACAAAAGTGGATTTGCAAAGTGTGTCAGTACAAAATGGGCTTACCCCATTTTGGCATGTTTAGCAATCTGTCCGGAAAATAGTGGCGTGTTGTCTCAGCAAAATGTTTCGTCACGTCGAAAGAAGTGGGCAGTCACGCACCAATCTCCAGTTGTGGCTTGCCGTCTCACGTCAAACTGAGGAGTCCGGTGACCGGAATAGACTCTTCGCTATCGGTTTTTTACATTTCGTCTTGATTTCCTGAGAAAGAGAGAAAAAAGACACGCAAAAACGTACTCTCTCGCCCCAAAAATTCCCCATTTCTTCCCCGACAAAACGTTTTTTCGCGTCTTTTTTGGGAAATTGCCAATCCATTCACCGGACTGTTTTAGCTTACCTCAGTTTGACGTGCGTCGCAGAGTGACGATGAGCGATTCCAAGGCGCGACTTCCCGCCATTATCTTCCCGACAAACCGGCAAATGCCAAATAAAGCAAGGTAACAAGAAAATTATCAGAAAGAAATACCACGAGAATACCACAATAACCACAAATCGTCGACATTTTTTAATACGACCCACTTGTGGGAAAACAATCCCGTTCTTTGGTAAGTGTGACTGCACCATTGCAATTAAACTTTTAAGGCTTTTATTGGGTACCACATATTTAAGCATTCGTGTTTTCCGCTGAAATGAGTGGCTATGATCACCCAATTTTGAAATTTTTCCGTAAGTTTTTAATTAACCGCAAAATTTTAAAATTATGTTTATCTCAAGGAACAACACGGGCGTAGGCGAAGATTTGTAAGTCATTATGTTCGCCAAAAATCAAAGATTAAATATGGTACACAGCTACAGCCGAGACATTCCACTATTGAAAAATTGGGTATGAAAAACATGAGCGCAGCTGTTTTTACGTCGATTCCACCACCAAAGTGGTACTCCCGCCTGTGCCATAGCGCTGCCCGGTATAAGATCTAGGGCTCCTGTACGTCTTATCGGTTTTAATCGGCTTCACGTCTAATGTTTCAAAGGGTATATCCATTTTAACATCAGCAGGCAGTATTTTCAATGCAATATCTTGCGTGTGGTGTTAAAGTCAGTTATTAAGGTAACACTGGTTCTATGAGGGATGACAATTCTCAAAACTATTGTGTTGGTATGTATTTTGGTCCAGAGCGGTCTTGATCGGTCTTATTTCATTTTTGATATCAAGCCGTCGGATCGAATTTATAGAAACGGGAATGATCACAGGTGACAAACAGCTTCCTCTTTCACAGCAGTTGTGAAACCGAACATGTTTTTCTCTTCATATGCCACATGTGTTCCGGAATGACGTATTGCTCAGGGAACATCATTCCTTGCACTTCTTGGGTTTTTATGCTGAGGTTTTCTGCATCTACTTCATTCTCTGGCATGGTCAAGAACTCCGCAGACGGGTTTCCCTTACTTAGCGTTTAAAGATCGGATGTTTTGTGCAAGTGGCACATCTTTATTTAGTATGTGTAATTCATTTAGAGAAAGATATTCTGAGTGTATTGGCTAACTATGGATCCGTGTTTTGGACAGCCAGTTAGTTAAAAGTGCACTTAGTTTTTGGAATTTATAAGGTTTATAAAGCAACGTAATCTACGGCCGCTTTTGTCAAAACTGCCGACGGTTTTACCGCCAGTCCGTCGGGAAAATAATGAGCATTCTGCCGTGTCGAAAATCTCATGTCGCCGAGAAATGAATTGTGTCGCATCAAAGTCGAGTGGATTTCCATTTCAGCGACACGGTTGGCACAACAACATTATGCCCATTATTTTCCCGACAGACTGATAATCTTTCTTTAAAATGGGTAAACTTTTAATCGCTAGGCGGAAAAAATGGTTCTAGAATAGCGCCGCCGGGATTTTGCGTGTGCATTTGCCTATGCTCACAGCTTTTTGGGATTTGCGCTGTATGGCGATGGCGAGAAAAAAGGAAAAAAGCGAAAAGCGCTGTACAGCGGCTAAAACAGTCTGCCAATTATATGACAAAAATATAGCAGTACTCTATGTCATCAAAAATAATTATTTATTTGTCATACCACCCCTATCAGCGCCTTGACTTCTTTGTCCCCTTTGATCACCGTTAACTCATTTCTATACATACAACAAACAACTTTGCTTATTACTCATACCATTTTCCCGCATGAATGCCCTCGATGCTGTTCCTGGAAGTAAACACGGGTGAAAATGCTTTAAAATCTCAAGGTTACCGCCACTTTTTCTTTTTATGTGGTTCTCGGGTTTATCGGTATTTTTTTATGTTATGCGGAGCAAAATCCATTTCGAAAAATAGGGTTTGTTTTTGTTTTTTGGGGCCGTTTTTTACGTGTCTGTCCTTGCGTTCGAAATGCCGATCAAAACTCTCGGATCCTGTTCGGCAGGAGGGGTGGTTCGTTCGGTAAACAAGCCGAGGTTGGGTGATGTTTGGGTTGAGGAGGTTTTTGGGCCAGAATGAGTGGGATGACTGTTTGGGAAGTGGTGCTAGGCGAGTCGAAAAATCTTGACTTGTTTTCGCACTGTGCAGGCGCATGGATTCAAATTTAAGGCTTTATTGGTGCGGCTAGTAGTCAAGGGAAGTCTTTTCAAGTGCGACGGGAAAGTGCATGAAAATTTTAAATTTTAGCTTGCGCTTTGCCGGCTTGTGGCCTAGAGAACATGGGAAAACCTATATCTTTGCCAGTTTTGCGTGAAGACACTAATTTTTTTGAGGAAACATCATCCTCTACGTCAAGAATGGGCATGAAGTTTATCCTTTCAAAAAAATGCCAAGTGTTTCCAATTTTTAGCATTCTCTAACAAGCTGGCTGTTGGCTAAAAATCTTGCGGACGCCAGAAACCCTAGGCCCAAAAGAAAGATTATTGCAGGGTTAATCCTAAGCCTAGCGTAAGCCTTAGCTTCACTGCGTTATGCAGCGCCCAACTGTTGAGTTTATGCTTTTTTTTGGGTTCCATCTCCATACCGTCCATACCATAGGATCTACTATATGTGTATTAGGAACCGCGAAGCCCACACATAAGCCTCAGTGGAAGATAACGGTTCGTTTGAAAAGTCGCTGGGGTGATCTCGACGGCGCTGTACAAGAATGGTCAGGGTGCCAGCGACAGCCCTAAAAGCCTATTGCACGGTGAAAAAAACCGGAAATTGCACAGTGCAACAGTGCAAGGTAAACTTTTCTTTTTGTGCAGTGTATGTCGCAAAAATCACTCTAGCGACTCCGCGGACGGCCTAGTATTTTAGTATTACAAATAAATTGTATATTTGGCTTGATTTTTCGAAGTTGCGTTTGTTTTTGTGATAGGACTTGCGTTTGTTTTGTGATAGCAATACCCGGAACTGTTTTCTAGCCAAAAAAGTTACATCGGGCCGCTGATGTTTGAGCTTTTCTCTAGTTTGAGCGTTTCTCTAGTAGTTCGTTGTATGGGCCGTATTTCTGCTATCTGTACTATTTTATTACATCTGCAACGGAATCCAGCCGTTCATCAATTAAGGTTTAGTCTTGTTTATGTCTCTGTTTACCCATAAAAGCAGCGACGGATGTTTTTTCGATCAAATTCTGATTTTACTTTGGTAAGAACAGTTGACCTAACCATTAGGGGTTCTAATCGCTTTAACGCAATCTTCGAGAAACTTTAATTAAAAAATACTGTGAAATTTTTTTAGAATCATGCGGTTTATGTGGTTTTCTTTGGCCGTGATTGGCAGCATTCTCGTTGCACAAAATGTTCAGGCCGAAACAAACCCCTTTGGCGTCGGATTGGCTGAGTTATTGCGTAAGCGAGGCATAAATTTACAGTAACACATTCTTTGTTCTTTTAGCGATTGTTAAGGACAAAGCGCCGCAATTCCTCAACCAACTCACTGGACGTGATCGTCAGACCTTCAACAATGTCTTGAACGAGAACATTGACGAACTTCCACAGGCCGACAAGGGCTTGTTCCGAAGGTTCGTCGACTTTGCGCTGAACTTTTTGGTCAGCAGCGGAAAGGTTGACAGTACTGTGGGCAGCGCTTTGAGAAATGTAAGTCGCATTTCAAAAGAAAAAAACATTTTTTGAATATATTTTGGGCCAATATTGAAACTTTAAGATTGTCCCCTTGATTCTTGATGACGGAAACAACAAAGTCTCCACTACCGCCAAGATCACACGGATGGTCGGAAGCTTGACTCCAGAACAGCGACAGCAGATTGAGAACATTTCCCCCGCCTTCAAGACGGTCTTCAATTGTAAGTCGAAATAGGGATAGTCCTCCGGGGAAAGTTGGCAAATCCGGCATTTCTGCTTAGTCGAAATCAGGGGCATAGTAGGGTCAAATAGGCGCATCTCAAAAGCTTCTTTTTGCGGACGGACTGATAGTTTCACTTTTTGCAAGCTAGGCCTTCACAGGAGCAAGCTGCCAATTAAGGTCTTCTGGAGGCCTGACGTAAGGCGCAATGTGAAGACGACAAACTCTGTAGAGTGCCTTAGATCCACGTTAAAAACGTTGGCGATATTTTCTGGAAGCTTTTTTAGGGGGAACGTTTAGTTCAAGGAAATTTTTAGTTTTGCAATTCTAGCTTTTGGGACTTTTGAGCTAACAGAGCAAATTTTTTTATGAACCCAACCAATGCAACCTTATTTTAGTGATCGGCCTCAATGGAGTTTCTCAGACCTCCTTCAGCCTGCCATTAATCACCATGTCCACAGCTGCCTTGATGTTCTTCTACAAGCTTATGTAAATCCCTCTACCGGTCGAATCGGTGAATCGCCAATTAATAATCAAGTTTATTTTTAATCGCATGTGACTCTAGCATTTGCAAAATACTTAGTTCGAAATAAAGACTTTTAATCTGTACACACGGGAAAACAGCAGGGAATGCAGGGAAAACAGCAGCAGATTGGCCAGAATCTGCAGCCACCGTTGTCGACTCCACGTCGATAGACGATCGGACGACCGTGCTCGTCGTATCTGACGTCTTCTCGGACATAATACGTCGGACCATGGCTAAAAAGGTCCAAATACTTTAATAAGTGCTTACCCAGGCTTGTAATGTCTGTCATTATAGTAAACGGTAGGTGGGTAGGTCACACGGCCTTGACTGTCGCGGTAAACACCGTCTTTGTAATAGTGCGAGGACTCTTGGGTGTACGAGGAGTTCATCTTGATTTTTTTGAATCGAATCTTCTCTGAAACAAGTGATGACTTGTAAAAATGAACTTTGTGAGGTGAACGCATGAACATACACGGTCAATGTACCAACTATCGGGCTGTCGGGAAAATAATGGCCCTCTCTATCGTGTTTCCGAAGTGAAAAGCAGTTTGATTTTGACGCGATCCGTTTCCCCGGCGGCGATGCGACTTTCGATGCCGCAGAGGGCCCATTATTTTCCCGACATACCGTTGTGGCAAACGACGTTCACAGAGGGAATCCCTTTAAAAGCGGTCGGTGAAATTTGGCGTAAAACTAGAAGAAAAAAAGCAAGTGAATAGCAATTCGCATCGCCATAAATAATATGAGTCTGTCGGGAAAATAGTGAGCACAATGTCTCTTCGCTAATTTCGTCGCCAATGTGAAAATTAATTTGACTGATTTTCACTCTGACGCAATTCATTCCCTCGGTGGTGACGCAGTGCGACAGCGTGCTCATTATTTTCCCGACAAACCAATTTATAAAGTACAAAGATCTGACAACGAGGAATGCGATTTGGTAAGTTAGCTTTGTCTGATAAAAAGATGTAAAATTTAAGAAGAGTTTAATTTCAGTCTGTCGGAAAAATAATGTGGTTTTATGCATCGCCTCCTCACAGTTCCGCACCAAGTCTCCAGCTGCGGCTAGTCATTGCAAAGCGGTGATAGACGATGCCACAGCGCCACAAATATACATTATTTTTCCGACAGGCTGATAATCAATAGGCTTCCCGAAAAGAACCCCAATCAGGTGATGGACTTGCTTTTACTGCATGAATTCTCCTTATTTCCCCATTTTGAAACCACCTTTTCTCCTGTTTACAGCGTTATTTCAACGGGACGGAAATAATTTGGGGGAAATAACAAATGTTGAAGAGGTGAGTCATACGTTTGAAAAAAAACTATTTGGGTTTCTCTCTTTTTGTTTGAAGTGAAAGGTTAGGCGGTTAAGAGTTTTAAATTGGTTTATTTCAACGTAAAATAGCAAAGAAGTTTGTACTTGATTTGTACAATGAGTTAAATTAACAACGGTATTTTAATGACAAAAGAATTCTCTAAAACAATTGCATAGAATAAACCCCCATGGGCAATTTAGGTCGTACGGATCACGTTCATATCGATTTTCCTGGGACGTTGAAGTCGGTGGAGGTGGAGGAGGGGAGCTAAAAGTAAATCGCATTTTAGCAGGTCACATCGTATCAGGTCTTGTCTGAATCGGCAAGCGCTATGAGAGGTTCTTTGCCGTACCCATTGCAGAAACCACCAAGACGTTTTTGAAACATGTTTCCACGCGA
This sequence comes from Bursaphelenchus xylophilus, assembly GCA_904066235.2. Lineage (NCBI taxonomy): Eukaryota > Metazoa > Nematoda > Chromadorea > Rhabditida > Aphelenchoididae > Bursaphelenchus > Bursaphelenchus xylophilus. The sequence goes on along the minus strand of CAJFCV020000004.1, from coordinate 10,418,822 downwards.
GGTACTGCTTTCAAAAAAATCGGTGCTTTCCGCCAGAGGCACATATGTGGACCTGCCCGCAGTGTGTAAAAAATGCAAGGAAAATCTGAGCGCCGCGCGAGTATATCACTTGTAAATTCAAATTCTTTATTTGCGTTTTGCAGAATACCCCTCAATGGAATAAAGAAGATTTTTCGCGTTTAACGGCTCGCGGGCCGAAGTGATCAGGCCGGTCCGGGGCTTTTTTAATTTTGCTCAAGCCTTGGTGTAAACTAGGTTGAAAAAGTCGTTTAGCGCCTTCAAAATGCACACTGCATTTTGACGGCGACCGAATCTCAAGCGTCTTCCCCCTCAAGGCGAAAAAACAAAATTATGTCCAAGAAAGACTGTCCACCATGTTTAAAACTTACCCTGTAACAATTGGCTGATCATATGCCATTCGAAAGAGTCTGTTGTAATTACAAATCAGGAATCAAATCAGAGTTGTTCAGCTAGTGTAACTGATGATACTGAGAATGAAAGTAACAGGGAAGCTTTTAAATTTACCTCCGAAGTAAAGAAGAAGATGCTAAGCTACAAACCGAGATCACCCAGAGAAGAGTAAGGCTGGACCATGGGGAAAAAAGCGCAGTATTTATATTGTATGAGTCAGATGGGTTTTACGTTTGCTTCCTAAGAAATAATATCATTATGAAATTCGATGACGTATTTTATTCGATTCTTAACAATATCAGTGTGTCGGGAAAATAATGAGCACTCTGTTGCATCGAAAATCGCATCGTCGCTGAGAAAATCAATTGCGTCGCAACAAAATCAAATTGCTTTCTTTATAACGACGCGACCGGCGCAGCGACATGTTTCATTATTTTCCCGACAGACTGACAATGGCTCAGAAATTCAGTGTGTTGTGAACACGATTCACATGGCTTCTAAAGGATTACCTTGCGGTAAATCATGGTAAATTTCAAGTAGTGTAATTCGGCGAAAAACGTTTATTCCAGCGATTTCCATGAGGTAATATGTTATGAAAAGTCAATGGCAATGGTTATATATCTGAGCAATGGAAGAGGTACAACGATTCAGGAAGAGGTAGGGAGTGTTACCCATATGTTTGAGACCAAGTTGAGAAATTATGCAATAATGGGAAGGACAAAGATATCAGACTGTCGGGAAAATAATGAGCACTCTATCGGCGAGAAAATGAATTTTGTTGCGGTAAAATTAAATTGCTTTCCATCCCAGAAACGCAATCGGCGATTGTGTTCATTATTTTCCCGCCAGACTGATAGTAAAAAATAAGTGGCTTGAAAAAATCGAATTGACAAAAACTAGACGGTGAATTATGCAATTTACTGCAGGAGTCATGAATTGGAGTGTTTTCAAGAAACGATCCCCGGCTTCAAGACTCCTAGAAAACCATTTACAACTTCAAGACCAAGACGGATCCACGAAAGGCGCCACAGACGCCCCTGTCGAGTTCATACTACTGTTCATTGTGGAGTTTGTGGACTGCATGGAATTATATTGCTGGACCATTCGCATCTTTGCCAATTCTGCCTGAAGCAGTGTGTTCTGATGACAAAGATAGGCACATTGGGTCTCGAGTTCCTGAAAAGGGTGAGTTTGTATAAGTGCCTTATTATAAGAGAAAAATTTGTGGAGAAATGCTTACTTTAATCCGGGTATCCTTTTCTTGCTCCCGCCTTCGTCGCTCTTCCCTTGACTTTTGAGCTGAGAGGTTGTTCTTTTGGCGACGTTGGACATAGGCCTGAAAGTGAGGGGTAAGAGCTTGAACCGAAGCTTATTTTGGAGGCCTATATATGTTTGTTTGGGTACTGGAAGATTTTTAGATCGCGTTTTTCAGAAGGAAATCTTGTTTTAGAAGGCATAATTTACAGCGAGATAGCAAGAAAATGCGGTTTTCTCTTAACTTTATCCTCAATTTTCTTAATCCTTTGCTCGCTAGGGGACGGCGAATAGGTCACAGAAGAGGTACCCAAAGTCCGGCGCTCAGTTTTTCTCTGATTTTTGCGGACGCTTCCTTTAATTTTTGGCATTATATCAGTTCACGAAAGTGCTTTTTTCCGAAACTCTGTAAGCGTTCTTTCCTTTATCTATCGGCCAGCCATGCTACAAGATATGAAAAGAAAACATCGCTTCTATGAATTGCTCTAACCCCTCCAACTTACATCATCCTTCTTCTCTGCCGGAACAGGACAAGGCTTCTTCTTTTTGCGGATTGGCGGCGAAAATTCACTCGCAGTTGACGAGTTTGGCGACGTGTTCACGAACAACGAAATGGCATTTGCACTCATGGTGTCGAGGAGCTGTTTGGAGTTCCACTGAAAACAAAACCCATGATATTTTTGGAATAAATGCGTTCAAAAAGTTTCCCAAACCTCTTCTTTGTTCATGTAATTGAAGCCGCTCCAGTTCATGCCAGGAGTGTAGTTGCCGGGGTTGTTGTTGCAATCTAGCGATGACCACATTTTTCGGGGAGTTGTTGTGTCTGAAAAATGGTTGTTTTTCAACGGGAATTAGTGAAGCTAAACGAGGAAACGACGAAAAGGACAAGTTTGGAAAATTTTCAACAGAGAAACGTTGAGTTGGACTTGACCAACACTTGCAAAACAGAAAAGTGGCTTATGGGTGTTTACTGGTCCTGTCTCTGAACTGATGTTTTGCGTTTTCACTGTGCCAAAAAATCAGGGTGAAACGAGCCGAAAAAAGTTTATTGCACGGTAAAGGAAAAGTTAACTTTCATTTTCTTACTGTGCATATCGCCGAACTCACACCAGTCATGTTGCCAACGGAGTAGCAAACAAGTCTTCTTTTTTTATATAGCCAGACCGCTGTACAACGAAACAATGGGCGCCAATAGCCGCCTATTTGTCATACTGTGTGACCCACGTTTTTTGTTCTATGAATCTTTGCACGGATTACTTTTAAATCAACACTTGTGTAAAATTTCATAACGTTCGGAAAAAAATTCCCCGAGATATGTTCAAAAAATGGGGTGGAACCAAAAACCTGGAACACACTGTATGAAGATTCCATTTGCGCGAAATTTGATTTGAGGATAGTGTAAATTGACCCTTTGGTCTTTAAATTGTTCTATATGTGGCCTACTAGAGTGTGTTGTGCAGAGAGCACCGCAAAATTTCATATTGCACTTGCTGGCGCATTTGACACGTACCGGCTAAATGAAGCGAGTAATACAGTAAAGTCAAATGCGCATGAAAAATAATGCATGTTTTATCCTGAACTCGTATTTTATCTGTGTTTCATTTTATCTACACATTTTTAAGCGTTATAAAACGAAGAAACGCAAATTCCATTTTTAATTCATAGATTAACTTTCTTGATAGAAAACACAAAAAACACAAATGAAATCCCTTTGTAACGCCTCAAGCTACCTCTCCGCAGAATTCCACATACTCATCCAGTTACCCAACCCAAAACAATGCATGGCACATAGCCCAGAGCGAAGCCACCTTTCCCAAAACCCTGACATAATCGGAATGAAACTGGGATTAAAATAACCCAGCCTTCACCCGAAGCGCAGGAAGTCCACTCGCTAACAATGGACGCAACGCGCAAAAAACAGCAAGGTTGCGTAAAACAAAGAATGGGAAGCGGCATCGAACTTTTTTACGCCATAAAAACGACTGTTCGCAATGATAGGCGCATTAGCGGCGTAGATTATTGTGGCTCCGCCTCCGCAAAATTGGTTGCAGCTTTGCGGACACAAAGAAAGAGCAGATGGGAGAGCGAACGGTAGTTGGTGTTACTGTAGCTTGTGGAATAAGGACAACTTTGTCATCTCGTAGACGGAAAAGTTATTTTCGCAGACTATTGGTACTTCTCCTCATAATTCTGAGTTAGCGATCGGCAAAGGCGAATTTAAGCTATTATATTTGTTAAAGAGCCATTACAACCTCTTCCGGAAAGTCGCTGGACTGATTTTCGCCGTTTGCACTGTGCGAAAGTCAGGGTACAGGCGACAGCCGAAAAAAGCCTATTGCACGTTGCAACAACAAGAAATTGCGCAGCGCAAAGTAAAATTTTGTTTTGCTCAGTGCATGTCGCTGAAATCGTCCCAGCGACTTTCCGGAAGGCCCACCGTAACGGTTACTTTTGAAGCGGACTGTTTAGGGCTCTGGGAACAAAATTTCGAAAAACTTTCGTGGTCTACTGTATCAGTGACGATAGGGAAAGATGTCACTGACATTCTACATGCTTTCTTATAATTACCTGTATTTTTCAACCTTTTCAGCTTGCAATTCTGCCGCCTTTGTTTTCGTGGCAGAAAATAAAAAATTTTTTTGGCATTTCGTTTCAAACGGCGTAAAAAAACGTTTCAAAATACGCAGTTCTACTGCTGCATTAACTGTTGAATTATAGCTGACTAATTTTACAATAAACTCAAAAACATTCAACAAAAACCTATGCCAACTACAAACGTAAAATTAATGAATATTCATTCAGCGGCGCTCCTTATTTATTGCGTTGACGGATTACGCAAACTTCCGCGACATTCCGCCGTCTGTTCTCAGGATTCCACTAAAGGCTCGGCTTTTATCTTCTTGCGCAAAAGAGATCATGGGGACAGGAAGAAAGAGCACTTATGGAGGTTGCAGGAAAAGGAATACGCAGTCAAAGGCGGTTAGATTTGGCTCAGTGGGGCTACGTCCAAACTGCATGCCGAAGCTAGTGGATAAGACTTCTAAACAAGGCTTCTAAATAAGGACTAAGCAAATAGTGAACTGAAGTAACAGTTCACTGTAGTAAGCCTTACAATTGAGATACCTACAAGGGTCTTTTTTGACTAAAAACCATTTTTAAAATCCCGAAAATTGCTATAAATAAGACACCTTCATCGTAGGCAACTGTACAACAAACTACCTTGCCGTTTCAGCCCCAAATCCCCCAATATCCACCTGGCAGCCAAAAACAGCTCGCCTAATGCATCTTCCGATTGCATAACCCGCCAAACGTCAGCTACCGGATTTCTTTCATTTTGCGGCCTCTTCGGCTTTGTTGCGCCATCAACGTTGACCCCAGCCCGCCGCTATCTGCAACGCTTTTCGTTCGGGTCAAAGGGAGAGCGGAATGCGGAATTACGCAGATTTTCGGGTTATACGAGACGGCGAACGGCGATTATGATAAAAGGCGTTCAATTTCTGATCGTTTTACGGGGTTGGCGAAAACAGGAGTTGTAGGTTGTGAAGGGAAGTGGGAAAAGAGACGGTAAAAGCGAATGATTACTGTCGCTTTGGACAGGACGCTCAAGAATTTCTTAATGGCCATTTTAAAACTCAAAAAACCTAAAGATATCACGGTAGGCCGTTCGCAAAGCCGCTGGAGTGTCAGTGTGCGAGCGGCAGCCCAAAAATGCCTATTGCAAAAAAATCATTGAAAATAAACTCATTTTACCACATTCCATGCCGTAAAAACCACTCCATCGACTTTGCAAATGGCCTAGTAATATACAACCACAAAAGCCACCGGCAATTATGACAATCCCATTGATTTTTCGCGCGCTCTCTCATTAGGGCCCCCCAAAAGTACGGTCCAAGTCCCTTAGCCCTTTTTCCGCCGCCAAAACCACTTATTACGCAAGCCCGGTCCTCAAAAGCACCGAGGACAGATATTCATCCGGGATCCCGCTGGGCCGCGCACAAATCGGTACAAAAGTCGGCGTTCGGAAAAGAGAAACTCAAAACTGGGATGCGCTTTGTGGAGATGTGAGAGTTGTGTGTTGAATAAACATTGTAATGCAGGTGTGAAGAGAGGGGAAATTGAAGGAGAAAGATGGTCATTTTTTGCGTTGATTTTTGAAAGCAAATTGATGGTATTTGTCAAGTGATGACAATAACTTATGATCATGGAAGAGATCTCGGCTCCCGTCAATACGATCAGACTTCTAATATAATATTATGTACGCTGTAATAGAAAAAAACTCCAACAATGAGCAAGACTTCGTTTATCCTTCCAAATATCACAACACAGGTTGGCCGAGTAGATAGCCGAAATACACACAATTGATTCCGATAGCTTGCAGCGCGAATACCTTCATTTCGCTGCTGCTTCACCAATTGATCTTCCATCATTTTCAAATTCACGTTCTCGTCGATTGCGATGGACTTTGAATATCGTTTTGCCTTTCATGGCGAGATGCAGCTGTGGGTTGCGGCAGAACTCTTCCCCTTTTCTGGACTTTCCCTCAATCTGAACTCTCCCCCTTTTTGAACACTCCCCCTCATTTTGAAAATTGGAAAAATGAGGTGTGACATCTTATACGATGAATTTTTTTTTCAAATTGAGAAAAATAAGGTGTGACATCTTATACGATGAAAACTTTATTCAGATCGAAAAGAATAAGGTGTGACATTTTATACGATGAAGTAAAAAATTTTTCCATCGTATAAGATGTCACACCTCGTTTTTTCAATTTTCAAAATGGGGGAGTGTTCAAACAGGGGGAGAGTTCAGATTTTTTGGCGAAAATCAAAAAAAAAGGAGAGTTCAGCATTTTTTTGTCGGAGAGTTGAAAGGGGGCAGAGTTCAGATTGAGGGACAGTACAGAAAAGGGGGAAAGCTCAGGCTCAACCGTTGAATGTCGTTGCAGAGCCGTGGCTTTGCTGATGACTATTCCTTCCGTAGGCTGAAAAATGTAGTTGTGTTCTTTGCATGTGTTTGCAACAACCTTAAATTGATGAATACAGCATTAATGAAGTAAACATGCTTTTAATTCCAACCCTTTCAACTCATTCTTCCCCAAACGCCCTCTTCAAATTCCCAACCTCATATCCGGATAAAATTTTGATATATCTTCGGCGAATGTAATGCCCATCCGTCATCTCGAGCCAAAACACACAACATGAGCGTGAAAAGAATACCTTAATGCTCTCCCCTCCTAATGACCACTGCCCTTTTGGTTGGCTTTTCTTTTCAATTAAAACGCATTGGTCATTTGAATAAAGAAAGAGGATCAAATGGCCGCCGGCTCCATGACTTCAGACATGCAACATTTGGCGGACAAAGTGGACCGCCCGTTACGACATAAATTATGTCTTCGGGGATTCGAGATGGGGAATATGAAAAATTGTCGTAGATGCGTTCGGGTGTAGAGCAGAATAAATGAAATTGAAATTTTTGAATTTTGAAAAACGTTGGCGAGGGAAGATGTTCATGAAATGCAATGTTTTTTAGTTTTGCAGCAGAGAAATTGTATGTAGAGCCCGCAAATTCTTGGTTGTGCATTTTAGAGACAATGACGAGTTTCTATGTAAAAACAAATTTTTGAGGCTACTGCTTAAAGAGTGTCTACACGGTTAGAATCCTTAATTGTAGGTCTAGAAACCCCCAGAAGTGCCGGAGTTTCTGGTAATTTATACAGTGCTTATGCAAGGCACAATCGAGCAACTGCATGCTTGCTGATTAGAGCCGCTCTTTGTTTTAAATCAATTATAAGTGACATTACAAAATGTCACTTTATTTTTTAGTCGTTATTGGTAAATTAGGCGAAGAAACAATTTAGAAATTTCGTCTCCAAGCCGTAAAAATTAGTCGTACTGGCTGTTGAGAAGGCTGTTGCAGAGAAAAACTTCCTGCTTTCTAGTTATGATTGAAAAACGTGTCATTAAAAATTATGAAGCTCGGTGAAAAATAATCAATTTTGGAATTCGTTACTCAATTTTTCCAACATAAACTTATAGTCACTTTAAATTTCCCTAATAAAATTTTTGGCCAAAAACCCTGTAATCCGTATTAGGCAAAATTCCCTGCAAATTTCTTGAAACACCCTATATAACCGCGATATTACCCGATCTTCTAATTCCATCCATTATTTTATTATATTACATTACTTGGATCAAACAAACGTAACCGCGTGCAATCGAATTATTATTTGTATAATGGTCGATTTTTGTTTTAGCGCCGCTCGAAATGCGCCAAAAACAAACGGATCGGCTCGAGAGTGCACAGTTGGCAACATTGATGTCGGTGGCGGCTTTTGTGTGTGACAGTTGGAATTTTCATCTCGATTTTTTCCCGTTTTGTATTTTAATTTCGGTCAGTGGTTCTTTATTGGTTTTTCATAAAGTGCATGGACATTTTTTTTGCTTTTGCACAGTGCATTTTGAACTTTTTCCGGCACTTGTCGCCAACGCACAATGCGTTTTTCCCTTTTCGCACCGTGCAAGCTTCGAAGAAAGCAGTTTGCACTGTGCAAATTTCTGGCGCCGCCGCAGCGACAAAGGAAACTTGCTTATGTCGCGGCGATATTTCGATGCACAGTGCGAAAACCTAAAAAAAGTGAAATGCACGGTGCAAAATTTGATGTTTTTTGTGCACGGTGCGGGCCGCGACAAAGGAAACTTGCTGATGTCGCAGCGATATTTTGATGCACAGTGCGAAAACCAAAAAGGGGTGAAATGCACGGTGCAAAATGGAGTGTTTTTTTGTGCACAGTGCGGGTCGCGAGAAATGAAACTTGCTGATGTCGCGGCGATATTTCGATGCACAGTGCGAAAACCCAAAAAAATCGTTTGCACGGTGCAAAATTTAGTGTTTTTTGTGCACAGTGCGGGTTGCGACAAATGAAGCTTGCTTATGTCGCAGCTATTTTTCCCTGCACAGTGCGAAAACCAAAAAAACAGTGAAATGCACTGTGCAAAATTTGATGTTTTTTGTGCACAGTGCGAGCCGCGACAAAGTTGAAACTTGCTTATGTCGCAGCGATTTTTCACTGCACAGTGCGAAACCCAAAAAGGGGTGAAATGCACGGTGCAAAATTTGATGTTTTTTGTGCACGGTGCGGGCCGCGACAAATGAAACTTCCTTATGTCGCAGCGATTTTTCCCTGCACAGTGCGAAAACCAAAAAGGGGTGAAATGCACGGTGCAAAATTTTGTGTTTTTTGTGCACGGTGCGGGCCGCGACAAATGAAACTTGCTTATGTCGCGGCGATATTTCGATGCACTGTGCGAAAACCTAAAAAAAGTGAAATGCACGGTGCAAAATTTGATGTTTTTTGTGCACGGCGCGGGCCGCGAGAAATGTCGATGCACTTTATGAAATTGCTACAAAGACACGTGAGGTTCTTAGAGCTTCGCAAAATGTCTGTTTAACAAATTTTTCAATTTTTTTAAACATAATTTTTTTATTTTTTTTGTCCAACATATTAACCAAATTACTGTCCCGCTGAATCCACAATCGTATCTCAACTCCGGTTTTGCCGACTTTTTATCTCAATACAGCTGCCTTTAATCCTTTTTGGCTTTATATTCCACTTCCCGTTTCGAGCAAGTTTTGAGACATCAATAAAAATTTGTGCGAAGAGAAAAGATTTGAATAAATCTGTAGGAGTCCTCTTTGTTTCAAAGTGCTCGTTCGAAGGTATTCGATTACCGTTTCGCGGCACTTTTATTACATTCCGTTTTTACCCGGGGCTCTTCAGAAAATCGGATCTTTTTTTGACTTTAGGACTTATTCTTAATTATTAGAAAAATTGATGACAAAAATTTTTGGATTTTTTTGTGAATGACGTCAAAATAAGCGTATTTGAAGCTATTTTCTGACTTGTTTTTAATCAATTTGGGGTGTTCTGACAAATGAGATTTTGAAGAAAATTTTCCGCTGTTTTTTTCTTGGCTAGCAGCGACAAAAACTTGCTTCTGGCCGGGAAAATAACGTTAATTTTTCTTGAATTTTTAGGACCAAAAATTGTCCATGAAAAAATCACCCAAAAGATCTTTTTATAACTAAAATTTTTTCGTTGACCGATACCGTGTGGACGAAACCTCCAAACAATTGAAAAAATGCACTGGAATAACACCCAGTTTTCCAAGTATCCAAGCTCTTGTAAATTTGCGTTTCCATTTTTCCTGGATATTCAAATTCCCTCTCCCTCGCTTCGCCACTTTTGCTCTCCGAAATTTTTGCACATTCCGTTTAATCGTGTGTTTATAACCGCATTTTCGCCGCGAACGAACTTGGTAATAGATAGCGCATAGGCATTTCCGACTTTCGCTCTCGAATGCGCAATTTTGCGCAAGAGGATTCAAGGAATTTGGGCTTGAAAATGAGCCCGCCGAAAGTTTGAAATGCACTTGGATTTTTTGAAAATTTTGGGTTTGGATTTTTTACTGGCAGCTGATAATTGATAACTTTTTTATCAATACACTTACAGGGGAAGTACTCCAAGTGCGACGCTCAGATTTTCTTTAAATTTTGCACACACGTCGGTTATGAACTAATTATCAATTCCTGAAAGTTTTAGCTCGCGCTTTGCAGGCGCCGCCGAGATATCGAACGATTTTTGCCGCCGAGAGAGCACGCTAAACGTGGGGAGCGGTCACAGAGAAAAGCGCTTTTTGGCCATAGCTCTGGCAGTTTCGTACGCAAAAATTTGATTTTTTGTAGAAACATTGTCCAGTACTTTAAAATCTCGGTTGTTTCTGCAAAGCGCGAGCAAGGATTCTCGCATATATCTAAATTATTTTTCAAAATTTGGGCCAAATTTAAGGATTTTTTCCTGTGTTTTTATTATCTCCCATTTTGTTTGATACCACACATGTTATGTTTAGGAATTCAGAAATTCCGCCACCTTTACCGTGACAACCAAAAATCAAAAGTTCTTACATAAAAATCGGTAAAAATGTAAAACTTTGAATGAATATATTTAATTTTAGGGCTTCCAAGACAATAATTTGTGAGGGTTAAACCGCAAAAACCAGCTATTTTTCCATCCTACAGTCAAAAAATCATTTCTTTCTGACCAAATGGGTCCAATATATTTGCAAATTTTTTTAGAGGATTGTATACTAAATAGCCAAAAAATCATCATCCTACTTGTCCGTTCGCAAAGTCGATGGAGTGATTTTTGCGGCGTGCACTGTGAGAAAAAAAGTCAACTTTGCACTGTGCAATTTCCTGCTTTTGCACTGAAAAATTTCTCTGCAATGAGCTTTTTTGGGCTGTCGCTTGCTCCCTGACTTCTTTGGGACAGTACAAACTCCAAAAATCGCTCCGGCGACTTTGCGAACGGCCTAGTTTTTTGTCAGCACCACACCAAGCACCTTTCTTTGATCTTTCAAACCCTAGGCTTCTACTATTTTCAAACAAAAATTGGGGCTTCGGTAGTTGAGCCCCCCACGAAAGGTAGTTCAAACCCCCACTGTTTTGCCCGTTTCACACCACACATAATGAACAAATTAGAATAATACAAAAAATGTAAGTGGGGGTTTGATCTACTACGTTGGGGGTTTGGTCTAAAACGTAGGGGGCTTTATCTAAAACGGAGGGGGGCTTGTGCTGGACCATACAACTTGGATTAATTCTTTGAAATAAATTTTGGGGTTTAGAATGGACGAGGGGGTTTGTACTGGGTCATGGGGGGGCTAAACTGGACTGGGGGGCTGTACTACCTTAGCCCCCAAAAATTTACTTTCATTACTCTAATAATATATTTCTATGGACACGTCTGTTCCCATATGTAGCTAATTTTGATCAATTCAAAAAATTTACCGAAAATTTCATTTACCAAATGGGTTTTGAAATTTTGATGGTTTGTTTTCAACCTTTTTTCCCGAAGTTATTCATAACCTACTTTTTTGTCGAGTTTAACGGTGTGAAATGAAGGGAGAACTGAAAGAGACCGCTTTTGTTTCGGGTTTGGAATTTATTTGGTCAGTGTGTTATTCGAGGGATATCTGAGCGGTGATTTATATGGATAATTCTTTGTTATTTTGCTGATATTAAATACTCAAACCAAAAATGAAATTTTTTTTTTGCAATTTTCACTTTTTTCAATTATTTTAACGGCATTTTTTTTTAATTTTCATATATTCTTCCTTTATAACGCGCTTCAAACTTTTATGAATTCAAATCCTTTACTTAGAAGCCGAATGTCGCCGAAAACGAAGGAATAAATCAAAACTTTCTGAGATATTCGGGCCTATTTGTTATAGGCGCGGGGGCTAAACAATGAGACACTGCGGATAGTGCGCTCGGATTTTTTATGAAAGAAACGGTTTAAAATGACGATGGCAGGTTTATGGAGGTCCTGATATTGATTACTCGAAATGTTTTTTTGAAGTTTTGTGGAATACGGCAAGTTTTATTGGGTGACTTTGAAAAGGGATAAGGCAAAGAAAATTCAAAAAGATTTTTTTTGGAGTATCGTGGAGGGTATTGATTTCTAATTTTTTCCGGTCATAATTTTGCTTGGACGTACTGTAATGCCTAGAAATGTTGGCTGTCGATTTGCATGGGCACCACAGAGACTGCAACATCTTTGCAAGCCATAAGACTGCGCAAGATGAAGAGAAAAAGTTTGGTTTTGCTGCCATCATCAATGTTGTGAATACAGGATGATCTTCTAAAATAGTCGCTTTCTCCAGGTCGTCTTTAGTGACAAACAATGTTTTTAAGATTGCAAAAAAAACCTAATTTCTGACAACTTTCCATAGAAAAGGTTTTGGCTGGCTCGCAAAGACGAAGCCACAAGTTTTGAGTTAGCTTTAGAAAAGCTTGATAAAAATCCGTGCAAACTTCATTTATCATCAGTTCGTAGGGAAAATAATGAACACTCTGTTGCTTCGGACATCGCCGCTGAGAAAATGAATTGTGTCGCGAAAAAATCGATTTTTTTTCCAATTCAGCGAAGCGGTCGACGCAGCGACATTGCGCTCATTGTTTTCCTGACAAACTGATATAACACCGTAAAACGTCGGTACAACAAACTCCCATGGGACGAAAACTTTCTAAAACGAATGGTTCCGTAGGTTCAAGAAGTCGATTTCTGGCTAAAATAAATCTTTGTACAGCAAACCCTTTTAAAATACAACAAATGATGTATTTGTTACCTCTTAGTTTCTTTTACAATGTTCAAACTATATCTGAACATTGGATGCCTCGCAATTTCCCCCGTAGCCAATCCTTCAACCCGCATTGCTCACCTTTATGCAACCTTCTTCCCTCAATTAGTCTTTTTCGTTGTTTTTCGGCTCATTTGCCCGAAAAGTGAGCGAGAATAATAAGAGAGGGAAGCGCCGAGGATTTACCTTATGGCCATTTGCAAAAATATGAGTTCTAATGGATGGGCCGGGGGTGCGGAAATCGGGTTAGGTGCAAATTGTTCGTCATAAACCGGCTTTCGTTTTAATGTTGTGCCGCTGAATCCGACTTGTATTAATCCGGAATTATTTTGATTTTATGGGAAGGGAAGCAAATGGCGCAACTTATGTAAAAGTGGGTTATTATTGGCTTGATATTGGCTATTGAAAACTCCAAATTTTTTGTTACGAACAGGGTTTGTTGCGGGAGTTTAGTGTATGCAGTTTTTTGTAGTGCCGCGTTTGTGTACGGTTCTTTTTTACAAGGAAAGTAGCCCAAGTGCGGTGGTCAGACTTTCCTTAAATTTTGCACACACTTCGGGCGTACAGGCCATATATCATTTCCTGAAAATTTTTGTTCGCGCTTTGCAGGGCAGCCTAGATATTGAACGGCCTTTGCGACCGAGACAGTAGGAGAAAGGCAAGTGGGGGTCACAGAGAAAAACACTTCTTTGCCATTTCTTTTCCAATCTCGTGTGGAAAAAATATTTTTTTTTTGCAAAAAAATACCATGGTAGAATTAGGAATAAGAATTTTCATGTCAAAATTCAAAAAAAAAGTGCCGCATTTTTTTCGATTTTGACGTAAAAATCTCGGTGGTTTCTGCATAGTGCGAGCCAGAAAAATATGTCTATCTCTTAAAAAAAACTATTCTATGTATAAAAATTTGTGCCAAATTTTATCAAAATCCGAGCATGGTATTTGTAGTACTTTCCAAGTGAAGTAAGGTAGCAAAATCCAAAAAAATGGTTCTCTTTTTTAGCCAAATTGAGAAAGTTCATAAAAAATAACAATTCTCGAGGCAAAACAAGCAATTTGCATTCCGTTTTAGCTCCACTCACCACTCGCTCTCCCCTTGAAACCTGTTAGACCTCATTTGGAATAACTCCCGATGCTCTTGACCATTTGTTTTTTTTCGTAAACAATAGAAAAACGTTCATCCAGGCGGATAATCTCGTAAAAACGCTGGATACTTCATTTTGTTGGCAATTCAGTTTTTTCGTCGAAAGTTTAGGTTATTGTTTTTTAATTTAATTTTTTTGTCGTGACCTCGGCCTTTGCGGTTCCCGGATTGGAGATAAAACTTTTTGAACCCCTCGTTTTGGGCTTTGTAATTTATGGAATGGGTTGTGGCCATAAACGTGGGATGATTCATGAAGCTGCGTGCGGGATTGTCTACGTGAAGTGGCAGAATTTATTTTTAGGGCGTAAAATTGATGTTGTAATTGAAAAATTTATCGTATTTTTTGGGGCAATGTATTGCATTTTTCTAAAATTCGGCTTGGTTTTTTTGCGAAGGTCGTATACAAACTGATGTGGATTTTATGCCACGCTTTGAAAAAAAAAACAACTGCGATTTTTTAGGTTTTAGTTAGAGGAGAATTGAATTTCCCGCAAAAATTTTTGTTTTTTCCGCTTGACATTTGGGGATATTTGGAGAAAAAACATGTTTTATCTATAGGTGCTCACGTTGCATACATTCTCGGTAGCCCACGTTGAATGTCTCGGTTGCATCTACAAAGGGCCAGCAAAAATTTTGAGAAATCTGCAAGTCCTGCGTGGGTTTGGCGAAGCGCCACAGGGGTCGCTATATATTATAATACTTGGCAAGAAAATTAGACTGACAAGGGAAGTACCCCAAGTGCGACGCTCCAATTTTCTTTAAATTTTGAGCACACGTCGGGCATGAACTAAATAACAATTCCTGAAAGTTTTAGTTCGCGCTTTTCGGGCGCCGCCGAGATATCGAACCATCTTTGGCGCCGAGAGAGTACGCTAAACACGGAGAGGTGACAGAGAGAAAAACATTTTTTTGGCCATAACTTTGCTTGTTTCGTGCGGAAAAAATTGATTTTTTGTGAAAACATTACCCTCCATGGTAGAAATAGGTACGAAACTTTTCGTGCCGAAATTCGGCAAAGAGTGTCAAATTTTCGCCCACTTTCGATCTAAAAATCTCGGTTGTTTCTGCAAAGCGCGAGCTAGGATTCTCGCATATATTTTAGAAAAAATCATTCTAAATTTGTGCCAAGTTTCGTCAAAATCTGAGCGTCGCACTTCCCCTGTGAACTAGATCTGCGACAAAGAAAAAATTTTGTTGGATCGTGTCTACAGTAATATTAGTCTGTCGGGAATATAATGACTACAATGTAGGTGCGTCGATAGCGTCGCTGAATTTAAAAGCAACTTGATTTTTCCGCGACACAATTCATTTTCTCCTAGGCGATGCGATTTTCGTTGGACAGAGAACTCATTATTTTCCCGACAAACTAAAAGTCAACGCCCATTTTTTTGGCAGCTTTTTCACTGCAACCCGAAGACGAGTAAAATTAATATTCCTTTGTTTACATGCCCATACAATCCTATGTACATAAAGAACGCCCCACACAACGTCAAAACGCCAATTTTGTTTTGCACCCGCAAAATTCTTCATCCCCGTTTTTTTCGGGTGTAACCGTTGACCCCATTGTACAAATTTTTGCGTATATTTATTAAAGATTTTCTTTTTGCGAAAAATCTCCTTTCAATCCGAGGGAAATCCGCGGGCCTTATAGTCGCGTGGGAATTGCGGAACGTTGTTTTGTTCGAGCAAGTCGTGATGTAGAGGGGGGAAATTGTTTAAAACAGCGCTGTTACGGCTACAATACACACTGCCACTGGCTTCATATTGTAGCCCACCAAGCTACAAGTACAAAGATGAGAGGATTTTTTTGTGAATACTGCCTTGTAAGAAGTGAAATTTACTCAGCACTTCTCTTGTAAACCCAACCAATTTTTACTCTCGTTTCAGCGAGGAGTATTTGCATATTTCCTCAAAATTTTCTCCAATTTTTCGGCATTTTAACGGGCTCTCAGCGTTGTAAAATAATTTATGGGCCCACGGTCAGATTTATGACATTCTTTAGGCTTCGGGTTTGAATTTATTTTTTGGATAAACCCTTATTTTCCACAGGATTTTTTTCAATTAATACCCTGCCCCTAGTAAAACGTAATATCTCAGGTTTCTTTGTTGGAATTTGAGGGTTTCTTGACAAGCAAATTGACTGTAGAACATTCCCTAGATTAGGTTAGAGAGTGATTTCACAACGACAAAATCCGTGGCCCTTTCACTGAAGTTTTGTTCAAATTCCCCTCAAATTATGCGAATTCCAGAATCTTTCCCACATTACTCCCCTCTCACCTAATGAGAACTCTGTGAGCCCATAAAAATTATTCGAATTCTTGTCCGAAAAAACAAAAGGAGAGCCGGGTACAGCCGTCGACTTTCTCCGGCCCTGCATTGATTGGCTCGTTAGGACCGATGGGGCGTTGGGATTTGTGTGCGCGACCGATTAAAATGCCCATCCGAGGAGTTGGGGACGGGGTTCAAAGACCTTTTAATGTCGATTTAATTAGATGCCTCGGGGGAATAAAGCGTTTAGAGGGGACGCGAAAGCCGGAACGGCAAATTGGTTGATATTTTTGGTAATTTTAGTAATCAAAATGATTTGTCGACAATTTTTAGGAATTTTTTAGCGTAAAATACGAACTTCCCTCGAAATTTTGAGATTTTTTTTATTTTTTGTTACTTTTTTTACTTTTTTGAATATGTTTGCAACACTTCTCGTCAATTCTTCGACCTTGCACTTCTTTGTACACACTTCTTTTATTATCGTATTCAAACTTACATTGTCAGACGCAAATATTCTTGTTCAAAGATACGGCAGAAAGAAGGCCGACTTTTGCTCGCGATAATGCGGAAACGCGGACGTCCGCAAATGCAATAAACTCAAATGGAATCATTGTGAGAATTGAGTGGAACGACATCAAGAAGTTTTTCCTCATGATGCCACCCAAATTTTCTTTCGTGTTTTTTTCGCGGATTGGAATCTTTGAAATTAATTTTTTTTTATATTGGCCATAAAGCTGACTCAAAATTTTACCGATTTTTTATCGCATTTTTTTCCATTTCAGCTCTAATTTCAATACAATTTCAAGCTCATCGACGTGCCATGATGATCGTAGAATAGCCTGAAAATTGCGACCTTCACAAAGCTATGATGGTATCAAGATCTAGTGAAATATATTCCTACTTATCTACTTTACTATTTCTACTAAACTTATCAAACTCCTATGTCATCATTGGTAAGTATCTTTTCTTTTTTTAACCTTTTTTTGCATTACAAGAGCAGCGCCACAAATCTCTAAATTCGGGGCACAATTCGAGCCTAGGCCATACAGCAATACCAAAAAGTTTTAGCTCGAGCATTACTAGGGCAGCCGAGATATTAAACGATCTTTACGACAGAGAGAGGGCAAGCGGAACGCGGAAAGAGCAGAGAGAAAACCAGTTTTTTGGCCATATTTTTGACAGCGGTGTACGGAAAAAATTGATTTTTTTGTGAAAAGCATCACCCTCTACGGTAGAAATAAGCACGAAACTTTACATGTCAAAATTCGCAAAAAAATGCCTTAACTTTTCCAACTTTCGATCTAAAAATCTCGGTCGTTCCTGCAAAGCGCGAGCTAGTAGTCTCGCCATACAAAAAATGGTTTTAAGTTTGTGCCAAGTTTCATCAAAATGTGAACCTCGCACTTGGACGTTCCCATTAAAGTAGGCTTTTTATTTTTATGTTTATTTTCGTCTTTGCGGATCCCTCAAAGCAGAGAAAAGCCGATTTCCCGGGATTTGTCCCCAATATGGCGAGGACGTTTGATGGTTGCGCAATTGCCGCGCAAATCCGTCAAAAACCTAATAGTGGGGCGTTGAAAGAAGCCGAGGTGTAAACAAACAATAACTATATTCTAATGACGATTAGAAAATTTACTTTCTTGAAAGCGAATCCTAAGATATTGTCAAAAATTTAGATGTAATTCGAATGCTTCACCTGAAAGCCTTCTCTGATTGGTGTCTTTGCAAATTTTTAGCTTTAAAATTAGGGGTTGTAGCCGAGTTTGGCCCGGTTCGTAAACCGGGAGGGAATACAAAAGACGGCAATTATCTCCAAACAATAACATCGTTTAGCCTATTACGCGGACCCCAAGATGGGGAAGATTTCGAAAAGCAAGCTAAAAAATATACGTACATAGAATACGGATCAAATTGCACGAAGCTTTTAACAGATTGCTTTCGGTCTGTCGGGAAAATAATGAGCGTCTTTTCGCATTGAAAATCGCATTGCCGTCAAAAAAATGAATTGGCAAAGTTAAATTGCTCTTCACTTCAGCGACGAGACAGTCGCAGCGAAATTGTGCTCCTTATTTTTCAGACGGACTGTTAGGAAATCGCAGAGGCGTGGGCAAAAAAATAAGCATACACACGGTGTAAAATACTGAGCACTTTATGGCGCAACTATTACTGTACCTATATATTCAGATCAATCAAAATGCCCGTTGGGTTGGCGAGCGGCGGCCGATCAGTGCGTTCGCTTGGAGCTCGAGCCGTCTCCGCATGATCGCGCCATGGAAGAGTGCGCCAAACAAGGCGCAGAACTTGTAAATATTGTCCGCAGCGCGCAGATCGACCAGACCTTGATCGTGGATTTGAACGAGATTGTTCAAGAGGCCGAAAGGAATGGCCTCAACGAACGGGTGTGGCTGGTTGGTGGTCTGCAGGACGCGCTGGCTGTTCCTCAGCTCGCCTACGACTTGTGGTTGACGACGAACCGAATCATGGAGAAGAGATCGGTGGAGAGGAAAGTGTTGGCGCTGGAAAAACGATTCGGCAGCGAGGAGTTGGAAATGTAAGCAAAAAATGAATGCATGTTTCAAGGGTTTTTGTGGTGTCTATCAATCTGTCGGGAAAATAATCAGCACTCTGTCACATTGAAAATTGAATCGTCGCCGAGAAAATGAATTGTGTCGCGGCAAAAACAAATTCTTTTCATTTCAGCGTTTGGCGCAGCGACATTGTGCTTATTATTTTCCCGACAGACAGATAAATTTCGCTACGAATTCTTCTTTGATCATTGCAAAAATTTATGTCAAGATAATTCTAGATCCTCCGTACCCGCCGACAAGCCTCTCTCATACATCTGCGGACTTCTCCCGCTAACTCGCCGGCGTCTTCTTTACGAAGAAGCCTTCCTGCCCAAAGGTGTCCCCTACTTTATCGAGGAACCCAGTGCCTCCTACTCGTACATCAATCGGCCCGATGGGCATTTCATTACCATCCCATGCAGAGCCGAAGGCAACCCAAAGCCGGTAATAAAATGGTTCCAAAGTGGCGTGGAGCAAGTGAATTTGGACTCGAACAGCTCGTCGTTTATTGTCAGCGGAGGCGCATTGCTAATTCCGGTGGGGAAAGAGCACATTGCCGAGGTTATGACATTTCATTGTACCGCCACAAATTTGCTGGGTAAGCTTGTGGCTTTAACTTGTTTTTATGGCGCTACTACTTTTCGAGTCAGCGAAAGTTCGGGTTACTCATACGGATCGTATCGGTTCGTATTTGTATGCATGGGGGAGGCTAGGTGAGGGCTTAGTCCGTAGAAATAGTAAAATTCATCTGATCCTAGGACAGCTTACCACCCACCCATTTTAAACTATTTTGCATGTACTGAAATCAACCTTATCCAGATAAACGTTATGGATTTTCGTTTTTTTTGCAAAATTTCAAATTTCAGTCTTATATATGTTACAATAACTCAGATAAAGGCAACTAATGTTAGTAACAGCTAAAATTAGAAAAGTGGACGTATTTCAAGTCTTCGCCAAGCCTCCGCCGAGCCCACGCCGTGCGTTTGCCGGCCACAGGCCTCGTAAATACTTCTTACAGCCTTTTTTTGGGTATCCACTTGCTCTACCCCCCGTATTGGTGGATTTTGCATTGACCCGAACTGTCGTTGACCCGAAAAATCGAGACGCGTTTTTTAGGCCATCTGAAGTCAAGGTTGGGCCAATATGCCTTTCAGAATTGCTTTGCTTTATGTAATATCCTTCCAAATCTTTTCAGGCACAATCAGAAGCTCCTCCACAATAATCCGTCCGGCTTTTATTGAGCCATTCCGACCAAACAGACTTGACGCGTATCCATTGTCGTCCAGAGGAGACGGAACCAGGCTGGATTGCCAAGCCCCTCCACATTATCCAAGTGGGTTTGAAATCTCTTGTAACATTATGCAAAAGGGCAAAAACCTTTACTTTTTTTAATTTCGACGCTGACTTTTCCGATTTTGAAAAGACATTTTAACGACAATATCGCTAAAAGAATTGAGGTGTTTTGTCTAGAAGAATAAGACAAAAGAGACGAAAGATTCAGGACTGATCCGATTTTGTCCTTTTTATGTTTGTTTTATGGATTTTTTGCGGCTATTTTTGCGTTTTGTCCCGAGCACTAGGCGTTTTCAAAAGTACATAGACTTTTTTCGCGGTGAACTGTGCACTTTGCTTTTTTGCATTGTGCGATAATGTCTGTCGCGCTCGCAAAGTTCGTGGCGACAAAAAATCTTTGTGTCGCGGCGATTTTTCAACCGCATTTGCATAAGGTGAAAGGCAAAGTTGGGAGAGCTAGCGAAGAAAAAGTTGCTGCTATTTTAAAAAAGCGTAGTATCAGTCTGTCGGGAAAATAATGAGTACAATTGCGTAAATTGCGTCGCTCAAATCAAAAGAAATTTGATTTTGCCGCGACGAAATTAAATTTTCCGGCGGCGATGCAATTTTTGGTTTTTATGCTCATTATTTTCCCGACCTACTGCCGGTAACCTGACCGAACTGTTATCAGGTACCAATTGCTCAAATAACTAATAGGAAGGCTTAGAATTCACCGAAGCCCCGGAAATTCTCCAACGACTCTCTGTAGCGCCTTCAGCGCACAAAAAATCAACGTCTTCTGCAAGCCCTCGGCTTGTGAGAGTATAAGACATATTATGCCTGTTATTATTTGCATTTCTATATATTTTTTTCGACCCGAAAAGCCATTGAGTACACTCTTTTCGCTGTTTCTTTTGTTTGTTCACCTAATTCAAGTCGGAGGAGTTATGAGGAATATACCGCCGACTTCGAGGAGGAAGTGGAACTGATAGTCCGCTCTCCCCCGGAATCCTCACCCCATTCCCCTGCACTTGGAGCGTGCTCGATTAGCGGCAGTTTGTTTTTGAGGTGGATGAAGCTGCGTGTCCTTAATTAGGCGCCTGCAGACAGTGTCCTTTTCGCTCAGCTGGACGGGATGACCTTTGTTGGGGGTTTGGAAATTTAAATTAACAGAGAAAGTACTACAACTGCGACGCTGCGGCTTTGATGAAACTTGACATAGATTTGGATTATTTCTTGATAAATTTTATGTGAGACTACGAACTCGCGCTGTCCAGAAACGAGTGAAAATGTTATGGTTGAAAGCCGGCAAATGTGTGGCGTATTTTTGCGAGTTTTCGCATGAAACGATTGCTGCCTATTTCTACCGTAAAACGTAATTTTTCCACAAAAAAGTTGTTTGGGTGGAAGCTGGCAAGGATACGGCCAAAAATTTTTTTTCTCTATGACCGCCCTTCGCATTTCGCATACTCTCCCGGCCTGAAACAGTCGTTGCATATCTCTGTTGTGGCTGCAAAGCAAGAGATAAGATTTTTAGAGATTGATTTGTGGCCTATGCCTGATACGTGTGCAAAGCTTAAGAAAAATTTGAAGCGCTGCACGTGGAGTACCTCCCTTGATAACTTGATTTTAAAGCTTTCAAGACAGGGCAAAGTCCTTCCGAGAACTGATTAAAGAAGTTCATGATTTTCTGCAGACCCAAAAGGTCGGCTACAGCCAATTTCCTGATCAACCTTGATCAAAGTTTTGCGAATTTTTTATAATTTCACGGCGTTTTCTTATGACTCATTTGTCGTTTTGTAATTTTCACAAGATGTTTTGTCTTGAATCACTTGAAATTTTTCATAATTCACGATCAAGTGGTTGGAGAGGTAAATGGGGAAGAGTAATTGACAAAGGGCGAATTAGTGTCATAAATTTGAACCTTAATCGAAAATGGTTAATCATCAGTAATTGGGTGGGAGAATTGGTTTGTAAAGTGTTTGTCGGCGTGATAAATTGATGATTGTTTTTGCACATCAAACCGTGGAGGTCTTAAATTACTTGTATAGGGCTTCGTTGCTATCAGTCTGTCGGGAAAATAATGAGCACTCTGCCGCATCGAAAATTGCAAAAAAAATGAATTCTGTCGCGACGAAATCAAATTGCTTTTCACTTCAGCGACGCGACCGGCGTAGCGACATTGCGTCATTATTTTCCCGACAGACTAATACAGAGATTTTACCTCTAGGCCTTCAGGGCCTTCCCAAAAAGTTTGCTGATTTCCAGCCTTATTGCAATTATGTAAATACCCTCCCCATCCCTTCGCCGTTGTTTACCCCAAACATGGTCGGAGCATACAAAAGGTCCTTTCTCCGTTTTTGTTTTCCGAAAATTTGCGTCAATTTCGGGCTGAAAACTTTCTCCGAAAGTGCGGCTGATTTGCATCGCTCTGATAGACGGACCCCCTTCTTTTGTGCTGCGCTGAATTTGTGATAGCGGGGATTTGAATAAATTCGGGGATTTCGGTGGCTTTGAAGTGCTATTGTTTGGTGGTCGCTTTGTCCGAAGTCTGGGATTTTGAGTCAGTCTGGCTCGAACTGATTCTTTTTTGAAATTCTGGGAGTTGAAGACAATAAAAGGTACCTAACTCCTTCTATTTCAAACCGTTTGGTTTTCAAAAACCCCTAAAAATCCCGTTTTCGATTCCCGTGCCCTAAGGCCATCCCTCTTCTTCTTCTCCATTTATCAGTCCCATTATATCCGAATGGCCTCCAGCGATTATCTATAGCCATTCCCAGATCATATACAGCTACCAATTGCCTGCTGAGAAAACAAATTTGAACGAGCAAACCTGCAATGGGAGAGTCGGTTTCGGGGCCGAGAGTACTTCGAAAAATAAAAAATTGTTTTTTTGGCGGATCAAGGGTGATTTGAGTGGGAGGTGGGAGGAGGCGAATTCATGATTATGAAAAAACACAGGAACTCGATTTATGTGTCGTAGGTGTGTTTGTGGGGTGGTCGTTTGTGGGGCAGGAGGGTGGTAGCTGTTGGGAATTAGTTGTTTTTTAGCTGACGGTAGAGCTTGAGATGCAACTTACAGATAAACGTAATGTTACTACCTGCCTGCCGGGAAAATAATGTGCAATATGTCGCATCAAAAATCTCCGAGAAAATGAATCGTGTCGCTAAAAACTCAACTTGCTTTTCACTTCTGCGACGCGATCGGCGCAGCGACATTTCCCTCATTATTTTCCCGACAGACAGGTACATCAAAATCAGAGCTATTCAAGGCCCATGCAAGATTTTTGTTTTACGTCTTCACGTACAGTCAGGACTTTTGCAGTTCAAGAGCCATAAAATTCAGCCTACTTTATGCTTTTTAACGCAAAATTAATTGAAAAATTTTTTCATGCGACGTTTCTTTAAAGAATTTTATTTTCTAGATTTCCTGGCTATCTATGCTATCTGCCTTGCAGACAAAATGTCAGGCAGTATCCTTGCTGCATCTGAAAAACGCGAATTCTCTAAAAAATGAGATTTCGCTCTTTTCCAAAGCGAAATTCATAATTTATCAAGCCCCCGCTCTTTTTTGAATAATTGACCCGTTCAACAAACCGTATGCTCCTCCAAATTCCTCCATATTTCAATTATCCGGCTTCAGCTCCTTCCGACTCAATTTATTTTCCCCGTAGGCATGCAGATGGATCGCTTAATCAACCAAATTTCCTGATCGGGATGACAAATTGCCTACGTAAGACGCCATCGTGTTTCTTCCTGTTTTTTGATAGTTTGTCTTCGGCCCAAATCTTCGCTGTATATAATCGCGTTTCTCTTTCGAGCGTCAGCTGTGCCTGGACGTCTGAGCGGCTTGATCGTCAGTCTTTTTTATAGCATGAGGAAGATTTAGAGGTTCATGGAAATTAACTGTTTATAAGGGGGTTTTAACTGCCTTTGTTGCCATACGTTAGTCAAAATCAAATGGTGTTTTGCAACGCTTGCAAAGCACCATTTGCCTTTTTAATGCTCACGTCTTACTCGGAAGACCTCGATTTCTTATTCTTACAGAAAATTTGATAAGATAACAGTACAAAAGCTCCAAAAAATTGAAAAACTCAAGCGATCGCTCAATTTGGTCGCTATTTTGATTTTCTCGCCTCGTACAGCGCTTCATAAACTTTCCTTTTTTATGAATAATCCCCGCCATGAACAGAATGTTAATACTAAACGTTTTTGCATTCAAAAACGTAGCGGTTTGTTTATTTAGCCGGCTTAATTTTGGGGAGGAAAGGCTTCAGCCGTTTTTTCTGCGGCTTTGCGTTATTATTTCGCTAAATTGCAGCGTTTTTATTGGCTGGTGCACTATTAAAATTTTGGTAAATTCTGCAACTTTCTCCATAAGAAAGTTGCGGAACCCACATTACTTCAAACCGCCAGCCCAAAGATTAATTTCGGCTTTATTGGAGGGGACATGCGGCCACTCATGGGACAATTTAGCCAATTTCCGGCGACAACTCGACCCTCCCGCAAATTCCCTCGCCCTGATTTCGGTCTCAGGCTTTTTTCCGCGAACTGCCCGAGGCAATTTCGGAAAATCCGCGGGGCTTTTTGACAAAATCCGCTTAAGGCGCTTTTTGCGGATTTAAATCCGCATTATGATGTTGGGGCTGGAGAGGACATATCGCTCCGCCGAACTTGAAATTAACTCCTCTTGGCGACGGGGGCGCGCTAAAAGTGGGGATTGGATTAGCGATAAGTGAGTGGGGCAAATGGGTCCGCTCGAGGGGTTGGGTGGTCGATTTCGAGGCCGGTTGGCTAGGCTGTTGATATTATTGCGGGAAGATACGAACTTCCAGTGAGGTCAGTATCAGTCTGTCGGGAAAATAATGAGCAATATTTCGCATCAGCAGTCATATCACCGCTGAGAAAATAAATTATGTTGCAGCGAAATAAAATTGCTTTTCACTTCAGCAATACGATTTGTGATGCGATATTGTGCTCATTATTTTACCGACAGACTGATTTCCAGATCTTGAAAACTACTAATCTTTTGTGTGTTTTCGGATTCTGCCAACGCTCTTATTCTCTCACAAAAATTTCCACAGTAACCTCGTTCCTTCCTCGATGCACCATTTCCAAATTTCATGCTCGTAAAACAAACTTTGAAGGCCCCCCCCCCCCTCAAACCGCCCGCGCCGCAGCTGAACCTGACACTCTCCTCCTTAACGGATTCAATTTGAGTTGCCTGAGGGCATCTCGTTCTGTGTCATCACGAGACTTTTATTTGGTTAGTCCTGAAAGCCTGTATAGCTTCCGAAATTCAATTTACTCAATCCCCGGCCCCCG
The DNA here is from genome assembly GCA_904066235.2 of Bursaphelenchus xylophilus. Taxonomy (NCBI): domain Eukaryota; kingdom Metazoa; phylum Nematoda; class Chromadorea; order Rhabditida; family Aphelenchoididae; genus Bursaphelenchus; species Bursaphelenchus xylophilus. Next base: position 10,393,386 of record CAJFCV020000004.1, on the reverse strand, counting down.
AAAATGAGGCCGCCATTTCAGGCGTGGTTGGGCCGCAACGGAAGGATGGAATGCGGCTTCTCCGTAAGATTTCCGGCCGATTTTTTCGTTGAGACAATGTGATGGGCTTGGAATCGGAGCGCCGGCGGTTTTCTAGAGGGTTTTCTATGTCAAGCGGTTTATTTTTACGATTACTGTGGGGGTTTACATCTATTTTGGTCTTAAAGCTTATTGGATTATAAATTAAGGACCAAACTTTTAACATAATTTCAAAAAAGGCCAATCCTTTAACATAATTTTGAATTGTAGTGCCATTTATTGTCAAAGCCACGCATTCAGCACCCCCTCTCGTCCTTATAGCTTTCGCTTTTTGACTGCATATTCAGTTAATTATAGTAATATAAACCATTGTCTATGAAAAATTACCCACATAAGCCGTCTTCGAACACGTCTCCTTGTCTCCCTTCATACTCTTTTTAACCGAGTAATTTAACCGCAGAAGCCGGCTTACAAAAAGGTTTACGCTCCCCTTTTGTATCATTAAATAATAATTAAATTCCGGTTAGTTTCTCATTAAAATCTTCATTTGAAATCCCCTTGAGGCGTTCAAGAGGCAAAATGATGCGCATTGGGAGGGAAGCGAGTGGAGGAAGAGAGGATTCTAACCATCGACTTCATTACGGAGTAATGCAGTTTGGGTTGAGAGGGTACGACGGGTATTGTAGGGTATGGTAAGAGGGGATTTTGGGGAAGAATTATGAATTTTTTGGAGCTGTTGGAGTTTGGTGAGACAAAAGGCGTAGTACACATCAATTTGGTATGATGTAGGTATTTAAAAAAAAATTAATTTGAATATCACTCTGTCGGGAAAATAATGAGCACTCGTCGCATCGAATATCTGGGTATGACGATTATTTTACGGTATGGTAAGAGGGGATTTTGGGAAGAATTATGAATTTTTGAGGGTTTTCAGAGTTGGAGCAGTCAAAAGCAGTTGATTAATAACTAGTAAGGAACTTTTGAAAAAAAAAATCAATTTGAATATCAATCTGTCGGGAAAATAATAAGCACTCTGTCGCATCGAAAATCGCATAGCCGCCGAGAAAATATCAGTCTGTCGGAAAAATAACGGCGGATCGTCGCAGCAAAATGTCTCGCCTCGCCGCGATCGCGCACCAAATCCCAAGTCGCGGCTTGCAGTCGCAAAGCGATGATGAGCGATTCCGAGGCGCGACGATCCGCCGTTATTTTCCCGACAGACCGATAAATTGTGTCGCGACAAAGTCAAACTAATTTTTACTTCAGCGACGCGATTGGTGTAGCCACATTGTACCCATTATTTTCCCGGCAGACTGATTCACTTGCCTTTCGACTATTTCCATAGTCTTTTGCACCTCCAAAAATCCCCAAACCGCTTTTGCAGCCGATTTTTTGCCCGATTTAACCCGAGAATCCGCGAATTCCACCCAACGATAACCCCGATTCCACGCACCCCGATATCTAATCTCCCTGTAATCTAAATTGTCATTACAGCCCGACCTGACACAAATAGCGCTAGCGGACGGCTTTTTGCTGTGTTTCAAAAATTAATTAAAACAGCCTCGATTTATTGTTTCTGAAGCGGTTTTCGAATGGTAATTCCACAAGGGTAATGAAGCATGTTGTGGCGAGAGTCTTGACGTGATAAAAAGACGAGCGAAAAGGGTGGGAAATTAGATTAGAAGAGTTGCGGGGACCAGTGTCAGGTTGTTTTTTGGGGGTCTTGTTGCACTGCCTAGGTGTCCGCAAAGTTTGAGATTGATAAAGAACTTGTGATTACAATTTATTATATCTCCATTTGCAATGCAAGTCAGGCTTGTTTTGCATGTCGATTAGCACCGAGACCAGTTTGTTTCCACCTGTCTAAATTTTAATTTCCCATGCCCACCTGATTTCCCGTGTTGTTGTAGGTGTTGTTGGTCCTAATCCGCCGCAGGCGCAGTTACGTAAATCCGGTTCTTGGTTACATTTTTGGATATAATCCTAGGTTCTTGGGGAATCATAGGAAAAATATTTCAATCTTTTTTATCGACTAGCAACGGATTTAGCGCTTGTATCTTTATCTCTCTTACTGTTGAATCATAACGGCATTTTTTTCGAAAAAATGCAGTTAAGACTTTTTACAACGGGCTGCAAGATACCAAAGTATGCACTCCGTTTGCACTGTCCGCTAGAGGAGTTTTTGGCCTTTACAGAGCAAAAAATTCAGGGTTCCAGTGACAGCGGAAGAAATCTTATTGCACGGTGCAAAAACCCTATTACACGGTACGAAATAAACTTTTGTCTTCTCACTTTTTATGTCGCAAAAATCCCCTCAGCAACTTTGCAAACGGACTAGTATTCATAGTAAAAAACTTTCGTTGTACGGAGGTTTATTTTAGTCGAAAATTGGCCCCTAGAACCCTTGTAAATGCTTGCTATAGCCAAGTTTTTACGTACATTGCTGAAAATTTACCCCTGCAGCCGTATTTACAAAAACAAAAGCCAAAAAACCCCCATGCGGATCTGTTTTTTGCTCCCTTTTTACCTGATTTTTGCGACCCGTTTGATCCCGGTTCGCCCACGCTGCCCGTGAAACGGGCATGATGCCGTTCGGCCCCGTCCTTCTCGAGTAAATTCGCTGTCCCCGAGACCACTAGTTTGTTTTTCACGCGCAAGAAGACAATTAAACCGGCAGAGGAGGCAAAAGAATGGGAGTGGAATTTGGTTTATCCGTGCCCGTAAACAGACCTGATCATTCCTAATGCATTAAATATTACGCTTCTTTCTTCGTTTTTTCTCGTTCTGTTGGTAGTTTACTACCTGTTAGGTCTAATTTGGGGTCTCGATGATTACAGCTGTGGGTTGTAGAGCTAATTAGAATTTTGCGAATGTTTTCGGCTACAGATTATGCGTTGTTTACAGAAGCTCGCGTATTTCGAAGGGAGGGTTTTGTTGTTCCGAATTCCTTTTCTTTGGAATTTCTAATATCTGCGAGAGATAGTGTAAGAAATTTGTTAAAATTGTGTGGCTAGCTGCTGGAGCGCGCAAATTTGTAATCTTCCGGTGGTTTAATTTTTTTTTATTGACCGTCATTCGTCATGTGGCGCTTTACCTTCCTGGTGCGTTTTATTAACTGGTTTCGTAAAGTGTGTTGCCAATAAAATACTATGCAACGGAAAAAGATTATACGAAAAAAATTTCTGTCGGGAAAATAATGAGCAGAATGTCGCAGCATCGATCGTGTCGCTGAATTGAAAAATAGTTTGATTTTTCCGCGACACAATCTATTTTCTCGGCAGCGATGCAATTTTCAAAGCAACAGAGTGCTCATTATTTTTTTGACAGATTGATATCAAGGTTTAATCACCTTTGCCTCAGATTTGGATCATTTTTTTGTCTAAAACGATGAGAATTCGCACAAAATACGGCCCCTAAAGTATTTTTCTGCCGCACCTAGCGTACGCTCTCGTCCGTTAAGAGCAAAAAATTACTCCTATAACGCGCGAGCTAAGATTCTCAATATTTTTACGTGGCAAGCCCTACTTGCCTGCAAAATTTAGAGAAAATATAGGTGTCGCCTAAAACTGTTCCCTTCTCAGCCGGGAGATTTTTTCCCTGCTCATCTTCAACACAAAGCCGAACTTATCTCGCTGAATCTAGCCTAGATTCACCCCGAAATTCCGAAAATAACTGCTGCCGTTGACTGGTTGCGTTAGTGCTGTCTCCATTTCTTTCTCGCCGCTGCAAGATAAAAAATAGAAAGATGAGCGGCGAAAGGAAATCCGTATCCGCCCGTTTTTTGTGATAAAAATCCCGAAATCTGCCGTGGGGGTTTGCGCCCGAATCATGTTGTGTCCGTTTTCATGTTCTTTATTGCCGCCGTGATGGATTGGAGTTCGGGATTTCGGATTTTGATCGTTGAGATTGGGTCGGGAAAAGGTCGGCTTGAACCGATGGGCTTTTGCCCTGCGGCTGTCTTTGCGTTCCGTGAGATTTGGGGCTTGGCGTTGTCTTTTCTTTCTCCGAAGAGGAGCCTGAGGCGTTTTTTCGTGAGACAAAATTATATATGATTATGAATACCTCTTTGTTTGCGGTTTTATAAGAGCATTATCTTCGTATGGCCGAGTTCTTCGGACTCCGGTCCAGGCGTTAGGGATTTTTCAACTTCTGCCTTTGTAATACTCCATTTCTCATCTGTACAGTCTATTTTACTCGTAAAATCACCCGCCCCTCATCCACCCCTAAAGATGTTCACCCATCCCGCGAATTGACCCTCTCACCCTCAAGGACGCTGATTTACAGCTATTTTTCGGCGCTACTTTTACGGGCTTGGACTGTAAATCTTGAAAGACTTAATGCCATCTTAAACCCTCGTGTTATACGATCGTGAACTTGAACTTTCGGATATAAAGGCCGCGGATTCTTCAGATTCTCTCAGGCTTGTGGTGAAACCTGCCGCACTGTGCACCATGTAGCTTTTTGTCTAGATTGCACTGCGTCCTGTAATATGGCAGATTGTTGATGGATAAGAGAGCCCGGATATGGATGATGGATAAGGAAAAGGAGAAATACGACTACGATGCAGCGGATGGGTGGATATCCTTAATTTTGAAGTGATCAAGCCTTTATTCTCTATGAAGCAAGGGCCCACCGGTAAAAGCCCATCAAAGAAGAGGAAGATCAGAAGGGTTTCCTGGGCATCGATGACTGATCCATTGACATTTTATCAACATCACTGACATCTTACGCCTATTTGGTTCAAAATAGTTGTTTCTTATGTATTACAGTCCGCCATACTCTCACTACACACACCACAAAGTAGTCTCGCCTTGTAGCAACACACCTCTCGTCATCTTTTTTTCACTCATTCATTTTTTGCAACTTAGGATCCTTATTACTCTTAGGCACTCGCATACACGTCTGATATAGGCATCACTGTAGGATTTTCACATTAGCGCCTATATAATCAAAAACAATAATGTCGGATAAGTCATCCGCAATTTTTGCAACGCACTCCGCACCAATATTTGCCGCTCACTATGACCTACAATCACTCATACAATCACAAACCGCAATCACCAAGAAATTCACGTTTGTTCCGCACCATACACACACACAATTGCACTCACGCTAACACAACACGCTTTTGTTGTTGTTTTGTCCCGTCTTGTCCACTCACTGCACACTTATTTTTTGCTAGCACCTACGTTTAATGTAGAACAAAAGCACTATACGTTCACACACTAATCACCTGTTTGTTCATGCACTAATCACTGTAACCACAAAACACGCACAAACGCACACACATCTTATTCAAAAAGCACAAAAACACTGAGAAGTCGAAAAATGCACTGCACTTTGCACATTACCGCACTTTTTATAAAACAATGCAATCACTGCACCGTGCACACACAGCATTGCCTCACGATGAGCACAACAAAAATTCACTAGCTTCACACGGAATTCCGGACCACAATTTTGCACATTGCAACACCCACACACACTTTTTGCGGCACCTTCACCACACACCTTATTGCAGTGAATATTAGACACATCACAGTGCACATTAGACCACCCCATCCTTGCTATAGCACGGTGCACGCACACGGCATCACTTGATCAATTCACTCACCCCGCTCTACGAGGGATTTACTGTTAGTCCGCCGCCCCACTTTCACCCCCATTTCACAACACTTTCACCACCCACAACTTACACTTACACTCATAGAACACCCTGGTAGTACAAAAACACCTAGGAAAGAGACGGTAGCTCACGCCTAGTCCCACCGCTTACGAAGCACCGGTTAAGACAATTTACACTTTATAGTCTACGTTTTTCAAGCAAGATTTTGCAGTTTAAATAGTCTTCAGTAAAATTTTATTGCTATTTACGACCACTGTTGTCGTCACTACGCCCTTGTCTACGCACAATCTTCACATTCACCTAGTCCAAATCACTATTATTACCTTGTTTTTCGCACTTTCACTCAAAGCAGAAGTCTGCACTATGTCTGCCTGCGCAATGCACAGCACTCATAACAAGTCTCGTCCCAAAAAAACTCAAAAACATTGTAAATGGTATCTATTTTTGTCAACGTGACACAACGCACGGTGCTTACGCGCACAACTGTTATTACGAATAAAAATTTTGCACTCACCGATGAACTTTGCATTGTTGTAAATGATTTTTTGAGCACATAAACACGTTATACGCACAGTGAAAATTGGAGGTTGAATTAAAAAATTTTTAAACTTCGAAAAGGTGAAGCCAGCGTTGAAATAAAACTAGAGCAAATGTTATTAATGCCCTAGAATGTTGGCTATGATATAACAAACAATTCCTCTTCAGAATCCCATCGTTATTCATGGATGCGAAGCGGAGTTACCGACAAATTTGTCAAGGTCGACGAGAGAGTTTATGTTTCAATGGATGGCACTCTCTACTTCTCGTACAACGTCAAGTCCGACGCTGATACGTATGCCTGCACGCTGGCTTTGAACGGGCCACGCTCCGGCCAATACGGTCCATTCTTCAACTTGGTACTGCCACAGACCACGGAGAATGTAACGTTCGCTCCTAAAATTGATGAGTATCAGCCACAAGTGTTCCCGGAGGTCCCAGTTCGCGGGCAGATCGTTCAAATCGAATGTTTTGCATATGGATTGTAAGTTTTTACAGTATGAAATGACTAATTTATTAGGATAACATCCGTTTTTGATCATGCTCTTTTGCTCTTGAAACCCTCAACGCTTTCTTTTTCAGCCCCGCACCCACCTATTCTTGGACTAGAATGGATGGGAAGCCACTGTCCAAAAGACATCAAATCACAAATTTTGGACGCGTCTTGAAGATATTAGCTGCTCAACCAGAGGATGCTGTTGTTTACAAATGCACGGCAACCAACGAACGTGGAGTGGCTTCGGCGGAACTTCATCTGGTCATTCAATGTAAGGAAATGCAGAAAAAACCTTGGCTTTTGTACAGACAGCCTTTATTATTTCAAAAATTTCAATTCCAGCGCCTCCATCAATCCTCCGGCCGCTCAAAGACACGATGACCTCTGTCTACTCTGAAGTCAAGTTCTCCTGCCCTTCGGCGGAGCCAACTCCCGGCCACGGCTCTCATATCGAATGGTTTCGGAATGGTCAGCCTTTGGTTCCGATTCTCATGGCTCCGGAAGATCGAAAGCGTCTGAAACTCAAGGGAAATGACTTGATTTTGAAGGATGTTCAAGAAGAAGATGAGGGAATTTATCAATGTCGTCTGACCAACGAGATCGGATCAACTGGCTCTATTGCAAGGCTTACGGTGAAGAATGTTTCACCAGCTTTCCATCCGAATATCTTTCCGCAAAGAGTCTTTGTGGTAGAAGGAACGCGACTTGTAAGTTGAGCAATGCCTTTTATAATATAGTCTTTGTTACAAACAAGTTTTAAAAGCAAATTTTTTAGCTGCTACCGTGCCTGTATTACGCGATACCGCATGGAAAAGCAAAGTGGCTGCGGCACGATGGCTCCAATGCAAAATTCGAAGAGATCGTAGAGAATAACGTGACCTTACTGCTTATTGAGAAGTTTACCAAAGCTCATTCGGGCCGATATGAATGCAGAGCAACAAACAATGCGGGCGAAGCCTCAGCGTTTGTCAATATCACCCTAATGAGTGAGTTTTGGGCCTTTAAAACCTTAGACACCACACCAGCAACTATTAATTAAATGAACTCAATTTTTAGCCAAGCCAAAGGTTTCGATTAGTCAGTCTGTTCAGCAAGAAGACGAAGGCGGCTACGGAATTCGTCTCACTTGCGAAGCGGAGCTAGAATGCAGCGAGAGCGACGTTTGTCCGGAGGCTCATTTCGATTGGCAATTCAACGATCAGTCAGCCAGGATGCTGGCCAAGAAAGGACGACTGAAAATGCGACAATTTATCAGAAGTGCAGAGGATCCCGGGCACGTGAAGCAACGAGCGGAGCTTGATGCATCGGCAGCGTTTGTTAACCACAATGTGGGAAGGTTTGCTTGTTCTTCTGTTTTTGGTGGCGCAAGTGCTGAACTGGAGCCTTACGGAGGAAGCTCAATGGCAACGGCATTTACTCCAACACAAGTCAAGCTCTTGGAAGTCCTGCCGACAGCGGTCAAGCTGGCTTGGAGATTGCCGTCGATGGCGAGGAAGAGCGAAGGGATTGTAAGTAATGTTTGGTAGTTTTTCGCATGAACTACTTTGTTGTGGAGCCTCAAAGGCCTCTGCAATTCCCACAGAAATTAGCATAAACCAACTCATATAAAAGCAACGTCTCGTCACCAATTTTAAGAACATAATCTTATTTTCCCTTTCCCGGTGTGGTCTTCTCAATAAACCTTATTCCAAAACATGTGTCTTTCCTGAGAGCGGTGGTCCAAGCGCCACCTCTACTTACCTAGGTTTGATCGTACACCACAACTTATTTTTTTATCACTAACGTTAATTTTCAGGAGGCTAAGCTCGAAGGTTATCAAATCGAGCGTCGCACACAGTCGGATCGAACTTGGCGACCGGTCTCTCAGGCGCTCTACCGAACGCAAGACAAGATTATCGGATCGTATTTGGTCCGAGAGCTCTCTCCAAACACGAAGTACCAATTTCGTGTGCGCACTCAGCTGGCTGATGGAACCCTCAGCCCGGCTTCTTCAAGTACTGACTGGCTTCAGACTCCGCCCTCACCTCCGGAAGATATTGTTCAGAATATCCGTTGGAAAATTCTGGATACATCCCATCTTCTGTTGGAATGGGATCCGGTTGAAACTAAGCACACATCCGGACCGAATCTTCGCTACAATGTCACTTGGACCGACTCCACCAATGATGTTCGTCATCATTACGACATCGTTGATCAGCCGACTCATGTTATCGCGCTGAAGGCGCTAACATCCAAGGAGAAGAAGAGCGACGAAGATTGTCAAATTATTGCCGTGGGCGTTCAACCACTCAACGATCTCGGCGCTGGACCAGCCGCCACAGACACAGTAGTTTATGTGACTGGCCATGGACCGAAAAGGTTTGCCGTTGACGTTGTTCTAAACACCTACAACGCGACGCATCTCAACCTGTCGTGGACGTGGGCGCGAGCCGGCGAATGTGAGAATGTCATAGGCGCGCAGATATCTTGCGTTGAAGTCTTTGACGGGCCCGTGAAAGAGGTCACCGAACAAAATGCAGAATTCAACCTGTCCATAGCCCATTCGTATAGCCAGTGGCTAGTCGGTGGCCTGAAGCCGTGGACCGAGTATCAGTGCTCCATCGGAGCTTTTGATCAATACGGAAGACGAGGAAGGCAGAGCTTGACGACAAAGCCAACCAGGACGGCCGAGCCGGCACCAGTTCATGCGCCGGAGATAACCAAGATAAAGTTGACGGAAACACTAAGTGGCTATACCACGCTGATCGACTGGACGGCGGTAAAACTGCGGACTGTTGGGAATTCGACGGCTAATGAGAGGGGATACAAGGTGAGTTGAACATAAAAAGTGAGACTGTCAGTCAGTCGGGAAAATAATGAGCACAATGTCGCTGCACCGATCGAGTCGCTGAAATTTGATTTTGCCGCGGCACAAGTCATTTTCTCAGTATCGATGGTACCTTTGATGCGACATTTTGCTCATTATTTTTCCGTCAGACTCGTGTTTGCCAAAAAAAGTATTGCCCTTCTAAATACTATGATTTCAGGTTTACGTCTACATAAGTGAAACGGCCGAGAAGCCAGTGGTCCTCGATCTTCTTGAATCTCAACTCCAAGACCCATCCAAGCCTTCAGCCAGGATTGACGGACTAAAGTTGATGTTCTACTACAAGATCCAAGTTGCTGGCTTCAACAAAGGCGGCACCGGACCTCGATCTCAATCCACAACAATACGAATTGGGGCTCCAGACCAACCCTCGTCCGCTCGGTGTGTTTTCTGCAATCCCGCTGCAATCTTGATCGTACTCCTCCTCAGGATACTCCTTTAGCACGCAACAGGTGGCTAGGTTAATATATTTCGCTTGATTCGAGAAAATGGCTCTTTCAACACATCATATCCAGGTGGTTAACATAATGACATGATTTGCATTCTGTAAAATAATATCAGTATCTCAGTTTGTACGCAATATATATTACTCTCGAATGTGCATGACATTTGGCATAAAATAAAGATGTTTATAGAAAATGACGTAGATTTTTAAGGGGTTGTTGTGTGCTTTGATCCTATTGATTCCTTCAAAGCAATCTTGCGATAAGATCGACAATCACAAACACATTGAGCCTGAAAACGTTGAAGAGGCTGGCAGTTGAGCCGGAATATTTCTTCCGTTCGCTACGCCAAACTTTGTGGTTATCAATTTCTTTGGCTAATATAGCAATCCAAGAATTTGTATACCCAGTCTTGGAAGTCAACGTCTTTAGAGGTATCCTCAAACAGTTTACTCTGTTTGATGTTACATATGCTGGTAAAAGTGCGTTTAAATTGTTTATTTCTTGATTATTGCAATTTGTTCATGGTAGGTGGACTGCAAGCAGTCCCAACATCAGGACGATACGCGAGTTCCACTGTCAACCAGCGCCTCAGCGGTATTCGTGTGGTACCCTTTGTACCAAGGGTCCACTAGCTTTAATCCTCCTGAATAAGGGCATGTCTCTAACAAATATTCGTCGGAAACGCATGAGTTGCAGCTGTATCTGCAATTCTCAAGCATCCACGGATTCGGATCGCATTTTCCTTGGCTTGCGTGCAATGCACAAGTATCGTAGAAGTCCTCGCATACTAAAGAAGGATGATAAAAACACCGTACACCTTTTGCTTACTAGTGACCGGTCTGGCTTCACCGTCACAGTTTCCACAACTCAGTTGACACAGTTGCTGAATAGCCGGATCTTCACATCCTCCCCGAGGAGCAAACCACTTGCAACACATGTTATTGTCAAAGCAGTTAGGTTCGCAAGTAGTTTGAAACTTGGAATGGAAAGATTTGGATTTGTTGCTTCCGATTGTTACAGCGGCCTTTGCCGTCTCTGAAAAAGCAAAATCACAAAACGGAAAGGATCTCTGAATATGAAGCTTAAACGCCTCTGTTCTTCGCCCTCAACTAACCATCATTATTTTTGGCAGCCTGCACAGAAGCGGCCAGCACTACGAAGACTGCCAGTACAAGTTGCATTATCGCTCTTCACAGCAGACAATCCAGTAGACGACTGCAAGTAATAGGCCAATGTACTTGACACTAATTCCAGCAAAGTTCGTTAGGGAACAAACAATTTCTTGGCTCCGATAAACGGACGGACAATTATGGCTACAGGAAATTTCCGATTGCTATGATATATATTTCGCAGGGGAATAAAAGGAGTGGCAAAACGGAAAGGTTACTAATTCAACGATTCAGAACTGATTAAATTAAATTGCAGAATGGTGTATTGGACGGTCCAAAAAACATTCATTCATGGTTTGACATATTGTTGCATGGAATATGAACATCTTTTTTGAAGAGCGCACTTGCGGAAAACCAAGGCCAGAGAAGACAATAAAACAACCGTCGAGCAGCTCGAATTCAAGTGATTTAATGAGTGACAAGCGGACCTTGTGTAGGGAAATCCTACGTGGGAAAGCACAATCAAATTTTCTCACATCAGTACCAGGAACTTGTCAATACAAAATTTCTACTATACTACGTAATAGATTACGGTGTTAAAATAGTAACCCTAGTTCTCAAATCTTCACTATTTTTTAAAGCAGCACATTCCCTCGCTATGGCCTGCCAAAATGCCATCTTATTATCAATTTTTTCTTTATTAAAACTTGTTTATGGCGAATGATATAATAGTAAATATAGATCAAAATCTTCTTTTATAGAATCTGGAGGGCGTAATTTTAAAGCCGGACAACTGCAAGCATTCCCATCAACAGGCCGAGGCTCGCCGACACCAAGCCAACGGAGTTCTTTCGGTCGGAGAGGCCAATGGTGTACTTCTCCGTCTCCTTCACCAACTTGATGCAATAGTTCTTCAGGACATTGTTATTGAGGCCGAGCTGAAAATCATCATGGGTACCAGTCGGGTCGGCGTTCAGAACGTATTTCTTGTCCTTTTCCACGAACAGCTGTTCTTTCGGGATCTTGATCTCAACCTTTCCGTGCTTGATCACCAAATCCGTCGCGTTTTTGTACTCATCAGCAGACAACTCTCCCGAACCGAAGATCTCGGCCTTGATTCTATCATTGATAAGTAGTTTCTCGGTGAAAGCGGGTGCCACATTCACGAGGCCTGATTTTCCACTGTATGTAATGCTGCAAATACACCGTTAGCGATTTAAAATTTATTTTTGATATATTGCAAGAGTCTAAATGAACGTACTTGATCTGCACCGCCCACGAACTTTGGTTGCTGAACACTTGAGTGTCTTGCAGACTGAACTCGGCGCAAGCTTTGTTATCGTCCGCTCCAACAACCACCTGGCCTTCGCTCTTGCTGTTCTGCAACGTTTAACTGTTCAAGCCATTCTCACAACTTCCAAAATACCCTGATTTTTCGCTCACCTTGGGGTCTTTCGGGATGATCAACAAGAACTTTTTTCCTTCTTCCTGACCATCGACCAACGAAGAGAATGCAGTGTCGTCTCTGTGGATTCGCAAGCCGAAATAGGCGTCGCTGTCAAAAGAAACCGTTTTCTTGGGATCGATAGGCTTTGTTGCAACCAAGATCTTGTGCGTAGAAACGGCTTTGTCCAGCTGAAATATAGGACCTTAGTTTTATAACCTTTGTCTGCCTATGTAATGCAAAATTTGTATGTTATAGAGTACACAGCAACTGGAACAACAAGTCATACGTATTAATCCTGCGGCAAAAAGTTTTGAAAATCTATCGTGCCACGAATTCTGTCGCACTCTAAAAGAATTTTTTTTTCGCTCCCACAAATGGATATCGCATTTTCCCCGATTAGTAGTAAACATTTTGTTTTTTACGTAACATTTTAGTGTTTTAAGTAACACTTTATAGTGTTCTAGGTTACGTCTCATTCGATTATGTTTTTATACAGTTTAAGATTAACATGAAACTTATAAGAGGCGCTTGTTACGTAAAAAGACTCTTTCGGCTTAAACTTCCACTTGGGACTTTAAAAATTTCTAATTAAACGGAGGTCATTGACGGACGCATCACTGCGTGCCAACGCCCTTCAAACTGACCTGGACTGTAATTCCACTGTACTCATCTACGACGACGCCGTTGAAATGCAAGTCTTGAGACCCAACAGTTCCGTTGTTTTTTCTAAAAGAATGCATCATATTACATATATGGCTCGGGGCTTCTAAATCTATCCGCAAGGGTCCATACGAACCCTGCAAGTTTAGTCCAAAGTGAAAAGTTGACGAAAAAGGAGGAGGCGGCAGAGAAGGGCAGAAATTCTTACAAAGAGAGAAATTGCGCAACGTTATGCCAGATTGCGTAACTTCTAACTTTGTACTAAATTTGCACGGTTCGGATAGACTCTTGCGGAGAGACATAGAAGTCCCAAGCCATATATATACATTGCTTACACCGGGTCGAAGGTCGCATGAGCTTCTTTGGCACAGCTGTCAGCTTTCTCGCAAGCAGGACCAAAAACAAAGATGTCGCTGTGGTCGGCTTGGAACTTGAAGTCCAAGGATTTGGATTCCTCGGTTCCAATTGTCAGAGCGGCCTTTGCAGAATCTGAAAAAAATGAGATAAGGAATCGACAAGATCTCTGTCAGTCTGTCGGGAAAATAGTGGGAGCTCTGTCGCTGCGCCGCTCGCGAAGTTAGTAAAAATCAAATTTGATTTTGTCGCAACACAATTTAGTTTTTCGGCGGCGATGCGACATTTGGGTACGAAATTTCGCACATTATTTTCCCGACAGACTGAAAACCATTTCTAAAACGTCGCTACGGCTAGCAAAACCGCTGGAGTGACGCTTGGCATTTGCACTGTGTCGAAAAAGCGACGGTGCAAACGTATAAAAGCCTATATCACTGTGCAAAGCGAACTTTTGTCTGCTCACAATGCATCACTCCAGCGACCTTACTAAGAGACAAGTAAATGGATCGCCGCAATGTCTTCACCCTAGCCATCAACTCACCATCGTAATATTTGGCAGCCTGCACCGAAGCCGCCAGCACCGCCAAGATTGCCAGTGCAAGTTTCATCATCTCTCCTCACAACGAACAATACCAAATGAAGGCTGCAAGTAAGAGGGTTATGTACTTGACACCGCTTCTAACGAAACTGTGTGCTGTTTCGGGAACAAGCCGTTTTTTCGGTTCCGATAAACTGATAAGACGATTCGGGCCACAGGAAATTTCCGATTGCTTTGATATTACGTGGAGGAATAGAAGGAGTGACAAAACAGAAAGGTTCCCCAAAAAGCTGATTGAATTAGACTACAGGGTGTGGCTGGGCGCGGCCCCAACGATTTGTTTTGCGCCTTGGTTGCGCAATTGTGACTTATGAGAGTTCAAAAAATGAATTTGAGATGTTGAAATTTACAAAAGAAATTGTTTAACGGAAAAGGAAAACAGCAGTGTGCTGAAGGCTGGACAAGTGATGATTTGGTGCTTAAAACCCGAATAGCTCTGTAACAATAACAAGCCTGAATAGTCATGTTTTCGTGAAACTGGCTGACTCAGACCTTTGGTCTGAACAATAGCGAAATGAGTATAGTTTGGACCGATTTATAAATAAAAATCAACCTTATCATCTTCGACAACGCAGAAGGGCTTACGCCAATGCCTCTGACAAGGCTTGAAATTTGAATATGACGTCTAAAAGGGCTATGTTTTACTGCAAAAAAATATGAGTCAAGCTAATATGGTGGTACTGAATAACACTTTTGCCGAAGAGTTAGCTTTTTTAACTCGCAAAGGAGTATGACAAACAACGGCTTTATCTGTGGAATGCAGTCTTCTGTTGTCTTACGACATTATTAGTCATGCCTTATCATCATGTTATTGAGGCGGTAAAAGTCCATTGAAAGAGACAGAAATTTTTTCAGTTGTTTTGCATTAACATAATCTAAAATGTTTCTTAATTATGAGGCATTATATACCGACTATTCAAAATGTTTCTGTGTCCAGAAAATGATGAAATTCGCTGTCCGTAAAGATGGCTCCGATTTTACCTCATTTTCCATCTCCGATTCATCTTGACGGCCTTGATCAACCTCCACTCATCAGTCTTTCTAGGGAGTTGAGGTCAAGGAAGTGGAGAGATAAGGACCCTGCCAAATCCACGGTAACGTGGTCGGATCAGAGAGTGTAGCAAGAAACGCGGAGAATAAAGATGGACATATAAGGTAAAAGATGAGCTACCACGTTAAATCGGAAGCTTTGCCTCTCAGGTGGTCCAGTCCAGAATCTCAAGTCACCCAGGACTTAGAAAAGCATGCATGTTCGTTCAGTGGATGTAGATGTACCAGGCCGTGCCCGATTTGATCACTTGGAGGAGATGTGAAACGGAACGACCGAGCTTCGAGGATTTTCTCACTGGAAACTATCTTCCTTTATTCAAATTTGATTGTACTTTTCAACGTGGGTTTCCCTATAAAAGGCGCGCCTTCCGCTGAATAAAATCACTTGACTCGTGAGCTCTCGTCTTGGTTGGTTACTGGGTTGATCACTCGAACCGTATGCCATCGTAACATATTTTCTGGGCACACGAATATTGAGAAGTCTCGAGCCATATGCATATGTAACAACATCACAAAGTTGGGCTTTGATCTTCTAAACTTGCGAGCCTCAAGATGATCTCTTTTGTAGGCTGCGAATTATGGTCCGACTAGCCTGTTACACATTTAACCGACTACTTGTGTAAACACAACTCCATCCGAGGGACTTCCCGAAAATCCCCGCAGTAATTGCGGATAAATGCGAAGATTCCACGACGGAATAACGCTCCTTTGGTTTTTATGTATTCTTAAGCTATTCGTTGCATCGGTTACGATAGCAGTATACTTTTTCATTGATTGTGAGCTAGTGGTTGACCATGAACATTGGAGTGTAAGTCAGCAGCCTTTTCGCTATGTTAATAACCCGCCTTTTCTTTCAGCATTTGGCAATTTTTGTTCTGCAAACAGTGTTGCTGTATACGGCGGTGAAAACGTTTTATTACTCAATCAGATTGTCGTTGATTTCACTGTTCCCACCATCAAATATTGTGCATATTTATCTGCTTTTCTGTATGTCCGTAAAAAGCATTACTGTATTTTTTGGAAAATTCTAGATCTCCTGTTAACAATCACTTCTCTTCTTGGTATTTTATACAGAAAAGATACTCTGCCAGAAGTGAAATACCTCGAGATATGGTTTGCGGTTTTGCTGACGTTCTGTTTAGTAAAAATTGCAGAGGGTGCCGCAAGCAAATGGCAGGTAGGTGAAGAGAAATGATGATTATATTCTATGATACTTTTAATTAAGGATGACTAAACCTTATCATCAAATATTTCCATTTATTTAGATGATAAAGCGGAAATACAACCGTTGACGGACAAAATAGAGTTCACAAGTTCCGGTTACAAAGAGTTTGTATAATGAATGCTTATATGCGAAGCCAGGTCATCGCAAATTTCTGAGGTCTCAAGGGAAATAATTTCATCAACGAAACCGTCTAAAACGAACAAATTTTTTGTACGGTTGCAATTTTCTTTACAGAGGCTTGATTTTAGATTCTTCATTATTGTTAGTCTGTCGGAAAAATAATGAAAAAAGTACTGTAGGGATCACTGCGTCCAAATTCCTCAAATGCCCGTGACATTTCTAGCTGAGCCGCTTCAAAGCCTACCTCTCGCTGCAAAACACTCTGGCCAATGTGGAAATCACTGACGGCTTTGTTTATCTGAACTATCAGTTTTTGTTTGCGAACCGCGCCTTCGGCCGCAAATATCGGAACGATTCGACCCTCGAATCCACCCTCATCTACGAATACGTGCGTCTGCGGCGCTACTCGAACCTCTTACAGCGAATCGGTTCGACGTCAAGCATGCCAGCCAAATTGATGATTCATAACGATTTGCTGGGAGAGATAACAAATCACATAAATTTTTTGTTGCTGAAGGACCGCTCTCTGAAGCGGTTCGACCAGTTGACAGATTATCAGTTACTGGAAATGTAAATAAACACCTGTAAAGGAAAACAAAGAGATCGGTACGAGTGTGTGTACATGATGGGTTTTATTATGAGTCAGAGCATTTTTCAAAGAGATTTTTGATAAGACTCCATACAGATTTCGTTGAAATCGATGATTCGCGAATTGGGCGGTTCAAGCAGTCACAGCGCTGTTTTGCGGATTACTCGTTGACGTAGATATTTTCCCACGGAGAACTTGACGATAGGCTTGTTGGAACTGAAAAAATTCAAATCACAAAAAATTCAATAATTTAGCATACCTCGCTGTTAATGGACAAGAAGACGATTGAATTAAAACTACAATGGAAGGACAAGGTGATCGGAACCAACGCCAACAAGGGTGAGTTTGGCGGGAAGATACGTGGGAGTATGCGGAATGACACCCAGACCGCTGAAAATACAGTAATCATGCATGCTCGTGGTCCGAATGTCTGCCATAAAAACCAAATATGTAATATCAGTCTGTCGGGAAAATAATGAGCAGTCTGCCGCATCGTAAATCGCATCGCCGCCGAGAAAATGAATTGTGTTGCGACAAAATCAAATTTTTTTTATTTCAGCGGCGCAACAACATTTCGGTCATTATTTTTCCGACAGATTGACACTCTAATATTCTGCCTTCACTCACAAGTAAACAGCATGGCCATTATAAAGAATTGCCGGGCCAACAAGAACTCCTGCTGTCGGCGTTCGGCCAGCTTGTTCCTTGGCACATTGTTGATACGGTTGCTTCGGCGAACATGCAAAAAAATCTAAACACCGTAGTACATGTGGTTGACTATTACAAAATGCCATAAGAGGAAAAGTTTAACAGACTGTGTGTTAATGCCTTACCCAAGTGTAACACACGAAAATGGTGACCGTGGTCACAAGATTGAACGGAATATCCAAGTACGAGTCGGTGTAGTTCTCTCCTTCCAAATAAGTGAACGCGTAGTTGACGTATGAAACGACAAAACTAAAAACGGCATTTGTTAAACGCTTAAGGTTGCAAAGAGGTTTCAGGGAATGTAACAAGAAGAAAAATAAGTTCAAAGAGTCAACAGAATAAGTTCAAAGAGTCAACATTCGAAAGATACCACAGAAATCGGGGCCAAGATAGATCGAAATTGGGGTAATCAACGGCGTAGTTTTCAAAAATCATAGAGTAGTGTTAAAAAAATTTTTTTTTTGAATTCTCTGTAGAAATACCCCGATTTGTGGGGTTTTGATCGTACAAAATCGTGTTCATTTTGTCTGATTGCCGCTTTCTTTTCTTAAAAAATACTGCTAAACAGTATGGTAATCAAAAGTTGTCAGTCTGTCGGGAAAATAATAAGCGCTGCTTCGATCGCGTCGCTGAAGTGAAAAGAAATTGATTTTGTCACGACACAATTAATTTTGATGCGATTTTCGATGCGACACTGCAAAAGTTATATTTCGACAGAATTGTAAAAAGCCTAAAGCAGACTTACTGACAACAAGGCGACACAAAAAACCCAATGTAGGCAGTGCCGAGAGAAAAAATCCACACCAAAGAAATGATCAGCCGATAGTATTCGCGGATCCAGGAGCGTTGAAAGACGATGCTGTTGACGCGATCGATGGAAATTACGATTTGATAGAACATTGCCATATACCAGAAAACCATAAACCATATTCCGGCAGCTGTTACAACGGGGTGATCGCGGCTTGGCACCAAGTAGCTCTAAAAGATATAATATATAGTATAATATATACGTTTTCAATCCGTCGGGAAAATAGTGAGCACTCTGTCGCATTGGAAATCGCATTGCCACTGAGAAAAAATTGCGTCTTGGCAAAATTAAACCGCTTTTCACTTCCGAGATGCGATTGGCACAGCAATATTGCGCTCATTATTTTCACGACAGACTGATAATTTAAAGCCGCCGTATAATATCAAGATTTGCTTTTGATCTTCTATAGCAGTAGAATGTTTTAGGATTTTGACTACTCATTGCAAAAAACGTAGTGTATTATGAATAAACCATGTAGTACAACATTAAACATAACCCCATATTTCTCACCTGTGTAATAATACTTGGCGCGGCATAGAAGAGAATGACTGCTTGCTCCAGGATGTCGGCGAATATGTAAGCAAAAGATATGGAATAGGCAGTGGACTTCTTTGTCGAGAGAAACCCTTTGGTCTTCAGCGTGATCATGACGGATATATTGAGTGCAATCGATGAGAATGACAGAACTCCAATGAGTCCGCCAATCGCCAGGTTGGTCGCGCTGACACTGCGAAAGTAGGACATGTTCTGCAACAAAGGATTTTTTAGATCTGATGGAATTGCTGAAGAGCCTTCCTTGTAGCGAGGTAAAGAAAACCGGGGGCTACTTTAACGCTAATTTAATGTTTAACACAAAAAAAATTGTGACATTGCCAGACATGCAACGCGCCCTTTTTACAATGAAACAAGTCTGATCGTTCACTACGAACGCGGTTTTTTGTGGAAAAAGTTTTTGGACCACCAGAATGCTATTACAAATTAATTTCTGTCTACAAGAATTTCGTCGCTAGTCCCGCCCTAAAACCGATAAGTTGCATACAGTCTTCCGAGCTCAGAGCTTGGGATCAAGCACGCTGAAAATCTTGGATTCTGAGACGTCTCTACGGCTAGTCCGTTCGCAAAGTCACTGGAGTGATTTCGGCGACATTGTGCTTTGAAACAATAAACGTCCATTTTGCACCATGCAATTTCTTGCTTTTTGAACCGTGAAATAGGCTTTTTTGGCCTCTCCCAGCATTTTCCACACACTGCCAACTGTAAAAATGGTCAGCAAACTGAAAAGAACACGTAGAACCGCAAGCTGAAGCAACTTATTGTACCTTGTTAAACGATTAAGAGTATAAAGACAGAGGAACCGTATAACGTGTGCTGTCAGCCACAGTAAGCAGTAAATGGCTTTAAAGCGGCAGAGTGCGCTTTGTTCATACTCGCGCTCAAAAGTTCGAATAATTCCCGCACGGTTCGAAAGTTCGGGTTTCATAGTATTTCGCGCGCTTTATGAAAATACTCATAGACACTTTAATTCATCAAAAACCAAAACTGTTTTCCAAGTGTTAGGCAGAATTTCGGGAACAATTCTAAAAATTCGACTGTTTATCTTCAAATTTCAATGACCAAGTGCCCCCTGAGAGCATGCGAGCATTCGGCAGACTGTAACAAAATTAAACATCTCTGAGCTTTTGCGAACTCTCAACAAGCACCCTCTAAAGAGCAGTACCTTTTACCAAATGACCAAACTCGGCTAAAATACAAAAGTCGACATTATGCTAAACATTCTTTGCAAATGTGAGAGGTTGTAGCATAATAAATCTCTATATATGATATTTGAGTTTTTACACCACCATAGTTCATGGAGACTGTGGAAATTCTATTAATAACAGTCTATCGGGAAAATAGTGAGCATAACGTCGCTGCCCCTATCGCGTCTCTGAAATGAAAAGCAATTTGACTTTGTAGTGACACAATTCATTTTCTCGACGGCGATACGATTTTTGATGCGACAGAAATTATCATTACTAAGCCTCCCACGGTATGTAATGTTCTGTCTCTCTGAAAATTTTCAAATACTGCTATTTTTGCATGCAAAGAAAATACAGGGTGACCCAAAATAACGGAGACAAATTTTGGAAGGGCCCACCGCGAAACCCGGGCGTTGTAGAAACACAAGCGACAGTGGGTAATATTCTATAAGACTTTCTCTATAATTTACGAAAATTTGGCGGAGTCATCATGTCACAGGAAAAAGTTACAGCTTAACAAAAATGCCTTGCGCCATTTTTTTGGCCCTCAATTTGATTCCTTTGTGTTGTGTAGAGCATGGCTGTACTACAGCCGCAGA
The DNA here is from genome assembly GCA_904066235.2 of Bursaphelenchus xylophilus. NCBI lineage: Eukaryota > Metazoa > Nematoda > Chromadorea > Rhabditida > Aphelenchoididae > Bursaphelenchus > Bursaphelenchus xylophilus. Next base: position 10,372,391 of record CAJFCV020000004.1, on the reverse strand, counting down.
AATGGCAAGTTCATTTGTTTTGCTAGACTACTACGTGTCTAAGAAAGCAGTTATGTAGGTTTCTGGGCTACGGTTTTTATTTCTACGGTGGTACCAATCTCAACATTGAAGATCGCCATTTTTTCCAAATTTTTTCGATAAAAAATTCAGTTTTTTTAGAATAAAGCTAAAACCGCTAGAACGTATTCTATTCATAAATACAATAATTCTGGAAAAAGCTGTGATTGCTTGCTGGTTGCAACAGATTTTCCTTGACAAGTTTCTCGCCCAGAACTACCCCATGGCACGCGGCTTTGAGAAAGATGGGTTATCGATAACAAAATGACAAGATAGATAAAAACGGCGCATCCTGCTCTTGTACACTTATGAATACGACTCTTGAGAATCGGCCTGGGGCACTTTCGGTCTTTATGTGTCATCGGCTCGACTGGTACTCCGTCTAAGGCAAAAATAAGGCACAATTCTAGTGATTACCAAATAGCATTCCGTAGCAGTTACAAAATGTTTCTCTTTTGGTTCTATGGTGTTCCTTTAATCATGTTCTAGTAACCCATATTACATTTTGCCTTATCTAACATTTAAACTGCTTTTTACCGATACATTTTCAAAAAAGGCCGATTTTTGCACTTCAACTCCCTGGAAATACTCGGCTGTAACTTTTGAACCATCGATAGTTGAGCTTAGTACGATGGCTCGTTTTAAAGGCCATATTATGATAATTAAGCACAGCAAATCTCAAACTATTCCGAATTTTCTTTTTTGAGTAAGGCAGCTTTCTTGCAAAAAGACCCCACGGGCAGAAAGGTCCGAGTCAACCGGATATATTGATGTGGTTCAAGGCACAAGAGCGTCGTACAACAAAACTTCCGGTATATAAAACTACACTAACGTGGTACTGTAGTATAAATAAGGAATCACTCATGAATCTTCATAGGCCGCAGAAAAAACGGGAAATCTTTTGTCTCCGTTATTTTGGGTCACCCTGTATTGCCCGTTGTCCTAAATTTAGCCTAAAAACGGACGCAGTCATCTTCTGATCCCCATTCTTGGAACGGGATGATACTCCGGAAACAAAACAAATGTTCAAATACAATATTTAGCGGCCCATCTCTGAGACGCATCGGTTCAGCGTGGCCAACTTAATTAACTGCGTAAATGGATAAGTGAAAACAAGAAAATGGTCTAATTAAGTCCATTTGCAATTTTGCGTTCAGGAGGCCGTGGAAAGTGACGGGAATTTCAATATCAAAATGTTCATGCGTAGGTTACAAATTTTATTGGTTTCATTTGTAATTTGTACAAGTCTAGGAGTGGGTTTTTGGAGATTGACGATAAGGAGTTACAGCAGGGGAAAAAAGCGAAAATTTTGGACCGAAAGCACAAGTATAATACATACACCAATTAGGAAATGCCGAACGTCTCGACAACCCAGTAACAAGACAAGACGAGAGCTCAAGAGTCAAGTGATTTATTCAGTGGAAACGAGGCCTTTTATAGGAAAGCCTAACGTAGAAAAGTACAAGCAAATTTGAATAAATCCAGATTGTTTTATTGTGGGAAAATCCAGGAAGCTCAATCGCTCCGCCGAACAGCAAATATCCTCTGTTCAACCGTTGGAAATCACGACAAAGCGTTCAGGTTGGTGTGATAATAAAAAGGTAATCAAAACTCTCCGCCGAATACACTACCGACGGGTCCACATTTGCGGACAACGACTTTGCGAGCGGCTAGAAGAACCACGGTGATTCCGCAGGCACGTTTGGAACTCAGCCCACATTTGCTCACAACAGAAAATTATAACGATTGACGGGGTGGTTAGATGTCGCTAATTATGTTTCCAGGTGCATAAGTGGTTTAACGGTTACTATAAGGTTAACCACGCATTTTTCAGAGGCGCAAAAACAATTTTTTGAAACCAAGCTTCATAACTTTGAAAGAGCTAGATGGATTCAATGGATTCGTGTATATATCAGTATGAGGGAGTTGACAATACAAAATTTCTATCATTCTACGTAAATTACGGTAGAAGAATCGCAATTGTAAACAGTAAGTGTCGGCAGAGTGGTTCCCCGCAACAGTCGTGACGCTGTTTCCGCGACGGCGGAAAATTTTTTTTCGCACAAAACCGCTCATCTTTTTTTTCTATTGCTAGAATAATTTTTTTGGACATCTTGGCTAAGTGCTAAGAAATCGGCAAAAAATTTCAGAGTAATTTCTGCAAAGAGCCTGTAAATAGACAGTCACAACTGGCAAGAATTAAAAGGCTTTGTACAGTTTGTACTAATCACCCAATATCCGGTGCAGAAGCGCATGATGTCCGTAAAATCGCAGTGTTTCGCGAAGGGCCGCTCCTTTTCACCATAATTATGACCAAAATGCTTTTGTAGTCTAAACGTTTTATTCACCTGGAATGTCAAGGAATTTTTATGGCCTGATTAACCACCTTGTGTTATTCGTTCTCTGAGCTATCGCCTAAAAAAGCAACTTGAACTTGTAGCACTTCTACGAAATGGACAATCTTTCATTACGTAGTCTCTTGAACAATTAGGAAGGTGCATTCCGGTTCTTGGCTGCTCAAAATTTATGATCCTTGGCCATCAGCAATATTAGGGTTCATGTTCAGGACAAATTAGAGGCCATGGTGCTGCTGCTAGTCCGCCGGAAAGTCGCTGGAGTGATTTCTGGCGTATGCACAGTGCAAAAAAGGTCAGGGTCCGGGCGACAAGCCCACTTGCACAGTGCAAAGAAAGCTTTTGATCTTTGCACAACGAGTGTAGCTGATTTTAATCCGGCGACTTCCAGAACGATTATCAGTCTGTCGGGAAAATAATGAGCATTCCAACGCACCGAAAATCGCATCACCGCCAAAAAAAGCGAATTGTTTCGCGGCAAAATCAAATTCCGTTTCTCCTCAGCGACAAGATTGGCGTTGCGACAAAGTGCTCATTATTTTCCGGAGATACTGATTTATTGTTCGAAGAATTAATTTAGATGGAAATTTAAACATTTTTTGGGTGAATTACTTATAACAAGAACAAGGTCGTGCCGCACTTAAAAACATGCCCGCCATTTTACAAATTTTTCAATTTTTTGTGTAAACATGAAATTTCCGAAAAAGTACTTTGCTATTATACAATTGCGCAACTGAACAATGTTTTGTTTTGGCAGTTATGTAGATATATTCTATTTTCGACTTTTACGGCGCACACAATGTCTAGAACACAACTACTTGCACCGTGTCTACATTCAATGTTTTGGGTTATTTCCGCTACAAAATGTAGTGGAATTTGTGGCAGATTGTACGGGGAAAGCAAACAGACATCTAATTGTACAAGGAGAAAATTTATACATCGTTTAATTCGGTTGACAATCCAAATCTTGGCTATAAGTGGCGGAACAACAGAACGAGTCACGTGCTTTTGCGTATATTTTTTCAAATTAAATGAGTTTTTATTGTGATAGACTTATGCAGCTGTTGTGCTGTTTGGAATATTTGTTGTGGAGGAAGAAGCAGCCATGTTTCCGCGAAGGACTTGTCTATAGGCTTTGCGAAACTGAAATTCACGGGGTTTCAAAAAAAACCAATGAAAGCTTTTACCTCGTTATTGATGGAGAGAAAAACGATGGAGTTGAAGCTGCAATGGAACGACAGAGAAATTGGGATGGAAGCCAAAAGTGACGAGTTTGGTGATACCATGTACGGAAATGTTCGAAACGATATCCATAAAACTGAAGTAGCGAGTATAGTATACTTCTATGTCTCAAGATTTTGATATCAGTTTTAATCGGTATAACGGCGTACATCAAACTGAGGTAAGCTAAAATGGCCTGGATAATGGCTTGGTTCGCCAAAAAAAAGACGCGAAAAAACTGTTTGTCGGGAGAGAAATGGGGAGGTTTTGGGGCGAGAGAGTACGTTTTTGCGCTTCTTTTCTCTGTCTTCTTTGCAAAGTCAAGATGAAATGTAAAAAAACCGATAGCCAAGAGTCTATTCCGGCCACCGGCCCCTCCGTTTGATGTGCGGTAGGTCGTCGAAAAAAGTTGTAGCCGCGCACCAAATCTCCAGCTGCGGCAGCCGTCGCAAAGCGATAATTCCAACCCAACATTACTTTCTTCCGGGACACTGACTACACACTTAACCTGTCGGAAAAACAATGACATCTCTGTCGCATCCAAAATCACATTGCCGCCAAGGAAATGAAATTCGGGCAAATCAAATTGCTTTTTGCTTCAGCGTCGCGATCGGCGTTGCGACAGAGTGCTCATTATTTTCCCGACATACTGATTTTGTCTACATTCCAGGTCTGTCGCACTCACACGAAAATAGAAGAGCCATAGTAAAAAATTGCCTGGCCAGATTGAACTCCTGCTGCCGGCGCTCCGCCATTTTGTCTTCGGAAATACTGTTGATCCTATTGGTTCTCCGGATGTACAGAAAAATCTGAATTGCTCATTTATGTGTCGTAAAGTCGGTCCTACCCATGTGTAGCAAACGTAAATTGTAACAGTTGTGATAACATTGAAAGGAACGTCAAGGTATGTGTTGGAGTAATTAAAACCTTCGGTATACGCAAAGCCGTAATTAACGTATGACACATAGAACCTTAAGGCAATTATAAAATGTAATTGCATTTGTATTAGAAGTTGTGATACCTTGAAAGTCATCTTGAAACTCACCTGCAACAGGGCAAGATAAAGTAGCCGATGTAAGCGGCGCTACATGACACAACCCAAACCAACGCAATTATCAGTCGGTAGTATTCACGAATCGAGGTTTGACGAAAGACGATGCTGTTTACTCGATCGAGAGCAATGATGATTTGGTATAGCATTCCCATGTACCAAAATACAAGCCAGCCGAATCCCAAGGCCATCACTAGAGGATGGTCCCGTTCGCCGACCAAGAAACTCTGAGAATTTCATTGATTTAGTCGCAGAATCAGTTTGAATTAGGGATTTTGCTTTTGCAATTCTTTGCTGGCGTCGTAGTTTTTTTTTCTGACTTCCTTTTGCTGCTGCCAAAACTTTTTTGCGACGTCGCGGGGGCGCATGCAAAAAAGTGCATCTCGCTCCGGTAAAAAGCCCCTATACTGGTCGACAAAAACCTGTCTACAACAAGTAATATCTGAGGTCCTGGCGTTCAATTTCAGGCCAAAATAACCCACTGTACAGCGACGCCCTTCTATAAGAAATAACTTTTTTTGGTTCTTTGTAATTCGTTGCGCAAAGGTTTGAGAGTTAGCGCGCTTAAGCTTACTTGTGTGACGATGCTTGGCGCTACATAAAAACACATGATGGATTGCTCCAGAATGTCGGCAAAAATATACGCAAATGACAATGAATACACCGTGGACTTTCGGGACGTTAAAAAACCTTTTGATTTCAATGTCAACATAACGGAGATATTGAGGGCAATCGACGCAAATGAAGCTGCTCCCACCAGGATTCCAATTACTGGATAGTTTGCAGCCGGGGGCGTCTGAAGTCAGGTCTTTACAGAGTCAAAATTTGTTGCCTTACCAAAGTTGAGGCCGTGTTATTGTCAAGTTCCGACATATCGGACAGCAGAAGCGGGGTGTGTTTTGCAGCTATAGCAAGATATAATAGTATGTTTACACAGTAGCTGTTGCCTGTAACATCAACGAATTAGATTATAAAATTGGGTCACACGCAAGTAGCTAGTGCTCTGAAATACAGTTGTAGCCCGTCAAAAAATTATTGCAGGTTGCAAATTTCACGTTCTCTGCAATTGATAAATGCCATTTATTAGTAAAAACTGTAGTTCTGATCGTGAGAATATTTCGCGGCTATAATTAGTGCCACCAAAGCTGGGATTCTCATCCCTTCTCCGGCCTGATCCAGCGCATTTTCCGAACCGTTTTGGCGTTTCGTGCACATACTATCGAGTGATCAAAAGATTTTAGATATCAAAATTTGTTTAGAAGAGCTTTTGGAGACAACGTTGGTCTTCGTTCAGAAGGAAGGTTGAATGATCGCTCTCCGAAAGTCCCATGGATTTGGAATCATGGGAATTTCGAATTTTCATATCTCTCGGACCAGCCTTCCTTCTGAATGAAAGTTACCCCAAATGAGCAAAAATTCAATTTTCATGCCGATTTTGAACAAATGTACTAGAAGATTGGGATGTCAATTTAATAGGGACAGACAGGGTAATTGTTTTGACAATTGGTCAAAACAAAAATTCAAATGTAGCTTTCGTGTGACGCTAACTGTACGATGATGATTAAAGACAATCGACCATAAATTAGGAACGTCATCATTTGTGGAAGTGGACAATTGAGGAAACTGAAAAGTATTATTTTTCTTCGATGCACGTGTCGAACTTGTGATAATCGATCGCGTTAATTTCAAAAAGGACATTCATTTTTTTGATCGTTTGTATTTGGCAGCATGACATTAGTACATTAGTAGGAGCTAGAGCAGCACATGATCAACAAACACAAGTCCAACCAACTTTGAAGCCCGTTGATCCTCTTGGAGCCAGTTGAACCTCAAGAACAAACCGCACGGATACCCGCAAATGGTCCCACCACGGAGACACCTATTGGCTTTCTGCACCAACTACGTATAGGGAGAAGTTCATAACTTAAGCATGTTTTGCGCGTCTTTTCTCTGTCTTCTCTGTGAAATCAAGACGAAGTGTGAAAAATCGCTGGCGAAGAGACTATTCCGGTCACCGTTGTTTTCAGCTTGACGTCCGTTGCTCCCTGGTTAAACTTGGCCAAAAATATATTTCAATCGCTGGAAAACAAAAGCCAATCTGAGTAATTCAGCGGATTTTAGACATTCTAATAGTCTTCTTTTAAGGAAAAGACAATTTTAACGCTGAAACATGAAAAAATTCCTTTTATTTCTCCCATTTAGTGGGAGTTCATGGGGTTCATCTTAGCCAACTCTTAACTGATAAATTTGGGAATATCTTCTATTATACTTGAACCAGTATTTATGTCTGCCAAAGGAGTTACAATGCTTTCATTTTATTTGGTGATTATTTATCGCAACTGCCTTGTATAGTCAGGATTCCTGTTCAAAAAAGATGAGACTTTCTATATATCCAGCATTTATTCCAAACGACCATAACTTAGAGATTTACGGGCAAATTACGCCGTAGCCGAAGGACCACCCGGTTTCTCGGCCTCAAGGCTTTGGATTTTCTCCTTGAGCTCTTTTACGGTCTGTCGAAGTTCCTCAATCGCGTTGGCCTGAAAGATCAGAATAAAAAACAAAAAAAAAAATAATAAAAAAGAGTGTATTAGCTATGCAGTATACATATACTATAGTATATATTTACATTATTTGCCCAAAAATTTACCTGCATGACAATGTGATTCCGTGCCAAGAGCAACGTGGCTATTTTGGACAATTTCCGCACCGACGTTCCGTGAGCATAAGGAATGGATTGGCGAAGGTCGTCGAGTGCTTCGTTGAGATCGTGCATTCTACAGCGTTCGCGGAAGTTGATTGTCATACGGACGCTTGGGTCGTTCATTATGTTCCTTTCAACCTAGAATCGGAAAAATTCAAATTTTTCTTGTGCCTTCTTTTGAAGAAAAACTCATTATAGCTGGAATACGGTAAATTTTCAGTCTGTCGGGAAAATAATGAACACTCTGTCGTATTGAAAATCGCATTGCCGACGAGAGAATGAATTTTGCCGCGGCAAAATCAAATTTTTTCACTTCAGCGACGCGATTGGCGCAGCGAAATTGTGCTCATTATTTTCCCGACAGACTGATTAGCAAGGATTTACAGCTAACAATGTTAAAAAAGACTATAAGTTCGAGCAAATCATCAGAAATTTGTTGAAACACCACTCGGAACGTCCTGTAAATTGCATCTCCACGTTTTCCCGCACCTGCGCCTCACCAAAACGGCAAATCCCTTCTCCTCCATATTAATGAGAGATAAGCGCGCGCACTAATATACATAATAATTCCAACCGCGGGCTATATTTATATCCTCCCCGACACAAGTTTTATATCTGGCCGGAATTCATCCCACTGTCAAAACAATATATTCAGATGAATGTCGGCGCCCCCAAAGTCATCGGGTCAAATGAAAAGAATGCAGGACTTTGCGGCTCTATTCCCATCGGAAGCGCGAGTTGTTCGTGGGGTAAAAATTGAAGTAACCGAAAGCTTATAAAGAATTTGGCTCTGTCAAATAATCAACAATGATATTTGGGGTTGAAACAACACAAATATATCTTGAAAATCGACATTATCGGTCTGTCGGGAAAATAATGTGGATATCGGTGTGTCGGGAAAATAATGTGGATATCGGTCTGTCGGAAAAATAATGAAGATATCAGTTTGTCGGGAAAATAATGAGGATATCAGTTTGTCGGAAAAATAATGTGGATATCGGTCTGTCGGGAAAATAATGTGGATATCTGTCTTTCGGGAAAATAATGTGGATATCGGTTTGTCGGGAAAATAATGTGGATATCGGTCTGTCGGGAAAATAATGTGTATATCAGTTTCTCTGAAAAATAATGTGGTCGTTTTGTTTTGCGACTGCGACGAGGAGAGAAATTTTTCTGCGACAAATCCACATTATTTTCACGACTGACTGATAGATAACGCCGCAATTATTTTTTCAAATCACATACCAATTGATTTTTCAATATCATTTTCAATGTCAAGCTTAAACCAAACCTAAATTGCATTTTCAGGCTAGAAACTTCCAGTTGTCCTTAAGATGACCTTTTGTTTGCATTGTTGCGCAAGTTGGATATCGAAGAACCTCTTTACCTCCTTCCTACCTTGTTCGGGTTTCGTTTTTTGTTTTGTTTCGGGAAGGAACCGAGCAGGATTTCTGGATTTCATGGTTTCAAGCGCAAGTCAAGAAGAATGTAAGTGTTTTTGTGGGGGCTTGCTCATAGCTTTTCGGAATTCTGGATGAATTTAGTCAAATTTGAGATAAAAATTGCCAATTTTTAGAGGAGAAACTCTTTTTTCTTCAAAGGGGTTAATATTTTATATCACTTTTTTTCAGAATCAGCTCTCCACATGTTTCACTGGCATGCGGAATGGTGTTTTTAATCGCGCCTGGATATCTGTAGCACTTGTGTTCAGTCTATTTCATATCTGCGCGTCGCAAAACAACCCTGCCCCACTGACTTGCGAGCCAGGAATTGACCTTCTAGGGATGACGTTTTGTCCCGAAACAACTCGTCTTGACAAGGCGACTTCGTTGTGTTGCAAAAGTCGAGAGGAAATTTATTGCGCCCCACCATTGGAGCTTGCCAACGACGGGATTGCCTGCCCCGATACTCATCCCTATAACGAGAGAAAAGGACTCTGTTGTGGCCCAGGACTAATGCTGCTAAAGCAGGAGGCAAAGAAGAAGCCAAACAGTGAGCTGAGATCGACAAGTCGGCCGGTTCATCCGACAACGACGCCAAGATTTGTCCCGGAGACAAACAAGGAGAATTCAAGGGTCATCTTCAGTACTGAGGAGACTCTAACTCGCCACGAAATCGAGCAACTGAATCGACAAGGGCTGGACAAACTGAAACGAGTGTATGCGACAACGACAACCGTTGTACCACCGTTGCGTAGGCGGAAAAGTAAGAAGCACCCGCGACGGAAAAAGAAGCATCGAAAGGTCATCGAGAGCGAGGACTTTGACTGCGATGACTTTGCATTGCCGGGTAAGAAACGCAATTTTTGAAAACAGTCCGTTCGCAGACTCTAGAGACTTCGCGAACGGACTAGTAACGTTTAGTCTCTGCTTCATATTTGATTCAGGATAACACTAAATTTCCAGGCCGGCAGTCCGACTGCCCGTATCGTCGTCATCTCTGCCACAACAAATCGTTCCACTCTATTATGCGAAATCAATGTCCAAAAACTTGTGGCTATTGTAATCGTCTGCCTGCGGTTGAGGAAGAAAACGTGATCTACACAAGAATAACGCCGCAAGACTTCAGCGAGGAAATCGATTGCGTTGACAAAGAGGATGAAAATGGGGTCTCGGAATGCCCCAAGAACAAGTTGAAGTGCTTAGCCGGACCGTTTGTCCATTTTATGCAAAAAGAGTGCCCAGTTACGTGCGGATACTGCAAGCGGTATCTGAAGCGACGGGTGCTGCCACATAGGGAAATTGATAGCCAAGATTATGAATATTTTTGAATAAATTTATAATAAAAAAAATAATAAATACCATTTGATACCTTTGAAAATCACTTTACCAAGCTAAATGTATTACTATGTTGATAAGTTCAGCAGTAAGAGAATGATTCGTTCTAATGTCAGGTAATTTTATTGTATTTCTTTTAGATTTTCACACCGGTTTATACCCTCCGGGATTCATGGAAGACGCCGTCTCTTGCTTTCAGGCAATCTCCACGGCCTCGGTTTGGGAGACTTTGCCGCTGGTAGAAACAACTGTTGTAGAGCTAACACGGCTGGTAAATGCTTGCTTGACCATTCGACGAAAAGATGGGACACAAAGAATGACGCAAAGCGAGTTGATCAGTGGGGTGGTGTGGATTAGAGCGAGAAATTCTCCGCTTAAGGTGCTGTTCAACCTGAAAATCGCAGCGACTGGCAAGTATGTGCCGGGGATGAAGAGAACGAGGATCGGAAACAGCGCCTGAAGAAACCATTGAATTTATGAAATTTTCGGTTGAAGCTATGACGATGGAAATGACTGACCTGAATGAAAATGACGCGCTCCATCTGTCGTTGAACTTTTTTGGTTTGACTAGACATTTGTGACTCCATTTTAATAAATTCTTTCTTTGTCTTCAAGAACACTACGGTGACGAGTGTGTAGCTTATGGCAGTGATGATCAAGCAGTTAGCCATATGCAAAGTCATAGCAAAGGACGATGTGATGTCGCCCACATAGTAAGGCGGTAGGTAACCCAGTGAGGTAACAACGGGGTCCAATTTTAGGACAACATCATATTCGGGGGTTGGAGGACTAAACGTCAACGAGCAGAGAGCTCCGTGGGCAAGTGGATACAACATTGCGACAAGTAGAATCATAATTAGTTGGAATGTCGTTAAGGGCCTGTTTCGTATCACACTGTAGCGATAAATGTATTGAACCGGCAATATGGTCACAGAGAGGTAGGTCAGGAAGCCCTGAAGGCTTGTGACAATGACAGCTGCCCATTGTTGATCCTTCAAGAGGGGGTTCCCAGCCACCACTATGAACAACCTGTCGTAGATAAAAAAGAACTGCAAATTTGTGATCAACGGGCAAGGTGAGCTTACCGGCAATCCGATTAAGTTAACAACACTGTACATTAAGTCAACGCTTGCATTTACAATCAACATGAGCGCATAAACTTTGACGGCCTTGTTGTTGGTGCGAAATATGGCCAAGTACAGCACTGTAAGGCTACAAATAATCGCCGCACCGGACAATGTTGCATCAGCTAATAAATGGAGAGTGTGGTAGATTGCGGTCTCGGGCCGTGGCGTGAACCGCGCACCTTGGTAACTCTCCATTTATTTGAACCTAAAATGAAGGCTTATCAAAGCGAGTCAGTTTTATAACGGTTGCGTTAAACGGCGCGCACCCTGTAGATGTCTAACCCAATTGGAGGTCTTTATGATCGAAGCTGTTGGTGAACCCCCAAATTTAAGGTTACTATATGAATTGCCGGAGACAGAAAGGCAAAAAACCAGGAGAGTAACTAGACGGTACCCTCTCCCCCAGTCCAAGGAAAGAACTTGTAACAAGGAACCTGGGCCATTTTCCACAAGTATTAATCAAACACCTTACCCACATCATAACAGATCCCTTCAATAAACTCACCAAGAAAGGTGCCGCCGAACTGCCCGGAGACACTCCATTTGTACCCAATATTCCATGTTTATATACGTCTGGATTCCGCAGACCGAAAGGATTGTGCACTTTGTTCTCTGAGTTGACCTTTCCGGATATCATGGCGCGATCAGTTTGGCACTTGACATGTTTTGTCCTTCCGTGTTAAACAAACCGGTGAGGCCCGTAGTCTGGACCGTCTATTCCCATATTTCAAAAACGGTCTTCCTCCCGCGCTCGCGTGCTCAGATATAATGTTAATACATAGTTCGTGAAAGTGCCAAGGTTTGTAGACACTTACACGGGACGTGCTACAAGTGCGACGCCATAAATTTTCATGAAGCTGGGCACGAATTTAAGATTAATTTTGTATGATGCGAGACACCTAGCTCGCGTTTTGCAGATAAGAACAGAATTTGGGATCAAAAGTCGGGAAAGAAGCGAGACTTTTTTGCGGACGTTGACATAAGTTTCGTACCCTATTTCTATCTTAATGTTTTCACAAAGAAGTTTCCTTTCGTTACTCTCTCGAGAACAAAGATTGTTCAATATCTCGGCTGCGCCTGCAAAGCGCGAGATAAAATTTTCGGGCATTGATATATGGACCCTGTCTGATGTTTGTGCAATGTTGAAACCCTGAACGTCCCACTTCAAACCCTTCTCTTGTTATGTCACAGTTGCCGACAGAAGTATTGTTTCTTGAAAGAATCAAAATTCTTCGCGATGCGTTCAGCTTAGTTTTCTTTCAGTCGATTCTCTACGCGCCCGACCACGCCCGTTTCAAACGAGATGCCACAAAAGAATCTTTCGTGAGATGGTAGGTTCAGCAGGTCCGATTCTCTTGCTAAACAATGGCAACAAGGCCTTCTGCATAAGAGATTTTCTTGAGTTGTCGCAAGACTCCAAAAAGACGTGCCACTAATTATTGGATAATCGGAGGCGTCCAATTTTGGTTACTTTTCCGAAACATCTTGTCCTAATCCTACACAATGCTTCAAAAATGAGGGTGTTGCTTACGCGCTTCCTCCAAACACTTACATAATATAATAATACGTGAAGAGACACTGAAAGCTTCCACCGTGGCATTTGACCTCTTGACCTGCTAAGCGTGTCTTCCGGAATAAACTTGATTTTTGTCCAAGGCCCGACAACCCAGTAACGAGACGAGACGCTCAAGAGTCAAGTGATTTATTCAGTGGAAAGGAGGTCTTTTATAGGGAAGCCTCACGTGGGAAAGTACAATCAAATTTGAATAAATGTAGATCGTCCCTCGTGGGAAAATCCTCGAAACTCGGTCGTTCCGCCTCACAATTTTGCCACCAGGGCCAAGAATATGGTGACTTTATCTTTCCGATTTTATGCCTAAGCTTGTTCTCTCCGCTGTGAGAGATTTATATCAGGTACATTTCTGTTAAAAAATTTATTTTTGAAAAAAATTTTTTTAATCCTTCACCTAGTTGTAGATGTTTTGAAATTCAGCCAAGAGCACCGTGGTCAGTTGTCAGAATTTCTCCAAGTCTCGGAGTGTATTGAGGTCGGTTTGCCGTCCGTCGACAAAAGCGACGAGGGGCCTGTGCGTCGGGCAAATGCACGTGTGACCAATCGACGATAAGATGGGACACAGAGCATGACGCATATTGAATTGAACAGTGGAGTGGTGTGGATCAAAGCCAAAAATTCTCCGCTCAAGGTGCTGTTAAACTGGAAAAACGCCGCGACTGGCAGGTATGTGCCGGGGATGAAGAGGACAAGGATCGGAAATAACGCCTGAAAAATATGGTCGAATTTATGCAATTTTCGTTTGAAAATGTGACGTTGGAAAGGACTGACCTGAATGAAAATGACGCGCTCCATCTGTCGTTGAACTTTTTTGGTTTGATGAGACATTTTCGACTCCATTTTGATGAATTCTTTTTTTGTCTTCAAGAACACTACGGTGATGACTGCATAGCTTATGACAGTGATGATCATGCAGTTAGCCATATGAAAAGTCATAAGAAAGGAAGATTTAATGTCCCCCACATAGTAAGGTGGCAGGTAACCCAGTGATGCAACCACAGGATCCAATTCCAAAATCGCATCATATTCGGGGGTTGGAGGATTAAAGGTCAAATAGCAGAGAACTCCGTGGACGAATGGATACAGCATTGCGATAAGTAGAATTATAATTAGTTGGTATGTCGTTAAGGGCCTGTTTCGTACCACACTATAGCGATAAATATATTGAATGGGCAAGATGACCACAGAGAGGTAGGTCAGGAAGCCCTGAAGGCTTGAAACAACGAGGGCTGCATACTGTTTATCTCTTAAGAAGGGGTTCCCAGTCGCCACTATGAACAAACCGTTGTAAATGAAAAAGATCTGCAAATTTTACTGTGAGAAAGGGAAGAGGCAACTTACCGGCATTGCGACGAGGTTAACAACACTGTACGTTAGGTCGACGGTTGCATTCATAATTAACATTAGCGCGTAAACTTTGACGGCTTTGTTGTTGGTGCGGAATATGGCCATGTACATTACCACTAGACTGCATATGACCGCGCCGCCAGAAAACGTCAGCTCAGCGAATAAATGCAGAGTGTGGTAGACTGCGGTCTCAGGCCGTGGAGTGAACCGCGCAGTCTGGTATCTTGTATAATTCCCCATCTATTTGACTTTTCTGAAAGCAATAAGTGTAAACATAGTGATAACGTTATCATTATCATAACCGATAATGATAACGGTTATGTTAATCGCACATTCTAGGTTACGCACGTAACGTTATTGTGAGAGGTTTCCGCAAGTGAAACTGAACCCAATTGAAATCTGGCTGAGCACCTTCAATTGAACACCACTTATACTGATGCTATGTGCTATTACAATACTATATATTGACGAGTAAAAAAAAACTAAAAACAAGAAGGTTAAAATGACAACAGAAAAGTATTTACTTCGTAATTATGTAAAATTGCATAAAGACAGCCGATATAAGCGGCCGAAAACCGGCAATGAGTCAAAGTAGAGACCAAATTTCCCTAGTGCTCGAAGTGCAACCTGTAGCTCACCTGCAGCCGCCCATCTTGTGCCAAGGCACGCCGCCTCCCTCGCAAGCCTGCACCCTGGAAGCTCCTGACGTCGGAGTCAGGCCATACGTACCCTGGAATTTTAACGAATAGGAGAACTCAAAGACAAAAGCCCTGAAGTTAGAAGCGAAGCCCTAACGCCTGGGATCGGTGGATTCGACGAGGCAAATCATCGATTTCGGGGTAGCGATGACTAAACAATCATCTTTTTTTATGTAAGTAAGGTCGTTTTTATCGCGTAGACCTAATACACAGTCTAATATAAACCTCGGCTTTGTTTTTTGGTGATAGAAGAGACTTCAACATTTTCATAACCCCGCACTTTCTTCATCAAAAGCCTGTAGCAAAACTTCTGCTCGTAGCACGCCAATACCCCTAAAATAACCCGCCTAGAAGAACCGCCGAACATAGCCAACTATACTGCATTTGTAGCCAGCATTCCCCGTTTATATATACGTAGATTACAGTACCCTATAAATATACCGGATACGAAAGCCTTTCAAATGAAGAGGACACGCTCCCTCCCACAATCCGAAGGAATCATTTATGTCGTAGATTAGGTCCTCATTTTTATCTCATTTGACGGCCAATAAAAGGGCGATGCGAAGGGCCAATAAGCAGCGTAACCTAAACCTCGGCTTAGTTTATAGTAATAGTTGTTGAGTCCCGAAGCGACCTGCTTGGTCGGTGAAGTGAAGAATCATTGGTTCATAAAAAAAGGAATGTTTAATTAGTTTTATTGAGACCAGAACTACTACTCGGTTGTTCTCATATTTATTCTCTCTAAATAAAGTTTATACATATATTGTTCTGCTGGTGATTTGTTCTCACTCCTCCTCACAGATGCAACCATGGCGTCAATTCACGTCGAACCTCAAGTTTATGACTTGATTTACCCCGTTGTCGGTGCCCAAAAATTCGCCCACAGTATTGAGAGACAACTGGTGCTGTTGGAATAACTTGGTTCTGGACAACCCCAGCAGATGGCCGTGAAAGGAATCCTCACCTCCCAGTTGACATATGACGGACTAACTGTCATGAATAAGATCTTGGTCCTCTCCGAGAAAGGCACCACTTTATTGTGTGGGAAGGCACTGAAGGATTTTGGAATTATGGTACCTGACCAAGAGAAGGCAAGCGTTGGTTTGCAACTATAAGGATCGTTTCATCGAAGGTCTGGACAAATGCACAAAGCTGGATGTACATTTAAGCGTGAAGGAAAATTCGATCCTAGTGCATCGAACCGCTCTTCCCCTTTTTCTTGCCGTTAAAGATCAAGTGAATGCCGAAATGGATTGTCGTCCGGAGAATGGAACCCTCGTAAATGTTGATACCGTCGAATGGACCGCTCCGATTGCTGTTGTTTTACGCGAATTTCTTGATTCGCGTAAGACTCCAAGAAAACACCCTTAATTATAGGATAATCGGAGACGTCCAATTTTGGTTACTTTTCGGAAACATCTTGTCCTAATCCTACACAATGCTTCAAAAACAAGGGTGCTTGCATTCACGCTTCCTCCAGGCAGTTTCAAATACATGGAGAGACAAGCTTCTACCTTGACGTCTGACTTTCAACTGGCTCCAACTGAAGACATTTAACTACATTTTCATGGCTTTGCCACTAGGAGCCACGAATATGATGATCTTCCCCTTCCAATTTTCAGCTTAAACGTACTCCCTGTGTTGCAAGATATTAATATAAGGCACAGATGGGATAAGACATTTATTTTGATAAAGATCTTTTTTAATCCTTCACCTAGTTGTAGAATGTTTTGAAATTCAGCCAAGAGTACCATCGCCTGTTGTCAGAATATCTCCATAATCTCGGAATGTGTTGAGGTTGGTTTGCCGTCCGTCGACAAGTGCGACGTAGGGCCTGTGCGCCGGGCAAACACACCCGTGACCAATCGGCGATAAGATGGGACACAGAAAATGACGGAAATTGAATTGAACAGTGGAGTGGTGTGGATCAGGGCCAGAAATTCGCCGCTGGCTGAGCTCGTTAACTTGAAAAGTGAAGCGATTGGCAAGAAAGTGCCTGGGATGAACAGAACGACAATTGGGAACAGCGCCTGAAGAGATCATCGAATTTATGCAATTTGCGGTTGAAACTATATATGACGATAGAAAAGACTGACCTGAATGAAAATGACGCGCTCCATCTGTCGTTGAACTTTTTTTGTTTGGTCAGACATTTGTGACTCCATTTTAATGAATTCTTTCTTTGTCTTCAAGTATACAACGGTGATGACTACATAGCTTATGACAGTGATGATCATGCAATTAGCCATATGCAGAGTCATAAGAAAGGAGGCTTTGATGTCCCCCACATAGTAAGGTGGTAGATAACCTAATGAGGCAACCACAGGGTCCAATTCAAAAACGGCGTCATATTCGGGAGCTGGAGGACCAAACGTAAAAAAGCAGATAACCCCGTGAAAAAATGGATACAACATCGCGATAAAAAGAATTACAATTAGCTGGGATTTCGTCAGCGGTTTGTTCCGAATGACACTGTAGCGATATATATATTGAATTGGCAAGATGACCACAGAGAGATAGGTCAGGAAGCCCTGAAGGCTGGAAACAATGAGAGCTGCCCATTGTTGATCTTTTAGGAAGGGGTTCCCAGCCGCCAGAATGAACAAACCGTTGTAAATGAAAAAGATCTGCAAACTTTAATGCGAGAAAAAACAAGAGTCGGCTTACCGGCATTGCGACGATATTAACCACACTGTACGTTAGGTCGACCGTTGCATTCATAATTAACATAAGAGCGTACACCTTGACGGCTTTGTTGTTGGTGCGGAATATGGCCAAGTACATCACCACGAGACTGCATATGATTGCACCGCCAGAAAACGTCAGCTCAGCGAATAAATGCAGAGTGTGGTAGACTGCGGTCTCAGGCCGTGGAGTGAACCGCGCAGTCTGGTATCTTGTATAATTCCCCATGGAAGGTTGCCGTCTGAAACCGAGATGAAATCTAGCTGAGGATCTTAATATGAAGCTGTGAATTTATACTGAGGTTTTGATGTTTCCCTATCAAGGAGCGAAGGGAAAAATCAAAAAGGAAAAAAGTCAAAGTAACCACATGGGGGTACTTTAGAATTACGCGAAATTTGCATAAAAACAGCCTTAAACAGCCGTTATGTAAATTAGGTCCTTATTTTTATCTCGTAGACCTGAAGATAAAATAGTGATCAAACCGACCAATAAACAGAATAACCTAAACCTCATCTTATTTTATGTTGAAATTTGCACATTTTTACATAAGCAGCCTGCAGTAAAGCAACTGGTCGTAGCACGTCAACACCCTTAAAACAACCCGCTTCGAGAAATACCGCTAAATTGCTCACGCTGAGCTATACTGCACTTGTAGCCAACATTCCCCGTTTTTATATGCGTGGATTACGGTAGCCTACAAATGTTTCGGGTCTAAAAGCCTTTCAAATGAAGGAGACATGCTCCCTCCTACAATCCGAAGAGTGGTCATAAGGAGTTTACGAAATTTAGTTGTGCACTTTCGCTCTCAACATTCATGATCCCTGTAAATGATTACTAATCCCCATGAAACGATCAGCTCGCACAACAGCCCAAAAAAGAAGAAAAATTTTACCCGCCCTCTTCGGAGAATCTGAAAAAGGAGTAAAATTATTCCAAGAAAATTATTTTTCCCATCGAAGAAACAGACGAAACGTACTTGCGTGACGCTTTGTCTGAACTTCGATCAGTACGAAATGGGCGGACTATCTAGACTCCTTGGCTACCGTGGGTTAGTTGTTTTTTATTGTAATGTTGATTACTTTTTATTGTAATTTAGTATTTGAACAATGAGATTTTTTCGGAAACAGACAATATTTGTGTTTTTAGACTGTCGGGAAAGTACTGAGCACTCTCTCGCATCGAAAATCGCTTCGCCGCCGAGAAAATGAATTGTCTCGTGGCAAAAACAAACTGTTGTTCACCTCAGCAAAGCGATCGGCGGAGCGAGATTGTGCTCATTATTTTCCCGACAGACTGAATTAAAAATGAATTTAGCTGATATAAGGAAGGCCTTCCGGCTAGAGCCTCCCGGAGCAGCAGGCAGAAGATTCAAACAATTCGGTTTATGTTTTCGCGACTTTTGATTTGGCCGGACGCGACATGGCAAGCCGGGCGGCCCGATGCGTTTTCACAACAATTCAGGTCTGGCCCGGTTGCGACCTCTAGACCAGACGCGATGATATTTTCTATTTTACCGTAGTATAGGGAGTAGCGGTAAATAATGCCCGCTGTAGTTCCATACAAGATTTAGCGTGCTTACTTAGTACTTTGAACTTATATACAAATGCAGGAGTTTGGTGTATTGTAAAGTTTATTAAATACAAAATATGTATGTTTCACTTGAAAAATAGACACTTGAATTGATGTTTCTTGTAATACTTTGTTCTGAATTATCTTTGGGCTGGTGTTTGCGAACAGAATATGCCAATATACGGCACATGGCGGCGTGTGGATCAACGGCAGAATTACATACCCCAATGACGACAAATCCGACGGTTCCAGGGTTTATAGACGAGAGAATCGTGGTGGTATTCTTCGAACATCGGTTGAATACATCCTTGATGTTGTCCGCACATGTCTGAGCTACGGACATCGAGTTTTTCCAGCGAGAAATCGTGAGTAAATAAGAAACAACCGCTTCCAAAGACGAGACGGAAGAAGAAGAAGTAGCTGAATAGACGGTTTTTATTTTTAACGAGGATTGGCTGGCCAATGGTTGTGGGTGCTTCTCACTACCTCACGCTTTGCAGAAAAATCCGTGACCTTTTCGTCGAAGTTAAAAAAAATGTACACCATATTGCGAATTTTGGCATATGGACGGGATGGAAAGCTCTCAGCGAACCATCTACCCGACGACCTGACTCCAGCCGAGAATTCATCCCTCTTGGACGAAAGTTCCACATGTAAGTGAGGGCAAGTGCCAAGGAGGAAACCAATCGATCTCCGGCGCACAACGACTACTAAGAATCATCTCTGTTTTTTATGTAAATTATGTACTGACTTTTATCACGTTGTACTGCATATACATAAAAGGGCGTCCCAGACGTCAAATAAACAGTCAATAGGAAACTTCGGCTTGTTGTTGGGTGATTGTTTTTCTTGGACATTCAAGGTCCATCGTTGGACACAACAACAGGTCCTTTTCATTTTATGTTTATACCAGTGAAGCAATTTTCAATTAGAAATTTCCTCTATATCAAATTAAGGGATAATCGGACGTGCCCAATTTAATTCGACTTTCACCTAAATATCTTGAGATAAAACGTAAAGCAAAAAGCCATATACATAAATACTGTACATTGGTATGATGTGTTGACAGCATTGTATCGCCATGTAATTAATAATATAGAAACAGGTATAAATTCCCGGGAAACATAGGCGTTCATTTCAAGCGAACTCCAGTGCTTCTGAGTCGGTGTGCGTTGTGTGGGGGTTGTTTGAGGAATCGCGGACAGTGTTTGTGTTTCTGTAGAAGAAGCCAAAGAATATTCGTCGATAGCTGGGCACGCACAGCACAACCGAGAATGAGTTGAACAGCGGGGTTGTATGCATTATTGCGACAAATTCTCCCGTAAACGTGTAGTTGATATTTAGGAGGGATGCGATTGGGAGAGCCGTGCTAGGGATGAAGTTGACAAAGACGGGGAAGACGGCCTGAAAATAGAAAAGGTAATTTAGCAAGAACAGTTATGATTTTACAGCCGAATCGTGTAGACTTCCTGCTGTCTTTCACCCGATTTTTGTTCTTGGATGGACAAAAACAAGAGCCCATTCTACGTACCTGTATAAAAATAACCCTCTCCATTTGCTTTTGGACCTTCTTCGTCTGATCGGACATTTTATCCTCCATCCGCACAAACTCCACTTTGGTCCTGGCGTACACCACCACAATCACGAGGTAACTCAAGACCGTGATCACTATGCAATTGGCCATGTGCACCGCCATGAGCTTCGAGTTGACGCAGTCGCCAACTCGATATGGCGGTATGTAATCGAGCGACGAAATGACGGGATCCAGCTCGAAAACCGAGTCGTACAGTTCGGTTGGCTCTTTGAAAGTGAAGAAACAGAGGACGCCATGCCCGAACGGGTACAAGCATCCGATGAGAAAAATGCTGGCCAGTTTCGTGCTGTTATAAGGCTTGTTTTGGATGACACTGAGGCGGTACAAGAATTGAATGGGCAAGATGGCAACTGATACGTAGATAAGGAAGCCTTGTAGACTGGTGACAATGTTGGCCGACCAAGAGTATTCTTTCAGGAGTGGATTGCCAGCGGAAAGAATGAAGAATCCGTCCCATATGAAGAAGATCTGAAAATCACATTGAAATTTTAATTCGCCTTATGGTAAGTGAGCCAAAATATCAGTCTTTCCGGAAAATGATGTGGATCTGCCATAAAGAAATGTCTCATCATAGTCGCGCATCAGTTCAGCTAGCCGTTGCAAAGCGATAATGGGAAATTTTGCGAAATTTTTGGACAAATCCACATTATTTTTCTGATATTCTTTTTATTATAGTTCGGCCCGGAGACGCCAATGCGACCGGTTAAAAACAGACGCCACTTACCGGCATTGCGACCAAATTGCACAAACTGTAACTCAAATCGACTGCGGCGTTCATTATTAACATGTGGGAGTACACTTTGACAGCCTTGCTCTTTGTCCTAAATACAGCAAGGTAGATAATGAACAAGCTGCACAAAACGGCTGCAAACGAAAAGGAAATCTCCATGACAAGATGAAGTGTATGGAAGATCATGGTGTCATTGCGTTTTAGTGATGAGGCGTTTCGGACGGTTTGTGAAGCGCCCGCTATCGTTGTTGTCTCCATTGCTCTGTAAAAAGTCGCTGTGGATTACAGTGATATAACGTGCGGAAACTTCCAGGAAGCAAGTTTGTGAAATCGCGAGTAACCAGCATTTGGAGCAATCCGCACCACATGCGAAAAAATGAATTGTGGCAAAACCGAAAGGTTTTTCACTTCAACGACGCGTTCGACACAGCGATGTTGTGCTCATTTTATTTTCCCGACTGAATGATATTACAAAAAACTTTGCGGAATTACTCAACTCTACAGTAAACATATCAACACGCAACTGAGCCATAGTCCACATTTCTCCGAACTGGGCGGATTCGTATCAAACGTACTGAAACAAGAGCCGAAGCGAAATGTTTAAAATTTCCCTCAACGTTTTCAGCTTTATATGTGTCATCGTACCGTAATCTTCAAAAGGCCTTCTTGAGGATGTTCGAAGCGGCTCAATAATCCGTAAATCTTGTAATTGCTTCGTAAGATGCCCGCCAGAACCAGCGTCAGAGACGGTCCCTTGCCGGAAACTACTGAAATGATGATACGTTGACGGTAGAATGGGCAATTTAGTACGTCTTGGAGATTATGAATGTCTGCATTGCAAAGGGCAAAATCCATATACTGCTTGTCTGTCGGGAAAATAGCGAGCGCACTGTCGCTGCCGATCGTGTCAATGAAGTTAAAAGCAATTTGATTTTGTCGCGACGAAAGTCGTTTTCGCACGATGCTATTTTTGCTGCGACAGGGTGCTACTTTAGACACAACGTTCTTTCTATACTGGGGGAATTAACAGTTCGAAAACCTCAAAAAAAAAGCCCAAAATCGAGGTCCCTTCGTTTGAAATTCAAAAAAACAGGTCGATTAATCGATATGGGCATAAAAATCAAACCACTAGGACAGAAAAACACGGAGAATTTTGCAGTAGTAAAATTCTTTGGCTGCACCTAACCATTTTCGCGTCAGGACCCATGAAAAAAAATTTCCATTTTTTTGGGACACTCTGTATCTTCGACGGACTGAAAACACAGACTTAGCTTGCTTTCCATATCTCATCATTCCGAAAGTATTTACAACACCAAGTAATATAAAAAATTTTACTTCAGTTCACCACAGAAACCCGGATCAAATATTGATTACAAGAATTATGCAAACATCTCCTCCTCGTCGCCCGCAGAACCCGTTGTATGTGTGTTGTGTTGTCGGCTATTGCCCGTCAGCGTGCTGATGCTGCCGACCGGCGGCGAGGAGCGACAGAATATCCCCAACACAATTTGCCGATAGCTTGGGACCAACAACAGCACGGAGAGCGAGTTGAAAACAGGAGTTGTGTGCATTATTGCGATGATTTCTCCGGTCCATTCGTAGTTGATTTTCATCAGCGCGAAGACGGGCAAGATAGTGCCCGGAATGAAGAGAACAATAATCGGGAACAGGGCCTGAAAGATAAGGTTTCTGTCGGGAAAATAATGGGCACAATGTAGGAAAAGCAATATTATTTTGCTCCGATACAATTCATTATCTTTGATGCGATAGTGCACTCATTATTTTCCCGACAGACTGGTGCACAGCAGGGACGTATTTTCTTCAGGATCTACTTCTTCATACCTGAATAAAGATGACTCTTTCCATTTGTTTCTGCGTCTTCTTCGTGTTGGCCGACATTTTGGACTCCATCCTCGCGAACATCACTTTCGTTTTCCGATAAATCACGACAATGAAGACGTAGCTGAGGGCGGTCATCACAATACAATTAGCCATGTGCAACTTCATCAACGTCGAAGCGCCGGTGCAATCCCCCACCATGTACGGAGGGAGTCGCGGGAGGTCGCGCACAGCGGGATCGAGCCTATAAACCGCGTCGAAGTGCTCGTTCGGCGGGTTGAAGGTGAAGAAGCACAGGACCCCGTGCATGAACGGGTAGACGTTGGCAAGGAGGAAAACCTTGGCCAGTTGCGTGCTGTTGAAGGGCTTCTGGCTGATCACACTGTAGCGATACAAGAATTGCATCGGGATCAGAACCACGGAGACGTAGATCAAGAAGCCCTGGCAAGAGGTGACGATATAAGCGGACGATTGGAAATTCTGCAGCAAAGGATTCGCGGCGGCAAGAATGAAGTAGCTATCCCATATGAAAAACATCTGAAAAGCGGAGTGTTAGCAACTCAAAACTACCGTTACAGTGCTAAAGTCTTCAATTTAATACCTACCGGCATGGCGACCAAGTTGCACATGCTATACATAATATCGACCGTCGCATTCATAATCAACATGTGCGCATAGACTTTGACCGTCTTGTTCCGCGTCCGAAATATGGCCAGATAGATGATAAAACAGCTGCAGATCAGCGCAATCATCGAGAAGAACACCTCACAAAACAAATGGATCATGTGAAAATCCGCCATGATTTTGCTGACAGTTCGAAGTGTGTGCTGAAAACTGTTTTGCTTGTTTATATTCTTTCCAGTGGCACGCAAACTAAAAATTGGTACACTGCAACAAGAATCACGGTGTGAAACTGGCGGGGATTGAGTTCGAAGTTCTAAGTCCGGGATTTTACACTATTACTGCGTTTTTCTAAAAGTGCATGTACTATTTGCGGGAGCACGTCGTTGGTATTTGCTACAGAACTATCAAAAATTACTGGAGGAATATTTCCCTTACTCTCGGCACGAAAACAATCCTTCTCTGGCCGTAATAACAAAGAAACTTGGACTTTGATATATCAAGGGTACGGCAGAGAAAGCAACATTTTTTCGTAGCTCCAGACGCGAAATGCTTGCGTGCAGCCAAATGATTTCTTTACTATGAAAGTCTCCGTGTTTCATATGCAGTTTAGAGCTCGATAAAAAGTGCTCCTGTTGACAACCATTTCCCACCTTGAAACCGGAAAATATTACCCTTGGAACTTTGACTATTGTTCCATGCTGGTTTTGATCCCAAAAAATCTCCCGGTAATGCAAATTTAGAGTGTAGACTTATATTAAAGTTGGTATATTTTGAGACCGAAGCCACCTGAGAGGATTCCTCTTGTCTCAGGACACTATCGGGCTCAGAATTAAGACTTAATTTTTATGAACCCTTCGGTACCTGCAGCCCAGCATAGAACAATAAACAGCTTTAGTGGAGATATGACTAACCCAGAACCTGCAAAACTCTGTAAAAGACACTCTGGTCTTCTTTCCGCACCGTATAAATACCCAAAACGGGAATGACCATAAAGTGTATACCATTTATTGCAAATAAAGACCACTCTGTCGGCGTATTTGGTTTACCTTTCATTAGGCTAATGCCACCTAGCTACCTACTACAGTGCACCAAATGCTACTACTATTCATCCCACACACACCCCATAACCTTTTAGTGACCAGCTACCTTTCGACATTTCAGTGCAAACGACAGTTGGCGGTGCCTTTAAAGGTTCTCTTGTACCGTAGTTTCCGGGGACTTTCCTCAAAGCCTAGACTCATTTGAGAAGTCGGTGTCAATCCGGTAATTGCGTTTGCGTCAGCGTCTTTACTTTTGGAGATAAAGGTAATTGCGGTCCGCCGTCTTGAAGACTCTATATGACTGCTTTTTTGAGGGGTTCGGATAATACATGTGTATATCGGAAGTATCTTCGCGACAATACGAAGATAAAAACAGTGTTTTAACAACGCCATTTATTTTCCAAAAAAATTTATACTGGACAAGTAAAAGTGTAGCCTTGAATGTGAGCCTGACATTACCTTGATGCACTAAGTGTGCACTCAGGTCTCTTCAGTAGCTAACCGCCAATGCTGAGCGTCAATTTTAATACCTCTGAACTTCAGGTGCACTGTACCATGGGGTTTTTTTATAATTTTTGGGCGACTTTATGGACTCTTACAATAAGTCTTCTTTAAAAAAATCTCAGAAAATGTGTTCAGCAACGTAACATTGTCTCATGACAAATAGTACCAAACGGTCCTATTTTGACATAAAAATTCTGCATCTTGAAGCCGGTTTTATGTTACTAATGGCCTAAAAAACTTGGATCATTATTGTAAACTGTGCCCAGGACGGTTTACTGCTACCTTGACTATGTTCTTTGACCGTTTCCGTCCTAATGACGATCTCTTAAAAGGTCAGTTAAGTCGATTTCAAACTTTGGTTTTAATTGATGCCCAAAGATTTCTAAAAAAGTCATTACACAGTGAATTTAAAGTACACAAGTATTAAAATCTGTACTCTGCGTGGTCCTTAGGTACCGAAGCGAGCTCCGTGAACACCTCGAGCCAGGGCAATCTCGTACTCAGAATCGAGGTTTCCCTTTTAATTGTCGGGCAGTATAATTATACAACACTCCATCACCATGTTTTTTGTGTAAAAAAACTCAAAACTGAATTTAAAAAACAACATCAGAGTCAGTGTTGGTATGTGTGTTCTTGTTGTTGCTGGAGCCAGGATTAACGAACTTTGGCCGGCAGAAAATGCTCAGGAACGTGCGGCGATAAGTGGGGACGCACAGCACAACCGAGAATGAGTTGAAAACCGGAGTTGTGTGCATTATGGCAACAAATTCTCCCATCATTGTTACGTTGATCTTCAGCAAAGATGCGATTGGTAGAACAGTGCCGGGGATGAAAAGCACCACGATCGGGAAAACAGCCTGAAAAATTATTCAAAATTTATAAAGGCTGGCAAAAGTACGGAAATATCAGTCCGTCGGAAAATAGTGAGCATAATGCCATTGCGAGCGCGGGAATCACTTTTTTATGATTTTTCATAACAACTTTTTTGTGATTTTTTACAATGGTCGTCTTACCTGAATAAAAATAACCCTCTCCATTTGTTTCTGCACCTTCTTTGTCTGCTCCGTCATTTGCGGCTCCATGCGAATGAAGGCCTCTCTTGTCCTCTGGTAGACGATCATGATCACAATATAGCTGGCCACCGTCATCACCATGCAATTGCTCATGTGCACGGCCATTAACTTCGAGTTGGCGCAGTCGCCAACCCGATACGGTGGGATATATCCCAACGAGCCAATAACGGGATCCCCAATAAAAATCTTATCGAACTCGGGCGAAGGCTCTTTGAAGGTGTAGAAGCAGAGAATACCATGGAAAAGTGGGTACGTAATGCCGATCATGAAGATGCGAATGAGCTGCGGGCTGGTGTAGGGTTTGTTCGTGATGACACTGTAGCGGTACATGAACTGAATGGGAATGATCACGACGGACACGTAGATCAGAAAGCCTTGAAAACTCGTGACGATGTTGGCTGACCAGGGCAAGTCCTTGAGCAGAGGGTTTCCGGCGGACAGAAAGAAAAGCCCATCGTAAATGTAGAAGATCTAAATACCGCGTGTACAACAATCCACAAGGTTTGGTTTACCGGCAATCCAATCAGATTACAAAGACTATAACCCAAGTCTACGCACGCGTTCATCACCAACATTTGCGAATACACTTTCACCGCCTTATTCTTTGTGCGATACATTGCCAGGAAGATGATGTAAAGACTGCAAGAAATCGCCAGAATAGAAAAGGTGGCCTCGGCAGCAAGATGGAATGCATGGTAATCAACCATCTTCTGAAGTGCTCTAGAGACTTGTCTACCAGAAGAACATAAATTTTCGAAGGCTTTGGTCCACGAGAAGTATTAATATTTTCTCAGAAATAAGCCGTACGGCAAGTTAGGGCAATTGGACTTTGTAACAGAGGATGAAATTGGGATCCATAGTATAAATCCCGTAATTGGATCTCCTACTGGAGACGAAGTAACAGACGAGAACGTACATCTACGGTAAAAGGCGAAGACGTTCATTGGCATTCATGCATGCCGTTGCTGACTTGTAGAATTTTTCATTTCACATACTACCACTATATTTTTTGGCTTTATTTTACTCATAAAACGATGCTTATGCGGAGACAAAACACATATATATTCGAATATTATTAAGCGAGGGGGTTGCGGCATAAATTCTCCCATTATCACAGTTAGATGCTCTCCAGTAGACGACGAATGAAGCCCTTGTGTTCGTGCGGCGCGTTCTTCGACCGAGTATGGTACTCAAAAACCCCAATCTCTGCGCGACCCTTACTGCCGGCCTCGCACAGCTCCCCGAACCACTTGAACATTGCATTCTTGTAGGTTTCGGCTTCGTCGGGGTTGGAGAAGTCGCTGATTCCATGG
Organism: Bursaphelenchus xylophilus; assembly: GCA_904066235.2. NCBI lineage: Eukaryota > Metazoa > Nematoda > Chromadorea > Rhabditida > Aphelenchoididae > Bursaphelenchus > Bursaphelenchus xylophilus. The sequence continues at coordinate 10,344,511 of CAJFCV020000004.1, read as the reverse complement.
CACAGGTCGCCGTGGCATTCGCTGACATCCGAGCTTCCAGCCTGCGCAAGTTGTGTGTTCGCCGCCGGCATTGAAATCATAAAGTCGTCTGCGAAAATTGTTGCGGCGCACGATTGAACACCATGGTTGATAATTTTCTTTGGAAGGTCTGAAAAGTGAACGGTAAGCTTGTCTTCAGTATAACTATTATAGGCCATCTTTTAGGCTCTGTTTTCTTACCCGGCTCAGCTGCAGCAGGTCTGGCCAGCCCAATTCCGTCGGTTTCGTTGTTTCGAATTGCTGCCACCATTGCTGGAGCGGTCCGGAAACCACCGGTCAGGTAGATCGCGGCGTTCTGAATGTTAGGCTTAATGGCACCGGCGAATTCGATAAAGTAAGCTTCACGCTTCTTTGTCGATTCTTTTACGTGGCCCATTCGGGCGGCTTCCAAGTTTCCGCCGGTGAGTTCGATGAAGTCAAAGCCGAGCTCCTGCAAAGTTAATGTTATAACGATATGTATAAGATGAGTTATCAGTCTGTCGGGAAAATAATGAGCGCCCTGACGCATTAAAAATTGCTTCGCCTCCGAGAAAATGAATTGAGTCGTTGCAAAATGAAATTTCTTTTCACTTTAGCGACTCGATTGGCATAGCGACAAAATGCGCATTATTTTCCCGACAAGCTGATAACAACGGTAAAATGTGCCCTTAATTGTGGACTTACATCAAAGTGCTTGGCCATGTTGATGACGTCATTTTGGTCCAGCCCACCTTCCTGGAATTCAGCCGAGTTGATTTTGATGCTCAACACGAATCCCGAGCCCGCAGGAATTTGGGACCTGTAAAAATACACGTAAATATGAATATGTCATTGGGATTAAAACTCCTCAGAATCCAGAAAAATGTTCTTCTCGTTTCTAATGGGGTTTTATTCGCGGTGGATTTTATTGCTCGGTTATGATGAAGACGGTCATAAAAATGCAAACAAGAAGAAATAATATCTTCCAGCGCGCCGAGTGATTCACATTTTCCAGGAGAGGGGATGGGGATTTTGTCATGAACTGAGGGTCGTCCTGTCGTCATGCTTTTCGATTAAATTCGCGATTTGATTAGACAGCATGAAGCGAGCCACACCCGTACCGCTGCAGCGGGCCTACTCTAGTATTGACTTGAATGCGGATGAATTGCCTTCTCGTCCCATTACTACGACGGCCGCTACGCAGACCCCCTATTATTATGACAGTAGCTCGCCGAGGTATTTGGATACGTCGGTGAATAGTGGGCAGACTAACAGCGCGGTGTATTACATTAATCAAACGCCGTCTTTGTACAGCTACACCACCGATCCGCCACCGATTGTTAGTGAGGTAAGCCAGACGCAAATATGATGGATATATATCCTATATTTCACTGTCAAAATTGCTATGTACCTATTACAGTCGACAGAAGTTTCTGTGACCGGCGAAAGCGTTCAAAAGCTACTTCTCCGACTGTTTCATATATTCAGCTACATTCTTCGATGGCTAGTCGTGATTTTTCAGTAAGTTGGGAAGTTTCCCAACACATTTTTTAGAATTGTATTTATAGTAATTCTATTCTCAAATGGCTGGGGATGGTATAATCTCTTCAACGTCGCCAGTCTCGCCGCTTTTCTTTTTGCTCATATGGGAGTATTCAATCGAACTGCCTCATGGTTATACGCATTTTTTATTCTGGATGTGAGTCTTATCCGCTGGCGATAGACTTCAACTACGTAACTTATAATCAATCGTCCCAATTTTCAGTTCATTGTCATCATATTCTACGTTGTTTTCGCCATTTTGCTGCTTGCCGACGCCAACTACTATAACTATTTCCAATACCCGACGTATTTGTATCGGATGACAGTGGTGGATCAAGAGGTGATTGGGTTCTGTCTGCTGCTTAGCTCAACCTTTATGATCCTGTTTATAGTGGTTATTGGAAGAGTTTGGTGGGGACGACCCTTTTGCTATCCGCAGAAAAAGGGGCAATTCCTCGAGGATGATTATACTGGAAGGATCTGCTTTGGGCAGGTTTTTGGGTGCTTTCGAAACGAATAAAAATGAATATAAAGAAGCTTAAACGAGGCATTGTCTTATGGCTGTCATAGAGCAAAGATACCAGTCTGTCGGGAAAATAATGAGCACTCTGTCGCATTGAAAATCGCATCGTCAAGTGAACTGTGCCGCAGTAAAATCAAATTGCTTTTCACTTCAGATGGGGGCATCGACAAAGTGCTCATTATTTTCCCGAAAGGCTGTTATATAATACTAAACTTCTGCCACAAAAAACAACCGTCATTAAGAACTGAAACTACAGTGATATCCCACCTTATTCCATGGTAGATCTCATCGATAACTCGGACTCTGTTCCTCCAAGATCCGCCATACTCATCGTTCCTAAGGTTGGTTGTTGGAGACAGAAATTGGGACAGCAGATAGCCAAATGCCGCGTTGATTTGGACACCGTTGAAGCCTAAAAATTTTTTGGAAATTTTTCAAGTGCAGGTTTTTTAAAAAGGGTAGCAAAAAAACCGCAAAAAATGTTTTTGTCGGAGAAGAAATGGGGAATTTTTGAGGCGAGAGAGTACGTTTTTGCGTGTCTTCTCTCTGTCTTCTCTGTGCAATCAAGACAAAGTGTAAAAAACCGATAGCTAAGGGTCTATTCCGGTCACAGGACACCTCAGCTTGACATACCGGTCTCATAAGCAAAGAGTGCCGCGTAGACGAAACGATCAACAGCTTCGGTCTTGACTTGCTCAATGGTCAATGGAATTGGCTTTCCATACTTCGAGCCTTTCATTTCAATTCCCAGCTGGACGTCGGATGCGGAATACGGAGTTGGATTGATAATGCCGAGTGTTTGACGGCCATTCTGCAAATTTTTAGCTTAAAAATTTGACGATTTTTTGGGCAAACGGATTGAAAATGATTAAAAGTATATGAAAATCAATTAAAAAATAAATAAATATACGCACATGATTCAACTGCGCGAGTATCAAGCTCTTATGAGCCTTTGCGTTGTCCGTAAGTCGTTTGAATTGAGCCCGACGGGCGTTGGACTCGCATTCCTTGCTGATAATCATAGCTCCGGGCCCTTCGTAGTGCTTGTGGTCGACGCTGATACTGCCGGTGACCACAACTCCCCATCCACCGGCCCCAAACTTCTCATACAGGTTAATTAGACGTTGTGTTGGGACTCCGTGGAATTCGAGGCGACGTGGATCAACCGTTGCAATGTTTTCGCTCATAGCTGACTAAATGTTGATTTTAGAAAATGAATAACAAGATTTTATATAAATTTTCTGTTGGTTTACCTTTAAAAATCGATTTTTGGCTTTCGCCAGGGCAGTTTTGAATTTCAACGGGTGCTCCAAGGTCTCGGGATCCACCGCAAGCTCAACTGGCCATCTAGCATGAACCATGATGACAAATTATGTAGTAAATTAAGTGAAGTAGCTAAAATTAGCAAGATTTGAATAGGTTCCCTCAAAATTCACATGTTATCTTTACCCGTTGAAAATTCAAGGTCACAATTTACAAGTTTACAAGCAGAAAGAACGCCAATTTTCCCGTTGCTCAAAAACAACGAAACTCAAAAAAACTCCGAAATCGAATTAACTGTGTTGGAGCAAATCCGTTTTTCAAATCATCCTTCATAACCGATCAATCCCCGGCTCACAACGGGAGATATTGCAACTTGCGGAGCGAGGTATTGCAAAGGTAATCTGAAGCCCACCTCCGACCTTTGCCATTGCAAATACTCCATGGTCCCCAAAAGTTCAGAGCCCGTCCCGATCAGCTGTCAACGTCGAGACGACCCCGTATTTATCCGAGGTCATGAAATAAAAGTTCGATCCAAGAGGTTTGAAAACTGCAAAAAAAGTGTTCAGGGCCAAGTGGGCAGACGGGGAAGTTTGTGGAGGCTTCTCGATGCATTAGGGATGTCATATTGTGACATGATGGGTGGAAAAGGACATATGGGTGGTCTATATAAATTGTCGCTGGAATTTAATGAGCCTGACTATTATAGAGACAAATGTGATTTAAAAGTCAAAATGGAGTGCCTCAGAGTAGACAGGGCTCTGGGGCCGGCACCATAGCCACACAAAGGGCTCGGCAGAGCCACGCGAGTTTTAACGGGGCCGGGCCGGACTCTTGGGGCCGTGATTTCGGCCAAGCCCGGCCTCAGAGACATATCTACTTCAGAGTAGCAGGTCAAGATTACAGACCAAATCTAGTTCAGTTTTACATGAGACGGTATCAAATCCCCATCAAAAATTGCCCAAATTCTTTCGAAGATCACCAATCTTTCTGTTTTTTAAATAGCTTTCAAGCCAGACAATGACAATCCATTGTCTATCTCCTGTTTTCAAAAATAACTTGCTAAAAGAACAATATTTTCAGAGCCAACTAAACCTCCAAATCCCCGCATTCATCCCTAATGCCTGTGCTACCCCAATCTTGTTGCTCAACAATCAGATCACTCGCCTTTATAAGGCCGTTTGCGCGTTGTATTTTGGGAGCCCCGCTCCAAAATAGACTCCAAAAAAGGAGTAATGGGAAGACGCAAGTTCTTGCGGAGAGAGAAAAAGATAAACGAACACCGTTCAATTGACTTGTTAGTGTTCTTTTTTTACAAAGTTAAACTTTTTTCCGCGATTTTTCTGCTTTGTGTTGTATTTAGAGCCGAGTGCCTTCTAGTTTTGGAAAATAGCGATATTTAATGGTAAGGTCAGGTTCGTACTCTGAATTGTTGTTGCGGAGAAATTATTTCGGTTTCAGAGAAACAGCGGTGTTTTTGCAAGTCGCACATAACAACATGCCATGCATTTATGAAGCCTTTTTTCAGATGTGCAATGAGTAAAATGTAGCGGTCGTATCCTTGTTAAATTTTACGCACAGAAGAGTCAAACCACACAGTAGTTCCTGAAAATTCATGCTCTTCGTGTAGCCGGCATATTCAAACCTTTTGTTGCAAGTGCGCCATGCGAAAAGCGGCAAAAAAATCTCTATGGCCTTATCTATAATACGTTAAAAATTGGTTATTTGAAGCAATTGTGCCCTCCCCAAACTATCAGCAAAGTGCTTGAAGAACAATTCTCATATCTTCATATATAAAACTTCTCTTTCTGGCTCGCGCTTGTCAGGAATCACCGAGATTTTTCAAGTTGAAAGTTGGTAAAAATGCTCCCTTTTTTGGCAAATCTCGGCGTGACAAGTTTCTTTATTATTTCTGCCATAAAGTAAATAATATAACGTCTCCATAAGAAACCAATTTTTTACCCACAAAACTGACAGATATTTTACCAAAAAATGTTTCTCTATCTTCCTGACTGCACTCCGTGTTTTGCATATTCTCTCTACCACAAAGATAGTTGAATGCTGTGTACATACAGTAAATAAAAAATGACTTTTTGGGCTTCCTAAACGCAAATTTTGTTTTATTAAAACCAAAGTTTCGCTCTGCACGCCGTTATGATTCAACTGTTTACCCCGTCTTTCAACCCACAAGTCAAACAAAACTCGGGTCGTTGTTGCAGTTGGGAGCACTAAACCATATTTTTGACTCGCAAGATCAAGGAATTTAATAGAAATTGCAAATATTTGACAATGACGGCGAGATGTTTTACAATTCAAATACTACTCTTTTGAGGGATATATAAAGGAAATGTTACCGAAGTTCACTTTTTTAAGACTTGTCGGGCTTTTACAGTAATGAAATTCCTTGTGATTGCCCCCTTGCTTTTTGCTTTTGTCGCAAAATCTAACTGTCAAAAACAATGCATTGATACGGCGGTGAATTGTGCGACAACCCGAAATTTGTGCGACAATCCGTCGTATCGTCAGTTAATGAAGACTTATTGTCCGCTGACTTGCAACTACTGTAGGCGCGGGCAGCCTTACTACGACCCGATTGATGGGAATTCAATTTTTACCACGACAACTCCACTTCCACCTCTTCCTGGGCCAACTGTCTGTGTTGACGCTTACACCAGGTAAAATCGAAAGTCAAAAAGCCGGCTTCAAACATTAATCACGCTCAAAAGTTTGGAGATTTTTCATGACTACATTTTTTGCCGTTATAAATTTGGAGTGAAGGAAGAGAGGCAAAATTGCGGAATTTCCGGAGTTTTACATTAGTATCATAAGGCTGTCGGGAAAATAATGAGCACTCTGTCGCATAGAAAGTCGCATCGCCGTTGAGAAAACGAGTTGTGCCGCGGTATCAGATGGTTTTTCTGCGACGCAATCGGTGCAGCGACATTGTAGTTACTATTTTCCCGCAACAAATTGGTAGTACCAAAAAATTTAATTGTCGTAGGAGTTCGTCGTTGTACGGAGGTCAATTCCGGCCAAAAATTGACTCTTGGAAGCTCTGTAATTGTCGGGTACGGACCGGGTTTGTTGTACAAATGTTCTGGATGCTTTGAATAATCGTAAATAATGTTTCAGCTGCCTGCAATGGGCCCGCAATGGCTTCTGCACAAATGGATTTTATACAATCGAACAGCGAAGAAATTACTGCGGAAGAACCTGCTCCTTGTGCACATAAACTCCTTAGTTCTAGTACCTCATATACCGTTAAAAACATTGAAAAACATGTGATGCATAACAAAACTATGACAACCTGACTAAAGCTACACATACATGTCCAATAATCCTAAGATGTTTTCAAGTTGTACTGTATTATTCCTAACCCCCCTCCTCTCAAGTAAATCGAACCACCACCGGTGACCTTGAGATTGCATAACCGCATGTTCACCACAAGTCTCGGTCTTGGATTTCCACTCGTTTTAATCTCGACAATATTTATCGCAGCATGTAATCTCATGTTCGTTGGGGTCAATAAAACAATGCGCGCTTAATCGCTGGGTTTTTAATTTCATCGAGAATCGGCAATTCAAGAATGATTGAGTGTTGCGCAATCGGCAGTGGTAACGTTTTTTGTTCTGGCTTCTCAGGAAGCCCTTTGAGAAAGAGGCAGTGGGCAGGACTGGACTAGAACCAAAAAACTGTATAGATGCTTTTCTAACGGTACTAGCTCGTTTGTAAAGTCGCTATAGCCTCATATTTCCTCTTTTTCCAACACCAACGAGCCTAAGGCCAGAGATTGCCACGGCTCCGGAGCCGGCTCTTGGCTCCGGCTCTGAGCGGCTTCGGCTCCGAGCCGGGTGCCAGAGCCGGAGCCGGAATTTTGGGGTCGGCTCCGGCTCCCGAGCCCAAAATCAGAGCCAGGCTTCCCAGGGTCAGAAAAGTAAAAATTTCGTGATCTTGTTAAACCAAATTACTTGAAAAAACACTGCGGAGGATGTGACTTGATTGCAAAAAAGTTGGCAGTATGATCTATGGCACTAATAACTTTTATTTTTGGAAAAATATTTTTAAAAAACATTTCGCATAGGAGCCGGGATTCGGAGCCGGAGGCCTTTTTAAATTTTGCACGGAGCCAAGAGCCGGAGCCGAAATTTTGACCGTGGCTCTGCCTAAGGCTTTAAAAAATTTTTCATAGCGAACAGATGTTATTTTGGATGGATTGAAATGCAGTTTGCGGTTATTTGATTGCGCACTTATATAGCGCAACTGATCTGCTCTAGCTAGCATCTTCTGAAGATTCCTCATAATATTGCGTTAAATTTGGGTTAAATGGATTATCTTGTCAAGTCAAGCCAGCTCAAGTGCAACCACTCAAGGCGATGATGAGAAGACCGGCCAGATTCTATCTCAAAAGGTAAACGAAATATCGGTCTGTCGGGAAAATAATGTGCACAATTTGGGTGCGCCGATCGTGACGCTGCAGCGAAAAGCAACTTTATTTTTCATGCGACAGAGTGATCATTATTTTCACGACAGACTGATATTTGTTTAGAGGAGACCATAGCTCCATTTCGAAATATTTCACAGCATATTTTTCTTTTATTAAATGAATTTTTTCCATGAAATTTCCGCGGAAATTCAAATTTTTTGTGCACTCCTCTTATTACTCTTTCCCAGTTATTTTTTCTGCCGCGCGCATTTCGAAAAAAGGGTGGTCGAAAAAAGGCATAATTAATAAGAAGGGACCTGACTTCGCTGCACTTTTTGACGATTTTATGGCCCAATAAATCGCATTTTTTGTGAAATTTTTGAAAAGTATTTGAAATATTAGCCAATCAGACAAGGGTGGATGTGAAAGGTGGCAGAATTTTTCTTTTTTTTATGGATTGCGTATGTTTTTTGGATCTTTAATATACATATGTATATATTTGTCCAATATTTCTGTGAGATTGCAATCTATCTAAACAATCTGTCCATTGCGTGTAATAATGGGAAAAGAAGTTATAATTACGAGCCATCTAGATGTCGTCCGTTTACCGGCTAATGAGAAAACAGTGGTTTTCGGGCGAGATAATGATCAGAGTTGGGCGAAGTTTATTTATTGCAGCTGCAAGTGGGGAGTAACATATAACATCTATACGATATCGCGAACTCCACTTTTCAAAAGGCTAATGCTGTATATTGTACATACAGCATATCTTGACTTTGGAAACAGTTCTAATTTTTTACAGTAAGAATTTACTTTCCACTAAAAATGGAGATTTTCCCTGACTCTTATATCGCTAATGACATAACCGCAACTTGTCCCAGGATCCGAAATTAATCCGCAAAACCCATTACGGATTACCCAACCTCCACACCTGCCTCATTGTTTTTTCCTCACTCATTACGAGTTTTCAAAACAACCTTTCGCGCGCGTTCGAATTTTTAATGGCCGAGCCGGAAGAGGAGGCCTTCGGTTTCCACACCTGCCCAGGATTCGCAGGGTCAACGTTAAGCGCATGTAACTAACAGTACACAGAAGGTTACCGTGCTGTAAAACCTGAGTATCAGTCTGTCGGGAATATAATGAAACGTTACATCGAAAATCTCATCACCGTGGGGAAAATGAATTGTTGTCACGACAAAATTTAATTTTTTTCAGTTCAACGGCGCGATCGGCGCAGAAACATTGCACTCATTATTTTCCCTACAGATTGATAAAAAGTCACTCAACAATTCTCTAAATTTTATTGAATTCTGAAAGATTTTTAGCTCTTGCTGTATAGGTGCAGTCAAGACCTTCAACGATCTTTGCAGCCGATAGAACATGCGAAACATGGAGAACGGAAAAAGAGAAAAAAGTTTTCTGGCCGTATCTTTGCCAGCTCCGTGCGGAGAGAGCTGATTTTTTGTGGAAACATTACCAACGACAGTAAGAACAGGAATGAAACTTCTATACTTCTAAAATTTGCAAAAAGAATCATATTTTTGTCCAATTTTGGCTTGAAAATCTCGGTCATTTCTAAAAAGCTCGAGCTGGGAATCTCACAAATGTCTCGTTAAAAAAATTGAAATTTGTGCCAAATTTCATCAAAATCTAATAATAAGCGTCGCCCTCGGAGTATTTCCCTGCAATACTTTTTCTATCTACGCTAAGCAAATCTCAAACCGTTCTAGGCCTTTTCCCAAGCAATTTGATAAAACAATAATTGCCTTTCTAGCCCAATCAATGCCGAGAGTTCATTCTCTACGCCTCTCCATAAAATCTCGGTTTATTAAAGCGACTTGCCGACAAATTTTTATTATGTTCATTATTATCTAACCCCGTCGTTGTATCTCATTTGTTTGGTCGAGAGCGCAAGAGTTACGCAACGGCTGAATGAGATTAATCAAGCGAGAGGTCGCGAACATGTCGAGAGTAATACCCGTTCGATGGGCTCGTTGACACGTTAAATACAGCGGAATTAATGTAATCTGGGAAATGGAGGCGAAATTATGGGGTTGTGTGCTTTGTATTGTACAGTATCATGTTAGGGACTGACGTTTGAGGATGAAATACCGGGTCACAAAAGAGCCGTAAGTGTTGTGCGGAAACTGCTCGTTCTTTGTCTATTAATCCAATTATGAAACAAAGAAAAGATCCCGTAAATATGGCCAGGATACTCCTTTTATGTCGGCGGTGTTAACAGTTCAACGTAATTGTCGCATTGTCCAAACACGATGTCCAACTGCGCAGTGAAATATAGTGAAGTGCGACAACGAGCGCCGCTCGGTTTCGAAATTTATGGCGCAAAATTTTTTTGGATCCTTGACGTTGCACAGCTCTTATTTATCACGATTTACCTCAGGACAAACGGCAAGCCAATATCACTTTTTTCTTACCGTTTCCCTATCTATTCCAGCCCAAGCTCGTAAGTCATGTAATCCAGCGCAATGTTTTTGATTGCACAACAGCAAAGCCTTCAAAAGTCGGCATCAAAAGAGGCGATCTGAGGTTAAGGAAATGCGCCAATTGTCGGGACAATTTGCTCGCTTATCTCTGCTGATCCGCCAGCGATTAAACAATATTTTCTGTGTTGTTTTTTGCTCAAACCGCCATGTCTCACCTGCCGCGATCCGCTTGAAGATGTGCTAAACTTGATGCAGCCCCTTTTGCAGGCCATATTTCAGGCAATTAGAAAAGTTTGGTGTTAATTAAGCCCGTGGAAGGGCGATCATTCTGCTTTGAATTGCCGCGTCAGTCAGTTTAAACGAGGTCTTCATTCCACAGCAATTTCTCGACCATTATCCACTCATGCCGAGCGACACTCTTCAGCGCACATTGCGACACTTGACCTGGCCAAAATCGGTTTGAAATTTGCGCCGATGCTTTCGTTTGCATTTTTCTTTAATTTGCGGGCCTAATTAAGCATCGGAAATAATAAGAAAGATTTCTTGAACAAGCCAAGTGGAATCACAATGGACAAGAAACGGGAAGGGGAAACGGCAGCTGTACTAGTCCGTTCGCAGAGTCGCCGGAGTGATTTCGGCGACATGAATTGCGAAAAAAGACAGGTTCATTTTGGACTGTGATTTTTTCGGCTTTTTGCACCGTGCAATAGGTTTTTTTGTGCTGTCCCTCGCACCTTAATATTTATTAATTGTATGAGATTGAAATAGCCCGCTGAACCGCAAATTTTCGAGATTTTAAAAGCCCAATGTGTGCTTGCGTTGATAAGAGCTTTTGACTGTCAGGAGTGCCGCTAAAATTATGTCAGCAATAAAGTTTGACGGCAAAACTCCATAATTTTATAATATATAATATTATTTAGATATGAATCAATAGACCCCTTCCAAAAATTACGACTCTAATGGATCGGGCTTGAAATCCGATACAGCGCGATAAACGTAGACCCAGTCATTTCTTTGGGCGCCGCATTGTGACAGCTGCACATAAAGGGATTTACAACTCGCTTTATTGGAACATGATACTTGCGCTGTTGCAGGAATTTGAATCTATGGAGATTTTTATAACATACAAAGAGTTATAATGTGCGACGCCCAAATTTTCATTAAATCTTGCATACATTTTGAGCATACCCCACACATGAACTTCTCAAAATTTTGGCCTTTGTTGTGCAGGCACAGCCGGGATATTCATGGATCTTTGCGGCCGAGAGAGTACGCAAAATGCGGAGAGCGGTCAGATAAAACACTTTTTGGCCGTATCTTTTGTACGGTAGAAATTTTATTTTTGCCATAAACTTTACCCATTACGGTAGAAACAACAAAACTTTTCATGTTAAAATTCGCAAAAAAGTATCATGTTTTAACTAATTTTTGACCTAAAAATCTCGGTCCTTTCTCTAAAGCCGGAGCCAGGAATCTCGGATATAACTTATAAAAAGTCAGTCTAAATTTGTGTTAGTTTCATCAAAATTTAAGCATCGATGTTGGAGTACTTCTTCTGTAAGCCAAAACTCAAATCCCAGCGGAATGTCAACACATTCTTATAAGCATCCCCAGTAAAACAAGTCTCTGAGATTTTTGACCAAGTCTCTTGCCGCTCTCTGTATTTTCGCAACTGGCGGCAGAGATTTGCGAGCGGAATTCGGGTCAGAAGTGGGTAATTAATAAGCCGACTAAAATCGCGACAGTTTCGTTTCATTTCTGGACTTTAATTGGCTCCTCGGACCTCATTTTTGTTAGAAAAATGATATGACACTGCTCTAAGAGTTGATTTATTAATCGTTGAAAATATTATGATATATAAACATCACATTATAGAAATTTAGAAAGTACGCAGATCCGTTTTGTCGGGAAGCGAGCTCTTTGAAAGTTTCTGAAATAGATTTGTCACGGCTTTATTGGGTTTTGTAAAATCACGCTGCGCATTTCCCGAAAGCCCATTAAAATCGGGACGAGATCGGGGATTTATGTTTTTGTTGTTGTGGACTTGCGGTTGCGAGGTTTGCCTGGTACCGAAATTTGATCTTTTTTATTCTTCTTACACCAACTTATAGGAGGAATGCCCCAAGTGCGACGCTCAGATTTTGATGAAATTAGGCCAATTCTTTTTTACAGCATATCCGAATTTTCTAGGTCGGGTTCTGCAGAAACGACCGAGATTTTTAGGTCCGAAATGAGCAAAAGTTTGGGACTTTTTTTCAAATTTGGGCATCAAAAGTCTGATGCTTATTTCTACAGTATAAGGTAATGTTTCCACATAAAATTATTTTTTTTCCAGGAGACTGGCAAAGATACGGCCAAGAAGTGTTTTTCTGACCGCTCTCCGCTTTTTGCATACTCTCTCTGCCGCAAAAATCGTTGCAAAGTTTTAAACTTGTAGGAATTGATATGTAGCCTGTGTTCGCAAATTTTCACATAACTCTGAGCGTCGCACTTGGGATCCTTCCCCTATTTGCAGTATAACTACCTTATAAGTACATAATTCAGACCCAATATAAATATTTTTTGTGTTCGTCTATTCCTCCTTCCTGCAATCCGAACACATCCAGACTATAATCCCCCTCCAGACATCTGGATCGTTTACTATTTTTGTAACCAAAACACCCATTGTTTACCCTGCCCAAATCCTGAACATAATAACCTCGAGTCATCCATGCTACCTGTTCGATTTCCATTCCCAACTCGCGTTTCGGGTTGCGCAACACCCATTCATTTTCAGTGGACGTCAGGGCAGAGGGCTGGGACGAGAGGTGGTCGAAACGCTTCAAGGTATGACCTGCTAAGCTATTTAGCTGCATCCCCGATTAGGTAATGTTTTGAGTAAGCAGAGTGTGGCTGGAAGGGCTATTCAGAGGGCGTGGAGAATCCAATTAAAATTTTCGATTACAGCCACGACTTTCATTTTTTAGACCAACCACGGGAACCTAGTTTTTAGTGGCGAGAGTAAGTCCAGCGCCCTCTCGAAATCTTTCACATAAGTTATAGCTGTGTTCAAGAATTCTGAAAAACTCAGCTGGCCTTTTACGGGTCATCCGAGGTACTTGGATGACTGTGAAGCCGACGCAATTCAAGCAAAAGTCCTTCTTGCCTTTTACTCAATCAGTTTTTGAAAAGGAAACTGTTTGATATTGCTGAAATTTAGCATGCATGTCGGGGATGAGACACACTTCAGTTAGTCAGAATTTTAGCCCTAAATCTCCATATACCAGCCAACATTTTGACTTAGAAATCTCAGCCGCTTCTTTAGAGCGCAAGCTAGGAATCTCACACTTGTTTTTTTGTAATGATTTTCCCCCTAGGGTAGAAGTTATAATAGCAAAAAATGTGTCATATTTACACCAACCTTGGATCTAAAAACCTCGGCCGTTTTTGCAAAAGCGCAAGCTAGGGAAATGACCTCTGTTTTACAAAATATAATATTAATTCAAGTTTCTGACAAGTTTCATTTGGATCAGAACTTTAATACTAAAAGTATAAAGTTTATTTGTCAAAAATCCGTAATCTCAAATTTTTTATGCATTTTCCTTGCAGAATTCCTTATTTTTTTAAAGTCTTTTTAGTTTATTGCGCGAGAAGATACATCCCAGCCGACCCTCCCCGTTCCCAGGCTCCGCCCATTTTTGATCGGACCTTCCTCTCTTGGACATGTTATTTGCGCAAACGGGCAATGAATTTTGTGCAGCGATATATATTCGGTGAAAATATAGTAAAATGAGTCATTACTCCCCCGTGTCGTTTACTTTGTCATACCGTTGAATATTTTTTTTCGGTTTATAAATTTTGTCGTTTCTATTGGTATATGCGCGTTTTTTGATTATTAAAAGTAACAATCCCTTGTTTTAGATCTCACAATGGTTGTAACTCCAACTCATCGTTCGGCATCGACCAGCAACATTCTACCTCCAATCTTCAACAAAAGGCTATGCAAAACGGAGCAAAGAAGTGACCGTTTCGGCGCTGGAAGATGTCCTCATTGCAGGCTGCAGTTTGTAAATGTAAGTGCGCAACAGGCCGAGGTTTCTTTGATAATTCAAAAAAATGCATTCCTTAGGCTATCAAGTCTGTCGGGAAAATAATGATCACAATGTCGCTGGGCCGATGGCGTCGCTGAAGTAAAAAAACTTGATTTTGCCGCGACACAGTTCCTTTTCTCATCGGCGATGCGATTTTTTTTTGCAATAGAGTGCTCATTATTTTTCCGACAAATTGATGGTACAAAAAAATTCATTTTTTATACTAAAAAAATATATTAACCTTCTGAAAATAAGGCGTCCGCGCAATTTTTTTACGGACTGTCCAATTTCCAGCCCGTCTCTCTGCATTGCGGCCACAGTCTGTGCGCGTTGTGTTGCGAAGAACTCCTGCAACGCGATCACCGCTATCTCAGCCAAAAATCCCCCACTCCGGAACCACACACACCGAAACGCAGCTTGTCCTCGAAACTTCAACGCACTCCAAAATTCACCAGCTCTCACATTCGACAAGCACGAACTCCGGTCATGGGAGTACGCACAATGCAATTGTTGAGCGAGTTTATGGAACTGGACAAATGCGAGGTGAATGGAAGCCCGTTGAGGATTCCGATGAAGGATGAAGCGGCGTTGAGAGCGCCTGGTTGTCCCGTGTGCGGAGCTGCGCCGAGCAGTGTAAGTTTTTGTCGGTTTTCATGGCTTAGAAGGGGAGTCTTTGGCGTGGAGCTAACAGAACTAATGGGAAAATGGCTTGTATATATTTATGGGGTACCCAAACAAAAAGTGCAATATGCCTGGCTTCCAATATTTAAAAAAGGGTGAGATTTTTTCGTCGAAAATCGCAAATCCTTTTTTTTCACCTTTTATTAATATTTTGCGA
The DNA here is from genome assembly GCA_904066235.2 of Bursaphelenchus xylophilus. Classification (NCBI taxonomy): domain Eukaryota; kingdom Metazoa; phylum Nematoda; class Chromadorea; order Rhabditida; family Aphelenchoididae; genus Bursaphelenchus; species Bursaphelenchus xylophilus. The sequence goes on along the minus strand of CAJFCV020000004.1, from coordinate 10,329,414 downwards.
TTTTAGGGCTGTATATCTCAGGCTCGATTACTAGAGCTATGTGTATTGTTCTGACAAAAAATCAAAGTCAAAAAAGTTTTGAAAGAAAAATTTTTTTCGTCTGACCAACTCTCCTCATCTTGCGGGCACTCTCGAAGAGTGCGTAGCTTGATATCTCGGAAAACTTTTTTCAAAAAATTTTTAAAAAAATTTGACCACTCACCACAAAGACGGCCTTTGCTAGACGAAATTTTCGCCTGACTTGAGGCTGCCATATGACAATTATGTTACCTTGGACTTTCAGATTGCCCCAATCAAGAACCACGCTCTTGCCCAAGTCCTCCGAGCCTTGAATCGCAGAAACAAGGCCAAACCGTCGAACTGTATGGAGTCCGTACCGGAAGAAACAGCTCGGCCAACCAGTCCAGCCCCTTCGTCGTAAGTTTTGTGACTCTTTTTGTATTTCGATATACGAAAAGATGAATGCATTAAATTAAAGCGAATTTCAAAGCAATCTTTTAATTCAAGCCTCATAAAGATATCTGGAAGCTTTAGAAAATATCATATCATACCATTCCCGACTTTGTAAACAATAACATCTGCCTGTCGGGAAAATAATGAGCACAATGTCGCTGTGCCGATCGTGTCGCTGAAGTGAAAATGAATTTGATTTTTCCGCAACACAATTCATTTTCTTGGTACGACATAGTGCCCATTATTTTCCCGACAGACTGATAAATAATTCTTCTGCAATTTTACCGAGCCATTCGCAGCCTTTCTCGAGAAATTAGCCGAAACTTTTGTTTTCCCAGACCGTTTATCGGCCAAATGTTTTCGCGTGTTGCGCAATCAACAGTAGCGATTATGAAATGAGATAACGAGACAACGCGTGCCTACTGTACCTCCCTCTTTTTACGAAAGAATTGGAAACTTGATTAAATTTATGAATTTCAGAGCCAGCAGCGGATTCTACGAATCCGACTCCGAGATCGGGATCAAGAAGTGCAATGTGGCGGTGTTGGGTGCGCCTGGTGTCGGAAAGACTCAGTTGGCACGAACGCAATACCTCAATAACCTGTTCTTTGGGCGCTCCGATCGCGAGCAAGTCATCAAGCCGATCACGGACTTTGCCCAAATCCGAGCGCGATACATGCTGAGCATCTTGGACGATAGCAATGAGGATGCGGACATTCGGAAAGCGTTGATCTCGGCTCAAGGCTTTGTTCTGCTCTACTCAACGGTCGATCCGGCCAGTCTAATGAGGGCACAAGATTTGGCGGATCAAATCGCGAGCCTGAGAGGCGATAAGGTATGGAAACAGACTTTGAATTGTGTTATATACTATAGTATATGCTATAGACTAATATATACATCTTTTCAGCCGGCCATTATCTTCGCTGCCACCAAATCAGATCTTCAGTCGGATGTCCAAGTTAACTCTGAAGATGGCGAAGCGATCGCCAAAAATTATGATGCGCCGTTCTTCAAAGTCTCAGCGAAGGAGAACGATAACGTCAATGAGGTAAGGTTTTTTGGTGATGACAAGTGTTGTAGAAAAAGGACTTACTAGATGATGAGACTCCTTTAATAAAATGCCACATAGGGAGGGCTCTAGAAGATGTTTTGTAAAGAGTTTAACCTTTTTATCACGAGAAATCGAACCTCTTTTTCTCATTCACTTCAGCACTCCAATACTTTACTATCAGTCTGTCGGGAAAATAATGAGCACAACTTAACAATGCAATTGTGAAAATTAATTTGATTTTGCCGTGACGCAATTTATTTTCTAGGCGGCGAGATACGAAAATGTCCTCATTATTTTCCCTACAGACTGATAGCCTGTTCGTAAAATCTTTGGAGTGATTTTTGGCGTTTTACTGTGTAGAAAAAGTCAAGGCCTGCTGCACGATGCAAAAAGCAACAGATTGCATAGTGCAATGCAATTTTTTTCATGCCAAATCACTCCAGCGACTTCACAAACCGACGAGAAATCTGCCGGGAAAATAATGAGCAAATTTTTTGTCACGTCGCAAATCGCGTGATCGCCGGAAGATGAATTTTATTGCGGCAAAATCAAGCTGATTTTTGTTTCAGCGATGCAATCTGTGCAGCGACATTGTGCTCATTATTTTCCCGACAGACTGATAGTAGGCGATCAGTCAACAAAAATCAACCTTCTTTCCTTACCATAAGTTTCCCATCAAAATTCCTCGAACCTCTTTCGAATATTTGCCCAGTTTAGCCTTCGACGTAATCTCTTTTATCCTCAAAGAGAGAAATAATAGCGAAGTGGCAAAGAAAACAAATAAAAAACAGCTGATCCGCCATATTTCCGGCCTCAGTGCCGTGACAGTTCAAATACGGCTTATTTGCATTCTCATAAAACTTTTTTTTCAGCTTTTCACCGAGCTCGTTCGTTTGGTAGACCGTCGCGCTCATCAAGGTGCCAGTTCCGATGGATCGATTAGTTCGTAAAAGTCCTTAACTCACAGGACTTGATGTATTTTGACTACACTGTCGAAACTGCAGAGATATGAATGATTTTATTTGAGTATGAATAAAAATGACGTAAAAATATTGGTAAAATTTAATTGGCTGGCAGGATTACAAATAATAGTAGGTCAAGCAGTCGTTAAAAAATGGAGGTACAGTAACACCCGTGCACGACAAACTTCCGAGCAATTGAAGCTGTGCAATGACTCCGTCATAAAAAAAGAGATTGTATGCAAGTTGTGGGCTAAACATCTTGTTTCAACAGGTGTTGATTTTTGAATAAGTCCAACCGAATTTCAGGCACAGTTACTCAAACAAATCTCCAAAACAAGGACAAAAAGCAAATGGGGCTACGATTTTTCGTGTCAGCGATAGTTCCGGTTAACGATACTATGGATCGCGCCAGTTCGTCGTTAAATGCACGGGGAAGCTAAGAGAATCTTAATTAGTAGAAATAATAAGATTGAACGGGTCCTAGAATTGCCTATCACCTATTTTGAGGTGTTTTACATGTACTCACATCAATAAAATCTAGATAAAAGTCACCGATCTTCGTTTTTTGCCGCAAATTTTGGTCTTTTACATGTTACAATAACTCAGGGAAAAGCAGGCTAACGTTAGTAAAGCAAAACTTAGAAAAAGTAGACATGTTTCAAGTCTCCGCCGAGGCTTGCCGTGGCTCCGCCGAGGCTTGCCGTGGCTCCGCCGAGGCTTGCCGTGGCTCCGCCGAGGCTTGCCGTGGCTCCGCCGAGCCTTCGCTGGGCGTCCCCGACTATCCAACAACCTTGCTAGACCCCGTAGTTACTTACTACAACCTTTTTTTGTGTATCCACCTGCCTTACGCCTCGTATCGTTCGATTTTGTGTTGACCAGAACTGCTGTCGACCCGAAAAGTCTAGACGTCAAAAAATATACAAAACTTGAAATGAAAATTATAAAAAACAAAAAAGGGTCATCCTGCACATACAGAAGTCGGATTGACGTGTTAATTCGTTGCAAAATTAAACTGCATCATAAATAACAACGATTGCCCTCAGTCCCGTTTAAAATTAATATTCAATCATCGCTCCGCTCCAGAAACCAAGCGCTGTTCGAAAACCCCGCAAAGCATACCGATGTAATTTGCAAAAATTAGCATTTCCCAGGCCCACAGGACATTAATTTTACGCTTCTTGTTTCACTTCTTTCCATCGTCTAATGAGGTGTACATATGTGTATGTGTTCTGGTTGTTGCTGATATGCGGAAACGTCGTCGTCGGACGCAAGGATCGGATACATATTCCTCTTAACATTGGTGAGTGGAGGAAAAAATTGGCCTTTGGAAAGCATTATCGGCGCTGTCAGCATTGCATATTTGCCAAAAAATAATAAAGTTCAAGAAAATTTTCGTGACTGATTTGCATACTAGCACCTAGTATGCAAATACTAGATACTAGATTCTATTCTTTCAAATTTAAACACGCTGGGCACGGCTTGGATGACATAAGTATGTCGGGAAAATAATGAATACAATAGCGCTGCGCCGAACGCGTTGCGGAATTGAAAGTAATTTGATTTTACCGCGACACAGCGCATTTTTTTCGGCGGCGATGCGATCTTCAATGTGACACTATTTTCCTAGCGGAACATATATAAAAAAACGCATTTTTTCCAGAACATGCGCTTTGATACCTGAATAAAAATGACTCTTTCCGTGTGTTGTTGCGTCTAGTTCGTGTCAGACAAAATTTAACCCAAAACTTGTTTTTCTAAATTGCAAAAAATGAATATCTTGCTTGTGTCGGCACATCGTTTATTGCGCACTTCAGGTCTACCCGACTGCCCCGCCGACCAATGCACGTGCGACAACGGCGGGCACGAAGCTTGTGCCGCAAAAGGCAACTACGACTGTGTTATGGGTTTTTGCCAAGGCAATGACTGTACGGTCAGATGCAGGCTCAAATCCGCCGAGCGCACAACTTGGGCGCCGGGATACAGGCCCCGGCCGATAAATGAGTGGTGCTTCGACAAAGACCCATGCTGCAAATACTTTGGCCCGGTGGCGTGCAACACGCACTTACGGGACATTTGTGATCTGACCTGTGAGGATTGTGATACGAAACGACCGTATACAGGTACGAAAGCGAATAATACTAAACGTCCGTTGCAGAATGCTGGGATTACTTCCCGAAAACCGCTTGCAACCGAGCGCAATGTCATTTGGCAAAGTATCAGGAAAATTGCAGAGCAACTTGCAACACGTGCTACAACCACACTCAGTTAAATCAGCTGTGCAAGTTGCGCTTAAACGTCTCAACACGCCCAAATCCATTCGTTACAATAAAACCTCCGAAGTTAACCACCACCTCAACATTGCCTCCTAATACGAAGCCAACGGAAATTGAAACGAACGAACCAAAAAGCACATCTACATTAATATGGGAGACCTTGCAAACCTTGCTACCCTGGACAATAAGTTCAACAGAGACTCCGACTGCTTCTTCTGGAACACCAACGAGCTCTGAGACTACGCCGTTCACAAGCAGTCCATCTCCTTCCACAGAAACTCCAACAGCTTCTTCTGGAACACCAACGAGCTCTGAGACTACGCCGTTCACAAGCAGTCCATCTCCTTCCACAGAAACTCCAATAGCTTCTTCTGGAACACCAACGAGCTCTGAGACTACGCCTTTCACAAGCAGTCCATCTCCTTCCACAGAAACTCCAACAGCTTCTTCTGGAACACCAACGAGCTCTGAGACTACGCCTTCCACAAGCAGTCCATCTCCTTCCACAGAAACTCCAACAGCTTCTTCTGGAACACCAACGAGCTCTGAGACTACGCCGTTCACAAGCAGTCCATCTCCATCCACAGAAACTCCGACAGCTTCTTCTGGAACACCAACGAGCTCTGAGACTACGCCGTTCACAAGCAGTCCATCTCCTTCCACAGAAACTCCAACAGCTTCTTCTGGAACACCAACGAGCTCTGAGACTACGCCGTTCACAAGCAGTCCATCTCCTTCCACAGAAACTCCAACAGCTTCTTCTGGAACACCAACGAGCTCTGAGACTACGCCTTTCACAAGCAGTCCATCCCCTTCCACAGAAACTCCAACAGCT